>OV702288.1:325208741-326674542 GCA_916181665.1 Avena sativa
TTGTAAGTTGGAAAGGAACAAATGCAATGACACACCAATATGTATCAAACCATGGTCAGGAACCCCAGGAACATGTTAGAATTCAACTACCACATGCAATGGAGCACCACATTGAAAAAGTTTGCATCAGCAAGCCCACTTGAGTGTGTGTGTCCATGTGGATCATTGTGGTTTGGAAAATAATAGGTTCAATGGCACTCCAATATGTGTCAAAACATGGTCAGGAAGCGCTGGAACATGTTGAAATTCAAGTGCCACATGCAATGGAGCACTAGTTTGAAAAAGGTTGCATCACCACACCCACTGGAGTGTGTCTGTCCATGCGGATCATTGTGGTTTGGAAAAGAACACATGAAATGGCACTACAATATGTGTTAAACCATGGTCAGGAAGCCTAGGAACATGTTGGAATTCAACTGCCACATACAATGGAGCACCAGTTTAAAAAAGGTTGCATCACCACACCCACTTGAGTGTGTGTGGCCATGTGGATCATTGTGGTTTGGAAATAAGCACGTGCAATGGGACTCCAATATGTGTCAAACCATGGGTTGAAAGCCCGTGAACTAGTTGGAATTCAACTACCACATGCAATGGAGCGCTAGTTTGAACGAGGTTCCATCACCACACCCACTTGAGTGTGTGTGGCCATGTGGATCGTTGTGGTTTGAAAAGGAACACATGTAATGGCACTCCAGTATGTGTGAAACCATGGTCAGGAACGCCAGGAACATGTTGGAATTCAACTTCCACATACAATGGACGACCAGTTTGAAAGAGGTTGCATCACCACACCCACTTGAGTGTGTGTGGCCATGTGGATCATTGTGGTTTGGAAAAGAACACATGAACACATGGGCACATGCAATATGTGAAAAACCATGGTAAATAAGCCCAGGAACAAGTTGGAATTAAATTGCCACATGCAATGGAGCACCAGTTTGAAAGAGCTTGCATCCCCACACCCACTTTAGTGTGTGTGGCCAAGTGGATCATTGTGGTTTAGAAAGAAGAACACATGCAATGGTGTAACACCCCAGTTTTAGCTAATACTAATTAGGGCTTTGTTTGTGCATTCATGAGCATCATATCTTAAAATGCATGAAACAAGAAAAGAATGCAAAACCCTAACCCTAGCCATTTTACCTCTCTCTCAAAAAGCAACTCAAAATGGTTTTGAATTTTGAAAACCCAAAATTGTTTGGAGCCCAAAAGGATTACAAGGGCCCCTGAATGTTTTCCAAAATATTTGTAAACCTCTAGTATTTTTGAACTGAGCCAAACCGATTTGAAATTAAATATAAAAGACAAACTAGAGAAAAATAGATGGAAAATTATTTCAGAGAAATAAAAAAACGTTCCTAAGCTAACCAGGTCGGCCCAACTTCCTCCTCTCCCTATCTGCCTCCCAGCGTGTAGCACCCAGCAGCCCACCACGTTCCAAGTGCAGCCCGTCCCTGGCCCATACCGCTTCAGCCTTTTTCACGTTCGTCGTCTTCCCCGACAACGAGGAAGTAGCTTAATGGTAGCTCCTCCGCCGCTCGCCGGCATTGCGATGCCCGCCGCATGTCAAGATTCCCGCTACCGACGCCACCGACGCCTATAAGGACCCCTGCCACCGCCGGAGAACCCTAGCCCCTCCTTTTCCCCTCTTCCTCACCCTCCCGCGTGCGTGCCCGAACCCTAGCCGGAGGTCGCCGCTGTCCTCGCTGCTCCCGGCCACCCTAGCTCAAGCTGAGGCCACCATGGTGACCGCCCTAATCTTCTCTATAGATTGCCCTGAAGCGTGCAAGCAGGCGAGGTCTCAGCCGCTGCAATTGGACCCTTGTTCCTGACGGCGACCACCATTGCTTGCTGTCGATTTCGGCCTCCCCGCCCCTCGATGATGCCTGCACCGCAACCAGGGTGAGCCACTGGTCCTCAGGCGCCATCCCTTTCCTCCGCTCTCGCTCTGGTCCTCTCCCCCAACCACCACCTGCAAGCGCCACCGTCGGCCTTCATCGTGGATGTCGCTTCGGCGACCAATAAAAGGTGGTGCCACTAAAGTTAAGCCCCCCACGTCGCGCTGCATCTTGCTAGCTTACTCGCGTGTCCTAGATCACCGCTAATCGCCATCCCCACCGCTGATCTGAGGTCACCACCGCGCCGGCGTCACGTTGACGTCAGCAGCGCGCGGTCAGCTCTGGTTAAACTCGGGCAGGGCCCATTCCTGCCCACATGGATGCTGAGGTGTCCACGGGCCCCACTGTCATCCACTGTGGCTAGGTTAGCCCCTGTGTAAAAAGTAATTCACAGCTTTTGTTTTAATTTTGGAAAATGATTAAATGATATAAATTCAATAAGTAATTAATTACAAGTCAGAAAAATATGTATAATATATCAAAATGTTCAATGAGATATACACAATAGACTCAAAATCATGCATTATTCAACAACTTTAATTACAAGATTAATTAGAAGAATCAATTGAACCCCGCAGGTGATTCCGAGGTCTCTCCTGTATTAGGGTTTGTACCCCTCGGATCCCGCTTAAATTGTCAAGAATGCTTTAGGGTCTAATTTCAATACTATTTAACTTGTCATATCATCATCCTTGCTTGAGCATTGCATCAATGCCATGTGTTGGTTGTTGTTTCCCCTTTCTTTCCGGTGTTTGGTTCTTTCTGGTAGAATACGATACCGACTCCGAGATCGAAGATCGAGATCAACACCATCGAAGATCGACAAACAATACTTGACCAACTGTAATCAAGTCAAGTACAAGATATCCGAAGATCTGCTTTCTGGGTATCAATAGGCAAAGGCAAGCATAGCCCAACCATGATACAATCCTATGCTTTCAAAGTATTTTACTTCTCGTCATGATGCATACGATTATACTGTGGTCTTTTATCCATAGATAGAGTATCCTATCTATTGCATTACTCCCTTGAGCTTATATTACCTCATCCACTACTCCTAGCATAACTAGGTTTGGCTTGTGTGCACTGCTAGAGCTTTTATCTGTGTCTTGCTTAGCCATGCTTAGCTGTTAGAGTTGGTTCATCCAGATGATGTATCAGATGCAGAGAATCTAGTATGACAGGAGAACGAGGTATACTGATGAGGTAAGATCAGTGATAAAGGTTAAACATGCTAAGGCTTGTATGGGAGGCCACGGTGGGATGTGGTTTTTGCAGTCCCATGCTCGCCACTACTAGGACCCGAGTTCTAGCCTCTTGAACCAAGACGAGCGTACAACCACACGAGGCCTAGAAAACCTCACGAGCAACTAACTTGCCTAGTAGATTCCATGAGTCACATAGTTTGGGCGTTCCATTCGACATATGCATAGAAAACATTTTGAAAGATTTGGCAGGTGAAGGTGCATCATAACAGGTAGGTAAGCGTGGACGGGGTTGCTTGGGGTAGATGGCACCCCTGCTAAACTAACCTCGCCTCACATCTCTAGGGACCGGCTTCGGGATTTGACCCGTTACGGCGGAACCATCCTTAGGGCGTGACTCATGGTATCGGCGAAAGCAAGGTAAAGGTCGTGTCCAACCACCCTCTACCGGCCTTCCAAGGAAGAGGGCTAATACGTTGGCATTAAGAGTAGGTTGGTAGGTGTGGGTAAATTTGTACACCTGTGCAGGGTTAAATCTTTTCGAAAATCCGTGTCCGCGGTTATGGACGACTTGGGAACAGACGTGAAGATCATAATGAACTATAACCTAATCGTAAAACTTGGCAAATCAACGTGTGCTTAAGGATGCTTCCTCTTGGGTACGAGGGGGTGATCCTAGTTGTGAGATGAGGACTACTTTGGTAGATATCAAAAGTTAATGATCAATTCTTCGGAGATGTCGCTCTCTTATCCTCTTCTAAAATACTCTGATTAGACGAGCTTCTTCTCCGTCTTGTTTTACAAAACAAAGATGGCTTTATGAAAAATAACCCCACCAGCCATAATTCTTGCGGAGTACACCCTGTACTCACCCTTGCTTTGTAGATTTTTTTTATCAGAATAAGTGTTCCCCTGAAGACAAGCTTGGTATAACCTCAACACTGACGAGTAGCTTGGGGTTCCTGGCCGGCAGCCTAGAATCAATGGGCTGGGACGTCATCGTTATGCTTCAGGCCTCTTAGGACATTTGTTAAGTTTGCTATACTTAATAGCATAATTTGCCTTCCGTTGTTTGATGTTTGTGGTCAGTGACCCTTGCTTGTATTATTTTGGTTCTTCGCTCAATTATGAGCTTGCTGTAATAATTTTTGTGTCATAGGGTTACTATCGTGTTACTGATTTCTTCACTTGGTATCCTCGAGCTCTAGGTTAAGCTTATGTCAGGCTAAGGTCTGGGATTTGTTTAACCATGATGCCGGGGTGTCACAGTTTTTGGTATCAGAGTTGTACCGACCGTAGGAAAACCTTGCTATTGGTCGATGTTGAGTCTAGTGTTTGTGAAAACTACTTCAAAGATGAAAAGTATGTGCGAAAACTCTAGTATGCTTCTTTTGCTCCTTATCTGGTATCGCTCTAACTCTAGGTCATCTTATCTTGTGTTGACTTTGAAAAGTTTTGATATCTCTTCTATTCTTTCAAAGCTTAGGTGCCTTTGGGCATGTCGTTTCTCAGCCAGTTAACCTAGTGTTGAGTTCTCTAGAGTTGTTTGTGTTGTGAATTCCTTGTTTCTCCTTGCTCTGCTTCAATCGAGAGATTCCTTTCTATCGTTATCTCTCTATCTTATGGTTCCACAACATCATGTTGATGGTTCCACAGTATTCTGTTCTAGGTTTCGAGGATTCCTTTCGCCTCGTGTGCCTCCTTTTTATTTGTTTGGGTACTTCAGAAGTTCTTTCTTATCTTGGAAGCTACCTTGTGATTACTATCTTGTAGTGCATGGTATGTCACTCAAGTAGTAGTTATTTCTTTCTCGGGTTTTAACTCTTGGACTTGAACCAGAGATCCCGGATTGTGCTGGATTCTAGTGTTATGGATCTTGTACATGAAGCTGATCTTTAACCCAAGATCCATTCCTTTGACCCCTGTCGTAAATGTTCACACATTATGTCGGGATGGCTAACTTCAAGTATAGACTTCAAGCTTGTGGTCTTTGTCCCGATTGACTCACGACAATTAAGGACTTCCCATACCACTAGCTATGGAAGATGTTCTTTAATGGAACCAAATAGATCACGACAAGAGTGCTCCACGTGAGTCTCACCTCTATAACTGTGACTCTGCCACACCTTCCTTCTTCTACGCATCGGTCCTCGGAAGATTGTCGACTTATGCATCAACATCTCGGGATTTTATCATGAGCATGTTCTTTTCCCCTTGTTGTTTTCGACCTTTGTATATCAGTTGGTAGCCAAGTGATATTGTGCATTGGTGTCTTCCGATGCAAGATACTCTTGTGGTCCGTCATGACAAACCATTTCGGGATGTCAGGAGAAACCATTAAGAAGCATTAATTAGCTTCTATTTGTTCTACCTTAAAGTATCACACCCTTTTATACTTAGTGACCGTGTTGAGATTCATGACCCCTTAATGAAGTGATGCTCTTACACCTACTTACCCACCCTTCCTCCGAGCTTTCGCGCTCGTGAATGATGCGTGTGCATAATAATGTGGCCATCTGAGATTCTTAGCAATCATTATTTCTTCGAACTACAAGGACATTTGTGTCATTCTTAGCGTGATTGGTTAACCCTGTCACTAAGCAAAGGATGATTGTGCTACCAAGTCCTTTATTCTGGTACACTCTCCTCGGTCAATGAGTTAGGCTCATGCCGGAACTCTGAGACTATGTCTTCTTGCCTTACCAAGCAAGTTTCCTCTCGAACTAAGTGACATATCGATGTATCGTAATATTCTATATGTATACTAGAAGTATCGCCATGTTGCCACATGACTGTGTTGTCAAGTTCTTGAGCAAGCAAATTCTCTGAACTGCTCCTTTCTCCAAGGATCCGTACTGGATACCCTGAATTAGTTGGTTGAGCTTAAACAACAACTTAGAGAGTTGTATGACAAAAGTTCTATCTGACTTTGTCTATTTTAAAGGGATGTCTAGTTTTGTTTGTGCTGAAAAAAGATGGTATCTCCTTCATGGATATGTTATCTTCCCCCGCATTTGATTTGATTTGGGTTATCGTCAAATCAAACTCAGTTCCAAGGACTATCTTGATGATGTTACTCCTTCTGATGTTTCACTTGAATACATCTTCATGTCCCTTGGTCTGACCAATATTCTGTTTTGTTCATACAACATATGAGTTCATCCAAATGGAGTATCTCGATAAGTTTGTTGTTCATCCCATTGACAATATCATTATTTTCTCCATGTCAGACTAGATTCATATGGAACATTTGGCATTAATGTTGGAAAACTTCTTAAGAACCTTCTTCGTGATATCTCGAAGTATGTGTTCTGGATGTTAGAAGTGACCTTTTCCGATTCACGTACAACTGTTCAAAGATGTCGTCGTGGATTTGAGTAGAGTTATCTTTGTTTTCTTAAGGACACATGTGTATTTCGTTGCAAGTACTTGATGTATGAGAAATTGTCCCACGACAAGTTGCTAATACATGGGTCTAGTAATCTAGCTCAGTCTATTGGAGCTTAACACTGTAGTCCATGTCTTAAGAATCTAGTAACTTTACCTTTGCGGTACATGATGCACACTTTCTATTTCGGACACGCTAAGTCTGAATTATCTTCTCACCTAACGAAATTTGAATCTCAAGAAGATATGATGTGTAACATTCCAAGATTTTGGAATGTAATAAAAAAATTAACTTAACTAAATTGTGTGGCCTTGTTGAAACTTTTGAATGAGAAGAAACTTTTGAGGTCTTGTTTAAAATTTCCTAAGACACATTGAAAAGAGTGGATTAACATGACTATCTAACTGGTTGGGAAATTCTTATGCAAGTCCAAAATACATATGTGGAATTTTAAATTGCGCTAATTTCGATTTTTAGACCTTTAAGTATTCTCCAAACACATACTTCATAAGAGAGAAAATAACATGATATTTCCAAACATAAGTGTTGGAGGATATTCCATTTGGTGTTATTTGAATCTTAAATTGCATTTTGGATTTTTTTGAGGATATTAATAAAAAATCTAGTCCAATGAAAATCGAGAGGAAAGATAATATGAATTCTTAAAAAATTAATGGTTGGAACTTTTTATATAGTATTATAATTTCTATTTGGAGTCTACAAATATTTCTATATATAGTCATGTGAATTTCTGACTTCAAGACAACTTATTTTAGACATTAAAATAAAGTACTAAAGCTATATCTTTGAAAAATGCATAAGTAGCCATGTGTGGCCCAAATGCATAATATATATACATATATATATATAGGAAAAATACTTCTTACTTCCGGGTGTAACTACACCCACGTCTCATATACTACTTTACGGAAGTATTTATAATACTTTATCTGTTTGAGTATGTTCATATACTATATCTAAGATACTTCCAAACAAGTTAGATGAAAAAATTGTAAATACAGCCATAGTTTGCACTATATATGTAAAATACCATCATATTTGTACGTACAAAAGGAGTATGTGAATAAAAATTACATACTACTAAAAAAGTAGTATATATACTGTCCAAATATTCTTATATACTTTATACTATCCATATATAGTCTCCAATATGATAGATACTGCCTAAATGACGTGAAACACACGTGGGTGTAACTACACCCCGGGTGTAGTATGAATATGTCCTATATATATATAACCCTATTCAGCATCGAGGGTGCAGAATAGTTATTTTGCACCCCACATATTTTTATGTTTTTACATACATAAATTTATGTTTTGTATACTAATAATTATGTTCATATTCATCAGAAACGTAAAAAAATCGACATAAAAATACGATTTATGAGTCATTATAGTGTAAAAAATAGAGAAAATTCGCATTTTACGCCGTATTTTTTTACGGCATGTAAACAATTTTTTTACGACATGTCTAAATTTTCTTATGTTCTTCTTAACTTCTGAGGTAAGAGAAAATTTACGTGACGTAAAAATCTTATACGGTTTGAAAGATAGGGGGTGGATGAAGAATAACTATTCTACACCCAGGATGTCAAATAGCGCCACTCTCTCTCTCTATATATATATATATATAATATTAAAGTTTGGACCGAAATGAGCTTCCTTATATCCAAATAAGTTATCTTTATTTTCTAGAATCCTCTGAGTTTGTTTGAGTCGATTTTCTTAGCCTCTTTTAACGCTTACACAAATAATCAGAAAATATAATAAAACAAAAGAAAAAATAAACAAAACATGATACGTACCTGTACACCACCACGGACCGGCCAGCCAAAAATTCCAGCGCGAGGCATACTTACGCAAGCCGGAGACTGCCCGCGAATTCGTTCCTCTCCATCTATGTTTTTTTTCTTTTCTCTCTTAAAGGCTGGCGCATATATTATCTCTTTCCTCGGGATAGAGACACAAACCAACTGGAATTCCTTCCTGAACGGAAACCCTCGAAAATGTCTCAAATCCGATCGATTCCTTGCCGCCTCGTCCACGAAAATCTCTCCATAAATACCCGCTCCTCCTCCAGGTTCTGTTTTTCCGAAAATCGCTGAACTTCCGAGACCGTACGCCACTAAATAGATATCGCCGGAAATTGCTCCGCCTGCAGCTCGAAACCGGAGGATTCCGCCGGCTACAGCAGCTCCCGATCACTTTCTTTCTTCATCTTACCTTGATCTTATTTAGCCGCATCGTTTTGACTCGTTTTTACCTAATCAGGAAGCTAGCCGGAGGTTTGCCGGAGCTACACCTTTGGACGACCATCGCCACTGCTTCCCCGAGAGGAGCTGAGGATGTTGGTTGTGCCGCACCCCACAGATCCCAGAAGGAGCATCTGATCAACCTCAACGACCAGTTCGACCCGCTAGCTGTCGCGTTCCTGCAGAGTGTGCCACACACTACCCTCTTCAAATAATCGGTATCATGCAAAACAGCTGCTGGTATATGGCGTTTTTTTTCCCAGTTTCACATGCACGCTGTACGAGATTCAGATCGGGTGCACTGTGCTATTTTCATGTCCCAACTTTCTAATTTAATATCCTCCGACCCTTAGATTCAAATTAGATAATTTTTGTTGTCTTAGACTCGCAATTAAAATTCATAGCCAGTGAACTAAACTTTCTAATTAATCAAAGTTTCGGATCTGTCATGTTATATATTTGAACTTAAACATTATCCGTTTGACCTTTCTAATTAATCAAAGTTTTGGATCTGTCATGTTATATATTTGGACTTAAACATTATCCGTTTGATCGATCATGTATGGTGTATATTAGATCGTCTCAGTAGTGCGTTGTAGATCGTTAGATTTAGATCGCATGGTCACTGTTAGCATTTTAATCAAAACGGTATTGACGAATATCACGGCGCCACACGTGTCAGAGCTAGAGTAGGATCCGCGCCAATTAGAAGCTGGAGTGTAACATCCCAAAACTCTAATCCAAGTGATCAAGATCCAAATCATCAATTTTAGAGTTAAAAAAAATTTCTAATTAAAATTATTAAAGCATTCATATGTGTGAGCATTTAAATAGGAGTTGTTTTAAATTGCCTTGTTTAAGTGATCCATTGCTTATAAAATGATTCTTAGGTGAAATAAACCTCATCTAGATCATTCTCAAACAAATCCCAAAGAAAAACAAATCAAAATGAATAAAAGAAAAAATGGTCATTTGTGCCATTTTAACTACCATGCCTGTTTTGACCATTCCTAGGACTCAATTCTTAACAGAAACAAATATGGATCTTTGCACCCCTTGCTAGTACATGTAATGATGTACTAAGATCCACTTTGTGATCTACCAAAAACTTGCAAACACTAATTTTAAATGGCATTTGAAAATTGAATGTAATTCATATTGGAAGATCCCACTTATTCAAAAACCACTCAAATGAGTTCCATTTTCAAAACCCAAGCAACCACAGAGGCTTAAGCATGTGCCTAGCAACTCCACCAAAAATCATCCAAAAATTCAAAACTTGAATTATTGCGGCCATTTCTACAAAACACCTTGCAGACATAATCAAACTGGCCTAACCTATAATGTTTTTGATCGATTTTTGTCAAACCATTTGAACCCTAGTAGGTGCCCTTGTCTCCCCCAGACCTAACCCATCCATCAAGAAGCTACCCCATAGCCGTTTGAAGCAGTGCCGCGCCACCTGAGCACCATGCTCGCCGGTCAAGCATGGATAGCTCGCAGCCGACCATCTCTCTCTCTCTCTCTCTCTCTCTCTCTCTCTCTCTCGCCATGTCTAGGAGCTAGACCAGACCACACCATCGACCTATGTCCCCTCCCTGAGCAGAGCCGAGCCATGGACCACTCGCAGAGCGCCGTGCCCAGACCGTCTGCACCTTGCCGAGCAGGCGCCAGAGCGCCACGCCCGGCAAGCGTGCACAAGTCGCGCCTCGACCGCAGCCCGCTCCCCGCGTCGCCACGACCCAGGGAACCCCCCGGACATGCCCGTTCGCCGCCGCTTGGACCGCAGCCCCCGTGCACCGTGTCAAACACCGCCTATGCCGCGCAGAGCACCAGCTTCCCCTAACCAAACGCCACCGCCCCTAGCCGCGCATTTAACCCGTAGAGCACCGTCAGGAGGCAGGCCACCGCTCCCTACTTCCTGCCACGCCGCTAGCACGCCGTGCAGCCCTCGCCGGAGTCGCCAGCCCATCCCGTTTGGTCGCCTCGTCGAGCTATAAATAGAGGCCACCCCAACACAAACTCCTCAGACCATCTCACTCCCCTCCCTCCACTGATCCTTCCATCCCATCCCCGGAGCAAGGCGGACCGTCGTTCGCTGGAATTTAGCCGGAGCTTGCCGCACCAGAGGAGGAGAGGCGCCGTCGATTTCGTCCACCCTATGAGCTGCCGCGACGTCGCCTGAGCTCGCCGTCGTCCACCAGTCCGTTTGCCCGCATCGCCGCAGTAGCAGAAGCCCTGGTATGCCCCCATTGCACCCCCACCGAGCCTCTAGGGTTAGCCCTCGCCGGCGACCTGTTCGCCGGGGACAACGATCCTCATCCGTAGATCTTCCTTTTAATCGCACGGTCCACGTTGCCCCGTACCGCTTCATGTTTAAAGAGCCGCTGACCTGTGGAACCCCCTTGTCAGCTGTTCCCGCGCCGCGGAGTGCCACTGGGCTGGCCCATTTTAGTTCCCGCGCTATCCCAGCAATTCAAACTTAGATTTTTCTAATTAGGTTTGAACTTAGTTGTGTCCCCTAGTTTGAAAATCATTTCAGAGAGATATATAAATCCAAATGGAGTGATTCTAATTGTGTTGGTAAGCTTCTGAAAAGATCTATCCAAGGCCGTTGGATTTAATTCATTTAGAGTTAGAGATCTCTCCTAGTAAAAATAACAAGACAGAAGCATTTGCTCATTCAAACATTTTTATAAAATCAACCATAGTAGCTTTTGAGTTGATTCCAACTCTCAAAAATCACATTTAACCATACCTATCTAAATATGTAATAATATTAAGGTTTACATGCAGTGACTTTGGACTAATACAAAAATAATACTATATAGGCATTTCTAGTCACTTTAAATCATTAAATATTAAACTTAAACCAAAGTAAATGTGATCCAACCCTTAAATCACATTCCCATATGTTAGATAATGTGGTGATGACATGTGTCCATATGATCCCATATTCTAAGTGGAGAATATTAAATCTTAGATATTTTCAATGAGTAGAAATTACTTTTCTTAAATAAAAAGAATGAAACTAGTTAATAAAACCTTGTGATGCTTGTGATGATATTAGATCATCAAATGTGTGCCTTAGAATGCTAAGTAGCCTAGTTAAGTGTTGTTTGGTGATTGTGTACTCCTTATGTATTTATAGACGATAGTACCGACCAAGCTTTCAAGGAGGAGGAGTTCTATCAAGAGGAGGAAGAGGAAAACTTCAACCACTGCACCAACCAAGGCAAGCTATTGTTAGCAAGCTAGAATTAAGTTAGAGAAATTAAGCAAGATGCATTAGGCATGCTTGGGTTATACCACTTTGACTATTACTTGCCCCAAGTATTATTTCCAAGTTTACCAAAGTCCTTTACTTGTTTTGAAGATAGCATAAAGAGTATAAAACTTGCCCTATCTAGATAACTTTAGATGTCATTCTATGGCATGAGATTGATCCCATCTTTCCACCTTAGTGAACACTCTTAACTTAGTAGTTTAGAGTAGATAAAAACTTGAGTCACTTTAGATGGGAACACTGGGTGAAAATGAATTATGAAAACCTTGGAATGATTAGTCATTCTATTGAGGTGTTTTGACATGTGTTGAGAAACACAAATGGTTTATGATGATGACAATGTTGAGGCAGGAGCCTTAGCCCTTTTATAAAAACTGCTGGTTGGATTCAGATGCGATACCATTCCAAATTTACCGTACAACCACAATACCTGAATTGGGTAAGGCTTAGCCGGAAGTTTATATGCATTAGTATTAGTTCCCTCACGGGAGAGGTTTGAGCCGAGGCTACCTCTCAATATTGTCCACCTATGCAGTGCCCAAGATGATAGATGGTCATGGTTGGGAGGCCATGCTCATAGGAGAGGTGCTTATACTAGGGTGTGTAAAGGAAAGGTTATGTTTGATTATCTGCATACTAAGTATGATGATTCAGGGTTATCCCTGACAGATGTATCGAATCTTGTGGTGAAAGTGTACCACCTTTCCTTCTCAAAAACCCCCTTCAAAATAAAACTAAGTTTTCTTCTGGGCAGAATGGTTGTCGGGTCAACGAGTGGAATTTGGTGGAGGGCGGCCACCTAGGAATCAAAGAAGTCTCCCATATTTCAGAATTCAGAAGCTTCTAGTGCCACCAAAATACATATGGGCTCTGTCTTGGCCTAGTACTTAGTGGGAAAACCTCACCGGGTACCAACATTTGGAGGTTCTTGGCACGGTTGGATCCAGCTGGTAGAGGGGCTACTAAGGGAAAGCCTCGCCATGGTATTGTCTATAAAAGGACTTGATCGTGGATTGTGAGGGAAGTGCACAAACTCTCGAGAGTAATCAATCTGATCGATCAGCCGAGTTCACGGAAAAGAACACTTTGAGCATCTGAAGGATGGAGCCTCTAAAGGATCTTCCTCTCTCTTTCCAAAGTTTTTCTAAAACCCCATGGCGTGAGTAATATCGCTAATGGGTGGGATCTTGGGAACTTGGTGAGTAATATCAAAGTGTTGGGTTGTTTGGGCACTTGGTTAGTAATATCCTCGTGTTCCATTCGACCCTATTTTTACTTAAGCAAATGTTTACAAAGTAGGATAAAACTCTTCCTCTTTTCTTCTTACTTAGAGAAAATTGGCTTTATGCAAATGAACCCCAAAGCCTACTCCTAGACTTGCATGTAGAGTTAGTCTTATTATTTCCTTGGTGTAATTTTCCATTACATTCAAAGTATTGACCCAACTTGTTGGCTGCACATTTCATGTGCAGAACATTGAAAGGTGCGCTAGGATTGCGGGTCTTCACTGAACTAGCCTATGGCATTGATGGGACTCCAAGTTGTATTTATTTGCTTCTATTGTAATAATGTAAACTCTGGATTATTCGATTCATGTAATAAAGACTTGTGTTTTACATGATATTTCATCGGTTGTGAGTGGTAGCTAATGATCCAGGGACTAGCATGTTAATCACAAGGACTTAGGATCTCTAACAATCCAAGGTCACAACATATGGTATCAGAGCATAAGTTGATTGTAGATCGTGACCCTAGATTCGGAAAAAACTTAGGAGTAATATTTTTGAAGTTATTTCGGGAAACTCTTATATTTCTCATCATCTATCTTTGGAGTTTTAAAATTCCTAAGTCTTTTCCCTTCAACATTAGAGATGAACATTATGCACTTTAAGAAGAAACTTCTATCAAGACATTTTTTCCGAAGAAGATCGTCTCAATGATTCACTCAAGTCAAGAGTAGAAGATGTCTACAAAAGATGTTCAAAGATTGAAGCTACGAGAATTGAAGAATTCATTGGTACAAGTACCAAAGACTTCGAAGACCTTTATAGGGTGAAAAATTAATTACCGAAGACCTCAAAGAAAATGAAGATTATGAAGATCATGATGAAGATTACATCTGACCCATTAGGAACCAAACTTGGATAGACTACACTACGATTAGATGCGGTGATTTGTGAGTTGTCATTTTTGATGGTTTTCTTGACAACAACAAATAAAACTTATTTTAATAAAAAAATTGTTTGTGTGTATTGTCCATGTCCTTATTGCTAGACTTTACTCTCCCTACTTTAAATCTTGAAGACGGAAGAATGGAGACAAACCGAAGAACTTGAATAAGGGAACCAAGCCGAAATCCTACCAAGTTGATCAAAAGAAGAACACTCACATGGTCGAGGATGCAACAAGTCCTTGAACATAAACAACACACAAGTGCCTCCAGGATTAGGACACACAAGGATAAATGCTTATCTCCAATATAGTTCTCTCTCATAGCAATTTCTTGCGGTAAAAAAATATAGTTTGAGTGAAATTGGCATGATTTTGATGTTTTGTTTGGTTTGTTTGCTTGTATGGGGTAATCTTCTTATTCCTCATCTATAATCCACTCGTTCCTACTCTAAACCTTGGTAAACTCGATAGATGGGCCGTACCATCAAGTAAGACAGGAACTCAACTTCTCCAAGCGAATGAGCCATGCCGATGTAAAGCAGTGGATGCACAAGGTTGAAGCCAATAGAATGGTTCATTATGCCACCAAATTCCTAAAGGACGATGCTGCAACTTGGAGGGAGATGCAACACACCATTGATGATCATCAAGGGATGATATCCTAGGAAGAATTTAAAGTGGTTCTACTACAATATCGTCTCATCACTCGGATATCAAAAACCCAAGGAGTTGAAGTCCCAAAACCTTCAGCTTGCAGAATCTGTGGGGAAATAGGACACACCTCCAAGGAGCATCGTGATCAGTTCCCCCACTATGAAGCAAGTCACCCTTCGGAAGAATGCCCCACCTCTCAACTTACATGCTTCTTGTGTGAAGGAACCAACCACAGCCCCTCTCAATGTCACCTCTACTCGATGGTACAGCAAGTGAATCAGCAAGTCAGAGATGGAATGTGCCAAGGCCTCATGAAGCTCTTAGAGGACGCAAGGTCTACGACAAGGGCTAGAGAGACTCTAGACACCACACCCAAATTCATCACTTCATGATACTCAACATATGAAAGGAATGGCCATCTTACCCAAACTGGAAACGCCATGGTAATGGTAGTAGAGGCAGCAGCGACAAGAAGCCCAAGAAAGATCCTAGCAAGGTGGCATGCTACAAGTGTGGTGAAACATGGCATTATGCATCAGATTGACCTAAAAAATGGAAGAATGGCGGTGGCAATGGAAAGAAGTCCAATACGTCCATCAAGCTATGGTGAATTATTTTAGTGCAAATGAAGCTTACAAATCAACTATCTACAATGGACCCATTCGGAAAACCCAACAAATACAATCCTTAAGGGTGGTAGTACCCTAGTGTATCCCGAACCTTTTTCTTTCTAGCCTTCTCGAATCTCGAGGACGAGATTCCTTTTAAGGGTGGTAGTCTGTAACATTCCAAGATTTTGGAATGTAATAAAAAAATTAACTTAACTAAATTGTGTGGCCTTGTTGAAACTTTTGAATGAGAAGAAACTTTTGAGGTCTTGTTTAAAATTTTCTAAGACACATTGAAAAGAATGGATTAACATGACTATCCAACTGCTTGGGAAGTTCTTATGCAAGTCCAAAATACTTATGTGGAATTTTAAATTGCACTAATTTCGATTTTTAGACCTTTAAGTATTCTCCAAACACATACTACATAAGAGAGAAAATAACATGACATTTTTAAACATAAGTGTTGGAGGATATTCCATTTGGTGTTATTTGAATCTTAAATTGCATTTTGGATTTTTTTGAGGATATTAATAAAAAATCTAGTCCAATGAAAATCGAGAGGAAAGATAATATGAATTCTTCCAAAATTAATGGTTGGAATTTATTATATAATATTATAATTTCTATCTGGAGTCTACAAATGTTTCTATATATAGTCTTGTGAATTTCTCACTTCAAGACAACCTATTTTAGACATTAAAATAACGTTCTAAAGCGATATCTTTGAAAAATGCATAAGTAGCCATGTGTGGCCCAAGTGCATAATATATATATATATATAGGGAAAATACTTCTTACTCCCGGGTGTAACTACACCCACCTCTCGTATACTACCTTACGGAAGTATTTGTAATACTTTATATATTTGAGTATGTTTATACTATATCTAAGATATTTACAAGCAAGTTAGGTGAAAAAATTATAAGTGCACCATAGTTTGAACTATATATGTAAAATACCGTCATATTTGTACGTACAAAAGGAGTACGTGAATAAAAATTACATAGTACCAAAAAAATAGTATATATAGTGCCCAAATAATGTGAAACACGTGTGGATGTAGTTACACCCGACTGTAGTATGAATATGTCCTATATATATAATATTAAAGTTTGGACCGAAATGAGCTTCCTTATGTCCAAATAAGTTATCTTTATTTTCTAGAATCCTCTGAGTTTGTTTGAGTCGATTTTCTTAGCCTCTTTTAACGCTTACACAAATAATCAGAAAATATAATAAAACGAAAGAGAAAATAAACAAAACATGATACGTACCTGTACACCACCATGGACCGGCCAGCCAAAAATTCCAGCGCGAGGCATACTTACGCAAGCCGGAGACTGCCCGCGAATTCGTTCCTCTCCATCTATGTTTTTTTTCTTTTCTCTCTTAAAGGCTGGCGCATATATTATCTCTTTCCTCGGGATAGAGACACAAACCAACTGGAATTCCTTCCTGAACGGAAACCCTCGAAAATGTCTCAAATCCGATCGATTCCTTGCCGCCTCGTCCACGAAAATCTCTCCATAAATACCCGCTCCTCCTCCAGGTTCTGTTTTTCCGAAAATCGCTGAACTTCCGAGACCGTACGCCACTAAATAGATATCGCCGGAAATTGCTCCGCCTGCAGCTCGAAACCGGAGGATTCCGCCGGCTACAGCAGCTCCCGATCACTTTCTTTCTTCATCTTACCTTGATCTTATTTAGCCGCATCGTTTTGACTCGTTTTTACCTAATCAGGAAGCTAGCCGGAGGTTTGCCGGAGCTACACCTTTGGACGACCATCGCCACTGCTTCCCCGAGAGGAGCTGAGGATGTTGGTTGTGCCGCACCCCACAGATCCCAGAAGGAGCATCTGATCAACCTCAACGACCAGTTCGACCCGCTAGCTGTCGCGTTCCTGCAGAGTGTGCCACACACTACCCTCTTCAAATAATCGGTATCATGCAAAACAGCTGCTGGTATATGGCGTTTTTTTTCCCAGTTTCACATGCACGCTGTACGAGATTCAGATCGGGTGCACTGTGCTATTTTCATGTCCCAACTTTCTAATTTAATATCCTCCGACCCTTAGATTCAAATTAGATAATTTTTGTTGTCTTAGACTCGCAATTAAAATTCATAGCCAGTGAACTAAACTTTCTAGTTAATCAAAGTTTCGGATCTGTCATGTTATATATTTAAACTTAAACATTATCCGTTTGAGCTTTCTAATTAATCAAAGTTTCGGATCTGTCATGTTATATATTTGAACTTAAACATTATCCGTTTGATCGATCATGTACGGTGTATATTAGATCGTCTTAGTAGTGCGTTGTAGATTGTTAGATTTAGATCGCATGGTCACTGTTAGCGTTTTAATCGAAACGGTATTGACGAATATCACAGTGCCACACGTGTAAGAGCCAGAGTAGGATCCGCGCCAATTAGAAGCTGGAGTTGCGCTAATTCAAAATCGGAGCCTCCCCGAATTTGAAGACGAGCCAGTTGAAGTTGGAGCCAGAGGAGCAGTAATCATAAGATTGAGATCTGGCGCTCCACATTCGTCGCGTTTTTTTTGAGAAATACTAAAACACCGAATCTTGCAAAATTCATAATAAAAGTTTTACAATTCCATATTAGGCGAATCTTTTTGCGTTAGTTTCATAATTTTGAGATATATCCATTGGAGTTGAAAATTACAACTTAAGAATAATTAATCTGCCTATTTGCAATATTTGAAATTAAAACCTCTTTTTTTGAATAGTTGGAGTTATATAAAATCATAATAAACTATTCTCGGTTGGAAATTGATCTTTGTGATATTACCTACCCTCTAGAACATTATACAACACTTATACACGAAATAATATGTAATTAATAATACGTGTATGTTTTCTATTTGGTTACATGTTATGTCCTTTACCTGGCTCTTCAATTGCAATGATTTTGATTGGAATTATTTCTTACCTTACGTTAGATTACCCGGAGTCTGTGTTTGCTGCTGAGGAGTACAATAATCACACATAATACTACCATAAGGCGAGTTACACCTCTTGTTCATATGTTGTCCCAGTTTTGAATACTATGCATGTTTTACTCTTCAAAATAGTAGTATGCATGTGTAGGATTGTTTTGGTAGATTGACTTAGATATATTTTACAAGTGTTTTACAAGTGCGATGATGTTTTGTAGTATGCCATGAGTAGCTCTATACTTAGGAATTTCCATCCTAATAGGCTACCCCTATTTTTGCTAAGTACTGCTAGCTATGCTATATATATATATATCAAGTATCGCTAGGGGTCCGAAAGATGAAAAAATTCTAAGTGTAAAGCTCTCTCGAGCGAACCTTTCCTTCTCAAAAACCCCTTCAAAATAAAACTAAGTTTTCTTCTGAGCGGAATGCTTGTCGGGTCAACGAGTGGAATTTGGTGGAGGACGGCCGCCCAGGAATCAAAGAAGTTTGCCATGTTTCAGAATTCAGAAGCTTCCAGTGCAACCACAATACATATGGGCTCTGTCTTGGCCTAGTACTTAGTGGGAAACCTCACCGGGGTACCAACATTTGGAGGTTCTTGGCACGGTTGGATCCAGCTGGTAGAGGGGCTACTAAGGGAAAGCCTCGCCATGGTCTTGTCTGTAAAAGGACTTGATAGTGGATTGTGGGGAAAGTGCACAAACTCTCGAGAGTAATCAATCTTATCGATCAACCGAGTTCACGGAAAAGAACACTTTGACATTTGAAGGATGGAGCCTCTGAAGGATCTTTCGCTCTCTTTCCAAAGTTTTTCTAAAACCCCATGGCGTGAGTAATATCGCTAATGGGTGGGATCTTGGGAACTTGGTGAGTAATATCCAAGTGTTGGGTTGTTTGGGCACTTGGTGAGTAATATCCTCGTGTTCCATTCGAACCTATTTTTACTTAAGCAAATGTTTACAGAGTAGGATAAAACTCTTCCTCTTTTCTTCTTACTTAGAGAAAATTGGCTTTATGCAAATGAACCCCAAAGCCTACTCCTAGACTTGCATGTAGAGTTAGTCTTATTCTTTCCTTGGTGTAATTTTCCAATACATTCAAAGTATTGACCCAACTTGTTGGTTGCACGTTTCATGTGCAGAACGTTGAAAGGTGCGCTAGGATCGCGGGTCTTCACTCAACTAGCCTGTGACATTGATGGGACTCCAAGTTGTATTTATTTGCTTCTGTTGTAATAATGTAAACTCTAGATTATTCAATTCATGTAATAAAGACTTGTGTTTTACATGATATTTCATCGGCTGTGAGTGCTAGCTAATGATACAGGGACTAGCATGTTAATCACAGGGACTTAGGATCTCCAACGATCCAAGGTCAGTTGGTGTTCCTCAAGGTTTTGACATAGGTCTCCTTGTAAACCCGGCAAGATTGATGTAATGGTTGACACAATTAGTCGGAAGACCTATTGCCATATTATCTTGATTCAGCAATAACATCCACTCTTCATGATGCTTCTTCTATGATTTATTATAGGAGTTGTTCTTATGGATTCCTTTATATCGGAAGTCCGACCTATACTTGATGTCTGCTTTCTCGAACATCAAGGAGAACATTTAAAGTAGCATTGCTAAATGTCTCTCGGTCGATCCTCCAGACCCTTACATTGGCAAGCATCCCGTTGTGCCAAGTAACTGAAGTCTGAGAATGAAGTTTCTTATTTCTCATGTCATCACGAATCTTCTTGCCTATTCATCTAGTGGTGTAAAGTGGTATCATGATCTTTGACAAAGATTTTGATAGACATGGATGAATAAAGAGTTTCCTTCATTCCTCTAACATGTTTGAAGAGTGACGATGATTTTGGTAATCTGAAGTTTCTATTGTTACATGTTCCTTGTGACTCTTACGAGTCCTCACCACAAAACAACCTTTCTGTCTTGACCTTCGGTTGAACGAAGAGTGATCCTTCTGTATCAAAAGTAGTTCAATTGCTTTGTTATCTGTATCTATGTATCCCTGGAAGCTCTACTTAAGCCACCCAGTAGAGTTTCGTATCTTGAAGTCTCTGGTCATGTTCTTCCTGTTGTAAGCTTTCCTTTTCAAAATCTTAAACCCTTCTGAAGCTCCATGGTCTCAATCCTTATGAAGACCAGCTATCTAACAACTTGAAACCTTCTCCTCTTGTTTCCTCCTTTACCTTGATGTGTTTCATGTTTGTCATCTCTGAGTTGTTCTGAACACTCCTTTCATGAGTTGGCCATGAGATACTCTATCTATTGTTTAGTGTGTTTCCCTCTTATCTTTAGAGTGACCCTGTTTCTTTCTCCCTCTGTCTCTCTTCCTACCTTTGGAATCTCGGGTCGAGATTCTTGTAAGGGGGATAGAGCTATAACACCCAAGATTTAGCTAATCCTAATTAGGGCTTTGTTTGTGCATTCATGAGCATCATATCTTAAAATGCATGAAACAAGAAAAGAATGCAAAACCCTAACCCTAGCTATTTTACCTCTCTCTCTAAAAGAAACTCAAAATGGTTTTGAATTTTGAAAACCCAAAATTGTTTGGAGCCTAAAAGAATTAGAAGGGCCCCTGAATGTTTTCCAAAATATTTGTAAACCTCTAGTATTTTTGAATTGAGCCAAACAGATTTGAAATTAGAATAAAAAAGGAAAATTAGAGAAAAATAGCTGTAAAATGATTTCAGAGAAATAAAAAACGTTCCTAAGCTAACCAGGCCGGCCCAGCTTCCTCCTCTCCCTATCTACCTCCTAGCGTGTAGCAGCCAGCAGCCCACCCTGGCCCAAGTGCTGCCCGTCCCTAGCCCATACAGCTTCAGCCTTTTTCCTGTTCGTCGTCTTTCCTGACAACAAGAAGCAGCTGCCTGGTAGCTCCTCCGCTGCTCGCTGGCGTTGTAATTCCCACCGCGCGTCAAGATTCCCGCTACCGACGCCACCGACGCCTATAAGGACCCCTGCCGCCGCCAGAGAACCCTAGCCCCTCCTTTTCCCCTCTTCCTCACTCTCCCGCGTGCGTGCCTTAACCCTAGCCGGAGGTCACCGCCATCCTCGCCGCTCCCGGCCACCCTAGCTCAAGCTGAGGGCACCACGGTGACCGCCCTAATCTTCTCCGTCGATTGCCCCAAAGCGTGCAAGCAGGCAAGGTCTCAGCCGCCGCAATTGGACCCTCGTTCCCGACGCCGACCACCATTGCACCGTCGATTCCGGCCTCCCAGCCCCTCGACGACGCCTGCACCGCAACCAGGGTGAACCACTGGTGCTCAGGCGCCATCCCTTTCCTCCGCTCTCGCTCTGGTCCTCTCCCCCGACGACCACCGGCAAGCGCCGCCGTCGACCGTCATCATGGATGTTGCTCCGGCGACCAATAAAAGGAGGTGCCACTAGGGTTAGGTCCCCCACATCGGTGATGCATCTCGCTAGCTTACTCGCGTTTCCTAGATCACCGCTAATCACCGTCCTCGCCGTTGATCTGAGGTCACCACCGCGCCGGCGTCACCCTGACGTCAGCAGCGCACGGTCAGCTCTGGTCAAACCTGGGCAGGGCCCATTCCTGCCCACGTGGACGCTGAGGTGTCCACGGGCCCTACTGTCAGCCACTGTGGCTAGGTTAGCCCCTGTGTAAAAAGTAATTCACGGCTTTTGTTTTAATTTTGGAAAATTATTAAATGATATAAATCCAATAAGTAATTAATTACAAGTCAGAAAAATATGTATAATATATCAAAATGTTCAGAAAAATGAGATCTACACAATAGACTCAAAATCATGCATTGTTCAACAACTTTAATTACAAGATTAATTAGAAGAATCAATTGAACTCCGTAAGCATACCATAAGCAAAGCTATATCATCGGTTCTTATCCTAGATCTCTTTATCTTTGTAACCGGCGACCCAATCGGCAATGTGAACCAGGTGACATCTCCTTTTCTTCCGAGGACCAGATAATCTATTCTCCCAGCGCATCTTCTTCAACTCTGGAATCAGCAAGTCCATTGTTAATTCCATCCTTCATCTTCAATCAAATCCGGAGTTGTTCCTTGTTGGCAAGTTATCATCGTCGTTCCGCTAAAGTATTTCCTCAAGACCGCTAAATCTTTCTCAATCTTTTCAAGAAGAACATGGAGTTCTTTCACCTCAGTCTCGTCAAGTAATCTCTTGAAACCCTCTCGTTCTATCATCTCTGTCCAATCCACCGGAGGCCATGAAGATTTTCCAGATCTTTCGTAATCCTTTTGTTCAAGTAGGTGATATCTTTATCTTTATCTGTGGAATCTGGCAGTTGTTCCCCGTAATCTTCCTTCATATCCTTCCGGTGGCTGGTTACTTATGACATGACGACAACATCCTCACCTTTATCCATCTTGAATCCGGCGAATCGTTTACATCTATCTTTGTTTTCTTACGGAGTTCCATGAGCTTTTCTTATCAATACCTTCAGTCTGTTTTAGTAGTTGGGTTGCATGGTTTTCTTATTCATGTGCGGAGTAATGCTTTGAGTGCGGGATGGAGTAGCTACCATACCACTACTCTTATCATTCGCTATTGTACATTGAATTGGTGAATTAATGTGATTCCACTCATTCCACGGAAGTTAGCAGTGGCCTTTATCCCTTGATACTTTTACTTCCGTCCTTGTCTTTCCGGAGTGCTCTCTCGAAGAAAGTAATCAATAATCTCTTGTTAGTGATCTCGTCCTTTTCTACACAGAGCAAAATCTTCTGTTATCTGGTGGAAACAAACGCAAACTCTTTTCTGTCCTCATCTTTCTACCGGTGCTTTACGTCCCCAAACAAGATGAAAGGAACCTATTCCCCATGATGTATCTTCACATCCGTCTCTGGAAGTTAGATCCGTGCACCTCAATCGCGTGATCCTTTGGTCCTTACTGGCGCAACAAGAATCTAATCCGACGATGTCTAGCTAAATCTTCCTATTGATATCAAGGGACTCTATTGTTTGAAGGCAATATTGTTTCCGTACCTCTTTTCCCAGATCCGAGAGAGGATACGATGCTATTGTCATAGTGGTTCAAACCTCTCCAATCTAGCTCTTCTCTTCCGGCGAGATAAAGATCCATCCTCTCTAGTATCAGGAAATCTTCAATCTTAACGGTGTGTCTATCTTGATCCAGGATACATCATCTTGTCCTTTCTTTCACAAGTGGTTCTATTCTGTTATCATGTTTCTCGAGAAGACCGGAGCTATGTCCATCATATCCTTCTTGTCTCACGACCATCCTTCAACTCTTCTACCCGTCGTTTCTCTAGCAAAACGCAAGACTCGCAACAAGTCTAGCAAGTTTTGCAAGGTGTAGTGGTTGCACCATTCCGTTCTTCATCATCTTGGGAACGTGAGGGTCACCTTCGTTCCGAACACCCGCCTTTCTTTTGTGTTGTTTTCTTTTCCTAGGAATCTCGGGGCGAGATTCTTGTTTAGTGGGGGAGAGTTGTAGCATCCCAATTGTCTAACAATTGCAATGCTACTAGCCTAGTCTAGATATATGGCTGCTTCAAATATATAATTGTTGCATCATAATTATATCATGCTCATGCCATCATGCCACCTTGCATTTGAGCATCATACAAAACCCTTTTCTTTTGGTTCTTATCTCATATGCATTGTTAATTGTATTTGCCTCTTGATATTGTATTTGGTTCTTGATATATTGTTTAATGCCCAAGTTGAGTTGGGGGCATATCTCTTATTAACTCCACCACCTTTCTTTCACCACCTTATAATTCCACCATCCAACTAAAATATGAGCTTTGCATCTTATTTGAGTTTACTTCTAGCTCATGTGGGTTGGGATGGATCCAATTCTTTTCCACATGCTCCCATATATGCACCATGTTCTTTTCACATTATTGGTCTATGAGAGCCACATGGCCATCTTTGCATGCCTTGTGAGTGGAACCCTTTTGCTAGCTTCCATATGTGTTGTGCTGGGGTTATTTTCATGTTTGGATATTTTGGGCTTATTAAATGCCTAGTGGCACATACACACTAGCAAGTCCCAATTTTACTCAAACATGATCATCTCCATCTATTCCACTTGGAGCTTTCTCTCATTTCCTTTGCTTGGGCCTTACTCCATAATTTTGGGATGCATAATAATAATGCCATGAAATAATGTTGTTTTCACAAGTATCAACATGGCATTAAATGTTTTGCATGGCCCATGCAAGTACCACCTTTTTCTTGTCCTTTGGATTTTTATTTGCATCTTTAGTCGATCATCTCTATCTCTATCTTTTCCTTTGGGCTTGATCTAGTTGATCTTGTTTCCATCAAACCACATCTCCACCTCCCCCTCTTTTCTTGTTTTGTTTTGGTTTGATCTTAGTTGTTCTTGGCTTGACCTTGTCCTAGCAAAACCACTCCATCTCTCTCTCTTTAGTCCCTAGACCATCATCTACCCTTCATCACCATACCCATACCCCCTCTCCTAAACCCTAATCTACACCTAAGCTAAAGCACACCCTAAGTACCCCCCCTCTTTCTCTCCTCCTTCTAAGCCGAGCCACCCCACCATGGCCTACCCTAGCTGGCCCCACCGGCCACCCTCTCTCCCTGGCCACCTCACCCCTGCCCTAGCTACCAACCCGAGCCATACCCCTCCCCTTCCTACCCTAGCTCCAAACCTAGCCCTACCCGAGGCTACTCCACCCTCTCTCTCTCTTGCTCTCTCTGCCCTAGGGGCCCCAGCCCGAACCACCCCGACCCCGGCCTGCCCTACCCCACCTGGCAGCTCCCCTACCTGCCCCTGCCCTGCCCTGGCCTCCCAGCCGAGCACGTGAGGAGGAGGACAAAAGGTGGCCGAGCCACCTTTATCGTCTACCACCTCCCCACGGCACCCCGCTCCCTATCTGCCTTATCCACCCCCTCTCTCGCCTCCCCTACATCCCCAGATCCAGCCCCAGCGACGCCCTGGCCTCTCCCCCCTCTGCTCCGTCGCCACCGCCTCACCATCGTCTCCACCGTTGGCCTCCACCAATCTTCCTCTTCCAGCAGTGCAGAACGACGTGGAGGTGGTCGAGGAAGGCCACGCAGTGCTCCTGCAACCCCCTGTACCGCCGTCGAGGAGAAGAAGCACCGGAGCCGCCAGAACCAGCGCGAGGCCGACGAGAAACCCTAGAACGCCGGCCTCTGCATCATCGAAGATCGCCAGCGTCTCGGCCCGCACGAACACCACCGACGCCCTCCCGGTGAGCCACCTGACCTCCTAGACACGCTCCGCCGCGCTGTCGTCGCCTAGGGCCGTTGTTCGTTTCATCGAGCACACTGCGTACGCCGGCGAGCGCGTGCGTCTGCTCGCTCCTCGCGTCGCAGAAACCCTAGCTAGGCTGCGCGCGCCTCCCTGACACCAAGCCCAGGCCAGCGCAGTGGCTCCGCTCCCGTGCGCTCGCCCAGGTCCCCGGTTCGAGCCCCGCGTGCGCCGCGCCGCGTCAGGTCGAGCATCGACCTGTCGTCAGACGGTTCAGAGAGAAGATCCACAGTAGCGACCACGCTTTCGCTGATACCCCCCCTATTCTTTTGTCGCATCAAGCCGCGCTCCTTAGGACCCCACCGTCAGCCGCAGTGACCGTTTTGCGCAAAACCCCTTGGCCTCTAGTTAACTCAACCCGCGCTCCAGCCTAGCCCCACCTGTCAGCGCCTGTCCTCTCCGCTGCTGTCGCGTGGGCCTGCGAGGTCGATGGCCCCACCTGTCATCCTCTGCGGCTAGACTAACCCTGAGTGACAGAAGCGTTTCTGTGCGCGTGTTGCCCAGTCAGCACTGTGGCCCACTTGTCTGTGACAGTGGCTAGCTCCCTCTGAGTATAAAAAGTATTTCCGAAATCTGTTTAAATTCAAATCCTTTTCTAATTATTTCAAATTCAAATATAATTCTGTTTTTAAATAACTTTCCAAATATTAATCCAAACAATACATATAATATATGTTTTCAAATCAGGAAAATGTGAGGAATTCAAATATGCCATCCAAAATATATTTTGAACATTTAAAAATTCCAAGTTTATTTAAATTACAATAAATTGCCCCTTTAACTTAATTAATTAATAACTTTTGATTTATAACTCCAAATTTAATAAATAATATGTCCAAAATGATTAGCTCGACGAGACCTTTCTGTTTATGCATTCCTTGGGTTGTTTTGAAGCATGCATCATATAAATCTAAAGTGTACAGCAACTATTATGGGCATAAAGTGGGGCCAAAACTAAATAAAAATGTTTATTCTTGTATTCCACACCTCACCCATGCCATGCTACTTTATTGCCATGCAAATTGTGCATCATTCATCATGGCATGATTGTTTGCTTGATGCATTTTATTCATATGCTTGCGCACTTTATTTATGTTGGCCCTTGTTTGTTTGGTTCTTCTTCGAATAGACGCTGAGCAGGGGATATATCAAGAGAACCAGGAGCACTACCCAGATCCATTCGTTGCTTCAACTGAGCTGCCAGGCAAGCACTACCACATGCTTGCATACATACAGTACCTATTGCCTCTTTCTTATTCTTGCATCATTGAGTCGTGATTGCATTAAATTGAATCCCAAGTATTGCATAGCCTTTACTATTAAACCCCACCAAAGCTTGTTCCTCCATCCCATGAGCCATTACTACAGGAGTTGTTTGAGCCATGCGAGTCGTAGAACAGCATGTGTAGGGTATGTGAGTGTCTGATGGATAACGAGGTACCTAAACAACTTAACCTGAGTAGTAATGGGATAACTAATGAAAGTGGCATCGGTGAGCCATATTCGCTATTTGGTTTTTCAGGCTCACTTGTGTCCCGTAGACCCCGAGTACTTGAATCCTGTTCCAAGACTATTCGCGCTATCCACATCCGGGAGGCCTTATGGACCCCCCTGAGCCAGAGCTTGATTCATTCCTATTTCTTGGGGCCACAAACTAGTTTGAGGTTTTATTTACTATCCTGTACTTATGCCATGCTTTACTGCTTTATTTAAATTGTGCGAGGTACTACACACTGTACTGTTTAGGATCGTGGCCCGATTTCGCTGTATCGACAAGCCCAGCCACACTTTCGGGTTCCCAGTCGTTTACAGCCGCCTCCACAACCTTAAGCCCGTTTCGGAGCCGGCCGGCTTCGTTGCGGGATCTACTTAAAGGGGTGGCCCCCTGAAATATTTCTGAATCCTGTAATTGCTTTGTCGTGACTGTCTTGTTGGGTTTTGATTTGGTTTTTCCGAGGCATATCGAGTGTGTGTTGCTATTTGTGCACCCCTGCAGGGTAAAACTTTCTGAAAGCCGTGTCCGCGGTTATGGACGACTTGGAGCACAGTTTCTCGATCATAGACAAGCATAACTAAAGTACTGCTTTTAATTTGACTAGACTAGGTACCTGACTAGTAAATAGTGCAACACTCATGGAATGGATAATAAAACTGCCAACGGATGGGGGTTGTCCGTCCGCTTCCTCGTCGGTAAGCGAGGAGGAGGATGGATCTGTTAAGATTACCTTTATAACTGTTATAACTGTTGTTATTAATTCACGGACATCCGTCTATCTCTGGTTAGGCGGATGGTTAGCGAGTATCTATAGAACTGTTAGGGTTTATCTTTTGCTGCAATTGCGTCACCCCAGGTTGTGTCCCCTTTAGAGGCATAAAGACTTGCTGAGTACCCCTAGGGTCTCACACGATAAATTATTGGTTCAGATGAACAGGTACACTCGCAAGATGGATACTGGGTGGAAGAGACGGACGATGTGGGCAACGATCATTCGGTGTAGAGATTCCGGGAACGGGGATCCGTGAGATCTGTGGGCGAGATCTGCTTATTTATGGGGCATCTTATGCCGATTTGCTTCTTATCCGTACTCTGATTTTGTCTTCCGCTTCCGCTTGATACTCTGTTGATTGATGTATGAGGAGATATCCTAAACTATTATATCTATCTAGGGTATTTGGATCTTGCCGTATGGCGTTGCTATATTTCCTTTCTTTTTAGATGGGATGACTCTGATGTACTGTTGTATGGTGGCTTGCATACATACTCACTTGTGTATGTAGTTGATCCCTTCGCCTGCCGATTACGCCGCCCGTTCTTGTCCCGATGTTTGGAAATGGTTGGGACGGCCGAAAGGTCTACCTGTGAGTGGCATTTGGGCCCCACCGTACTATTTCAACCATTTCTGAACATCCAGGCTGGTACTAGGAGCGTAATTCACCGAGGTAGTTACAATTGGTATCAGAGCCATCCCGACCTTCAGGGTCTCAGCCAAATGGTCGTTGTCTGTCTAGCAAATATTTTGGTAGTTATGTATACTAGGGAAAAACAAAACGCGAGAGTAGGACTGCTTCCACTTTTCTTCTTACCGAACCACCCATCCTTTTCTGGTAAGGAAGTGCAACGTTTTCAATCCTCTTCTTAAAATTCAAACTAGGATTCACGTGTTCTGGGTTTCCGTAGTACCATAGAAAGTGTGTGTGTGTGTGTAATTCCTTGTCTACCTGTTGCATCCAACATGTTATCTTTATCTGCCTTTTGGTTATCAACTGTTGGTACATTCCATACTGACAGGCTTTTGCAAACCGTCGCGATCTATCTGGCTCCTTGTTAACCGGTGCCATCTTCTTAAAGGGTGTTCTTCTGTGCAGGCATCTGATGCTAATCCCTATCTGCTAAGTGATTTTTCGCATCTATTGGTATTTTAATGCCGAAAATTGCGGAAATTTTTTCTTTGATCCATCTGTGTTTCCACACTCCTTTTCAGTCGTGTGTGAAACATTATCTATCTCTCTTTTATCAGCATGTCCATGCTAACTCATTCTTTTGTCACCGGCGCTTAATCTTGGAGTTTCTTTTCATCTCTTTTCCTCTTGGGCTAATTACATAACATGTGTCGATCCGATGCTGGTGATTGTAATTTGGTTCTCGGCATAACTATATTCCACTCAAGATAAGTGTCGATTGGAATATGGACAATGCTATCAATGCAGGTACACCGTGATCCTATCTATGCTCATTCAAGCATCCTTGGAAATCCGGAGTTTCTCAAAGCACTACGGCGGTCTATCATATGTTCATCATGCTGCACATCTTTTTCAACTCCATATCTGCACATCTTTTTCGTCTCTGATAGCTCATACCATAAGCAAAGCTATATCATCGGTTCTTATCCTAGATCTCTTTATCTTTGTAACCGGCGACCCAATCGGCAATGTGAACCAGGTGACATCTCCTTTTCTTCCGAGGACCAGATAATCTATTCTCCCAGCACATCTTCTTCAACTCTGGAATCAGCAAGTCCATTGTTAATTCCATCCTTCATCTTCAATCAAATCCGGAGTTGTTCCTTGTTGGCAAGTTATCATCGTCGTTCCGCTAAAGTTTTTCCTCAAGACCGCTAAATCTTTCTCAATCTTTTCAAGAAGAACATGGAGTTCTTTCACCTCAGTCTCGTCAAGTAATCTCTTGAAACCCTCTCGTTCTATCATCTTTGTACAATCCACCGGAGGCCATGAAGATTTTCCAGATCTTTTGTAATCCTTTTGTTCAAGTAGGTGATATCTTTATCTTTATCTGTGGAATCTGGCAGTTGTTCCCCGTAATCTTCCTTCATATCCTTCCGGTGGCTGGTTACTTATGACATGACGACAACATCCTCACCTTTATCCATCTTGAATCCGGCGAATCGTTTACATCTATCTTTGTTTTCTTACGGAGTTCCATGAGCTTTTCTTATCAATACCTTCAGTCTGTTTCAGTAGTTGGGTTGCATGGTTTTCTTATTCATGTGTGGAGTAATGCTTTGAGTGCGGGATGGAGTAGCTACCATACCACTACTCTTATCATTCGCTCTTGTACATTGAATTGGTGAATTAATGTGATTCCACTCATTCCACGGAAGTTAGCAGTGGCCTTTATCCCTTGATACTTTTACTTCCGTCCTTGTCTTTCCGGAGTGCTCTCTCGAAGAAAGTAATCAATAATCTCTTGTTAGTGATCTCGTCCTTTTCTACACGGAGCAAAATCTTCTGTTATCTGGTGGAAACAAACGCAAACTCTTTTCTATCCTCATCTTTCTACCGGTGCTTTACGTCCCCAAACAAGATGAAAGGAACCTATTCCCCATGATCTATCTTCACATCCGTCTCTGGAAGTTAGATCCGTGCACCTCAATCGCGTGATCCTTTGGTCCTTACTGGCGCAACAAGAATCTAATCCGACGATGTCTACCTAAATCTTCCTATTGATATCAAGGGACTCTATTGTTTGAAGGCAATATTGTTTCCGTACCTCTTTTCCCAGATCCGAGAGAGGATACGATGCTATTGTCATAGTGGTTCAAACCTCTCCAATCTAGCTCTTCTCTTCCGGCGAGATAAAGATCCATCCTCTCTAGTATCAGGAAATCTTCAATCTTAACGGTGTGTCTATCTTGATCCAGGATACATCATCTTGTCCTTTCTTTCACAAGTGGTTCTATTCTGTTATCATGTTTCTCGAGAAGACCGGAGCTATGTCCATCATATCCTTCTTGTCTCACGACCATCCTTCAACTCTTCTACCCGTCGTTTCTCTAGCAAAACGCAAGACTCGCAACAAGTCTAGCAAGTTTTGCAAGGTGTAGTGGTTGCACCATTCCGTTCTTCATCATCTTGGGGACGTGAGGGTCACCTTCGTTCCGAACACCCGCCTTTCTTTTGTGTTGTTTTCTTTTCCTAGGAATCTCGGGGCGAGATTCTTGTTTAGTGGGGGAGAGTTGTAGCATCCCAATTGTCTAACAATTGCAATGCTACTAGCCTAGTCTAGATATATGGCTGCTTCAAATATATAATTGTTGCATCATAATTATATCATGCTCATGCCATCATGCCACCTTGCATTTGAGCATCATACAAAACCCTTTTCTTTTGGTTCTTATCTCATATGCATTGTTAATTGTATTTGCCTCTTGATATTGTATTTGGTTCTTGATATATTGTTTAATGCCCAAGTTGAGTTGGGGGCATATCTCTTATTAACTCCACCACCTTTCTTTCACCACCTTATAATTCCACCATCCAACTAAAATATGAGCTTTGCATCTTATTTGAGTTTACTTCTAGCTCATGTGGGTTGGGATGGATCCAATTCTTTTCCACATGCTCCCATATATGCACCATGTTCTTTTCACATTATTGGTCTATGAGAGCCACATGGCCATCTTTGCATGCCTTGTGAGTGGAACCCTTTTGCTAGCTTCCATATGTGTTGTGCTGGGGTTATTTTCATGTTTGGATATTTTGGGCTTATTAAATGCCTAGTGGCACATACACACTAGCAAGTCCCAATTTTACTCAAACATGATCATCTCCATCTATTCCACTTGGAGCTTTCTCTCATCTCCTTTGCTTGGGCCTTACTCCATAATTTTGGGATGCATAATAATAATGCCATGAAATAATGTTGTTTTCACAAGTATCAACATGGCATTAAATGTTTTGCATGGCCCATGCAAGTACCACCTTTTGCTTGTCCTTTGGATTTTTATTTGCATCTTTAGTGGATCATCTCTATCTCTATCTTTTCCTTTGATCTAGTTGATCTTGTTTCCATCAAACCACATCTCCACCTCCCCCTATTTTCTTGTTTTGTTTTGGTTTGATCTTAGTTGTTCTTGGCTTGACCTTGTCCTAGCAAAACCACTCCATATCTCTCTCTCTTTAGTCCCTAGACCATCATCTACCCTTCATCACCATACCCATACCCCCTCTCCTAAACCTTAATCTACACCTCAGCTAAACCACACCCTAAGTACCCCCCCCTCTTTCTCTCCTCCTTCTAAGCCGAGCCACCCCACCATGGCCTACCCTAGCTGGCCCCACCGGCCACCCTCTCTCCCTGGCCACCTCACCCCTGCCCTAGCTACCAACCCGAGCCATACCCCTCCCCTTCCTACCCTAGCTCCAAACCTAGCCCTACCCGAGGCTACTCCACCCTCTCTCTCTCTTGCTCTCTCTGCCCTAGGGGCCCCAGCCCGAACCACCCCGACCCCGGCCTGCCCTACCCCACCTGGCAGCTCCCCTACCTGCCCCTGCCCTGCCCTGGCCTCCCAGCCGAGCACGTGAGGAGGAGGACAAAAGGTGGCCGAGCCACCTTTATCGTCTACCACCTCCCCACGGCACCCTGCTCCCTCTCTGCCTTATCCACCCCCTCTCCCCTCCCCTACATCCCCAGATCCAGCCCCAGCGACGCCCTGGCCTCTCCCTCCTCTACTCCATCGCCACCGCCTACACCATCGTCTCCACCGTCGGCCTCCACCGATCTTCCTCTTCCAGCAGTGCAGAATGACATGGAGGTGGCCGAGGAAGGCCACGCAGTGCTCCTGCAACCCCCTGTACCGCCGTCGAGGAGAAGAAGCACCGGAGCCGCCAGACCGAGCGCGAGGCCGACGAGAAACCCTAGAACGCCGGCCTCTGCATCATCGACGATCGCCAGCGTCTCGGCCCGCACGAACACCACCGACGCCCTCCCGGTGAGCCACCTGACCTCCTAGACACGCTCCGCCGCGCTGTCGTCGCCTAGGGCCGTTGTTCGTTTCATCGAGCACACTGCGTACACCGGCGAGCGCGTGCGTCTGCTTGCTCCTCGCGTCGCAGAAACCCTAGCTAGGCCGCGCGCGCCTCCCTGACACCAAGCCCAGGCCAGCGCAGTGGCTCCGCCCCCGTGCGCTCGCCCAGGTCCCCGGTTCGAGCCCCGCGTGCGCCGCGCCGCGTCAGGTCGAGCATCGACCTGTCGTCAGACGGTTCAGAGAGAAGATCCACAGTAGCGACCGCGCTTTCGCTGAAACCCCCCTATTCTTTTGTCGCATCAAGCCGCGCTCCTTAGGACCCCACCGTCAGCCGCAGTGACCGTTTTGCGCAAAACCCCTTGGCCTCTAGTTAACTCAACCCGCGCTCCAGCCTAGCCCCACCTGTCAGCGCCTGTCCTCTCCGCTGCTGTCGCGTGGGCCTGCGAGGTCGATGGCCCCACCTGTCATCCTCTGCGGCTAGACTAACCCTGAGTGACAGAAGCGTTTCTGTGCGCGTGTTGCCCAGTCAGCACTGTGGCCCACTTGTCTGTGACAGTGGCTAGCTCCCTCTGAGTATAAAAAGTATTTCCGAAATCTGTTTAAATTCAAATCCTTTTCTAATTATTTCAAATTCAAATATAATTCTGTTTTTAAATAACTTTTCAAATATTAATCCAAACAATACATATAATATATGTTTTCAAATCAGGAAAATGTGAGGAATTCAAATATGCCATCCAAAATATATTTTGAACATTTAAAAATTCCAAGTTTATTTAAATTACAATAAATTGCCCCTTTAACTTAATTAATTAATAACTTTTGATTTATAACTCCAAGTTTAATAAATAATATGTCCAAAATGATTAGCTCGACGAGACCTTTCTGTTTATGCATTCCTTGGGTTGTTTTGAAGCATGCATCATATAAATCTAAAGTGTACAGCAACTATTATGGGCATAAAGTGGGGCCAAAACTAAATAAAAATGTTTATTCTTGTATTCCACACCTCACCCATGCCATGCTACTTTATTGCCATGCAAATTGTGCATCATTCATCATGGCATGATTGTTTGCTTGATGCATTTTATTCATATGCTTGCGCACTTTATTTATGTTGGCCCTTGTTTGTTTGGTTCTTCTTCGAATAGACGCTGAGCAGGGGATATATCAAGAGAACCAGGAGCACTACCCAGATCCATTCCTTGCTTCAACTGAGCTGCCAGGCAAGCACTACCACATGCTTGCATACATACAGTACCTATTGCCTCTTTCTTATTCTTGCATCATTGAGTCGCGATTGCATTAAATTGAATCCCAAGTATTGCATAACCTTTACTATTAAACTCCACCAAAGCTTGTTCCTCCATCCCATGAGCCATTACTACAGGAGTTGTTTGAGCCATGCGAGTCGTAGAACAGCATGTGTAGGGTATGTGAGTGTCTGATGGATAACGAGGTACCTAAACAACTTAACCTGAGTAGTAATGGGATAACTAATGAAAGTGGCATCAGTGAGCCATATTCGCTATTTGGTTTTTCAGGCTCACTTGTGTCCCGTAGACCCCGAGTACTTGAATCCTGTTCCAAGACTATTCGCGCTATCCACATCCGGGAGGCCTTATGGACCCCCCTGAGCCAGAGCTTGATTCATTCCTATTTCTTGGGGCCACAAACTAGTTTGAGGTTTTATTTACTATCCTGTACTTATGCCATGCTTTACTGCTTTATTTAAATTGTGCGAGGTACTGCACACTGTACTGTTTAGGATCATGGCCCGATTTCGCTGTATCGACAAGCCCAGCCACACTTTCGGGTTCCCAGTCGTTTACAGCCGCCTCCACAACCTTAAGCCCATTTCGGAGCCGTCCGGCTTCGTTGCGGGATCTACTTAAAGGGGTGGCCCCCTGAAATATTTCTGAATCCTGTAATTGCTTTGTCGTGACTGTCTCGTTGGGTTTTGATTTGGTTTTTCCGAGGCATATCGAGTGTGTGTTGCTATTTGTGCACCCCTGCAGGGTAAAACTTTCTGAAAGCCGTGTCCGCAGTTATGGACGACTTGGAGCACAGTTTCTCGATCATAGACAAGCATAACTAAAGTACTGCTTTTAATTTGACTAGACTAGGTACCTGACTAGTAAATAGTGCAACACTCATGGAATGGATAATAAAACTTCCAACGGATGGGGGTTGTTCGTCCGCTTCCTCGTCGGTAAGCGAGGAGGAGGATGGATCTGTTAAGATTACCTTTATAACTATTATAACTGTTGTTATTAATTCACGGACATCCGTCTATCTCTGGTTAGGCGGATGGTTAGCGAGTATCTATAGAACTGTTAGGGTTTATCTTTTGCTGCAATTGCGTCACCCCAGGTTGTGTCCCCTTTAGAGGCATAAAGACTTGCTGAGTACCCCTAGGGTCTCACACGATAAATTATTGGTTCAGATGAACAGGTACACTCGCAAGATGGATACTGGGTGGAAGAGACAGACGATGTGGGCAACGATCATTCGGTGTAGAGATTCCGGGAACGGGGATCCGTGAGATCTGTGGGCGGGATCTGCTTATTTATGGGGCATCTTATGCCGATTTGCTTCTTATCCGTACTCGGATTTTGTCTTCCGCTTCCGCTTGATACTCTGTTGATTGATGTATGAGGAGATATCCTAAACTATTATATCTATCTAGGGTATTTGGATCTTGTCGTATGGCGTTGCTATATTTCCTTTCTTTTTAGATGGGATGACTCTGATGTACTGTTGTATGGTGGCTTGCATACATACTCACTTGTGTATGTAGTTGATCCCTTCGCCTGCCGATTACGCCGCCCGTTCTTGTCCCGATGTTTGGACATGGTTGGGACGGCCGAAAGGTCTACCTGTGAGTGGCATTTGGGCCCCACCGTACTATTTTAACCATTTCTGAACATCCAGGCTGGTACTAGGAGCGTAATTCACCGAGGTAGTTACAGCTTTATGCAAAATAACCCCACTAGCCATAAGTCTTGCGGAGTACACCCTGTACTCACCCTTGCTATATAGATACTTTTGGTAGCAGAATAAGTGTTCCCCTAAAGACAAAGTTTGGTATGACCTCAACACCGACGAGTAGCTTGGGGTTCTCGGCCGGCAGCCTGGAATCTATGGGCTGGGACGTCATCGTTATGGTTCAGGCCTCTTAGGCCATTTGTTAAGGTTGCTATATTTAATAGCATAATTTGCCTTCTGTTGTTTGATGTTTGTGGTCAATGACCTCTACTTATATTATTTTGGTTCTTCGCTCAGTTATCATCTTGCTGTAATAATTTATGTGTCGAAGGGTTACTATTGTGTTACTGATTTCTTCACTTGGTTTCCTCGATCTCTAGGTTAAGCTTATATCAAGCTAAGGTCTGGGATTTGTTTAACCTTGATCTCGGGGGTGTCACAAATGGCACTCAAATATGTGTCAAACGACGGTCAAAAAGCCTAAGAACATGTTGGAATTCAACTTCCACATGCAATGGAGCATCAGTTTGAAAGAGCTTGCATCACCACAACCACTTGAGTGTGTGTGGCCATGTGGATCATTGTGGTTTGGAAAATAACACATGCAATGGCACTCCAATATGTGTCAAACCAAGGTCAGGAACCCCAGGAACATGTTGGAATTCAACTGCCACATACAATAGAGGACCAGTTTGAAAAAGGTTGCATCACCACAACCACTTGAGTGTGTGTGGCCATGTGGATCATTGTGGTTTGGAAAATAACACATGCAATGGAACTCCAATATTTGTCAAACCATGGCCTAGAAGCCCAGTAACATGTTGGAATTCAACAACCACATGCAATGGAGCACCAGTTTGAAAAAGGTTGCATCAGCACACCCACTTGAGTGTGTGTGGCCATGTGGATCATTGTAAGTTGGAAAGGAACAAATGCAATGACACTCCAATATGTGTCAAACCATGGTTAGGAACCCTAGGAACATATTGGAATCCAACTGCCACATGCAATGGAGCACCACTTTAAAAAAGTTTGCATCAGCAAGCCCACTTGAGTGCGCGTGACCATGTGAATCATTGTGGTTTGGAAAATAACACATGCAATGATACTCCAATATGTGTCAAACCATCGTTAGGAACCCCTAGAACATGTTGAAATTCAACTGCCACATGCAATGGAGCACCAGTTTGAAAGAGGTTGAATCACCACACCCACTTGAGTGTGTGTGTCCATGTGGATCATTGTTGTTTGGAAAAGAACACATCAAATGGCACTCAAATATGTTTCAAACCATGGCCAGGAACCCTAGGAACATGTTGAATTCAACTGCCACATACAATGGAGCACCAGTTTGAAAGAGGTTACATCACCATACCTACTTGAATGTGTGTGGCCATGCAGATCATTGTGGTTTGGAAAAGAACACATGCAATGGAACTCCAATATGTATCAAACCACGGTCAGGAAGCCCAGGAACATGTTGGAATTCAACTACCACATGCAATGGAGCACCAGTTTGAAAGAGGTTGCATCACCACACCTACTTGAGTGTGTGTGGCCATGTGGATCGTTGTGGTTTTGAAAGGAACACATGCAATGGCACTGCAATATGTGTCAAACCATGGTCAGGAACCCCAGAAACATGTTGGAATTTAACTACCAGATGTAATGCATCACCACTTTGAAAAAGTTTGCATCACCACAGCAACTATAGTGTGTGTGTGGCCATGTGGATCATTGTGGTTTGGAAAAGAACACATGCAATGGCACTGCAATATGTGCCAAACCATGGTCAGGAAGCCCAGGAACAAGTTGGAATTAAATTGCAACATGCAATGGAGCACCAGTTTGAAAGAGCTTGCATCCCCACACCCACTTGAGTGTGTGTGGCCATGTGGATCATTGTGGTTTAGAAAAGAGAACATGCAATGGCACTCAAGTATGAGTCAAACGACGGTCAGAAAGCCCAGGAACATGTTGGAATTCAACTGCCACATGCAATGGAGCATCAGTTTGAAAGAGCTTGCATCACCAGAACCACTTGAGTGTGCGTGGCCACGTGGATCATTATGGTTTGGAAAATAACACATGTAATGGCACTCCAATATGTGTTAAACCATGGGTTGGAATCCCGGGAACATGTTGGAATTCAACTGCCACATGCAATGGGGTACTAGTTTGAACGAGGTTGCATCACCACACCCACTTGAGTGTGTGTGCCCATGTGGATCACTGTAGTTTGGACAAGAACACATGCAATCGCACTCCAATATGTGTCAAACCATGGTTAGGAAGCCCAGGAACATGTTGGAATTCAACTTCCACATGGAATGGAGCACTAGTTTGGAATAGGTTGCATGAACACACCCACTTTACTATGTGTGTCCATGTGGATCATTGTGGCTTGGAAAGGAACACATGCAGTGGGACTGCAATATGTGTCAAACTATGGCCTAGAAGCCCAGTAACATGTTGGAATTCAACTACCACATGCAATGGAGAACCAGTTTGAAAAAGGTTGCATCACCACACCCACTTGAGTTTGTGTGTCCATGTGTATCATTGTATTTTGGAAAGGAACAGCTTCAATGACACTCTAATATGTGCCTAACCATGGTCAGGAACCCAAGGAACATGTTGGAATTCAACTGCCACATGCAATGGAGCACTAGTTTGAAAGATGTTACATCCGCATGCCCACTTGAGTGTGTGTGGCCATGTGGATCATTGTGGTTTGGAAAATAACACATGCACTGGCACTCCAATCTGTGTCAAACCATGGTCAGGAACCCCTAGAACATGTTGAAATTCAACTGCCACATGCAATGGAGCACCAGTTTGAAAGAGGTTGAATCACCACACCCACTTGAGTGTGTGTGTCCATGTGGATCATTGTGGTTTGGAAAAGGACACATAAAATGACACTCCAATATGTGTCAAACCATGGTCAGGAACCCTAGGAACATGTTGGAATTCAACTGCCACATACAATGGAGCACCAGTTTGAAAGAGGTTACATCACCACACCCACTTGAGTGTGTGTGGCCATGCGGATCATTGTGGTTTGGAAAAGAACACATGCAATGGAAGTCCAATATGTATCAAACCATGGTCAGGAAGCCTAGGAACATGTTGGAATTCAACTACCACATGTAATGGGGCACCAGTTTGAAAGAGGTTGCATCACCACACCAACTTAAGGGTGTGTGGCCATGTGGATCGTTGTGGTTTGGAAAGGAACATGCAATGGCACCACAATATGTGTCAAACCATGGTGAGGAACCCCAGAAACATGTTCAAATTTAACTGCCACATGCAATGTAGCACCACTTTGAAAAAGTTTGCATCACCACACCCACTTCAATGTGTGTGGCATTGAGGATCATTGTGGTTTGGAAAAGAACACATGCAATGGCACTGCAATATGTGCTAAACCATGGTCAGGAAACCCAGGAACAAGTTGGAATTAAATTGCCACATGCAATGGAGCACCAGTTTGAAAGAGCTTGCATCCCCACACCCACTTGAGTGTGTGTGGCCATGTGGATCATTGTGGTTTAGAAAAGAGAACATGAAATGGCACTCAAATATGTGTCAAATGACGATCAGAAAGCCTAGGAACATGTTGGAATTCAACTGCCACATGCAACGGAGAATCAGTTTGAAAGAGCTTGCATCACCACAACCACTTGAGTGTCCATGGCCATGTGGATCATTGTGGTTTGGAAAATAACACATGTAATGGCACTCCAATATGTGTTAAACCATGGGTTGGAAGCCCGGGAACATGTTGGAATTCAACTACCACATGCAATGGAGCACCAGTTTGAACGAGGTTTTATCACCACACCCACTTGAGTGTGTCTGCCCATGTGGATCACTTTGGTTTGAAAAAGAACACATGCAATTGCACTCCAATATGTGTCAAACCATGGTCAGGAAGCCCAGGAACATGTTGGAATTCAACTTCCACATGGAATGGAGAACTAGTTTGGAAGAGGTTGCATCACCACACCCACTTTACCATGTGTGTCCATGTGGATCATTGTGGCTTGGAAGGAACACATGTAATGGGACTGCAATATGTGTCAAACCAGCCTAGAAGCCTAGTAACATGTTGGAATTCAACTACCACATGCAATGGAGAACCAATTTGAAAAAGGTTGCATCACCACACCCACTTGAGTGTGTGTGGCCAAGTGTATCATTGTAGTTTGGAAAGGAACAGCTGCAATGACACTCTAATATGTGTCAAACCATGGTCAGGAACCCTAGGAACATGTTGGAATTCAACTGCCACATGCAATGGAGCACTAGTTTGAAAAATATTGCATCAACATGCCCACTTGAGTGTGTGTGGCCATGTGGATCATTGTGGTTTGGAAAATAACACATGCAATGGCACTCCAATATGTGTCAAACCATGGTCAGGAACCCCTGGAACATGTTTATATTCGACTGCCACATGCAATGGAGAACCCGTTTGAAAGAGGTTGAATCACCACACCCACTTGAGTGTATGCGTCCATGTGGATGATTTTGGTTTGGAAAAGAACACATGAAATGGCACTCCAATATGTGTCAAACCATGGTCAGGAACCCTAGGAACATGTTGGAATTCAATTGCCACATACAATTAAGCACTAGTTTTAAAGAGGTTACATCACCACATCCACTTGAGTGTGTGTTGCCATGCGGATCATTGTGGTTTGGAAAAGAACACATGCAATGGAACTCCAATAAGCATGGTCAGGAAGCCCAGGAACATGTTGTAATTCAACTACCACATGCAATGGAGCACCAATTTGAAAGAGGTTGCATCACCACACCAACTTGAGTGTGTGTGGCCATGTGGATCGTTTTGGTTTGGAAAGGAACACATGCAATGGCACTGCAATATGTATCAAACCATGGTCAGGAACCCCAGAAACATGTTGGAATTTAACTGCCACATGCAATGCAGCACCACTTTGAATTTTTTTGCATCACCACACCGACTTCAGTGTGTGTGGCCATGTGGATCATTGTGGTTTGGAAAAGAACACATGCAATGGCACTGCAATATGTGCCAAACAATGGTCAGGAAGCCCAGTAACAAGTTGGAATTAAGTTGCCACATGCAATGGAGCACCAGTTTGAAAGAGCTTGCATCCCGAAACCCACTTGAGTGTGTGTGGCCATGTGGATAATTGTGGTTTAGAAAATAGCACATGCAATGGCACTCAAATATGTGTCAAACCGCGGTCAGAAAGCCCAGGAACATGTTGGAATTATACTACCACGTGCAATGGAGCATCAGTTTGAAAGAGCTTGCATCACCACAACCACTTGAGTGTCCGTGGCCATGTGGATCATTGTGGTTTGGAAAATAACACATGTAATGGCACTCCATTATGTGTTAAACCATGGGTTGGAAGCACGGGAACATGTTGGAATTCAACTGCCACATGCAATGGAGCACCAGTTTGAACGAGGTTGCATCATCACACCCACTTGAGTGTGTGTGGCCATGTGGATCACCGATACGTCCATTTTGCATCACTATTCTATATCATAATTTAGTAATCTTCATTGATATATTTCATATTAAGAGATGATACTTATGTTATTTCATCTATTTTTGCATGGTTGATGACTTTTTGAGGATGGACTGCTAAAGTCAGGATTCTGATGGAAAAGGCACTGTTGGGAGGCGAAATTCGCGAAGAGTAGAACATTCAAGAAAATACATGGAAAATTCTATTTTTCCAGAAGACGAAGGAAGCCAGAAGGGGGAGTGGAGTTGGGCCATAGGGGGCCCACACCACCCACTAGCGCGGGCCACCCCAGGCCGTGCCACCAGGTGCTGTGGCCGCCCTAGCCCACCTCCAGCTCTCCTCTTCGGCGTATAATATCCCCACGAAACCCTAAGCCTCGGGGGTGACCACGGAAAGATTCCGCCGCCTCTGCGAGGCGGAAAACTGCAGAGAGAGAAAGAGCTCTCCGGCAGGCAGAAATCTACTAGGGAAATTCCTTCTCGGAGAGGGGAGATCATCGCCATCAACACCACCATCAAGTTGGACTTCATTGGGATCATCATCATCATCATCTCCACTAGCACCATCATCACCACTCCATAACGCTGTAACAATTGGGTTGAATCTTGCATAGTTCTTAGGGGAAACTTTCTCGGTGTTGATTACTTGTTGTAGTTGATGCTATTGAGTGGTACCATTGAATTATCGTTTATGTTCAGATTGTTACTTATCATTATTTCATCTCTGATCTTGATCCATATGATGTCTTGTGAGTAGTTCGTTTAGTTCTTGAGGGCATGGGAGAAGTCATGTTGTTAGTAGTGGAATTGTGTTGAGAAAGATTCAATAGGTTGTTATTTAAGTTGTGGTGTTCTTCTTCTAGTGGTGTCATGTGAACGTCGACTACATGACACTTCATCTTTATGGGCCTAGGGGATGCATTGTGTTTTTGGCTACTAATCGTAGGGGTTGCCGGAGTGACAGAAACCTGAACCCCCGTTAGGAAACCTTTGCACAAAGGAGGTTAGGATCTCAGAGTTCAAAGCTATGGTTAGGTTTCTATCTTAATTTCTTTCTTGTACTTGCGGATGCTTGCAAGGGGTATAGTCACAAGTATGTATTATTCCTAGGAAGGTTGGTACATTAGCACAGGTTCACCCACACAACACTTATCAAACTAAAGAAGATTAATCAATTATATGAAGCGAAAGCACTTGACGATATTCTCGTGTGTCCTTGAGAACATTTGGTCATCTTAATTAATACAACCGGCTTGTCCTTTGCTAAAGAAAGGATTGGGCCACTTGCTGCATTTATTATCATTGTCTTTTATTTACTCTTACTTTATTTATCTACATTATCAAAAAACCCTAAAAATCCGTTTGCTAAGTATTTACAGAGAATTCCTACTCCAAGCCACTCGTCAACACCTTCTGATCCTCATTGGGTCCGACACTCTTACTTCTTGAAAATACTGTGATACACCCCCTATACTTGTGGGTCATCAAGACTATATTCTGGCGCCGTTGCCGGGGAGTGAAGCGCTATTGGAGAGTGGAACTGGTAAAGGAAACTTCTACTGTGAGTATTGTTTATTTTTGTTAGTTACTTTATTTCAATATGGATAATTCACTTAGTTTCTTATTTCGTAATTCTACTACCACTGCTAAGGTAGTAGATGAACCACCACCTGCTGAAAATGATACTTTTAAGATAGCTACCAGAATTATTGATCATGTTATGGATAACTACTATTTTGGAGATGGAACTTTCCATCCCAGTGATCATTTGCTCTTTATACACGAATTATGCGGGTTGTTCAAGTGTGCAGGTATTACAATAGATCAAGTTAAGAAGAAGTTATTGTCATTATCACTGAAAGGAAGAGCTGGGGAATGGTACAAACTGCTGAAGAATGGCCAATCTCTTGAATGGGATGAAGTAGTGCCTCTCTTTTATTCCAAATTTTACCCTCCTAGTGAGATTCATAAAGATCGGAATCAAATATATAACTTTTGGCCTCTTGATGGAGAGAGTACAACTCAAGCATGGGGGAGATTGATGTTACTAATGCTCAAATGTCCTATTCATGAGCACCCTAACAATATTATTATCAATAACTTTTATGCAAGACTTTCTCTTCATGATAAGGATCTATTGGATGCTTCTTGTGCTGGATCATTTACACGCATGAAAGAAGAAGCTAAATGGGCTCTTCTAGATCGTATTCAAGATAATGCTGAAGCATGGGAGAATGATAAAGGAAGAAAGTCAGGTATAAATTATGATTATGAATGCATTGAATCTTTTATGGGAACTGATGACTTTCAGAATATTAGTAATGCTTATGGTCTAGACTCTCAAGCTATTGCAAGTTATTTTAAAGTTTTTTCTTCTTATATTGAAATCCCTAAAAAGAAGTGGAATAAGTATCATGCACGTTATAAAGATATTGTTAATGGTGTTCCTGCAAGAAATACTGAAATTTATACTGCTAATCATGTTTTTCCCGAACCTTAGATTGAGAAAATGCCTTTCCCAGTTAAGATAAAGGAACATTCCATGATAGCTAGTATGGTTAATGAAAGTACAAATAAAGCTGTTGAACCTGATGAACAAGTAGCTATTGAACCTTTGATAGCAAATGTGAAAGACTTTGTCACTAAATATATAGAAGATGGACACACTATCCTCTGTAAGGATACTTCTAATATTGTTTCACAAAGTAGTGTTAAAAGAACTAGTGTCCCTGTGTTTTCTGTTAGAATAAGTGATCATTGGTACAATGGTTCTTGTGATATCTATATCGTTAAATTTATGCATGATACTGAAAGTTACTACGAGAGAGGGAAAAGTGCTCTTGTGCATTCCAATGATATTATGTTTCCTCGCTCTATGCTGAAAATCTTTATGTTGCACTTGTTTTGCCTTCTTATGCTAGCAGTCCCTGGTTTCAACAATTTGTTTGTTTACAAAATTCCCTTGCATAGGAAGTGGGTTAGACTTAAACATGTGTATTTTTGCTTCTTGATGCTCCTTTTACTACAATTCTTACTCTTATGTGAGCATCATTAAAATTATCATGCCCATCTTAATGGCTGCAAAGAAAGAGCTTTTTGGGAGACAACCCAATATATTTGTGGTTTCAGTTTGTTTTTGTTTATTTGAGTCTTGGAAGTTATTGCTTCTGCAATAACCTATCCTTATCCTTTTTGTTTGGTTTTTGTGTCAAGATCAACCTCTAATGAGAGAGAAGTAATATTTGGGAAAGTTGCTGTCTCGAAACAGATTTTTGTGCTTCGCTGTAAAAATTTGTGAAAACTCTCTGTACGTCGGATTGAGCTGCAATTATTTGTGCTTCTGCCCCAGGTTTTTATTTAACTTTCATTAGTTTTGCACTTTTTGATTTGAGCAACATAAGACTTTCGAAAAAATTGATCTTTACCTGCTGGTCTGTTTTGAAAGATTTTTACCACTCTTGCATTTTCCTCTTAAATCGATTTCCTTTTTCATTTCCTTTTGGGCTTTCAGAAGGAGTTGTTTCAGTAGCTTATGTTTTGATAGATTTCATTTGTTTTTTGAACTTAGAAGGTTTATTACCTTGCATGCACCAATGTTGCTAATGAGAATTGTGTGAAGTTTTGTGTGAAAGAAATTTCCAAGTTGTAGGAGAAAATGGTGTAATAAGATAGTGAAAGTTTAAATGACTCAAGCAATATGTGTATGAAGATGAAGATATTGATGTTATTCAAGCGGTGATTCCAGAAGAATTTATTAAATACCAAGTTCAGAGACCTGCAGAGTCTGTTTTCGAATAGGTAACAATTCTGGTAAGAAAAGGTCTGCGAAAAATCTGTTAAGTTTTATTTTTGCAGTTTTTATCTAACAAGGAAAGCAATGAAGCGAAAGAGGGACGGAAACGGAGCCAGGGTGGCTCACACCACCCCGTGGCGCGGGCCCACCTGGCCGCGCCACCAGGTGGCGTGGCCACCCCGGAGTCTGTCTCCGACCCGTTTTCTCCCAGTACCTTCCTTTTGTTGTAAAACTTCATAATATATAATCCCCCGGAACCCCCGAGGTTCGTATATCGTGTGCTCGTTCTGTTTTCGTTTCGATCTTTTTCTGACAGGTAGAGTCTTAGTTTTGGAGCCACAATGTCTTCCTCTGGATCAGCCAAGGAAGATTCTTCTGCGGACATCGTCAACCCGTACATGCGCGAGTTGAAGATTCATCCTAAGGAGTTGTTGCTCGAAGATGGGGCAGTACAGATAAAAGAGGTTCAAGGCCCTAAAGGTGAAGGTAGTCTGGAGGATAGGATGGAAGCACTGGAGCAAGAAGTCTTTAGGTACAAGAAGATGACGGAACGCGAAGTGGATATCATCCATAAGATTAGCTCAGAACTCATCGCCGAGCACCAGAAGGAGACTGCTGAGTTTAAGGATGAAATTCTCTCACTCCACCGAACAACCAACCAACTACAAGCACAACTCTACGACGTGAAAAATCAAAATTGTGAGTATGAGGTTAGGTTTAAACGCATAAGTGCTGCTGCTAGTTTCAGGATGTTGGATACCAGGATGTCTTTTGTTGATGGGGAACCCTTACCTTCGAAGTCGGACGATGACGAGAGAACACCACCACCACCGAAGGAGTTATTCGTCATCAGGTTTTGGCATCCCCTTGGTTTCTTCCAAGCTTGGGGGAGTGCCACGGTATCACATCACTATCTTTTATCTTTTTACCTTTCAAGTAGAGTCATATCATGAATAGAGGAGATATCATTTAGGATGGTTTGCATTATGGAAGTGTCTCTCCTCTAGATAGATATCTATGTATCCCTTGGTGTGAGTTGCCGTTATGGAATATTAATGAGAAGTTCTATCATTTACTCTTTTGCATATCTTATATTAGTTTTCAATTTCTGTTATATGATTGATCTTGTCATTAGTATTGGTACCACTTTGGGATCATTGAGTAAATTTAGTTGGTTTTGGCAAACCTAGCTCAGTCAGTAGCAACGCTATTATGAGAATTGAATGAAAAAGATAAAAAGTACTCTTTAAGAAATATAATTTCATCATCTTTCTTTCTTGATTTGCTCATAAGCTTAGTATTCTCTAGTTAAGATCTTTTGTGCTTCCAAGGAAGATTGCATGTTTGTTTTTATCACCTGTATGTTTGTTTGTTTCCTTCAAATCTTATGCTTGCTACCCAGCCTTGCTAGCCAAAAACCTATACTGAGAGGGAATGCTTCTCACACATCCAATCCTTAAACCAAAACCTATGCCATTTGTGTCCACCATACCTACCTATTAGCATTATTGCTATTCCAAGTAAATTCATGTTTTTATCTACCTTACGAATTAAACTTGTTATGTGAAAATTAGTGATTAAAGCTCTCACGAACTTGATGGCACACTTTACTTTTCTTGCCCCTAATAAACTTGAACCATTGTGTCGTATAACTTGTATATGCTTGCACTTTTACGTTGGGGATTAGCAGAACCATGCTGTCATGGGGAACACTTTCAACATTGCACTTGTACATTGTACCCAGTTGATATCATGCTCTTTTGTTTATGGATGTCGTCGGTGTGAAATGAAAGGGGAGCTTGTAATTCCATGGAGTTATGTATGTGTGTTAGAGAAACGCCTGGGCGGCTGGTCTAATCCATGCCTAATCATGGTGGAAACCTGTAACGTAACCATAAGGAGCAATCTATGAAGCATTCTTCTTATAAAAAAAAGAGATAGAGATTGAGAAAAAAAGAAAAAAAAGATGAGAAAAGAGGAAAGGGAGAAAAATGCACCATTTTCCCATGGTAAATAAGAAGATTCTGAGATGCTTATTGTCTACTTGCCTTGTCATTTTGATATGGGAATTCTTCCATATCATCGGGAAAGGGGTACCGCGTTGGCGGTTCTGTATGAAACACATGTACTTACTATGACAAGAACTTACCGGTAACTAAACATGAGTAGCATGAGGAGAGGCCCTCGTATTCAAGGGACATGAGATTGCCAACTTATACTTTGTCAAGCATATACTCCATAGTTTGTTCACTTTAACCTTAATCACCTAAAGATGCTTATGATAGGGGTAATGGGAGCTGAAAGCTAATAAGTACCATGCTTATGATAGGGCCTATCTTTTACTTTTTCGTTGAGTCAGTAAACCTATTCCCTTCTATCTCAGCAAGTATTTTGAGTTGTTGTGTTTCATTCATTCATATGATGATTTATTCAATCATGTTTCTTATGTTCCTTGTTTTGCACATTGCTCTTATCTCAGAGAGTATTACTTTGAAAGCTATCATTGAAAACCCCTTTATGTTTGAACTCCTGCAAATTGTTAGCTATTCTTTGACCAAGAGCAAAGTTTGCCATTACCAATTATGATTTACTTTATGTATCTTTATTGTGATTCCTTTACTTATCAAGTTAAAGTTATATAATGGTGAGTTGTCTTCTATTATGATTTGTGTATTGATGAATGTGATGCTTCTTGTCCGTATTCTTTTCTCGACACTTCACTCCATAAACCTGAGGTCATGTTCATTGAGCTCAGTTTTCGCTTGGGGACAAGCAAAGTCTAAACTTTGGGGGAGTTGATACGTCCATTTTGCATCACTATTCTATATCATAATTTACTATTATTGATTGATATATTTCATATTAAGAGATGATACTTATGTTATTTCATCTGTTTTTGCATGGTTGATGACTTTTGGAGGATGGACCACTGAAGTCAGGATTCTGATGGATAAGGCATTATTTGGAGGCGAAATTCGCGAAGATTAGAAAATACATGGAAAATCCTATTTTTCTAGAAGACGAAGGATGCCAGAAGGGGGAGTAGAGTTGGGCCATAGGGAGACCACACCACCCCCTGGCGTGGGCCACCCCTGGCCGTACCACCAGGTGGTGTGGCCGCCCTGGCCCACCTCCAGCTCTCCTCTTTGGCGTATATTATCCCCACGAAACCCTAAGCCTCGAGGGGCAACCACATAAAGATTTTGCCGCCTCTGCATCGTGGAAAACTGCAGAGAGAGAAAGAGCTCTCCGGCAGGTAGAAATCTTCCGGGGAAATTACTTCCCGGAGAGGGGAGATCATCGCCATCAACACCACCATCAAGATGGACTTCATCGGGATCATCATCATCATCATAATCTCCATCATCATCTCCACCAGCACCATCGTCACCACTCCATAGCGCTGTAACAATTGGGTTGAATCTTGCATAGTTCTTAGGGGAAACTTTCCCGGTGTTGATTACTTGTTGCAGTTGATTCTATTGAGTGGAACCATTGAATTATCGTTTATGTTCAGATTGTTACTTATCATTATTTCATCTCTGATCTTGATCCATATGATTTCGTTTAGTTCTTGAGGACATGGGAGAAGTCATGTTGTTATTAGTGGAATTGTGTTGAGAAAGATTCAATAGTTTGTTATTTAAGTTGTGGTGTTATTCTTCTAGTGGTGTCATGTGAACGTCGACTAGATGACAAGTCACCTTTATGGGCCTAGGGTAATGCATTGTGTATTTGGCTACTAATCATAGGGGTTGCCGGAGTGATAGAAACCTGAACCCCCGTTAGGAAACCTTTGCACAAGGGAGGTTAAGATCTCAGAGTTTAAAGCTGTGGTTAGGTGTCTATCTTAATTACTTCCTTGTACTTGCGGATGCTTGCAAGGGGTATAATCACAAGTATGTACTAGTATTAGGAAGGTCGGTACATTAGCAAAGGTTCACCCACACAACACTTATCAAATTAAAGAAAATTAATCAACTATATGAAGCGAAAGCACTTGACGATATTCATGTGTGTCCTCGAGAATGTTTGGTCATCTTAATTAATCCAACCGGCTTGTCCTTTGCTAAAGAAAGGATTGGGCCACTTGTTCCATTTATTATCATTGTCTTTTTTTTACTCGTACTTTATTTATCTGCATTACAAAAACCCCTAAAAATCCGTTTGCTAAGTATTTACAGAGAATTCCTGCTCCAAACCACTCGTCAACACCTTCTGCTCCTCGTTGGGTTTGACACTTTTACTTATCGAAAATACTGCGATACACCCCCTATACTTGTGGGTCATCAATCGTTTTGGTTTGGAAAAGAACACACGGAATCGCACTCCAATATGTTTCAAACCATTGTTAGGAAGCCCAGGAACATGTTGGAATTCAACTTCCACATGGAATGGAGCACTAGTTTGGAAGAGGTTGCATCACCACACCGACTTGAGTATGTGTGTCCATGTGGATCATTTTGGTTTCGAAAGGAACACATGCAATGACACTGCAATATGTGTGAAATCGTGGCCTAGAAGCCCAGTAACATGTTGGAATTCAACTACCACATGCAATGGAGCACTAGTTTGAAAAAGGTTGCATCACCACACCCACTTGAGTGTGTGTGTCCATGTGTATCATTGTAGTTTGGAAAGGAACAACTACAATGACTCTCCAATATGTGTCAAACCATGGTCAGGAACCCTAGGAACATGTTGGAATTCAACTGCCACATGCAATGGAGCACTAGTTTGGAAGAGGTTGCATCACCACACCCACTTGAGTATCTTTGTCCATGTGGGTCATTGTGGCTTGGAAAGGAACACATGCAATGGCACTGCAATATGTGTCAAACCATGGCCTAGAAGCCCAGTAACATGTTGGAATTCAATTACCACATGCAATGGAGCACCAGTTTGAAAAAGGTTGCATCACCACACCCACTTGAGTGTGTGTGGACATGTGTATCATTGTAGTTTGGAAAGGAACACCTGCAATGACTCTCCAATATGTGTCAAACCATGGTCAGGAACCCCAGGAACATGTTGGAATCCAACTGCCACATGCAATGGAATACTATTTTGAAAGATGTTGCATCAGCACGCCTACTTGAGTGTGTGTGGCCATGTGGATCATTGTGGTTTGGAAAATAACACATGTAATGGAACTTTGATATGTGTCAAACCATGGTCAGGAACCCCTGGAACATGTTGAAATTCAACTGCCACATGCAATGGAGCACCAGATTGAAAGAGGTTGAATCACCACACCCACTTGAGTGTGTGTGGCCATGTGGATCATTGTGGTTTGGAAAAGAACACATGAAATGGCACTCCAATATGTGTCAAACCATGGTCAGGAACCCCAGGAACATGTTGGAATTCAACTTCCACATACAATGGAGCACAAGTTTGAAAGAGGTTACATCACCACACCCACTTGAGTGTATGTGGCCATGCCGATCATTGTCGGTTGGAAAAGAACACATGCAATGTAACTCCAATATTTATCAAACCATGGTCGGGAAGCCCAGGAACATGTTGGAATTCAACTACCACATGCAATGGAGCACCAGTTTGAAAGAGGTTGCATCACCACACCCACTTGAGTCTGTGTGTGGCCATGTGGATCATTATGGTCTCAAAAAGAACACATGCAATGGCACTCCAATATGTGTCAAACCATGGCCAAGAAGCCCAAGAACATGTTGGAATTCAACTGCCACATGCAATGGAGCATCAGTTTTAAAGAGGTTGCATCACCACACCCACTTGAGTATGTGTGGCCATGTGGATCATTGTGGTTTGGAAACAAACACATGCAATGGCACTGCAATATGTGTCAAACCATGTCCTAAAAGCCTAGTAACATGTTGGAATTCAACTACCACATGCAATGGAGCACTAGTTTTTAAAAGGTTGCATCACCACACCCACGTGGATGTGTGTAGCCATGTGGATCATTGTGGCTTGGAATGGCACTACAATATGTGCCAAACCATGGACAGGAAGCCCAGTAACAAGTTGGAATTAAATTGCCACATGAAATGGAGCACCAGTTTGAAAGACCTTGCATCACAAAACCCACTTGAGTGTGTGTGGCCATATGGATCATTGTGGTTTGGAAAAGAACACATGCTATGGCACTCCAATATGTGTCAAACCATGGTCAGGAAGCCTAGGAACATGTCGGAATTCAACTACCACATGCAATGGAGCACTAGTTTGAAAGAGGTTGCATCACCACACCAACTTGAGTATGTGTGGCCAGGTGGATCATTGCGGTTTGGAAAGGAACACGTGCAATGGCACTCCAATATGTATCAAACCATGGTATAGAAGCCTAGTACATGTTGGAATTTAACTACCACATGCAATGGAGCACTAGTTTGAAAAAGGTTGCATAACCACACCCACTTGACTGTGTGTGTCCATGAGGACCATTGCGGTTTGGAAAGGGAAAATGCAATGACACTCCAATATGTGTCAAACCCTGGTTAGGAAGCCTACGAACATGTTGGAATTCAACTACCACATGCAATGGAGCACCAGTTTGAATGAGGTTGCATAACCACACCCACTTGAGTGTGTGTGGCCATGTTGATCATTATGGTTTGGAAAATAACACATGCAATGACACTCCAATATGTGTCAAACCATGGTCAGGAAGCCTAGGAACATGATGGAATTCAACTGCCACATGCAATGGAGCACCAGTTTGAAAGAGGTTGCATCACCACACCCACTTGAGTGTGTGTGGACATGTGGATCATTATGGTTTGGAAAATAACACATGGAATGGCACTCAAATATGTGTCAAACCATGGTAAGGAACCCCAGGTATATGTTGGAATTAAACTACCATATACAATGGAGCACTAGTTTGAAAGAGGTTGCATCACCACACCCACTTGAGTGTGTGTGGCCATGTAGATCATTGTTGTTTGGAAAGGAAATCATGCAATGGAACTCCAATATGTTTCAAACCATGGTCAGGAAACCTAGGAACATGTTGGAATTCAACTGCCACATGAAATGGAACACGCGTTTGAAAGAGGTTGCATCACCACACCCACTTGAGTGTGTGTGGAGATGTGGATAATTGTGGTTTGGAAAAGAACACATGCAATGTCAATACAATATGTGTCAAACCATGGTTAGGAACCCCTGGAACATGTTGGACTTCAACTGGCACATGCAATGGAGCACAAGTTTGAAAGAGCTTGCATCACCACAACCACTTGAGTGTGTGTGGCCATGAGGACTATGGTCGGATTGATGACAACTATGCCATGAGGGGGTCCTCGAGGCGTGCGGAAGAGAGGGGTGTGAGACGTATGGTGTTCCGGGACGGTGAGCACACAAGTTTACCCAGGTTCAAATCTGCCGGCTTTGGACGCATCCTACTCCTGCTAGCAATCCAGTAATACGGTAGAGCTGGAATATTGGTTACACGGGTTTCTCCTGTGCGAGTTGAGATTGTAGACTATTGTGATGTTCCTTAAATGCGTACCCTAGGATGGATTATATAGATATACGGCCTATGGTTTATAGGAGAGACCTATCCGGCTACAACTAAGAGTCGGTTACAGAGTACATCTTGAACTACAGGTAACATAACAGGCCCAAGTTGGTAAGTCTTCTGGGCCTTTCCATAGCTGGACTTGACTCCGTCTCTTCTCCCTAACTGGGCCACCCGTGAAGCGAAGCTCTAACCACAAGTGGTGCACCCTAGTTAGTGAGACACAGTGAGGATACCCGAAAAGTATATCCCCAACAGCAGCCCCCGGAAGCCTCGAAGATCCAGAGTCGGATTTCATCATCGTCTAGCTTGATCTTCGGCTTGCAGAATCTTGAAGGGTTCTATAAACTTCAAAAGAATGGATAGGATTCGAGTCTCAAATCGAGTCGGACCTATGAATACATTATTCGGTTTTCTAGCTAAAATTCAAACTAAACCGGAACTTTGTCTCTGACGTAATCTGACAATAGTCATGGTCAAGTCACGTCACTGACAGACATTCCCGTCAGCTAGACCATTGGTGGGTCCGCCTTTTGTGGAACCGAGGCGTCGTTTTAATGCATGCACGGAGATCGAGGCGGCGTAATCATTGCGAGGGAGTTTCCTGGCTCCTTCCATGACGCGTGGCATGTTTACTATTTTCATTGCACGGATCTTAGCACGGATGAAGGATTTAAGGGGCTAAGATTTCTCTCTTTCCACTTCACCAGCACCTGCGCCCCTTCCTTCCTCTCAACGCCTCCCATGAACAGAACTCCTCCACCTCCCCCAAAATCCTCCAGCGCCGCCCATCCTAGGTCACCGGCACATAGAAAAATGGCTGAGGCCTCATCTTCCGGCACGGCAGCGACATTGTCGGCAGCGGGGAAGGAGATCTTCCGTGGGGTATGGATCCCCTGTGTCTTGGACGATGCCAAGCTTCACGTCATTGAGAACGAAGGACTCCTCCGCACCGGCGACTGGCAGAGCGGCTACGGCTAAACCGTCCCCGCTCCTCGCATCGACTAGCGGGAGCATTTCGGCACCCACCTCGATAGATGTTTCAGCTTCCCACCCTCAGATTTCTTCTCTGAGGTGATAGATTATTATGGAGTTCAATTCCACCATCTCCCCCTGAACTATCTCTTAGAGATGAGTACTTACGCTTCTTTGCGCGAGGGGTACCTCGGCATTAGGCCGAGTCTCATTCTCTTATGGCTTTACTTTCATACCCGGAGAAACTCTATCACCGACGGTAATCCATACATTACCGGGACTCTTAGCTTTACCATTAGGAGAGAACGCGTCTATCCTCGGATTAAGGCTAGTGAGTCGGTGAAACAATGGCCATCCACCTTTTTCTATCACAAGGATATTCCTGCTCCTGGCAAAGCTACTACTTTGTCGGCTTTTGTTGATGGTGCCGCGATGCCCCAAGAGTTCTGGGACGCAGATGCGCCAGCTCTTAGAGATGATCTGCTTCTCGCCAAGAGGCGGATTGAATATTTGATGAAGCACAAGGGGTCCGACTTGATTCACTTCTGGCTGGCATGCCGGATCTAGCCCCTCCAACACCATGGTGACCGGCTTATGCACTCCATCATGGTGTCCAAGAAGTACACTCTCCGGATTTGCTCCTGTCCTTACTCGGAATTCAACTATCACATGCAATGGAGCACTAGTTTGAAAGAGGTTGCATCACCACACCAACTTGAGTGTGTGTGGCCAGGTGGATCATTGCGGTTTGGAAAGAAACACATGCAATGGCACTCCAATATGTGTCAAACCATGGCCTAGAAGCCCAGTACATGTTGGAATTTAACTACCACATGCAATGGAGCACCAGTTTGAAAAAGGTTGCATCACCACAGCCACTTGAGTGTGTGTGTCCATGTGGACCATTGCGGAATGCAATGACACTCCAATATGTGTCAAACCATGGTTAGAAAGCCTACGAACATGTTGGAATTCAACGACCACATGCAATGGAGCACCAGTTTGAAAGAGGTTGCATAACCACACCCACTTGAGTGTATCTAGCCATGTGGATCATTATGGGTTGTAAAATAACACATGCAATGACACTCCAATATGTGTTAAACCATGGGCAGGAACCCTAGGAACATGATGGAAATCAACTGCCACATGCAATGGAGCACCAGTTTGAAAGAGGTTGCATCACCACACCCACTTGAGTGTGTGTGGCCATGTGGATCATTATGGTTTGGAAAAGAGCACATGGAATGGCACTCCAATATGTGTCAAACCATGGTCAGGAACCCCAGGAATATGTTGGAATTCAACTGCCACATACAATGGAGCACTAGTTTGAAAGAGGTTGCATCACCATACCCACTTGCGTGTGTGTGGCCATGTAGATTATTGTTGTTTGGAAAGGAAATCATGCAATGGAACTCCAATATGCGTCAAACCATGGTCAGGAAACCTAGGAACATGTGGGAATTCAATTGCCACATGAAATGGAGCACCCGTTTGAAAGAGGTTGCATCACCACACCCACTTGAGTGTGTGTGGACATGTTGATAATTGTGGTTTGGAAAAGAACACATGCAATGGCAATCCAATATGTGTCAAACCATGGTTAGGAACCCCTAACCATGTTGGAATTCAACTGCACATGCAATGGAGAACAAGTTTGAAAGAGGGTGCATCACCACACCCACTTGAGTGTGTGTGGCCATGAGGATTATCGTCGGATTGATGACAAGTACACCATGAGGGGGTCCTCGAGGCGTGCGGAAGAGAGGGGTGTGACACGTATGGTGTTCCGGGACGGTGAGCACACAAGTTACCCAGGTTCAAATCCGCCGGCTTTGGACGGGTCCTACTCCTACTAGCAATCCAGTAATACGGCAGAGCCGGAATATAGGTTACAAGGGTTTCTCCTGTGTGAGTTGAGATTGTAGACTATTATAAGGTTCCTTAAAGGCATACCCTAGGATGGCTTATATAGATATACGACCTAGGGTTTATAGGAGGGACCTATCCGGCTTCAACTAAGACTCGGTTACAGAGTACATCTTGAACTACAAGTAACATAACAGACCTAAGTCGGTAAGTCTTCTGGGCCTTTCCATAGCCGGACTAGACTCTGTCTCTTCTCCCTGACTGGGCCGCCCGTGAAGTGAAGCTCTGACCAGAAGTGGTCCACCCTAGTCAGTGAGGCACAGTGAGGATACCCGGAAAGTATATCCCCAATAGCAGCCCCCGGAAGCCTCCAAGATCCAGAGTCGGATTTCATCATCGTCTAGCTTGATATTCGGCTTGCAGAATCTTGAAGGGTTCCGGAAACTTCAAAAGAAAGGATAGGATCCGAGTCTCAAATCGAGTCGGACCTATGAATACATTATTCGGTTTTCCAGCTACAAATTCAAACTAAACCGAAACTTGGTCTCTGACGTAATCTGACAATAGTCATGGTCAAGTCACGTCACTGACAGACATTCCCGTTAGCACGACCATTGGTGGGTCCGCCTTTTGCGGAACCGAGGCATCATTTTAATGCGTGCACGACGATCGAGGCTGCATAATCACCGCGAGGGAGTTGCCCGGCTCCTTCCACGACGCGTGGCACGGTTACTATTTTCATTGCACGAATCTTGGCGCGGACGAAGGATTTAAGGGGCTAAGATTTCTCCCTTTCCTCTTCATCAGCACTCGTGCCCCTTCCTTCCTCTCAATGCCTCCCACGAACATAACTCCTCCACCTCCCCCAAAATCCTCCAGTGCTGCCCATCCCAGGTCACCGCCACATAGAAAAATGGTCGAGGCCTCATCTTTCGGCACGACAGCGATAGCGTCAGCAGCGGAGAAGGAGATCTTCCGTGGGATATGGATCCCCTGTGTCTTGGACGGCCAATCTTCACGTTGTTGAGAATGAAGGACTGCTCTACGCCGGTGACTGGTAGAGCGGCTACGGCCAAACCGTCCCCACTCCTCGCGTTGATGAGCGGTTGCATTTCGGCACCCACCTCGATAGAGGTTTAAGCTTCCCACCCTCAGATTTCTTCTCTGAGGTGATAGATGACTATGGAGTTCAACTCCACCATCTCCCCCCAAACTCTCTCTTAGAGATGAGTACTTACGCTTCTTTGTGCAGGGGTACCTCGGCATTAGGCCGAGTCTCATTCTCTTCTGGCTTTACTTTCATACCCGGAGAAACTCTATCACCGCCGGTAATCCATACATTACCAGGACTCTTAGATTTTCCATTAGGAGAGAACGCGTCTATCCTCGGATTAAGGCTAGTGAGTCGGTGAAACAATGGCCATCCACCTTTTTCTATCACAAGGATATTCATGCTCCCGGCAAAGCTACTACTTTGCCTGCTTTTTTTGACGGTGCCGCGATGCCCCAAGAGTTCTGGGACGCAGATGCGCCGACTCTTAGTGATGATCTTCTTCTCGCCAAGAGGCGGATTGAATATTTGATGAAGAACAAGGGCCTTAAGTGGTCCGACTTGATTCACTCCTGGCTGGCACGCCGGATCCAGCCCCTCTAACACCATGGTGACCGGCTTATGCCCTCCATCACGGTGTCTAATAAGTACACTCTCCGGATTTGCTCCCGTCCTTACTCGGAAAAGGACTACGAGTCCCAAATCAGATGGTTGATAAGGGAGCGGATCGAGAGGAAGATCCCAGAGCTGTCTTTGGACATGCATACGCCTGATAATCCCGTTGTTCCAGTAAGGTTCCAGCAATAACTCGAATTATGTGTTCATCTTTAAATTTTTTTTTTTTTGCAATACTGAGATATTATTTCCTTTCAGCTTGCTTACCTCCCCGAGTGGGAGCTTGCTCCTCTCGAGGGATATCCTCCTGAGATCTCTCAAGATGATGGAGAATTGGTTCCACTGCCAGAGACCTTTACTTGAAAGCGTAAGGCTCCAACACTGGCTACTGGCACCAAGGAAGTCCCCGTTGTGAAGAGGTAACTTTATTCACAAGGTTTCTGTATTTTATTTCTTAATTTTTTCCGAGGTGTAACGTTATTTGTTCTATTACTTCCTCAGAGCTAAACAGCTCACCAAGGGCAAGGGGAAAGGAAGCTCGCCGAAGCCTCTTCGCCAGTCAAAGCTGAACTTGACTTCTCCTGCCACATCGCCTCCGACTCCTGCCCCTCAGCCTTCTATAGTGCCGGAGATTACTCCATCTTCGACCGTCACAGAAGATCCGGCTCAACAAACAAAGCCAGCGATCCTCGGCTCGCAAAATAATGTCAGTATGGGTGACTGAGGTTTTGATAAGGGTGAACCCTCTATGGGTAATGATCCCTCGGCAGAGGTCTTCGCTGAAAACCTCCTCATCAATCCGGGTCTTGCCAAACTTGGCATTACTCGGAAATCTGTGGAGGAGATCCAACTGCTAGCCCATGAATGCTTGGAAAGACAAAATATTACTGCCAAGGAGGAGGCACAAGAAGCGGAGGGAATCAAGCACTCCGAACTCCTTGAGCAGATCCGTCTTCGCGACGAGAGGCTGAGAGCCGGTGTGGTTCCTCCCCCACCGGTAATCCTGCTGTCCCTCGCCGAGAAGGTTAGCATTAAGGTGACAATGAGCTTAAGCAAGCTCACTCATGAACCAACTCACATTTTTTACTTTATTTCATATCCTATCCTCTAGCCCCCAAGCATGAAGTTGGATAGACAATCAGGATTTATGCTTCTATAGGATACCAAAGAATGAACTAGTGTAGCCCCCAAGGCTCGTGCTAATATTAGTAAAAATATTAGCCCGAGTCTTTAGTAGACTTCTGACTCTGGGTATTCTGACTTACAGAAAGTTAATTCGTATAACCAGGAATTTTTGAATAATATCTGTAACAAGCGGAGAGAGATCAGAGCTCTCCGGCTTGAAAATGCTTAGTTAAAAGTGTCAAGGGATGAGGCCGAAGGTAAACATTTCAGTCATTTAACCTTGCTCTTTCTTTCATAGTCGAATTATTTATTCAACTATTGTTATTTTTGCTTATAGCACTGGTCAAACAATCATGTGCTATGATTGAAGAAGCCGAGAATCTGAAGATCCTAGAGGTGGAGAACACCAACTTATGTCGGGAGCTGGACAAGTTGACGGCGGACCACGAGCAGAGCATTGCTCAAGTTCTCGAATCCTCTTATATGGCCACCGAAGAATGTGATCAAAGGATAATGGCCCAGGATCAAAAGATCTCGGATATAAATGATGCATTATTCAGAGAGAAGGACATCACCGAGGTACTCCGGGCTGAACTGCAAAGCCTTAGGGAAGAGAAGACCAAAGTTGACGATGTCATCTTCTGTAGGTTTCCTTCTTTCCTTCTTTCTGCTTTTCCAACTCTTTAGAGTTCGGATATAATTATTAACCTTTGCATTACATGCGCAGGTCCTCTGAACTTACTGGACTCTACCTCCGCTGAGTCTTGCACCAACCGGCTTACCCAAGTCGGTGATTTGCTTCACGATTTCCGCCAATCTTTGGAGGGTACTGGCGAAGTATTCAAGGTTCTGGACATGCCCAGAATGTCTGGCTTTGAAGTTCGAGACACGGCCAAGGAGATGCCCCAGCTCATCCAGGACTAGAACATGTCCTATGTGTGAACCACATCACATAACGCTCTCACCATGGTTATGAGCCACCATGGAAGCATGGAAATCTGGCAAGTAACTAGAGGGTATTCGACTATGGATGAAGACGGATAAGAGCAAGATATCAAGGCCATCATGGACTCCTGTATGGAATATGGGTGCCATGTAGCTGACTTGACCAGCTACGGCACTCCTTTCTTCACTCGCATGGAGACGCCTCCTCTGCCTGTCAAAGTAACAGCTGAAATCTCTGACGACGAACAAACCGTTTTGGATTTGAATGTCTTGGAGAGATATCAAGGCAAGGTCGATGTCTCCAGTGAGCCAGAAGCTCCTACCTCTCCTCCGGCATTGTAGATCATCAGAAAAAACTTTGTGTTATTCTGAAAACAATTCGGGTTGTAAATAAGTAGTTTAATACTTTTTGCTGGTGCTAAGATTTGCTACTTCTATTTAGCACTTTTGGCTTTATATTTATCGTGCCTAAAATGTTTCCATAAGAACTTTTTGTTTTTCCTATACTTATCATTTATCTGGCTTTCCAGCTCATCCCTTCCGTCAGCCGGCCAACCTTCAACATGGAAACTTTGCCGAGCAACGGAGCTCAATTGCTAAACCAGTTTAAACTCGGAGACAAAACCAGCTTCCATTACCAAAAATTCACTACTTGGAATATGCCTGTATCCGGCAATCAGATAAATAACCAAAGTAGAAACGTAATTTTTTTAGATTTATACCCGAAGGTAGCATTTTTAGAATCGGAAATCTTATCCAGAACAAACATGAGCATAAAGTACTTTCAAGTATTCTAGGATTTTCGCCTGTGACATGATCATTCGGAAATAAGATGGCAATATAAAACTTCTCAGAAAAATTGAGGCAACCAATACTTTATTTCCCATTGAACATGTACACTTATATGATTACAAAGAAAAATAAATTAAGAATAAAAGGGACGTATTTGAGCAATATTCCACGGTCTGTCTAATTCTTCCGGGTCTGTACTGCCTCCAGCTCTCTTTCTTTTCTTAGTAGCCGGTCTTTCTTTGACTGGCCGTATATCAGTTAGATAATAAGAACCATTGTGTAATACTCTGCTAACTAAAAAGGGCTCTTTCCATACTGGGGAAAGTTTGTTCTTTGTTTTTTGCACAAGCCGGAAAACCAAATCGCCCTTATTGAAAGACCGGTTTCTGACTCTCTGGCTATGATACTTGCGTAACTTTTGCTGATAGGCTGTTGATCTCATCTCAGCAACGACGCGAACTTCTTCGATTAAATCAAGATCATTTTGTCGAGAAATTTCAGCATCCTCTTGAATATACGCATCAACTCGGGGAGAAGTATGAATCAAATCACTAGGAAGAACTGCTTCTGCACCATAGACCAAGAAAAAAGGTGTGTATCCAGTTGACTTGTTCAGAGTTGTTCGTAAACTCCATATCATAGAAGGTAATTCCTCTGCCCAAGCCACGCAGCATGTCGTAGTGGTGCTTCGAGTCTTGGTTTTAGGCCTTGTAGGATTAAACAATTTGCTCTTTCGACTTGTCCATTAGCTTGTGGATGTGCGACTAACACAATGTCAAGCCAGATATTTTGTTCGTCGCAGAATTTGGCAAGCTCTCCCATAGAAAAGATACTCCCGTTGTCCGTGATAATGCTATGCAGATAACCGTATCGGATTATGACATCCTCGACAAATCTTCTGGTTGCTGCTCCATCACAACTGGTGAAGGGTTTAGCCTCAATCCATTTTGTAAAATTATCCACCATCACTAAGATATGAGTAAATCCACTTGGATCCTGTTTAAACCGTCCTACCATGTCAAGCCCCCAGATCGCAAAAGGCCATGTTATAGGTATTGTTCGCAGCTGATCAACCGGAACATGAGCATGCTTGGCGTATTTTTGGCAGCCTTTGCACATCTTGACCAGCCGTTCGGCATCTGCCTTGGCTGTAAGCCAGAAAAAACCGTGTCGAAATGCTTTTGCCACTAAAGATTTGGCTGCAGCATGATGACCGCATTCACATTCGTGGATTTCTCGTAAGATTTCCACTCCTTCTGCCGGAGATACACAGCGCTGAACGACCCCAGACACACTCCTCTTATAGAGCTCACCATTAACTATAGTATAGGTTTTTAATCGTCGGACGATCTGCCGGCTCAGAACCTCGTCTTCGGGTAATTTGCCATCTACCAAGTAATCAAGGTAGGGTTGAATCCAGCTAGGAATTACAGCTAGAACTGCTACTAAAGGTGAGTCGGATTTGGTCAGATATTCCTCGTCTACTCCTTTTATAGAGGGAACTTTGAGGTGCTCTAAAAAAGCGCCATCCGGGACCTTTTTCCGCGTAGAGCCTATTCGAGATAATGCATCTGCTTCCTCATTTTCTGTTCGAGGGATGTGTTGAACCTCAAACCCTTCGAACAATTTAGATAGTTCGTCCACGACAGCTCTATATGCTTCCATGTGTTTGTTTGCATTATAGATATCCGACACTTGTTGAGCAACAAGATCTGAATCTCCATTACACATTAATCGTCGGATGCTGATGTCCTTAGCAATCCAGATTCCATGCAGTAGTGCTTCATATTCGGCAATGTTATTAGTTGCCATGAAGTGGATCTGCAACACATAATTTTTTTTATCTCCTTGGGGTGATTTGACCACCACGCTAGCCCCCGAGACCCAGAGCGCCTTAGACCCGTCAAAGTGCAAGGTCCAGTATTCCGACTCTGGGAGGGTCATATTCTCCATTGTCTCTGTCCAATCAGCGACAAAGTCAACGAGGATTTGATTGCTGCACGAGTTTTGTACTCAATGTCGAAAGCTGAAAGCTCTATGCCCCATTTTGCGACACGTCGTGTAGCATCGTTGTTGTTGATTATATCTCTCATGGGAGCTGTGCTCACCATGGTAATTGGATGCTCCTGAAAGTAATGTTGTAACTTCCGGGATGCGAAAAACAGACCGTAAGCCAGCTTTTGATAGTGCGAATACAGCTGCTTTGATTCAGTTAGGACTTTGCTGAGGTAATAAGTCGGACGCTGCACCAGGTGTTCCTATTTTTCCTCTTGTCTCTCCACCACCATGACGACACTGACGACTCTGTTTGTCACAGCGAGGTAGAGCAACATTGGTTCCCGAGGTTCCAGTGCTGCAAGGATAGGAGCAGATTTGAGTACTTCTTTCAGGTCTTGTAGTGCCGCTTCAGCTTCATCAGTCCAAACGAATTTTTTGGTCTTTTTCAGGAGCTTTTAGAGTTGTGCGGCTCTTTCACCGACCCGACTTACAAACCGACTGACTGCAGCAATGCAACCAGTTAGTCTTTGAACGTCCTTCAAGCGAGTCGCCCTGGAAATATTGAATATAGCCTTAATCTTGTCTTGGTTCACCTCTATGCCTCTTTGAGACACGATGAAACCTAACAATATTCTGGCTGGTATTCCAAAGAAACACTTCTTCGGGTTAAGCATTATCTTGTATTTGTGTAGATTGGCGAACGTTTCCTCCAAGTCGGAAATTAAGGTTTCCTTCTTTTTGGACATCACTGCAATGTCCACATGTGCATGTACATTGCGTCCGATTTGATCGTGGATGCAACGCTACATAGTGCGCTGGTATGTAGCTCTTGTGTTCTTGAGCCCAATGGGCATCATAACAAAATAGAAGGTTCCGAAGGGGGTTATGAATGAGGTTTTGACTTTGTCTAATTCCTTCATCCGGATTTTATGATAACCGGAATATGCAGCAAGAAAACATAGGAGTTCCGAGCCTGACATAGAATCGATAACTTGATCAATTCTAGGCAAAGCGAACGGATCTTTGGGACAAGCCTTGTTCAAGGCAGTGTAATCAACACACATCCTTAAATCAGTGGTGTCCTTTTTAGGGACCATTACAGGATTGGCCGACCACTCAGTGTGGATGACCTCTTCTATGAATCTGGCTAACTCGAGCCGGGCTAGTTCCTTAGCTATTGCTTTTCGCTTTTCTTCGCCGAAACATCATAAGTACTGTTTGATGGGTTTAGCGTTTGGGTGTACATTTAGAGAGTGCTCGGCAAGTTCCCTAGGTACTCTGGTCATGTCAGATGGCTGCCATGTGAATATATCATGATTTGCTTGGAGGAACTTCACGAGCGTGCTTTCCTATGCGCTATCTAGGCCTACGCCTATCTAGGTCACCTTGGAGGGGTCATCGTCCTTCAATAGCGTCTTCTTCGTATCTTCTGATGCCTTGAACTCTGGAGTCGGCTTTGTTACCCCCTTCTTCGTCGCGGGCATCTCAGACAAATCAATGGTCTTCTTGATCTCCTGGTACTTCTATGCCTACAGCACGCAGCAAAGGCGGCATTTCCATCCTCGCACTCTCGCGCCTTCTTCGGGTCTCCCCTGATGGTGATCACACCTTTGGGACCTGGAATTTTCATCATATTGTAAATGTAACATGGACGAGCCATTAAAGCCTAGTAAGACGGACGTCCGAATATAGCGTGGTACGCGCTCTTAAACGGGACCACTTCGAAGGAAAGTGCCTCCGTCCGATAGTTCTTTGGAGTTCTAAAGGTAACATCCAAAGTGATCTCTCCCAGGGAATTTGCTTGTTTTCCTGGGATGACTCCGTGAAAGACCATAGAGCTGTGGTTTAGCCGCGTCTTCGAGATTCTCATCCGGCATAGCGTTTCAACATACAAAATATTAATGTTGCTGCCGCCATCCATGAGAGTCTTGGAGAAACCATAGCCGTTAATAAGTGGGTTGATGACTAAGGCGTATTTTCCTTGCCTGTGCAACTTAGGCGGATGATCAGCACGGTCAAAGGTGATTGCCACTTCCGACCAGTCCAAAAATTGTGGGACAGCCGGAACAGTTGTGTTGAGCCCATGCAAAACTGATTTCTTGACCTTAGCTGGTTGAGATCCAAGGAAAGTGACGTAAGTGTCTTTCTTTGTTGGGAAGTTCTTCTTTCCATCCGGTTTGGGATTTGAAGGGTTAGCTTCCTCCATGTCAGAATCTTCCTTGGTCTCCTTCTCTTTTTCAGGATTCTTTTTTCCCTTCTTCTACTTAGCCCTATAGCCAGTGGTATCGTCTTTCTTGATATCATTGTTGAAATGACACTCAACGTTTGTGTGAGACGAGCCCCCACTAGCATCTAAGTAACGCACACATGGGTTATTGCCATTGTCGGCCCAGGAATAGATTTTGCCAGGTTGCTGGTCTCCTCTACCCTGGACTCTTGACGTCCCACGACCACGACCGCGGCCACCGTCGCGCCCTCCTCGTCCTCCAGACCCGAAAGTAGCAGTGACTATTGCTGTTTCTGTGTTGGGATTTTCTTCCGAGGTATTATTGAACTTCTTAGCTTGTTGCTTTGATTGTTTTGCCGACTGTGGCACAACTAGGGCGTTCAGTAATCCCTCTGCATTGTTGTTAGTGTCTACATACTTGCTCGTAGTTTCTATCATCTCTCCTAGACCAGTGACCTTGTCGCACTTCAAGCAGTGACGTAGTAAACCAATTGGGAGTCCTACAATGAAAGCTTCAATCGCAGTTTGATCATTTACTCCTTCACAGGAGTTCTTGGTGTCGATCCATCATCCGAGGTAATCTCGGCAAGTTTCTCCGGCTTTCTGGGTGCAACATTGTAGGTCTCCTGCCATACAGGGCCTCTGATATGTGCCTTTGAAATTCCGAAAGAACGCGCTTTGCATGTCATACTAGTTGTGGATGGTATTCTCTGGAAGTTCATTGATCCATGATCGTGTTGTCTTCCGCAACATAAGTGGGAGATATCGGGTTGTGACCAAGCTATTTCCACATTTGGCGATGCAACAAGCCTGGAAAAAATCATGGAGCCAAGCATCTGGCCGGGCCACACCATCGTATGGTTGGATCTGTCTTGAGATAGCAAATCCTTCCGGGAAGTTTGTTTGTTGAATACGGGGTCCGAAGCATTTTGGACCTACGTAGATATTATTCGACTCGTAGCATCGCACCTCTATGTTGGAGTTGATCCGGTGTCTTGCGTCACTTGGTGACATGGAACGCCGTCTTGGTTGCTCGCTATAGCTGCGGTGCCTTGGAGCCGGACTTCTGCTTCTGCCACCACCTCCTCCGCCATGGCGCCCTCCTTGGCCTCCTTGATAGCCGTTGTGATGGCTGCTTGGTGGAGAGGGTGGTGCAGGTGGGTTGTTTCCGGCTCATCCCCGGCCTCCATCCAGAGCATCATTATTTGGATTTCGGGGAGGGTCTTCATTGCGACGAGCACCCTGCCGGCTTGACTTGGCACGGTGTCTGTCGTTTCTTCGTCCATGACTTCCACCGTGATGGGGTTCAGCCGGACGGCTTGCATGTCTAGGAGGTGGCATCCTTTGATGGTCCGCCTCCCGACGTTTCTCTTTATCTTTTTCCATGCGGTTGTTCGACTCTCGCCAGGGAGGGTTTCTCGGATATAGTGCAGCAATTGCTTCTTGCTCCGCAGCTGGAGCGACACTCCAATTATGTGTGGTTCTGTGGCGCTGCCCTGGCGATCCTGTTCCTGAGTAGTTGTCTTCCCGACGGTCGAAACGGTAATGCTGTTCCGGAACCCGTTGGGGCCTTACGTCATTCCAGGCCGGATCCGTGCGACATTGGTCAGATTGAGAGACCAATTTTCTGCTCCCAGATTTCGCGACTTTCTGTTGCTCCAGACACTTGGTGAGTAGCTTTATGCCCAACCGGACCTGTTCTGGGCCTGGATTATTTTCCAAGATATCGCGAGCTATGGTAGTGTTTTGTACAAGTGTTGGATACACCAGATCTCCCTTGCTGTCTAGTTGAGGCATCCATGGGTCCCCCTCAAAGAGAACCTTGTGGACTCCCTGAAATTGATTGTCGTGTGTGTCATTTCCGGGTCTTCTGATACTGCAGAGAGATGAACTTCTCTACAGTAGCTATGCACTTTTTCTCTTCCTCGATGTTGTTGGATTCATCCAGGAGTACTTGGTGACGCGCTTCTAAGGCTTGAGCCCTTTCTTCCAATTCTTCAGCAGTAAGTTCTGCAGCTGTAGGGATAGGTGTAGTTAGCGCAACATCGATTAGTGCTCCATCCGAGTCTTCCTCATACTCCTTGGCAATCACTTCTGCTGGAGGGTCTTTTGTCGGGGCCTGGTTCTTCTTGTTATTCTTCTTTGCCTTCTTGGCAGCACCGGTACCAAAGACGGCTTTGGGTCCGTTTCCCGGAGTCAAGCTTTGATCGGTACTTTTAGACATCTGGACGTCGGGATTGTCTCCGAGATCCATGTCATCCTGCGCTTTGGGAGAGTTTTCTCCAGATCCTTCGTCCATGGCTTCTCCTTCTTCTGCATCTTTGAAGTTGAACCTCTTCATATTCTGTGGATAACTTTCGGAAATCTGCCGACGTCATGGAGTCATCCGAAGATGCCGGTAAGTCGGTGTTTGTTCCGATCGCCTCCAGCACCGAGTCTTCATTGTCTCCAGCATCGGCAGCGCCGGATCCAGATCCAACATATCTGACAAAGTGCGATGCGTGCGTCCTAAGGTAGTTGCGGCTTTCTTCGTGGGCTTCCTCAAAAATTCAGATTGTCTCGAGAACCTCATCCACGTTTGCACCTTGCATCATCATGCGCCTCAACGTATGCCTCAAGAAAGGTTGATCTGTTCCGGCATTGTCAGAAACCAAGGTTGTTGTCTTGCTCCTCCTGGATTTCGACCACAACGGGTAGATGGATCTAGGATTCAGCCTTTCTAGGGAGATCCACTTCAGATTCGACTTGCACCACAAGATCTGCTTCAGGTTAAGCTTTCTCCACTATCTTTGCAACAGTTGCACGCTGAGTGGGATTAGGGTTTTCTAAGATCCAGAACTCTGTCGCCTCTGCGGACAAAGTAGACCCAGAGATTTCTTCTGCCTCTATCATCAGCGATGGGGTGGGTGGGTCAGGTTCAGCCAAACCGATGTACACATCGATCTCGCCAAAATACATGATGGTGTAGGCAGTCATGGCCTCCCTAACTGGAATCCAGGTCTCGTCGAGAATGATGAGAGGGACGTCGCTGCCGTAGAGGACGCGACCGACGGCGATGGTCTCGCCAATCCGATTCTTGCAGATTCTGCTCGGAACGCAGATCTGAAGCTCAATTGCCCCATGGTGGGCGCCAACTGTCATTGGATTGATGACAAGTATGCCATGAGGGGATCCTCGAGGTGTGTGTGGAAGAGAGGGGTGTGAGACGTACGGTGTTCTGGGCAAGGTGAGCACACAAGTTTACCCAGGTTCGAATCCACCGGCTTTGGACGGATCCTACTCCTTCTAGCAATCCAGTAATACGGCAGAGCCAGAATATAAGTTACAAGGGTTTCGCCTGTGCGAGTTGAGATTGTAGACTATTGTGAGTTGCCTTAAAGCCGTACCCTAGGAAGGATTATATAGATATTCGGCCTAGGGTTTACAGGAGAGATCTATCCGGTTACAACTAAGAGTCGCTTACAGAGTACATCTTGAACTACAAGTAACATAACAAGCCTAATTCGGTAAGTCTTCTGGGCCTTCCCGTAGTCGGACTAGACTCCGACTCTTCTCCCTGACTGGGCCGCCCATGAAGCAAAGCTCTAACCTGAAGTGGGCCACCCTGGTCATGAAGCATAGTGAGGATACCCGGAAAGTATATCCCTAACATGGATCATTGTTGTTTGGAAAGGAACTCATGCAATGGAACTCTAATATGTGTGAAACCATGGTCAGGAAACCTAGGAACATGTTGGAATTCAGCTGCCACATGCAATGGAGCACCAGTTTGAAAGAGGTTGCATCACCACACCCACTTGAGTGTGCGTGGCCATGTGGACCATTATGGTTTGGAAAATAACACATGCAATGACACTCCAATATGTGTCAAACCATGGTCAGGAGGCCCAGGAACATGATAGAATTCAACTGCCACATGCAATGGGGCACTAGTTTGAAAGAGGTTGCATAACCACACCCACTTGCGTGTGTGTGGCCATGTGGATCATTGTGGTTTGGAAAAGAACACATGCAATGGCACTATAATATGTCCCAAACCATGGTCAGGCCCAGGAACAAGTTGGAATTCAACGACAACATGCAATGGAGCACCAGTTTGAAAGAGCTTGCATCTGCACACCCACTTGAGTGTGTGTGTTCATGTGGATCATTGAGGTTTGTAAAATAACACATGCAATTGCACTCCAATATGTGTCAAACCATGGTCAGGAAGCCCAGGAACATGTTGGAATTCAACTGCCACATGGAATGGAGCACCAGTTTGAAAGAGGTTGCAACACCAGAATCACTTGAGTGTGTGTGGCCATGTGGATCATTGTTGGTTGGAAAGGAACTAAGGCAATGGAACTCCAATATGTGTCAAACTATGGTCAGGAAACCTAGGAACATGTTGGAATTCAACTACCACATGCAATGGACGGAGCACCCGTTTGAAAGAGGTTGCATCACCACATCCACTTGAGTGTGTGTGACCATGTGGATCATTGTGGTGTGGATGCGAACACATACAATGGAACTCCAATATGTGTCAAACCATGGTCAGGAAACCCTAGAAAATGTTGGAATTCAATTGCCACGTGCAATGGAGCACCAGTTTGAAATAGGTTGCATCACCATACCCGCTTGAGTGTGTGTGGCCATGTGGATCATTATGGTTTGGAAAATAACACATGCAATGGCACTCCAATATGTTGCAAACAATGGTCATGAAGTCGAGGAACATGTTGGAATTCAACTACCACATGCAATGGAGCACTAGTTTGAAGAGGTCGCATCACCACACCTACTTGAGTGGGTGTAGCCATGTGGATCATTATGGTTTGGAAAAGAACACATGCAATGACATGCAAATATGTTTCAAACCATGGCCAGGAACCCTAGGAACATGTGGAATTCAACTACCACATGCAATAGAGCAATAGTTTGAAAGAGGTTGTATCACCACACCCTCTTGAGTGTGTGTGGCCATGTGGATCATTGTGGTTTGGAAAGGAACACATGCAATGGCACTGCAATATGTGTCAAACCATGGCCTAGAAGCCTAGTAACATGTTGGAATTCAACTTCCACATGCAATGGAGCACTAGTTTGAAAAATGTTGCATCACCATACCCACTTGAGTGTGCGTGGCCATGTGGATCATTGTGGTTTGGAAAAGAACACATGCAATGGTACTAGAATATGTGCCAAACCATGGTCAGGATGCCCAGGAACATGTTGGAATTCAATTGCCACATGCAATGGAGCCCCAGTTTGAAACAGATTGCATCACCACACCCACTTGAGTGTGTGTGTGTACATGTGGATCATTGTGGTTTGGAAAATAACACATGCAATGATACTCCAATATGTGTTAAACCGTGGTCAGGAAGCCCAGGAACATATTGGAATTCAACTACCAAATGCAATGGAGCACCAGTTTGAAAGAGGTTGCATCACCACACCCCACTTGAGTGTGAGTGGCCATGTGCATAATTGTTGTTTGGAAAGGAACTCATGCAATGGAACTCCAATATGTGTCAAACCATTGTCAGGAAACCTAGGAACATGTTGGAATTCAACTGCCACATACAACGGAGCATCCGTTTGAAATAGGTGGCATCACCACACCCACTTGAGTGTATGTGTCGATGTGGATAATTGTGGTTTGGATGAGAACACATGCAATGGCACTCCAATATGTGTCAAACCATTGTCAAGAACCCCTGGTCATGTTGGAATTCAACGACCACATGCAATGGAGCACCAGTTTGAAACAGGTTGCATCACCATACCCACTTGAGTGTGTGTGGCCATGTGGATCATTATGGTTTGGAAAATAACACATGCAATGGCACTCCAATATATTGCAAATAATGGTCAAGAAGACCAGGAACATGTTGGAATTCAACTACCACATCCAATGGAGCACTAGTTTGAAAGAGGTTGCATCACCACACCCACTTGAGTGGGTGTGGCCATGTGGATCATTATGGTTTGGAAAACAACACATGCAATGACACTCAAATATGTTTCAAACCATGGCTAGGAACCCCAGGAACATGTTGGAATTCAACTGCCACATGCAATATAGCACCAGTTTGAAAGAGGTTGTATCACCACACCCACTTGAGTGTGTGTGTCCATGTGGATCATTTTGGTTTGGAAAATAACCCATGCAATGACACTCCAATATGTGTCAAACCATGGTCAGGAAGCCCAGGAACAAGTTGGAATTCAACTGCCACATGGAATGGAGCACCAGTTTGAAAGACGTTGCATCACCACACCCACTTGAGTGTGTGTAGCCATGTGGATCATTCTGGTTTGGAAAGGAACACATGCAATGGAACTCTAATATGTGTCAAACCATGGTCAGTAAGATAAGGAACATGTTGGTACACATGCAATGGAGCACCAGTTTGTAAGAGGTTACATCCCGACACCCACTTGAGTATGTGTGGCCATGTGGATCATTGTGGTTTGGAAAAGAACACATGCAATGGCACTCCATTATGTGTTAAACCATGGTCAAGAACCCCTAGAAACATGTTGAAATTCAACTACACATGCAATGGAGCACCAGATAAAAAGAGGTTGCATCAACGCACCCACATGAGTGTGTGTGGCCATGTGGATCATTGTTGTTTGGAAAGGAACTCATGCAATGGAACTCCAATATGTGTCAAACTATGGTCAGGAAACCTAGGAACATGATGGAATTCGACTACCTCATGCAATGGAGAACCCGTTTGAAAGAGGTTGCATCACCACATCCACTTGAGTGTGTGTGGCCATGCGGATCATTGTGATTTGGATGAGAACACATGCAATGGCACTCCAATATGTGTCAAACCATGGTTAGGAACCCATGGAACATGTTGGAATTCAACTGCCACATGCAATGGAGAACCAGTTTGGCATCACCATACCCACTTGAGTGTGTGTGGCCATGTGGATCATTATGCTTTGGAAAATAAAACATGCAATGGCACTCCAATATGTTCCAAACAATGGTTAGAAGCCCTGGAACATATTGGAATTCAACTACCACATGTAATGGAGCACTAGTTTGAAGAGGTTGCATCACCACACCTACTTGAGTGGGTGTGGCCATGTGGATCATTATGGTTTGGAAAAGAACAGATGCAATGACAATCAAATATGTTTCAAACCATGGCCAGGAACTCCAGGAATATGTTGGAATTCAACTGGCACATGCAATAGAGCACCAGTTTTAAAGAGGTTGTATCACCACACCCACTTGAGTGTGTGTGGCCATGTGGATCATTGTGGTTTGGAAAGGAACACATGCAATGCAACTACAATATGTGTCAAACCATGTCCTAGAAGCCTAGTAACATGTTGGAATTCAAATGCCACATGCAATGGAGCACTAGTTTGAAAAAGGTTGCATCACCACACCCACTTGAGTGTGTGTGGCCATGTGGATCATTATGGTTTGGAAAAAGAACACATGCAATGACACTCAATTATGTTTCAAACCATGGCCAGTAACCTAGGAACATGTTGGAATTCAACTGCCACATGCAATAGAGCACCAGTTTGAAAGAGGTTGTATCACCACACCCACTTGAGTGTGTGTGGCCATGTGGATCATTGTGGTTTGGAAAATAACACATGCAATGACACTCAATTGTGTGTCAAACCATGGTCAGGAAGCCCAGGAACATGCTGGAATTCAACTGCCACATGCAATGGAGCACCAGTTTGAAAGAGGTTGCATCACCACACCCACTTGAGTGTTGTGGTCATGTGGATCATTGTGGTTTGGAAAGGAACATGTGGCGACCCCATATTTTCACCCGAGATTACCAAATTATTCACACCACCATGATCCCATGATCAGTGCATCGTGGAGCATAACCGACATGATATCAAAGTACACACATCCATTACAGTATGGTACACAAAGTCTTACAATAGTAGTCTTACAACTCTGCCTCCACGGGCACAAATAGATAATAGCAGCGGTACTAATTAACGCGGAGGACCCGGGTCAAGCCATAGCCCAACAGGTGCTTGACTCGGAGAAGTGCCCTAGTTCGCGAAGTCGTCATCGTATCCTCCATTGTCTTCTTCATCCTGCTCATAGTCTGACCAAGTTGATAGCCAGAGAACATTGCCAATGAGTACTTTGAATGTACTCGCAAACCACCATATAAGGAAAAATAAAGAGTATGCAATATGGATTTGGATAGGATGGCTCCAAGGAAGCTATTTTGTGAAATCTCTTAGATATATACTCTCAACTCTACCACTTGCTGTTTGCCAAAACCTTTTTAGGGTAGAAAAATAGTTAGTAAAACTTGAAATACTAGGATGGGGTCAGCCCGGTTATTCACTTCCACTGTGGTCATCCCATGACCAATACTTCAATTAGGTCCGACCATCCCATGGCCCATCCTCCTTGCCCTTCGACCATCCCATGGCCGAATCTCTTTTTAGAAAACCTTTTTATAAACCAAAACCAGCACCACTCTACAGAAGTTTGTCCAACCCGTCCTTGACCGTGGACACGGCTATTCGAATAGATTTACGCTCTGCAGAGGTTGTACACTTTACCCACAAGATTTGATACATCCGCCGCGAACTGTCGCGGATGGTCATAGTTTAGTATGCGGGTTTTAGATAACCGGACGAGACCTTCGGGAGAATCCCCTCTTAACACAGGCGCCTACCCTATGGGTGTTATTCCCCTCAAAACCGGGACGTCGGGTACCAAGGACTAACCGGAGCGCTTTTTCCACGTCTCGAGTGTGCGCTTTCAATGAGGGGCCCATAGTAACGCGTGGAGGCTAGCAGACCCTTCGTTCCTTCTCCAGGTCGATGTCCCACATGGACCTTTATCAGAGAAGGCCCACCCTCCAGGGATCCCCGATCCCCTGTAGTAGTTGTGAGGAACTTGTATCGAAGAGAACCACTTTCGGGTCAAGCCCCTTCCCATATAGGGATAGTGTGGTTGCACGGGGTGGTTGTTATAGCTAGACTGCAAAGAACCGGGTGCGTTTTTTAAAACAGTTTTTCCTCCAACTTCATCTTTGGTGCCTCCACCAGTGGCACGAATACCAAATCATTTTAAAAGCTCCTCCGCAAGTCCCACTTGCTGAGGTTTTCTGTCAAAACTTTTTATAATACCATCCTTGCCTTCAGGTTCCCAACCTAGAGTTTTTGTTAGGCTAAATCGAGGTTTCCAAGGGGTTGTGTTATATTAGAACACCTTAACTACTAGGGTAGGAGTTGGTAATACCAAGGGGGAGTACTTAGACAGTACCATAGGCATAAGTTTGGTGGAGCCAAACTAATACCATAATAATAATATAGTGAGTAAAACAATGCAGTAGTAGAGTAAGTAAAACGGAGTGCATGGAAAATAAAGATGGGACAAGTCTCATGAACTTGTAGGTGGCATGCCTTGGTTGGCATCTTGTTCCTGGTCCTCTTCCTCAAAATCTTCCCAGGTACCTTCCTCAAACCCATCTTCGTTCGTATCTATCGTCAAAAAAGGGAATTATAATCAAACCACCATACCAACCATCACCCAATGCACAAACAATCCAATCAGTACAAAGCAGATGCACAACTAAACCAAACCAGCCAAGCAAAAGTAGCTACTGATCCTAGCAGTACAAAGCCATTGAAAGCAATCAAAAAGATTTAACCAAACTTATTTGGTGATTTTAGTGGTCAAGACTAGATTAGCACTCAAGCATATATTTTGACCAAGACCAGTGGGTGAAAAGTGACCACAAAATACCAAGCTATAGAGAATACTAAGCTAACCCCACTGGTTTCACATTTTTATCAAAAAGGGTTGATTTTTAATAACTAAAATACTAAAAATAGTGCAGAAACTAGTACTAAAATCCCCAGGGCAGAATTACAGAGCCAAAAATTAAGCCCTTCCAGGAATTACTAGTACTATCAGAGGCCTAACTCTGCAAGTTGGTTTCATCCCAAAATTAGCTTCAGAGCAACCTCTCGAAAATAAATAAGCACCCTATGTTCATAACTTATAAAATTAAGAACAGAGGCTTCACACATCCAAAATGGGTGATTCAAGTTTTGCTCAGTTGGCATTTGCACAGGAAGTTCCTGGAACTTGGTTTCACAATTTTCTGAGCCCTAGAAGTAAAGCTATGGATTTAACACTCTAATCAGATACTATTTACCACAAAAAATCTCAGTAAAAACATAGACATGCTATTGACTAGCTACTAGGGCCATGCAATAGATAAATTCTTAAGCTACCTCACAAAATTTGAACTAGGCCAAAATACTACACAGATAATAATTTGTGGAATTAAAACTATAGGACAAATTTCAGGTAATTAAAATGGCCTAAATAAAAAGAAAAGGCAATGCAGAGGCTGGGTTGCGGCCCGCTAAGGAGCTAGGCCGGCCCGCGTCCACGGTGGCCTGCGCGGGAGGGCTGAGGATTCAAATCCCGCAGCGGGGCCCGCGTTTCATGGGCACAAAGGGGCGAAACGGTATCTGGTGATGCTGGCCGTTGGATTAAAAACCGAATCGACGGCCCGCGACACATCTTCTTCCTAGGACGAAAACGCCGGCGAGCAAACCATAGCTAGACCGTGCGGGGCTCGGGGTGGCTCACCTAGGGGCGGAGTGGGGTCGGCGACAGGGGCGTTGGAGGAGGTCGTCGATGCGGATCCGAACAAGTGGCGATAGAGGCGATCTTGGCTGCTGGCGGGGCCGGTTACGTCCTTAGTTCCTCGGTGTCCGCGGTGTCCTCGCGGCTCCGGTGATCCTGGTCAAGGAGGGAGGAGAGGGACCAGCTGGACGTGGTGTGGGGAAGGGGATAGAGTGAGGGTAGAGCGGAGAGAGGGCCGGGCGACATCAACCTAGACCGTGCTCGACGGTGTCGCGTCGGTGCGGAAGTGGCAAGAGCAGCAGGGGTCCGAGCGGGCTCGGCTCCACTCTGGGGGTGAAGTGGGGTGGCAGAGGGGGAAATGAGGTGGGTGCGCGAGGGCTGGGGCGGTCTGGGGGCATTTAAAGCCAGTGGGGTGCACCCACGGTGCACCGGGTGTAGGGGCGGGTGGCGAGAGGGGGAGACTGACCTGGGAGTGGCTGGGAGCAGCGGCGGGATCCGTATATGCGTGGGAGGGCTGCTACGTGTGTCTGGTCGCGTCACTTGGCCTCGGGAGCGTGCGTGGCAGAGAGGGAGGTGGTGCACGCGAGGTGCTCGCGTGCTGTCACGCGTGACAGATCGCGAGGCAGGGGGGCTGCATCACGTTGCTGGGGCTAGGGAGGTCTGTAGGGTGGGGGAGAGGTCACCTCGGGGCAGAGGCCAGCGTCTAAACGTACCGTGCGAGCGAGGGAGCGGTGTGGCACGCGCGGCGCTCTGCCGACGTGGCCAACGCGGGTTGGGGGTGGTCGGGGCCGCGGGTGAGAGAGCAGAGGGGTGCAGAGCGTGCCTAGGGAAGGGGCGGGCACGCGCGTGGGTCCAGGCACGACAGGGCAGCGGTTGGCGTGCGAGTGGACGGTTCGAGAAGGTCTTGACCGTTGCTGGGGTTTTCTCTCCCTCCTTGTCGGGCCAGGTTGCATGGGGTGGTCCGAGGCGGTACATGGGAGGCTTTCCTCAAGCTGCATCGTGCCAGGGCCAGGGAGAGGGTGTAACACGGGCATGTGAGTGGGGAGATGGTTTTTTGTGATCTTATGCCAAGTTGGTGAGGTGGCCACTTTGGGTACTTGCCAACATGAGCTGAGGCCACCAATGGCAGTGGGGAAAGGATGGCGGTGTGGAGGGATACTAGGTGATCGTGCCTAGGTCTTGGTTGCCTCCTAGATCACAACCATGATCTCACAAGGATCATGCAAACTTTGGACAAATTAAGGTGGTCATTCCCTAAGTGCAACTAGTGAGGTAAACACTCACATGCAAGAAGCTTGGGCTTGTGGTTTAACCAGGACCAAGGAGTGGTTCTCAAGTACTCCTAGCCTAGTACCACATGGTACTCTTGCATGGTAGAAAGGATGAAGGATTTATTCAAACCAAGGCTCCAAAGTTGGAACAAATCTAATTTTCTATGACTTATCCAATATAGGCTTGTGGGGGTGACTAACTAAGATGACCCTTGGTGGTCATGCAATCATGTAGACTAACAAACAACACTACCAAAACAACACAAATGATCAAGCAATCTAATAGAGCTAGGCTTATATGTAAACAATTAGTAAAAGTTTTATTTCCCCCTAATTTTCTAGCTTCCTAACCCTCAACAAACATGGATGCAGACCTTCCCCCCTTAAAAGAATCTCGTCCCGAGATTCACCGGTTTTGTTGACAGGAGATGGGGGAATTACTTCTAGAGAAAATCCTCTCGTTCCTAGGTGGCTTCGTCTTCCGAATGGTTGCTCCACTGAACCTTGTAGAAGTTTATATTCCGACGCCGAGTGAGCCTATTGGCTTTCTCTAGGATTTTGACGGGCACCTCTCGATAGGTTAGATCATGGTTGATATCAATGCTTGACAATCAATCTCTTTGAAGGCTTCGGGCTTGTTGGGTGTCTGAAGGCACTTCCAGAGTTGGGACACATGGAAGACGTTATGGAACTCTGCCAATTCCTTGGGTAGCTCTACTTGATATGACACCTTTCCTCGTTGAGCGAAGATTTTGAAGGGCCCAATGTACCTGGGGGCGAGCTTCCCTTTTTCGTGGAACCGTTGCATTCCGTTAAGAGGGGAGACGCGAAGATACGCGAAGTCTCCCTTGTTGAAAATCACATCTCGGCACTTAGTGTCGGCATAGCTCTTTTGGCGAGGTTGGGCAGCTCTCAAGCAATCACGGGCTAGATGTACTTGCTCTTCTGCTGTCTTGATCACATCAGGGCTGAAGATTTGGCTCTCTCCGGTCTCAGTCCAGTTTAGAGGGGTTCTACACTTCCTTCGATAGAGGAATTGAAAGGGTGCCATCTTCAGGCTGGATTGATAACTGTTATTGTAGGAGAATTCCGCGAAGGGCAGGCAGTCCTCCCACTTAGATCCGTAAGCTAGAACGCAGGAATGGAGCATATCCTCCAGGACTTGATTGACTCTCTCGGTCTGTCCTCCGGTCTGTGGGTGATAGGCGGTGCTAAAGGATAAAGTGGTACCTAAAGCCTCATGTAGCTTATTCTAGAATCGGGAGGTGAATTGCGGTCCTCTATCCAACACGACCTCTTTGGGGACTCCATGGAGACTGACGATCCTGGAGATATACAGTTCTGCCAACTTCTTTCTGTTGAAGGTTGTCTTCACAGGGATGAAATGGGCTACTTTGGATAGGTTGTCTATGATGAACCAGATGGAATCATGACCCTGATGGACTTGGGTAGTCTAGTGATAAAGTCCATTCCAACTTTTTCCCATTTCCACTCGGGAATCTTCATGGGTTGCAGCAATCCCGCGGGTCGCTGGTGCTCGGCTTTGACCCTCTGGCATATATCGCACTTCGCCATGAACAAGGCGATTTCACGCTTCATCCCATGCCACCAGAACTGTTCCTTCAGGTCTTGATACATCTTGGTGCTACCGGGGTGGATGGAGTAGAGTGTCTCGTGGGCTTCCATCATAATCATCTGCTTCAAGTCAGGCTCGCTGGGTACGCAGATGCGCCCTTTGTACCATAGTACACCCATGTCGTCAACTTTAAATCCGGGGACAGTTTCTCTCTCCATTCTTATTTTAATGCCTTCAATACTTTTGTGGTCTCTCTGAGCCTCCTTGATCTGGTCTAATAGGGTCGGCTTTAGTTCCAGATGGGATAAGAATCCATGGCTGACTAACTCGAGTCCGAACCTTTCTAGTTCGTTACTTAGTTCTGGTTGTTCTTTCATGATCACCGCATTTAGGGAACAGGGTCCCGACTGAGGGCGTCGGCCACAACATTAGCCTTGCCCGGGTGATAATGAATGCCAAGGTCATAGTCTTTGATTAGTTCAATCCATCTTCGTTGCCTCATGTTTAGCTCATTTTGTGTGAAGATGTATTTCAGACTCTTGTGATCTGTGTAGATTTCGCAGCGATTCCCCATTAGATAGTGGCGCCAGGCCTTAAGTGCATGAACCACTGCTGTGAGCTCTAGGTCATGGGTGGGGTAGTTCTTTTCATGGGGCTTCAGTTGTCCGGATAGATAGGCGATGACCTTGCCTTCCTGCATCAGTACACTTCCAAGTCCCAACTTGGAGGCGTCGCAGTAAACTTCGAAGCTCCTGGTGATATCTGGCATGGTCAGGACGGGGGCAGACACTAGTCTCTTCTTGAGTTCCTGAAAGCTCTCTTCACATTTCTCGGTCCACTCGAATTTCTTGTCCTTCTTCAGCAGTTGTGTCAGTGGTTTTGTGATGCTCGAGAAGCCTTCAACAAATTTACGGTAGTATCCAGCTAAACCCAGAAAACTTCGGATTTCTGAGGGGTTGGTGGGGGCTTTCCACTCTAGAACTGTCTTGATCTTGGAGGGGTCGACTGAGATTTCTCCTGCAGATAGTGTGTGGCCAAGGAATCCAACTTCCTTTAACCAAAACTTGCACTTGCTGAACTTAGCATACAGTTGATGCTCCCTGAGTGTTCCCAATACGACTCTCAGGTGTTGTTCATGCTCGGTTTCAGTCTTGGAATATATGAGGATGTCGTCGATGAACACTACGACGAACTTGTCCAAATAGAGCATGAATACCTTATTCATGAGGTTCATGAAATAGGCAGGGGCATTGGTTAAGCCGAAGGACATGATGGTGTATTCATATAGACCGTATCGGGTGGTACAGGCGGTCTTGGGAATATTCGACTCTCGGATCTTGAGTTGGTGGTATCTGGTGCAGAGATCTATCTTGGAGAAGATTCGGGCTCCATTTAACTGGTCAAACAGATCTTCGATCTTCGGTAAGGGATACTTGTTTTTGATTGTGACATCGTTAAGCTTCCGGTAGTCAGTCACTAGCCGGGTGGTTCCATCTCTTTTATCCACAAAAAGAACGGGTGATCCCCAAGGGGAGGCACTCGGCTGAATGTGACCCTTGCGTTCCATGTCGTCCAGTTGCTTCCTTAACTCGACCAATTCTTGGGGTTCATACGGTACGGCCTCTGAGCTATAGGGGCGGTTCTGGGGACTAACTCTATGATGAACTCGATATCCCTGTCAGGGGGCATACCGGGCAACTCCTCCGGGAACACATCTGGATACTCACAGACTACTGGAACTTGTTCTAGGGTAGGTCTGGCTATACTCTTCTGGCAATAGATCCGAGATGAGGGCACAGTTGCCTTGTACTCGACTTGTACTCCTTCACTACTTGTCAAGGATATGGACTTTATGGCACAATCTATGATTCCATGGTACTTGGTCATCCAATCCATTCCTAGGATCACGTATAGACCTTGGGCTCCCAAAACTATTAGGTCGGCCGTGAAGGTTATGCCATGAATGACTATGGGGATATCTCGGCAGATGGATTTGGTTTTGGCCGTCGAACCGGGTATTTGTACTAGCATGAGCCTACTCAGATGGCTAGGTTCCATCCCACTTCTTTCAACAAACGGCTCCGTAACAAACGAATGCGAGGCCCCGGAGTCAAATAGTACTGTAGTAGGGATGTAGTTGACAAGGAACATACGGAGAACAATGTCAGGAGACTCCTAGGCTTCCTCAGCAGTGATATGGTTCAGATGTCCTCTGGTAGCATTGGCAGGCTTCTTGGGGGCGATGCCCTTAGCAGGGGCTCCCCTGGCGTGACCTTGATTTAGGCGGGCTGCATTAGGGCGGGGTGCATTTTCCTTCTTCCTCTCGGGGCATTCATGGGAGAAGTGCCCCACTTGTCCACAGTTGAAGCAACCAACTGTATTGGGGCGGACATTGGTGTTGACAGGGCCTCTAGGGGCGGGTCTTGGGTTCCCGCCTCTAGGGCGAGGGTTGTTGTAGGTACGATTGGGGTTGTTGGGGCGCGGAGCATAGGACGGAGTCCTCTACGGTGGGGGCACAGGCCTTGAGGGTGGCATGCTTCACGACCTTTGTCCACTGGGTCCTCCCTGCTGCATCATCCGACGCTTGCGATTCTCAATTACTCCCTTGCGCTTGTTTTCCACCAGAATGGCGGCATCAACAAGGGCATCCAGCTCCTGTAATGCCTAGGCTACTAGATGGCACTGCAGTTCATCCTGGAGTCCATTCATGAAGGTATCCACCTTCTTCTCTTTAGTGTTGGTGTCAGCCGGGGCGTATCTGGCCAAATCAGTGTACTTCTCCAGATATTGTAGCACAGACATTCCTCCCTGCTTCAGATCATGGAATTGGTCTCTCATCATCTTGATCAGACCGGGTGGGATATGACGCTTGAGGAACCTTTCCTTAAAGTCCTCCGAAGTGATGGCTTGTCCCGCGGGCAGAATTTCCTTGACGCTGATCCACCAAGTCCTTGCTTGACCCACGAGGAAATGGGTGGCCAAGGTGACTTTCTCATTCTCTCCAACACGTGCAACTTCCAGATTGTTCTCAATAGTGTGGAGCCAGTCATCGGCGTCAAGTGGGTTGGTGCATTTGGTGAACACAGGTGGGTTGGTGTTTTGAAAGTCTCTAAGTCGGGATCTTTGATCTTCGCCCTCGGGGTCGGGGGCGTTTCTAGCTGCGGCTTGCACAAGCTGCTGGAGAGCGGCGATGTTGGCTTGGTGTTCCTCATTGGCGGCTTGGTGGTCTTGCATGAACATGTGCAGGAGCTGCGCCATGGTCGGGGGTGGTGGAGGGGGTCCGTGTGGGTGCACCATCCTGAAGTTATACGGTTAGGAGGGGTTACCAAGGGGGCGGTTTGCAATTGGAAACATCAAGGTGCGGGAAGGAAATAACTAATCAAACAGGCATGCATAAGAGAGACGGGTGCTTACGAGTTAAGCAACCATTGAATTAACCACAAAATAACCAAGTTCATGAGTCACATCTTGACGCTAGATAATACTATGAGTTCAACCATACAAGCAAGCAGAAGACAGACAAATCGCCACTCAAAAGGGGGACATGACAATATTCTCACTTGCTCTCATAGACTAACGTGAAACCTACTCCGCGTCGGGGCGTGCGGTGGTGTTTTCCTCAATGATGACCTCGGTATCATCCTCAGACTCGAGAACACGCTCCTCGGGATCCTCTTCTTCCTCACCCATCTGATCATCATCTTCGGGTTCACTCTGCGGCTCCATGTCGAAATCCTCCTTCTAGGCGGCATCATTGTCGGTCTCATTCAGCAGGTCATCGTTGTCCTTGTCGAGCTGAGCGCATTCCTCCTCCAATGCTTCTATCTGGGCCTCCATGGTCACCAAGAGTTCCTTCTGCTCCTTGGTGGTCTTCAGGAGATGCTTGTTTCTTGCCACTACCGTTTGCTTGTTCAGCTTGGTTTGAGCGTGTTCTAACTTCTCAATATGCAAGTCCTCCACAAGGGTGAGATACTCCAGGGTCTTATTGTCCAGGCGCGTGCAAACATCATCCATAGATTCCTGGGTCTTCCTCAGGAGATACTCCATGTTCTGGATATGCTCACCAAAGTCGTAGTGCGGCGGGGTCACGGTGGCATAACCCCCGGAATGGCGTCTCCCAAAGTTGTAGAACTTGGTACCCTCTAGTTGCTCGCGATGGTGATAGGCGAGGCGTGCTAGGGCCTCCTGAGCCACACGGAGCACACCATCGCCCCAGTCCTTCTCTAGTACTTACACCTTCAGCTCCTCGGAGAATGGGGGCACTACCCCACCTCTCATGGTGCAGAGAACCAACCAATTCTTCTCTCCTTCAACCATCCTGGGAATGAAGGCTCCCTAGATCTCTGGTGTGGGACGACCCACATGCTTGGCCAAGTCCCGCAGCTCAGCCTCAAACAACTAGAGTGGCAAGTCCAGTCCGACCTGACGGTACATGTTGAACACCACAGCCATCTACAAAATTTTAGGTGAATTTAAGTTAGTGAACAGTGTGCAAAATTTTAGATATGCAAAAGTTAATTTAATCCAAGTTTTTTTGAAATAGAGGGGAAGAGTTATAAGCAATATTTTTGCAAATATCAAACTCCTTCCTTTATAGAGAAAATAGTTTTTGAGGTCCAGGTCTAACATCCAAGCTAACTAGGGGCTCCTAAGGTCAAGATGGCTCTGATACCAAGTCTGTGGCGACCCCGGATTTTCACCCGAGATTACCAAATTATGCACACCACCACAATCCCATGATCAGTGCATCGTGGAGCATAACTGACATGATATCAAAGTACACATATCCATTACAGTACGGTACAATAAGTCTTACAATAGTAGTCTTACAACTCTGCCTCCATGGGCACAAATAGATAATAGCAGTGGTACTAATTAACGCGGAGGACCCGGGTCAAGCCATAGCCCAACAGGTGCGTGACTCGCAGAAACACCCTAGTTCGTGAAGTCGTCATCGTACCCTCCATTGTCTTCTTCATCCTGCTCATAGTCTGACCAAGTTGATAGCCAGGGAACATTGCCAGTGAGTACTTTGAATGTACTCGCAAACCACCATACAAGAAAAAATAAAGAGTATGCAATATGGCTTTGGAGAGGATGGCTCCAAGAAAGCTATTTTGTGAAATCTCTTAGAGATATACTCTCAACTCTACCACTTGTTGTTTGCCAAAACCTTTTGAGGGTAGAAAAATCGTTAGTAAAACTTCAAATACTAGGCTGGGGTCAACCCGGTTATTCACTTCCACTTTGGTCATCCCATGACCAATACTTCAACTAGGTCCGACCATCCCATGGACCATCCTCCTTGCCCTTCGACCATCCCATGGCCGAATCTCCTTTTAGAAAACCTTTTTATAAACCAAAACCAGCACCGCTGTACAGAAGTTTGTCCAACCCGTCCTTGACCGTGGACACGGCTATTCAAATAGATTTATGCTCTGCAGAGGTTGTACACTTTACCCACAAGATCTGATACATCCGCCGCGAACTGTCACGGATCGTCATACTTTAGTATACGGGTTTCGGATAACCGGACAAGACCTTTGGGATAATCCCCTCTTAACACAGGCGCCTACCCTATGGGTGTTATTCCCCTCAAAACTGGGACGTCAGGTACCGAGGACCAACCAGAGCGCTTTTTCCACTTCTCGAGTGTGTGCTTTCAATGAGGGGCCCATAGTAACACGTGGAGGCCAGCAGACCCTTCGTTCCTTCTCCAGGTCGATGTCCCACATGGACCTTTATCGGAGAGGGCCCACCCTCCAAGGAACTCCGATCCCCTGTAGTAGTTGTGAGGCACTTGTATCAGAGAGAACCACTTTCGGGTCAAGCCCCTTCCCATATAGGGATAGTGTGGTTACACGGGGTGGTTGTTATAGCTAGACTGCAAAGAACCAGGTGCGTTTTCGAAAACAGTTTTTCCTCCAACTTCATCTTTGGTGCCTCCACCGGTGGCACGAATACCAAATAATTTTAAAAGCTCCTCGTCAAGTCCCACTTGCCGAGGTTTTCTATCAAAACTTTTTATAATACCATCCTTGCATTTAGGTTCCCAACCTAGAGTTTTTGTTAGGCTAAATCGAGGTTTCCAAGGGGTTGTGGTATATTAGACCACCTTAACTACTAGGGTAGGAGTAGGTAATACCAAGGGTGAGTACTTAGATAGTACCATATGCATAAGTTTGGTGGAGCCAAACTAATACCATAATAATAATATAGTGAGTAAAACAATGTAGTAATAGTAAGTAAAACGGAGTGCATGGAAAATAAAGATGGGACAAGTCTCATGAACTTGTAGGTGGCTTGCCTTGGTTGGCAGCTTGTTCCTGGTCCTCTTCCTCAAAATCTTCCCAAGTACCTTCCTCAAACTCATCCTCGTTCATATCTATTGTCGAAAAAGGGAATTATAATCAAACCACCATACCAACCATCACCCAATGCACAAACAATCAAATCAGTACAAAGCAGATGCACAACTAAACCAAACCAGCCAAGCACACGTAGCTACTGATCCTAGCAGTACAAAGCCATTGAAAGCAATCAAAAAGATTTAACCAAACTTATTTGGTGATTTTAGTGGTCAAGACTAGATTAGCACTCAAGCAGATATTTCGACCAAGACCAGTGGGTGAAAAGTGACCACAAAATACATATCTAAGTAGCTACAGAGAATACCAAGCTAACCCCACTGGTTTCACATTTTTATCAAAAAGGGTTGATTTTTAATAAATAAAATACTGAAAATAGTGCAGAAACTAGTACTAAAATCTCCAGGGAAGAATTACAGAGCCAAAAATTAAGCCCTTCCAGGAATAAGTAGTATCGTCAGCGGCCTAACTCTGGGAGTTGGTTTCATCCCAAAATTAGCTTCACAGCAACCTCTGGAAAATAAATAAGAACCCTCTGTTCATAACTTGTAAAATTAAGAACAGAGGCTTCACACATCCAAAATGGGTGATTCAAGTTTTGCTCAGTAGGCATTTGCACAGGCAATGCCTGGAACATGGGTTCACAATTTTCTGAGCTCTAGAAGTAAAGCTATGGATTTAACACTCTAATCAGATACTATTTACAAAAGAAAATCTCAGTAAAAACACAGACATGCTATTGACTAGCTACCAGTGCCATGCAATAGATAAATTCTTAGGCTACCTCAGAAAATTTGAAATAGGCCAAAATACTACACATATAATCATTTGTGGAATTAAAACTACAGGACAAATTTCAGGTAATTAAAATGGCCTAAATAAAAAGAAAAGGCAATGCAGAGGCTGGGTTGCGGCCCGCTAAGGAGCCGGGCCGGCCCGCGTCCATGGTGGCCTACGCGGGAGGGCTGGGGATTCAAATCCCACAGCAGGGCCCGCGTGTCATGGGCACAGAGGGGCGAAACGGTATCTGGCGATGCTGGCCGTTCGATTAAAAACCGAATCGACGGCCCGCGGCACGTCTTCTTCCCGGGATGAAAACGCCGGCGAGCAAACCCTAGTTGGACCGTGCGGGGCTCGGGGTGGCTCACCTAGGGGCGAAGAGGGGTCGACGACGGTGGTGTTGGAGGCGGTCGTCGATGTGGATCCGAACAAGGGTGACAGAGGCGATCTCGGCTGCTGGCGGGGTCGCTTACGTCCTCAGCTCCTCGGTGTCCGCAGCGTCCTCGCGGCTCCGGTGATCCTGGCCAAGAAGGGAGGAGAGGGAGCGGTTAGACACGGTGTGGGTAAGGGGATAGATTGAGGGTAGAGCGGAGAGAGGGGCGGGTGACAGCAACCTAGACCGTGCTAGACGGTGCCGCGTTGGTGCGGCGGTGGCAAGAGCAGCAGAGGGCCGAGCGGGCTCGGCTCCACTCTGGGGGTGAAGTGGGGTGGCAGAGGGGGAAATGAGGTGGGTGCGCGAGGGATAGGGCGGTCTGGGGTTATTTAAAGCCAGTGGGGTGCACCCACGATGCACCGGGTGTAGGGGAGGGTGGCGAGAGGGGGAGACCGTCCTGGGAGTGGCTAGGAGCGGCGGCGGGATCCGTATCTGCATGGGAGGGCCGCTGCGTGTGTCTGGTCGCGTCACTTGGCCTCGGGAGTGCGCGCGGCCGAGAGGGAGGTGGTGCACACGAGGTGCTCGCATGCTGTCATGCGTGACAGGTCGCGAGGCAGGGGGCTGCAGCACGGTGCTGGGGCTAGGGCGGTCAGTAGGGTGGGGGAGAGGTCACCTCAGGGCAGAGGGCGGCGTCAAAATGTACCTTGCGAGCAAGGGAGCAGCGCGAGATGGGGGTGGTTGGGGCCGCGGGTGAGAGAGCGGAGGTGTGCAGAGCGTGCCTGGGGAAGGTGTGGGCACGCGCATGGGTCCAGGCACGACAAGGAAGCGGTTGGCGCGCGAGTGGACGGCTCGAGCAGGTATTGACCGTTGCTGGGGTTTTCTCTCCCTCCTTGTTGGGCCAGGCTGCATGGGGTGGTCCGGGGCGGTACAGGGGAGGCTTTCCTCGAGCTGCATCATGTCAGGGCCAGGGAGAGGGTGTAACACGGGCAGGTCAGTGGGAGATTTTGGTGATCTTATGCCAAGTTGGTGAGGTGGCCACTTTGGGGACTTGCCAACACGAGCTGAGGCCACCAATGGCAGTGGGGAAAGGATGGGGGTGTGGAGGGATACTAGGTGATCGTGTCTAGGTCTTGGTTTCCTCCTAGATCACAGTCATGAGCTCACAAAGATCATCCAAACTTTGGACAAATTAAGGTGGTCATTCCCTAAGTGGCAAGTAGTGAGGTAAACACTCACATGCAAGAGGCTTGGGCTTGTGGTTTAACCAGGACCTAGGAGTGGTTCTCAAGTACTCCTAGCCTAGTACCACATGGTACTCTTGCATGGTAGAAAGGATGAAGGATTTATTCAAACCAAAGCCCCAAAGTTGGAAAAATCTAATTTTCTATGACTTAGCCAATATAGGCTTGTGGGGGTGACTAACTAAGATGACCCTTGGTGGTCATGCAATCATGTAGACTAACAAACAACACTACCAAAACAACACAAATGATCAAGCAATATAATAGAGCTAGGCTTATATGTAAACAATTAGTAAAAGTTTTATTTCCCCCTAATATTCTAGCTTCCTAACCCTCAACAAACATGGATGCAGAAAATGGGATGTTACAGAACACATGCAATGGAACTCCAATATGTGTGAAACCATGGTCAGTAAGCTAAGGAACATGTTGGAATTCAACTGCCACATGCAATGGAGCACCAGTTTGAAAGAGGCTGCATCACCACACCCACTTGAGTATGTGTGGCCATATGGTTTGGAAAAGAACACATGCAATGGCACTCCATTATGTGTTAAACCATGGTCAAGAACCCCTGGAAACATGTTGAAATTCAACTACACATGCAATGGACCACCAGATAAAAAGAGGTTGCATCACCACACCCACTTGAGTGTGTGTGGCCAGGTGGATCATTGTGGTTTGGAAAGGAACACATGCAATGGCACTCCAATATGTGTTAAACCATGATCAGGAACTCTAGGAACATGTTGGAATTCAACTGCCACATGCAATGGAGCACCAGTTTGAAAGAGGTTGCATCACCACACCCATTTGAATGTGTGTGACCATGTGGATCATTGTGGTTTGGAAAAGAATAGATGCAATGGCACTGCAATATGTGCCAAACCATGGTCTGGAACCCGAGGAACATGTTTGAATTCAACTGATGCATGCAATGGAGCTCTAGTTTGAAACATGTTGCATCACCGCACCCACTTGAGTGTGTGTGGCCACATGAATGATTGTGGTTTGGCAAAGAACACACGAAATGGCTCTTTAATATGTGTCAACTCGTGGTCAGGAAGCCCAGGAACATGTTGGAATTCAATTGGCACATGCAATGGAACACCAGTTTGAAAGAGGTTGCATCACAATGCCCACTTGAGTGTGTGTGGCCATGTGGATCATTGTGGTTTGGAAAAGAACATATGCAATGACACTCCAATTTGTGTTAAACCATGGTCAGGAAGCCCAGGAACTTGTTGGAATTCAACTACCACATGCAATGGAGGACTAGTTTGAAAGAGGTTGCATCACCACACCCACTTGAGTGTGTATGTCCAGCTGGATCATTGTGGTTTTGAAAAGAACACATGCAATGGCACTCCAATATGTGTTAAACCATGGTCAGGAACAACAAGAACATGTTGGAATTCAACTGCCACATGCAATGGAGCACTAGTTTGAAAGAGGTTGCATCAAAACACCCACTTGAGTGTGTGTGCCATGTCGATCATTGTGGTTTGGAAAAGAACATATGCAATGGAACTCCAATATGTGTCGAACCAAGGTCAGGAACCCCAGGAACATGTTGGAATTCAACTGCCACATGCAATGGAGCACTTGTTTGAAAGAGGTTGCATAACCACACCCACTTGAGTGTGTGTGGCTATATGGATCATTGTGGTTTGGAAAAGAACACATGCAATGGCACTCCAATATGTGTCAAACCATGCTCAGCAAGCCCGAGAACATGTTGGAATTCAACTACCACATGCAATGGAGCACTAGTTTGAAAGAGGTTGCGTCACCACACCCACTTGAGTGTGTGGCCAGGTGGATCATTGTGGTTTGGAAAAGAACACATGTAATGGCACTCCAATATGACTTAAACCATGGTCAGGAACCCTAGGAATATGTTGGAATTCAACTACCACATGCAATAGAGCACCAGTTTGAAAGAGGTTGCATCACTACACCCACTTGAATCTGTGTGGCCATGTGGATCATTGTGGTTTGGAAAATAATATATGCAATGGCACTACAATATGTGTCAAACCATGGTCAGGAATCCCAGGAACATGTTGGAATTCAACTGCCACATGCAATGGAGCACAAGTTTGAAACTGGTTGCATCACCGCACCCACTTGACTATGTGTGGCCATGTGGATCATTGTGGTTTGGAAAAGAATAGATGCAATGGCACTACAATATGTGTCAAACCATGGTCAGGAACCCCAGGAACATGTTGGAATTCAACTGCCACATGCAATGGAGGACAAGTTTGAAACTGGTTGCATCACCGCACGCACTTGACTATGTGTGGCCATGTGGATCATTGTGGTTTGGAAAAGAACACATGCAATGGCACTCAATATGTGTCAAACCATGGTTTAGAAGCCGAGGAACATGTTGGAATTCAACTGGAACATGCAATGGAGCACCAGTATGAAAGACGTTGCATCACCACGCCCACTTGAGTGTGTGTGGCCATGTGGATCATTGTGGTTTGGAAAAGAACACAGGCAATGACACTCCAATTTGTGTCAAACCATGGTTAGGAAGCCCAGGAACATGTTGGAATTCAACTACCACATGAAATGGAGGACAAGTTTGAAAGAGGTTGTACCACCACACCCACTTGAGTGTGTATGTCCAGGTGGATCATTGTGGTTTGGAAAAAAACACATATGTGTTAAACCATGGTCAGGAACAACAGGAACATGTTGGAATTCAACTGCCACATGCAATGGAGCACTAGTTTGAAAGAGGTTGCATCACCACACCCACTGGAGTGTGTGTGCCATGTGGATCATTGTGGATTGGAAAAGAACACATGCAATGGAAATCCAATATGTGTCAAACCATGGTCAGGACCCTAGGAACATGTTGGTATACAACTGCAATATGTAATGGAGCACAAGTTTGAAAGAGGTTGCATCACCACACCCACTTGAGTGTGTGTGGCCATGTGGATCAATTTGGTTAGGAAAAGAACACATGCAATGAAACTCCAATATGTGTCAAACCATGGTCAGGAAGCCCAGGAACATGTTGGAATTCAACTACCACATGCAATGGAGCACTAGTTTGAAAGAGGTTTCTTCAACACACCCACTTGAGTGTTTGTGTCCACGTGGATCATTGTGGTTTGGAAAAGAACACATGCAATGGAACTCCAATATGTGTCAAACCATGGCCAAGAACCCCAGGAACATGTTGGAATTCAACTACCACATGGAATATAGAAATAGTTTGAAAGAGGTTGCATCACCACACCCACTTGAGTGTGTGTAGCATGTGGATCATTGTGGTCTGGAAGAGAACACATGCAATGGAAATCCAATATGTGTCAAACCATGGTCAAGAACCCCAGGAACATGTTGGAATTCAACTGCCACATGCAATGGCGCACATGTTTGAAAGATGCTGCATCACCACACCCACTTGAGTGTGTGTGGCCATGTGGATCATTGTGGTTTGGAAAGTAACACATGCAATGGCAATCCAATATGTGTCAAACCATGGTCTGGAACCCTAAGAACATGATGGAATTCAACTATCACATGCAATGGAGCACCGGTTTGAAAAAGGTTGCATCACCACACCCATTTGAGTGTGTGTGGCCATGTATATCATTGTGGTTTGGAAAATAACACATGCAATGGCACTACAATATGTGCCAAACCATGGTCAGGAAGCCCAGGAACATGTTGGAATTCAATTGCCACATGCAATGGAGCACCATTTTGAAACATGTTGCATCACCACACCCACTTGAGTGTGTGTGGCCTTGTGGATAATTGTGGTTTGGAAACAAACTCATGCAATGGCACTCAATATGTGTAAAACTACGATTTGGAAGCCCAAGAACATTTTAGAATTCAAATGCCACATGCAATGGAGCACCAGTTTGAAAGAGGTTGCATCAACACACCCACTTTATTGTGTGTGGCCATGTGGATCATTGTGGTTTAGAAAAGAACACATGCAATGGCACTCAAATACGTGTCAAACCACGGTCAGAAAGCCCAGGAACATGTTGGAATTATACTACCACATGCAATAGCAATCCAATATGTGTCAAACCATGGTCAGGAACCCCAGGAACATGTTGAAAAACTACCACATGCAATGGAGAACTAGTTTGAAAGAGGATGCATCACCACAGCCACTTGATGTGTGTGGCATGTGGATCATTGTGGTTTGGAAAAGAACACATGCAACGGAAATCCAATATGTGTCAAACCATGGCCAAGAACCCCAGGAACATGTTGGAATTCAACTGCCACATGCAATGGAGCACAAGTTTGAAAGAGGTTGCATCACCACACCCACTTGAGTGTGTGTGGCCATGTGGATAATTGTGGTTTGGAAATTAACACATCCAAAGACACTACAATATGTGTCAAACCATGGTCAGGAACCCCAGGAACATGTTGGAATTCAACTATCACATGCAATGGAGTAACGGTTTGAAAAAGGTTGCATCACCACACCCACTTGAGTGTGTGTGGCCATGTGGATCATTGTGGTTTGTAAAATAATACATGCAATGGCACTGCAATATGTGCCAAACCATGGTCAGGAAGCCTAAAAATATGTTGGAATTCAACCGCCACATGCAATGGAGCACCAGTTTGAAGGAGGTTGCGTCACCACACCCACGTGAGTGTGTGTGGACGTGTGGATAATTGTGGTTTGGAAACGAACACATCCAATTGCACTCAATATGTGTCAAACCATGGTTTGGAAGCCCAGGAACATGTTAGAATTCAACTGCCACATGCAATGGAGCACCAGTTTGAACGAGGTTGCATCAACACACACACTTGAGTGTGTGTGGCCATGTGGATAGTTTTAGTTTGGAAAGGAACACATGCAATGGAACTCCAATATGTGTCAAACCATGGTTAGGAACCCCAGGAAAATGTTGGAATTCAGCTGCCACATGCAATGGAGCACTACTTTGAAACCGGTTGCATCACCACATCCACTTGAGTGTGTGTGGCCACGTGGATCATTGTGGTTTGGAAAAGAACACATGCAATGGAACTCCAATATGTCTCAAACCATGATTTGGATGCCCAGTAACATGTTGGAATTTAACTGCCACATGCAATGGAGCACCAGTTTGAAGGAGGTTGCATCACCACACCCACTTGAGTGTGTGTGTCCATGTGGATCATTGTGGTTTGGAAAGGAACACATGCAATGGGACTCCAATATGTGTGAAACCATGCTCAGAAAGCCCAGCAAAAATGTTGGAATTCAATTGCCACATGCAATAGAGAACTAGTTTTAAATAGGTTGCATCACCACACCTACTTGAGTGTTTGTGTGGCCATGTGGATCATTGTGGTTTGGAAAGGAACACATGCACCGGCACTACAATATGTGTCAAACCATGGTCAGGAACCCCAGGAACATGTTGGAATTCAACTATCACATGCAATGTAGCACCAGTTTGAAAAAGGTTGCATCACCACCCCCACTTGAGTGTGTGTGGCCATGTGGATCATTGTGGTTTGGCAAATAACACATGCAATGGCACTACAATATGTGCCAAACCAAGGTTAGGAATCCCAAGAACAAGTTGGAATTCAATTGCCACATACAATGGAGCACCAATTTGAAAGAGGTTCCATCACCACAAAAACTTGAATGTGTGTGTCCATGTGGACTATTGTGGTTTGGAAAAGAACATATGCAATGGCACTCGAATATGTGTCAAACCATGCTCTAGAAGCCCGGGAACATGTTGGAATTCAACTGCCACATGCTATGGAGCACTAGTTTGAAAGAGGTTGCATCACCACACCCACTTGAGTGTGAGTGGCCATGTGGCTAATTTTGGTTTGGAAATGAACACATGCAATGGCACTCAATATATGTCAAACCATGGTCAGGAAACCTAGGAACATGTTGGAATTCAATTACCACATGCAATGGAGCACCGGTTTGAAACAGGTTGCATCGCCACAACCACTTGAGTGTGTGTGGCCATGTGGTTCATTGCGGTTTGGAAAGGAACACATGTAATTTTACTCCACTATGTGTCAAACCATGGTCAGGAATCTCAGGAACATGTTGGAATTCAACTGCCACATGCAATGGAGCACCAGTATGAAAAAGGTTGCATCACCACACCCACTTGAGTATGTGTGGCCACGTGGATTATTGTGGTTTGGAAAAGAACACATGCAATGGCACTCAATATTTGTGAAACCATGGTTTAGAAGCCCGGGAACATGTTGGAATTCAACTACCACATGCATTAGAGCACCAGTTTTAAATAGGTTGCATCACCACACCCACTTGAGTGTGTGTGTGGCTATGTGGATAGTTGTGGTTTTGAAAGGAACACATGCACTGACACTCCAATATGTGTCAAACCATTGTTAGGAAGCCCAGGAAGATGTTGGAATTTAATTGCCACATGGAATGGATCAATCCAAAATGTGCCAAACCATGGTTTGGGAGCTCAGGAATATGTTGGAATTCAACTGCTACATGCAATGGAGCACCAGTTTTAAATAGGTTGCATCACCACACCCACTTGAGTGTGTGTGTCCATGTGGATCATTGTGGTTTGGAAAGGAACACATGCAATGGCACTCCAATATGTGTCAAAGCATGGTCAGGAAGCCCAGGGACATGTTGGAATTCAACTGCCACACGCAATGGAGCACCAGTTTGAAGAGGTTGCATCAACACACCCACTTGAGCGTGTGTGGCCATGTGGATCATTGTGATTTGGAAAAGAACACATGCAATGGAACTCCAATATGTGTCAAACCATGGTTAGGAACCCCAAGAACAGGTTGGAATTCAACGGCCACATGCAATGGAGAACTAGTTTGAAAGAGGATACAATACCACACCCACTTGAGTGTGTGTGCCATGTGGATGATTGTAGTTTGGAAAAGAACACATGCAATGGAAATCCAATATGTGTCAAACCATGGTCAGGAACCCCAGGAACATGTTGCAATTCAACTACCACATGGAATGGAGAACAAGTTTGAAAGAGGTTGCATCACCACACCCAATTGAGTGTGTGTGTGGCCATGTGGATCATTGTGGTTTCGAAAGGAACACACGCAAGGGCACTCCAATATGTGTCAAACAATGGTCAAGAACCCCAGGAACATGTTGGAATTCAACTATCACATGCAATGGAGCACTAGTTTGAAAAAGGTTGCATCACCACACCCACTTGAGTATGTGTGGCCATGTGGATCATTACGGTTTTGAAAAATAACACATGCAATGGCACTGCAATATGTGCCAAACGATGGTCAGGAAGCCCAAGAACAAGTTGGAAGTAAATTGCCACATACAATGGAGCACCAGTTTGAGAGAGGTTGCATCACCACACCGACTGGAGTGTGTGTGTCCATGTGGATTGTTTTTGTTTGGAAAAGAACACATGCAATGACACTCCAATATGTGTCAAACCATGGTCAGGAAGCCTAGGAACATGTTAGAATTCAACTGCCACATACAATGGAGCACCAGTTTGAAAGGGTCGCAATCTCACACCCACTTGCGTGTGTGTTGCCATGTGGATCATTGTGGTTTGGAAAGGAACACATGCAATGGAACTTCAATATGTGTCAAACCATGGCCATGGACCCTAGGAACATGTTGGAATTCAACTGCCACATGTAATGGAGCACTAGTTTGAAAGAGGTTATATCACCACAACAACTTGAGAGAGTGTGCCATGTGGATCATTGTGGTTTTCAATATAACACATGCAATGGAACTCCAACATGTGTCAAAGCATGGTCAGGAACCCTAGGAACATGTTGGAATTCAACTGTCACATGCAATGGAGCACAAGTTTGAAAGAGGTTGCGTAACCACACCCACTTTATTGTGTATGGCCATGTGGATCATTGTGGTTTGGAAAAGAACACATGCAATGGCACTCTGTATGTGTCAAACCATGGTTTGGAAGCCCATGAACATGTTGGAATTGAACTGCCACATGCAATGCAGCACCGGTTTGAAACAGATTGCATCACCACACCCACTTGAGTGTGTGTGGCCATGTGGATCATTGTGGTTTGGAAAAGAACAGATGCAATGGCACTACAATATGTGCCAAACCATGGTCAGGAACCCAAGGAACATGTTGGAATTCAACTGTCACATGCAATGGAGCACAAGTTTGAAAGAGGTTGCGTAACCACACCCACTTTATTGTGTATGGCCATGTGGATCATTGTGGTTTGGAAAAGAACACATGCAATGGCACTCTGTATGTGTCAAACCATGGTTTGGAAGCCCATGAACATGTTGGAATTGAACTGCCACATGCAATGCAGCACCGGTTTGAAACAGATTGCATCACCACACCCACTTGAGTGTGTGTGGCCATGTGGATCATTGTGGTTTGGAAAAGAACAGATGCAATGGCACTACAATATGTGCCAAACCATGGTCAGGAACCCTAGGAACATGTTGGAATTCAACTTCCACATGCAATGGAGCACCATTATGAAAAAGGTTGCATCACCACACCCACTTGAGTGTGAGTGGCCATGTGGATCATTGTGGTTTGGAAAATAACACACACAATGGCACTCCAATATGTGTCAAACCATGCCCAGGAAGCCCATGAACATGTTGGAATTCAACTTCCACATGCAATGCAGCACCAGTTTGAAAGAGGTTGCGTCACCACACCCACTTGAGTGTGTGTGTAGATGTGGATCATTATGGTTTCAAAAAGAACACATGCAATGGCACTCAATATGTATCAAACCATGGTTTGGATGCCCAGGAACATGTTGGAATTCAACTGCCACATGCAATGGAGCACCAGTTTGAAACAGGTTGCATGACCACACCCACTTGAGAGTGTGTGGCCATGTGGATCATTGTGGTTTGGAAAAGAATAGATGCAATGGCACTATAATATGTGCCAAACCATGGTCAGGAACGCCAAGAACATGTTGGAATTCAACTACCACATGCAATGGAGCACCAGTTTGAAAAAGGTTGCATCACCACACCCACTTGAGTGTGTCTAGCCATGTGGACAATTGTGGTTTGGAAAAGAACACATGCGATGGCACTCCAATATTTGTCAAACCATGGTATGGAAGCTCGAGAACATGTTGGAATTCAACTCCCACGTGCAATGGAGCACTAGTTTAAAAGAGGTTACATCACCACACCCACTTGAGTGTGTGTGGACATGTGGATCATTGTGGTTTGGAAAAGAACACATGCAATGGCACTCCAATATGTTCCAAACCATGGTTTGGAAGCCCGAGAACATGTTGGAATTCAACTGCCACATGCAATGGAGCACAAGTTTGAAAGGGTTGCGTCACCACACCCACTTGAGTGTGTGTGTGTGGCCATGTGGATCATTGTGGTTTGGAAAAGAACACATGCAATGACACTCCAATATGTGTCCAACCATGGTTAGGAACCCCAAACAAGTTGGAGTTCAACTGCCACATGCAATGGAGCACTAGTTTGAAAGAGGATTCATCACCACACCCACTTGAGTGTGTGTGCCATATGTATCATTGTGGTTTGGAATAGAACACATGCAATGGAACTCCAGTATGTATCAAACCCTGGCCAGGAACCCTTGGAACATTTTGGAATTCAACTGCCACATGCAATGGAGAACTAGTTCGAAAGATGGTTCATCACCACATCCACTTGAGTGTGTGTGGCCATGTGGATCATTGTGGTTTGGAAAAGAACACATGAAATGCCACTCCAATATGTGTCAAACCATGCTCAGGATGCCCAGGAACATGTTGGAATATAACTGCCACATGCAATGGAGCACTAGTTTTAAAGATGTTGCGTCACCACACCCACTTGAGTGTGTGTGGCCATTTGGATCATTGTGGTTTGGAAAAGAACACATGCAATGGCACTCTAATATTTGTCAAATCATGGTTTGCAAGCCCGGGAACTTGTTGGAATTCAATTGCCACATGCAATGGAGCACCAGTTTGAAATATGTTGCATCACCACACCCACTTGAGTGTGTGTGGCCATGTGGATCATTGTGGTTTGGAAAGGAACGCATGCAATGGAACTCCAATATGTGTCAAAACCATGGTCAGGAACCCAGGAACTTGTTCGAATTCAAATGCCACATGCAATGGAGCACCAGTTTGAAAGAGGTTGCGTCACCACACCGACTTGAGTGTGTGTGTCCATGTGGATCATTGTGGTTTGGAAAAGAACACATGCAATGGCACTCAATATGTGTCAAACCATGGTTTGGAAGCCTAGGAACATGTTGGAATTCAACTGCCACATGCAATGGAGCACTAGTTTGAACCAGGTTGCATCACCACACCCACTTGAGTGTGTGTGGCCATGTGGATCATTCTGATTTGGAAAAGAACAGATGCAATGACACTATAATATGTGCCAAACCATGGTCAGGAACCCCAAGAACATGTTGTAATTCAACTGCCACATGTAATGGAGCACCAGTTTGAAAAATGTTGCATCACCACACCCACTTGAGTGTGTGTGGCCATGTGGATCATTGTGGTTTGGAAAAGAACACATGCAATGGCACGCCAATATTTGTCAAACCATGGTATGGAAGCTTGGGAACATGTTGGAATTCAACTCCCACATGCAATAGAGCACCATTTTGAAAGAGTTTGCATCACCACAGCCACTTGAGTGTGTGTGTGGATATGTGGATCATTGTGGTTTGGAAAAGTGCACATGCAATGGCACTCCAATATGTGCCAAACCATGGTTTGGAAGCCTGGGAACATGTTGGAATTCAAATGCCACATGCAATGGAGCACCAGTTTGAAAGAGGTTGCGTCACCACACCCACTTGAGTGTGTCTGGCCATGTGGATCATTGTGGTTTGGAAAAGAACACATGCAATTGCACTCCAATATGTACCAACCACGGTCAGGAACCCCAAACATGTTGGAGTTCAACTGCCACATGCAATGGAGCACTATTTTAAAATAGGTTGCATCACCACACCCACTTGAGTGTGTGTGGACATGTGGATCATTGTGGTTTGGAAAAGAACTGTAGCGTCCCCAACCTTTAATAAGATTGAGTCCCCTGTGTTTACAATGCTAGTCCCTGGATCAATAGCTAGCATCCACAGTTTAGATGTAATATCAAGAAACAAAGGTCATATACAACTTTATAACCAGGAATAAAATAATTTTTATTACATCAAACATAGCTCATTGGCTATTTACATTACATTGCAGCGGAATAACTATAGTCATGGGTCTTTCATCTTCAAAGTGCCACAGGCAGATGTTGGTTGTAGTCTTTGTAATCCTAATCAATCAATCTTCACTAAATCAATCAAACCTGCAACATCATAAGTTACAGCCACAAGGGGTCAATACATTGGAATAGTATTGGCAAGTGATACCTTAGTATATTTTAAGTGGACTATAATACTATATGCATTTGGCTGGTGGAGCTTAGGCTTGCTTTGCTCAAAATAGATTTTTCCTTAACTTTTGAAAACACTAAGTTTTTGCTTGGCACAAAACACCCAAGGCATATATCAATCAAAGACTCCAGATCCACTCAGGGCATCTACCAATCAATGACTGAAGATCCTTTTAACCCTTGTTCACCCACAAGTTTTATTTAGAAATTGGAGTGATGAGATTCTTGAAGTTTCCATGTCTTGATGCTCAAATTGTCCTTTACCAGGGACATGGCTAAGTACTTAGGTTTTACACTCTGCAGAGGTTGTGCACTTTCCCCACAAGCCTTGGTTTCCCAAGACATGATCCTTCAGTAGCCTTTCCTTAGTCAAATGGACGCGTTCCAACCTATCAACCCATCTACCACCCTCTGTCCAAGAGACTAAGTTCTAGCATCCTAAGATCATGGCAGAGCCCATATTGCCAAGTGGTTGCACTTGAAGCTTCTGAACATTTGACATCTCAAATCTCTTTGTTTCCTGGGTGGCCATCCGCAAGTGAGATACACTAAGGTAAACCATAGTCATGGGCCTTGTGAACCACTCAACCAAAAACCACCATGCAAGTCCCATTCCACCCAGGATATTCATTAACTTAGTTTTTTTGTTAAATAAAACACAAGTCCTCAGACTTAGAATATTTTTCCATAGTGTGAATATATAAACCACCCTTGTTTTCTAGTAGCTAGGCTAAGCATGATAGTAATAGGAATCTTGACTTAGGTAATTTTCACTAAGGTTTCACCTAATAGGTTTTCCCAAAGCATAGCTTGTACTTAGCAAAAATCCATGCAAGTCCTATACTTAGAAAAATAATACTAATGCATATATAAAATATAGGAATGGAATATTCATGATGATATCACTTGCCTTTTTGGTAGAGGGTATAGGTTCACTCCTTGTCCTTGCAACACTCACACTCTTCAAGTCACTACAATTCAATCAAGCAAGGCACAAACTTAATCTACCAATCAAGCAAAACTACACACATAAAATAACAAAGTCAAACAAACAATTTTTCACACACAAAGTAATGGGATCTAAGTCATGCATAAGTATGCAAAGGTTGGTTCTATTGTAAGGATGGTCTTCACTAGGCTTCTAACTTTGTAAGTTCCAAATTGGTCATTTACCATAATGGCAAAGTCATTTGCAAAGAGGGTCTCTATTAGATTCCTAAACTTTGTAAGATCCAAAATGGTCATTTACCAAAGTGGCAAAGTTAAAGTAATGCATGCAAGCATGCCAAGCTTTGCTTTGTTTGTAAAAGTGGTTCCTAGTGGGTCATAGACTTTTGGGTACATCTAATGGTCATTTTGCAAAGTGGCAAGGCCATTTGCAAAAGGGTTTCACCTCAAAACCATTTTCAAAACAAAGTGTTATTTTATGTGGTGTAGAAATGGTTTTACTAGGGCATTAGCCTATAGGGTTCACCAAATGAGTTGCTATTGCAAAACTTGGTGTTTGGGTCAGTAGGTTTGGTCCAAAACATTTTCTCAAAGTTTTCTTTATGAAAGCATTTTCATAAACAAAACAATGGTTTTTAATTAGCTAGAAATGGACTAAACCAATTAATCCATTCTAAACTTTTCAAAAATCATTTTCCAAACTATGGGTTGGTTCCTAGGGTCAGCAAGGTCACAAAAAACCAAATTGCAAAGGTTTTAACCTAAATATCATTTTTAAATGATTTTTCTAATGTTAGCAAGCACACAAAAGAATCTGCAAAATCAAACAAGCTAACAGATACTATTTGCTAAACTAAGGGAAGGGTTGGTTAGAGCTTGTCTTGCTGATTCCAACGACATCAAATTTGTAAAATTTGGACGTGTGGATCAAAAGATACAAGGGTTTAAAAATGGCAAAAGTTTCTGTTTTCAAACTCTGTTTTAAACAGATTAGGTGACACGCGTTGCGCTGCGATTGGCCGGTACCGGTTCGCTGGGATCGTGGCTGTGGGGCGTTGGATCTAAAGTAGATCGTGTGGCTTAGGTAGCGTACCTCTTCGGTGTTAAGTGAACTAATCGTGTCCGATGGATCTGCATCTAACGGTCGTTGCTTGCTTGACCTAAAAGGAGCGGCGATGCGGCGGCTACTGGCGGCGGAGTGATCGGTCGATGACGGTGCCGGCGATACAGGAAGTGGGAGAGGAAAAGGGGAGGCTCACCGAGTTCGCAGACGCTTGGGGAAGCTCAACGTGCTGATGGGGAGGCAGGGGGCACACGGACAGGTTGGCAATCTCTCGCCGGAGTTGCTGCGGGCGGCGGTGCTCTCGGGTTGTCGTCGTTGGCGTCGCTCGGGACCGCGCTAAGGCAAAGGAGAGGCGCGGTTAGGTGCGCACGAGGGTCGCGAGTAAGGGAGCATCAAAAAGGGGGCGAGGGGAAGTCTGTGCTCACCGGGGAAGTTTGCCGGAGTCGAGGCCGACGGTGGTGGCGAGTAGAGCTTGTCCTTGCCGACGTTGTGAGGCTCGCGCGAGTGAACTAAATGCACTAGAAGGTGCGCCTGGAGGTGGAGAAGCTGCTGGGGTGCTTAGGGATGCAAGGGGCGGTGGGGTTTCGTCGGAATCGTCACCGGAACATCGTCGGAGCGGCGGCGGTACAGAGAGAATTGGAGGCAGCCTAGGGGCGAGTCGAGGTGTGGTGACAGAGGGGAAAGGAGGAGGGAACGCTGGCGGTTAAAAGGGCGAGGTCACGGCGAGGTTTAATGCACGGATTAACGCAGATTGATGGAGCTCTTCAACGGGCAGAAACGGCCGCGCTGTGAGGGGGAGACGGGGTCGCGGGGAGGACGAAGAAGGAGGTGGCAGTGGGGTCCTCTGGTCAGTGGGGAAAAGAAAGGGAATGGGGCCCACCTGCCAGTCTCTTTGTGGGTTGTTTAGTTGGTGAAGAAAAACGGTTCGAGGGGGAGTAAGAGGAGGTGGGGTCTGATGTCAGCGAGTGAGTGAGAGGGAGAAGTGGGTCCCGGTTGTCATTGACTCAGCGGGTCTGAAAGATGGTGTCAAACGTTTTCCTTCGAGGAGGGAGTACTGGGCTGGACTGGGCCTATTGGGCTGAGTCTGTTGCACTATTTTTTTCTGTCTAAATCTTTTTCCTTTTTCTAATTCTTTTTCTTTTTTCAATTTCCAAACAATTATTCAAACAATTCAAACAACACTCAAATCAATTCAAACAATCACTCAACTTCACTTTGAATTTGGTTCTGTTTGGCAACATAATCCAAATCTCAAAATGAAATATTATTTCTATTTAATTTAGGATCCATTTAATAATTAAATAAAATGGATCTTTAGTTTATTAATAAAATAGGGTTTGATTTATTTAATAAAATTCCATTTGAAATCCAATTATTTTCAAAACCAAACCAGAAGGTTTTATTTGAAAAATAAAAGAATACTTGGAAACTTATTTAAATAAATAAATAAGTTTTGGTGTTTAATTAAAATGGGAAAGCCTTTACTTAAATAAAATTGGATATTTAAATCCTTATTATTTTATTTAAATAATCCTTTACTCATTTTAATCAAAGCAAAACCTTTTAATAAAAGATTTCAAAGTAGTAATAAAATACTTGGTGTTCATTTAAAATGGGAAAAGCCTTTACTTAAATAAAATTGGATATTTAAATCCTTATTATTTTATTTAAATAAACTTTTACTCATTTTATCAAAACAAAATATTTTATTACAAAAGTTTGGCCAAAATTAATTTGGCTCACCTTTTCATTTGAAAACAAAGTCTTTTATTAAAAGATCCAAATAGTATTTCCAAAACAATTTATTTTTCCTTTATTAAATGTTTATCTTTTTAATCCCTTTAGGATTATTTGTTTACCAATTGGTATGGCTTTTGGCAAGGGCTTTATTGGCTTTGGAAATTCAATTTCCTTATCTTATTGTATTCACAAGATTTTGTCTATGGTTCCAAACTAAGTGAAACCAATCTCTAAGGTCTTTCTTGATCCTTTGTGGAAATTTGTTGATCAAATTTGGTATGGATCAAATCCATGGATTTGGAGATAACTTGGGAAATGATTTCCTTCCATTAGGGTTTAGGGTTTTGGATTACTTTCCAAATGTTCAAATTTCCAGATACATTGATTGAGGAATGCATTTCCCTTGATTTGGATTTTTGTTGAATTCAAACTTCTACCAAAGTTTGTTCAGGATGGGATTTTAAGTCTCCTTATAGAAACAAAAGTTTCTTTTCACCCTGATTTCCAACAAAAATTTATTTTGTTTATTTATTTTTCACATTACAAGATTTGGAAAATCTTGGGATGTGACAGGCTACCACCCTTAAAATAAATCTCGTCCCGAGATTTGGGGAGGCTAGGGTTACAAGCAGGTTCAAAACAACTAGGGTACTACCACCCTTAAAAAATTTTCCAACTAGACTACATTTGCTTGGAATCTTGGAAAACTCTTCTTGGAAAATTTCTGCATAGTGTCCTTTGTTTCCATACTTGACTCATGGGCCAAGGTTGAGCTTCTCCATAGGCTTGTTCAACTTTTCTGGACAATTGTTTGCATAATGGCCTAGTTCCTTGCATTTGAAACAGGTTATAAGTTTGAGGTCTTGAGGTGGCTTCTCTGGACAGTATGATGCATAATGTCCTAACTCCTTGCAGTGTTTGCACATCACTTGGCTAATATCCTTCCTCATCTTGGGTTTCACTAGCTTTTGTTTGTCTTCTTGGCTCTTTTTCTTTTCTGGGCATTCATTGGCATAATGACCCATCTCTTTGCATTTGAAACATTGCACTTGTGTAATATCCTTCTTGCTAGTGTTGGGACATTTCTTCTTCTTCTTTTTGGGTCTCTCCAAAGCTAGGAGTTCTTCTAGTTCATGCTCTTCATGAGTGGGAGATCTTTCTCTCTTCTTGGGGCATTGATCTTCATGCTCCTTGGTTGCATGATCCTTGACTACACAAGTATTGCTAACTTGGGTTCCTTCTAAAATAACATCTTGGTCAGCCTTGTTGTCATAAACTCCTTTGGAAGAGTTTTATCTCATGTTGATCATTTGAGTAACCAATCCTTGCAACAGTTGGGATTGAAGTTTCAAAATCCTTTGTATGGCTGGGTCTAGTCCATTGTTGTTGGCTAAAAGCTGAGTTGTCTCTTGGCTCAACTGGTGTTGGGTTGCTATGAGCTCTTTCATGCTATCAGCTTGGTTGGTGTTGGTGTCATCAACCTTGATGTTGGAGTTTCTTGGAGTAGTCATCTGTTTGGGTTGAGTTGGGGTTAGCATAGACAAAAGATTTCTAAGGGAATCAATCCTAATCACACACATCACAATTCACACAAGCAATGTGCAAGCAATCACAAACAAGCACTCCACTCAAACAACAAGTTTCAAGCACATACTTAGGCAACAAAATAATTTTTGTTACACCACTTAAGTTGGTGTGTTTGACTTAAACTAAATATGGTGGTCCATCTACATGGTTCACTTGTGATCCATCCTTGGTTGATTCTTTTTGAATGAGATCTTTGTATCCTTGGAGAATTCTTGTGTCTTGGTCACAAAACTTCAAAGGTGATGATGGCTCCTTCTAAGTTGTTTTTCCTTAGTCTTCAAGTCTTTGAGCAAGATTTCTTGTCTCACTTGTAGTCCTTAGTGATATCCAAGATTGAAGTCCTTGGTGAATATGCTGAAGATGTTGAAGTCATTAGAGTTGAAGAAGTTGAAGTCATTGGAGTTGATGAAGTTGAAGATGTCCTTTGCACATGGTGAAGTCTTTGGTCAAAGGGTAGGCTTTTCCATCAAGTTTTGAAGTAGAAGAGAAGTAGAGTTGAAACCAAAATGGTTGAGGAAAGAGTTTACAAGATTTTTTTGTAAATAAGTTTTGGAATAAGACAACTCCTATTGTCTAAGGGTTTTTGTCCAATCCTAGGGTTACAAATCCTACAGGCAACACAATGCTCTGATACCATCTGTAGCGTCCCCAACCTTTAATAAGATTGAGTCCCCTGTGTTTACAATGCTAGTCCCTGGATCAATAGCTAGCATCCACAGTTTAGATGTAATATCAAGAAACAAAGGTCATATACAACTTTATAACCAGGAATAAAATAATTTTTATTACATCAAACATAGCTCATTGGCTATTTACATTACATTGCAGTGGAATAACTATAGTCATGGGTCCTTCATCTTCAAAGTGCCACAGGCAGATGTTGGTTGTAGTCTTTGTAATCCTAATCAATCAATCTTCACTAAATCAATCAAACCTGCAACATCATAAGTTACAGCCACAAGGGGTCAATACATTGGAATAGTATTGGCAAGTGATACCTTAGTATATTTTAAGTGGACTATAATACTATATGCATTTGGCTGGTGGAGCTTAGGCTTGCTTTGCTCAAAATAGATTTTTCCTTAACTTTTGAAAACACTAAGTTTTTGCTTGGCACAAAACACCCAAGGCATCTATCAATCAAAGACTCCAGATCCACTCAGGGCATCTACCAATCAATGACTGAAGATCCTTTTAATCCTTGTTCACCCACAAGTTTTATTTAGAAATTGGAGTGATGAGAATCTTGAAGTTTCCATGTCTTGATGCTCAAATTGTTCTTTACCAGGGACATGGCTAAGTACTTAGGTTTTACACTCTGCAGAGGTTGTGCACTTTCCCCACAAGCCTTGGTTTCCCAAGACATGATCCTTCAGTAGCCTTTCCTTAGTCAAATGGACGCGTTCCAACCTATCAACCCATATACCACCCTCTGTCCAAGAGACTAAGTTCTAGCATCCTAAGATCATGGCAGAGCCCATATTGCCAAGTGGTTGCACTTGAAGCTTCTCAACATTTGACATCTCAAATCTCTTTGTTTCCTGGGTGGACATCCGCAAGTGAGATACACTAAGGTAAACCATAGTCATGGGCCTTGTGAACCACTCAACCAAAAACCACCATGCAAGTCCCATTCCACCCAGGAGATTCATTAACTTAGTTGTTTTGTTAAATAAAACACAAGTCCTCAGACTCAGAATATTTTTCCATAGTGTGAATATATAAACCACCCTTGTTTTCTAGTAGCTAGGCTAAGCATGATAGTAATAGGAATCTTGACTTAGGTAATTTTCACTAAGGTTTCACCTAATAGGTTTTCCCAAAGCATAGCTTGTACTTAGCAAAAATCCATGCAAGTCCTATACTTAGAAAAATAATACTAATGCATATATAAAATATAGGAATGGAATATTCATGATGATATCACTTGCCTTTTTGGTAGAGGGTATAGGTTCACTCCTTGTCCTTGCAACACTCACACTCTTCAAGTCACTACAATTCAATCAAGCAAGGCACAAACTTAATCTACCAATTAAGCAAAACTACACACATAAAATAACAAAGTCAAACAAACAATTTTTCACACACAAAGTAATGGGATCTAAGTCATGCATAAGTATGCAAAGGTTGGTTCTATTGTAAGGATGGTCTTCACTAGGCTTCTAACTTTGTAAGTTCCAAATTGGTCATTTACCATAATGGCAAAGTCATTTGCAAAGAGGGTCTCTATTAGATTCCTAAACTTTGTAAGATCCAAAATGGTCATTTACCAAAGTGGCAAAGTTAAAGTAATGCATGCAAGCATGCCAAGCTTTGCTTTGTTTGTAAAAGTGGTTCCTAGTGGGTCATAGACTTTTAGGTACATCTAATGTTCATTTTGCAAAGTGGCAAGGCCATTTGCAAAAGGGTTTCACCTCAAAACCATTTTCAAAACAAAGTGTTATTTTATGTGGTGTAGAAATGGTTTTACTAGGGCATTAGCCTATAGGGTTCACCAAATGAGTTGCTATTGCAAAACTTGGTGTTTGGGTCAGTAGGTTTGGTCCAAAACATTTTCTCAAAGTTTTCTTTATGAAAGCATTTTCATAAACAAAACAATGGTTTTTAATTAGCTAGAAATGGACTAAACCAATTAATCCATTCTAAACTTTTCAAAAATCATTTTCCAAACTATGGGTTGGTTCCTAGGGTCAGCAAGGTCACAAAAAACCAAATTGCAAAGGTTTTAACCTAAATATCATTTTTAAATGATTTTTCTAATGTTAGCAAGCACACAAAAGAATATGCAAAATCAAACAAGCTAACAGATACTATTTGCTAAACTAAGGGCAGGGTTGGTTAGAGCTTGTCTTGCTGATTCCAACGACATCAAATTTGTAAAATTTGGACGTGTGGATCAAAAGATACAAGGGTTTAAAAATGGCAAAAGTTTCTGTTTTCAAACTCTGTTTTAAACAGATTAGGTGACACGCGTTGCGCTGCGATTGGCCGGTACCGGTTCGCTGGGATCGTGGCTGTGGGGCGTTGGATCTAAAGTAGATCGTGTGGCTTAGGTAGCGTACCTCTTCGGCGTTAAGTGAACTAATCGTGTCCGATGGATCTGCATCTAACGGTCGTTGCTTGCTTGACCTAAAAGGAGCGGCGATGCAGCGGCTGCTGGCGGCGGAGTGATCGGTCGATGACGGTGCCGGCGATACAGGAAGCGGGAGAGGAAAAGGGGAGGCTCACCGAGTTCGCAGACGCTTGGGGAAGCTCAACGTGCTGATGGGGAGGCAGGGGGCGCACGGACAGGTTGGCAATCTCTCGCCGGAGTTGCTGCGGGCGGCGATGCTCTCGGGTTGTCGTCGTTGGCGTCGCTCGGGACCGCGCTAAGGCAAAGGAGAGGCGCGGTTAGGTGCGCACGAGGGTCGCGAGTAAGGGAGCATCAAAAAGGGGGCGAGGGGAAGTCTGTGCTCACCGGGGAAGTTTGCCGGAGTCGAGGCCGACGGGGGTGGCGAGTAGAGCTTGTCCTTGCCGACGTTGTGAGGCTCGCGCGAGTGAACTGAATGCACTAGCAGGTGCGCCTGGAGGTGGAGAAGCTGCTGGGGTGCTTAGGGATGCAAGGGGCGGTGGGGTTTCGTCGGAATCGTCACCGGAACATCGTAGGAGCGGCGGCGGTACAGAGAGAATTGGAGGTAGTCTAGGGGCGAGTCGAGGTGTGGTGACAGAGGGGAAAGGAGGAGGGAACGCTGGCGGTTAAAAGGGCGAGGTCACGGCGAGGTTTAATGCACAGATTAACGCAGATTGATGGAGCTCTTCAACGGGCAGAAACGGCCGCGCTGTGAGGGGGAGACGGGGTCGCGGGGAGGACGAAGAAGGAGGTGGCAGTGGGGTCCTCTGGTCAATGGGGAAAAGAAAGGGAATGGGGTCCACTTGCCAGTCTCTTTGCGGGTTGTTTAGTTGGTGAAGAAAAACGGTTCGAGGGGGAGTAAGAGGAGGTGGGGTCTGATGTCAGCGAGTGAGTGAGAGGGATAAGTGGGTCCCGGTTGTCATTGACTCAGCGGGTCTGAAAGTTGGTGTCAAACGTTTTCCTTCGGGGAGGGAGTACTGGGCTGGACTGGGCCTATTGGGCTGAGTCTGTTGCACTATTTTTTTCTGTCTAAATCTTTTTCCTTTTTCTAATTCTTTTTCTTTTTTCAATTTCCAAACAATTATTCAAACAATTCAAACAACACTCAAATCAATTCAAACAATCACTCAACTTCACTTTGAATTTGGTTCTGTTTGGCAACATAATCCAAATCTCAAAATGAAATATTATTTTTATTTAATTTAGGATCCATTTAATAATTAAATAAAATGTATCTTTAGTTTATTAATAAAATAGGGTTTGATTTATTTAATAAAATTTCCATTTGAAATCCAATTATTTTCAAAACCAAACCAGAAGGTTTTATTTGAAAAATAAAAGAATACTTGGAAACTTATTTAAATAAATAAATAAGTTTTGGTGTTTAATTAAAATGGGAAAGCCTTTACTTAAATAAAATTGGATATTTAAATCCTTATTATTTTATTTAAATAATCCTTTACTCATTTTAATCAAAGCAAAACCTTTTAATAAAAGATTTCAAAGTAGTAATAAAATACTTGGTGTTCATTTAAAATGGGAAAAGCCTTTACTTAAATAAAATTGGATATTTAAATCCTTATTATTTTATTTAAATAAACTTTTACTCATTTTATCAAAACAAAATATTTTATTACAAAAGTTTGGCCAAAATTAATTTGGCTCACCTTTTCATTTGAAAACAAAGTCTTTTATTAAAAGATCCAAATAGTATTTCCAAAACAATTTATTTTTCCTTTATTAAATGTTTATCTTTTTAATCCCTTTAGGATTATTTGTTTACCAATTGGTATGGCTTTTGGCAAGGGCTTTATTGGCTTTGGAAATTCAATTTCCTTATCTTATTGTATTCACAAGATTTTGTCTATGGTTCCAAACTAAGTGAAACCAATCTCTAAGGTCTTTCTTGATCCTTTGTGGAAATTTGTTGATCAAATTTGGTATGGATCAAATCCATGGATTTGGAGATAACTTGGGAAATGATTTCCTTCCATTAGGGTTTAGGGTTTTGGATTACTTTCCAAATGTTCAAATTTCCAGATACATTCATTGAGGAATGCATTTCCCTTGATTTGGATTTTTGTTGAATTCAAACTTCTACCAAAGTTTGTTCAGGATGGGATTTTAAGTCTCCTTATAGAAACAAAAGTTTCTTTTCACCCTGATTTCCAACAAAAATTTATTTTGTTTATTTATTTTTCACATTACAAGATTTGGAAAATCTTGGGATGTGACAAGAACACATGCAATGGCACTCCAATATGTTCCAAACCATGGTTTGGAAGCCCGAGAACATGTTGGAATTCAACTGCCACATGCAATGGAGCACAAGTTTGAAAGAGGTTGCGTCACCACACCCACTTGAGTGTGTGTGTGGCCATGTGGATCATTGTGGTTTGGAAAAGAATACATGCAATGACACTCCAATATGTGTCCAACCATGGTCACGAACCCCAAACATGTTGGAGTTCAACTGCCACATGCAATGGAGCACTAGTTTCAAAGAGGTTGCATCACCACACTCACTTGAGTGTGTGTGCCATATGTATCATTGTGGTTTGGAAAAGAAAACATGCAATGGAACTCTAATATGTATCAAACCCTGGCCAGGAACCCTAGGAACATTTTGGAATTCAACTCCCACCTGCAATGGAGCACTAGTTTGAAAGATGGTTCATCACCACATCCACTTGAGTGTGTGTGGCCATGTGGATCATTGTGGTTTGGAAAAGAACACATGCAATGCCACTCCAATATGTGTCAAACCATGCTTAGGATGCCCAGGAACATGTTGGAATATAACTGCCACATGCAATGGAGCACTAGTTTTAAAGAGTTTGCGTCACCACACCCACTTGAGTGTGTGTGGCCATGTGGATCATTGTGGTTTGGAAAAGAACACATGCAATGGCACTCTAATATTTGTCAAACCATGGTTTGGAATCCCGGGAACTTGTTTGAATTTAACTGCCACATGCAATGGAGCACCAGTTTGAAATATGTTGCATCACCACACCCACTTGAGTGTGTGTGGCCATGTGGATCATTGTGGTTTGGAAAGTAACGCATGAGATGGAACTCCAATATGTGTCAAACCATGGTCAGGAACCCAGGAACTTGTTGGAATTCAATTGCCACATGCAATGGAGCACTAGTTTGAAAGAGGTTGCATCACCACACCCACATGAGTGTGTGTGTCCATGTGGATCATTGTGGTCTGTAAAAGAACACATGCAATGGAACTCAATATGTGTCAAACCATGGTTTGGAAGCCCATAAACACGTTGGACTTGAATTGCCACATGCAATGGAGCACTAGTTTGAACCAGGTTGCATTACCACACCCACTTGAGTGTGTGGTCATGTGGATCATTATGATTTCGAAAAGAACAGATGCAATGGCACTATAATATGTGCCAATTGATGGTCAGGAACACCAAGAATATGTTGGAATTCAACTGCCATATGCAATGGAGCGACAATTTGAAAAATGTGACATCACCACACCCACTTGAGTGTGTCTGGCCATGTGGATCATTGTGGTTTGGAAAAGAACACATGCAATGGCACTCCAATATTTGTCAAACCATGGTATGGAAGCTCGGGAACATGTTGGAATTCAACTCCCACATGCAATGGAGCACCAGTTTGAAAGAGGGTGCATCACCACACCCACTTGAGTGTGTGTGGATATGTGGATCATTGTGGTTTGGAAAAGAACACATGCAATGGCACTCCAATATGTGCCAAACCATGCTTTTGGAAGCCCGGGAACATGTTGTAATTCAACTGCCACATGCAATGGAGCACCAGTTTGAAAGAGGTTGCGTCACGACACCCACTTGAGTGTGTGTGGCCATGTGGATCATTGTGGTTTGGAAAAGAACACATGCAACTGCTCTCCAATATGTGTCCAACCATGGTCAGGAACCCCAAACATGTTGGAGTTCAACTGCCACATGCAATGGAACAGTAGTTTGAAAGAGGTTTCATCACCACACCCACTTGAGTGTGTGTGCCATGTGGATCATTGTGGTTTGGAAAAGAACACATGCAATGGAACTCCAATATGTATCAAAACCTTGGCCAGGAACCCTAGGAACATTTTGGAATTCAACTGCCACATGCAATGGAGCACCAGTTTGAAAGAGGTTCCATCACCACATCCACTTGAGTGTGGGTGGCCGTGTGGATGATTGTTGTTTGGAAAAGAAAACATGCAATACCACTCCAATATTTGTCATACCATGGTCAGGAACCCCAAACATGTTGGAGTTCAACTGCCACATGCAATGGAACACTAGTTTGAAAGAGGTTGCATCACCACACCCACTTGAGTGTGTGTGCCATGTGGATCATTGTGGTTTGGAAAAGAACACATGCAATGGAACTCCAATATGTATCAAAACCTTGGCCAGGAACCCTACGAACATTTTGGAATTCAACTGCCACATGCAATGGAGCACCAGTTTGAAAGAGGTTCCATCACCACATCCACTTGAGTGTGTGTGGCCGTGTGGATCATCATGGTTTGGGAAAAAACATGCAATGCCACTCACATATTTGTCATACCATGCTCAGGATTCCCAGGAACATGTTGGAATTGAACTGCCACATGCAATGGAGCACTAGTTTGAAAGAGGTTGCGTCACCACACCAACTTGAGTGTGTGTGGCCATGTGAATCATTGTGGTTTGGAAAAGAACACATGCAATGGCACTCCAATATTTGTCAAACCATGGTTTGGAAGACCGGGAACATGTTGGAATTCAATTGCCACATGCAATGGAGCACCAGTTTGAAATATGTTGCATCACCACACCCACTTGTGTGTGTGGCCATGTGGATCATTGTGGATTGGAAAAGAACACATGCAATGGAACTCAATATGTGTCAAACCATGGTTTGGAAGCCCATAAACACGTTGGACTTGAATTGCCACATGCAATGGAGCACTAGTTTGAACCAGGTTGCATTACCACACCCACTTGAGTGTGTGGTCATGTGGATCATTATGATTTCGAAAAGAACAGATGCAATGGCACTATAATATGTGCCAATTGATGGTCAGGAACACCAAGAATATGTTGGAATTCAACTGCCATATGCAATGGAGCGACAGTTTGAAAAATGTGACATAACCACACCCACTTGAGTGTGTCTGGCCATGTGGATCATTGTGGTTTGGAAAAGAACACATGCAATGGCACTCCAATATTTGTCAAACCATGGTATGGAAGCTCGGGAACATGTTGGAATTCAACTCCCACATGCAATGGAGCACCAGTTTGAAAGAGGGTGCATCACCACACCCACTTGAGTTTGTGTGGATATGTGGATCATTGTGGTTTGGAAAAGAACACATGCAATGGCACTCCAATATGTGCCAAACCATGGTTTGGAAGCCCGGGAACATGTTGTAATTCAACTGCCACATGCAATGGAGCACCAGTTTGAAAAAGGTTGTGTCACGACACCCACTTGAGTGTGTGTGGCCATGTGGATCATTGTGGTTTGGAAAAGAACACATGCAACTGCTCTCCAATATGTGTCCAACCATGGTCAGGAACCCCAAACATGTTGGAGTTCAACTGCCACATGCAATGGAACAGTAGTTTGAAAGAGGTTTCATCACCACACCCACTTGAGTGTGTGTGCCATGTGGATCATTGTGGTTTGGAAAAGAACACATGCAATGGAACTCCAATATGTATCAAAACCTTGGCCAGGAACCCTAGGAACATTTTGGAATTCAACTGCCACATGCAATGGAGCACCAGTTTGAAAGAGGTTCCATCACCACATCCACTTGAGTGTGGGTGGCCGTGTGGATGATTGTTGTTTGGAAAAGAAAACATGCAATACCACTCCAATATTTGTCATACCATGGTCAGGAACCCCAAACATGTTGGAGTTCAACTGCCACATGCAATGGAACACTAGTTTGAAAGAGGTTGCATCACCACACCCACTTGAGTGTGTGTGCCATGTGGATCATTGTGGTTTGGAAAAGAACACATGCAATGGAACTCCAATATGTATCAAAACCTTGGCCAGGAACCCTACGAACATTTTGGAATTCAACTGCCACATGCAATGGAGCACCAGTTTGAAAGAGGTTCCATCACCACATCCACTTGAGTGTGTGTGGCCGTGTGGATCATCATGGTTTGGAAAAAAAAACATGCAATGCCACTCACATATTTGTCATACCATGCTCAGGATTCCCAGGAACATGTTGGAATTGAACTGCCACATGCAATGGAGCACTAGTTTGAAAGAGTTTGCGTCACCACACCAACTTGAGTGTGTGTGGACATGTGAATCATTGTGGTTTGGAAAAGAACACATGCAATGGCACTCCAATATTTGTCAAACCATGGTTTGGAAGACCGGGAACATGTTGGAATTCAATTGCCACATGCAATGGAGCACCAGTTTGAAATATGTTGCATCACCACACCCACTTGTGTGTGTGGCCATGTGGATCATTGTGGATTGGAAAGGAACACATGCAATGGAACTCCAATATGTGTCAAACCATGGTCAGGAACCCCAAGAACTTGTTGGAATTCAACTGCCACATGCAATGGAGAACCAGTTTGAAAGAGGCTGCGCCACCAAACCCACTTGAGTGTGTGTGTCCATGTGGATCATTGTGGTTTGGAAAAGAACACATGCAATGGAACTCCAATATGTGTCAAACCATGGTTAGGAACCCCAGGAACAGGTTGGAATTCAACTGCCACTTGCAATGGAGAACTAGTTTGAAAGAGGATACATTACCACACCCACTTGATTGTGTGTGCGATGTGGATCATTGTGGTTTGGAAAAGAACACATGCAATGGAAATCCAATATGTGTCAAACCTTGGTCAGGAACCCCAGGAACATGTTGGAATTCAACTGCCACATGCAATGGAGCACTAGTTTGAAAAAGGTTGCATCACCACTCCCACTTGAGTGTGTGTGGCCATGTGGATCATTACGTTTTGAAAAATAACACATGCAATGGCACTGCAATATGTGCCAAACGATGGTCAGGAAGCCCAGGAACAAGTTGGAAGTAAATTGGCACATACAATGGAGCACCAGTTTAAGAGAGGTTGCATCACCACACCGACTTGCGTGTGTGTGGCATTGTGGATCATTTTTGTTTGGAAAAGAACACATGCAATGACACTCCAATATGTGTCAAACTATGGTCAGGAAGCCCAGGAACATGTTAGAATTCAACTCCCACATGCAATTGAGCACCAGTTTGAAAGAGGTCGCATCAACACACCCACTTGAGTGTGTGTTTCTATGTGGATAATTGTGGTTTGGAAAGGAACACATGAAATGTAACTCCAATATGTGTCAAACCATGGCCAAGGACCCTAGGAACATGTTGGAATTCAACTACCACATGCAATGGAACACTAGTTTGAAAGAGGTTATATCACCACACCACCTTGAGTGAGTGTGCCATGTGGATCATTGTGGTTTGCAATAGAACACATGCAATGGAACTCCAACATGTGTCAAACCATGGTCATGAACCCCAGGAAGATGCTGGAATTCAACTGTCACATGCAATGGAGCACTAGTTTGAAAGAGGTTGCGTAACCACACCCACTTGAGTGTGTATGTCCATGTGGATCATTGTGGTTTGGAAAAGAACACATGCAATGGCACTCAATATGTGTCAAACCATGGTTTGGAAGCCCATGAACATGTTGGAATTCAACTGCCACATGCAATGGAGCACCAGTTTGAAACAGGTTGCATCACCACACCCACTTGAGTGTGTGTGGCCATGCAGATCATTGTGGTTTGGAAAAGGACAGATGCAATGGCACTACAATATGTGCCAAACCATGGTCAGGAACCCCAGGAACATGTTGGAATTCAACTGCCACATGCAATGGAGCACCGTTTTGAAAAAGGTTGCATCACCACACCCACTTGAGTGTGTGTGGCCATGTGGATTGTGGTTTGGAAAAGAACACACGCAATGGCACTCCAATATGTGTCAAACCATGCTCTGGAAGCCCATGAACATGTTGGAATTCAACTGCCACATGCAATGCAACACTAGTTTGAAAGAGGTTGCGTCACCACACCCACTTGAGTGTGTGTGTACATGTGGATCATTATGGTTTTGAAAAGAACACATGCAATGGCACTCAATATGTGTCAAACCATGGTTTCAAGCCTAGGAACATGTTGGAATTCAACTCCCACATGCAACGGAGCACTAGTTTAAAAGAGGTTGCATCACCACACCCACTTGAGTGTGTGTGGCCATGTGGATCATTGTGGTTTGGAAAAGAACACATGCAATGGCACTCCAATATGTTCCAAACCATGGTTTGGAAGCCCGAGAACATGTTGGAATTCAACTGCCACATGCAATGGAGCACAAGTTTGAAAGAGGTTGCGTCACCACACCCACTTGAGTGTGTGTGTGGCCATGTGGATCATTGTGGTTTGGAAAAGAACACATGGAATGACACTCCAATATGTGTCCAACCATGGTCAGGAACCCCAAACATGTTGCAGTTCAACTGCCACATGCAATGGAGCACTAGTTTGAAAGAGGTTGCATCACCACACCCACTTGAGTGTGTGTGCCATATGAATCATTGTGGTTTGGAAAAGAACACATGCAATGGAACTCCAGTATGTATCAAACCCTGGCCAGGAACACTAGGAACATTTTAGAATTCAACTTCCACATGCAATGGAGCACTAGTTTGAAAGATGGTTCATCACCACATCCACTTAAGTGTGTGTGGACATGTTGATCATTGTGGTTTGGAAAAGAACACATGCAATGCCACTCCAATATGTGTCAAACGATGCTCAGGATGCCCAGGAACATGTTGGAATATAACTGCCACTTGCAATGGAGCACTAGTTTTAAAGAGGTTGCGTCACCACACCCACTTGAGTGTGTGTGGCCATGTGGATCATTGTGGTTTGGAAAAGAACACATGCGATGGCACTCTAATATTTGTCAAATCATGGTTTGGAAGCCCGGGAACTTGTTGGAATGCAATTGCCACATGCAATGGAGCACCAGTTTGAAATATGTTGCATCACCACACCCACTTGAGTGTGTGTGTCCATGTGGATCATTGTGGTTTGGAAAACAACACATGCAGTGGCACTCAATATGTGTCAAACCATGGTTTGGAAGCCCAGGAACATGTTGGAATTCAACTGCCACATGCAATGGAACACTAGTTTGAACCAGGTTGCATCACCACACCCACTTGAGTGTGTGTGGCCATGTGGATCATTCTGATTTGGAAAAGAACAGATGCAATGGCACTATAATATGTGCCAAACCATGGTTAGGAACCCCAAGAACATGTTGTCATTCAACTGCCACATGCAATGGAGCACCAGTTTGAAAAATGTTGCATCACCACACCCACTTGAGTGTGTGTGGCCATGTGGATCATTGTGGTTTGGAAAAGAACACATGCAATGGCACTCCAATATTTGTCAAGCCATGGTATGGAAGCTTGGGAACATGTTGGAATTCAACTCCCACATGCAATAGAGCACCATTTTGAAAGAGTTTGCATCACCACACCCACTTGAGTGTGTGTGGATATGTGGATCATTGTGGTTTGGAAAAGAACACATGCAATGGCACTCCAATTTGTGCCAAACCATGGTTTGGAAGCCCGAGAACATGTTGGAATTCAACTGCCACATGCAATGGAGCACCAGTTTGAAAGAGGTTGCGTCACCACACCCACTTGAGTGTGTGTGGCCATGTGGATCATTGTGGTTTGGAAAATAACACATGCAATTACTCCAATATGTGTCTAACCACGGTCAGGAACACCAAACATGTTGGAGTTCTACTGCCACATGCAATGGAGCACTATTTTAAAATAGGTTGCATCACCACACCCACTTGAGTGTGTATGGACATGTGGATCATTGTGGTTTGGAAAAGAACACATGCAATGGCACTCCAGTATGTTCCAAACCATGGTTTGGAAGCCCGAGAACATGTTGGAATTCAACTGCCACATGCAATGGAGCACAAGTTTGAAAGAGGTTGCGTCACCACACCCACTTGAGTGTGTGTGTGGCCATGTGGATTATTGTGGTTTGGAAAAGAACACATGCAATGACACTCCAATATGTGTCCAACCATGGTCACGAACCCCAAACATGTTGGAGTTCAACTGCCACATGCAATGGAGCACTAGTTTTAAAGAGTTTGCGTCACCACACCCACTTGAGTGTGTGTGACCATGTGGATCATTGTGGTTTGGAAAAGAACACATGCAATGGCACTCTAATATTTGTCAAACCTTGGTTTGGAATCCCGGGAACTTGTTGGAATTCAACTGACACATGCAATGGAGCACCAGTTTGAAATATGTTGCATCACCACACCCACTTGAGTGTGTGTGGCCATGTGGATCATTGTGGTTTGGAAAGTAACGCATGCGATGGAACTCCAATATGTGTCAAACCATGGTCAGGAACCCAGGAACTTGTTGGAATTCAACTGCCACATGCAATAGAGCACTAGTTTGAAAGAGGTTGCGTCACCACACCCACTTGAGTGTGTGTGTCCATGTGGATCATTGTGGTTTGTAAAAGAACACATGCAATGGCACTTAATATGTGTCAAACCATGGTTTGGAAGCCCATAAACACGTTGGACTTGAATTGCCACATGCAATGGAGCACTAGTTTGAACCAGGTTGCATTACCACACCCACTTGAGTGTGTGTGGTCATGTGGATCATTGTGATTTCGAAAAGAACAGATGCAATGGCACTATAATATGTGCCAAATGATGGTCAGGAACCCCAAGAACATGTTGGAATTCAACTGCCATATGCAATGGAGCGACAGTTTGAAAAATGTTACATCACCACACCCACTTGAGTGTGTCTGGCCATGTGGATCATTGTGGTTTGGAAAAGAACACATGCAATGGCACTCCAATATTTGTCAAACCATGGTATGGAAGCTCGGGAACATGTTGGAATTCAACTCCCACATACAATGGAGCACCAGTTTGACAGAGGGTGCATCACCACACCCACTTGAGTGTGTGTTGATATGTGGATCATTGTGGTTTGGAAAAGAACACATGCAATGGCACTCCAATATGTGCCAAACCATGGTTTGGAAGCCCGGGAACATGTTGGAATTCAACTGCCACATGCAATGGAGCACCAGTTTGAAAGAGGTTGCATCACCACACCCACTTGAGTGTGTGTGGCCATCTGGATCATTGTGGTTTGGAAAAGAACACATGCAATTGCACTCCAATATGTGTCCAACCATGGTCAGGAACCCCAAACATGTTGGAGTTCAACTGCCACATGCAATGGAACAGTAGTTTGAAAGAGGTTTCATCACCACACCCACTTGAGTGTGTGTGCCATGTGGATCATTGTGGTTTGGAAAAGAACACATGCAATGGAACTCCAATATGTATCAAAACCTTGGCCAGGAACCCTAGGAACATTTTGGAATTCAACTGCCACATGCAATGGAGCACCAGTTTGAAAGAGGTTCCATCACCACATCCACTTGAGTGTGTGTGGCCGTGTGGATCATCGTGGTTTGGAAAAGAACACATGCAATGCCACTCCAATATTTATCATACCATGGTCAGGAACCCCAAACATGTTGGAGTTCAACTGCCACATGCAATGGAACACTAGTTTGAAAGAGGTTGCATCACCACACCCACTTGAGTGTGTGTGCCATGTGGATCATTGTGGTTTGGAAAAGAACACATGCAATGGAACTCCAATATGTATCAAAACCTTGGCCAGGAACCCTAGGAACATTTTGGAATTCAACTGCCACATGCAATGGAGCACCAGTTTGAAAGAGGTTCCATCACCACATCCACTTGAGTGTGTGTGGCCGTGTGGATCATCATGGTTTGGAAAAGAACACATGCAATGCCACTCCAATATTTGTCATACCATGCTCAGGATTCCCAGGAACATGTTGGAATTGAACTGCCACATGCAATGGAGCACTAGTTTGAAAGAGGTTGCGTCACCACACCAACTTGAGTGTGTGTGGCCATGTGGATCATTGTGGTTTGGAAAAGAACACATGCAATGGCACTCCAATATTTGTCAAACCATGGTTTGGAAGACCGGGAACATGTTGGAATTCAATTGCCACATGCAATGGAGCACCAGTTTGAAATATGTTGCATCACCACACCCAATTGTGTGTGTGGCCATGTGGATCATTGTGGTTTGGAAAGGAACACATGCAATGGAACTCCAATATGTGTCAAACCATGGTCAGGAACCCCAAGAACTTGTTGGAATTCAACTGCCACATGCAATGGAGCACCCGTTTGAAAGAGGATGCGTCACCAAACCCACTTGAGTGTGTGTGTCCATGTGGATCATTGTGGTTTGGAAAAGAACACATGCAATGGAACTCCAATATGTGTCAAACCATGGTTAGGAACCCCAGGAACAGGTTGGAATTCAACTGCCACATGCAATGGAGAACTAGTTTGAAAGAGGATACATTACCACACCCACTTGAGTGTGTGTGCCATGTGGATCATTGTGGTTTGGAAAAGAACACATGCAATGGAAATCCAATATCTGTCAAACCATGGTCAGGAACCCCAGGAACATGTTGGAATTCAACTGCCACATGGAATGGAGAACAAGCCACGCAAGGGCACTCCAATATGTGTCAAACAATAGTCAGGAACCCCAGGAACATGTTGGAATTCAACTATCACATGCAATGGAGCACTAGTTTGAAAAAGGTTGCATCACCACACCCACTTGAGTGTGTGTGGCCATGTGGATCATTACGGTTTGAAAAATAACACATGCAATGGCACTGCAATATGTGCCAAACGATGGTCAGGAAGCCCAGGAACAAGTTGGAAGTAAATTGCCACATATAATGGAGCACCAGTTTAAGAGAGGTTGCATCACCACACCGACTTGCGTGTGTGTGGCATTGTGGATCATTTTTGTTTGGAAAAGAACACATGCAATGAGACTCCAATATGTGTCAAACCATGGTCAGGAAGCCCAGGAACATGTTAGAATTCAACTGCCACATGCAATTGAGCACCAGTTTGAAAGAGGTCGCATCAACACACCCACTTGAGTGTGTGTTTCTATGTGGATAATTGTGGTTTGGAAAGGAACACATGAAATGTAACTCCAATATGTGTCAAACCATGGCCAAGGACCCTAGGAACATGTTGGAATTCAACTACCACATGCAATGGAACACTAGTTTGAAAGAGGTTATATCACCAAACCACCTTGAGTGAGTGTGCCATGTGGATCATTGTGGTTTGCAATAGAACACATGCAATGGAACTCCAACATGTGTCAAACCATGGTCAGGAAGATGTTGGAATTCAACTGTCACATGCAATGGAGCACTAGTTTGAAAGAGGTTGCGTAACCACACCCACTTGAGTGTGTATGGCCATGTGGATCATTGTGGTTTGGAAAAGAACAGATGCAATGGCACTCAATATGTGTCAAACCATGGTTTGGAAGCCCATGAACATGTTGGAATTCAACTGCCACATGCATTGGAGCACCAGTTTGAGACAGGTTGCATCACCACACCCACTTGAGTGTGTGTGGCCATGCGGATCATTGTGGTTTGGAAAAGGACAGATGCAATGGCACTACAATATGTGCCAAACCATGGTCAGGAACCCCAGGAACATGTTGGAATTCAACTGCCACATGCAATGGAGCACCGTTTTGAAAAAGGTTGCATCACCACACCCACTTGAGTGTGTGTGGCCATGTGGATCATTGTGGTTTGGAAAAGAACACACGCAATGGCACTCCAATATGTGTCAAACCATGCTCTGGAAGCCCATGAACATGTTGGAATTCAACTGCCACATGCAATGCAACACCAGTTTGAAAGAGGTTGCGTCACCACACCCACTTGAGCGTGTGTGTACATGTGGATCATTATGGTTTTGAAAAGAACACATGCAATGGCACTCAATATGTGTCAAACCATGGTTTCAAGCCTAGGAACATGTTGGAATTCAACTCCCACATGCAATGGAGCACTAGTTTAAAAGAGGTTGCATCACCACACCCACTTGAGTGTGTGTGGCCATGTGGATCATTGTGGTTTGGAAAAGAACACATGCAATGGCACTCCAATATGTTCCAAACCATGGTTTGGAAGCCCGAGAACATTTTGGAATTCAACTGCCACATGCAATGGAGCACAAGTTTGAAAGAGGTTGCATCACCACACCCACTTGAGTGTGTGTGTGGCCATGTGGATCATTGTGGTTTGGAAAAGAACACATGGAATGACACTCCAATATGTGTCCAACCATGGTCAGGAACCCCAAACATGTTGCAGTTCAACTGCCACATGCAATGGAGCACTAGTTTGAAAGAGGTTGCATCAGCACACCCACTTGTGTGTGTGTTCCATATGTATCATTGTGGTTTGGAAAAGAACACATGCAATGGAACTCCAATATGTATCAAACCCTGGCCAGGAACCCTAGGAACATTTTAGAATTCAACTGCCACATGCAATGGAGCACTAGTTTGAAAGATGGTTCATCACCACATCCACTTAAGTGTGTGTGGCCATGTGGATCATTGTGGTTTGGAAAAGAACACATGCAATGCCACTCCAATATGTGTCAAACCATGCTCAGGATGCCCAAGAACATGTTGGAATATAACTGCCACATGCAATGGAGCACTAGTTTTAAAGAGGTTGCGTCACCACACCCACTTGAGTGTGTGTGGCCATGTGGATCATTGTGGTTTGGAAAAGAACACATGCAATGGCACTCTAATATTTGTCAAATCATGGTTTGGAAGCCCGGGAACTTGTTGGAATGCAATTGCCACATGCAATGGAGCACCAGTTTGAAATATGATGCATCACCACACCCACTTGAGTGTGTGTGTCCATGTGGATCATTGTGGTTTGGAAAGGAGAGCATGCAATGGCACTCAAATATGTGTCAAAACCATGGTCAGGAACCCAGGAACTTGTTCGAATTCAAATGCCACATGCAATGGAGCACCAGTTTGAAAGAGGTTGCGTCACCACACCGACTTGAGTGTGTGTGTCCATGTGGATCATTGTGGTTTGGAAAAGAACACATGCAATGGCACTCAATATGTGTCAAACCATGGTTTGGAAGCCCAGGAACATGTTTGAATTCAACTACCACATGCAATGGAGCACTAGTTTGAACCAGGTTGCATCACCACACCCACTTGAGTGTGTGTGGCCATGTGGATCATTCTGGTTTGGAAAAGAACAGATGCAATGGAACTATAATATGTGCCAAACCATGGTCAGGAACCACAAGAACATGTTGTAATTCAACTGCCACATGCAATGGAGCACCAGTTTGAAAAATGTTGCATCACCACACCCACTTGAGTGTGTGTGGCCATGTGGATCATTGTGGTTTGGAAAAGAACACATGCAATGGCACTCCAATATTTGTCAAACCATGGTATGGAAGCTTGGGAACATGTTGGAATTGAACTCCCACATGCAATAGAGCACCAGTTTGAAAGAGTTTGCATCACCACACCCACTTGAGTGTGTGTGGATATGTGGATCATTGTGGTTTGGAAAAGAAGACATGCAATGGCACTCCAATATGTGCCAAACCATGGTATGGAAGCCCGGGAACATGTTGGAATTCAACTGCCACATGCAATGGAGCACTAGTTTGAAAGAGGTTGCGTCACCACACCCACTTGAGTGTGTGTGGACATGTGGATCATTGTGGTTTGAAAAAGAACATATGCAATTGCACTCCAATATGTGTCCAACCATGGTCAGGAACCCCAAACATGTTGGAGTTCAACTGCCACATGCAATGGAGCACTAGTTTAAAATAGGTTGCATCACCACACCTACTTGAGTGTGTGTGGACATTTGGATCATTGTGGTTTGGAAAAGAACACATGCAATGGCACTCAAATATGTTCCAAACCATGGTTTGGAAGCCCGAGAACATGTTGGAATTCAACTGCCACATGCAATGGAGCACAAGTTTGAAAGAGGTTGCATCACCACACCCACTTGAGTGTGTGTGTGGCAATGTGGATCATTGTGGTTTGGAAAAGAACACATGCAATGACACTCCAATATGTGTCCAACCATGGTCAGGAACCCCAAACTTGTTGGAGTTCAACTTCCACATGCAATGGAGCACTAGTGTCGTGGTGGTGTCACGGCAGATGCCATGGATAGGCTAAAGGTGGGGACTAATACACACTAGGGGAATCCAGGGAGGGATAGTGGAGTGGTTCTCCACACAGAAGTTTGTATTGCTAGATCTCGAAGATTACAAGTGCTCCTTGAGCTGTATTGGCGAGAGGAGGAAGAAGGAGCTCTCTTACTCTTGCCTACTATTTTCCCCTAGAACCCTAGATCAACTAGTGCTCCTCCAACTAGAGCTCAACCAACTCCCTCTACCAGAACCCTAGCCCCCCTTATATAGAGGAAGTTCGGTCCTGGCCTAGGGCATACCCGGAGTTATATTCCTAAGAATATGCCCCCTCCCAAAGTGGTAACCCGACCGGGGTGCTTTTCCCCCGCGTCACACATGCTTTAGCGGCGTAAGTCTCTGCGGAGCCCGCGTCAGCCGACATGGGCGTCGTCATCCTTGTCGGCCACGACCTGGTGGTCCTGCCTGTGCTTTCTCCGCTCATGCAGTATGCACCGGACCTTCTTTTTGACCAGAGAGATTCCTTCCTTCTCCCAGAAGCTAAGAGAGGACCCGGATCATAGTAGATCCGGCCACACCTGTTCCTGCATATAAGTTAGACAAACACTTTCGACTTACTCCTTAAGTAGGATGAGACAACGTTAGGCGACCCCCCTGGTTCGGGTTACTCCGTGATCCGGCCTGCCTTGAGGTGACCCGGCCAGCGTCCGCTTTGACCTTACCGAACCTCGGCTAACTCGGCCCTTATACCCCGGAGTGACCCTACCCGGGGGTATCCCCCCAACATTAGTCCCCGAAGCTGGTGCAATCTTAGCTGCCCTGGCCGCTAAGGCCACATCAGGTTCATTTCTCTTCGAGCCTCGGCCGTTTAATTCCGGGTTAGCTCCTTATCTCGGACTATATGGATTTACGTTCACTTTGCACGTTCCATGTTTTCACTTGCTGGCCGGGTCACCACTTTGGCTCGGATCCCATGGTTATCATGGTTTGATCCGGGCCCTGTTTCCTTCTCTCATACGCCAACCCACGGGGCCGCCGCCGCACTCTCCCCGTGCTTCTGCTTCGCAGCCACCGCTGCGCAACTGCTTAGCCACGGGTCCTCGCCAATCCAAGCCAAAGATCCCTGCCACCGCTAGCTCTAGCGAGGACAGCGAATATGAGATGACGGAGGAGGAGCTCGTCGTCGCCGAGCAGGAGATGGAGGAGGACGCCGACGCGGCGGACCGCAGCGCGTGGGCCGGTTCATGGGTCTGTCAAGATGACATTGACTGGCTCTACCGGACCAGGCGCATTCCCGTCGGCGACACCGCTCGTCTCCCCTCCGCCAATCTGGCCCCCTCACCCAATCCGGGTGAGTTCGTTGTATTCCTGTCCCACTTCCAACGGGGATTTGGCCTTCCGGTGAGCGATTTCTTCCGGGATTGGGTTAGGACATACCACTTGCAGCCGCACCATCTCCCAGCAAACGCTATCACCTCTCTTTCCGCCTTTGCTTCTACGATCGAAGGCTACACCGGACTATGGCCCACGAAGGAGCTGTGGATTTGGTTCTTTGGCCTTTGTCGCAACATCGTCCCCAATATCCATGTAGAGTCAGAGGATAAGCAGCTCACCCAGTTCGGAGCTGCCTCCATCTCGCCCCGGAGGTTTTCGGTCTTTCCCCGGGTCACCGGGCTTGACTCCTGCAAAGGATGGGCCCGGACCTTCTTCTACATCAGGAACGAGGGTACCGAAGACTTGATTCGGTTGCTTCCCTACGCCCCGGGCCTACCTGACACGGATTTCTGGGAGGAGGTCCCCAAGAAGCCTACAGCTCTGGCCAACCAAGTTAACAAGAGGTTCGCTGAGCTGAAGAAACTCGGATTGCGCAACAAGGATGCTATGATCACGTTCGTGCGCAACCGAATCTCTCCCCTCCAGAGGCACACCCACAAGTTGTGCCACATGAGCTTCGGCCGCGACCCCAACCGAACCTCCTCCTTCGAGTTGAGCAACACGGAGATCTTTCGTCGGGTTAAGGCTCTTTTCACTACCCACAAGGATTTCTCCGCCGAATGGACATGGGCAATCGAGCATTACTGCCGTGACAGGCTCCCTCCCGCGGTAAGCTTTGCGGGGAAAACTTATTTCGGATCGAGTATGTGTCGGTTTTTGTTGTATTTTTGACTCTGCTCTTTGTGCTTTTTCTCAGTTGTTCCTTCAGCAAACTCTCGAGGATGGTACCGACCTGACCCTTAAGTGGGCGCTGGACAGAGAAATCCCGGATGAGGAGGAGCCGGACCAGGAGATGTTCCTCCCTATGACCGACGCTACCAAACGACCCAGCGGTAAATTCTCTTCCCTTAGAGATTGGCCCGATGATGAGGATGACTCGGATGTCGACGTGATTGAACCTGTTGAGGTTGTCCCTCTTTCTTTTGCCTTTCCGGCATCAGCTAACCCTGGTGGGCATATCCACGAGGATCCTCCACTTGCTACGGGTGAGCCGGTTCCGGTGGCGTCGAAGAAGAAGCGCGGAGCTGCATCAAGTTCTTCCTCCGAACCTTCTCAGCCTACAAAAAGGCAAAAGAAGGCCGGAGACAAGACTGCCTCCAAGCGAGCAGGCAAAGCCCTGGCACGGAGGGCCCGAAAACCCAGGGAGGCCGAAACCTCGGATGCGTAAGTCATTTTCATTGCGCAACTCACTTTTCCTTGCATCGCGGTAATTTCACTCCTGGCATTATTCTCTTTTTCAGGCCTCCTATGGAGGTCCCTCAGAGCAGATCGAGCATCTCTTCTCCCCTTCGGTTTGGCCCTTCTCCTCCTCGTGATGACGAGTCACGCCCGCTGAGCCCTATTCTGGAGGGTTCTGTGGCTGCTACGAGTTCCGCAGTGCCTCATCGAGAGGAACGCGACCTTGGAGCGGGAGGGGTCGGTCCAACCGAGGCGACGGCGTCCACCACTTCGGCATCACCGCAACCAGCAACCACCGAGTCTATCACGACACCAGCACCAGCAGTAGCTCCAGTACCAGTGACCGAGCTAGCACCTGTCCCGGCACCAAGGAAACCAACAACAGCTCTAGTGCCAAGTTCTTCTGCCTCGTCCGAGTCATCTCAGCCTCGGCGAGGAACTATTCCAGCAGCTTCCAAAGGGAAATCCACCGTGGTTACTTCTTCCCAGCAAGCTAAGGGCAAAAAGGCTTCAGATACTGCCAAGTCTACATCCGTCGAGGCCAGGCAGCGAACCCTATCGTCGATGCTTCCCAAGAAATCACCAGCAGCGACGGATGTTCCTGCCGAGCCAACCGATGCGCAGCAGATGGTTCTGCACACCAGCCCAACTCTTGCCCTAGTTGAGAGGAAAGAAGCTCATGCGAAGCGCTTGGTGCACCCCACATGCCCACTGGCGAACGGTACCCTCCGAGCCTTATCGAGTTCGTCATGAACTGGAACAAGGCGGAGTTCATCCACAACGACGATCTCCCGGAAAAGTTCGGCCCCGCAGAATTTTCTGCCCAGATGAATACTGTCGCTAAGGCAATTAACCTCGCGGGGCGAATGATGGAGGTATGTCGTTTCTCCTTTACATGCTATAGATAATAATCATTAGTCCCCGAGCCTCCGGGGGAGTAGCTTGTTACTCGGCCGGATGCTCATTAGAAAACTAACGTAGCTGCATGTAAACTTCAGATATGCACACACCTAGAGCCAGGTTAAGTTCCAGTTGGCCCGGATCTTGCACACTTTGAATATGCACACACCTAGAGCCGGGTTAAGTTCCACTTGGCCCGGATATTGCACACTTTGAATATGCACACACCTAGAGCCGGGTTAAGTTCCACTTGGCCCGGATCTTGCACACTTCGAATATGCACACACCTAGAGCGGGGATAAGTTCCACTTGGCCCGGATCTTGCACACTTCGAATATGCACACACCTAGAGCCGGGTTAAGTTCCACTTGGCCCGGATCTTGCACACTTCGAATATGCACACACCTAGAGACGGGTTAAGTTCCACTTGGCCCGGATCTTGCACACTTCGAATATGCACACACCTAGAGCCGGGTTAAGTTCCACTAGGCCCGGATCTTGCACACTTCGAATATGCACCAAGCTAATTTTACACTTCTGTACTTTTTTCAGGTAACTACCAATTGCCGGAGCGCTGAATTCCAACGCCTGCTTGATACCCACAAGATCCTACGCGCAAAACATGTTGCACTTGGTGCAGAACATGAAAAGAGGGGTAATTTTCTCCCTCGGCACCTCTCCGTTTTTCTTTTCTTTTTTTTCGCCGAACTAATCTCCTCATTCGGTTTCTGCAGCTGGGGTGGAGGCTGAGAACAAAATCATGTGGAAGAACTTGGAGGAAATCCGGGGTAGGTCCTCTTTTGTTCGACCTCGTAGTGTTTTCCATTTCTTCTTCTCCTTGGCTCGGCAAACATTCACTCCTCAGCTCTGCCGGGTCAACATACTATTTCAGCATCGCTTGAGGATAGCGTGTCTGTGCCTGATATGCTGCTGCATTTTCTCGAACAAGTAGGGCAGCATCAAGCTGAGCTAAAGAAAAAGAATGATGAACTTTCCCTCCTCCGGACTAAGGACGACGAGATAGCCAAGCTCAAGGCTGAGATGGAGAAGATGAAGGCCCAGCACAAAACCGAGCTCCAAAAAGTTGGCCAGAACTTCACAGAAGAGCGTGAGCACCTTACTCTCCAGATCTCCAAGGACCAGGACCTACTCAGAGAATCCGACCTCCAGCTCGAGTCGGCAAACGCTGAGCTTGAGCAACTTCGCAAAAGACGCGATGCCTGCATTAAGGAGTTAACCCGGATCCATAGCCATATTTCTCGTAAGTTCCTTTCCCTTGTCTGACATAACTCTCCGGGTTACCTCATATGTCTTTTCTTTACCTTCTTCCTTTGCCTTGTTTCCAGACCACTTTCCAGAGGGTACTGCTATTGCAAGTGCTGTTGTTGCCAAATTTCGCCGAGAGAGGGGTACTCCCATTGCTCTTGATGGTGAGAACATTCCCTTGGACATGGAGGATCTATTGGTCAGCTTGTCCTCTCGCGTGGAGACCATCAAGAATTATGGCAAGGATATCCTCGACATTGTAGTTTGGATTTTCAATACGTTCTGGCCTGGAGAGAGTAGTCCGGAGACCATTGCGACTCTTGTTGAGAAGTTAATGGAAGTTGAGACCCAGCTTGACCTCTGGAGAGAGTCAGTTGGTCGTGCCGCAGCTGACACCATCCTTCACCATATTCTCACATGGTACGAGAAGATCGACCTCAGCCTCCTTACACGTCGGCGCATCGGATCCAGATGGACCGATGATCCGGAGTGGGTAGCTCGGTGCCAGGCTTGCGCCTACAGCCTCGTCGAATATTCTCCTATTCATGACTGGATTGAAGGACCGAGCTTCCTAGAATCCGCTGGGGACGAGCAGAATGAGAATGTTGAAGATGGGTCGGATGAGGGCGGAGAAGATGATGCTTCAGATATTGAAGACATCGACGACGACGCCGAACTTCCTCCTCCTGCTGCTCCTTAGTTGCAAAAAACTTGAAAATTTATCAAATCCCCGGTATGCCGGGTGCAATTGTATGCTAGATATGTGATATTTTGCTACTACATTTCTAGGCCGGATTAATTTGGGCGTAGTCCCCGAGTTTCATTTTCTTGTTCATCCAATCCTCTGGCTCGGTCCGTGTCTACCTTGATTCGGTTTTACGACTTACGAATCCGAGCTTTAAAAATTGTTTTAACAAGACTTAGAAACTTTTAGGCTTAGCTCAAAATAATTCAGCATAATAACTTAAAAATAAATACAGGGTTAGTCCGAAAAAACAAACGTTAGCTCGAATAAATTCGTTTCCTTAGTAGTTTTTCATGTGCTACGCAATTCCAAACTTGTTCCCTTGCTTGCCATGAAGCCAATTCTTGTTGGACAGCAGCAAGTCGAAGGGTTGGGTTTTTGGTGCTCACACATTACTAATCCGGGTTAAGTAGAACGACTTATTCCAGCTACCGCATAAGAAATAACAACAAACATTATTAAGGCAGTCCCCGAGTTACTGCTCGAGGCGCTGCTATTTCATTGATAAGCTCATTGCCGACATACATACCGACATATGAGATGACTTGAATACATACACTTCTTAGCTAAGTGTAGAAGGGACGAAGTAGTGCTACATTCCACGGTCGCTTGGATTCCTCTCCGGACCTGTCCGCCTTGTTCTTTTCCTGTGGCTTTGCATCTATGAGATAGTAAGAATCATTGTGCAATGCTTTGCTCACAATGAATGGCCCTTCCCATGGGGGGATAATTTATGCATGCCAGTAGTACGTTGTACCAACCGGAGCACCAGATCGCCTTCCCGGAAGACTCAGGGGCACACTTTCCGGCTATGATAGCGTCGGAGATTTTGCTGATATATGGCGGATCTGGACAGTGCCAGTTCTCTCGCTTCTTCCAGCAAATCAACATCATTTTGCCGGGCTTCTTGCACTTCGGCTTCTGTGTATTGGGTGACCCTAGGCGAATCATGCTCTAGGTCGGCTGGTAATACAGCTTCTGCCCCATATACCAGAAAAAATGGCGTATAGCCTGTTGATCGATTCAGAGTTGTTCTTAAGCTCCACAGTACCGCTAGTAGTTCTTCTATCCAGCACCCCGCTGATCTTTGCAGCGGCTCAATGAGCCGGGGTTTTATCCCGGATAATACTAATCCGTTGGATATTTCCACTTGTCCGTTCGATGCGGGGTGGGCTACCGAGGTGACATCGAGTCGGATCTTCTTATCTCGGCAGAAGCGCGCAAATGCTCCTTCCGCAAAATTTGTTCCGTTGTCAGTTATAATACTGTGTGGATAACCGTATCTCAAGATGATGTCTTTGAGAAATGTCACGGCTGTAGCTCCATCACATTTTCTTATAGATTTCACTTCAATCCATTTTGTAAACTTGTCCACCATGACCAAAATGTGTGTCATGTTTCCTCTCGCCGGTTTGAACGGGCCAACCATGTCCAAGCACCATACTGCAAATGGCCACGTAATTGGTATGGTCTTGAGTTCCGACATAGGCATATGTGTCTTGGTGGCGTACCTCTGACAACCATTGCATTTTATCACTAGATCTTCTGCTTGTTCCAAGGCACTTGGCCAGTAGAATCGATGCCGGAATGCCTTTGCCACCAAGGCTCGGGATGAGGCATGATGCCCGCATTCTCCTTGGTGTATATCTCGGAGGATGTCAAGCCCTTCTTCCGGGTCAACGCATCATTGGAGAACATTGGTTACACTCCGTTTGTACAACTCGGAATTGATGATTGTGTATGCTTTTGCTCTCCTCTGAGTTTGCCTGGCTAACACCTCCTCAGCGGGTAATGTTTCGTCTTTCAGGAATTGGAATATAGGCAGTGCCCAAGATGGTATCGCTCGTGGAGGGAACATCTCCTCATCAATTTCCATCTGATCCACCGGCATAACTTCAGCCGGATCACGCTGAGTAGTCCCCGGGTCTAGCGAGGTAGTCCTCGGGTTTGCTGATGCAGTCCCCGGGTCTCGCGTACTTCCGTCTGTGTCAATGTCCATGGGCTCAGCCCCGGATTCCGTATTTTCTGGGACATAGATCGAGTCGGTTCCTGGGGACGGCCTGATAGATGGTTTTCTGAGGTGTTCCAATGCTACACCCGGTGGAATTGCCTGTTTGGTCGATCCGAGCTTTGACAACACGTCGGCAGCCTCGTTTTCCACTCGGGGTACATGGTGAAATTCACACCCCTCGAAGTAACCAGATATCTTCTGGACGTGAAATTTGTATAGTGCCATGTTTGGATCCAGGGCGTCCCACACTCCGGACACTAGCTGCACCACCAGATCCGTGTCGCCAAAGCATATTATCCGACGTATGCCAATCTCCTTTGCCACTTTGAGCCCATGCACAAGAGCCTCATACTCAGCGACATTGTTCGATGCCGCGAAATGGATCTGCAATACGTATTTTAGCTGGTCCTTCTTGGGCGAGGTAAGCACGACCCCGACGCCTAGCCCGGTTTTGGTTTTCGACCCGTCAAAGTGCATCCTCCAGTAGTTCGGATCTGGTGGTGGTGGTTCGTATTGTACCTCGGCCCAATCCACAAAAAAGTCCGCCACAGCCTGAGATTTGATCGCTTCTCTTCTGTCGTATTGGGGCGCATAAGGGGCTAACTCAATCGCCCATTTTGCAATTCTGCCACTCGCATCCTTGTTACCCATTATCTCGGATATGGGAGCTTCACATATTACTTTGATGGGGTGTTCCTCAAAGTAATGATTTAACTTCTTTGCCGCCATATAGACACCGTATGCCACCTTTTGAAAGTGCGGGTAGTTTTGTTTTGAGGCAGACAATACCTCGCTCAGGTAATATACTAGCCTCTGCACCGACTTACCCTCTTCATTGTGCTCCACTACAATTACTGCACTTACAACTCGGTTGGTTGCGGCTATGTAGAGCAACATTGGCTCCTTTGATAGTGGAGAGGCTAATACTGGTGCAGTGGCCAACATCTTTTTTAAGTGGGCAAAGGCTTCATCGGCCTGTGGCGTCCAAACGAATTTATCCGACTTTTTCATGAGTTGGTAGAGAGGCAGTGCCTTTTCTCCCAACCGACATACAAACCGACTTAACGATGCCAGGCATCTAGTGAACTTCTGGACATCATTAAGACACTTCGGCAGCTCCATTCGTTCGATGGCTTGGATCTTAGTTGGATTAACTTTGATACCTCGGTTGGAGACGAGAAATCCGAGTAATTTTCCAGCCGGGACACCGAAAGTGCATTTTTACGGGTTAAGCTTCATCCGGAACCTTCTCAAGTTCGCGAATGTTTGCCTTATGTCGTCAAGGAGCGTTGCACTTTCCTTGGTCTTGATAACCACATCATCCATGTATACTTGTACATTTTGACCTATTTGGTCGTGCAAACATTTTTGCATACATCTTTGGTATGTTGCATCTGCATTACGTAAACCAAACGGCATAGTGCGATAGTAATAAGCCCCATACGGGGTAATAAACGCAGTCTTTATTTGATCATCCGGGTTCAAAGGTATCTGGTGGAAGCCAGAATATGCATCAATGAATGACAACAGTTCGCATCCCGCGGTCGAGTCTATGACCTGATCTATCCTCGGCAGTGGAAATGGATCTTTTGGACACGCCTTGTTCAGGTTCGTGTAATCGATACACATACACCAAACCACTGCCACGTTCGGATCGTCTTTCTTCTTTTCGACTAGCACTGGATTAGAGAGCCAATTCGGATATAGTACCTCCATGATAAATCCTGCTGCTAGTAACCGAGCTATCTCGTCTCCAATGACTTTTCTCCTATCCTCGGCGAAGCGGCGGAGAGGTTGCTTCACCGGCCTTGCTCTGGGTCTTACGTTCAAAGAGTGCTCGGCCAACTCCCTCGGAACACCTTGCAAGTCCTGTGTAGACCAAGCAAAAATATCCCGATTCTCATGGAGGAAGTTGACGAGCTCGCTTTCCTATTTGTCAGTTAACCTGGCACCAATTGTGATGGTGCGCTCCCGGAACATGTTATCAACTGGGACCTTCTTGGTGTCCTTTGCGGCTTGAAATGAAACGCTGCCATGCGGGTTACTTAACGCCGGCATATATTGCTGCGCGGACTGAGCTAGTGTCGCCACCTCTTGGATTTTTCTTTTCTCTTGCACAATCACGAGTGACTCGGCTAGGTTAGACCCGGCTGAAGTACACTCAATGGAACGTCGGAAATCTCCAGCAATGGTGATCACTCCATTTGGCCCGGGCAACTTCATCTTCAAATAACTGATGTGACAGCTTGTCATGAATTTGTTCAATGCTGGTCTTCCGAGTAACGCATGATATGCACTTTCCAAGTTCACCACCTCAAACTCCAGATTTTCAGTTCGGCAGTTATCCCTTGTTTCGAATAGCACGTCGACCCGGACTTTGCCTATGGGCTCGCAAGAAATGCCTGGTACGATGCCATGGAAAGTTGTTCTCGTAGCCTGGAGCATGTTCTCCGAGATGCCCAACTTGCGCATTGTATCCGTGTACATGATGTTAATGCTACTACCATTATCAATCAAAACCTTGGAGAACCTCACATTGATGTTCGGTCCAATGAATGTCAGATCTAGCACTAGCCCGTACGAACCTGGACTCGGCATAAGTTTAGGATGATCTTTGATGTTCTAGGTGATTTCCTAGTCCGACCAAGGCATGTACCTCGTCACTGCTGGCATGACCGCATTGACCTCCATGTGTCGGTGCTGCAAGCTCTTTCTATCTGTTTCCTCAGTCGTGAACACACAATAACTCTGGTGATGTTCCCTGTACTCATTCCTTCCCTCGTTTCCGGGGTACCTCTGATCCGGTTGTTGCTGATTTTCTACCTGATGCACTGCATCCCTTCTCTCATTGTTGTCATACCTCGGCGAAGGGGGAGGCAACATTAGCTGCTGTGCGTTTGCCCTGGAGAGCAATTGCTGCCGGGGTAACTCCTGCCGAGGTTGATCATTCTAGGGTGCCTGAGCATTCCCCGAACCACCTTGCTCTATCTTACGCATCCATTCACATTGCCTCGTCGTGTGACCCGCCGGGCTGTTCGGATTTGGCGTGTGAAACTTACACGGCTGGTCCAACATCGACTCATAGGTATACCTCGGACGGTCTTTCTTTTCCTGCCATTGTTTCTTTTGCTCTGGAGTCCATGTTTTCTTGCCATCATTCCTTGGAGTCCATTGCCCTCCCGTTCTCTGGCGTTGGTTACTCCCTGCTCCGGGTTGATCTGATTCACGGCTACAACTTTTTGCGAACCGTAGCGATGATCCGGTCTATCATCTCTCCTCTTTCGTCTATAATGGTTCCTCCAGGATGACCCAGCTCCATCCCTCTGATAGTATTCCTTGTTTGACTCGTTTGAGGCGAGCCTAGGTTGAGTCGGATCGCCCAAAGCATACGAATCAGCAATCCGGATCATCTCTGCCAGTGTAACTGGAATTTTCCTTTGCAACTTCATCCACAGCTCGCTGTCGTACCTGCACCCTTGCGCAAACCACGCTATGGCCTGTGACTCTATGACACCCTCACACGAGTTTCTCACGGTACACCACCGGGTCAAGAATTCACGATCCGTCTCGTTAGGTCTTTGCTTGCACATTGCTAGGGTCTGCGGTCTATTCGGCCTCTGGTATGTACTTGAGAAGTTGCTGATAAACATTTCTTCAAAATCTATACAGCAGTTGATGCTTCTGGGTGGTAAATTATTCAGCCATACTCTGGCCGGACCTTCCAACATCTGGGGTACGTAACGTACATCCCATCTCAAGTTGCCAGTTGCAATTTTCACTGCCGTAGCATAGTTTATTAGCCAATCCTCTGGCTTGGTACTGCCGTCATACGTCTTCGTGCCTCTGGGTAACTGGAAGTTTGGTACCGGCGGTTCCTTCATGATATGGGGTCCAAAGCACGCTGGACCCGGAGGACCTTGACACTCGATCTGTTCTGACCTATACAGGCAATCCAGTTTTAATCTGGCATCATCCGGCATCAAATCCCTGCTTCCCAATCTTGAGCCTATCACATGATAGTCCGGTCTGGGGTACCCTGCGTTCACCATCTCCGAATCACCGTCGTTGTATCGGTTTTGCTCTCGTTGCGCACCTTTCTGCTGCATACCTCGGCCGGCGCTTTGCTCTTGCCTTGGTATATTCCGCTGCTATGGTTGTCCTGCTCCTGCGGAGTTGCGCTGTCCGGCATTGCCGTTTTGGCAGCGTTCCCTTGACCGGCATTGCCTTGGTTGTGATTACCTCGGCCAACTTCACCTCGGCTCACACTCCGTCGATCATCATTGTTCCGCATCTCTTTTTCTTTTCCAGCACGCGTTGGGTCGTACGGGACGATCTGTTTGTTCCGTCTAGCCAAGGTTACTACCTCTTCTTCTCTCGGACCACCATGAGGCGATGATGTGGCTCCAGTGGACTTCTCCGGGTTACCCATCACCGAATGGACGATTTTGGAAGCTCCAGCTCTCTCCGGATTAGCTCTCAGCAGCTCTTCGTTCTGTCTGTTCGCGATCCGAACCAACTCGTTAACCCTATCTTGCTGTCTTTGACGGGCCTCACCCGTCAGACCCTCTAACTCGGACGCAGCCGCATCTGCTGCTCTGAGGTTCTTCGCCAGGGTACTATACTTCGGCAACCCCACAGACAGATAGTTTTCCGACCCTTCTGCTCCATCATCACCTTCTCTGTTCATCTCACTTATGAGATTTCTCCCTTTTACTTTTACTGCATCAACTTTGTTTGCCTTTGCGTACTCACGCAGCGTCATGTTCAGCGATTGCTGAGCCGCGACTATTTTCTTTGCGCCCTCCAGTATCTTTTGCCTAGTTTCCTCTAACTCGGCCTGTGCCTGAGCCGGATCTACCACTGCTGCTACCGGGTTAGCCAAGATATCCATAGATTCCCTCAATATGTTCTCAGGCCTCTCTAGTGGAGGTCCTCTACCTTTCCTTGGTGCCTTAGGTGTTACCTCCGGGTCTGGTCCTGGGTCCTTGCTTGTGCCTGCACCTGGCGCAGTCATCATCACCTCCGCATGGTCCGGGGAGCGAGCGATACGCGCCCCGCGAGCCACAGTGAGGGGTGGTTCCCCCGCATCGATGATACGACGCGGATGAACGCACGAGACGTCCACAGCAACGTAGACCTTGTGTGCACCGAGCTTGACGAAGAGGCCGTTGCGCCGAAGCGGGCGCGTCCCGAAGCAGCCAGCGTTGTTGCTGACAAAATCCAGCACTCCAAAGCGCTGAACAAGCCCTGAGACGATGCGTTCGCCGGTGCCGATGAGGTTTCCCGTCCGGATCTTCACCCCTACTAGCGTCGCTAGCCCCACAGTGGGCGCCAACTGTCGTGGTGGTGTCACGGCAGATGCCATGGATAGGCTAAAGGTGGGGACTAATACACGCTAGGGGAATCCAGGGAGGGATAGTGGAGTGATTCTCCACACAGAAGTTTGTATTGCTAGATCTCGAAGATTACAAGTGCTCCTTGAGCTGTGTTGGCGAGAGGAGGAAGAAGGAGCTCTCTTACTCTTGCCTACTATTTTCCCCTAGAACCCTAGATCAACTAGTGCTCCTCCAACTCGAGCTCAACCAACCCCCTCTACCAGAACCCTAGCCCCCCTTATATAGAGGAAGTTCGGTTCTGGCCTAGGGCATACGTGGAGGCATATTCCTAAGAATATGCCCCCTCCCAAAGTGGTAACCCGACCGGGGTGCTTTTCCCCCGCGTCACACATGCTTTAGCGACGTAAGCCTCTGCGGCTCCCGCGTCAGCCGACATGGGCGTCGTCATCCTTGTCGGCCACGACCTGGTGGTCCTGCCTTTGCTTTCTCCGCTCATGCAGTACGCACTGGACCTTCTTTTTGACCAGAGAGATTCCTTCCTTCTCCCAGAAGCTAAGCGAGGACCCGGATCATAGTAGATCCGGCCACACCTGTTCCTGCATATAAGTTAGACAAACACTTCCGACTTACTCCTTAAGTCGGATGAGACAACGTTAGGCGACCCCCCTGGCCCGGGTTACTCTATGATCCGGCCTGCCTTGAGGTGACCCAGCCAGCGTCCGCTTTAACCTTGCCGAACCTCGTCTAACTCGGCCCTTATACCCCGGAGTGACCCTACCCGGGGGTATCCCCCCAACAACTAGTTTGAAAGAGGTTGCATCACCACACCCACTTGAGTGTGTGTGCCATATGTATCATTGTGGTTTGGAAAAGAACACATGCAATGGAACTCCAATATGTATCAAACTCTGGCCAGGAACCCTAGGAACATTTTGGAATTCAACTGCCACATGCAATGGAGCACTAGTTTGAAAGATGGTTCATCACCACATCCACTTGAGTGTGTGTGGCCATGTGGATCATTGTGGTTTGGAAAAGAACACATGCAATGCCACTCCAATATGTGTCAAACCATGCTCAGGATGCCCAGGAACATGTTGGAATATAACTGCCACATGCAATGGAGCACTAGTTTTAAAGAGGTTGCGTCACCACACCCACTTGAGTGTGTGTGGCCATGTGGATCATTGTGGTTTGGAAAAGAACACATGCAATGGCACTCTAATATTTGTCAAACCATGGTTTGGAAGCCCGGGAACTTGTTGGAATTCAACTGCCACATGCAATGGAGCACCAGTTTGAAATATGTTGCATCACCACACCCACTTGAGTGTGTGTGGCCATGTGGATCATTGTGGTTTGGAAAGTAAGGCATGCGATGGAACTCCAATATGTGTCAAACCATGGTCAGGAACCCAGGAACTTGTTGGAATTCAACTGCCACATGCAATGGAGCACTAGATTTAAAGAGGTTGCTCACCACACCCGCTTGAGTGTGTGTGTCCATGTGGATCATTGTGCTTTGGAAAAGAACACATGCAATGGCACTCAATATGTGTCAAACCATGGTTTGGAAGCCCATAAACACGTTGGAATTGAATTGCCACATGCAATGGAGCACTAGTTTGAACCAGGTTGCATTACCACACCCACTTGAGTGTGTGTGGCCAGGTGGATCATTGTAATTTGGAAAAGAACAAATGCAATGGTACTATAATATGTGCCAAACGATGGTCAGGAACCCCAATAACATGTTGGAATTCAACTGCCACATGCAATGGAGCGACAATTTGAAAAATGTTACATCACCACACCCACTTGAGTGTGTCTGGCCATGTGGATCATTGTGGTTTGGAAAATAACACATGCAATGGCACTCCAATATTTGTCAAACCATGGTATGGAAGCTCGGGAACATGTTGGAATTCAACTCCCACGTGGAATGGAGCACCAGTTTGAAAGAGGGTGCATCACCACACCCACTTGAGTGTGTGTGCATATGTGGATGATTGTGGTTTGTAAAAGAACACATGCAATGGCACTCCAATATGTGCCAAAGCATGGTTTGGAAGCCCGGGAACATGTTGGAATTCAACTGCCACATGCAATCGAGCGCCAGTTTGAAAGAGGTTGTGTCACCACACCCACTTGAGTGTGTGTGGACATGTGGATCATTGTGGTTTGGAAAACAACACATGCAATTGCACTCCAATATGTGTCCAACCATGGTCAGGAACCCCAAACATGTTGGAGTTCAACTACCACATGCAATGGAACACTAGTTTGAAAGAGGTTGCATCACCACACCCACTTGATTGTGTGTGTCATGTGGATCATTGTGGTTTGGAAAAGAACACAAGCAATGGAACTCCAATATGTATCAAAACCTTGGCCAGGAATCCTAGGAACATTTTGGAATTCAACTGCCACATGCAATGGAGCACCAGTTTGAAAGAGGTTACATCACCACATCCACTTGAGTGTGTGTGGCCGTGTGGATCATTGTGGTTTGGAAAACAACACATGCAATGCCACTCCAATATCTGTCATACCATGCTCAGGATGCCCAGGAACATGTTGGAATTGAACTGCCACATGTAATGGAGCACTAGTTTGAAAGAGGTTGCGTCACCACAACCACTTGAGTGTGTGTGGCCATGTAGATCATTGTGGTTTGGAAAAGAACACATGCAATGGCACTCCAATATTTGTCAAACCATGGTTTGGAAGACTGGGAACATGTTGGAATTCAATTGCCACATGCAATGGAGCACCAGATTGAAATATGTTGCATCACCACACCCTCTTGTGTGTGTGGCCATGTGGATCATTGTGGTTTGGAAAGGAACACATGCAATGGAACTCCAATATGTGTCAAACCATGGTCAGGAACCCCAAGAACTTGTTGGAATTCAACTGCCACATGCAATGGAGCACCAGTTTGAAAGAGGTTTTGTCACCAAACCCACTTGAGTGTGTGTGTCCATGTGGATCATTGTGGTTTGGAAAAGAACACATGCAATGGAACTCCAATATGTGTCAAACCATGGTTAGGAACCGCAGGAACAGGTTGGAATTCAACTGCCACATGCAATGGACAACTAGTTTGAAAGAGGATACATTACCACAGCCACTTGAGTGTGTGTGCCATGTGGATCATTGTGGTTTGGAAAAGAACACATGCAATGGAAATCCAATATGTGTTAAACCATGGTCAGGAACCCCAGGAACATGTTGGAATTCAACTGCCACATGGAATGGAGAACAAGTTTGAAAGAGGTTGCATCACCACACCCACTTGAGTGTGTGTGGCCATGTGGCTCATTGTGGTTTGGAAAGAAACACACGCAAGGGTACTCCAATATGTGTCAAACAATGGTCAGGAACCCCTAGAACATGTTGGAATTCAACTATCACATGCAATGGAGCACTAGTTTGAAAAAGGTTGCATCACCACACCCACTTGAGTGTGTGTGGCCATGTGGATCATTACGGTTTGAAAACTAACACATGCAATGGTACTGCAATATGTGCCAAACGATGGTCAGGAAGCCCATGAACAAGTTGGAAGTAAATTGCCACATACAATGGAGCACCAGTTTGAGAGAGGTTGCATCACCACACTGACTTGAGTGTGTGTGGCCTTGTGGATATTTTTTTTTGGAAAATAACACATGCAATGACACTCCAATATGTGTCAAACCATGGTCAGGAAGCCCAGGAACATGTTAGAATTCAACTGCCACATGCAATTGAGCACGAGTTTGAAAGAGGTCGCAGCAACACACCCACTTGAGTGTGTGTTTCCATGTGGATAATTGTGGTTTGGAAAGTAACACATGCAATGTAACTCCAATATGTGTCAAACCATGGCCAAGGACCCTAGGAACATGTTGGAATTCAACTACCACATGCAATGGAACACTAGTTTGAAAGAGGTTATATCACCACACCACCTTGAGTGAGTGTGCCATGTGGATCATTGTGGTCTGCAATAGAACACATGCAATCGGAAACTCCAACATGTGTCAAACCATGGTCAGGAACCCCAGGAAGATGTTGGAATTCAACTCTCACATGCAATCGAGCACTAGTTTGAAAGAGGTTGCGTAACCACACCCACTTGAGTGTGTATGGCCATGTGGATCATTGTGGTTTGGAAAAGAACACATGCAATGGCACTCAATATGTGTCAAACCATGGTTTGGAAGCCCATGAACATGTTGGAATTCAACTTCCACATGCAATGGAGCACTAGTTTGAAACAGGTTGCATCACCACACCCACTTGACTGTGTGTGGCCATGCGGATCATTGTGGTTTGGAAAAGGACAGATGCAATGGCACTACAATATGTGCCAAACCATGGTCAGGAACCCCAGGAACATGTTGGAATTCAACTACCACATGCAATGGAGCACCGTTTTGAAAAAGGTTGCATCACCACACCCACCTGAGTGTGTGTGGCCATGTGGATCATTGTGGTTTGGAAAAGAACACACGCAATGGCACTCCAATATGTGTCAAACCATGCTCTGGAAGCCCATGAACATATTGGAATTCAACTGCCACATGCAATGCAGCAACAGTTTGAAAGAGGTTGCGTCACCACACCCACTTGAGTGTGTGTGTACATGTGGATCATTATGGTTTTGAAAAGAACACATGCAATGGCACTCAATATGTGTTAAACCATGGTTTCAAGCCTAGGAACATGTTGGAATTCAACTGCCACATGCAATGGAGCACCAGTTTGAAACATGTTGCATCACCACACCCACTTGAGTGTGTGTGGCCATGTGGATCATTGTGGTTTGGAAAAAAACAGATGCAATGGCACTATAATATGTGCCAAACCATAGTCAGGAACCCCAAGAACATGTTGGAATTCAACTGCCACATGCAATGGAGCACCTGTTTGAAAAGGGTTGCATCACCACACCCACTTGAGTGTGTGTGGCCATGTGGATCATTGTGGTTTGGAAAAGAACACATGCGATGGCACTCCAATATTTGTCAAACCATGGTATGGAAGCTCAGGAACATGTTGGAATTCAACTCCCACATGCAATGGAGCACCAGTTTGAAAGATGTTGCATCACCACACCCACTTGAGTGTGTGTGGATATGTGGACCATTGTGGTTTGGAAAAGAACACATGCAATGGCACTCTAATATGTGCCAAACCATGGTTTGGAAGCCCGGGAACATTTTGGAATTCAACTGCCACATTCAATGGAGCACAAGTTTGAAAGAGGTTGCGTCACCACACCCACTTGAGTGTGGGTGATGAGGACATCCATACTATTCCACTATCTCCTACTCCTATTCACAATGAAGATGTTGCTCCAAAGAAAAAATCCAATGAAGTCAGGATTGGACCCAGTACAAGAGCTCGTGCAAAGCTGATTGAGCAACAGGTGAATTCACTCTTAATTGAACATGATGTTTTACTTAATGAGAACTTTATACTACCTAAGTCTATGCATCTTTGTATGATCAGGTTTATTGATAACACAAGCGTTGCGCGAGGAGGAGGAGAGTTGCAGCAAGAAGGACAAGCGCTGATTTCCAATATCAACAAGTGCGCGAGGGAGGAGCGGGAGGCATGCGCACTAGGAGGCAATGAGGAAATCACGTATGAGCAAGAGAGAGAGATGGCGCACCCAGAATTACATGTTTGAGGTGTTCCACGACGTTTGGACTACGTGCCAATAAGGCCGAACCCATATATGGGTCGGTATGTATCAGTTTGAGTCGAACTGATTCAGTTTGGGCCAAGTTATGGCTGTTTTTAGGCCCGTTTAGAGGGGAGGACGCCCCAGCCCTCATATAAACTTCTGTAGCCGTCACAATTTAGGGTTTAGACCACGTTAAAATATTTTGTAGTTGTTTCTTTCATAGAACCTCTGGAATTACCCTGTGTTCGAATCTACCAACTATAATTGAGTGTGATCTGTTGTTCCATTGGGAATTAGTAGATTGCAGACTACCGTTCGTGGTCACGGCTGCGTGCGTAAGAGCGTGGTGTTGTGAATATCCTATAAGGTTTGAGAGCTGTTGCATTGGCATCAGGGATCGAGCGGGAGAGTTCATAGCTACAGGCTAGTTATCTATCATCCACCATCACCATCGACAAAGTGCTTGCTGAGAAGATCGGGCCACCCCATATCATCTTGGTATCAGATTTCCTCATTGCCTCGGTAAGCAATCCACAATCAATCCATGGATTAGAGAGTGTTTTTCATCCTATACAGAAAAAGCCCCACAAAACGAGTTGCCATAGCCTAGATTACATCGTAATCGAGTAATAGTTGCTGGTCGAGTTCCTCTATTCGATTAGATTTAGATCTGTTCTTTGTAGATTTGTTTTCTAGTTGTTCTAGTTGTTTTCCACCATCTTTTTCCGCTACCATCAAGTCAAATCCGACCAAGTAAAGAGTCCTAGTTGCGTACTGCTTGGCAAGTCGAAATAAAAAAAATGGCTCGTTGCCTCACGCCTGACCGCAGACAGGTCTGTGCTCCAGCGTGAAAAAAAAAATTGGACCGTCGCCTCACCACAGACCGGTCTGCCCTCATACGAGAAAAAAAAATTCTGCCGCCATCCTGCCGCGGCAGGATTTTAGGCCGTTTTTCTGCCGTGGCAGAGACCAATTCTCAGGTCAAATTTTTTTATTTTTTTTTATTTTTTTTACTGAGTCCACATAGCGTACCTATCCTTGTGAGCCTTAGTAAGCCTTTCTTTGTGTCTAAAACTATCCTACGAGACTAGCATGCTTAGTGCTCTGCGGGCTGCTCAGTTTAGCAATCTTGTGCCCGTTTCGTTGAGACATTGCTAGCGTCTCTCCTTGTGCATTGCAACACGAGCATTCCTCCGACATACCTTACTTTATTGAGCTCATTTTCATAGTTGCAATTGCCCCATTTATCTCCACCGTGTGTGTTTCTGTGGGTCTTTGTCATACAATCAGCACTAGGACTTGTTTGCGGTGTAGTTAGGATACCATACCTACAGCTCCACCATAAATACCCTGTGTGCCCTGTGATCGTTCTCTATACCTTTGATATTCACTTCATCACATCAGTGCATCAGTTTTTGATTTTGTTTGGTAGAGCATCTCTATTCACTTTGGAACGGTAAGATCTCCTTTCTTATTAGTTGTGAGTGAGCTGTGAGAGTTCCACCATACAGATTTTGATTTTTGCACTAACCTACTAATCATGTCTTCTAGTGATGATGATGTTGTGATGCAGAAAAAGAAGGATGAGGAGTTGTTAATTGGCGTGAATATGAGGCTTTGAAGTCCCACTTGACACGTGTGTTTACTAACACGACAGATGCCATTGACAAGAATCTCCAGGATATGAATATGAGATTGGATCAGCATGTTGGAACGGTTGATACTATTCAAACGCAAGTGGCTATGCTCAATGTCAATGTCACCGCTTTGCAGCAGTCCATTAAGGGTTTGACAACCGCCTTACATAGAAGGGAAGATCCTCAACATGATGATGCCTTTGATGATTTTGATGAGGGTAGCGCTGTGGATGCTGCTCCACATGTTGGCAGGGGACGTGCTATTCCCCCTGTCCATGCACCTGCTCATGGCCATGGGTTTGCCCCTCTTGGGCGTGCTCAACGTGTGCCCAACCAAGCTGCTGATGATGGTTTGGGCAAGCCAAAATTCTCAATTCCTAAGTTTGATGGTTCCATTGATCCTGAAGACTACCTCACATGGGAGTTGAAGATTGAGAAACTCTGGCACTTATTTGACTATCCAGAAGATAAGAAGGTCAAGCTTGCAGCATCTGAATTTGATGGTTATGCTTTGTGTTGGTGGGATGCTCTTGTGCAACATAGGAGGGAGGACAATGAACTTCCTGTGATGGATTGGCGCGAGATGAAACAAATCATGAAAGCTTGTTTCGTACCAACCAACTACTTGCGATCAGTTTTTGATAAATTGACGCAACTGAAGCAAGGCACCATGACAGTTGATGAGTACTACATGGAGATGGAGATGCTTATGCAGCGTGCTCGAGTTCGCGAGTCTATTGAGATGACCATGCAGCGATTCCTAAACAATCTAAAGTTGCCAATCAAGAGCATAGTGCGTCATCACAAGTATGAGACCATGAATGAGCTATTGCACCATGCTAGAGAGGTTGAATCCCAGTTGGCAGAAGAGGCGAAGTCACGCGCTCGTTTTCCATCCTCCAGCAGATATTCGGCCAGATATATTCCTCCTACAGTCACGCCCCCAGCTGCTGTCCTGTTTACACCATCGGCCAAACCATCAAGTACACCTTCGTTTGGTTCTAATGCTCGGAAACCCGCTGCCCCTGCTGCTAGCTCGGGTTCCAACATGTCTACTGCACGTACTCATGATGTGGTGTGCCATACTTGTGGAGGTAGAGGTCACTACAAGAAGGATTGTCCAAACAGCAAGGTTATGTTTGTTAATGAACAAGGTGAAGTAGAAAGTGGAGATGAAGCTTCTGATGATGATATTGATGACGGCGAGGTTGGTGCTGATGCATATGCTGAGCGTGCACCCACGATTGTCGTATCTTCACATGTACTTAGTGTGCAACCGGTTGAGGAATCCCAGCGTTGCAACCTGTTCCAAACAAAAGCTCTAGTTGGACCAAACAAAGCTTGCAAGGTCATTATTGATGGAGGTAGCTGTAGAAATCTTGCAAGTAAGGAACTTTGTGCCAAACTGAATTTGACATACTTACCTCATCCCAAGCCATTCTACATACAATGGTTGAGCAACAATGGTGAGATGAAGGTAAATCATATGGTACGAGTGAACTTTCAAATAGGGCCATACAAAGATTCTATTGATTTTGATGTGGTTCCTATGACTGTTTGTCACCTACTATTGGGTCGGCCTTGGCTCTATGATCGCCATGTGCAACACAATGGCCGAGCCAATACATATCACTTGGAATTCAAAGGAAAGAAGATTACTATGCAGCCAATGACACCACAAGAAATTATGAATGATTCTCGCCAGAAGATAGAGGTGAACTTGAAGGAAGATACTACCACTCGGCGAGATTGCGTGACAGCTGTTCCTGATGTAATTGAGCCTAAATTGAGTGATATCACGAAAAGTGAGAGAACGCCTGGTTTATTGATATTAGCCACTAAGGAAGATATGAGAGAATTTCGTGAGGATCCCACAACCATGCCACTTGTGCTCATCTATAAGGGCGAGGTATTGGTTTCTAACAACATGACCCCTATTTCTCTTGGTGTCTCGTCTGTTTTGCAGGACTTTGGGGATGTGTTTCCAGAAGATGTACCCGCAGGCTTACCTCCATTGCGTGGTATATAACATCAAGTGGACTTGATTCCTGGTGCCACACTTCCCAACTGTGCACCCTACAGGACTAATCCCGAAGAAACTAAGGAAATTCAGAAGCAAGTACAAGCGTTGCTGGATAAAGGGTACATTCGTGTTTCTCTTAGCCCTTGTGTTGTTCCTGTTATTTTAGTTCCTAAGAAAGATGGTACATGGCGCATGTGTGTTGACTGTAGAGCGATTAATAACATCACTATTCGATATCGTCATCCTATTCCACGCTTAGAGGATATGCTCGATGAATTGAGTGTTGCTGCTGTTTTCTCTAAAATTGACTTGTGTAGTGGTCATCGTCAAATTAGGATGAAAGAAGGGGATGAATGGAAAACTGCTTTCAAAACTAAATTCGGCTTGTATGAGTGGTTAGTTATGCTGTTTGGTCTTACTAATGCACCTAGTACTTTCATGCGTTTGATGAATCATGTTTTGAGAGAGTTTATTGGTCGTTTTGTGGTTGTTTACTTTGATGATATACTCATATACAGCCACACCGAATCTGAACATTGCACTCATATTAGACAAGTTTTGCAAGTGTTACGTGATAATAAACTGTATGCTAATCTTGAGAAGTGTACATTTGCAAAAGATAAGGTCATATTCCTAGGATTTGTTGTTTCTAAGCATGGAGTAGAGGTAGATCAATCTAAAATTGAATCAATTCAGAATTGTCCTACTCTAATGAATGTAAGTCAAGTGCGTAGTTTCCACGGTCTCGCTGGTTTCTATAGGCGCTTTGTGAAAGATTTTAGCACCATTGCCGCACCATTAAATGATTTGACAAAGAAAGGTGTTCCTTTTGTATGGGGCGCGGCCCAAGACATTGCATTTGATACATTGAAACGTTTGCTTACTTCTGCACCATTGCTTGCATTACCTGATTTTTCGAAGCAATTTGAAGTTGAATGTGATGCTACTGGTATAGGCATAGGTGGCGTTTTGATGCAAGAGAGTCAGCCTATCGCTTATTTTTCTGAGAAATTGACTGGTGCTCGTTTGAATTATTCAATCTATGATAAAGAATTGTATGCACTTGTGAGAGTACTTGAAGTTTGGCAACATTATTTGTGGCCAAAGGAATTCATCATACATTCTGATCATAAAGCATTGAAATACTTGAAAGCTCAATCAAACTTGCATAGAAGATTAGCTAAATGGGTTGAGTTCATTGAGTCTTTTCCTTAGATCATTAATTATAAGAAGGGAAAAGAGAATGTTGTTGCTGATGCTCTATCTAGGAAGAACATGCTATTAACCAATCTTGATGTTAAAATTCCTGGATTAGAAGCTATTCGTGCACTTTATGCAACTGACCATGATTTTGCTGAACCATATCGTTTATGTGCTCTTAGAAACGCATGGGATAAGTATCATATACATGATGGATATTTGTTTCGAGCTAACAAACTATGTATTCCAGAATCGTCGTTGCGTTTGTTCTTAGTGCAGGAATCACATGTTGGTGGTTTGATAGGTCACTTTGGGCGTGAGAAGACATTGCTCATGCTTGCTGATCATTTTTATTGGCCCAAGATGAGGCGTGATGTGTACAGATTTGTGAGCAGATGCATTACTTGCCACAAGTCGAAATCCAAGCTGAAGCCTCACGGTTTGTATACACCTTTCTTTGCACCTACTACTCCATGGGAAGACATTAGTATGGATTTTGTGCTAGGTCTACCTAAAACTCAGAGAGGTCATGATTCTATATTTGTGGTAGTGGATAGGTTCTCTAAGATGGCTCATTTTATTGCCTGCCACAAAAGCGACGATGCATCGCATGTTGCTAACCTGTTTTTCAGGGACATCGTGAGATTACATGGAGTACCAAAGACGATTGTTTCTGACCGTGATGTGAAGTTCATGAGCTACTTTTGGAAGACCTTATGGGGGAAGCTAGGAACGAAGTTGATGTTCAGTACTACATGTCACCCCCAAACAGATGGTCAAACGGAGGTGGTGAATAGAACATTGTCACAGCTGCTAAGGACCATGATTAAAAAGAATCTGCGGGAGTGGGAAGAGTGTTTGCCACATGTTGAGTTTGCTTACAACAGGGCTGTGCATTCAACTACTCAGCTTTGTCCTTTTGAGGTGGTGTATGGTTTCAAGCCATTGACGCCACTTGATATGTTGCCTCTGCCATTCCATGAGAGAGTTGATATGGAGGCATCAAAACGTGCTGATTATGTGAAGAAAATACATGAGAAGACTTGAGAGGCTATTGAGAAGAAAGTCAAGAACATTGCTGCTGCAAGGAATCAAGCAAGAAAAGAAGTGTTGTTCGAGCCTGGAGATATGGTTTGGGCGCATCTACGCAAGAACAGATTTCCACTACTTCGCAAGTCCAAGTTGAAGCCACGTGGTGCTGGTCCTTACAAAGTGCTAGCCAAAATTAATGATTATGCCTACTCAGTTGATATACCTATTGAGGATTTTGGTGGTGCTAGCAACAGCTTCAACGTTGCTGATTTATCACCATATGCTGGAGAAGACCTTGGAGCGTCGAGGTCGACGCCTTTTGAAGGGGGGGAGATGATGAGGACATCCATACTATTCCACTATCTCCTACTCCTATTCACAATGAAGATGTTGCCGCAAAGAACAAATCCAATGAAATCAGGATTGGACCCATTACAAGAGCTCGTGCAAAGATGATTGAGCAACAGGTGAATTCACTCTTAATTGAACCTGATGTTTTACTTAATGAGAACTTTATACTACCTAAGTCTATGCATCTTTGTATGATCAGGTTTATTGATAACACAAGCGTTGCGCGAGGAGGAGGAGAGTTGCAGCAAGAAGGACAAGCGCTGATTTCCAATATCAACAAGTGCGCGAGGGAGGAGCGGGAGGCATGCGCACTAGGAGGCAATGAGGAAATCACGTATGAGCAAGAGAGATGGCGCACCCAGAATTACATGTTTGAGGTGTTCCACGACGTTTGGACTGCGTGCCAATAAGGCTGAACCCATATATGGGTCGGTATGTATCAGTTTCAGTCAAACCGAGTCAGTTTGGGCCAAGTTATGGCTGTTTTTAGGCCCGTTTAGAGGGGAGGACGCCCCAGCCCTCATATAAACTTCTGTAGCCGTCACAAGTTAGGGTTTAGACCACGTTAAAATATTTTGGAGTTGTTTCTTTCATAGAACCTCTGGAATTACCCTGTGTTCGAATCTACCAACTATAATTGAGTGTGATCTATTGTTCCATTGGGAATTAGTAGATTGCAGACTACCATTCGTGGTCACGGCTGCGTGCGCCAGAGCGTGGTGTTGTGAATATCCTACAAGGTTCGAGAGCTGTTGCATTGGCATCAGGGATCGAGAGGGACAGTTCATAGATACAGGCTAGTTATCTATCATCCACCATCACCATCGACCAAGTGCATGCTGAGAAGATCGGGCCACCCCATATCAGTGGGTGTGGCCATGTGGATCATTGTGGTTTGGAAAAGAACACTTGTAATGACACTCCAATATGTGTCCAACCATGGTCAGGAACCCCAAACATGTTGGAGTTCAACTGCCACATGCAATGGAGCACTAGTTTGAAAGAGGTTGCATCACCACACCCACTTGAGTGTGTGTGTCATATGGATCATTGTGGTTTGGAAAAGAACACATGCAATGGAACTCCAATATGTATCAAACCCTGGCCAGGAACCCTAGGAACATTTTGGAATTCAACTTCCACATGCAATGGAGCACTAGTTTGGAAGAGATTGCATCACCACATCCACTTGAGTGTGTGTGGCCATGTGGATCATTGTGGTTTGGAAAAGATCACATGCAATGCCACTCCAATATGTGTCAAACCATGCTCAGGATGCCCAGGAACATGTTGGAATTCAACTGCCACATGCAATGGAGCACTAGTTTGAAAGAGGTTGCGTCACCAAACTCGCTTGAGTGTGTGTGGCCATGTGGATCATTGTGGTTTGGAAAAGAACACATGGAATGGCACTCTGATATTTTTCAAACCATGGTTTGGAAGCCCGGGAACTTGTTGGAATTCAATTGCCACATGCAATGGAGCACCAGTTTGAAATATGTTGCATCACCACACCCACTTGAGTGTGTGTGGCCATGTGGATCATTGTGGTTTGGAAAGGAACGCATGCAATGGAACTCCAATATGTGTCAAACCATGGTTAGGAACCCAGGAACTTGTTGGAATTCAACTTCCACATGCAATGGAGCACCAATTTGAAAGAGGTTGTGTCACCAAACCAACTTTAGTGTGTGTGTCCATGTGGATCATTGTGGTTTGGAAAAGAACACATGCAATGCAACTCCAATATGTGTCAAACCATGGTTAGGAACCCCAGGAACAGGTTGGAATTCAACTGCCACATGCAATGGAGAACTAGTTTGAAAGAGGATACATTACCACACCCACTTGAGTGTTTGTGCCATGTGGATCATTGTGGTTTGGAAAAGAACACATGCAATGGAAATCCAATATGTGTCAAACCATGGTCAGGAACCCTAGGAACATGTTGGAATTCAACTACCACATGGAATGGAGAACAAGTTTGAAAGAGGTTGCATCACCACACCCACTTGAGTGTGTGTGGCCATGTGGATCATTGTGGTTTGGAAAGGAACACATGCAAGGGCACTCCAATATGTGTCAAACAATGGTCAGGAACCCCAGGAACATGTTGGAATACAACTATCACATGCAATGGAGCACTAGTTTGAAAAAGGTTGCATCACGACACCCACTTGACTGTGTGTGGCCATGTGGATCATTACGGTTTGAAAAATAACACATGCAATGGCACTGCAATATGTGCCAAACGATGGTTAGGAAGCCCAGGAACAAGTTGGAAGTAAATTTCCACATACAATGGAGCACCAATTTGAGAGAGGTTGCATCACCACACCGACTTGAGTGTGTGTGGCCTTGTGGATCATTTTTGTTTGGAAAAGAACACATGCAATGACACTCAAATATGTGTCAAACCATGGTCAGGAAGCCCAGGAACATGTTAGAATTCAACTGCCACATGCAATTGATCACCAGTTTGAAAGAGGTCTCATCAACACACCCACTTGAGTGTGTGTTTCCGTGTGGATAATTGTGGTTGGGAAAGGAACACATGCAATGGCACTCCAATATGTGTCAAACCATGGCCAAGGACCCTAGGAACATGTTGGAATTCAACTACCACATGCAATGGAACACTAGTTTGAAAGAGGTTATATCACCACACCAACTTGAGTGAGTGTGCCATGTGGATCATTGTGGTTTGCAATAGAACACATGCAATGGAACTCCAACATGTGTCAAACCATGGTCAGGAACCCCAGGAACATGTTGGAATTCAACTGTCACATGCAATGGAGCACTAGTTTGAAAGAGGTTGCGTAACCACACCCACTTGAGTGTGTATGGCCATGTGGATCATTGTGGTTTGGAAAGGAACACATGCAATGGCACACAATATGTGTCAAACCATGGTTTGGATGCCCATGAACATGTTGGAATTCAACTGCCACATGCAATGGAGCACCAGTTTGAAACAGTTTGAAACAGGTGGCCATGTGGATCATTGTGGTTTGGAAAATGATAGATGCAATGGCACTGCAATATGTGCCAAACCATGATCGGGAACCCCAGGAACATGTTGGAATTCAACTGCCACATGCAATGCAGCACCGTTTTGAAAAAGGTTGCATCACCACACCCACTTGAGTGTGTGTGGCCATGTGGATCATTGTGTTTTGGAAAAGAACACACGCAATGGCACTCCAATATCTGTCAAACCATGCTCATGAAGCCCATGAACATGTTGGAATTCAACTGCCACATGCAATGCAGCACCAGTTTGAAAGAGGTTGCGACACCACACCCACTTGAGTGTGTGTGTACATGTGGATCATTATAGTTTTGAAAAGAACACATGCAATGGCACTCAATATGTGTCAAACCATGGTTTGCTAGCCCAGGAACATGTTGGAATTCAACTGCCACATGCAATGGAGCACTAGTTTGAACCAGGTTGCATCACCACACCCACTTGAGTGTGTGTGGCCATGTGGATCATTGTGGTTTGGAAAAGAACAGATGCAATGGCACTATAATATGTGCCAAACGATGGTCAGGAACCCCAAGAACATGTTGGAATTCAACTACCACATGCAATGGAGCACCAGTTTGAAAAAGGTTGCATCACCACACCCACTTGAGTGTGTCTGGCCATGCGGATCATTGTGGTTTGGAAAATAACACATGCGATGGCACTCCAATATTTGTCAAACCATGGGATGGAAGCTCGGGAACATGTTGGAATTCAACTCCCACATGCAATGGAGCACCAGTTTGAAAGAGGTTGCATCACCACACCCACTTGAGTGTGTGTGCATATGTGGATCATTGTGGTTTGGAAAAGAACACATGCAATGGCAATCTAATATGTGCCAAACCATGGTTTGGAAGCACGGGAACATTTTTGAATTCAACTACCACATGCAATGGAGCACAAGTTTGAAAGAGGTTGCGTCAGCACATCCACTTGAGTGTGGGTGTGTCCATGTGGATCATTGTGGTTTGGAAAAGAACACATGCAATGACACTCCAATATGTGTCCAACCATGGTCAGGAACCCCAAACATGTTGGAGTTCAACTGCCACATGCAATGGAACACTAGTCTGAAAGAGGTTGCATCAACACACCTACTTGAGTGTGTGTGCCATGTGGATCATTGTGGTTTGGAAAAGAACACATGCAATCGCACTCCAATATTTTTCAAACCATGGTTTGGAAGCCCGGGAACATGTTGGAATTCAATTGCCACATGTAATGGAGCACCAGTTTGAAATATGTTGCATCACCACACCCACTTGTGTGTGTGGCCATGTGGATCATTGTGGTTTGGAAAGGAACACATGCACTGGAACTCTAATATGTGTCAAACCATGGTCAGGAACCCCAAGAACTTGTTGAAATTCAACTGCCACATGCAATGGAGCACCAGTTTGAAAGAGGTTTCGTCACCAAACCCACTTGAGTGTGTGTCCATGTGGATCATTGTGGTTTGGACAAGAATACATGCAATGGCACTCAATATGTGTCAAACCATGGTTTGGAAGCCAGGAACATGATGGAATTCAACTGCCCAATGCAATGGAGCACTAGTTTGAAACATGTTGCATCACCACACCCACTTGACTGTGTGTGTCCATCTGGATCATTGTGGTTTGGAAAAGAACAGATGCAATGGCACTATAATATGTGCCAAACCATGGTCAAGAACCACAAGAACATGTTGGAATTCAACTACCACATGCAATGGCGCACCAGTTTGAAAAAGGTTGCATCACCACACCCACTTGTGTGTGTGGACATGTGGATCATTATGGTTTGGAAAGGAACACATGCAATGCCACTCCAATATGTGTCAAACCATGGTCAGGAACCCTAGGAACATGTTGGAATTCAACTACCACATGCAATGAAGCACCAGTTTGAAAAAGGTTGCATCACCACACCCACTTGAGTGTGTGTGTGGCCATGTGGATCATTGTGGTTTGTAAAATAACAGATGCAATGGTACTAAAATATGTGCCTAACCATGGTCAGGAACCCCAGGAACATGTTGGAATTCAACTACCACGGCAATGGAGCATCAGTTTGAAAAAGGTTGCACCACCACACCCACTTGAGTGTGTCTGGCCATGTGGATCATTGTGTTTTGGAAAAGAACACATGCAATGGCACTCCAATATTTGTCAAACCATGGTATGGAAGCTCGGGAACATGTTGGAATTCAACTGCCACATGGAATGGAGCACTTGTTTGAAAGAGGTTGCATCACCACGCCCACTTGAGTGTGTGTGGACATGTGTATCACTGTGGTTTGGAAACGAACACATGCAATGGCACTCCAATATGTGCCAAACCATGGTTTGGAAGCCCGGGAACATGTTGGAATTCAACTACAACATGCAATGGAGCACCAGTTTGAAACAGGTAGCGTCACCACACCGACTTGAGTGTGTGTGGTCATGTGGATCATTGTGGATTGGAAAAGAACACATGCAATGGCACTCCAATATGTGTCCAACCATGGTCAGGAACCCCAAACATGTCGGAGTTCAAATGCCACATGCAATGGAGCACTAGTTTGAAAGAGGTTGCGTCACCACACCCACTTGAGTGTGTGTGTCCATGTGGATCATTGTGGTTTGGAAAAGAACACATGCAATGGAACTCCAATATGTATCAAACTATGGCAGGAACCCCAGGAATTTGTTGGAATTCAACTGCCACATGCAATGGAGCACCAGTTTGAAAGAGGTTCATCACCACACCCACTTGAGTGTATGTGGCCATGTGGATCATTGTGGTTTGGAAAAGAACACATGCAATGGCACTCCAATATGTGCCAAACCATGCTCAGGAAGCCCAGTAACATGTTGGAATTCAACTGACACGTGCAATGAAGCACCAGTTTGAAAGAGGCTGCGTCACCACACCCACTTGACTGTGTGTCGCCATGTGAATCATTGTGGTCTAGAAAACAACAAATGCAATGGCACTCAATATGTGTCCAACCATGGTTTGGAATCTTAGGAACATGTTGGAATTCAACTACCACATGCAACGGAACACCAGTTTGAAACAGGTTGCATCAACACACCCACTTGAGTGTGTGTGTGGCCAAGCGGATCATTGTGGTTTTAAAAGAATAGATGCAATGGCAATACAATATGTGACAAACCATGGTCAGGAACCCCAGGAACATGTTGGAATTCAACTGCCACATGCAATGGAGCACAAGCTTGAAAGAGGTTGCATCACCACACCCACTTGAATGTGTGTGGACATGTGGATCATTGTGGTTTGGAAAAGAACACATGCAATGGCACTCCAATATGTGCCAAACGATGGTTTGGAAGCCCGGAACTCATTGGCATTCAACTGCCACATGCAATGGAGCACCCGTTTGAAAGAGGTTGCATCACCACACCCACTTGAGTGTGTGTGTCCATGTGGATCATTGTGGTTTGGAAAATAACACATGCAATGGAACTCCGATATGTGTCAAACCATGGTCAGGAACCCCAAAAACTTGTTGGAATTCAACTGCCACTGTCAATGGAGCACCAGTTTGAAAGAGGTTGCGTCACCACACCCCCTTGAGTGTGTGTGCCCATGTGGATCATTGTGGTTTGGAAAGGAACACATGTAATGGCACTCCAATATGTTTCAAACCATGGTTTGGAAGCCCAGGAACATGTTGGAATTCAACTGCCGCATGCAATGGAGAACTAGTTTGAAATAGGTTGCATCACCACACCCACTTGAGTGTGTGTGGCCATGTGGATCATTGTTGTTTGGAAAATAACATATGCAATGGCACTATAATATGTGCCAAACCTTGGTCAGGAACCCCAGGAACATGTTGGAATTCAACTGCGACATGTAATGGAGCACCAGTTTGAAAAAGGTTGCATCACCACACCCACTTCAGTGTGTCTGACCATGTGGATCATTGTGGTTTGGAAAAGAACACATGCAATGGCACTCGAATATGTTGCCAAACCATGATTTGGAAGCCCGGGAACACGTTGGAATTCAACTGCCACATGCAATGGAGCACCAGTTTGAAAGAGGTTGCCTCACCACGCCGACTTGAGTGTGTGTGGCCATGTGGATCATTGTGGATTGGAACAGAACACCTGCAATGGCACTCCAATATATGTCTAACCATGGTCAGGATCCCCAAACATGTTGGAGTTCAACTGCCAAATGCAATGGCGCACTAGTTTGAAAGAGGTTGCATCACCACACCCACTTGAGTGTGTGTGTGCCATGTGGATCATTAAAGTTTGGAAAAGAACACATGCAATGGAACTCCAATATGTATCAAACCATGGCCAGGAACCCCAGGAACATTTTGGAATTCAACTGCCACATGCAATGGAGCACCAGTTTGAAAGAGGTGCATCACCACATCCACTTGAGTGTGTGTGGACATGTGGATCATTGTGGTTTGGAAAAGAACACATGCAATGCCACTCCAATATTTGTCAAACCATGCTCAGGATACCCAGGAACATGTTGGAATTAAACTTCCACATGCAATGGAGCACTAGTTTGAAAGAGGTTGCGTCACCACACCCACTTGAGTGTGTGTGGCCAGGTGGATCATTGTGGTTTGGAAAAGAACACAGGCAGTGGCACTCCAATATTTGTCAAACCATGGTTTGGAAGCCGGGGAACATGTTGGAATTCAATTGCCACATGCAATGCGAGCACCAGTTTGAAAGAGGTTGCGTCACTACACCCACATGAGTGTGTGTGGCCATGTGGACCATTGTGGTTTGGAAAAGAAAACATGCAATTGCACTCCAATATGTATCCAACCTTGGTCAGGAATCCCAAACATGTTGGAGTTCAACAGCCACATGCAATGGAGCACTAGTTTGAAAGAGTTTGCATCACCACACCCACTTGAGAGTGTGTGCCATGTGGGTCATTGTGTTTTGGAAAAGAACACATGCAACGCAACTCCAATATGTATCAAACCCTGGACAGGAACCTTAGGAACATTTTGGAATTCAACTGCCACATGCAATGGAGCACTAGTTTGAAAGAGGTTGCATCACCACATCCACTTGAGTGTGTGTGGCCATGTGGATCATAGTGGTTTGGAAAAGAACACATGAAATGCCACTCCAATATGTGTCAAACCATGCTCAGGATGCCCAGGAACATGTTGGAATTGAACTGCCACATGCAATGGAGCACTAGTTTGAAATATTTTGCATCACCACACCCACTTGAGTGTTTGTGGCCATGTGGTTCATTGTGGTTTGGAAAGGAACACATGCAATGCCACTCCAATATGTGTCAAACCATGGTCAGGAACCCTAGGAACATGTTGGAATTCAACTGCCACATGCAATGGATAACCAGTTTGAAAAAGGTTGCATCACCACACCCACGAGTGTGTGTGTTCATGTGGATCATTGTGGTTTGGAAAAGAACACATGCAATGGAACTCCAATATGTGTCAAACCATGGTCAGGAATCCTAGGAACTTGTTGGAATTCAACTGCCACATCCAATGGAGCACCAGTTTGAAAGAGGTTGCATCACCACACCCACTTGAGTGTGTGTGTCCATGTGGATCATTGTGGTTTGGAATAGAACACATGCAATGGAACTCCGACATGTGTCAAACGATGGTCAGGAACCCCAAGAACTTGTTGGAATTCAACTGCCACATGCAATGGAGCAACAGTTTGAAAGAGGTTCCATCACCACACCCACTTGAGTGTGTGTGTGTCCATGTGGATCATTGTGATTTGGAAAAGAACACATGCAATAGCACTCAATATGTTTCAAACCATGGTTTGGAAGCCTAGGAACATGTTCGAATTCAACTACCGCATGTAATGGAGCACTAGTTTAAAACAAGTTGCATCACCACACCCACTTGAGTGTGTGTGGCCATGTGGATCATTGTGGTTTCGAAAAGAACAGATGCAATGGCACTATAATATGTGCCAAACCATGGTCAGGAACCCCAAGAACATGCTCGAATTCAAATGCCACATGGAATAGAGCGCTAGTTTGAAAGAGGTTGCATCACCACACCCACTTAAGTGTGTGTGGACATGTGGATCATTGTGGTTTGGAAAAGAACACATGCAATGGCACTCCAATATGTGTGAAACCATGGTTTGGAAGCCCAGGAACATGTTGGAATTGAACTGCCACATGTAATGGAGCACTAGTTTAAAAGAGGTTGTGTCACCACACCCACTTGAGTGTGTGTGTGGCCATGTGGATCATTGTGCTTTGGAAAAGAACACATGCACTTGCACTCCAATATATGCCCAACCATGGTTAGGAACCCAAACATGTTGGAGTTCAACTACCACATGCAATGGAGAACTAGTTTGCAAGAGGTTGCATCACCACACCCACTTGAGTGTGTGTGCCATGTGGATCATTGTGGTTTGGAAAAGAACACATGCAATGGAACTCCAATATGTATCAAACCCTGCCTAGGAACCCTAGGAACATTTTGGAATTCAACTGCCACATGCAATGGAGCAACAGTTTGAAAGAGGTTGCATCACCACATCCACTTGAGTGTGTGTGGCCGTGTGGATCATTGTGGTTTGGAAAAGAACACATGCAATGGAACTCCGATATGTGTCAAACGATGGTCAGGAACCCCAAGAACTTGTTGGAATTCAACTGCCACATGCAATGGAGCAACAGTTTGAAAGAGGTTCCATCACCACACCCACTTGAGTGTGTGTGTCCATGTGAATCATTGTGGTTTGGAAAAGAACACATGCAATAGCACTCAATATGTTTCAAACCATGGTTTGGAAGCCTAGGAACATGTTGGAATTCAGCTGCCGCATGCAATGGAGCACTAGTTTAAAACAAGTTGCATCACAACACCCACTTGAGTTTGTGTGGCCATGTGGATCATTGTGGTTTCGAAAAGAACAGATGCAATGGCACTATAATATGTGCCAAACCATGGTCAGGAACCCCAAGAACATGCTCGAATTAAAATGCCACATGGAATGGAGCACTAGTTTGAAAGAGGTTGCATCACCACACCCACTTAAGTGTGTGTGGACATGTGGATCATTGTGGTTTGGAAAAGAACACATGCAATGGCACTCCAATATGTGTGAAACCATGGTTTGGAAGCCCAGGAACATGTTGGAATTCAACTGCCACATGAAATGGAGCACTAGTTTAAAAGAGGTTGTGTCACCACACCCACTTGAGTGTGTGTGTGGCCATGTGGATCATTGTGGTTTGGAAAAGAACACATGCACTTGCACTCCAATATATGCCCAACCATGGTTAGGAACCCAAAACATGTTGGAGTTCAACTGCCACATGCAATGGAGAACTAGTTTGCAAGAGGTTGCATCACCACACCCACTTGAGTGTGTGTGCCATGTGGATCATTGTGGTTTGGAAAAGAACACATGCAATGGAACTCCAATATGTATCAAACCCTGGCCAGGAACCCTAGGAACATTTTGGAATTCAACTGCCACATGCAATGGAGCAACAGTTTGAAAGAGGTTGCATCACCACATCCACTTGAGTGTGTGTGGCCGTGTGAATCATTGTGGTTTGGAAAAGAACACATGCAAGGCCACTCCGATATGTGTCAAACCATGCTCAGGATGCCCAGGAACATGTTGGAATTGAACTGCCACATGCAATGGAGCACTAGTTTGAAAGAGGTTGCGTCACCACACCCACTTGAGTGTGTGTGGCCATGTGGATCATTGTGGTTTGGAAAAGAACACATGAAATGGCACTCCAATATGTGTCAAACCATGGTCAGGACGCCCAGGAACATGTTGGAATTGAACTGCCACATGCAATGGAGCACTAGTTTGAAAGAGGTTGCGGCACCACACAACCTTGAGTGTGTGTGGCCATGTGGATCATTCTGGTTTGGAAAATAACACATGCAATGCCACTCCAATATGTGTCAAACCATGGTTTGGAAGCCCGGGAACATGTTGGAATTCAACTGCCACATGCAATGGAGCACTAGTTTGAAATATTTTGCATCACCACACCCACTTGAGTGTGTGTGGCCATGTGGTTCATTGTGGTTTGGAAAGGAACACATGCAATGCCACTCGAATATGTGTCAAACCATGGTCAGGAACCCTAGGAACATGTTGGAATTCAACTGCCACATGCAATGGAGCACCAGTTTGAAAAAGGTTGCATCACCACACCCACTTGAGTGTGTGTGTTCATGTGGATCATTGTGGTTTGGAAAACAACACATGCAATGGAACTCCAATATGTGTCAAACCATGGTCAGGAACCCCAGGAACTTGTTGGAATTCAACTGCCACATGCAATGGAGCACCAGTATGAAAGAGGTTGCATCACCACACCCACTTGAGTGTGTGTGTCCATGTGGATCATTGTGGTTTGGAATAGAACACATGCAATGGAACTCCGATATGTGTCAAACGATGGTCAGGAACCCCAAGAACTTGTTGGAATTCAACTGCCACATGCAATGGAGCAATAGTCTGAAAGAGGTTCCATCACCACACCCACTTGAGTTCGTGTGTCCATGTGGATCATTGTGGTTTGGAAAAGAACACATGTAGTGGCACTCAATATGTTTCAAACCATGGTTTGGAAGCCCAGGAACATGTTGGAATTCAACTACCGCATGCAATGGAGCACTAGTTTGAAACAAGTTGCATCACCACACCCACTTTAGTGTGTGTGGCCATGTGGTTCATTGTGGTTTGGAAAGGAACACATGCAATGCCACTCCAATATGTGTCAAACCATGGTCAGGAACCCTAGGATAATGTTGGAATTCAACTGCCACATGCAATGGAGCACCAGTTTGAAAAAGGTTGCATCACCACACCCACTTGAGTGTGTGTGTTCATGTGGATCATTGTGGTTTGGAAAAGAACACATGCAATGGAACTCCAATATGTGTTAAACCATGGCTAGGAACCCCAGGAACTTGTTGGAATTCAACTGCCACATGCAATGGAGCACCAGTTTGAAAGAGGTTGCATCACCACACCCACTTGAGTGTGTGTGTCCATGTGGATCATTGTGGTTTGGAATAGAACACATGCAATGGACCTCCGATATGTGTCAAACGATGGTCAGGAACCCCAAGAACTTGTTGGAATTCAACTGCCACATGCAATGGAGCAATAGTTTGAAAGAGGTTCCATCACCACACCCACTTGAGTTCGTGTGTCCATGTGGATCATTGTGGTTTGGAAATGAACACATGCAGTGGCACTCAATATGTTTCAAACCATGGTTTGGAAGCCCAGGAACATGTTGGAATTCAACTGCCGCATGCAATTGAGCACTAGTTTGAAACAAGTTGCATCACCACACCCACTTGAGTGTGTGTGGCCATGTGGATCATTGTGGTTTCGAAAAGAACAGATGCAATGGCACTATAATATGTGCCAAACCATGGTCAGGAACCCCAAGAACATGTTGGAATTCAAATGCCACATGGAATGGAGCACTAGTTTGAAACAGGTTGCATCACCACTCCCACTTAAGTGTGTGTGGACATGTGGATCATTGTGGTTTGGAAAAGAACACATGCAATGGCACTCCAATATGTGTGAAACCATGGTTTGGAAGCCCAGGAACATGTTGCAATTCAACTGCCACATGAAATGGAGCACCAGTTTAAAAGAGTTTGTGTCACCACACCCACTTGAGTGTGTGTGTGGCCATGTGGATCATTGTGGTTTGGAAAAGAACACATGCACTTGCACTCCAATATATGCCCAACCATGCTCAGGAACCCCAAACATGTTGGAGTTCAACTACCACATGCAATGGAAAACTAGTTTGCAAGAGGTTGCATCACCACACCCACTTGAGTGTGTGTGCCATGTGGATCATTGTGGTTTGGAAAAGAACACATGCAATGGAACTCCAATATGTATCAAACCCTGGCCAGGAACCCTAGGAACATTTTGGAATTCAACGGTCACATGCAATGGAGCACCAGTTTGAAAGAGGTTGCATCACCACATCCACTTGAGTGTGTGTGGCCGTGTGGATCATTGTGGTTTGGAAAAGAACACATGCAATGCCACTCCAATATGTGTCAAACCATGCTCAGGATGCCCAGGAACATGTTGGAATTGAACTGCCACATGCAATGGAGCACTAGTTTGAAAGAGGTTGCGTCACCACACCCACTTGAGTGTGTGTGGCCATGTGGATCATTGTGGTTTGGAAAAGAACACATGCAATGGCACTCCAATATTTGGCAAACCATGGTTTGGAAGCCCGAGAACATGTTGGAATTCAATTGCCACATGCAATGGAGCACCAGTTTGAAATATGTTGCATCACCACACCCACTTGTGTGTGTGGCCATGTGGTTCATTCTGATTTGGAAAGGAACACATGCAATGCCACTCCAATATGTGTCAAACCATGGTCAGGAATCCCAGGAACATGTTGGAATTCAACTGCCACATGCAATGGAGCAGCAGTTTGAAAAAGGTTGCATCACCACGCCCACTTCAGTGTGTCTGACCATGTGGATCATTGTGGTTTGGAAAAGAACACATGCAATGGCACTCCAATATGTGCCAAACCATGGTTTGGAAGCCCGGGAACATGTTGGAATTCAACTGCCACATGCGATGGAGCACCAGTTTGAAACAGGTTGCGTCACCACACCGACTTGAGTGTGTGTGTGGCCATGTGGATCATTGTGGATTGGAAAAGAACACCTGCAATGGAACTCCAATATATGTCTAACCATGGTCAGGATCCCCAAACATGTTGGAGTTCAACTGCCACATGCAATCGAGCACTAGTTTGAAAGAGGTTGCATCACCACACCCACTTGAGTGTGTGTGTGTGCCATGTGGATCATTAAAGTTTGGAAAAGAACACATGCAATGGAACTCCAATATGTATCAAACCATGTCTAGGAACCCCAGGAACATTTTGGAATTCAACTGCCACATGCAATGGAGCACCAGTTTGAAAGAGGTTGCCTCACCACATCCACTTGAGTGTGTGTGGACATGTGGATCATTGTGGTTTGGAAAAGAACACATGCAATGCCACTCCAATATTTGTCAAACCATGTTCAGGATACCCAGGAACATGTTGGAATTCAACTTCCACATGCAATGGAGCACTAGTTTGAAAGAGGTTGCGTCACCACACCCACTTGAGTGTGTGTGGCCATGTGGATCATTGTGGTTTGGAAAAGAACACAGGCAATGGCACTCCAATATTTGTCAAACCATGGTTTGGAAGCCGAGGAACATGTTGGAATTCAATTGCCACATGCAATGGAGCACCAGTTTGAAAGAGGTTGTGTCACCACACCCACATGAGTGTGTGTGGCCATGTGGATCATTGTGGTTTGGAAAAGAACACATGCAATTGCACTCCTATATGTGTCCAACCATGGTCAGGAATCCCAAACATGTTGGAGTTCAACTGCCACATGCAATGGAGCACTAGTTTGAAAGAGTTTGCATCACCACACCCACTTGAGAGTGTGTGCCATGTGGATCATTGTGGTTTGGAAAAGATCACATGCAATGCAACGCCAATATGTATCAAACCCTGGCCAGGAACCCTAGGAACATTTTGGAATTCAACTGACACATTCAATGGAGCACTAGTTTGAAAGAGGTTGCATCACCACATCCACTTGAGTGTGTGTGGCCATGTGGTTCATTGTGGTTTGGAAAGGAACACATGCAATGCCACTCCAATATGTGTTAAACCATGGTCAGGAACCCTAGGAACATGTTGGAATTCAACTGCCACATGCAATGGAGCACCAGTTTGAAAAAGGTTGCATCACCACACCCATTTCAGTGTGTCTGACCATGTGGATCATTCTGGTTTGGAAAAGAACTCATGCAATGGCACTCCAATATGTGCCAAACCATGGTTTGGAATCCCGGGAACATGTTGGAATTCAACTGCCACATGCAATGGAGCACCAGTTTGAAAGAGGTTGCGTCACCACACCGACTTGAGTGGGTGTGGCCATGTGGATCATTGTGGATTGGAAAAGAACACCTGCAATGGAACTCCAATATATGTCTAACCATGGTCAGGATCCCCAAACATGTTGGAGTTGAACTGCCACATGCAATGGAGCACTAGTTTGAAAGAGGTTGCATCACCACACCCACTTGCGTGTGTGTGTGTGACATGTGGATCATTAAAGTTTGGAAAAGAACACATGCAATGGAACTCCAATATGTATCAAACCATGGCTAGGAACCCCAGGAACATTTTGGAATTCAACTGCCACATGCAATGGAGCACCAGTTTGAAAGAGGTTGCATCACCACATCCACTTGAGTGTGTGTGGACATGTGGATCATTGTGGTTTGGAAAAGAACACATGCAATGCCACTCCAATATTTGTCAAACCACGCTCAGGATACCCAGGAACATGTTGGAATTCAACTTACACATGCAATGGAGCACTAGTTTGAAAGAGGTTGCGTCACCACACCCACTTGAGTGTGTGTGGCCATGTGGATCATTGTGGTTTGGAAAAGAACACAGGCAATGGCACTCCAATATTTGTCAAACCATGGTTTGGAAGCCGAGGAACATGTTGGAATTCAATTGCCACATGCAATGGAGCACCAGTTTGAAAGAGGTTGTGTCACCACACCCACATGAGTGTGTGTGGCCATGTGGATCATTGTGGTTTGGAAACGAACACATGCAATTACACTCCAATAGGTGTCCAACCATGGTCAGGATGCCCAGGAACATGTTGGAATTGAACTGCCACGTGCAATGGAGCACTAGTTTGAAAGAGGTTGCGACACCACACCAACTTGAGTGTGTGTGGCCATGTGGATCATTGTGGTTTGGAAAATAACACATGCAATGGCACTCCAATATTTATCAAACCATGGTTTGGAAGCCATGGAACATGTTCGAATTCAATTGCCACATGCAATGGAGCACTAGTTTGAAATAATTTGCATCATCACACCCACTTGAGTGTGTGTGGCCATGTGGTTCATTGTGGTTTGGAAAGTAACACATGCAATGCCACTCCAATATGTGTCAAACCATGGTCAAGAACCCTAGGAACATGTTGGAATTCAACTGCCACATGCAATGGAGCACCAGTTTGAAAAAGGTTGCATCACCACACCCACTTGAGTGTGTGTGTTCATGTGGATCATTGTGGTTTGGAAAAGAACTCATGCAATGGAACTCCAATATGTGTCAAACCATGTTCAGGAACCCCAAGAACATGTTGGAATTCAACTGCCACATGAAATGGAGCACTAGTTTGAAAAAGGTTGCCTCACCACACCCACTTGAGTTTGTGTGGCCATGTGGATCATTATGGTTTGGAAAAGAACACATGCAATGAAACTCCAATATGTGTCAAACCATGGTTTGGAAGCCAGGAACATGTTGGAATTCAACTACCACATGCAATGGAGCACTAGTTTGAAAGAGGTTGCATCACCACATCCACTTGAGTGTGTGTGGCCCTGTGGATCATTGTGGTTTGTAAAGGAACATATGGAATGGCACTCCAATATGTGTCAAACCATGGTCAGGAACCCTAGGAATATGTTCAAATTCAACTGCCAAATGCAATGGAGCACTAGTTTGAAAGAGGGTGCATCACCACACCCACTTGTGTGTGTGTTTCCATGTGGATCATTGTGGTTTGGAAAAGAATACATGCAATGGCACTCCAATATGTGTCAAACCATGCTCAGGAAGCCTAGGAACATGCTGGAATTCAACTACCACATGCAATGGAGCACCATTTTGAAACATGTTGTTTTGGAGATATACTTTCCGGGTATCCTTATTGTGCCTCACTAAGCAGGGTGGCCCACTTTGGGATAGAGATTTTCTTCACGAGCGGCCCAGTTAGGGAGAAGAGACGGAGTCCTGTCCGTCTACGAGAAGGCCTAGAAGACTTACCGACATAGGCATGTTATGTTACTTGTAGTTCAAGATGTACTCTGTAACCGACTCTTAGTCGTAGCCGGATAGGTCTCTCCTGTAAACCCTAGGCCGGATATCTATATAAGACATCCTAGGGTACGCCTTTAGGGCAACACCTCAATAGTCTACAATCTCAACTCGCACAGCGAAACCCTTGTAACCCATATTCCAGCTCTGCCGTATTACTGGATTGCTAGCAGGAGTAGGATCCGTCCAAAGCCGGCGGATTCAAACCTGGGTAAACTTGTGTGCTCACCGTCCCGGACCATACGTCTCACACCCCTCTCTTCCACACACCTCGAGGACCCCCTCATGGTGTACTTTTCATAATTCCGATGACAGATGGAACCCACCATGGGGCAAGTGAGCTTCGAATCTGCGTTCCGAGCGGAATCTGCAAGAATCGGAATCGGCGAGACCATCGTCGTCGGTCGCGTCCTCTATGCTAGCGACGTCCCTCTCATCATTCTCGACGAGACCTAGATTCTGGCTAGGGAGGCCATGACTGCCTACACCATCATGTCTTTTGGCGAGATTGATGTTTACATCGGTTTCACTAAACCTGCCCCACCCACCCTAGCGGTGATGATAGAGGCAGAAGAAATCTCTGGGTCCACTTTGTCCATGGAGGCGGCAGAGTTCTGGATCTTAGAAAATCCTAATCCCACCCAGCCCACACCTATCACGGAGATAGTGGAGAAAGATGAGCCTAAAGTAGACATCGCGGTGCAAGTCGAACCTAGAGTGGATCTCCCTAGCGAGGCCGAATCCCCGATCGATCTACCCGTCATGGTCGAAATCCAGGAAGAGCATGATAATAACTCTGGTTCCGGCTTTGCTAATGCTGGAACATATTAACCCTTCCTGAGGCATATATTGAGGCGCATGATGATGTAAGGTGCAAACGTGGATGATGTTCTCGAGACCATCATGCGTTTCTAGGAAGACCATGAGGACAGCCGCAACTACCTCAGGACGCACACGTCGCACTTTGTAGAATACGTTGGAACTGGATCTGGCTCTACCGATGCTGGAGACAACAAAGACTCGGTGCTGGAGACGATCAAAACAAACACTGACTTACTGGCATCTTCGGATGATTCCATGACGTCAATGGATTTCTGAAAGTTCTCCACGGAATACAAAGAGGAGTTCAACTCCAAAGCTGTAGAAGAAGGAGAAGCCATGGACGAAGGATCCGGAGAAAACTCTCCCAAGTCGCAGGATGGCATGGATCTTGGAGACAATCCCGATGTCCAGATGTCCGAAAGTACTGATCGGAGCTTGACTCCGGGAAACGAACCCAAAGCCGTCTTTGCTACCGGCGCTGTCAAGAAGGCAAAGAAGAAGAACAAGAAGAACAAGACCCCGGCAAAAGACTCTCCAGCGGAGGAAGTGGTTGCCGAGGAGTATGAAGAAGACTCGGATGGAGCACTAATCCCATATGAGCCCAAAAAAGCTTCGCTGGATGGATATGTGGTCACTGCTAGTGCCCGTAAACTCATCGATGCTGCATTAACTATGCCTATCCCTACAACTGCAGAATTTACTGCTGAAGAGTTGGAAGAAAGGGCTCAAGCCCTAGAAGCGCGTCGGCAAGTACTCCTGGATGAAGCCAACAGCATCAAGGAAGACAAGAAGCGCATAGTTACTGCGGAGAAGTTCATCTCTCTGCAGCATCAAAAGACCCGGAAACGATACACGCATGCCGACAAATTTCCGGAAGTCCACATGGTTCTCTTTGAAGGGGACCAGGGATTCCTCGGCTCGACAGCAAGGGAGATCTGGTGTACCCAACACCAGTACAGAACACTACCGCGGCTCGAGATATCCTGGCGAACAATCCAGGCCTAGAACAGGTCTGGTTGGGTATAAAGCTGCTCACCAAGGCCCTGGAGCAACAGAAGGTCGCGAAATCAGGAAGCGGAAAACTGGTCTATCAATTTGACCAATGTCGCACGGATCTGGCCTAGAATAATATTAGACCCCAACGGGTTCCGGAACAACATTACCATTCCGACCATTGGGAAGACAACTACTCAAGAACCGTATATTCAGGGCAGCGCCATAGACCGCACATGACTAGAGCAACATTGCTCTAGCCGCAGAGAAAGAAGTGATTACTTACTGTATCCGAGAAACCCTCCCTGGCGAGAGTCAAATAATCGCAGGGAAGAAGACAAAGAGAAGCATCGGGAGAAGGACCGTCAGAGGATGCCACCTCCTAGACATGCAAGCTGTCTAGCTGAACCCCATCGCGATGGGAACGACGGACACCATGCCGAGTCAAGTCGGCATGGGGCTCACCGCAATGAAGACCCTCCTCGGAATCGGAATAATGACGCTCCAGATGGAGGCCGGCGATCAGCCAGAAACAATCCACCTGCATCGCCCTCTCCTCCAAGCAACCATCACAACAACTCTCAAGGAGGCCAAGGAGGACGCCGTGGTAGAGGAGGTGGTGGAAGAAGAAGAAGTCCGGCTCCAAGACACCACAGCTATAGGGAACAACTAAGACGGCGTTTCTTGTCACCAAGTGACGCGAGACACCGGATCAACTCCCACATAGAGGCGCGGCTCTACGAGTCAGATAATATCTACGTAGGTCCAAAGTGCTTCGAACCACGTATTCGACAAACAAACTTCCCGGAAGGATTTGCTATCTCAAGACACATCCAACCCTACGATGGTGTGGCCTAGCCAGATACTTGTCTCCAGGATTTTTTCCAGGCTTGATGCATCGCCAAAGGCGGAAATACCTTGGTCACGACCCGATATCTCCCACTTATGTTGCGGAAGACGGCACGATCATGGCTCAATGAACTTCCGGAGAATACCATACACAACTGGTATGACATGCAAAACGCGTTCTTTCAGAATTTCGAAGGAACATATCTGAGGCCCTGTACGATAGGAGACCTACAGCGTTGCACCCAGAAAGCCAAAGAAACTTGCCGAGATTACCTTGGATGATGGATTGACACCAAGAACTCCTATGAAGGAGTAAATGATCAAACTGCGATTGAAGCTTTCATTGCAGGACTCCCAATTGGTTTACTACGTCACCGCTTGAAGTATGACAAAGTCACTGATCTGGGAGATATGATAGAAACATCGAGCATGCATATGCCGACGACGATGCAGAGGGATTATTAAATGCCCTAGATGTGCCACAGTCGGCAAAACAACTAAAGCAACAAGATCAGAAGCGCAAGAATACCTTGGAAGAAAAACCCAACACGGAAATAGCAGCGGTCACTGCTACTTTTAGGTTAGGAGGACGAGGAGGGCATGGCAGTGGCCGCGGACGCGATCGTGGGACTTCAAGAGTCCAGGGTAGAGGAGACCAGCAACCTGGCAAAACCTACTCCTGGGCAGACATTGCCAATAACCCGTGTGTTCATCACTTAGATGCCAACGGGGGCTCATCTCACACATACGCCGAGTGTCGTTTCAACAATGACATCAAGAAAGACGATATTGCTGGCTACAGGGCTAAGCGGAAGAAGGGAAAGAAGAATCCCAAAAAAGAGAAGGAGACCAAGGAAGATTCCGACATGGAGGAAGCTGACCCTTCAAATCCCAAGCCGGATGGAGAGAAGAACTTCCCAACAAAGAAAGACACTTACGTCACTTTCCTTGGGTATCAACCAACTAAGGTCAAGAAGGTAGTTTTCCATGAGCTCAACACAACTATTCTGGCTGTCCCACAATTCTTGGACTGGTCGGAAGTGGCAATCACCTTTGACCGTGCTAATCATCCGCCTAAGTTGCACGGCTATGGTTTCTCCAAGACTCTCATGGACGGTGGCAGCAGCATCAATATTCAGTATGTCAAAACGCTACATCGGATGCGGATCTTGGAGACTCAGCTGAATCATAGCTCTGTGATCTTTCACGAAGTTGTCCCAGTAAGACAAGCAAATTCCCTAGGAGAGATCACTTTGGATGTTACCTTCGGAACTCCAAAGAACTATCGGACGGAGTCACTTTCCTTCGAAGTGGTCCCGTTCAAGAGCACATACCACGCTATATTCGGACGTCCCGATTACTGGGCTTTTATGGCTTGTCCGTGTTACATTTACAATATGATGAAAATTCCAGGTCCCAAAGGCGTGATCACCTTCAGAGGAGACCCCAAGAAGGTGAGAGAGTGCGAGGACAGAAATGTCGCCTTTCCTAAAGTCGTGCTCCACGCCCAGGAGTACCAAGTGATCAAAAAGACCATTGATCTGTCCGAGATGCCCGTGACGAAGAAGGAGGTGACAAAGCCGACTCCGGAGTTCAAGGAATCGGAAGAGACGATGAAGACGCCGTTGAAGGATGATGACCCCTCCAAGGTGACCCAGATAGGTGTAAGCCTAGATAGCACATAAGAAAGCGTGCTCATCAAGTTCCTCCAAGCAAATCAAGATATCTTCGCATGGCAGCCATCTGACATGACTGGAGTACCTAGGGAACTTGCTGAGCACTCTCTAAATGTACACCCAAACGCTAAACACGTCAAATAGTCCTTACAATGTTTTGACAATGAAAAGCAAAAAGAAATAGCTAAGGAACTAGCCCAGCCCGAGTTATCCGGATTCATAGAAGAGGTCATCCACACTGAGTGGTCAGCCAATCCTGTAATGGTCCCTAAAAAGGACACGACTGATTTAAGGATGTGTGTTGATTATACTGCCTTGAACAAGGCTTTTCCCAAAGATCCATTCGCTCTACCTAGAATTGATCAAGTTATTGAGTCTACGGTACGCTCGGAACTCCTATGTTTTGTTGACACATATTCCGGTTATCACCAAATTCGGATGAAGGAATCAGACAAAGTCAAAACTTCATTCATAACCCACTTCAGAACCTTCTGTTTTGTTACGATGGCCTTTGGGCTCAAGAACCCAGGAGCTACGTACCATCGCACTATGCAGCGTTGCCTCCATGATCAAATCGGACACAACGTACATGCATATGTGGACGACATTGTGGTAATGTCCAAAAACAAGGAAACCTTAAATTCTGACTTGGAGGAAATGTTCGCCAATCTACGCAAATACAATATAATGCTTAACCCGTAGAAATGTTTCTTTGGAATACCAGCCGGAAAATTGTTAGGTTTCATCGTGTCTCAAAGACATGGCCATCATGTTGCAACCATGAAGAACGAGTGGAAATCTACGATAAATCCATGAAGAAGGAGTGGAAATCTTATGAGAAATCCACAAAGGCGGATGTGGCCATCATGCTACAGCCAAATCTTTAGTGGCAAAAGATTTTCAACAAGGATCTTTCTGGCTTACAGCCAAGGCAGACGCCGAACGGCTGGTCAAGACATGCAAAGGCTGCCAAAAGAATGCCAAACAAGAACATGTTCCGGCTGATCAGTTGCGAACAATACCTATAACATGGCCTTTCGCGGTCTGGGGGCTTGACATGGTAGGACCGTTTAAATGGGATCCAAGTGGATTTACTCATCCCTTAGTTATGGTGGATAATTCACAAAATAGATTGAGGCTAAAACCGTCACCAGTTGTGATGGAGCAACAACCAGAAGATTTGTCGAGGATGTCATAATCCGATATGGTTATCCACATAGGATTATCATGGAAACAGGAGTAACTTTTCTATGGGAGAGCTTGCCGAATTCTGTGATGAATAAAATATCCGGCTTCACATTGTGTCAGTTGCACATCCATAGGCTAATGGAAAACTCGAAAGAGAAAATGGTTTCAACATACAAGGCATAAACCAAGACTCGAAGCACCACTACGACGTATGGAGTTTACGAACAACTCCGAACAGGTCAACCGGATACACACCTTTCTTCTTGGTCTATGGTGCAAAAGCAGTTCTTCCTAGTGATTTGATTCATACTTCTCCCCGAGTTGCCACATGCAATGGAGCACCAGTTTGAAAGAGGTTGCATCACCACACCTAATTGAGTGTGTGGGGCCATGTGGATCATTGTGGTTTGGAAAGGAACACATGCAATGACACTCCAATATGTGCCAAACAATGGTCAGGAACCTCTAGAAACATGTTGAAATTCAACATCACATGCAATGGAGCACCATATTGAAAGAGGTTGCATCAACACACCCAATTGAGTGTGTGTCCATGTGGATCATTGTGGTTTGGAAAAGAACACATGCAATGGCACTCCAATATGTGTCAAACCATGGTCAGGAACCCCATGAACTTGTTCGAATTCAACTGCCACATGCAATGGAGCACCAGTTTGAAAGAGGTTGCATCACCACACCGACTTGAGTGTGAGTGGCCATGTCGATCATTGTGGTTTGGAAAATAACACATGCAATGGCACTCCAATATGTGTCAAACCATGGTCAGGAACATGCTGGCATTCAACTACCACATGCAATAGAGCACTAGTTTGAAAAAGGTTGCCTCACCACACCCACTTGAATGTGTGGCCATGTGGAATATATGGTTTGGAAAATAACACATGCAATTAAACTCCAATATGTGTCATACCATGGTTTGGAAGCCCAGGAACATGTTGGAATTCAACTGCCACATAAAATGGAGCACCAGTTCATCACCACACCCACTTGAGTGTTTGTGGCCATGTGGATCATTATGGTTTGGAAAATAACAAATGCAATTACACTACAATATGTGTCAAACCATGGTCAGGAAGGCCAGGAACATGTTGGAATGCAACTACCACATGCAATGGAACACTAGTTTGAAAGAGGTTGCATCACCACATTCACTTGAGTGTGTGTGGCCATGTGGATCATTGTGGTTTGGAATGTAACATATGCCATGGCACTCCAATATGTGCCAAACCATGGTCAGGAACCCCAAGAACGTGTTGGAATTTAACTGCCAAATGCAATTGAGCACCAGTTTGAAAGAGGTTACATCACCACACCCACTTGAGTGTGTGTGGCCATGAGGATCATTGTTGTTTGGAAAAGAAAACATGCAATCACTACAAGAAAAGTTCCCTTCCGCAATGACTTGGCCCGATGGTCGTCGTAGAAGGTGCGTCTTCCGCGACGAAATTCTCGTCTCAGCCATGGCCGATGGAAAACTTTTTTTCCAGTTGCACGGCCCTCTACTATGACGGATCTGCTAAAAACATGGAGGAAGCTCGGCTAGCGCGTGGCAGAAGCAAGATTTTCGTTTCCTCGCACGACGTTGACTCGTCAAAGTCTTTTGAGGCGTGTGGGTCCCGGACGTCAGTGTCTCTAGCAGACCATACTTTTGGGTCGCGCCTCCCAAATTGGAACTTGATAACATAGCCCGAGGCGTCTGCCGTTTAGTCAGGCTGCTAGGTCCCACATGTCAGCCTCTCATTAGAAGGATCATGTGTATGATGGAATTTTTTTCCTTCGCTCGCGCTACCCTGTTCCGAAGTTAATAGCGCTGCTCGATGCATCTACCATCAAATCAACCTCCTGGGACTCACATGTCATCCTCTTATTAGAAGAAATGTGTGTATGATGGATTTTTTTCCTTCGCTAGCGCTACCCGATTCCGAGTTGATAACACTGCTTGACGCATCTACCATTTAACCAACCTCCTAAGCCACACATGTCATCCTCTCATTAGAAGAAACGTGTGTATGATGGATTTTTCCTTCGCTCGCGCTACCCTGTTCCGAACTTGATAGCATTGTTCGATGCATCTACCGTTTAATCACGTTGTTGGAACCCACATGTCATCCTCTCATTAGAAGAAACATGTGTATGATGGATTTTTTACCCTCTGTAGCACTTTCGTGTTCCGAACTTGATAGCTTTGCTCGCTGCATCCGCCGTTTATTCAGGCTGGTGGGTCCCTTATGTCAGCCTCATATTAGAAGAATCGTGGGTATGATGGAAATTTTTTCTACTCTAGCGCTACCTTGTTCCGAACTAGATAGCGTTGCTCGTCGAATCTGCCATTTGCTCACGCTGCTGGGTCCCCCATTTTAGCCTCTCATTAAAAGAAACGTGTACATGCTGTACTTTTTTCTTGCTCACGCCTCCCTGTTTCGAACTGGCTACGTTGCTCGATGCAGCATCTGTATAAGGTCGCGCTTCCGGGTCCCACCTATCAACCTCTCTGTAAATGAAACGTGTGTATGATGGAATTTTTTTGGCCATGTCCGTTGTTTTGACCTTGGCAACTTGCAAGGTCCTAGATGTCAACCACCTCTACGTAGGAAACGTGTCTATGCTGGGTCCCAGCTGACAGCCTCTATTTGAAAGAAACGTGTGTAGATTGGACTATTTTTTGGGGTCCCAGATGTCAGCCTCAGAGTACAAAAAATACTCAGAAATTCCGAATTAAAAAGATTATGGGCTAACTTGGGGTAGATGCCCTATTCGTCATGGCTTGTATTTCATGGGCTCACTCCTGAATTGAATGGGCTACGGTCGGTGGCCATAAGACCACGAAAAGGCTGAATTAGAAGGTATTGGGCTATGCTTGGGGCTGATAGGCTAATTTCATGGGCTATGCTTGGGCCTGCTGGGTCTGACATGTCAGCTTCTCTGTAAGTGCAACGTGTGTATGATTGACTTTTTTTCGGCCGCGTCTTCTGTTTTCACCGTGGCAGTCGTGTACGATCTTACTGTTGGGGCCCTTATGTCAGCCTCTCTGGCATGTTCTGTCATGTGGGTCCCTGATGCATCCTAGTATGTTCTGCTTGGTGGGTCCTTGATGCAAGCCTCTCTGTACAAGTATTTAAACTTTTTTTCGAACCAACCCTCAAAACAAACTCTAAGGACGCTGCATGCTGGTGGGTCCGTGATGTCAGCCTCTCTGTAATGCGATATTGCTATAAGAAAAAAATGTAAACCCAAGATACACAGACACAAAGGCGATTCGAACAAAAGACATTCAAATCAAATAAACATAAACTGAGTGCCAAATACAACAAAGATATTTATAGAAAAAATATCATTAGTACTACAACTTCTATATTAGTCTTCTTAAAATATTTTGTGTCTATGTTTATCTCTTTTAAAATATAAAAAGGCAACGCTCCTGGCATCTCAATTTATAAAATGCCACATAATGAGGTATTTTCTTAAAAACATGGGTAGGCAGAGATTTTTTTTAAACATGACTAGATATGTCAGAATCTAGACAAATGTAAGAACATTAATTTGGATCGGAGGGAGTACTAGATTTCTTCTCCTGGTTACTAAAAATTTCATTGTGTTGTGCTCTGCCGGATTCGAAACAAAGACCTCAATGAGGGCAGGGGAAAAGCGATAATTATTTTTGGCAGATGTTCATGTCAAAATTCAGCAGTACATAATAAGGTAGAAAAATTATCCGCAGATTCGAAGTTAATATTCGGGAGCACTTGACCAATTCAGCAGCATTTCAAAAGTGACCAATGCAGGAATACAGACAATGAAATACAATGCAGGAATACAGACAATTCAGCAGCATTTCAAAAATGACAGAACATTTGAGAGATTCAGTAGCTTTCCTTCTTGAAATTCAATAGCAGTACAGAGAGAATCAGTTCTTGTTCTAGCTAAAAAAATCTTGGCCCACGATCAGTTTGGCCTGTTCTCCTAATACACTCAATCATTGGAGCAAGCAAAACTGACGATCAAGTCTGCTTTTCTGTGCATGCCTCCTTCTCACATCAATGCAAAGCCTGGTAAAGATTATGAGCTTATGACAAGGCCAAGTTACAAAAGAAAAGCAAGACCATCTACTGCACTTGATCTAAACAAGTAGCAGTATATCAGTATTAGCTCTATAAAATGCCAAGTTCCAAAAGAAAAGCAAGACCATGTACTGCACTTGGTCTAAACAAGTAGCATTACATCAGTATTAGTTCTATAAAATGCCAAGTTCCAGAAGAAAAGCAAGATAATCTGCTGCACTTGATCTAAGCAAGTTCACGTACATCACAGTTGGTTCTACAAAATATTGTATTGTACGTACTAATAGTAACAACAGAACATTTGATAAATTCAGTAGCATTTAAAAGATTCAGCAGTACAGAATATGCCGAAAAAATATCGACAAATTCCTAGTTCATATTCAGCAGTACTTGACAGATTCCAAGTTTATATTCAGCAACACTTGACAGATTCAGCAGCATTTCAAACTAACCAAATTAGTAGTACACAGACAATAATTGACATATTCAGAAATGCACACATTGAAATTCAATAGATGTAGCTAGGCCCGATTCAAAAGTAAAGCGAGACCATATTCTACACTTCATCGGTCCATCTGAACAAGCACCAGTACATAGTTATTATTGCAAAATAGATTAGCAAAGGAAGAACACCGAAGACAGTATTCCAGGGTGAACACTGACGGTTGATGAGCGACCAGGTGCGACATTGGCACTGGTAGGAGCCACTGCAGCTCTTCGAACGGGATGCCGTCGGGCGACGCGGTGCTCTCCGACATGCATAGCCCGGATTTTTTTATCCTTCTCCCCTCAATCATAGTCGACAACCCAAACTTCACCATGTACCGCAGCGACAAGCACGTCGCCAACCTGACGCATACGATGGATACAACGTGTAGCTTTAGGCGCGTGTCAAATCGCACCGTGAACACAGTACCATCGTCTCGGATCTGATGATATCTACTGTCCGTAGGCCTGTTGCCGGCAGAGGCTTAGAGGAGTACCTGTGTGTTTTGCTGTAGCGGAAACTGCGCACCCTCATCGAGTGAGCTTCACAGAGGTGGGCGAGGAGCGCCGCCAGCGAGGCGGCGAAAATGCAGCCATCCTCCATGCAGTTGCAAGGGCCATGCACGCATGCAATCTTGTGGTTGTGGACCTGACGGTACGTGACCAATGTCCCACAACCGTCGTGGGGGCATCTGCTACCTTTTCCTCTGGTGACTCGGAGGTTCAACTTCTTGGAGCATGTGGCCAGCTGGATGGCTCGTCGAACACGTCAGTGCCGATGTTGCTCCATCCACCGTACCACCGGTTGGGCCCCAAATCTGCCATCGTGTCCCGATGGTTTGGGGGTGAGGCGGATCAATCTATGACTGTTGGGAGGTTTTGGAGGAGAGGGGTGGCGGCCTGGAAGGACCGATGCTGCGGGCGAGATGGCGAGGAAAATGAGTGATGCGCGCGTTGGATACGATACCAAATACTGTCAGAGATGGGAAAGAAGGTATGACTCTTTGAACGAGGAGTTTTTTACGTGTTCCTTCATCGGTCTTCTGCTATAGGGCGCAACTGCATCGAGGAGACTTTAATTATTAGCTAGCTAGTGTAGCACGCTAACACTGTGTAGTAGTATTTTAGTAGCATCGAGGAAACTTTACTAGTAGTAATTAGATAGCTAGTCTAGCATGCCAACGCTGTCTAGTAGAATGACATATCATCACAATATAAAATTGTACTACTCCATAAAGTAGTAATAGGTAAAGCTGAGAAAATAATTATATTTTTGAGCTTCTTCCATAAAGTATCGGGTGTATATTTGGTTCTTGTACTTGTGCATAGCGTTCATTGTGCTAAAGTCTAGTACTCCCTTTGACCCAAATTACTTGACTTAGGTTTATTTAGATATGGATGTATCTAGGACTAAAATATGTCTAGATATGGATGTATCTAGATAACTCTAAGTCAATTAATTTGGATCAGAGGGAGTATCAATAGAATGTCCTACTTCCTCCGTTTTAAAATATAAAATGGTTTAGCTTTTGTGAAAAAATGTATCTAGACATCTTTTACTACACACGAAAAGTATTGTGTAGGTTCGGAGTGAACCACACACTAAAAGTCGTCTAGATACATTCGTTTCGCACAAGTTAAAACATTTTATAATATGGAACAGAGTGAGTAGATGCTAGAATGGAAAAGAAGATTCGAGTGTTAGCAATGTTGGAATTTGCTAGTCTTGATACAACGGTTAATGTCGAAAGTTAACGGTACACTATATAGTGGTAAGATAAGATAAGATAAATCTCTAAAACATATGGTCTCGTCATATCAGCTTAACCAAAGACTACTTGTAACATCCCAAAACTTTAATCCAAGCTTAACAAGATCAAATCATCCAAAAATAGGGTTAACAAAAACTTTTCCAAATTTAAAATGAAAGCATTTATATGTGTATGCATTTAAAATAGGAGTTATTTGAATTGCCATGATTAATTGATCCAATGCTTGTAAAATGTTTCTTAGGTGATCTAAACATCATCTACATCATTCCCAAACTTTTCTTAAAGAAAATCAATTCAAAAAGAATTAAAAAGAAGGAATGGTCATTTTGGCAAATTTAACTCTCATGCCTACTTTGGCTATTCCTAGTACTCAATTCTTAACACAAATAGTTCTTGATCTTTGGACCCCTTGCTAGTACACATAATGAGGTACCAAGACCCACCTTTTGATCTGCTGAAAACATTCTGTTAACTATTTTAAATGACAGTTTAAAATTGAATCTAATGCATATGCATAGATCACCCCTATTTCAAAAACCATCTATTTGAGCTCCATTTTCAAAACCCTTGCAACCAGAGACTACCTATCACTAGTGGAGATCACTCAAAAATTTTGAAACAAAAATTCAAAACTTTCTTTCATGCGGCCATTTCATCAAACACTTGGCATGCATATTATCACCTCTAATCCAAGCTCACTGTTTTGAACAGGGTTTTGCCCCCAATTGATCCTCTCTTATCTCCTCTGTCCCCTCCTAGTCTAACCAAATTCTTAACTCCCATCTCCCTTGTCCCTAACCTTCTTGCCATGTCAACCCGAGGGCATGGTTGCCGGCCAAACTTTGCCCCGCCACAGCAAACCATTTCCCCCTCTTTCGCCATGTCTAGGAGGTATCTAGGAGCTCATCGCCACCCCCTGTCCCTTGCCCGAGCCCAGACCAGCAGTGGACCACCGAGCACAAACCGCGCCCAGTGCCACCGCACCATGCCAGTGCCGCCCCCAGAGCACACCCTGTCCCCGCTTGCACAGACCACCCCTTGGCACCAGCCCGCGCCCGCTGCTCCACCTCGACCTGGAGAACACCCCAGATATCCCCGTTCGCCGCCCAAAGCCTCACAGCGACCGCTCGCCGTGGAAACTGCCACCTCTGCCTCTCAGAGCGCCACCTCGCCCAGACCGCGTGCCACCGCCCCTACGGCCGCATTCAATTCCTAGAGCACCGCCAGGAGACTGCCTGTCGATTGCCACCCCCAGCCATGCCTCTACCTCGCCGTAGCCTTGTCGCCACCGTCGCCTGCCCATCCCGCTCGGTCTCACCGTCGGGCCTATAAAAGGAGCCTCTCCAGCCTCTTCTCTCCACACCATTCCACTCTCCTCACCTCTCTGAACCTCACCCACCTCTAGCTAGAGCAAGTGGAGCAGCAGCTCACCGGAATTCGAACCGGAGCAGCCGCGACAGGAGGAGAAGGGTGTCGTTGATTGCGACCACCCCAAGCTCCACCGCAACCGCGCCTCGCCTCGCTGTCGTCTTCTATGTCGCTTGCCCGCCTCGCCGACCCCGCTGGAGCCCTGGTACGCCCCCAGTAGACCCCCACCGAGCCGCTAGGGTTCGAGCTCGCCGGCGACCTGTTCGTCGTCGACGACGACCCTCAGCCGTTGATCTCGCTTCTAATCCTACGGCCCACAGGGCGCGTACCGTTTCGCGTTTTAAGTGCCGCTGACACGCGGGACCCCCCTGTCAGCTGAGCCCCGTGTCGCGGAGTGCCATTGGGCCGGCCCAAGTCCTTTCCCGTGCTAGCCCATCGATTCAAATCTGGATTTTTTCTTTTTAGTTTGAATCTATTTTCTGTCCCCTAGTTTGAAAATCAATTCAGAGAGTTTTAGAAATCCAAATTGCATGAAACCAATTTGGTCTGAAAGGTATTAAAATGATCTATCCAAGCCCGTTCGATTTAATTCAATTAGAGTTATAGATCTCTCCTTGTAAAAATAACAAAACAGAAGCTTTTGCACCTTGCAACATTTTTATAAAATAAACCAAGTTAGCTTTTGAGTTGATTCCAACTCTCAAAAATCACATTTCATCATATCTATCTAAATATGTAATAATATTAAGGTTTACATGTAGTGAGTTTGGACTAGTACCAAAATAATGCTATATAGGCATTGCTAGTCACTTTAAATCATTAAATACTAAACTTAAACCAAAGTAATATTGATCCAACCTTTAAATCTCATTCCCACATGTTAGAATATGTGGTGAGGACATGTGTCCACATGATCCCATATTTTGGGTGGTGAATATTAAATTTTAGTTAACATTTCAATGAGTAGAAATTACTTTTCTAAAATAAAAAGGTTGAAAGTATTGAATTAAACTTGTGATGCTTGAGATGATAATAGATCATCCAATGTGTGTTTTAGAATGCTACTTAGCCTAGTTAAGTATTGTTTGGTGATTGTCTTCTCCATATGTATTTATAGACGCTAGTACCGACTAAGCTTTCGAGGAGGAGTTCTACCAAGAAGAAGAAGAAGAAAACTTCAACCACTGCACCAACCAAGGCAAGCTATTGTTAGCAAGCTAGAATTAAACTATATGGTTTAGCAAAGATGCCTTAAGCATGCTTTGATCACACCCCTTTGACTATTAGTACCCAAAGTCTTACCTACAAGCTTTACCCCTCTTAGGTTATACTAAGTTCTTTACTTGTTTTGAAGTTGCATAAAAAGTATAAAACTTGACCTACGTAGAAACATTTAGATGTCATTCTATGGCATGAGATTGATCCCATCTTTCCACCTTAGTGAACACTCTTAGCTTAGTATTTTAGAATAGATCAAAAACTTGAGTCACTTTAGATGGGAACACTTGGTGAAAATGAATTGTGAAAACCTTGGAATGATGAGTCATTCTATTGAGATGTTTTGACATGTGTTGAGAGACACAACTGGTTTATGATGATGAAAATGATGAGGCATGAGCCTTAACCTTTTTATAAAACTGATGGTTGGATTCGGATGCGATACCATTCCATATTTACCGTACAACCACACTACCTGAATTGGGTAAGGCTTAGCTGGAAATTTATATGCATTAGTATTAGTTCCCTCATGGGAGAGGTTTGAGCCGAGGCTACCTCTCAATGTTTTCCACCTATGGAGTGCCCAAGATGACTGATGATCATGGTTGGGAGGCCATACTCATAGGAGAGGTGCTTATACTAGGGTGTGTAAAGGGAAGGTTATGTTTGATTATCTGCATACTAAGTATAATGATTCAGGGTTATTCCTAACAGATGTATCGAATCTTGTGGTGAAATTGTACCACCTCTGTAGAGTGTCAAACTATTTGAATAGCCGCGTCCGCGGTTACGGACAGTTGGAATGGCCATACTGTTTCGTTGTCAGATGTTTTCTAAATAACTTGAAATAAATGATGAACTTTGACTTGACCACAACAGGGTTGTGTTGATGATAATAGCTTCCCAACTTAAGTGATTCTAGAACTTTACTTGATCTTTCTTTGCTTCTGAACTCAGCTTAGGTTTCAAACTTAACTTTATGGTTAAACTTAGAATTAGCACTTTAACTTAGAATTATAGTACCTATTAATAGTAGTTTGCGAGTACTTGAAGAGTACTCATGGCTTTTGTCCCTGGCTATTATCATGGCCAGACTATGAAGGAGATTATCAAGACGATGGTCAGTAGGACGGCTATGATAACTAGGACTATCTACCTTCGTCAGCATTGCCTGTGCCCTTGAAGATGGACCCCACCGCTACGCTATCTTTTATTTCCGCTGCTTGTTGTATTAAGACTGGATCATAAGATCCTTATTTGTGTAAAACCCTATGTATGGTTTGTAATGGATGATGTACTGTGATATCCAATCCGTTATGTCTCGCAAAAATGGTAATCCTGGGATTGCGAGGTATGGCATATCGGGCATCTGGGATTAAAAATCCGGGTGTTGGAATATGCTTAGAGCTTGTGTGTTGGAATAAGATCAAAATGGGAAGACTGCCTACCTTTCGCAGAATTCTCATAGAACAACAGTTATCAGGCTAGTTTGCAGACGGCACCATTTGAATTCCTATACGGAAGAAAGTGTCGTACCCCTTTGAATTGGTCGCAAGTAGGAGAGAGTCAGATCTTTGGACCCGACATTCTCTGAGAAGCAAAAGAGAAAGTTCACAAAGTCCGTGAGCACCTCAAGACCGCCCAATCCAGACAGAAGAGTTATGCTGACAAAAGAAGGAGAGAACTGACTTTCAATGTCGGAGATTTCGTATATCTCAAGGTTTCACCATTGAAGGGAACTCAACGCTTTAGTCTAAAGGGAAAGTTAGCTCCCAGATATATCGGACCTTTCAAGATTCTGAACCGCCGAGGAGAAGTATCGTATCAACTGGAACTGCCTGAAGAGATGTCAGCCATCCACAATGTGTTCCATATCTCGTTACTTCGCAAATGCTTGGAAGTGCCTGAGAAGACTAAAGTTTTCAAGAACATCGATCACAGAGCTGTGGAAATCAACAATGACCTGACCTATCGGGAAGTACCCATCCGTATATTAGAAGAAGCCTACAGAACCACCAGGACCAGGAGTATCAAGTTTCTCAAGATTCAGTGGAGCAACCATACCGAGGAGGAAGCTACTTGGGAACGCGAAGATTACATTAAAACAGAGTTCCCAAATCTCTTTAGTTCCTAGTTTTCTTTGTGAATCTCGGGACGAGATTTTGTTTAAATGGGGAAGGTTTGTAACATCCCAAAACTTTAATCCAAGCTTAACAAGATCAAATCATCCAAAAATAGGGTTAACAAAAACTTTTCCAAATTTAAAATGAAAGCATTCATATGTGTATGCATTTAAAATAGGAGTTGTTTGAATTGCCATGATTGATTGATCCAATGCTTGTAAAATGTTTCTTAGGTGATCTAAACATCATCTACATCATTCCCAAACTTTTCTTAAAGAAAATCAATTCAAAAAGAATTAAAAAGAAGGAATGGTCATTTTGGCAAATTTAACTCTCATGCCTACTTTGGCTATTCCTAGTACTCAATTCTTAATAGAAACAATTCTTGATCTTTGGACCCTTGCTAGTACACATAATGAGGTACCAAGGCCCACCTTTTGATCTGCTGAAAACATTTTGTTAACTATTTTAAATGACAGTTTAAAATTGAATCTAATGCATATGCATAGATCACCCCTATTTCAAAAACCATCTATTTGAACTCCATTTTCAAAACCCTTGCAACCAGAGAATACCTATCACTAGTGGAGATCACTCAAAATTTTTGAAACAAAAATTCAAAACTTTCTTTCATGCGGCCATTTCATCAAACACTTGGCATGCATATTATCACCTCTAATCCTAGCTCACTGTTTTTAACAGGGTTTTGCCCCCAATTGATCCTCACTTATCTCCTCTGTCCCCTCCTAGTCTAACTAAACCCTTAACTCCCCTCTCCCTTGTCCCTAACCCTCTTGCCATGTCAACCCGGGGGCATGGTCGCTGGCCAAACTTTGCCCCGCCGCAACAGACCATCTCCCCCTCTCTCGCCATGTCTAGGAGGTAGCCAGGAGCTCACCGCCACCCCCTGTCCCTTGCCCGAGCCTAGAGCAGCAGTGGACCACCGAGCACAAACCGCGCCCAGTGCCACCGCACCATGCCAGTGCCACCCCCAGAGCACGCCCTGTCCCCGCTCACATAGACCACCCCTTGGCACCCGCCCACGCTCGCCGCTCCACCTCGACCTGGAGAACACCCTAGACATCCCCGTTCGCCGCCTAAAGCCTCACAGCCACCGCTCGCCGTGGACACCGCCGCCTCTGCCTCTCAGAGCGCCACCTCTCCCAGACCGCGTGCCACCTCCCCTGCGGCCGCATTCAATTCCTAGAGCACCGCCAGGAGACCGCCTGTCGATCGCCACCCCCAGCCATGCCTCTACCTCGTCGTAGCCTTGTCGCTACCGTTGCCTGCCCATCCCGCTCGGTCTCACCGTCGGGCCTATAAAAGGAGCCCTCCCCAGCCTCTTATCTCCACACCATTCCACTCCCCTCACCTCTCTGAACCTCACGCACCTCTAGCCGAAGCAAGTGGAGCAGCAGCTCGCCGGAATTGGAGCCGGAGCAGCCGCGGCAGGAGGAGAAGGGCGTCGTTGATTGCGACCATCCCAAGCTCCGCCGCAACCGCGCCTCGCCTCGCCGTCGTCTTCCACGTCGTTTGCCCGCCTCGCCGACCACGCTGGAGCCCTGGTACGCCCCCAGTAGACCCCCACCGAGCCGCTAGGGTTCGAGCTCGCCGGCGACCTGTTCGTCGTCGACGACGACCCTCAGCCGTTGATCTCGCTTCTAATCCTACGGCCTACAGCGCGCTTACCATTTCGCGTTTTAAGTGTCGCTGACACGCGAGACCCCCCTGTCAGCTGAGCCCCGCGCCACGGAGCGCCACTGGGCTGGCCCAAGTCCTTTCCCGCGCTAGCCCATCGATTCAAATCTGGATTTTTTCTTTTTAGTTTGAATCTATTTTCTGTCCCCTAGTTTGAAAATCAATTCAGAGAGTTTTAGAAATCCAAATTGCATGAAACCAATTTTGTCTGAAAGGTATGAAAATGATCTATCCAATCCCGTTGGATTTAATTCAATTAGAGTTATAGGTCTCTCCTAGTAAAAATAACAAAACAGAAGCTTTTGCACCTTGCAACATTTTTATAAAACCAACCAAGTTAGCTTTTGAGTTGATTCCAACTCTCAAAAATCATAGTTCATCATATCTATCTAAATATGTAATAATATTAAGGTTTACATGCAGTGACTTTGGACGAGTACCAAAATAATGCTATATAGGCATTTCTAGTCACTTTAAATCATTAAATACTAAACTTAAACCAAAGTAATATTGACCCAACCTTTAAATCTCATTCCCACATGTTATAATATGTGGTGAGGACATGTGTCCACATGATCCCATATTTTGGGTGGTGAATATTAAATTTTAGTTAATATTTTAATGAGTAGAAATTATTTTTCTAAAATAAAAAGGTTGAAACTATTGAATTAAACTTGTGATGCTTGAGATGATAATAGATCATCCAATGTGTGTTTTAGAATGCTACTTAGTCTAGTTAAGTATTGTTTGGTGATAGTCTTCTCCGTATGTATTTATAGACGCTAGTACCGACCAAGCTTTAGAGGAGGAGGAGTTCTACCAAGAAGAAGAAGAAGAAAACTTCAACCACTGCACCAACCAAGGCAAGCTATTGTTAGCAAGCTAGAATTAAACTACATGGTTTAGCAAAGATGCCTTAAGCATGCTTTAATCACACCCCTTTGACTATTAGTACCCCAAGTCTTACCTACAAGCTTTACCCCCCTTAGGTTATACAAAGTTCTTTACTTGTTTTGAAGGTAGCATAAAAAGTATAAAACTTGATCTACTTAGAAACCTTTAGATGTCATTCTATGGCATGAGATTGATCCCATCTTTCCACCTTAGTGAACACTCTTAGCTTAGTATTTTAGAATAGATCAAAAACTTGAGTCACTTTAGATGGGAACACTTGGTGAAAATGAATTGTGAAAACCTTGGAATGATGAGTCATTCTATTGAGATGTTTTGACATGTGTTGAGAGACACAACTGGTTTATGATGATGAAAATGATGAGGCATGAGCCTTAACCTTTTTATAAAACTGATGGTTGGATTCGGATGCGATACCATTCCATATTTACCGTACAACCACACTACCTGAATTGGGTAAGGCTTAGCTGGAAATTTATATGCATTAGTATTAGTTCCCTCACGGGAGAGGTTTGAGCTGAGGCTACCTCTCAATGTTGTCCACCTATGCAGTGCCCCAGATGACTAATGGTCATGGTTGGGAGGCCATACTCATAGGATAGGTGCTTATACTAGGGTGTCTAAAGGGAAGGTTATGTTTGATTATCTGCATACTAAGTATGATGATTCAGGGTTATCCGGGGATTGCGGAGTGTCAAACTATTCGAATAGCCGCGTTTGTGGTTATGGACAGTTAGAATGGCCATACTGTTTTGTTGTCAGAAATTTCTAAATAACTTGAAATGAATGATGAACTTTGACTTGACCACAACAGGGTTGTGTTGATGATAATAGCTTCCCAACTTAAGTGATTCTAGAACTTTACTTGAACTTTCTTTGCTTCTGAACTCAGCTTAGGTTTCAAACTTAACTTTATGGTTAAACTTAGATTTAGCACTTTAACTTAGAATTATAGTACCTGTTAATAGTAGTTTGCAAGTACTTGAAGAGTACTCATGGCTTTTGTCCCTGGCTATTATCATGGCCAGACTATGAAGGAGATTATCAAGATGATGGTCAGCAGGACGGCTATGATAACTAGGACTATCTGCCTTCGTCAGCATTGCCTGTTCCCTTGAAGATGGACCTCACCGCTATGTTATCTTTTATTTCTGCTGCTTGTTGTATTAAGACTGGATCATAAGATCCTTATTTGTGTAAAACCTTATGTATGGTTTGTAATGGATGATGTACTGTGATATCCAATCCGTTATGTCTCGCAAAAATGGTAATCCTGGGATTGCGAGGTATGGCATAACGGGCATCTGGGATTAAAAATTCGGGTGTTGACACTAGTGCATCAGGCTATAATCGTTCAAGACAAGGTTGTTTTCATAGAGTACGACCCTTACACAAGCATTTAGGTGATTGTTCAAGTGTATGGCATGTGGTCCGTAACATCCTGTTGATGCTAAAATTTCCATAATTTCTAAAAGAACTCTAGAATCGGTGGACTAAAGTGCATTATGCTAAAGGTCCAAAAAAATATAGTGAAGTTCATGCGAGTAAATAAACATAGTACCGATACATGGACATGTTTCAAAAGAGAGGAGACCAACAAGTTGAAAGCCGATGACTTCAGATAACGAAACAAAATAAACAGTTCAACATGGTCCAGAACTATTTCTCTACTTGTAGTACCAACTATTACATATGGATTGCATCATTACGTACTGTGGCATCATGTCTTGTTTCTTAGTTAAGCATGAGGCCGGTTCCAATCGACGGCGTTCGTGAAGGTTGGTATGAACCAAAGCGGATGCTTCATCGTTCATGTCTAGAAGCGAGGGTTACTAATTCTCTAAAGGACATTGATTTCAGAAGTAACACCGCAGTCTTTACCACTAAGACTAAAGCGGCATAATTCAGGTTGCGCCTATTTGGAAAGCCATGCTGCAGTTGGTAAGATGTAGACATAGTTGCTTCTCGTCAGATAACCTGAGGTAAGATCTGCACCGCCTACACGCATGATAATCGGATAGTTCACTCTAAGGAAAAGAGAATATGATCCAAGTTCAGCAATCATTTCCCATGGATTAGCTTGATCAACCTGACCAGTGTTCATTGAGAACACCAAGCAGCCAAACCCGGAAGTATAAGTGGAGATAGTGCAACGGCAGTGTACAACACGAGGATGAGCAGCACCAGTACAATGGCAGTAATGACAAGTAAGACAGCTAGGATCATAAGAAGTGCCAAGCATGTATATATATATATGAAGAAGTCTAGAACCATCTGCAAATCTTGCTAACCACCAAAAACCAAAAAAGTAGTTGTGCTCATCTCCAGTTGAATTAAGAAATGAATCCATCAACACGTCTGCGGCAGCTGGTAGCGCCAAGACCAGCGCAGGACCTTGAAAAGGTAGCAGAATGCATTAACTTATGATTCCGGCAGCATGATATAGTGAATCCTACTAAAAAAATTCCTTAAAATTGAACTGCATGCAAAGTAGCTCGAACATAGAAAAACAACTACGGCCTAGAATCGTACAAAGGAAACAAAGCATTATATAATAGGGAAATTTCTTAGAGAACGGACTCATCATTTTTTTGAACAAGGCGGGAAATTTTTGGCTCGTTTTGCCTAAAAAAGGCAAAGATAATTGACCGGTTCATTTGTAGGGGAACTTTCTGAAAACCCGTGCAAATGTAGAAAACATAGGATAGGAAAGACACCGGATTTTACATTTGCATGTCCATTTATACTCCTGCAGAATTACGGTTGTGTTGGATTACATTGCACAGAAAAACCATTGAACGGATTATTTTCAGGAGCTTCAAGTATATCTTAAATTCCTATCGAATGGATTAAAAGACATCCAGAAAAATCTAATGTGCATAATTCAATCCGATGAACCAAACGACTGCTATAATAAAAAATCCTATGGATAAACTATGATTCGTACAGTTCATAGAGTCTAAAATAACTACTCGTATTTTCATTTAAACGAAACACTCCCTATGTCAATTCAGTAAAATAGCTTGGGAACATGAGTAATTAAGCTAGTACACTACATATGAAGGAATAATTACCAGGATGCAGAGGATCCCAAACATGAACGTTGCCATACAGAGCTGTGGCGAACACCAGTCCTTCGTGGGTAATTCCATCATTATAACTACAAGGGCTCAGGGTGTCGTTAAGAGGAAGTGGAAGAACTGTCCATCCATCATCACCTCCCTGAAGGATGGCAATTCTGACGTTGAAGACTGCAACAAGTGAGAAATCTTTATATCTCCTAACAGCTATGGGAACTTGGCAAATAGCAATCTTCTGCATTACAGCTGGAAAATCATTATCCAACAAGAACGTGGTTGGCTGTTCAGTTGCTTGGAACGACAATGCTAGGAGAGGAATCTTGCGACGAGTGTACATATTGCAAAGCTCCAACTTGCCTCTGAAGCTAGCTGTGGCACTCCAATCTCCATTGGCGCCTACCCACTGCCCAGAAGTATAGCCTGGTACCATAGCATCGGAGGAGAACCTGTCCAGCGGCGATAGCTTGCACGAGAGGCTATCAATTTTGAAGTAATGCAAGAAATCTAGTGGTCCCTTCGTCAGGGGGGAATGAAGAACACATGGGAGGCCAAATGGCATTGAAGCATCCAGAGTTGCACTAGCTTTCACAAATTCAAGAAAAAGTTTGGACGAACCGATTAGGCTGGCAGTGGTGATTACGTCGCATCGGGTTATGAGTTCTTCAAAGGGGCCTTCGGTAAACACGTCGTGAAAAAGATCAGAATCATGCTCACTGTTCTTGCTCGCTGACGCCATCGCAAGGCAGCGTCTGTATTTCATTGATTGGGGTTTCGGAAGAGAGGTGCAATCAAGGGTGGCAACTTCCTGAGTGAGACGAGGAAGAGAATCCTAAAGCAGCATATGGCAGCAGCGGTGGCGCGTGGTGCGGAAGGGGAAGACGCCCTGGAGGGGGCGGGGGAATAGCCAAGGGGGAAAAAGCTGGATTAATCAACACGAGCATGCGCTCCTCATCTGCATTTCAAGGAAACAGTGACCCGCTGACTCCCTACTCCCTAGTACCAGTAGACATCTAGACGGTCGGAGTAGTTAATTTGGAGGAGACTGTGACCGGCCTGACTCTACTAGACGTCTAGGGTACGGGTTGTACTGGACGAGCTCTACAGTATTTTACTTGCATGGACGAGCTCTGTTTTTCTTTTTTCACGGAACGAGATCTGTATTAGGGCATCCACTATGTTGTCCATAAGAAAAAAAGTAGTCCTTATGGATGACCACATACATAGCAGAGCTTCATCTAAGCTTGTGGCTTGTCCATAAGCAATATAAAATTATTTACTCTCTCCTCTCTCTCTTGCATATGTATAATTTTTGCAGACATATGATTCCTAGCTTATAGATAAGTTGACTTTATCAGCCATAGCATTGATGTTGTGAAATCTGACACACAACACTACTTAGCATGGGAGGCAAATTTGGCATTAGCTCCACAGCGTTAGTCTTGCCAAATATCTGCAGAGTGTGATCCAACAGCTGTAAATGTTGGGATTCACGAGTCTTGATCCAATGGTCAACATTGAAAGTTATTTGTACACTATATAAAAATGTGGTAAGATAATGGAAATATGAGATAGTGGTAAGATATACTACTCTTGTTACTCCATGTCACACCCCGAGAAGAAGACGCACACACACATACCCACACACACATAGAGAGACTCACAAAGATTGCTCTTGAAGTTATACTATGAAACTATTTTGAAGATGTACACTGTGGGTAAATATCTTGAAAATCATCAAGATTTCTGAATGACTCAATATCTTGATATATATGAATTTGCATGCTGGCAATTCTTACACAGCTTAAAAAAACGAAAGGATATAAAGGAAAATGAATAAACGAAAAGGGTTCGTAGGACATCCTCTCGTTTGTAGTACCAGCCATGAAAAAAGGTAAACATGAGATATGAAACATTTGAAAAAGTCATAGTCACATTAGATATGGCCTGAACAATCGAGGGTTTCTCAAGCGGAACGACCGATTAGGTCATGGCCATATCTACATCATAGTTCATGATAATGTTCCCATATTTGGTAGATGGGTGTGTCTTGCCATGGTATACAATAATGCTGGGCTTGTAGTTTCCGAGTTGTATCTTTAGGGTCCGTGTTGTAAAAGTATAGGTCCCAGATGTATTTTGGTTTTCTTTTAGGACCACTATGTATTTTTCATTCCCACCATTGGATTTTAACGTGCACGTTCTTGGTACTTCGAGGCAGATTCCTCGTTGGAAAGAAAAAGAAAAAGTTTCTAGTGAATATTTTGGATTTGAATGCCCTAGACCCAATTTTCAGAAAAAAGGACTATTGTGCAAAACTTGAGTAGTCCGTACTTCTACTGAACCAAGGGCACCAGAAAATTAACCCCAAAGCTGCCAAAGAAAAAAACGAAGAGCAAGATGAGATTATTAACGGGAGGCAGCGCGAGAGCAGCGAAGAAGTTGAAGACGGTGCGATGTTAGAGTAAAGCTAGTTTGACAGTTTTATGACAAGAGGTACAGGTGCCTACTACTAGTAGCATAGTACTACTAGCAGTACTACTATATTTTCTCTCTCCTTCGCTGTCTCTCACCATCCATCCTCTCTCCCCTCTTCTATGTAGCGCCTGGCGCGCACCGGCTGGCTGATCTCTCCCTCGTCTCACTGCGTCGCGCTGCACACGTGTGCCTTGGTACGGTCGCGCTGTGTGTGTGTGGCCTGTTTTTTCCTTTTTTCTTGACAAGAGTTTCTAGCGTGTTGGTCAGCTGCCTTGGTATATACTAGTAAACTGTACGTGTTTCGCACTACTATTTTATTGCATGCACTCCAATAACTTACCTTATTAAAGCATAATAATATCCTGGATAATTTAGAACTTTGGTGCAGTACTTGGTCGACTTATTAGAACTAAACATCTCTCGGGTATTTTAGAAGTACTCCCAAACATGTTTCTAGCTTACCAAGATATCGTGTATTTTTTAATGGATGCAGTACTCTGGATGGTTTTGCATGACTGTCGACATGCACAATTTTGGTTTTGCATTGTTCATATTTGTCGTCCAGGCAGACAATGTACATATACCTCTCCATAAACAACGATTGGAGTATACACTCAATGTTACATGTAAGTTTCATCGTTTTTTCCCTACTTTCTAAATGATACATTAAACTACCATCATTTGCAATGATGCATGAAACGACCAAAAAGGAGTTGTGACCTTTTTTTAGTATATAAAAATATTTTCATTGTTAATAATTATTTTTTACCATTTTACAGAGCATTCCACAAAACGAAACAATGTTTTCACCATCAGGGGAAATGTTTATATTACATGACAAAAAATAATGTCTTTATCACTAAGAATATATAGCACAAGAAATGAATTCCAACACAATAACCATATGCAATGACCTGATGTTTATAAACCTTAGTGACTTAATGTATGCCTTTTTTCTCTATGAAGACTGTTGGTTAATAAAAACATAATGTTTGTTAAACCCACATGTGATCTGTCCATATAAATGACATAGTGATAGTAACCATGGAGAATCGTCATACGTCTTCCCTTCTCCTTTTTTTGCGAAAAGGATCCTAGCATTAAAAGAAACATCGAACAGTACAAAGCACCTCAACAAAAACTAAAATTACATCGAAATCCTTGAGATGCCCTTCGTCTTCAATCTCAGTTTCCCACGCCAAGAGGAGCAATGGTACCTGCCAGACTGACATGTTTTTTTGCAAAGTTGTCGAGGATATCCCTACGACGGAGGCTGGCGGCCGTGCGGACGTTGTTCATGCCCGACGAGCCCTGCAATACACACTGCTCAAGGAGGCTGATGAAGAGGTCCAGCTCGTCGTGCTGGGCAAGACGCTGCACGATAACAGCTACCTCCATGTAGACGTCCGCCGGTGCGGCGGGCAAAGCCTCGAAAATCTGCAAGGCCATCAGTGCGCGGAGCAGATCGTCTCCAGAGAGGCCAGCCAAGGAAGTAGTGAGCGCGGCAACAACCTGGGGAGGAACACCTGAACCAAAATTTGGGGCTAAAAGTCAGTTATAGATAGGCTAGATGAATGAAGTCCATAGAATGAAACGATATCGCTGCCAGTAACATGCATTGTGGCAAACGTACCTGTTGGGTATGCGTCATGGCGCATGGCCTAAAGGCGGGCAGTGAGGTCATCCACCGTGCCTATGATGATGCCGAAGCTGGTGAGGAAAGATTCCACCGTCTTCTTGGGCCAGGCTGCGAAGATGGCGTCGGAATGGGTACGTGCCATGGCGCGTGTCAGCATGACACGGAGGCGCTGCAAAGAGTCGACCTGGGGGTTAGCTCCCTGGCTTTCTCTATCACACAGATGGCGCTCGCCCACACAACCTCCATCTTTCCTTTTCTCTCTCTCTCTATGGATATCGCTCTGCGGCAGACTCCACCGCTGCTCAATCTAGGTACTTTTGTACTCTTGCTTTTGGAAGTGTAGTACATATATATACTACGGAGTAGTACTAGTAGTAGTACTCGTACAAGCAATCAACAGTAGAAAGCTACTACCACCGGTATAGTTGATCTTAAAGGATTAAGTGCCTACCCAACCAAGCCTGCATGCTTATCTAGGTAATTATGCGGCCTCTTGCATAGCCAAATCCCCACTTAGGCTGGTCATAGTGTGAAGTAAGTAGTAGTAACATGCATATGTTACTAGTCAGTTACTACCTCCATAGTGGAAAATAACATAGGTGTGGTATCATGCACAGTCTCATTTATTGCAATGTAGACTCATTCTGTCTTAAAATGTGTGATGTTATGGTAACATAGCTAGTTACCACAAGCCCCTCTCTCATCATTTAATTGCATGCCATATCATCTAAATGCTTAGTTAGCAATACAAGTACGACTAGGCTACTCCCACTATGACTAGCCTTAACATGGAGTACTAGTACTGTCTGTTCAAAAAAACATGTACTCCCTCCACTTCAAAATACAAGAGGTTTTAGTTTAGTGAAAAGAGTGTAACTAGACTGCTTTTAGTGTATATGTTCAATCTAAATGAACATATACACCAAAAGCGATCTACATGCACTCTTTTCACAAAACTAAAACATCTTATATTTTGGAATGGAGGGAGTACTAGCTAGTACTACTGTTTTGTTGGTATCAACATGTGGCCATGAAAATCGTTGAGAAAATCTTGGGAACGTTATTAGAGCTAGCCTCTTAACTGGACCGGAATTCCCTCCTCATTGGTTTATTTTTTTCCTTCGCGCTTTACCGCATGCAGAGAGAAATGGTAGATGCCAGAAATTAGGGGCTGCAATAACTAGGGCTCTAGAAATTACTCCCCCCATCTCATTGCATTTTACTACTCCCCGTATTTTGTACCTCGTGTCAGGAACCCATCATAGCTTTGCTGTTGAAGTTATACTATGAAACTATTTTGAAGGTGTACACTGTGGGTCAATATCTTGAAAATCACCAATATTTCTGAATGACTCAATATCTTGATATATATGAATTTTCATGCTGGCAAATCTTACGCAGATTAAAAAACGGAAGGATATAAAGGAAAATTAATAAACGAAAAGGGTATGCATGACATCCTCTCGTTTGAAGTACCAGTGATGAAAAAAGGTAAACATGAGATTTGAAACATTCGAAAAAGTCGTAGTCACATTAGATATGTCCTGAACACTCGAGGGTTTCTCGAGTGGAACGACCGCTTAGGTCATGGCCATATCTACATCATAGTTCATGATAAAGTTCCCATATTTGGTACATGGGTGTGTCTTGCCATGGTATACAATAATGCTGGGCTGGTAGTTTCGAACTAGTATTAGGAAAAACATGTTCAAATTTCCGAGTTGTATCTTTAGGGTCCGTGTTGTATAAGTATAGGTCCCAGATGTAGTTTTCTTTTTGGACCACTATGTAATTTTCATGCCCACCATTGGATTTTAACGCGCACGTTCTTGGTACTTCGGGGCAGATTCCTCGTCAGAAAGAAAAAGAAAAAGTTCCTAGTGACCGGAATTATTTTGCGCACGAATATTTTGGATCTGAATGCAGACCCAATTTTCAGGAAAAAAAGAACTATTGTGCAAAACTTGAGTAGTCCGTACTTCTACTGAACCAGGGGCACTAGAAAATTAACCCCAAAGCTGCCAAAAAAAACGGAAGAAAAAAACAAAGAGCAAGAAGAGATTATTAATAGGAGGCAATGCGAGAGCAGCGAAGGAGTTAAAGGCGGTGCGATGTCAGAGTAAAGCTAGTTAGACGGGTTTCTGACACGAGGTACATGTACCTACTACTAGTAGCATAGTACTACTAGTAGTACTACTATGTTTTCTCTCTCCTTCAATGTCTCTCACCATCCATCCTCTCTCCCCCCTCCTGTGCAGCGCCCCACACGCACCGGCCGTCTGATCTCTCCCTCGTCCCACTGCGTCGCTCCACACACGTGTGCCTTGGTACGGCCGCGTTGTGTGTGTGGGGCCTTTTTTTCCTTTTTTTTCTTGCCAAGAGTCTCTAGCGTGTTTCGAATTGGATATATAGCACCAATCCTGACCATTGGGCTATAAGATACAATGGTTCGGAGCAGCTAGATTCATGTTGAACAGTACCTAGAGAAAACTCCACCATGTTCTAGGACCATCATACTTTAAATCTTGTTAGAGAAAAATGCACACATTAAGTCTATTAATAATAACTATCTTCTTTTCCATTCTAGCATCTAGAAGATTCGATTGATAGTCTTCATCACAATGAATGCTATGAAGAAAACTCAAAACACACTTCTCCATCATTCTAGAATCTTCTCTCTGGTTTCTGTAGACCATGTTACCAGAATTTTAAAGTTTTTGATAGCTAATAATCGTTGACTTCTACGTGATATACAAAGTACAAGAACCAAATATATACACCCATACTTTATAGATGTTGATCAAATTTATATATTTTTTGCTTTACCTATTACTAGTAAGTTGCACGTGCCTTGCACGTGAGACTCAGATAATAGAGGTATGACATATCATCACTATATAAAATTATAATTGGTAAAGCACAATAAATTATAAATTTGATCAACATCTATAAAGTATGGGTGTATATTTGGTCCTTGTACTCTGCATGTCATTATGTTGAAGACTATCAATAGAATCTTCTAGATGCTAGAATAGAAAAGATGATCCAACGGCTAGAAATGTTGGGATTTTGCGAGTCTTGATCCAACGGTCAATATTTAAAGTTATTCGTACACTATATAGTGGTAAGAGGTAAGATAAGATATCTCTATCTCTACTACTATAATGGAGCAGTTTTGAATTGGATCCATAGCACCAATCCTGATCATTAGGCTGTTAGATATAATGGTTCAGAGAAGATGGATTCGTGTTGAATAGTACCTAGATCAAACTCCACCATGCATGTTCTAGAACCATCATGCCACCACCCCCAAAATTTCTTAGCACAGTAGGCTGTAAATAGTATAGACCTAGAGCAAACTCCACCATGTTCAAGAACCATCATGTCACCACCCCCAAATTGCATAAATTAAGTATATTAATAATAACTATCTACACATATTGAGAATACAACCTACTGTGCTATGAAATTTTTGGGATGGTGACATGCATGATGATTCTAGAACATGGAGGAGTTTTCTCTAGGTACTATTCAACATGAATCCAACTGCTTTGATCCATTGGATCTAATAGCCCAACTGTCAGGATTGGTGCTATGGATCCAATTCAAAACTGCTCTATTCTTATCTTACCTTATCTTATCTTACCTTATCTTATCTTACCATTATATAGTGTTCGCATAACTTTGAATATTGACCGTTAGATCAAGACTCGTGAATCCCAACATTTCTAGCCGTTGGATCTTCGTTTCCATTCTAGCATCTAGAAGATTCTATTTTTTTGAACGGTCTAGAAGATTCTATTGATAGCCTTCATCACAATGAATGATATGCACAAAACTCAAAACACACTTCTCCATCATTCTAGAATCTTCTACCTCGTTTATCTAGACCATGTTACCAAAAATTTCATGTTTTAGATCTCCACTGCTATAATGGAGCAGTTTTGATTAGATCCATAGTACCAATCCTGACCGTTGGGCTGTTAGATCCAATGATTCAGAGCAGCTGGATTCGTGTTGAATAGTACCTAGAGCAAACTGCACCATGGTCTCTAGAAACATCATGTCATCACCCCCAAAATTTCATAGCACAGTAGATTGTATTCTCAACATGTGTATATAGTTATTATTAATAGACTTAATTTATGCATTTTTCTCTAATGTATGAAATGTGATTTAACAAACATTAAGTTGTTATTAACCAATAGTCTTGTTAGAGAAAAAATTCATACATTAAGTATATTAATAATAACTATCTACACATATTGAGAATACAACCTACTATGCTATGAAATTTTTGGGGTGGTGACATGCTGATGGTTCTAGAACATGGTGGAGTTTGCTCTATGGGTACTATTCAACATGAATCTAGCTGCTCTGAACCATTGGATCTAATAGCCCAACATTCTATATGAAATGTGATTTACCAAACATTAAGTTGTTACTAACCAATAGTTTTGTTAGAGAAAAATGCATACTTTAAGTCTATTAATAATAACTACCTACACATAATGAGAATACAGCCTACTGTGCTATGAAATTTTGGGGGTGGTGACGTGATGGTTCTAGAACATGGTGGAGTTTTCTCTAGGCCGGTATTATTCAACACGAATCAAGCTACTCTGAACCATTAGATCTAACAACCCAATGGTCAAGATTGGTGCTATGGATCCAATTCATTCAAAAATGTTCCACTATCTTATCTTATCTTATCTACCACTATATAGTGTACGAGTAACTTTGAATATTGACCGTTGGATCGAGACTCGTGAATCCGAACATTTCCAGCCATTATTGGATCTTCTTTTCCATTCTAGCATTTAGAAGATTCTACTGATAGTCTTGAACACAATGAATGCACTATGCATAAACCTCTCAAAACACACTTCTCCATCATACTAGAATCTTCTCCCTCGTTTCTCTAGACCATGTTACCAAAATTTCAAGTGTTAGGTAGCTAATAATATTTGACTTCTACACATGATGATACAAAGTAGAAGAACCAAATATACGCCCATACTTTATAGATGTTGATCAAATTTATATTTTTTCCACTTTACCTATTATAATTTTGTATAGTGATGATATGTCAGATGTCTATTATCTGAGCCTCACGTGCAACTTACTAGTAGTAGTAGAGAGAATACAACCTACTGTGCTATGAAATTTTGGGGGTGGTGACATGATGGTTCTAGAACATGCCAGAGTTTTCTCTAGGTACTATTCAACACAAATCCAGCTGCTTTGAACCATTGGATCTAACAGCCCAATGGTCAGGATTGGTGCTATGGATCCAATTCAAAACTGCTCTATCCTTATCTTATCTTATCTTATATTATCTTACCACTATATAGTGGATGAATAACTTTGAACAATGAATGTTGGATCAAGACTCGCGAATCCCAACATTTCTAGTCGTTGGATCTTCTTTTCCATTCTAGCATCGAGAAGATTCTATTTTTTGAACGGTATAGAACATTCTATTGATAGTCTTCATCACAATGAATGCTATGCACAAAACTCAAAACACACTTCTCCATCATTCTAGAGTCTTCTCCCTAGCTCGTTTCTCTAGACCATGTGTTACCAAAAATTTCATGTTTTAGTAGTTAGCTAATAATTGTTGACTTCTACATGATCTTACCACTATATAGTGTACGGACAACTTTGAATATTGACCGTTGGATCAAGACTATCAAATCCCAACATTTTCAGACGTTGGATCTTATTTTCCATTCTAGCATCTAGAAGATTCTATTGATAGTCTTCATCACAATGAATGCTATGCACAAAACTCAAAACACACTTCTCCATCATTCTAGAATCTTAGCCCTCGTTTCTCTAGACCATGTTACCAAAATTTTAAAGTTTTAGATAGATAATAATCGTTGACTTCTACATGATATGCTGTAGCACCCCGGGAAAACCACTACTAGAAAATCGCATGTTGTTTCTACTTTGTGCATCATCATGTTCATCATGCCACATTGCATGGAACATATAATTAAACTGTTGCATTAATATTGTTGCACTTGTACTTGGTTCTTGCTAAATTGAATTTGACATTTCCATTCAAATCATCTATTCTTCTCCCCCTCTATTCTAATCTCTAGTTGGTGCCATTTGATATGGAACCATAATGTCCAAATTCTATTTAATTGAGTCTTGCTATTATATAATTGCTAAATGCCCAAATTGAGTTGGGGCATCTCTTTTAAATGACATTCTATCCTTATCATACTTGTATATCTTGCCATATCAAGCTCACTCTAATTCCTACTATGCATGCACCTATGAGCTCCTATTTTATTTTTACTTGGATTCAAATCATGCCTATATGCTAAATGTGTGGATCCTTCTTATTCATTTGGTCATCTTACTCTAATCCTTTATTTCATCCATTCTATCTATTCCATATCCCATTTTAAACTTCATCTCTTCTTTATTCATTCTTTTAAGTCATCTTTTTCTTTCTCCTTGTTTTCCCATATCCTTCTAATGTGATCTCCATACTTTCTTAACTTTTGGGGTCCTCTCCATTCTACTCTTTTATTTTTAAATTCCACCGAATGGATTATTTTGACCTATCCATCTATTCTATTTTTTCCCTCTTGATCTTTTTGAATTCTTGTCATAAGCCTATTCTTTTTCTCCAACTAAACCCATCTACTCCAAAACCCACCCGTGCCTAACAGACTAATATAAAACCACCTAGCCCCTTGCCCCATCCTTTTGATCAGCAGCCACGCACAGCACATGTCCTGCACCTCTCTCTCACCTGCCCATGCTCACGCGCACAACGTGATCACTCTCTCCCTCTCTACCTTTCCTCTCCCTCTACCGCGCTGCTCTCTCTGCCCATACAGCACCAATTCCACATACTGCCCACTTCTTATGTTATCAGGATGACTCATGCTATCTATATCTGACTAGTAAGTGCTGCAACTATAATGGAATGAATAAAACTGCCAATTGTGTGTGTTCCTCGGTTTGACTTCCTCGTTTGGTGTCGAGGGGGAATACCAAGATGGGTATGTTTGGTGTAAGTATCAGGTTGGATCCCAAATAAGTCATTCTTATCCCTCTCTGATAGCCGACAGTTGTATTGAGTCTCTATATGTTGTTTAGTCAATGCTTTGCTGCAGCTTCAGTCCACCATACCTATGTAGGCGAGAGCCCCCGAATTCTAGACTCGTTGTGTACTAGCCTCAGTACTGACCGCTGCCTTTTTCCTTTGCCCTTTGTCGGCACCCCCTTTTGTTTAACAGGTATAAGTTCAATGTCGTTAGCAGGGTTACCCTTCCGGCTTGGCCTGGGCAGGGTTATGGACACCATTGGTTATTCTTCAAGGTTCTTAGAATCATTTGCATCCTATCTGTACTCGGATGTTGTATCGTTTTCAAGGTGATTTGGATCTTTGTATTGTATATATGTATTCTTGACTCATGGAGTCGTTGTTGTATATATATGTTTCCATGGGTTCCATCGTGATCTATTGTGTAATGGTATTACTTTGTTTTCCACCCGCACGCAAGTGCCTGGTGGACATCTTTGAATCATTTCTATGCAGGTTTTGCGGGAATCGCTAAAACTTGCATAGGGTCGATTCGAGGGTGTTACAAAGTGGTATCAGAGCTCAGCAGTTGTGATACCCCACTGGTCCATCCTGTAGGATAACCTAGCTAACAGCCGATTTAGAGTGTCAGAACTATTTTGCAAAATCGGTTGGATATATCTGATTAGGTCTATTTTTACTCCTTACCCCTATGCTATTATCCCTGCGTGTTTTGAATCTAATCTTATCTTTTCTTCGAGTCCAAGATTTCTCGTGGTTGGGTTTCTGTCGTACCTTCAGGGTTTCGCTTCCTCTCTTTTACAACGGTGGTCCTACAATGACTGAGTCTGCATCTCGCTTGTTGTACCCTTCGTCCAATATTTTTGGTCCTTGAACTCTTTATCTGTATGTGTCCCTTGACGGATATCCGTATCATTGAAAAGCATATGAGAAGGATGAGCAGTGGTGAAGTTGGAGTATACCTTGAGCATGTGTTGTTCATGCCGATGGAACCATCATGGAACCTAATCATTGTGTCTTTTCATACGATTTATTTTGTATCTTCTAGTGTTTTCCCAACACGATGACATCTTCTGCGTCAGTTCCAATGATGAGAGTACATCACTCCTTTGTTTTCCAAACATTGCTTGTGAAGATCTTCAGTCTGAATTCCGAGAGTGGTTACATGATACTTCTATGCGTGTAGTGTAATGCTTTGAGTGCGGGATGGAGTCGCGACCATACCACTACTCTTATCATTCGCTTTTGTGCGTTGAATTATGGATCGATGTAATCTTACTCCTTCCACGGAAGGTAGAGGTGGCCTTACTTTCGAAACCTCTGCCTTTGCCTTTGTTTCTTCGGAGTGTTCTCTCGATGAACGTGAGCAACAACCTCTTGTTGGTGGTGTCATTGATCTCAATATGGAGCAAGAACCCTTGTTAGTGGTGTCGTGAGGATCTACACGAAGCGAGAAGATTCAGACCATCAGCTTTCTTCCTCGTACCATGAGGCGGATCTCGAGGGCGAGATCCATTGTTTGTTGTGTCGAATTGTAGCACCCCGGGAAAAACCACTACTAGAAAACCGCATGTTGTTTCTACTTTGTGCATCATCATGTTCATAATGCCGCATTGCATGGAACATATAATTAAACTGTTGCATTAATATTATTGTACTTGTACTTGGTTCTTGCTAAATTGTATTTGATATTTCCATTCGAATCGTCTATTCTTCTCCCCCTCTATTCTAATCTCTAGTTGGTGCTATTTGATATGGAACCATAATGTCCAAATTCTATTTAATTGAGTCTTGGTATTATATAATTGCTAAATGCCCAAATTGAGTTGGGGCATCTCTTTTAAATGACATTCTATCCTTATCATACTTGTATATCTTGCCATATCAATCTCACTCTAATTCCTACTATGCATGCACCTATGAGCTCCTATTTTATTTTACTTGGATTCAAATCATGCCTATATGCTAAATGTGTGGATCCTTCTTATTCATTTGGTCATCTTCCTCTAATCCTTTATTTCATCCATTCTATCTATTCCATATCCCATTTTAAACTTCATCTCTTCTTTATTCATTCTTTTAAGTCATCTTTTTCTTTCTCCTTGTTTTCCCATATCCTTCTAATGTGATCTCCGTACTTTCTTAACTTTTGGGGTCCTCTCCATTCTACTCTTTTATTTTTAAATTCCACCGAACGGATTATTTTGACCTATCCATCTATTCTATTTTTTCCCTCTTGATCTTTTTGAATTCTTGTCATAAGCCTATTCTTTTTCTCTAACTAAACCCATCTACTTCAAAACTCACTCATGCCTAACAGACTAATATAAACCCAGCTAGCCCTTTGCCCCATCCTTTTGATCAGCAGCCACGCACAGCACATGTCGTGCACCTCTCTCTCACCTGCCCATGCTCACGCACACATCGTGATCCCTCTCTCCCTCTCTACCTTTCCTCTCTCTCTATCACGCTGCTCTCTCTACCCATACAACACCAACGCCACAAACCAGAGCACGCCCAGATCCCCTCCATCCTCTTCTACTCCATGCAAAGTTGTTCTCCACCGTAGCCATGCCATCTTCTACCGGCAGCTCCTTCCGCCGTTGATCTGCTGCCAAGCAAGCCACGCTAAGGACCCTGGAGCTTCATCAAGGACCCTGGAGCCTCTCCGCAGGGCGCAGTCAGCAGTCGCGCCCCTGCGCATCGGCGCCGAGCCCGTGCACCCCGCAGACGTCGACGCGCGCCGCCGCCATCGTCCCCAACCTCGTCTCATCTACCTTCTGGCTCCATCTAGCGCGGCAGGAGGACGAGCCCCGGTGAGCACCCTCTCCCTCTTTGCCTACCCCCTGCACCTTCTCCCTTCCCTCTCGTCATATGTACCTTGTTTTCCCGTCGTCGCCTCTGATAGCGCACACCAGCACGTAGACGCTTGCAGACCTCTGTTCCTGTCAATCTAGACTCCTCCACCGTTTCTCTCCAGCATTGTACTTTGTGTATACTTATTCTCGGATGATCCAGCTTCTGCCTGCATCAAATGGCACTTGATTCGGGCACTGTGCGCATCGGAACCCTCACCTGAAGTTGCGCAAACTTTCGGTCGCGGCTGTTCTCAACTTTCGAGGTCTTCCGACAATTAAACACGAAAACAGCGCCTCTGACCCCATGTTCCTCGATTTTTCCCCGGCAACCTAGTACGCCTCCGGAGCCTACCTTCACGTGTAATAAAGAGCGCACTTCCAGTATCAAGAGGATTCAAACGGCGTTCAATTTTGTTTTCTACATCTCCCGGAATCTTTAGACGAAGATCTCCAAATCTCACTGTCTCTGTCAAGTTTGTCCGTCAGTTCTCGCACACACACATAATGTATCTGAACACATGTTGTTTCACCTCATACTACCTAGCTTACTATCTAGCTCACTAGTTTTGCACATGACGATCAATTGCTTCCTTCAGCAGCTTGTCTGCTTGTTACCTTAACATGTTTATGCTGTCAACGTAAGCTGCATCGTACCATCTACAAGAGCAAGTGTGGCCAAGCCGGCTGGACACATGCGGCAATATATGTCAAAACCTGTGGCCGATACTCTGCTGCTATTTTTCCTCAAATCATTTTTAGTACATTTCCTCACCACAACATGCCTGTTAAATTCATGTGCGTCTGGATTATGTCAAATCTGAACTTCGATAAAGACAGCATGACGCTTTGGTTCTATCATGTTAATCCTGAGTTCGAATCCCTTTTCTTCTACACTATATAATCTAGCTTGGGTCAGATAAACTGCTGCAATGTTTCTTACTGTCTTCCTATCCGATGCATCCAGAATTATTCGGCCGCCGACCTATTCTACTCCCTGCTATTCCATTCTTCTCTTCTCTTTTTGCAAGTTTTGTGTACTTTCTATCTTCTAAACTATAATCCCAAATGAAAAGTATTATATATGAATTTTGATTAGAAGAGAGTAATGAACATGTTTATGCCATCCACATGCATTGTTGCCACGTTTATCTTTCGGGTTGGGTTATTTTCACCTAACAAATAAATATGGAAGGTGAGTGGTATTGAATAAATGATGTACCTATTTCATTTAATGTTATATAGATCACCATGACATGCGTTTGCCATACTAATTAACATTTAATATTGATGGTTAGAAAAATAACTTGAACCTTCTATATAATTGTCGGGACCCCGGTTCTCCTTAATATTGCTTAGTTGAATCGCATCTTTGCCATGTCATGAATCATACCATGAACATGTCGGATCTTCTTCCGTAGTATTAAATAGTGCATCCGGTGTTTCTTTTAGTGATTTGCTTCTCCGCGGATTAGGCCATTGAGTGGATGCGAGTATCGACAAGTTCTTTGGATAATGTATCCCCGACAGTGTTTCTTAGGCGAGCATTCTTCCCCTTTCTACCTATTTTGTCTTTATAGTCTTTACTTCCTTCCTGTTGACCTACTGCTATCCATGTTGCGATGCTTTAGTTTCCATAACATTTATATTCCTTGTAGCCTCTATATTGCCTTGGACACATCCTATTGCCTATTGTCTGATAGATAGTCGGCCTTGCGTGTCGTAGTTGCTCGCTCAGGTGCTGCTTCACGTCATTGTTGTTCCACCGTTGTTGGAAGGTTGGCACATGCTTAATGATGGAGATGAACATGGCTTTAATTTCAACTTAATAATTATAATGCTTGAAATAAATATAACTAATGCAGAGGCATCGGTGGGTAATAAATGTTTATTGGTTCTTCCACCCTCACTTATGTCCCGTAGGCCCCGAGTACTTGATACCTGTTCCTTGACTATCGCACTATCCACATGTGGGACCATGAATCCCCTTAGCCAGAGCTTGATTCATTTCTTATTTCTTGGGGTCACAAACTAGTTTGGGGCTTTATTACTATCATGTACTTATGCCATGCTTTACTACTTTATTTACGATTGCGCGTGGAGCGCCTGTACTATTTAGGAATGCGAAATGTTTTCACGGTATCGACAAGCCCAGTCACACTTTCAGGTTCCCAGTCGTTTACAGCTATTGTCGCAAACCCTGGGTCCATCTCGGAGCCGGCCAACTTTGTTGGGTAACTTATTGGGGTTTCCCCTAGAAATATTTTATGAATCCTGTGATTGCTTTGTCGTGAAAGCCTCGTTGGGTTTTTATTTGGTTTTTCTAAGGTTGATCGTGCGTGTGTTGCTATTTGTGCACCCCTACAGGGTAAATCTTTCCGAAAGCCGTGTCCGTGGTTATGGACGACTTGGAGCACAGTATCTCGAGCATAGACAACTATAACTAAAGTAGTATTGTGAATTTGACTTAAACATATGACTAGTAATCAGCTTCACTATAATGGAATGGATAATAAAAGTGCCAACAACTGGTGAAATTGGGGTGTATCATGTCATGTTATACCTACCTAGTAAGTATTGCAACTACAATGGAATGGTTAACTAAAACTACCCACTCCTTATGTTATTAGGATGACTCATGCTATCTATATCTGACTAGTAAGTGCTGCAACTATAATGGAATGAATAAAACTGTCAACGGTGTGTGTTCCTCGGTTTGACTTCCTCGTTTGGTGTCGAGGGGGAATACCAAGATGGGTATGTTTGGTGTAAGTATCAGGTTGGATCCCAAATAAGTCATTCGTATCCCTCTCTGATAGCCGACAGTTGTATTGAGTCTCTATATGTTGTTTAGTCAATGCTTTGCTGCCGCTTTAGGCCACCATACCTATGTAGGCGAGAGCCCCCGAATTCTAGACTCGTTGTGTACTAGCCTCAGTACTGACCGCTGCCTTTTTCCTTTGCCCTTTGTCGGCACCCCCTTTTGTTTAACAGGTATAAGTTCAATGTCGTTAGCAGGGTTACCCTTCCGGCTTGGCCTGGGCAGGGTTATGGATGCCATTGGTTATTCTTCAGGGCTCTTAGCCTCATTTGCATCTTATCCGTACTTGGATGTTGTATCGCTTTCAAGGTGATTTGGATCTTTGTACTGTATATATATATATGCTTGACTCATGGAGTCATTGTTGTATATATATGTTTCCATGGGTTCCATCGTCAAGAATTGTGTAATGGTATTACTTCGTTTTCCACCCACACGCAAGTGCCTGGTGGGCGTCTTTGAAACGTTTCTATGTGGATTTGGCGGGAATCGCTAAAACTTGCATAGGGTCGATTCGAGGGTGTTACATATGCAAAGTACAAGAACGAAATATACACCCGAGAAGATTATTCTACTCCCTCCGATCCAAATTATTGTTCTCAGATTTGTGTAGATTCGGTTGTATCTAGTCATATTTTAGTGTTAGATACATCCGAATCTAGACAAATCTAAGAACAATAATTTGGATCGAAAGGAGTAGAATGATGGAGTAGTGTTTTTGAGGTTTATGCATTGCATTCATTGTGCTAAAGATGTACTATCCATAATATATTCTAGTAGAGATGCTAGCTAGTAGAATGGAAAGGAAGATCCAACGACTCACAATGTTGGGATTCACGAGTCTTGATCCAACGATCAATATATTCAAAGTTATTCGTACACTATATAGTAGTAAGATAAGATAAGATAAACAATAGTATTTTATAGAGATGATGCTACAATGGAACAGTAGATCGAACGGCTAGCAATGTTGGGATTCGCGAGTTTTGATCCAACTAATCAATATTAAAAGTTATTCGCAAAAAATATAGTGGTACGATATCATAAGAAAGACTATCAATTGTATCTACTAGATACCAGAATGGAAAAGAAGATCCAACCGGTTGGCAATGTTGGGATTCGCGAGTATTAATTCAACGGTCAAAATTCTAAGTTATTCGTACACTATAGTGGGTAAAATAATGTACTATCCATAATGTATCTTCTATTTAGATGCTATCTAGAATGGACTAGTAAAAGGCACGTGCCACACATGTATATATTGTATGAAATATGATTTACCAAACATTAAGTTGTTATTATTAACCAATAGTCTTGTTAGAGAAAAAGGGCATACATTCAGTCTAATAGTAAAAGGCATGAGTGACACACGTATATACTATATGAAATGTGATTTAGTAAACATAAAGTTGTTATTATTAACCAATAGTCTTGTTAGAGAAACAAGCCATACATTAAGTCTACTAGTGAAAGACATGAGCCTCACATGTATATGCTGAATGAAATGTGATTTAGCAAACATTAAGTTGTTATTATTAACCAATAGTCCTATTAGAGAAAAAGGCATACATTAATTCTATTAATAATAACTATCTACACACATTGAGAATACAGCCTACTATGCTATGATTTTTTTGGGGGAGAGGGGGGTTACATGTTAGAGTATGCTCTATGGGTATTGTTCAACATGAATCCAGATGCTCTGAACCATTGGATCTAACAGCCCAATCGTCAGGATTGGTGCTACTAATAATAACTATCTACACATATTCAGAATATAGCCTACTCTGCTATGAAATTTAGGAAGGCGGGTGTTGACATGATGGTTATAAAACATGGTGGAGTTTGCTCTAGGTACGTACTACCTGTTCAACAAGAATCCAGCTACTCTGAACCATTAGATCTAACATCCCAATGGTCAGGATTTGTGCTATGGATCTAATTCAAAACTTCTCTATTATAGTAGTAAAATAAAAGAAGATAACACCGTATAGTGTATGATATAAATAACTTTGAACTTTGACCGTTGGATCTAGACTCGTGAATCCCAATATTGCTAATTAACTGTTGGATCTTCTATCCATTCTACTCCCTCCGTCTAGAAATATATACATTTTAGCTTTGTGAAACGAATGTATCTTGATGTCTTTTAGTCTATAGGCCGACATCTAGATACATTCGTTTTAGAAAGGTAAAATATCTTATACTTGTGAACGAGGGAGCAGCATCTAGAAGATTCTATTGTTGGTCTTCAGCACAATAAACGCTATGCACAAATCTCAAAACACACTTTTTAATAATTCTAAAATCTTCTCTAGAGCACGTGGAGTATTAGGTAGGAGTAGCTAGGTTGATTTCTACATGATACAGTACAAAGTAGAAGAACCAAATATACACCCGATACTTTATGAACGTGGCTCGAAATTAAAATTATTTCTTGAGCTTCACCTATCCCGTCCAAGGCACGTTCAACTTTATAGTGGATGTCCAGACCATGCTGGGGGTGACAATTGCTTATGGCAGTCTCTTCGATTTCTGCGTCAAGTACTGTATCTGAATGGAAATGGTTTTTTTACTCGCGTGGAGACCCGAAGTCCACCTCTCATGGACTTGACCTTCTTCGTCCTCCTCTTTGCGACTGTAGCTCTTATCTGCCAGATTGCTTTGCCCGTTTTCATTCCTTTTTGCTATGCTATTTCACCCGTATGACCGGGAACAAGTCCCGCCATAGAAGGGCTCGTGCCGTGATGGCGAAGCTGGCTGAAGAGAAGAAGTCGGTTTGTTGTTCTGCTGTTATGTTTCTACTGGTACCAGGCGATGCAACGATCAAAGGGTCCCAGTCGAATCCCTCGGCTGTAGGCGAGAGGTCTTCAACTCAAGGTTCTTCGAAGCCGTCGCAACCAGAGACATATACCTTCAGGTAAATCTCCATTCTTGCGCAACTTTCCATCTCTTTGACCGTTTCTTGATTTCTCGTTTACCTAAAAAAGCATGTTCTTCCTCAATGGTGTTTTTAGGTCGGGCGGTCTTCAAATTCCGTCAGCACTCCTGCCTACAGAATCATCTTCACCATCGCCGATGGAGACTGATACCTTCAGGTAAATCTCCGTGCTTGGGAAACTTTCCATGTCTTTGACCGTTTATTGATTTGCTCATTTCCCTATTAGTACATTTTTTCTCAATGTTGTTTTAGGTCGGGCGAACTTCGCATTCCCGCGGCAATCCTGCCTGCAGAATCATCTTCACCATCACCGATGGAGGCTCATCGGTATAGCTGCAAGGTAAGAAATCATTCGTATTGTGATTCTGTGTCTCTCTTCGTTGATAGTTCTCTGGGTACACTTCTGAATTTACGCTCCATGTTCATCTAACAGAATATTGGCTTCGAGATCGAGTTTATGGTGAAAAAGGTGATGGGCGATTTCTGCATCAAGACAGCGGACAGAAGCACTCTCGTCAACGAGTGCACTAGACTTTACTCCAAACTCGTCGCTAACAAGGTCGGACTTAGCCTCCTCAGGAATATCTCCATGGAATACTTGATTGAGCGTGACGAGCTGAAGCGGAAGAACATCGTCATGATGGAGATGCTGGGCATAAGCTTCGAACAGATCCAGGACCTCGAGGACCAGAAGGACAAACTCCTGGCCAAGCTGGCAAAGCTGAAGCGTGAAACTGTCGTCTATCTCCATCAATGAGCCGGCACATTGAAGACCTTAGTTAGTACTCCATCTGTTTTCACAATATACGCCTATTTACAAAGCTAAAACATCTTACAAAAAGGCTTATATATTATGGAATGGAGGGACTAGTTGATGATTCGATATATAGATTGCAATATTGCACCAGTAAATTGAAAAACCTTTATTACTAGTATGAATATATGATCGTGTACTTGCTGGTAAAATATTTAGTTATTTGGTGAATGTGATATGCATCAGCATCACCAGCCACAATGTTGCCCGAGCCAATTTTGGGTGTGATTATCTTTCCTACTGTACTATAGTAGTAATTAGTAGTTATTATCACTTCCGTGGAGAGCGGTAGCTACCTTTCCGTTGTTGTCATGTTGCATATCACCAACTTCACTTGCTCAAAGCCTCCATTCTTCTTTACTCCAAAAAAAGAGCCTCCATTCTTCTGCCATCTTCGGTTTTGGTCCTGCTGATGGCAGTGGCAGTGGTATCCCATTGATGGTGACTTTAGATCAGGACCCCAACTTTGTCACTGTACAGCTGCAGTGTAGTATAATCATTGCTCCAATGCTTATAGGGGAAGGAAGAGGTAACTTTTGGGGATCCCTCCTGAACATATGTACACTCTCCACAATTTATACATTGAAGGGATAACCACTTTTATATCCATTTAAAAGAGTTTCGGGTGATTTTGTCAAATTAATTTGACCTTTAACTTGATGTGTGCTATTTGGTCGACAATTAGAAAACACTATTTAGTTATTTAGTAGTAGTATATAGATTCTTACAATTTTGACTAACTTGTGACATCTATTTTGATACGAAGGGAGTAGGATTATGTGTTAGCTACAGACATGGCCTTTATTCTGCATAGTGTCAACCTGGTGGGATAATTCTCTCTTGAGGAGAGAGGCCTATACATTAAAAGGTGTCTAGATATATTCGTTTCACAAAAGCTAAAACATCTTATATTTTGGAATAGAGGGAGTACATAGGATGTAATAAAGAGGGGAAAGATGTACATATATGATGAATGAATATTCATCAATGGTCTTCCCGACAATTTGTCACCATGTTACGGAAGAGTGCAACAAATCCATGAAAAATAAAAAAAAGTGTGTATTAGTTTTTATGTGACAACGGCTGTGCTCCTTGTGCCCTGGCATACACCCAGAAAATATGTGGTATTTCTTGGATCGACTCAACTGCAGTGATTCCATCGCAAAAAGAAAAAGGAAACTATAGAAAAAGGAAATGATGTCGTGAAACTAGGTATAACTTTCTTATCTTATCTTATTACTACTATATAGTGTATGAATAACTTTGAAGGTTGACCACTGATGAAGACTAGCAAATCGCAACATATCTAACCTCTGGATCTTTAGCATTCTAGCATCTAGAAGATGCAATGCATAGTCTTTAGCGCAATGAACGCTATGCTAAAACTTCAAAACACAATTCTCCGCTATTCTAAAATATTCTCTGTCATTTCTCTAAGCATGTTACAATTTTTTTTGAGTATTATTATGTACCAAGAACCAAGTATACACCTAATAATTTATGGATATGATGTGGCTCAAAATTCTTTAATAGTCTTTTGAGCTTTACCTATTATAATTTTATAAGTCATGACATGTCTTACTTTCCATCGCATAGCTAGAGATGACATGATAGTCTTTTATTTGAGTCTCACATTTGTTTTTTTGAAATGGGGATACCGTAGCCTCTGCACTCAAAGGATGCACAAATCTCTTTTATTAGAAACCAAGTACCGAGTACAGTTTACGGATTAGATAAGGTTGATACAAACACCAACCATGTGAACAAAGTTAAAGGTCTCACAAGAGAACGCATACATCTCACGTGCAAATTATTATGCAAATACTTACTTCAAGAACATAGTTTGACCGTAAATCTGGTAAATAATATATAATTATATTTAATAATTTTAACCAATTTATTTGTATTCGAAAGACGATTCCAATGGTATAATTATTGTGACATACAATTCATAAATTGGTGACCAAATTTATGGTCAAATTATTTTCTTTGAGTACGTATTTGTCTAATGAACCGGAATGGAGGTAGTATACTACATAAAAGTATTTTTTTCCCTAAAAGGGGAGTGTACATGTTTGATTCGTAGGATAAAAAATATAGGATTGTAATGTCATCCCACTCCAATCCTATAGGAATTCATATGAACCAAAGTGTGTTTGATTCCACCATAGGTTTCCGTTTGATTCAAAGGATTTCCCTAGGGATTTTGTAGGATTAAATCCTATAGAAAATTTTTCTACGACGGCTGTTTGATTTATAGGATTGATTCCCATAGGATTTTTTCCTAAGGATTCCTTTGTACTAGTTTTCATAGGATATCAAACATCCACCCATACCTCTTTTTCAGATTCCTATGGTGGAATAAAACGCACTTTGGTTCATATGAATTCCTATAGGATTGGAGTGGGCATGATATTGCAATCCTACATTGTTCCTACTCTTACGATTTTCCTTTCCTACAAATCAAACATGCCCTATAATCTGAAAAAGAGGTATCGGTGGATGTTTGATTTCCTATGAAAACTAGTACTATGAGAATCAATCCTACAAATCAAACAACCATCGTAGGAAATTTTCCTATAGGATTTAATACTACAAAATTCCTAGGCAAATCCTTTGAATCAAACGGACCCTAGAGTAGGAGTGCTTGAAGCAGAGGCCCTGCTCGTGACTGCGCATAGCTTTTCGCAGTAGGGACTACACGGAGTCTGCACCTGCGAAAGGCTGCTGGTGCGTTCATACCTCCCATCGCATTCGATGCACTTCATCTAGCTCGGCTCCTGGCTAGTGTAGCAATCATCACAGAGTAGAGATCGCCAATTTTTTTGGCGGGTTCATCTCGTTCTAAAGTGAGGTCACCAAATTTTGAATGACATTGGCGGGTTTTTCTTTGAACTACCCGGCGCGACGCAATTCAAAAGTTTTGAACCTACCACTGGCGCCCTTGTGATACATATAAAACACGCCGTATCGCAAATCTCTCACTCGACCTCAGAGCAGGAGCATCTCCCACGAACGTGGCCTCGCACCGCCGTCCCTCCCCACCACCACTGTCTCCTGACCAGGTACCGTTGTGACCGAAGACACCACTCCCTTGTTTAACAAGACGGAGCGGCTTCCCCGCGCCGACGACCACCGCTCCGGAGCATGCACAGCGTCACCGGCAAACACGGTACGGTCGCTGCAAAGTCCCATCTGCTTCACGGACTCCCTAGTCTCCAGCTCCGGAGATATGGGCAAATGACATGCCCCCCCCCATTCGACCGCACTAACGCGAAGCGTAAACTCGTCTCCTCCCCATATGAATGTTGTTGCACACTTTATGCTTCCTTTCGTTATGCACCTTATTACTATCAAAAGTACTTCGTCATTTGTTGTAGTGTACTGCATCTTGCTCATATACTCGATCGTTACTAAAGTTTGCTAGAGCCTTAATTACCATCATTATGAAGCTCCTCTGATATTTGTAGAATATCTCCTAAAATGATTCTAGTTGGGGCGTATAGGTTTATAGATAGCACAGCTGGTATACGTCACCTCTAGCTGACGTCCTATGCCAAATTAGTATGTCATGGCTCCTTGTTTAGAGTATAACGAGGCAGGCTCTGCTAGTTATGTTATCAGTATTATAGTCAAGCCTGCAGGTTAGTCGATTGTATTGGAACTTATGTGGTTTCTTCTCACTCAGGGTTACATATGGTTAAAGTACTCATAGCGGAAGTACTATAGTAGAGTTGTGATGGGAATCATTGCTTTTCGAGCCGTCAACCTCTGCAAGAACTCCTAATAATTTCTTCTTTTTTCACATGATTCCATGATAAATCTGAAAACCTATTTGCTTCCAATGCAGGAAACGGAGTCAGAACAAGGTCTCAAACTCTACTTAATCTAGTTCAAAATGACAACTTGGCCAAAAAAGAGGATAATGCAAAACACCAGCATAAAAAGTTATGTCCTAATCCCGCACCAATTGGTCCAGTTGCACTGGCGGCTGCAAATAGAAAAATACATATCCCACAACCGCCAGTAGCCCATCCGGTTACCCAGGAAGAATTGGCAGCAGAACCAGTTTCAACAGCAGGTTCTCATCAACAAACTAGTTATGATCTCCCAACGACCTTTAGTACTGACAGAGACATACTCCCTTGCAAATGAGCTTGACACCAAATTTGTTATATGTTCAGAGACTAGTAGTAGCATCCCCTTTTATATGTAATATGTATACATTGATATTTTAATGTAAATTTTTTAGATGCACTACGACGAAGATTAACAAGGGGGCCGACGATGGGAAAAAATCTTGAGCAGATGCTTGAAATAACTAAATCAAGACTTCCGATCACATCTATAGTAGGATTCAGAAGGCCACTGGATCCACATGAATCTGCTTATATTGCATCGATCATAGGTGTTTTCGTGAGAAATGATATTCCCATCTTGCCCTCATGGAAACACCACCGAAATACCCTTGAGCATTTTGAAGGTTTACTGAATATGTTACATGTAATTCCACTTCCTCTTGGACATACTCCATTGCTCTGTCCCTTGTCTTCTTAGCTTTCCGTTTGTTATATATGCTCCTCATTGTTGTCTACAGAAATTTTTCATGTTCGATGAGAATAGCGAGGAAGTAAAGGTTGTTCTCAAAAGCATATTCTCCCCATGTTTGCGCCAACAGCGCCACGGGCTAAAGAAGCAACACTTGTCTGACCAGTGTTTTAAGGATGTTACAAGAATGTCTGATGTGGATCACATGACTGATGATCAGTGGGGTGATCTTCTCCACCACTGGCTTGATCAAAAGAATGAGGTATGCTTTGAGAAGACTGAGACTAGATCGCATTGTCAATTCGTATTTATGCATGTGTTTTACAAGTCTCATTTTGTAGTCCATCGCTCAAAGGAACTGGTCCAACCGTAATAAAGTACCATTGCTAAGTCGCATAGGATCCCACAACATAATCGGGCACCTCTACCAATTGGTAAGGACCCGTTGTTCTGTACTGTATATTTTAAATAAGTATGTAATTGATGTTGTGGAATCTGCATGCATCTTATCTTTCAACCTCTGTTTCCACCATGTGATGCAATTTATTTTCGCCCATCCAAATGCAGACGAAGTCTAACGGAGATCCAAAAAACAGTTGACTATGCTGGAGAAATTTGAGGGATGCCAGACGGATAGATAAGGTGTCATTGTAAAGAATGTTGTTGTAAGTCTTCTCTGCATTTTGTGATGTTGCACTTGCAGTGATTGGTACGTATAAGTTTGATAAGCAACCTTGCTTGGACTTCTTCTCGGTTTTGTTTTCATTTTCCTTCATAATTTGCAACTAAAGTCAGTTTTAGCTATGAATTGTACAAACAGTTGGTATATCATGCACCTCACAGTGTTTACACAAGAAGCCACATTTTTAGTCTTGTTAGTAAATGACATCAAAAAAGGATACATGACAAAAAGATATTTTTACTGAAGTGTATAAGATGTGTTATCAACACTGCCAATTATAACAATTCATGCACATGTTAAACTTGTCTGCATGTTTCTCTGTAGTAACTTCACTTCTCTTACACATGTCTATCAACTGAAAACTTTCCAGGCTGAATTGAAAGAGGAGCTGGCAAATCCTGGGAAAGACTGTTCAGTAAAAACTCCAAAAGAATATGTGGATATATTTTCCAAGGTACTACAACGCGGTGCTATAGCTAAGAATATGTGGCTTTGTAATGTTGGGTTCCTAGTGAGCTCGCCAAATTCCAAGTTCAAGTTCAAGTCCAACTCCAAGGCCATTTCTTTGCATATTCAAGTTCTAGAGGAACAACTCCAAGCTGAACAATCGTTATCATCTGCCCTAAGTGTATACAATGAACGTCTGATCGCAAAGTTAGAAGAAATTTTAATTTGGCTGGAGCACTCCATAGAAAATATGGAGAAAGTATTTGTGGTTGATCACTAACAACCGATGTCAGTCCCTTTGTCGTGAAATGGAACCTAAAGCTGAAAGTATTTGTTAGTGCACTATTCTGCACTTGTTATGAACTTGGGTTGTTTCCTTGTTGCAACATGTCTTTAATTTGTATGGTACCTTATAATATACTTCCTCTGTTTTAAAATATATCCCTTTTTAGCAAAGCTGTTTTAGCTTGCTAAAGATCCTTATAGTATCAATGGAGGTACTATTGGGGAACAGAATGCACCAATATGGAAGTATTTTGATTCCTGAATGTGTGATCTCTGGATTGCTAGCCTGCTTAATATTGTTGCTTTACATGCTGCAAGGTAGGATTGTTGTGTACTTAATATGTGTGGATGGAGAAAATTGCATGTAACACTAGTCTTTGTGGCATTTGTTGCACATAACACAGAAACATGACCTTTTTTGTGGCTAGCATGGTTTGTGGCTTAATTTTTTGCACCTGGCCCAAATAAACATCTTAACCTGATGGGTTAGAGCATCTTTAACCCATCCCCAAAACAACAATGAAGGAGTAATTTTACTCCTCTAACGGCCGAAGCCGCACCGAACCTAACCCTAACCCCTATCGCTGTTTAGAGGAGAATAAATATAGGACTTGCCATTGCGACCTCGACTCCTTTATTTTTTCTCCCCCACCCGCACGTTCGCTGTCGGCCCTCTGCCCTTCGCTGGATCTGTGCTCTTCCGATGGCAAGCTACCCTCTATGCTTCTTGTGGTAGCCTACGTCGTCAGAATCGGTTGCCACGAGCCATTTCCCCTGGCCACAAATGCGCCGCCGAGCTTCGTTGGATTCGATGCATCGTGCCAGGATTCGCCGCGATACGATCAGATCCCGGAGGCCAAGCACCCTCCGGCATGACTACACACCATTGCAATTCCCCGACCGAGATTGCAGGAGTGGCGCCCCGAGCACCCATGCCGCCACTAGCTCCGGATCTGGCACCAGCAGCCGCACCGGCACCAACCCTTGGACCCGAACCGGCACCTTCCCATACCGGCGCCACCGGAACAAGGTGAGGAAGAGATAAGCTCCAGGGTTCTTTGTAGCGTTTTTCGTTAAAGCTCGTCAATTTTCTAATCTAGATGATTCTTTGTAGCAAGGTGAAGAAAAGCGAAGCTCCATGGTCCGAGGATGATGACAATGATTTGTACATTGCTTGGTATCATCAAACAATTGTTGGAGTCGACCATATTTTCCAACAATTTTGGAAAGAAATACACGCCAATTTCAATGAAATAACTAGTGGAGATGCAAGGTCATTAGTATCGATTATGAATAGGTGGACTTTGCTAGTAATTTACTCCAATACGGGAAATCTATGAATAAATGGAGCTTGCATGTATGAATAATGGTGTATGAACATTGAGCTTCTCTCTTATTCATCTTGTTAAGTATGAGCTAACGTGAGATTTTAGCAAATTAGGATGATGCTATTACTATGTATGACTAATTTATTGATATTCGGATGATGCTAGTATTACTATATATATGAACTATGGATCTTTATGTTACACAAAATAAACTGTGCTAGATGCAAAAAAAGAAATTGTTTCTGTGTTTTGTGCAACAAATGCCACAAACTGGTTATGTGTGGATGCACCAATATGTACTAGTGTGATACAGTACATTATGTTACAAGTGATGTTGTCCTGGATCATTGATCATAAGGTTCAGGTTCTCAAAACAATGCCTTAGCCCTTTGTTGCACACCATATTCATATGCGTCATGAGATAAATGGAAATACATTTTTGAATCGGAGCTCAACATTTTCTTTCACGTCTGAATGGACTGATGAATAGATGGAGTACGACCTGCAAAAAAAAGACCTTATACAATTTTTCTGTTCTGTTACTTGGAGTAGTCATATTCAAAACCGTACTAGAGCCACAAATCCTCCCGCCATCCCCCGTAATATTTTTAAATCTGAGATCATGGTATCCAATTTTCTACCCCTCCGTCTAGAAAAAGGCTACTTTGAGCAAGGTCCTGGATGATCAGTTGATGTGACCAGGCCTTGGATTCGTGAACGGAGGGAAGTACGGTCTACTAGTAGTTATTACTTGGACTGTCACCAAATTCAAATTTTGAATCGAGAGGCAAAAGCTCTTGCCTACACGAAATATTTGGGCCCCATGTTCAATCTTTCGTATACTGCGAAATTCTATTTGACCTATCGTACTAATGCCAATGGCGATTGTGAAATTACTAGGTTGGCTCGTAATTTTTGTTACTAGGACTATAGCCAAATTCAAAATCTTAATCGAGGCTAAGAACCTACAGCCCAAACAATTTCGCAGATGGAGTCAACATTATTTTTTCTATGGGAATATTTTTTATTTCTAAAAATAGGGAGTAGCATTTTTTTCAAATTATTACTTGTACTCTAGCCAAATTCAAAATCTCAGTTGAGCGGCAAAATTTACCAATGTTCTATGCAATTATGTATGGATGGTCAGTTGATGCGACTCTTGGCCTTCAATTCCAGACCAGATAGCATACTAGTCTATAACTATCTTTTTCTATTATTACTTCACCGCTATCCAAATTCAAAATCGTAAAATCGAGCGACAAAATCCCAACCGACTCATATGCATTTCGCGCCCCTCCGTTTCAAACATTTTCAGCCAAAACCTCCCATCGATGGAGTACCATTTTTCTAGTATTACTTGGACTCTTGCCAAATAAAAAATCTCAATCGAGCGGCAAAATCACACACTGACCTTGAAGAATTTCCCGCCCCACCGTTTCATAAACTTTGAACAGAATATTTGACCCGGGAGTACCATTTTTCTATTACTATTATGTGTCCTGTATCCCAATTCAAAATCTCTATCGAGCAGCAAAACACACACCGACCTTGAGAATTTCCCGCCCCACCGTTTCAAAAACTTTGAGGCAAAATATCCCATCGTGGAGTACCATTTTTCTATTACAATAATACTATTTGTTTGGTAGCCAAATTCAAAATCTCAATCGGGCGGAAAATTCACACACCGACCTTGAAGCATTTCCTGCCCCGCCATTTCAAAAACTTTGAGGCAAAATCTCCCACTATGGAGAACCATTTTTCTATTATTATTATTTGTCCGGTAGCCAAATTCAAAATCTTGGTCTAGCGGCAAAATCACAGACCGACCTTGAAGCATTTCCCGCCCCACCATTTCAAAAACTTTGAGGCAAAATCACCCACCAGGGGATTACCATTTTTCTACTATTAGCCAAATTCAAAATCTCAATCGAGCTGCAAAACTAGAGACCAACTTTGAAACATTTTGCGCCCCTCCATTTCAAAAACTTTTGATGTTAAAATTCCTCTTCTACCCATTGTTTCGACGCCCTATGGAACGCTAAAGTCAGTAGCTTGGGGGCACGACCGTAATTATTTTTCTGTTCACCTCCATAGACCCGATTCACGTAGTTTTTCCAACAGGCCCTCCCAAAATCCTAGGTTTCTCTCCCACGCCCTCACCTCCACGACCACCGCGCACACCGCCCCGTGGCAATTCCATGGCTGACGGAGCCGCTTCATCGATGCCCACCCCATCAGATCTAGTTCACCGGGTCTCTCTGCCACTCCACCAGAGCTATGGTCTCGCCGACTACGCCTATGGTGTTGTCGACCACCCACGCTCTACTTCCCCGCCGCCGAAAGCTACCCAACCATATCGGAGCAGCTTCATTGTTGTCCACCATACGAGATCTAATTCAACAAGTTCCATGTCCACTGCTCCAGACCAGCTACATGGTCGTTGCCGTTGACTGCACCGGCATCAACCGCCCAAGATCTGCTTCCCCGACGCCAACAGCCATCGGAACCGCAGCATCCTCAATGACCTTGACGTCACTCGCACGCTATCGACGATGCTTAGATGCCTCTCCGACCAAGGTAACCAGATCTCCAACCTGTTTTTGTTTTGTCAGTGGTATAGCACGTTCAAGCCTGTATCAGTGAACTGCAATTTTGTAATTGTGCTAGTACATACAAGTCAATGGGCACGCCTATTCTTCGTGCTAGTACATACAAGGTCATTAGACATATTGGTTTGTATTCACTGCTCTACAAATATCAAGTCATGCACATGTCTGTTATTTTGTCATGCACATGTTCTTATCTTAGATGCTCCGTACACTAGTAAATTCCTGTTATTGTGTAGTTCTTGCAAAATGTAATGTTAGTGGAAAATATTAGTGTGGATTCCCTGCTACACAGTTACTGACTCTATCTGGTTATTCCTGAGCTAAGTTCCTGCTATTATTTCCTCCATGTCATCGTTCTGCTATCCTGTGGTACCCGTTCAAATTCTTCGTACTAGTTCGATTATAATTTTGTTATTACCATCAGGTTCTTCAAAAGCTGCAACACTGACTATTTTCATTTTCTTTGTGTAGATCTCAAAAAGGCAACACTGAACATGTTGGTTTGCACAGCCTACAGGTCCACCAACGATGCCATTATATATTTTCTGCACGGGTGCTGGTTCGTCCTAATCAACGGCATAATTATTCTTTACTGTATAGTTCATTCGTGTTTTCCATTCGTGCTCAACAAGTTCTGGTATGATGCGGTTATAATTTCTATGTGGTTCATTCTTAGCTATGACAGTAACTGCATACCATTGTGTAGCTCACCCCAAATTCTGAGTCACCCAATGTCTCTTGCATTCCAGTAGATACCACTTATTCCATATATATTTGCTGAAATGACCTGGCTAGTTTATACTGAAATTCTAAGAAACACTTTGTTTGATTGCTCATTTCATTGTAGGCATACTTGTCTAATGCTTGTCTATCATGTTCTATAGGTTCACAAGCCACACCATTATATCTCGTATCTGGTTCCGGTTCGTCCTAGACAACAACATAACTATCCTCTACTATATAGTTCATTCATGGTTTGCATTCCTGCTCTACAAGTTTGTATTATCCAGTTATAATTCCTATCTAGTTCATTATTAGCTATGAGTAGTTTGTCTTCTTTGCTGTATTAACTTGTTATTAGTTAGTTTCAGACTGCAATTATTGCTATCGCCACCAAAGAGGGGACTACGAGATCATATCTCAAGGTGGTTTTCCAATGTAGCTGTCACACTCAAAGGGAGATGCAGTTGATGGATTGAGAAAGCAAATTGAGGACTTTGCTATCAACTTGATTCGCAACTGAAGTGATGAATTTTCTTTCCCTTTTGTTCATATTTTGTAATATTTTTAAGAAGTTTGCAGCTGATGTAATATCTAGATAACTCGCATAGGCCATGTAGGCATTTAGTTGACACCGTCCATGCATGGCGGTACCATAACTGCGCCAGCCAGGTCGATCAGGTTTCAGAATTACCAACAGTAACACTAACTAGCCAAAACAGTAACATGACATAACAGTAACAGACCAAAATAGCAACGGTAACTGGCTAAAACAGCAACATGCCAAAACAGTAACAGACCAAAACAGTAACAAGCCAAAACAGTAATATGCCAAAACAGTAATAGGCCAAACAGTAGCAGGCCACAACACCAGCAGACCAGAACAGTGGCAATCCAGCACATAACATGCCAGAATACTAACAGGAAAGAACAGTAACATGCCTGAATAGTAACAGGCCAGAACAGGGCAACCAGCATAGTAACGGGCCAAAATAGTAAAGGACCACAACAGTAACGGATATAAATAGTAAACGGCTAGAACAGTAACGAGCCAGAATAGTAAAAGGCCAGAACAGTATCGGACCTTCTCAATAGTGGGTCGTTCGTAGGCGGCCCATGAAGAGCTGTGAGAACAGTGACGGGCTGACCGTGGGCTTTAACAGTATCGGGTCTACTTGACGCAGCCTGTTAACGGACCACACAGTATTCGAAAAGTGTGGGCTTTTGTAGGAAGAAACAGTAATGGTCCTGACATTCGTGGGCTGCTACTGGCCACATCTGTGGGCCCATTTCAAACATTGTCGGACGAAACAGTAACGGGCCGTAATCTTATTGGGCTCTCTTGATGGGCCGACCCACTTAATTATGAGAAGGCCTTGTATGGGCCTGGCTTCTACCAAGGTTTACATGGACGTTAACGACGGTAACTGGTTTTTGCCACGTGGCATTTTGCATGATGTCAACAGTTAACGCGGCTAGCAAACAGATCTACGTCGGAACAAGTTTTTGTGGCTCAAGGGTGCGATCCTCCACGGTCAGAAAAAACCCATGGTAGATTCTTTTGTGATAGGGCTTTTACCACGATGGGCATACGTCGTAGAAGACTTTTTATCCACGAAAAATGGGCCTTCAACCACGAAAATTGTGTGCTGTAAAAGCCAACTTTTCTTGTAGTGAATGCCACTCCAATATGTGCCAAACCATGCTTAGGAAGCCCAGGAACATGCGTGAATTCAACTACCACATGCAATGGAGCACCAGTTTGAAACAGGTTGCCTCACCACACCCACTTGAGTGTGTGTGGCCATGTGGATCATTATGTTTTGGAAAAGAACACATGCAATGAAACTCCAATATGTGTCAAACCATGGTTTGGAAGCCCAGGAACATGTTGGAATTCAGCTGCCACATGCAATGGAGCACCAGTTTGAAAGAGGTTCCATCACCACACCCACTTCAGTGTGTCTGGCAATTTGGATCATTATGGTTTCGAAAAGAACAAATGCAATGGCACTCCAATATGCGTCAAACCATGGTGAAGAAGCCTAGGAACATGCTGGAATTCAACTACCACATGCAATGGAGCACTAGTTTGAAAGAGGTTTCGTTACCATAACCACTTAAGTGTATGTGGCCCTGTGGATCATTGTGGTTTGGAAAGGAACATATGCAATGACACTCCAATATGTGTCAAACCATGGTTAGGAACCCTAGGAACATGTTGGAATTCAATTTCCACATGCAATGGAGAACCAGTTTGAAAAAAGGTTACATCACCACACCCACTTGAGTGTTTGTGGCCATGTGGATCATTGTGGTTTGGAAAATAACACATGCAATGGCACTGCAATATGTGCCAAACTATGGTCAGGAAGCGCAGGAACAAGTTGGAATTCAATTGCCACAAGCAATTGAGCACCAGTTTGAAAGAGGTTGCATCACCACACCCACTTGAGTGTGTGTGGCCATGTGGATCATTGTGGTTAGGAAAACAACACATGCAATGACACTCCAATATGTGTCAAACCATGGTGTGTGTAATACCTCGGACATTACGCTCTAAGTTCCAGCCTGGACGAACGAAAAGTGGAGAAGGGATTCTACTGTGGAGGCCCAAGGTCACCCACGTGTAGCCCCGTCGAAGCGGATCAGGGCACGGTACCGACCTACCCCTTATCCACTTTCAAGAACATTGAGACAAGAGAGAGCGGCGTAAGTGATAGGTAAGGCGACCACGACATACACAAATGAGCATGTATGTCTGCGACTTATAATAGACATCAGAGTCACACCATCTAGAAACAATAGAAATGGAAATATTCAACGCCATATGGTAAGATCCAAATATCCTAGATAGATATAATAGTTTAGGATATCTCCTCATACATCACGCAACAGAGTATAAAGTGGAAGCGGAATACAAGATCCGAGTACGGATAAGAAGGAAATCGGCATAAGATGCCACAGCACGAAGCACATCCCGCCCACATATCTCAAGGATCTCCATCCCTGGAATCTCTACACCTGATGGTCATTGCCACCATCATCGATCTCTTTGACCCAGTAGCCTTCCTAAGAGTATACATGTCCACGTAAACCAAATATTTATCGTGTGAGACCCTAGGGGTACTCAGCAAGTCTTAATGCATCTAAAGGGAAAAACCTGGAGTGACGCAATTGCAGTGAAAGATAATATCTAAAAGTTCTATAGAGACATGCTACATCATCCGCCCAACCAGATATGGGCGGACGCTCGTGAAGTAATAGCAATAGTTATATAATCAACCTAATTAACCTCGCTCGCCCTCCTTCTCGCTTACCGACGAGAAGGCGGAAGAACATCCTATCTATTGGCAATTTTATTAACCATTCCATGAGTATTGTTCTATTTACTAGTCATGTCTTAGTCAAGTTAAAGGCGGTACTTTAGTTATGCTTATCTATGATCGAGAAACTGTGCTCCAAGTCATCCATAACCACGGACACGGCTTTCAGAAAGATTTACCCTACAGGGGTGCACAAATAGCAACACACACACGATCAACCTCGGAAAGAACCAAATAAAACGCAACGAGGCCTCACGACAAAGCATTCACAGAATTCATAAATTATTTTAGTGGGCCACCCCATTAAGCTACCCGTTATGAAGTTTGCTAGCTCCGAGACGGACCCAAGGTTTGTGTAGACGGCTGTAAACGACTTGGAACCCGAAAGTGTGACTGGGCTTGTCGATACCGCGGAAACGTGTCACAAGTCCTAAACAGTACAGGTGCTCCACGCACAATCGTAAATAAAGCAGTAAAGCATGGCATAAGTATAAGAAAGTAATAAATCCCCAAAATAGTTTGTGGCCCCAAGAAATAAAGTGTGAATCAAGCTCAGGCAAAGGGGGATCCATAGGGTCTCCCGTATGTGGGTAGTGCGAATAGTCAAGGAACAGGAATCAAGTACTCAGGGTCCTACGGGACACAAGTGAGCTTAAAGAACCAAATAGCAGATAATGCTCACTGATGCCTCTTTCATTAGTTCTCTACTCACATTAAGTTGTTTAGGTACCTCATTATCCAAAGACTCGCACATACCGACTCGCACAAACCCTACACATGTAATTCTATGACTCGCATGGCTCAAACAACTCCTGTAGTAATGGCTCATGGGATGGAGGTACAAGCTTCAGTGGGGTTTAAAAGTAAAGACTATGCAATACTTGGGATTCAATTTAATGCAATCACGACTCAGTGATGCAAGAGTAATATAGAAGCATAGGTACTATATGTATGCAAGCATGGGGAATTGCTTGCCTGGCAGTTCAATTGCTGAATAGGAAGGATCCTGGTAATACTCCTGAGGCTCCTGGTATTCTCCTTGCTCAGTGTCTATCCGGATAAAAACCAAACACACAAGAGATTGAAATAAATATATTGCACAATCATATAAATAATATGAAACAAGCAAACAAATATGCCATGATGGAATGATGCACAATTGCATAGTATAACACACCATGACATGGGTGAGGTGTGGAAATTATAATAAAGCACTTTATTAATTTATTTAGGCATTTTATTCTCGTAAACAGTTTTGATTATTTAATATTTATATGATGCATGCTTCAATACATAGAATGGAATGCATAATTAGAACGGGCTCGTCACGCTGATCGATTTAGACATATTATTTGTTGAATTTGGAATTACGGAATTAAAGTTATGAATTTATTAAAAAAAGGCCATTTATCGAAATTTATTTGTTCAAAAATTATTTTACAGGTCATATTATTATTCCTTGTATTTTTGTGATCAAGAAAACATATATTATACACATTATTTAGAAAATAGCAATAAAAAGATATTAATAAAGACATTCCAAATATAAAAGGGCAGAATGGTTAGTTGTTTGCCTATTTAGAAACATCCAAACAGTACAATGAATTTATATTCAGATTGTTTGAAAAAAAACCATGTGGACAACGTTTGGATTAGAGCTATGGTTTTTGGAAGGTAGGGATATTTGAATCTGGAGATGTTTTATGCAAAACCTCGTGTGGACATGGACCTGGTCATGCAATGATGCTTATAAGGACAGGAGTCAGCGTGTGAAATAAGCTTAACTAAATCTGGATCAGCTTCAGGTTCAGATCATAGTAACAATTGAGATATAAATAATAATAATAAAGTTTTAGATCGGAGCTAATATTTGATCTATGGACCACATGATTAAAGCCACACGGGACTGGCCACTGGGACACCTGAAACTGACGATTAAAGCAGATCGACAACCTTAAGAGATGGATCTGGTCGGGTTTGGAGTTAACTAAAATCGAAACTGCACTTTTACCGCACGCTGCCATGAATTTGGTCGAACTTTGATAGTAGATTACTATCGATTGGGAGCTCTGTTTTGAACAAGGCTTGCTGCGATGGAAAAAGGATTCTACCGAGAAGAGGTATAGTTGAAGTACGGCACTAGAGATGAACTGTGCAGGTCAGGAAAAATTCGGGAACATAGGATTGAACACGCTGTCGCGCGTGCTGACAAACTAATAAAGACACAGAGGGCATATGAAATTGGATGATTTTCAGACGGAGATTGCGAGATGATGGGACCTCTGTTTCATGTGTAGTTTGATGCACTGCATAGGTGGATGTACCAAGATTGCGTAAGTGCGCGGAACATGGCCGGAGGCGAACTAAGGCAACCTGAAAACAGCGTGGAACAGAGGGCAAAGATACAAGAGTTAACTGACAAGAAGTGACAGAACTCTACAGCGCGAGCAGTGAGAACGGTCGCAAAGATACCAGAGTGCCGTTTTGTGAACGGTCTGGTGCGCCGCGAAGCTGGAACAAAGGGGAACAACTGACCGTGAAGAGTTTTGCTGGAGGTGAACTAGGGTGGTTGGGACCTAGACATGATCAGAGGGGCTGCAGAAGTGCGCGCGTGTGTAGCATGATCAATAGTGCGGGTGTGTGTACACGCGGTGCATGAGCTAGGTACTGGATCAAACGATTTGTGCCAAACGATCTAGCTAAAGTTACTCCCTCCGATCCAAATTAATTGACTAGGATTTGTCTAGATTCGGCTGCACCTAGTCATGTTTTAGTGCTAGATACATCTGAATTTAGAAAAATCCAAGTCAATTAATTTGGATCAGAGGGAGTAGTACATAAGCAGGTGAATCAAAAGGTCAAGTGCAAAACGAGTTAGCTCAAACGCCATGTGCTCTGCATGATGATGTGTCACGGATCAAGAAAAACAGAAGTAGCGGCCCGGCCATGGCGATCACGAGCAGGTGAGAACACCGGAGATGATGCAGAGGGAGATTTGCAGAGATAAGGGAGGGTATCGGAAACTGAGCTCACCTTGGGGATACCGGCGACCTTGGCCTGGATGGAGAGGTCGCCACGGCGGTGGCACCGCCGCAGAGAGGACGTTGTAGGTGTTGTCCGTGTGCGCGGGGACGGTGAGGACGCGTGTGTGGTTCACTATTCTTGTCCTCCTCGCTCCCTGATGCCATACAGAAGACGGGGTCGTAGCTGCTCCTCACTGTAGGGTCCCTCCGATGGTGTGCATCAGCGATCGGGCGAGCGGCACATGGCCTCAGTCGTGGTGGCGGCGAGACAGACTGAGGAGGGCTAGGGTTCAATGGGGATGGATAAAGGACGCGAGGAAGGCTGTGGTGGTGGAGCGTCGTGACGTGGGCAGCCGAGCACGCTCCTCTTGTGCTTGTGAAGACGACAAACAGGAACTGACGTGGGGGTTGTTGGGCTTGGGCTGGAGCCCTACATGTGCCTTGTTGCTCTGTTGCAGTTAGCCTATTAATGAATATAAGAGCAGCCGCTTGTCTGAATTTTGCCTAAATCTTAACCAAAGCTACACTTGTTTTTGCCCAGATTTAAGATATAGGTAGATTTTAAAATAGAGAATGATCAACTAAAACCATAAGAAACCATGTTGGGGAAAGTAGCGATCTATTAAGATTCATTTGAATTTGATCAAGCTTGACTAAATTCAAATTCAAGCAAGCTTTTCACAAATTCAAAGAAAAAATCCAAATAGAAAGGAGGTGGTGCAAGCTTTGCACGATCCATGCATGGGTGATAAATGCCCCATTTATAATTGTGAAAGCAACTATAATTCCATATGGTCATATATCCAAACATGCTTCAAATATTTAAATTAAGGCCCAAAAAAAGAATGTAAGCTTGCTTCCCCACATGGCATAGATGGTATATACACATGAATGAAGATAAAATGGCCAACTTAGTGTGTGTGTCCCACTAGACAAAATTATAGCCACAAATATATTCATACATGATCATATATTCAAATATAAAACAGATGGAAGCTTGAAAGGGTTCCTACTCACAAAGTATGCAAAGGTGGCTATGTGGCTCCCCATATTTAATATTGTGAAAACAACATGTATCATATATGGGAGCATGTCAAAATAGAAGTGGATCCATCCCAACATATGCGAGCTAGGTCTAAATACCAAAAAGAAAGCAATGGCACATATATAATTAGGATAGTGGAAATTTAAGATGGAGCCAAAGAAAAGTGGTGGAGTTTGAAAACATATGCCTCCAAATCAACTTGGGCATTAAACAATATATCAAGAAGCAAATACAATATATCAAAAGGCAAATACAATTAATAAGAATATAAATGCATATGGGATAAGAGTCAAATAGAGGTGTTTTATATGATGCTCAAATGCAAGGTGGCATGATGATATGAGCATGATATAAAGATGATGCAATAATTATTTGTAGGAAGTAGCAATATATAGATTAGGCAAGTAGTATTGCAATTGATAAACAAGTGGGATGCTACAACTCTCCCTCCACTAAACAAGAATCTCGCCCCGAGATTCCTAGGAAAAAGAAAAAGGCACAAGGAGAGGCGGGTGTTCGGAACGAAGGTGATCCTCGCATTCCCAAGTGGTTTAATGAACGGATGGTGCGAACATTTCACCTTACAAAACTTGCTAGATTTGTTGTGAGTCTGCATTTTGCTTCTTGGAAGGAAAGAACTTGAAGCATATGGAAGTTTGTTGTGAGACAAGAAGGATATGATGAACATAGCTCCGGTGCTATCGAAAAACACGATAAAATAAAAGAACCACTTCTTAAAAGAATTATGAAAGACGGTGTATCGAGGAGAAGAAAAGACACATCATTAGGATAAAGCTCAAAACTGCATGTGGAGATGATGCTCTCTTTCACCGGAAGAAAAGAATGACTTAGAAGAAGTATCAACCACTGTGAAAATAGCATTTTTTTCTTCCCTCGGATTAAGAAATGAAGTTTGGAGAAAACCATATTGTCTTCAAACAACAGAGTTCTAGATAACAAAGAAAGAAGATTAGAATTGAGGACTTCTCGGATTATCTTCTTGTTGCACCAGTAAGAATCAAAGGATCACGCAACTGAGGTGCACAGATATATCTTCCAGGGAAGAAGGTGATGCTAGATTATGGTGGAACCCTGAGGAGAACTTGAATATCTGAAGTTTATTGTAGAGATGCTTATTTCTTTCCTTAACCATGAGGTTATTGCAAAAGATTTTGCGATTGATGGCATCAACCATAATTGGCTTTACCAAGAGGAAAAGAATTGACAAAATGGAAGCCAAATATAACTTCCACCCATCTTGTTTGACGATGTCGAGCACTGGTAGAATGAAGAGGACGGAGAAGATTTTGCATTTTCTTCCACCAGATCATTAAAGACTTGCTCCATCTTGAAATAGACGAGATCACCAACAAGATATTATTGATTACGTTCTTAGAGAACCCTCAGGAAACAAGGACGGATGTAAAAGTTTTGAGGGATAAAGGCCACTTCTGACTTCCGTGGAATGAGTGAAATTGCATTAATCCATCAATTCAATGTACAAGAGCGAATAATAAGAGTAGTGGTATGGTCATGAATACACCCCACACTCAAAGCATTACTCCGTACATGAATAGGAAAATCATGCAACCAAACTCTCATAAATTTAGACTGAAGATCTTGACAAGCAGAATTCCTGAAGCTTCATTAGAAACATGTAGGTGATGTAAACACTTCTTCGGATCCAAAGTAGATAAAGATGATGATGTTGTCGCCGTGTTGGAAGTGCCAAGCCATCGGAAAAGATATGAATGAGTATTACAGAGAACCACTGCAATATTCAACAAACAGAGAAAAAGATAGTACCAACTTGAATAGAAGGATTATGAAAGATCTGGAAATTCTTCGAGGCATCTGGCGGATTGAGGGTAGAAGATAAAGCGAGAGGATTCAAAAGGTTCCTTGATGGGCGGAAGCTCAACAGAGTTTATCATCCTTCTTGAGAATATTCGAGAGAGATTTAGAAGTCTTGAGGAACTTCAGCGGAACAATGATGATGACTTGCCAAACAAGGAAAAAGCTCTGGAGTTGGTTGAAAATGGAGGATGGAATTAACAATTTATTTGATGATTCCAGAATTGTAGTGATATCGTTAGCAGAAGGATGTGGCCGAGATAGATGACTTTGGAAGCCATAATTTACACTTTGAGAACTTTTCACGCAGGCGGTGTTCACAAGCTTGAGGGGAAAAGAAGATGTTCTTTATGTTCTTCCATTGATATAGAATAGGAAAGCATATCGTCAAAATATACCACCAAGAATTTAATGAGATATTCCCAAAATACCAAGTTCATGAGGCGAGAGAAACGAACAAATGCTCGAAACACTTTCTGAGATCAATGCTCCTTGAAAGATCAATGTTATGAGCAAGGATTCGTGTTGGAAGAGATGCATTAAAGAATAGATTATAAGGCACTTCAGATGAGAAAAGACATGCTGACTTATTCACATAGTTGATTGGATCACCGGTTGCAAAGGTAAAGAGATCTTGGATAAAAAAAGCGATGATAGCTCATACATTAAGCAAAGCTATCAGATATGCAAAGATGAATTCTCTCGTATCAAAGAGAACCTTTGCGGATATGGAGTTCAATAAGATATGAAGCACGACAACGGATGATAATTCACCATAGTGCCTTAAGAAACCTCTGGATTGCCAAGGATACTTGAATATGATAAAGATATGATCACAGTATAACTCCAAATCACAATAGATAACCACCATAATTTGGAGGATTAGATTGATAGCATTGACCATATTCCACTCATGATAAGCGTTATCTAGCTATACCAAGAACCAAATTACAATCGCAAGCATCGGATCGACACAAGTTATGTATTTAGCCCCAAAATAATTTAGAAATGAAGTAAAAACTCCGGATTGAAGCGCTGATAACAAAAGATCGAGTTAGCATGGATATGCTGACAAAACAAGATGAATAATGTATCACACACGACTAAAAAGGAGTGTGGAAACATAGATGTATCAAAGAAAAAATTCCGCATTTTTCGGCATTAAAATACCAACTCGATGCGCAAAACCACTTAACAGATAGAGATTAGCAAGTCCACATTCTGTGAAAGCATGCAAGAAGGACGACCATCCTTAACAAGATTTTGTTGGTTAACAAAGAGTAAGACAGATCACATCGGTTTATAAAGAGTCGGATAGATCGCGTCGGTTTACAATAAGCCTATCGGTATGGAATGTACCAATAGTTGATAATCAAAGGAAGATTGCGACAATAAGGTTGGATGCAACAAATAGACAAAGAATTACACAAACATCCTATGGTACTACAGAAACCCCAAACATGTGAATCCTAGTTTGAATTTTTAGAAGAGGATAGACAAACGTTACACTTCCTTACCAGAAAAAGGGTGGGTGGATGGGTAAGAAGAAAAATGGAAGCAGACCTACTCTCACGTTTAGTTTTTCCCTAGTATACGTAGCTACCAAAATATTTTTTAGACTGACAACAAACATCTTGGCTGAGACCCTGAAGGGCCGAATGGTTCTGATACCAATTATAATACCTCGGACTTTACGCTCTAAGTTCCAGCCTAGACGAAACAAAAGTGGACAAGGGATTCTACTGCGGAGGCCCAAGGTCACCCACGTGTAGCCCCGTCGAAGCGGAGCAGGGCACGGTACCATCCTACCCCTTATCCACTTTTAAGAACATCGGGACAAGAGCGAGCAGCGTAAGCGACAGGTAACGCGACCATGGTATACACAAATGAGCATGTATGTCTGCGACTTACAATAGACATCAGAGTCACACCATCTAGAAATAGTAGAAATGAAAATATTTAGCGCCATACGGTAAGATCCAAATATCCTAAATAGATATAATAGTTTAGGATATCTCCTCATACATCACGCAACAGAGTATCAAGTTGAAGCGGAATACAAGATCCGAGTACGGATAACAAGCAAATCGGCATAAGATTCCATAGAACAAAGCACATCCTGCCCATAGATCTCATGGATCTCCATCCCCGGAATCTCTACACCTGATGGTCATTGCCACCATCATTAGTCTCTTCGACCAGGTAGCCTTCCTAAGAGTATACCTGTCCATCTAAACCAAATATTTATCGTGTGAGACCTTAGGGGTACTTAGCAAGTCTTAATGCATCTAAATGGAACAACCTGGGGTGACGCAATTGCAGCGAAAGATAATATCTAAAAGTTCTATAGAGACACGCTACATCATCCACCCAACCAGATATGGGCAGACGCTCATGAATTAATAGAAATAGTTATATAAGCAACCTAATTAACCTCGCTCACCCTCCTTCTCGCTTACCGACGAGAAGGCGGAAGAACCTCCTATCTACTGGCAATTTTATTAACCATTCTATGAGTATTGTTCTATTTGCTAGTCATGTCTTAGTCCAATTAAAGGAGGTACTTTAGTTATGCTTGTCTATGATCGAGAAACTATGCTCCAAGTCGTCCATAACCGTGGACACGGCTTTCAGAAAGATTTACCCTCCAGGCGTGCACAAATAGCAACACACACACGATCAACATCAGGAAGAACCAAATAAAATGCAACGAGGCCTCACGACAAAGCATTCACGGGATTCATAAATTATTTCAGGGGGTCACCGCATTAAGCTACCCGCTACGAAGTTGGCCGGCTCCGAGACAGACCCAAGGTTTGTGTAGACGGCTGTAAATGACTAGGAACCCGAAAGTGTGACTGGGCTTATCGATCCCGCGGAAACGTGTCACAAGTCCTAAATAGTACAGGTGCTCCACGCATAATCGTAAATAAAGCAGTAAAGCATGGTATAAGTACAAGATAGTAATAAAGCTCCAAACTAGTTTGTGGCCCCAAGAAATAAAGTGTGAATCAAGCTCAGGCAAAGGGGAGGTCCATAGGGTCTCCCGTATGTGGGTAATGCGAATAGTCAAGGAACAGGAATCAAGTACTCAGGGTCCTACGGGACACAAGTGAGCTTAAAGAACCAAATAGTAGATAATGCTCACCAATGCCTCTTTCATTAGTTCTCTACTCATATTAAGTTGTTTAGGTACCTCATTATCCAAAGACTCGCACAAACCCTACATATGCAATTTTATGACTCGCATGGCTCAAACAACTCCTGTAGAAATGGCTCATGGGATGGAGGTACAAGTTTCAGTGGGGTTTAAAAGTAAAGGCTATGCAATACTTGGGATTCAATTTAATGCAATCGCGACTCAATGATGCAAGAGTAAGATAGAAGCATAGGTACTATATGTATGCAAGCATGGGGAATTGCTTGCCTGGCAGTTCAATTGCTAAATAGGAAGGATCTGGGTAATACACCTGAGGCTCCTGGTATTCTCCTTGCTCAGTGTCTATCCGGATAAAAACCAAACACACAAGGGGTTGAAATAAATACATTGCATAATCATATAAATAATATGCAACAAGCAAACAAATTTGTCATGATGGAATGATGCACAATTGCATGGTATAACATAGCATGACATGGGTGAGGTATGGAAATGATAATAAAGCACTTTATTAATTTATTTAGGCATTTTTACTCTCATAAACAGTTTTGATTATTTAATATTTATATGATGCATGCTTTAATTCATAATATGGAATGCATAATTAGAACGGACTCGTCGCGCTGATCGATTTAGACATATTATATTTTAAATTTAAAATTACGGAATTAAAGTTATGAATTTATTATGAAAAGGCCATTTATTGACATTTTAATAATTTCGAAATTTTATTTGTTCAAAAATTGTTTTACAGGTCATATTATTAATCCTTGTATTTTTGTGATCAAGAAAACATATATTATACACATTATTTGGAAAATAGCAATAAAAAATATTAATAAAGACATTCCAAATAGAAAAAGGCAAAATGGTTAGTTGTTTGCCTATTTAGAAACATCCAAACAGTACAATGAACTTATATTCAAATTGTTTGAAAAAAAACCATGTGGACAATGTTTGGATTAGAGCTAAGGTTTTTGGAAGGTAGGGATATTTGAATCTGGAGATGTTTTGTGCAAAAGCTCGTGTGGACATGGACCTGGTCATGGAATGATGCTTATAAGGACAGGAGTCAGCGTGTGAAATAAACTTAACTGAATTTGGATCAGCTTCAGGTTCAGATCAGAGTAACAATTGAGATATAAAAAAATAAAAAAGTTTTAAATCATAGCTAATATTTGATCTCTGGACCACATGATTAAAGCCACACGGGACAGCCCCACTGGGACACCTGAAACTGACGATTAAAGAAGATCGATAGCCTTAAGAGATGGATCTGGTCGGGTTTGGGGTTAACTGAAATCGAAACTACACTTTTACAGCACGCTGCCGTGAATTCGGTCGAACTTTGATAGCCGATTACCATCGATTGGGAGCTCTATTTTGAACAAGGCTTGCTGCAATGGAAAGAGGATTCTACCGAGAAGAGGTACAGTTGAAGTACGGCGCTGGAGATGAACTGTGCAGGTCAGGAAAAATTTGGGAATAGAGGATTGAATATGCTGTCGCGCGTGCTGACAAACTGATAAAGACACAGAGGGCATATGAAATTGGATGATTTTCAGACGGAGATAGCGAGATGACAAGACCTCTATTTCGCGTGTAGTTTGATGCGCTGCATAGGTGGATGTACCAAGATTGCGGAAGTGTGCGGAACATGGCCGGAGGCGAACTAAGGCAAGCTGAAAACAGCGAGGAATAGAGGGCAAAGATATACTCCCTCCGTTTCAAAATATAAGACGTTTTAGCTTTATGAATGAAGTGTATCTAGACCTCTTTTAGTGTCTAGGTTCATTTAGATTTAGAATGAACCTAGACACTAAAAGGGATTTAGATACACTACTTTCACAAAGCTAAAACATCTTTTATTTTAAAACGGAGGGAGTAGGAGTTAACTGACGAGAAGTGACAGAACTCTACAACGCGAGCAGTCAGAACGGTCGGACTCTGATTGTTTTTCTCGGACAATCCAGAGCGCCGTTTTGTGAACGGTCTGGTGCGCCGCGAAGCTAGAGCAAAGGGGAAGAACTGGCCGTGAAGAGTTTTGCTGGAGGTCAACTGGGGTGGTCGGGAACTAGACATGATCAGAGGGGCTGCAGCAGTGCGCGCGTGTGTAACATGATCAATAGTGCGGGTGTGTGTACACGCAGTGCAGGAGCTAGGTACCGGATCAAATGATTTGTGCCAAATGATCTAGCTAAAGCTACTCCCTCCGATCCAAATTAATTGACTTGGATTTGTCTAGATTCGGATACATCTAGACATCTAGACAAATCCAAGTCAATTAATTTGGATAGGGGGAGTAGTACATAAGCAGGTGAATCAAAAGGTCAAGTGCAAAACAAGCTAGCTCAAACGCCATGTGCTCTGCATGATGGTGTGTCACGGATCAAGAAAAACAGAAGTAGCGGCCCGACCATGGCGATCACGAGCAGGTGAGAACGCTGGAGATGATGTAGAGGGAAATTTGCAGAGATGAGGGAGGGGATCGGAAACTGAGTTCACCCTAGGGATACCGGCGACCTTGGCCTGGATGGAGAGGTCGCCACGGCAGCGGCGGCGCCGCAGAGAGGACGTTGTAGGTGTTGTCCGTGTGCGCGGGGACGGTGAGGACGCATGCGTGGTTCGCTGTTCTTCTCCTCGCTCCCTGATGCCATATAGAAGACGGGGTCGCAGCTGCTCCTCGCTGCAGGGTCCCTCCGATGGTGTGCATCAGCGGCCGGGCGGGCGGCAGATGGCCTTAGTCATGGTGGCGGCGAGACAGATAGAGGAGGGCTAGGGTTCGATGGGGATGGATAAAGGAGGCGAGGAAGGGTTGTGGTGGTGGAGCATCGTGACGTGGGTAGCCGAGCACGCTCCTCTTGTGCTTGGGCTGGAGCCCTGCGTGTGCCTTGTTGCTCTACTGCAGTTAGCCTACTAATGAATATAAGAGCAGCCACTTGTCTGAATTTTGCCTAAATCTTAACCAAAGCTGCACTTGGTTTTGCCCAAATTTAAAATAGAGGTAGATTTTGAAGTAGAGAAAGATCAACTAAAACCATAAGAAACCAAGCTGGGGAAAGTAGCGATCTATTAAGATTCATTTGAATTTGATCAAGCTTGATTAAATTCAAATTCAAGCAAGCTTTTCACAAATTGAAAGAAAAAAATCCAAATAGAAAGGAGGTGGTGCAAGCTTTGCACGAGCCATGCATGGGTGATAAATGCTCCATTTATAATTGTGAAAACAACTATAATTCCATATGGTCATATATCCAAACATGCTTCAAATATTTAAATTAAGGCCCAACAAAAAGAATGTATGCTTGCTTCCCCACATGGCATAGATGGTATATACACATGAATGAAGATAAAATGGCCAACTTAGTGTGTGTGTCCCACTAGACAAATATATAGCCACAAATATATTCATACATGATCATATATTCAAATATAAAACAGATGGAAGCTTGAGAAGGGTTCCTACTCACAAAGCATGCAAAGGTGGCCATGTGGCTCCCCATATTTATTATTGTGAAAACAACTTGTATCATATATGGGAGCATGTCGAAATAGAAGTGGATCCATCCCAACATATGCGAGCTAGGTCTAAATACCAAAAAGAAAGTAATGGCTCATATATAATTAGGATGGTGGAAATTTAAGATGGGTCCAAAGAGAAGTGGCGGATTTTGAAAAGATATGCCCCCAAATCAAGTAGGGCATTAAACAATATATCAAGAAGAAAATACAATATATCAAAAGGCAAATACAATTAATAAGAATATAAATGCATATGGGCTAAGAGCCAAATAGAGATGTTTTATATGATGCTCAAATGCAAGGTGGCATGATGACATGAGGATGATATAAAGATGATGCAATAATTATTTGTAGGAAGTAGCAATATATAGACTAGGCAAGTAGCATTGCAATTGATGGACAATTGAGATGCTACAGTGTGGAAGCCTAGGACCATGTTAACTGCCACATGCAATGGATCGCCAGTTTGAAAGAGGTTACATCACCACACCCACTTGAGTATGTTTGGCCATGTGGATCATTGCGGTTTGGAAAAGAACACATGCAGTGGCACTCTAATATGTGTTAAAACATGGTTAGGAAGCCCAGGAACATGTTGGAATTTAACTACCACATGCAATGGGGCACTAGTTTGAAAGAGGTTGCATCACCACACCCACTTTAGTGTGTGTGGCCATGTGGATCATTGTGGTTTGGAAAGAAACAAATGTAATGGCACTCCAATATGTGTCAAACCATGGTCAGGAACCCCAGGAACATGTTTGAATTCAAATTCCACATGCAATGGAGCACCAGTTTGAAAGAGGCTGCATCCCCATAACCATTGGAGTGTGTGTGGCCATGTGGATCATTGTGGTTTGGAAAAGAACACATGCAATGGCACTCCAATATGTGTCAAAGCATCGTCAGGAAGTCTAGGAACACGTCGGAATTCCACTGCCACATGCAATGGATCGCTAGTTTAAAGCGGTTGCATCACCACACCCAATTGACTGTGTGTGGCCATGTGGATCATTGTGGTTTGGAAAGGAAAACATGCAATGGCACTGCAATATGTGTCAAACTATGGCCTAGAAGACCAGTAACATGTTGGAATTCAAATTCCTCATGCAATGGAGCACCAGTTTGAAAAAGGTTGGATCACCACACCCACATGAGTGTGTGTGGCCATGTGGATCATTGTCGTTTGGAAAGGAGCAAATGCAATGGCACCCCAATATTTGTCAAACAATGGTCAGGAACCCTAGGAACATGTTGGAATTCAACTACCACATGCAATGGAGCACCAGTTTGAAAGAAGTTGCATCACCACACCCACTTGAGTGTGTGTCCATGTGGATCATTGTGGTTTGGAAAAGAACACATGCAATGGCACTCCAATATGTGTCAAACCATGGTCAGGAACCCCAAGAACTTGTTGGAATTCAACTGCCACATGCAATGGAGCAGTAGTTTGAAAGAGATTGCATCACCACACCCACTTGAGTGTGTGTGTCCATGTGAATCATTGTGGTTTGGAAAAGAACACATGCAATGAAACTCCAATATGTGTTAGACCATGGTCAGGAAGCCCAGGAACATGTTGGAATTCAACTTCCACATTTAATTGAGCACCAGTTTGAAAGAGGTTGCATCACCACACCGACTTGAGTGTGTGTGGCCATGTGGATTATTAGGGTTTGGAAAAGAACAAATGCAACGACACTCCAATATTTGTCAAACCATAGTCAGGAAGCCTAGGAACATATTGGAATTCAACTACCACATGAAATGGAGCACCAGTTTGAAAGAGGTTGCATCACCACACCCACTTGAGTGTGTGTGGCCATGTGGATCATTGTGGTTTGGAAAGGAACATAGGAAATGGCACTCCAATATGTTCCAAACCATGGTCGGGAACCCTAGGAACATGCTAGAATTCAACTGCCACATGCAATGGAGAGCCAGTTTGAAAAAGGTTGCATCACCACACCTAGTTGAGTGTGTGTGGCCATTTAGATCATTGTGGTTTGGAAAAGAACACATGCAATGGCACTTCAATATGTGTCAAACCATGGTCAGGAAGTCTAGGAACATGTCGGAATTCAACTGCCACATGAAATGGATCGCTAGTTTAAAAGAGGTTGCATCACCACACCCAATTGAGTGTGTGTGGCCATGTTGATCATTGTGGTTTGGAAAGGAACACATGCAATGACACTGCAATGTGTGTCAAACGATGGCCTAGAAGACCAGTAACATGTTGGAATTCAACTTCCACATGCAATGGAGCACCAGTTTGAAAAAGGTTGCAACACCACACCCACTTGAGTGTGTGTGGCCATGTGGATCATTGTGGTTTGGAAAAGAACACATGCAATGGCACTCCAATATGTGTCAAACCATGGTCTGGAAGCCCAGGAACATGTTGGAATTCAACTACCACATGCAATGGAGCACTAGTTTGAAAGAGGTTGCGTCCCCACGACCACTTGAGTGTGTGTGGCCATGTGGATCATTGTGGTTTGGAAAAGAACACATGCAATGTCACTCCAATATGTATTAAACCATGGTCAGGAAGTCTAGGAACATGTTGGAATTCAACTACCACATGCAATGGAGCGCTAGTTTAAAAGAGGTTGCATCACCACATCCAATTGAGTGTGTTTGGCCATGTGAATCATTGTGTTTTGGAAAGGAACACATGCAATGGCACTGCAATATGTGTCAAACCCATGGCCTAGAAGACCTGTAACATGTTGGAATTCAACTTCCACATGCAATGGAGCACCAATTTGAAAAAGGCTGCATCACCACACCCAATTGAGTGTGTGTGGCCATGTGGATCATTGTCGTTTGGAAAGGAGCAAATGCAATGGCACTCCAATATGTGTCAAACCATGGTCAGGAACCCTAGGAACATGTTGGAATTGAACTACCATATGCAATGGAGCACCAGTTTCAAAGAGGTTGCATCACCACAGCCACTTGAGTGTGTGTCCATGTGGATCATTATGGTTTGGAAAAGAACACATGCAATGGCACTCCAATATGTGTCAAACCATGGTCAGGAACCCCAAGAACTTGTTGGAATTCAACTGCCACATGCAATGGAATAATAATTTATAAAGAGATTGCATCACCACACCCACTTGAGTGTGTGTGGCCACATGGATCATTGTGGTTTGGAAAAGAATACATGAAATGACACTCCAATATCTCTCAAACCATGGTTTGGAAGCCTAGGAACATGTTGGAATTCAACTACCACATGCAATGGAGCACCAGTTTGAAAGAGGTTGCAACACCACACCCACTTGAGTGTGTATGGCCATGTGGATCTTTCTGGTTTGGAAAAGAACAAATGAAATGGCACTCCAATATGTGTCAAACCATGTCCAGGAAGCCCAGGAACATGTTGGAATTCAACTACCACATGCAATGGAGCACGGTTTGAAAGAGGTTGCATCACCACACCCACTTGAGTGTGTGTGGCCATGTGGATCTTCGTGGTTTTGAAAGGAACAAATATAATGGCACTCCAATATTTTTCAAACCATGGTCAGGAACCCCAGGAGCATGTTTAAATTCAACTTCCACATGTAATGGAGCACCAGGTTGAAAGAGGTTGCGTCCCCACGACCACTTGAGTGTGTGTGGCCATGTGGATCATTGTGGTTTGGAAAAGAACACATGCAATGGCACTCCAATATGTGTCAAACCATGGTCAGGAAGTCTAGGAACATGTCGGAATTCCACTGCCACATGCAATGGATCGCTAGTTTAAAAGAGGTTGCATCACCACACCCAATTGACTGTGTGTGGCCATGAGGATCATTGTGGTTTGTAAAGGAACACATGCAATGACACTGCAATATGTGTCAAACTATGGCTTAGAAGACCACTAACATGTTGGAATTCAAATTCCACATGCAATGGAGCACCAGTTTGAAAAAGGTTGGATCACCACACCCAATTGAGTGTGTGTGGCCATGTGGATCATTGTCGTTTGGAAAGGAGCAAATGCAATGGCACTCCAATATGTGTCAAACCATGGTCAGGAACCCTAGGAACATGTTGGAATTCAACTACCACATGTAATGGAGCACCAGTTTGAAAGAGGTTGCATGACCACACCCACTTGAGTGTGTGTCCATGTGGATCATTGTGGTTTGGAAAAGAACACATGCAATGGCACTCCAATATGTGTCAAACCATGGTCAGGAACCCCAAGAACTTGTTGGAATTCAACTGTCACATGCAATGGAATAGTAGTTTATAAAGAGATTGCATCACCACACCCACTTGAGTGTATGTGTCCATGTGAATCATTGTGGTTTGTAAAAGAACACATGCAATGAAACTCCAATATGTGTCAGACCATGGTAAGGAAGCCCAGGAACATGTTGGAATTCAACTGCCACATTTAATGGAGCACCAGTATGAAAGAGGTTGCATCACCACACCGACTTGAGTGTATGTGGACATGTGGATAATTAGGGTTTGGAAAAGAACAAATGCAATAACACTCCAATATGTGTCAAACCATAGTCAGGAAGCCCAGGAACATGTTGGAATTCATCTACCAAATGCAATGGAGCACTAGTGTAAAAGAGGTTGCATCACCACACCCAATTGAGTGTGTGTGGCCATGTGGATCATTGTGGTTTTGAAAGGAACACAGGCAATGGCACTCCAATATGTGCCAAACCAAGGTCAGGAACCCTAGGAACATGCTAGAATTCAACTGCCACATGCAATGGAGAACCAGTTTGAAAAAGGTTGCATCACCACACCCACTTGAGTGTGTGTGGCCATGTAGATCATTTTGGTTTGGAAAAGAACACATGCAATGGTACTGCAATATGTGCCAAACCATGGTAAGGAAGCCCACGAACAAGTTGGAATTCAATTTCCACAAGCAATGGAGCACCAATTTGAAAGAGGTTGCATCCCCACACCCACTAGAGTGTGTGTGTAACATCCCAATTTCAGCAACCCTGATTAGTTGTACAGAACACAAAAATCAGGTGGAACAAAAGCTATTTACATGTGCTTTAGTGCAGTGCTTGCTTGTTGTTTGTTTGCACTTGTGCTTATGAAGTGTATCTTAGGATACTCCTTACCTCACCCTCAGTTGTCCAAAAGCTATTTACCAAAACTATCTTGGCTTACTCTTCATATTCTCAAACGTTCTGGCATTTCAAAACAGGAGCCAAGATGCCTATGTAAACCAAAACTATTTTGGTAGTTTCTATTAAAAAAACTCTAGAGAGTTATATACTACAATCTCCTTATGTTTTCAAGATAGAACACTCGACTAATCTTATCCCTAGTGTTCCCAAAACCTATTTCCATAAGCATTTGAATTCTACTCTTGGCAGAGATACCAAGAACCCTCATCTTATTCAAAACTCAACCTCTTCAAAATGCCCCAACCTTACCTCAAGCTAGGCTTGATGGTAACCTCATTAGTGGTTATGCTTGGTATAAGATGAGTTGCCTTGATCTGCTGTCTGATGAGTTGCTTTGATCTGCTGCTTGACTTGTTTGCTTAGGAAGTAGTATGAGCCACCGTAGAAGCTCATCACTAGAATCAAGATATTTTCCAAATCTTCAATCCCTAAGCAAGAAAGCAAACCTAGATATGATCCCTAGCCATTTAGTGATCATCTCAAACCCTCAACCAGATCCATTCTGAAGATTTCCATTCAAGAATGTTTTTCCAAGTCCTTGAAGACCACTATCAAGCATGGATCTCTTCTACTCACTCTACAATTCCATATCACCCCTTTAGTAAATCTCTGATACCTTGCAACTCCTCCAAGAACATTCCCTCTCATACTCTAGTCAAATCCTCAAAACTGCCAAATTTGGCTAAGTCTGGAAACAGTTTCAGCATCACCTTTTTGAATGCCTCCTTTTCTCAAACCATGTACATTTTTGGAAATGCACCTGAACCACCCTTTTAACCTTCGTAAGGACTACCAAGTCCCAAATTGGCCCCTGGTTAGATCCTTCTCCAACCCACTTGTCCATGATGGTTTTGCAGGCAAGAAAATAACAATTCCTGCAAATCTAGTCATCATACCTACTTTGGTAGAAGATCACATCACCATCCTCTGTTCTACTCATTGATTTCTATCAAAACCTACATAACTTTCCCCAAGTGGATCTCTGTGCTGATTACACTCACATGGTGTATAAGGCTTCATGACACCTTCTTACATGGCAGCCTTAATTTCAACAAAGATTGCCATCAATTCTAGGTCAGCCCAAATGCTCTTAATTCAAACTCCTTCTGCCATGTTCATCTATATGACCTGGTATACCTACCCATCTATCCCTTGCACCAAGGTGAGATCTCAGCTCCAAGATGCAAGCACGTTTTGGTGGTATAAAAATAACACCACCCTAGATCATCAACTCATTGTTTTCCATCCTTTTCTAGTTGGAATTTCATTCCACAAGGTTTCAAATGCTTGATACACCTTTTTTATCTCATCTATATTGATCATCAATATCTATCAATAATTATCCATAATTATTATGGCCCCAAAACTATTTAATTCCTTAAATAGTCAAAATCTCCAAAACTCCCTCCATAAAGGAAAGTTTGGTTTTTACCAAACCACTTCCCCAAATTTTGGCTCATGTGAGACCCACAAATCATATCCTATCTTTCCATCTCAAAAATAACTAGTTTTGAGAAGCTTTATTATTCCTTTTTGTCCATTTTCTTAAATGGATGAATTAGAATAATAATTGTTTTAAATACTTTTAATCCCCAATAAATCTTGGGAAAATTCCCCTAAGAGTGTATTCACATTTGGGACCCTTCCACAGCAAAATCCATCCTTGCCCAATGCAAATTTAGCAAATGCTCATCTAAAAATCATTTATGTCCTTTTTGAGTAATTGGATTTAAGTGGACTAAAACCCCACATAAAAATCTCAAATAAATCCTAGGAGTCTACCCTGACCTTATGTATCTACCTGTACCATTTTCTCCTCTAGTCCAATGTAACTTTTTGGACTTCCTTCACAACCGTATATTGGATCAAATTTGCCATTTTAGCAAATCCATTACTCTTAACACTTCCAAACTCCATCAAAACTTGAACAAAGCTTCCCCTTAGCACCAGGACACACCACTAGTCGACCACCACTATAGCACCACCCAACAACTACCCATTTTTCCCTTGAACTAGTATTAAGAGAGAGAGAGACAACAAAGATCTTACAAGATTTGTCCCCCATTAATTAACATTGATGCCACCCCTCCCTCTGTGGTCCAGCATGACCCAATTACCATCCTACCCCTCTCCACCTCCCCCTGGACCAATCATTGGCCAGCCTTGCTCTCCCCCTTGTCCTAAATGGTAATTCACCACATCTACTCCTCCCTCTTGGTATATAAGGCCAGCAGCCCTTCCCCAGCTCGCCCCGGCCCTCATTTTCTCCCCCTCACTCCCACTCACCTCCCCCAACACTCCTACCTCTCCCCTGCTCTGTGCTATCCGAAGGAAGAAGGAGAGGAGCTCTCGGCCTCCTCCCAAAAATCGAGCAAGTCTCATTCCCCTCCGCTCTATCCCTTCTGCATGTCAGCCCTTGTGATCCCCTTGCTCTCCTCTATCTGATGGTGCTCTCCTTTTTGCCCAGGACCCTCTCCTCCGCCGTCGCCATCGAGCTCTGACGAGTCTACTCTCGGCCGCCGTCGCATGAGTCCGGCGTCAAACTACATTGTGCCGCCCACCGATCTGCTCAGCGTCGTCGACCGCATCACCCTGCACCCTCCGCGCCGCCTCCCGAGCCCTCTGGTGAGCTCCCCTCCTCTCTCTCTGGCGAGCTAGGGTTCTGTCCCCGGCGCTCTGTTGTTGCGACGACGACAAGCGTCGGCCGTCCATTGCCACTTAGACGGACGGCCAAGATCCGCCCTTACCCTTTCGGCCTCCCCCTCTCGCTGACTGCCGGGCCCCGCCTGGCAGGTTTGAGCGTGGCTCCCGCGCGTCGCCCCGTGCGTCGTGGGCCATTTCCCTCCCGGCCGGCCCAGCAGCCCCTGAAGCCAGCCCAGCCTACTCTGTTTCTATGCTTTTTATTTTCAGATCCAGAAACAGATCCATAGGATTAAATTCCAATAAAATGGTAAACCAAGTCCAAATGCGTAGATCTAAATTTCTAGTGGTTCTCTGATGTTTTCTCAAACATGCAGAAGCAACCCCAAGCCCAAATTAAATTCCAATATTTGCTAGTAATTAATCTACTAACATGTATCTGGTACACTAAATAATTTCCTCTGTGAGCTAACCATCTCCATTTGAGATGTACCAAAGTTCTTCTAGAAGGTATTGAAAATACCTATCCTCTAGAATAGGTCCCATGCCTAGTTGAACAGTATACTGCCTTCAGCAAAAATAACAAAAGCAGCAACCTTCTTCCTTGAATAAATTCCCTAGGTCTAACCAAATGTGGTACTAACCTGATTCCAAGTCCCAGTACATCCTATTATCAATACCTACCAAACTCCAGCAGCTTTGAATTTGTTGACCTCTGATTAAATTTTGGTGATTTAAATACTTCTATAAGGGGTAGTTTCACTAATTAAATCACTCCAGGAGTTTGGCAACTCCAAAATGAGTGAATCCAATTCCTACAGAAATTTATTCTAAGTACCCATCAGATGCCCTTGGAACCAACTCTATAGCTTCTATAGAATTAATCTGGTGAAAAAGAGAAAGACCAGACATAACCGCCTTTGGGAATTTCCTGAGGGCATTCTGGTAATTATTTTGACTTGATTCCAACTCTAGGTGGTTCAGCATATCAAGTACTACCTAAAAATCCAAGCAAATAATTTTTGGAGCTCCAGATAACTTCTGGTGAATTATTTCCTCAAACTAGAGTTTATTCCACTATAAAAAGCATAACTAATTCTAGAAAAGTGATAATCCAGTGAAACCACTTGTGATGGTTTTGTCTTGTCAAGACCTATCTGAGGATATCATGGTTATCCCTTGGTATCCTACTGACCACAGAACCCTTATCCAAGTCCCTTGCATCTATCCTAGACTACCATCTTCTAAGAGAAAAACACCCTAGTGGCAATCTTGTAAATTCCACCATTTGAATCCCCCTTCTCCAAAACCTCCCAAGTCCAGTAGTACTATTTATGATTGTTTTATGTATGGTTTTATGCTTGTATTCCTTGTATTGATTGTGGACTTGTATGCTTGCATGTATACCCGATGACGACGATAGTGTGAGTGTCTGACGACAAGAAGAACGGGATTTCTTATTTTTATTTTATTGGGTATTCTTGGTCAACTGAAGAAGTCCAGGGACTTATTGTTGATCACAGGAAATCCACCACTTCCTGAACTCTGATATATGTCCTATTCTCCTTTACCTGTTTTGCATCCTTTTATAAATTGCATTATCTACCTGCATATCTTGTTTTATAAATACTACGATAGTAACTTGGCTCCTCCAAGTTATGAATTCGTGTCCTTCGAGGCACCACCCCGATGAACCTATCATTTTACCCCCTTTAGACTGAGAGTATGATGGTTAGCATCCTATCTCCTTGGAAACCCCGGTTTTGAGAAAATAAACTGTTTTCGGATTTTCCCCACTACAAATGTTTCCAAAACAGCTTTGTAAAACCCTAGGAAGAGGCATCGTTCCTAGTGGAGGTTTTAACAAAAGAAATGGTGAAGATGAGACAGCAGAATGTGATGGGATGTTCTATGCCTTTACTGAAACAATTTTTATCCGCGCAACCACATTACCCCAGGTTGCTGGGGCTTAACTCGTAGTTTGTCCGCATTAGCCGAGGCACTTCTACCATGCTTATAGGGAGAAATCCCTGGAATTCTGGGCAGGCACCACTAGATCAAGGATTTGAAGCCTGTCGCTTGCTTCGGCAAGAGTGAGCCTGAACTGGCAGGAGGCCGGTGCAACAATTGGGTCTCCCGCGGACAGTATGACTTAGGTAGTACGGAAGGAAGTGGAGTCTCCAGATTTAAGGTATACGCCAAGTTGCGGCTTGGGTATGCGCGTGTACGGAAGGAAGGACTATGGCTGGGAGCCACATACTCGTTGCCGGGGAGAACAAACCCAAGAGGAAAATCATGCCTTTGCTATTGTAGACAAACGAAAGGTTAGGTTTGATTATCTGGACCCCCATCTATAGTGGTAGTGGGCCGTGGTTGTATCCCGGCGGATGTATTGATTCTTGTGGGTAAAGTGTGCAAACTCTGCAGAGTATAATCTATTTGAATAGCCGTGTCCATGGTCAAGGACGGTTGTAAAGGTGTTGGCTAGGAGTACCCAAACTGTGCTTGTTTGGGAAACAAGTATGATGAGGACGAAGGTTCCTGGGGAACCCGAGTTCGAAAGCTTTGTTTTGACCCGTGGTGGTCGAAGAGGTTTAAAAAGGGTTTTTACTACAAACTGCTTTCAAAACTCTTTTTCAACAAAGATATGGAGATGTCTTGATTTATAAAACAGAAGCATGTTTTCAAAACTCTTTTTCAACAATGATATAGAGATGCCATAACTTCAATGTTAGTTTAGGCTTTTCAAAAGCAACCCTAGATAGAGCTATCTCGCCACAGCCAGAATTGCATTTCCTTTGTTCACTTATCTTGGTGGTTTGCGAGTACATTCAAAAGTACTCACAGCTGTGTCCCTAGCTATTTACTTGGCCAGACTTTCAGGAGTTTAAGGTGACATCCATCGAGCTAGGCCGTCTTCCCATTCAGCTGCCTGTAGGTTGAGGCACGATTTGGCTCTGCACTTGGCGTTGTTCTGCTGCTAATGTTGATGTAGCCATTATGGCAATTATGTAAGTCTTGTAATTCGTTATGTTTCGGATGTTGTAATGGTACCTGTCGGTTATGTTCCACGGCTCACTGATCATGGGAACGTGGATGTATACATAACAGGGATTTCTCGGATGAATAATCCGGGGAGCCCATAGACTTGGTATCAGAGCCATCCTGACTGTAGGAGACCTTAGTTAGCATGGACGTTAGTCAGGAAACGACAAACCTATTTTCCAAAAAGTCAAGGGATAAAAGATGACTATTTGCAAAAGTGCTTATGTCTTCTCCCTCTCTATTTCGAAAAACTACTTAAATTAATATGATTTCCTAAGCTTAAAATCCTGCACACTGTCACTAACCCAACCCCATCTCACAAATCTGCTATAGATGGCCTCTTTCCGCTCAGAGCGCATCATTGTTGGAGACAGTTTCTGGCCCTTTGAAGAACAGCTTCACAACCTACTGAAGATAGTCAAGAGCCCCCCTCCAACTATTGAAGGAACGGAACTTCCTCGCAGTAACACCAATGTGATGCAATGGGTCATCAAGGCTGTTATTCCTTCCCCGATAAGGACACCGCCCCCACAATATTCACCTTCCTCGACAGCAACTGGGTAGATGGCGTGGTGCGAGCCATACAGGAGATCATGGCGTGCATCTGCAAGATCCACGAAGATGAGTTGAAAGATACTCCCTACCACTTGTTCGGAAAGAGACACGAAGATGGACTCCCTACTGAATCCTTCCTCACCTACTGCATTGGGAATCAGCTGGAGAATATGGTATACCTACTCCAACGCTCCCAGGAAGATCTTGACAAGGCCAGACGCGAGAATCTGCTTCTAAAGATGGATATCAACCTACTCCGTAAGCGCGGAAGGAGTCTTCAGGCCACCAATGCCCGTTTAGCGAGGAAGATGATCATTGAAGTACCTCCAACCCCTGAAGACGAGAATCTCGGGATTGACGACGAACTCTCCTTCCTCAATGAGTACCACCCTATCGTCCAGTCACCCATGCCGGATGAGTCAACCTCCAACCCAGCACCACAGGAAGGCACCACTCTCACCTTCACCGAAGACGAGCTGAATATCCCGCAAACCCCGGAAGACCTGCAGTAGTTGGAGACCCTGAAGCCAGCCCCGACTTCATAGATGCACCCTCCGAGTAATCACCCGCGTTGCGATACTCGCCCACCTAGCCATAGGGTAGAGTCTTGTATCGTCCCTGAACGCGTTTTGTATTGATTAAGTATTATTAGCACCCTCGGGTGCAGATTTGGTTGGTATGTAATGACTTCCTTGATTGCTATGCTTGCTTGAATTGTTCCTTTTGCGTGTTTTACCCAAGTTGTTGCATCAGACCCAACCCGAAACATCTGCCACCAACATGACCTCCCCCAGGATGGCCATGAAGACAGGAAGCTCGAAGAAGGCATGTAGCTGTTGCGGAGACGAAGGACACCAAGCCAATAGATGCTCCGGCCACTGCCCCAACTGTGGAGAACCCCATTCACCCAAAGCTTGCCCAACTCGACTTATCACTTGTTTCCTTTGCGAAGGCCAAGACCATGTCCCTATCAAATGCCCATTATATCCCCTCATTGGCAAGGCCTGTTAACCTCCCGATGTCAGCCTATAAGAGTCATCAACTCAGCCACGATGGAAGAGGAACCCCTGCTTCACGTGTGGACTACCCGGTCACTTCAGCAGAGAATGCCCCGAGAGAAAATCCGCCAAGATTTCCTCGGCAGAGAAGCTCGAAGACATCCAAGGTCCCCTCCCTCATAAAAGGTGGTCACCCTACCGCTCGCTGCCACGCAGCTCAAGACTAAAGATGTCCCACGCCTTCCTAGGTGACAGTACCCCGTGGAAGTAAAGATAGAGAGAATCCCCTTAACCCACTCCAGGACTTCCCGAAAGTCGACGAGTGCAGCCTGTAGTAATCTAGTCCATGTCCCCCTGGAACGCCACCTATGTTGATACCCTCTCTTAAGTTGATATCCGCTACCTTAAAAACCCTCTCTTGTCACCCTCCTAAGAAAGCCCCCTATTTGTAACCATCCGACCCACCTTAGTCCAATCCTAAGGGGGAAAGACTGCGTCTTTCCCGCAAAATAGAGTACCCCTCCAAAAAAAATCCAACCGTGGGACCCGAAGACACAGATCTCAGAGCACAGACTGGTCACAGACTTGGATGCGACAATCCACTTAAGTGAAATGCCGTAGACCCTTACAAAAGGAAGATCCCTCCCCGCAACCATGGTTGAAGTCAGCTCGACCCCCGAGTTTTAAGAAGTTTGAAGTTCAACCTCGTTGTCAAGGTGCTTCGATTCAAAGACAAAGTCAGCAAGTTAGCCCGCAAGAAACTCATAGTACTTATTCCGAGACAAATCCCCTAACCGTACTCTCCCGAATCTCGGGACGAGATTCTTTTAAGGGGGAAAGGTCTGTAACATCCCAATTTCAGCAACCCTGATTAGTTGTCCAAAACACAAAAATCAGGGGGAACAAAAACTTTTTCTTGTGGTTTAGTGCAGTGCTTGCTTGTTGTTTGTTTGCACTTGTGCTTATGAAGTGTATCTTAGGATACTCCTTACCTCACCCTCAATTGTCCAAAGTTATTTACCAAAACTATCTTGGCTTACTATTCATATTCTCAAACATTCTGGCACTTCAAAACAGGAGCCAAGATGCCTATGTAAACCAAAACTATTTTGGTAGTTTCTATTAACAAAACTATGGAGAGTTATATACTACAATATCCTTATGTTTTCAAGATAGAACACTCGACTAATCTTATCCCTAGTGTTCCCAAAACCTCTTTCCAAAAGCATTTGAATTCTACTCTTGGCAGAGATACCAAGAACCCTCATCTTATTCAAAACTCAACCTCTTCAAAATTCCCCAACCTTACCTCAAGCGAGGCTTGATGGTAACCTCATTAGTGGTTATTCTTAGTATAAGATGAGTTGCCTTGATCTGCTGTCTGATGAGTTGCTTTGATCTGCTGCTTGACTTGTTTGCTAGGAAGTAGTATGAGCCACCCTAGGAGCTCATCACTAGGATCAATATGTTTTCCAAATCCTCAATCCCTAAGCAAGAAAGAAAACCTAGATATGATCCCTAGCCATTTAGTGATCATCTCAAACCCTCAACCAGATCCATTCTGAAGATTTCCATTCAAGAATGTTTCCAAGTGCTTGAAGACCACTATCTAGCATGGATCTCTTCTACTCACTCTACAATTCCATATCACCCCTTTAGTAAAGCTCTGATACCCTGCAACTCCTCCAAGAACATTCCCTCTCATACTCTAGTCAAATCCTCAAAACTGCCAAATTCGGCTGAGTGTGGAAACAGTTTTAGCATCACCTTTTTTAATGCCTCCTTTTCTCAAACCATGTACATTTTTGGAAATGCACCTGAACCACCTTGTTAACCATCCTAAGGACTACCAAGGCCCACATTGGCCCCTGGTTAGATCCTTCTCCAACCCACTTGTCCATGATGGTTTTGCAGGCAAGAAAATAACAATTCCTGCAAATCTAGTCATCATACCTACTTTGGTAGAAGCTCACATCACCATCCAAACCCCTATGGACCAACTCTCTGCATGGTTGTGTTCTACTCATTGATTTCTATCAGAACCTACCTCACTTCCCCCAAGTGGATCTCTGTGCTGATTACACTCACATGGTGTATAAGGCTTCATGACACCTTTTTACATGGCAGCCTTAATTTCAACAAAGATTGCCATCAATTCTAGGTCAGCCCAAATGCTATTTGTCAACACCCGGATTTTTAATCCCAGATGCGCGTTATGTCATACCTCACTGTAACATCCCAAAACTTCAATCCAAGGTTATCAAGATCTAAATCATCAAATTTGGGGTTAACAAAAACTTTTCCAAATTTAAAATGAAAGCATTCATATTTGTGTGCATTTAAAATAGGAGTTGTTTGAATCGCCATATTGAATGATCCAATGCTTGTAAAATGTTTTCTTAGGTGATTTAAGAATCATCTACATCATTCCCAAACTTTTCCTAAAGAAAATCAAATAAAAAAGAATTAAAAAGGAGGAATGGCCATTTTGGCAAATTTAACTCCCATGCCTACTTTGGATATTCCTAGTACTCAAAACTTAACAGAAACAATTCTTGATCTTTGCACCCCTTGCTAGTACACATAATGAGGTACCAAGGCCCACCTTTGGATCTGCTAAAAACATTCTGTTAACTATTTTAAATGACAGTTTAAAATTGAATCTAATGCATATGCATAGAACACCCCTATTTCAAAAACCATCTATTTGAGCTCCACTTTCAAAACCCTTGCAACCAGAGACTACCTATCACTAGTGGAGATCACTCAAAACTTTTGAAACCAAAATTCAAAACTTTCTTTCATGCGGCCATTTCATCAAACACTTGGCATGCATAATCTCTATTCTAATCCTAGCTCACTGTTTACTACAGGGTTTTGCCCCTATTGATCTTCATTTATCTCCCCTGTCCCCTCTTGATCTAACCAGAGTCTAACCACCCACTCCCCTAGCCCCTAGTGGCACGGCCATGTCATGCCGAGCCGCCTCTCGCCGGCCAACCTTGCCCTCACCGCAGCAGACCGCCCCTCTCCCTCTCTCCATGTCTAGGAGGTAGCTCACACCTCACCGCCACCCCCTGTCCCTTGCCCGAGCCCAGCTGTGCAGTGGACCACCGAGGACAAGCCGCGCCCAGTGCCACCGCACCATGCCAGTGCCGCACCCAGAGCGCGCCCTGTCCCCGCTCGCACAGATCGCCCCTTGGCAGCAGCCTGCGCCGGCCACTCCGCCTCGACCTGGAGAACACCCCAGACACCCCCGCTGGCCGCCCAACGCCTCATAGCTACCGCTCGCTATGGACACCGCCGCCTATGCCTCTCAGAGCGCCACCTTGCCCCGACCGCGTGCCACCACCCCTACGGCCGCATTCAAGTTCTAGATCACCGCTAGGGAACCGCCCATCGATCGCCAACCCCAGCCATGCCTCTACCCCGCCGTAGCCATGTTGCCACCGTCAACTCCCCATCCCGCTCGGTCTCACCGTCGGGCCTATAAAAGGAGCCCTCCCCAGCCTCTTCTCTCCACACCATTCCACTCCCCTCACCACTCTAAACCTCACCCACCTCTCACCGGAGCAAAGGGAGCAGCAGCTCACCGAAATTGGAGCCGGAGCAGCCGTGGTAGGAGGAGAAGGGCGCCGTTGATTGCGACCGCCTCAAGCTCCGCCGCAACCGCGCCTCGCCTCACCGTCGTCTTCCACGTCGTTTGCCCGCCTCGCCGACCCCGCTGGAGCCCTGGTACGCCCCCAGTAAACCCCCACCGAGCCGCTAGGGTTCGAGCTCACCGGCGACCTGTTCGTCGTTGACGACGACCCTCAGCCGTAGATTCCTATTCTAATCGCACGGCCCACGGCGCGCGTACCGTTTCGCGTTTTAAGTGCCACTAACAAGCGGGAACCCCCTGTCAGTTGAGCCTCACGTCGCGGAGCGCGACTGGGCCGACCCATTTCTTTTCCCGCGCTAGCCCACCCATTCAAATCTAGATTTTTTCTTTTTAGTTAAATCTAGTTTCTGTCCCCTAGTTTGAAAATCAATTCAGAGAGTTTTAGAAATCCAAATAGCATGAAACAAATTTTTTCTGAAAGGTAATAAAAGGATCTATCCAAGCCCATTGGATTTAATTCAATTAGAATTATAGATCTCTCCTAATAAAAATAAGAAGACAGAAGCTTTTGCAACTTGCAACATTTTTATAAAATCAACCAAGTTAGCTTTTGAGTTGATTCCAACCCTCAAAAATCACATTTCATCATATATATCTAAATATGTAATAATATTAAGGTTTACATGAAGTGACTTTGGACTAGTACCAAAATAATGCTATATAGGCATTTCTAGTCACTTTAAATCATTAAATAATGAACTTAAACTAAAGTAATATTGGTCCAACCCTTAAATCTCATTCCCACATGTTAGAATATGTGGTGAGGACATGTGTCCACATGATCCCATATTTTGGTGGTGAATATTAAATTTTAGTTAATATTTCAAAGAGTAGAAATTACTTTTCTAAAATAAAAAGGATGAAACTATTAAATTAAACTTGTGATGCTTGTGATGATAATCGATCATCAATTGTGTGTCTTAGAATGCTATCTAGCCTAGTTAAGTATTTTTTGGTGATTGTCTACTCCGTATGTATTGTTATAGAAGATAGTACCGACCAAGCTTACGAGGAGGAGTGCTACCAAGAAGAAGAAGAAGAAAACTTCAACCACTGCACCAACCAAGGCAAGCCACCATTAACAGTACAAGCTACCCTTAGCAAACTAGCAATACCCAAGATTAACCCTTGCAAGTTTAGTACTTAGCAACTAGAAACAAACTAGATGATTTAGCAAAGATGTCTTAAGCATGCTTTGATCACACCCCCCTTTTTAACTATTAGTATTCCTCAAGTCTTATTGACAAGTTTCACCTCCCTTAGTTTACACAAAGTCCTTTACTTGATTTGAAGGTAGCATAAAAAGTATAAAACTTGACCTACTTAGAAACCTTTAGATGTCATTCTATGGCATGAGATTGATCCCATCCTTCCACCTTAGTGAACACTCTTAACTTAGTCTTTTAGAGTAGATCAAAAACTTGAGTCACTTTAGATGGGAACAAGTGGTGAAAATTAATTTTGAAAACCATGGAATGATGAGTCATTCTATTGAGATGTTTTGACATGTGTTGAGAAACACAACTGGTTTATGATGATGAAAATGATGAGGCATGAGCCTTAACCCTTTTATAAAACTAATGGTTGGGATGCGATACCATTCCAAATTTACCGTACAACCACACTACCTGAATTGGGTAAGGCTTAGCTGGAAATTTATATGCATTAGTATTAGTTCCCTCACGGGAGAGGTTTGAGCTGAGGCTACCTCTCATGATGTCCACCTATGCAGTGCCCAAGATGACTGATGGTCATGGTTGGGAGGCCATGCTCATAGGAGAGGTGCTTATACTAGGGTGTGTAAAGGGAAGGTTATGTTTGATTATCTGCATACTAAGTATGATTATTTAGGGTTACCCCTGAAAGATGTAACGAATCTTGTGGTGAAAGTGTACCACCTCTGCAGAATGTCAAACTATTCGAATAGCCGTGTCCGCGGTTATGGACAGTTGGAATGGCCATACTGTTTCGTTGTCAGATGTTCTCTAAATAATTGGAAATGAATGATGAACTTTGACTTGACCATAACAGGGTTGTGTTGATGATAATAGCTTCCCAACTTAAGTGATTCTAGAACTTTATTTAATCTTTCTTTGCTTCAGAACTCAGCTTAGGTTTCAAACCTAATCTTATAGTTAAGCTTAGCTCTAGCACTTTAACTTAGAATTATATTACTTGTTAGTGGTAGTTTGCGAGTACTTAAAGAGTACTCATGGCTTTTGTCCCTGGCTATTATCATGGCCAGACTATGAAGGAGATTATCAAGATGATGTTCAACAGGACGGCTATGATAACTAGGACTATCTGCCTTCGTCAGCATTGCCTGTGCCCTTGAAGATGGACCCCACCGCTACGCTTATGTGTTATTTCTGCTGCTTGTTGTATTAAAGACTGCTTAGTTTCAAACAAAAACTTAGTTTCAAAACCAAAGTGAGTATTTCTGAAAAACTAAGTTTTTCTTCGGACGCCCATTCTAACTAGGGTCTCCTATGGTCAGGATGGCTCTGATACCAACTTGTCAACACCCGGATTTTTAATCCTAGATGCCCGTTATGCCATACCTCGCAATCCCAGGATTATCATTTTTGCGAGACATAACAGATTGGATATCACAGTACATCATCCATTACAAACCATACATAAGGTCTTACACAAGTAAGGATCTCATGATCCAGTCTTAATACAACAAGCAGCGGAATTAAAAGATAAGCGTAGCAGTGGGGTCCATCTTCAGGGGCACAAGCAATGCTGACGAAGGCAGATAGTCCTAGTTATCATAGCCGTCCTACTGGCCATCATCTTGATAGTCTCCTTCATAGTCTGGCCATGAGAATAGCCAGGGACAAAAGCCATGAGTATTCTTTAAGTACTCGCAAACTACCTCTAACAAGTTATATAGTTCTAAGTCAAGTACTAACTCTATGTTCATTAAGAAAGTTAAGTTTGAAACCTAAGCTGAGTTCTGAAGCAAAGAAAGATAAAGTAAAGTTATAGAATCACTTAAGTTGGGAAGCTACTATCATAAACACAACCCTGTTGTGGTCAAGTCAAGATTCATCCTTCATTTCAAGTTATTTGGAAAAACGTCTGACAACGAAATAGTATGGCCATTCCAACTGTCCATAACCGCGAACGCGGCTATTCGAATAGTTTGACACTCTACAGAGGTGGTACACTTTCACCACAAGATTTGATACATCTGTCAGGGATAACCCTGAATCATCATACTTAGTATGCAGATAATCAAACATAACCTTCCCTTTACACACCCTAGTATAAGCACCTCTCCTATGAGCATGGCCTCCCAACCATGACCATCAGTCATCTTGGGCACTGCATAGGTGGACATCATGAGAGGTAGCCTCAGCTCAAACCTCTCCCGTGAGGGAACTAATACTAATGCATATAAATTTGCAGGTAAGCCTTACCCAATTCAGGTAGTGTGGTTGTACGGTAAATTTGGAATGGTATCGCATCCCAACCATCAGTTTTATAAAAGGGTTAAGGCTCATGCCTCATCATTTTCATCATGATAAACCATTTGTGTTTCTCAACATATGTCAAAACATCTCAATAGAATGACTCATCATACCAAGGTTTTCACAATTCATTTTCACCAAGTGTTCCCATCTAAAGTGACTCAAGTTTTTGATCTACTCTAAACTACTAAGTTAAGAGTGTTCACTAAAGTGGAAGTGATGGGTTCAATATCATGCCATAGAATGACATCTAAAGGTTTCTACATAGGTCAAGTTTTATACTTTTTATGCTACCTTCAAAACAAGTAAAGAACTTTGTGTAACTAAGGGAGGTACAACTTGTAAACAAAGACTTGGGGTAAGTAATAGTTAAAGGAGTGTGATCAAAGCATGCCTAAAGCATCTTGGATCAAGTTAACTAGCTTAAATCTAGTTTACTACAATAGCTTGCACTGTTAATGGTGGCTTGCTACAATAAGTTTTGCAAGGGTTAGCTTGCTAATGATAGCTTGCCTTGGTTTGTGCAGTGGTTGAAGTTTTCTTCTTCTTCTTGGTAGAACTCCTCCTCCTCGTAGACTTGGTCGGTACTATCTTCTATAAATACATACGGAGTACACAACCACCAAACAATACTTAACTAGTATAAATAGCATTCTAAGACACACATTTGATGATCTATTATTGTCACAAGCATCACAAGTTTAAATCACTAGTTTCATTCTTTTTAATTTAGAAAAGTAATTTCTACTCATTGAAAAATTAACTAAGATTTAATATTCACCACTTAAAATATGGGATCATGTTGACACATGTCATCACCACATATTCTAACATGTGGGAATGAGATTTAAAGGTTGGATCATAATTATTTTGGTTTAAGTTCATTATTTAATGATTTAAAGTGACTAGAAATGCCTATATAGCATTATTTTGGTACTAGTCCAAAGTCACTGCATGTAAACCTTAATTATATTACATATTTGGATAGATATGATGAAATGTGAATTTTGAGAGTTGGAATCAACTCAAAAGCTAACTTGGTTGATTTTATAAAAATGTTGCAAGGTGAAAATGCTTCTGTTTTGTTATTTTTCTTAGGAGAGATCAATAACTCTAATTGAATTAAGTCCAACGGTCTTGGGTAGATCATTTCAATACCTTTCAGACAAAATTGGTTTCATGCAATTTGGATTTATAAATCTCTCTAAATTGATTTTTAAACTAGAGGACATAAACTAGATTCAACTAAAAAGAAAATTCCAAATTTGAATGGCTGGGCTAGCGCGGGAACGAACTTGGGACGGCCTAGTGCCGCTCTGCGGCACGGGGCTCAGCTGACAGGGGGGTCCCGCTGGTCAGTGGCTCTTAACACATGAAACGGTACGCGCGCTGTGGGCCGTAGGATTAGAACTGGGATCTACGGCTGGGGGTTTTCGTTGATGACGAACAGGTCGCCGGCGAGCTCGAACACTAGCGGCTCGGTGGGGGTCTATCGGGGAACTACCAGGGCTCCAGCAAGGTCGGCGAGGCGGGCAAATGAACTGGAAGACGACGGAGAGGCGAGGCGCGGTTGTGGCGGAGCTTGGGGTGCCCTAAATCGCAGGCGCCCTTCTCCTCCTGCTACAGCGGCTCCAGCTCCAATTCCGGCGAGGCAGCGCTCGAGCGGCGTCGGCTAGAGGTGCGTGAGGTTTAGTGAGAGGTGGGGTGTGAGTGGGTGTGGAGAAAAGAGGCTGGGGAGGCCGATTTATATAGGCCCGACGGTGAGACCGAGCGGGATGGGCAGGCGACAGTGGCGACATGGCTACGGCCGGCTAGAGGCATGGCGGAGGGTGGAGATCGACAGGCAGTCTCCTGGCGGTGCTCTAGGAAGTGAATGCGGGCTTAGGGGCGGTGGTATGCGGTCGGGGCGAGCTGGCGCTCTGAGCGGCAGAAGCGACAATGTCCACGGAGAGCGGTGGTTGTGGTGCGTTGGGCTGCGAACGGGGGTGTCTGGGTGTTCCCTGGGTCGTGGCGGAGCAGTGGGCGCGGGCTGCGGTCGAGCGGCGGCTGGTGCACGCGTGCCGGGTGCGGTGCTCTGGCGCGTGCTCGGCATGGTGCGGTGGCACTGGCGCGGGCTTTCCTCGGTGGTCCACGATGAGGCTCGGCTCGGCAGGGGACAGAGGGTGGCGGTGAGCTCCTGGCTACCTCCCATGGCGAGGGAGGGGTAAGTGGTCTGCTATAGCGGGGCAAGGTTTGGCCGGTGACTAGGTGCTCAGGTTCACATGGCATGGTGGCTAGGGACAAGGGAGAGGGGTGTTAAGGGCCTGGTTAGACCAAGAGGGGACAGAGGGATTAAATGGGGAACAAATGGGGGCAAAACCATGTGCAGAACAGTAAGCTAGGTTTAGAGTTAGATTCTTGTCTGCCAAATGTTTGATTAAATGGCCGCAAGAAATGAACTTTTGACTTTTGGTTTCAAATTTTTTGGGTGATCTATACTAGTTCTAGGTAGTCTCTGGTTGCAAGGGTTTTGAAAGTGGAGCTTGTTTGAATGGTTTTTTGAAAAAGTGGGATCTTCCCATATGAAATAGATTCAATTTTGAACTGTCATTTAAAATTAGCATTTGAAAGATTTTTGCAGATCACATGGTGGGCCTTGGTACCTCATTATGTGTACTATCAAGGGGTGTAAAGATCCACAAATGTTTCTGTTAAGTTTTGAGTACTAAGAATAGCCAAAGTAGGCATGAGAGTTAATTTGGCCAAAATGACCATTCACTTCAAATATTCATTTTGAGTTATTTTTCTTTGGGAAAAGTTTGGGAATGACTTAGATGATGTTTATTTCACCTAAGAAACATTTTACAAACAAAGGATCATATAACCATGGCAATTCAAATTAATTCCTAATTTAAATGCACATACACATGAATGCTTTCATTTTCAAATTGGAAAAGTTTTTGTTAACCCTATTTTTGATGATTTGGATCTTGATAAGCTTGGATTAAAGTTTTGGGATGTTACACTATTAATTCAAACTCCTTGTGCCATGTTCATCTATATGACCTGGTCTACCTACCCATCTTTCCCTTGCACCAAGGTGATCTCTCAGCGCCAAGATGCAAGCATGTTTTGGTGGTATAAAAATAACACCACCCTAGATCATCAACTCATTGTTTTCCGTCCTTTTCTAGTTGGAATTTAATTCCACAAGGTTGCAAATGCTTGATACACCTTGTTTATCTCATCTATATTGATCCTCAATATTTATCAATAATTATCCATAATTATTATGGCCCCAAAACTATTTAATTCCTTAAATAGTCAAAATCTCCAAAACTCCATCAAGGAAAGTTTGGTTTTTACCAAACCACTTCCCCAAATTTTGGCTCATGTGAGCCCCACAAATCATATCCTATCTTTCCATCTCAAAAATAAATATTTTTGAGAAGCTTTATTATTCCTTTTTGTCCATTTTCTTAAATGGCTGAATTGGAATAATAATTGTTTTAAATACTTTTAATCCCCAATAAATCTTGCGAAAATTCCCCTAAGTGTGTATTCACATTTGGGACCCTTCCACACCAAAATCCATCCTTGCCCAATGCAAATTTATCAAATGCTCATGTAAAAATCATTTCTGTCCTTTTTGAGTAATTGGATTTAAGTGGACTAAAACCCCACATAAAAATCTCAAATAAATCCTAGGAGTCTACCCTGACCTTATCTATCTACCAGTACCATTTTATCCTCTGGTCTAATGTAACTGTTTAGACTTCCTTCACAATCGTATATTGGATCAAATTTGCCATTTTAGCAAATCCAGTACTCTAAACACTTCAAAACTCCATCCAAGCTTGAACAAAGCTTCCCCTTAGCACCAGGACACACCACTGGTCGACAACCACTATAGCACCACCCAACAAGTACCCATTTTGCCCTTGAACTAGTATTAAGAGAGAGAGAGAGAGAGAGAGAGAGAGAGATAACAAAGATCTTACAAGATTTGTCCCTCATTAATTACCACTGATGCCACCCCTCCCTCTCTGGTCCAGCACGATCCAATTACCATCCTACCCCTCTCCACCTCCCCCTGGACCAATCATTGGCCAGCCTTGCTCTCCCCCTTGTCCTAAATGATAATTCACCACATCTACTCCTCCCTCTTGGTATATATGGCCAGCAGCCCTTCCCTAGCTCACCCCGACCCTCATTTGCTCCCCCTCACTCCCACTGACCTCGCCCAACACTCCCTACCTCTCCCCTGCTCTGTGCTGTCTAAAGGAAGAAGGAGAGAAGCTCTCGGCCTCCTCCCAAAAATCAAGCAAGGCTCATTCCCCTCTGCTCTATCCCTTCTGCATGTCAGCCCTTGTGATCCCCTTGCTCTCCTCTATCTGACGGTGCTCTCCTTTTTGCCCAGGACCCTCTCCTCCGCCATTGCCGTCGAGCTCCGACGAGTCTACTCTCGGCCGCCGTCGCACGAGCTTCTTCCCGGTGTCAAACTACATCGTGCCGCCCACCGATCTTCTCAGCATCATCGACCGTGTCGCCCTGCACCCTCCACGCCGCCTCCCAAGCCCTCTGGTGAGCTCCCCTCCTCTCTCTCCAGCGAGCTAGGGTTCTGTCCCCGGCGCTCTGTCGCTGTGACGACGACGAGCGCGGGCCGTCCATCGCCACTTAGATGGACGGCCAAGATCCGCCCTTACCCTTTCGGCCTCCCTCTCTTGCTGACTGCCGGGCCCCGCCTAGAAGGTTCGAGTGTGGATCCCGCGTGTCGCCCCGTGCGTTGTGGGCCGTTTCCCTCCCGGCCGGCCCAGTAGCCCCCGAAGCCAGCCCAGCCTACTCTGTTTCTATTCTTTTTATTTTCAGATCTAGAAACAGATCCATAGGATTAAATTCCAATAAAATGGTAAACCAAGTCCAAATGCATAGATCGAAATTTCTAGTGGTTCTCTGATGTTTTCTCAAACACGTAGAAGCAACCCCAAACCCAAATTAAATTCCAATATTTGCTAGTAATTAATCTACTAACATGTATCTGGTACACTAAATAATTTCCTCTGTGAGCTAACCATCTCCATTTGAGATGAAGAAAAGTTCCACTAGAAGGTATTGGAAATACCTATCCTCTAGAACAGGTCCCATGCCTAGTTGAACAGTATACTGCCTTCAGCAAAAATAACAAAAGCAACAACCTTCTGCCTTGAATAAATTCCCTAGGTCTAACCAAATGTGTTACTAACCTGATTCCAAGTCCCAGTACCTCCTATTATCAATACCTACCAAACTCCAGCAGCTTTGAATCTATTGATCTCTGATTAAATTTTGGTGATTTAAATACTTCTGTAAGGGGTATTTTCACTAATTAAATAACTCCAGGAGTTTGGCAACTCCAAAATGAGTGAATCAAATTCCTATAGATAGGTATTATAAGAAACTATCACATGCCTTTGGAACCAACTCAATAGCTGCTGTAGAATTAATCTGGTGAAAAAGAGAAAGACCAGACAGAACTTCCTTTGGGAATTTCCTGAGGGCATTCTGGTAATTCTTTTGACTTGATTCCAAATCTAGGTGGTTCAGTACATCAAGTACTACCTAACCATCAAAGGAAATAATATTTGGAGCTCCAGATAACTTCTGGTGAATTATTTCCTCAAACTAGAGTTTATTCCACTATAAAAAGCATAACTAATTCTAGAAAAGTGATAATCTAGTGAAACCACTTGTGATGATTTTGTCTTGTCAAGACCTATCTGAGGATATCATGGTTATCCCTTGGTATCCTACTGACCACAGAACCCTTATCCAAGTCCCTTGCATCTATCCTAGACTACCATCTTCCAAGAGAAAAACACCCTAGTGGCAATCTTGTAAATTCCACCATTTGAATCCCCCTTCTCCAAAACCTCCCAAGTACAATAGTACTATTTATGATTGTTTTCTGTATGGTTTGATGCTTGTATTCCTTGTATTGATTGTGGACTTGTATGCTTGCATGTATACCCGAGAACGACGATAGTGTGAGTGTCTGACGTCAAGAAGAACGGGCTTTCTTATTTTTTTTATTGGGTATTCTTGGTCAACTGAAGAAGTCCAGGGACTTATTGCTGATCACAGGCAAGCCACCACTTCCTGAACTCTGATATATGTCCTACTCTCCTTTACCTGTTTTGCATCCTTTTATAAATTGTATTATCTACCTGCATATCTTGTTTTATAAATACTGCGATAGTAACTTGGCTCCTCCAAGTTATGAATTCATGTCCTTCGAGGCACCACCCTGATGAACCTATCATTTTACGCCCTCTAGACCGAGAGTATGATGGTTAGCATCCTACCTACTTGGAAACCCCGGTTTTGAGAAAATAAACTGTTTTGGGATTTCCCCACTACAAATGTTTCCAAAACGGCTTTGTAAAACCCTGGGAAGAGGCATCGTTCCTAGTGGAGGTTTTAACAAAAGAAATGGTGAAGATGAGACAGGAGAATGTGATGGGATGTTCTACGCCTTTACTGGAACAATTTTTATCCGCACAACCACATTACCCCAGGTTGCTGGGGCTTAACTCGTAGTTTGTCCGCATTAGCTGAGGAACTTCTATCATGCTTATAGGGAGAAATCCCTGGAATTCCGGGCAGGCGCCACCAGATCAAGGATTTGAAGCCTGTCGCTTGCTTCGGCAAGAGTGAGCCTGAACTGGCAGGAGGCCGGTGCAACAATTGGGTCTCCCGCGGGCGGTATGACTTAGGTAGTACGGAAGGAAGTGGAGTCTCCAGATTTAAGGTATACGCCAAGTTGCAGCTTGGGTATGCGCGTGTATGGAAGGAAGGACTATGGTTGGGAGCCACATACTCGTTGCCGGGGAGAACAAACCCAAGAGGAAAAGCATGCCTTTGCTAGTGTAGACAAACGAAAGGTTAGGTTTGATTATCCGGACCCCCATCTATAGTGGTAGTGGGCCGTGGTTGTATCCCGGCGGATGTATTGATTCTTGTGGGTAAAGTGTGCAAACTCTGCAGAGTATAATCTATTCGAATAGCCGTGTCCATGGTCAAGGACGGTTGTAAAGGTGTTGGATAGGAGTACCCAAACTTTTCTTGTTTGGGAAACAAGTACGATGAGGACGAAGGTTCTGGGGGAACCCGAGTTCGAAAGCTATGTTTTGACCCGTGGTGGTCGAAGAGGTTTAAAAAGGGTTTTTACTACAAATTGTTTTCAAAACTCTTTTTCAACAAAGATATGGAGATGTCTTGATTTATAAAACAGAAGCATGTTTTCAAAACTCTTTTTCAACAAAGATATGGAGATGCCATAACTTCAATGTTAGTTTAGGCTTTTCAAAAGCAACCCTAGATAGACCTATCTCGCCACAGCAAGAATTGCATTTCCTTTGTTCACTTATCCTGGTGGTTTGCGAGTACATTCAAAAGTACTCACGGCTGTGTCCCTGGCTATTTACTTGGCCAGACTTTCAGGAGTTTAAGGTGATGTCCATCGAGCTAGGCCGTCTTCCCAGTCAGCTGCCTGTAGGTTGAGGCACGATTGGGCTCTGCGCTTGGTGTTGTTCCACTGCTCAAGTTGATGTAGCCATTATGGCAATTATGTAAGTGTTGTAATTCGTTATGTTTCGGATGTTGTAATGGTACCTGTCGGTTATGTTCCATGGCTCACTGATCATGGGAACGTGGATGTATGCATAACAGGGATTTCTCGGATGAATAATCTGGGGAGCCCACAGTGTGTGTCCACATGGATCATTGTGGTTTGGAAAAGAACACATGCAATGGCACTCCAATATCTGTCAAACCATGGTCATGAAGCCCAGGAACATGTTGGAATTCAACTACCACATGCAATGGAGCACTAGTTTGAAAGAGGTTGCATCACCACACCCACTTCAGTGTGTGTGGCCATGTGGATCATCGTGGTTTGGAAAGGAACAAATCTAATCGGACTCCAATATGTGTTAAACCATGGCCAGGAACCCTAGGAACATGTTGGAATTCTACTTCCACATGCAATGGAGAACTAGTTTGAAAGAGGTTACATCCCCACGACCACTTGAGTGTGTGTGGCCATGTGGATCATTGTGGTTTGGAAAACAAGCCATGCAGTGGCACTCCAAGATTTGTCAAGCCATGGTCAGGAAGTCTAGGAACATGTTGGAATTCAACTACCACATGCAATGGAGCGCCAGTTTAAAAAAGGTTGCATCACCACACCCAATTGAGTGTGTGTGGCCATGTGGATCATTATGGTTTGGAAACGAACACATGCAATGTCACTACAATATGTGTCAAACCATGGCCTAGAAGACCAGTAACACGTTGGAATTCAACTTCCACATGCAATGGAGCACTAATTTGAAAGAGGTTGCATCCCCACACCCACTAGAGTGTGTGTGGCCACGCGGATCATTGTGGTTTGGAAAAGAACACATGCAATGACACTACAATATCTGTCAAACCATGGTTTGGAAGCCTAGGAACATGTTCGAATTCAACTGCCACATGCAATGGAGCACCAGTTTGAAAGTGGTTGCATCACCACACCCACTTGAGTGTGTGTGGCCATGTGGATCATTATGGTTTGGAAAGGAATAAATTTAATGGCACTCCAATATGTGTCAAACCATGGTCAGGAACCCTAGGAACATGTTGGAATTCAACTTCCACATGCAATGGAGCACCAGTTTGAAAGAGGTTACATCCCCACACCCACTTGATTTTTTGTGGCCATGTGGATCATTGTGGTTTGGAAAATAACTCATGCAATGGCACTCTAATATGTGTCAAACAATGGTCAGGAACCCATGGAATTATTTTGAAAGTCAACTACCACATGCAATGGAGCACCAGTTTGAAAGAGGATGCATCACCACACCCACTTGAGTGTGTGTGGCCATGTGGACAATTGTGGTTTGGAAAGGAACAGATGCAATGGCACTCCAATATGTGTTAAACCATGGTCAGGTACCCAACCGGCACATGCAATGGAGAACCAGTTTGAAAAATGTTGCGTCACAACAACCACTTGATTGTGTGTGGCCATGTAGGTCATTTTGGTTTGGAAAATAACACATGCAATGGCAATGAAATATGTGCCAAACCATGGTCAGGAAGCCCAGGAACAAGTTGGAATTCAATTTCCACAAGCAATGGAGCACCAATTTGAAAGAGGTTGCATCCCCACGCCCACTAGAGTTTGTGTGGCCACGTGGATCATTGTGGTTTGGAAAAGAACACATGCAATGACACTCCAATATCTGTCAATACATGGTTTGGAAGCCTAGGAACATGTTGGAATTCAATTTCCACATGCAATGAAGCACCAGTTTGAAAGAGGTTGCAACACCACACCCACTTGAGTGTGTCTGGCCATGTGGATCATTGTGGTTTGGAAAAGAACACATGCAATGGCACTCCAATATGTGTTAAACCATGGTCAGGAAGCCCAGGAACATGTTGGAATTCAACTACCACATGCAATGGAGCACCAGTTTGAAAGAGGTTGCATCACCACACCCACTTGAGTGTGTGTGGCCATGTGGATGATCATGGTTTGGAAAGGAACAAATCAAATAGGACTCCAATATGTGTTAAACCATGGTCAGAAACCCTAGGAACATGTTGGAATTCAACTTCCTCATGCAATGGACCACTAGTTTGAAAGAGGTTACATCCCCACACCCACTTGAGTGTGTGTGGCTATGTAGATCATTGTGGTTTGGAAAATAACACATGACATGGCACTCGAATATGTGTCAAGCCATGGTCAGGAACCCATGGAATTATTTTGAAAGTCAACTACCACATGCAGTGGTGCACCAGTTTGAAAGAGGTTGCGTCACCACACCCACTTGGGTGTGTGTCCATGTGGATCATTGTGGTTTGGAAAAGAACACATGCAATGGCACTCCAATATGTGTCAAACCATGGTCAGGAACCCCAAGAACTTATTCGAATTCAACTGCCACATGCAATGGAGCAGTAGTTTGAAAGAGATTGCATCACGACACCCGCTTGAGTGTGTGTGGCCATGTGAATCATTGTGGTTTGGAAAAGAACACATGCAATGAAACTCCAATATGTGTCAAACCATGGTCAGGAAGCCCAGGAACATGTTGGAATTCAACTGCCACATTTAATGGTGCACCAGTTTGAAAGAGGTTGCATCACCACACCCAGTTGAGTGTGTGTGGCCATGTGGATAATTAGTGTTTGGAAAGGAACACAGGAAATGGCACTCCAATATGTGCCAAACCATGGTCAGGAACCCCAGGAACATGCTAGAATTCAAGTGCCACATGCAATGGAGAACCAGTTTGAAAAAGGTTGCATCACCACACCCACTTGAGTGTGTGGCTATGTGGATCATTTTGGTTTGGAAAAGACCACATGCAATAACACTGCAATATGTGCTAAACCATGGTTAGGAAGCCTAGGAACAAGTTGGAATTCAATTTCCTCAAGCAATGGAGCACCAATTTGAAAGAGGTTGCATCCCCACACCCACTAGAGTGTGTGTGTGGCCACGTGGATCATTGTGGTTTGGAAAAGAACACATGCAATGACACTCCAATATCTGTCAAACCATGGTTTGGATGCCTAGGAACATGTTGGAATTCAACTGCCACATGCAATGGAGCACCAGTTTGAAAGAGGTTGCGTCACCACAACCACTTGAGTGTGTGTGGCCATGTGGATCATTCTGGTTTGTAAAGAAAGAAATATAATGGCACTCCAATATGTGTAAAACCATGGTGAGGAACCCTAGGAACATGTTGGAATTCAACTTCCACATGCAATGGAGCACCAGTTTGAAAGGGGTTACATCCCTACACCCACTTGAGTGTTTGTGGCCATGTGGATCATTGTGGTTTGGAAAATAACACATGCAATGGCACTCCAATATGTGTCAAACCATGGTCAGGAACCCATGGAATTATTTTGAAAGTTAACTACCATAAGCAATGGAGCACCAGTTTGAAAGAGGTTGCATCATCACACCAACTTGAGTGTTTGTCCATGTGGATCATTGTGGTTTTGAAAAGAACACATGCAATGGCACTCCAATATGTGTCAAACCATGGTCAGGTACCCCAAGAACTTGTTGGAATTCAACTGCCACATGCAATGGAGCAGTAGTTTGAAAGAGATTGCATCACCACACCCACTTGAGTGTGTGTGGCCATGTGAATCATTGTGGTTTGGAAAAGAACACATGAAATGAAACTCCAATATGTGTCAAACCATGGTCAGGAAGCCCAGGAACATGTTGGAATTCAATTGCCACATTTAATGGGGCACCAGTTTGAAAGAGGTTGCACCACCACACCGACTTGAGTGTGTGTGGCCATGTGGATAATTAGGGTTTGGAAAAGAAAAATGCAACGACACTCCAATATGTTTCAAACCATGGTCAGGAAGTCCAGGAACATGTTGGAATTCAACTACCACATGCAATGGAGCACCAGTTTGAAAGAGGTTGAATCACCACACCTAGTTGAGTGTGTGTGGCCATGTGGATCATTGTGGTTTGGAAAGGAACACAGGAAATGGCACTCCAATATGTGTCAAACCATGGTCAGGAACGCCAGGAACATGCTAGAATTCAACTGCCACATGCAATGGAGAACCAGTTTGGAAAAGGTTGCATCACCACACCCACTTGAGTGTGTGTGGCTATGTAGATCATTTTGGTTTGGAAAAGACCACATGCAATGGCACTGCAATATGTGCTAAACCATGATCAGGAAGCCTAGGAACAAGTTGGAATTCAATTCCCACAAGCAATGGAGCACCAATTTGAAAGAGGTTGCATCCCCACACCCACTAGAGTGTGTGTGTGGCCACGTGGATCATTGTGGTTTGGAAAAGAACACATGCAATGACACTCCAATATTTGTCAAACCATGGTTTGGATGCCTAGGAACATGTTGGAATTCAACTGCCACATGCAATGGAGCACCAGTTTGAAAGAGGTTGCATCACCACACCCACTTGAGTGTGTGTGGCCATGTGGATCATTGTGCTTTGGAAAGGAAGAAATATAATGGCACTCCAATATGTGTAAAACCATGGTCAGGAACCCTAGGAACATGTTGGAATTCAACTTGCACATGCAATGGAGCACCAGTTTGAAAGAGGTTACATCCCTGCACCCACTTGAGTGTTTGTGGCCATGTGGATCACTGTGGTTTGGAAAAGAACACATGCAATGGCACTCCAATATGTGTCAAACCATGGTCAGGAAGCCCAGGAACATGTTGGAATTCGACTACCACATGCAATGGAGCACCAGTTTGAAAGAGGTTGCATCACCACACCCAGTTGAGTGTGTGTGTCCATGTGGATGATCGTGGTTTGGAAAGGAACAAATCTAATCGGACTCCAATATGTGTTAAACCATGGTCATAAACCCTAGGAACATGTTGGAATTCAACTTCCACATTCAATGGACACCCGTTTGAAAGAGGTTACATCCCCACACCCACTTGAGTGTGTGTGGCTATGTGGATCATTGTGATTTGGAAAATACAACATGACATGGCACTCCAATATGTCTCAAGCCATGGTAAGGAGCCCATGGAATTATTTTGAAACTCAACTACCACATGCAGTGGTGCACCAGTTTGAAAGAGGTTGCATCACCACACCCACTTGAGTGTGTTGGTGGCCACATGGATCATTGTGGTTTGGAAAAGAACACATGCAATGACACTCTAATATCTGTCAAACCATGGTTTGGATGCCTACAAACATGTTGGAATTCAACTGCCACATGCAATGGAGCACCAGTTTGAAAGAGGTTGCGTCACCACACCCACTTGAGTGTGTGTGGCCATGTGGATCATTCTGGTTTGGAAAGAAAGAAATATAATGGCACTCCAATATGTGTAAAACCATGGTCAGGAACCCTAGGAACATGTTGGAATTCAACTTCCACATGCAATGGAGCACCATTTTGAAAGGGGTTACATCCCTACACCCACTTGAGTGTTTGTGGCCATGTGGATCATTGTGGTTTGGAAAAGAACACATGCAATGGCACTCCAATATGTGTCCAACCATGGTCAGGAAGCCCAGGAACATGGTGGAATTCGACTACCACATGCAATGGAGCACCAGTTTGAAAGAGGTTGCATCACCACACCCACTTGAGTGTGTGTGGCTATGTAGATCATTTTGGTTTGGAAAAGACCACATGCAATGGCACTGCAATATGTGCTAAACCATGATCAGGAATCCTAGGAACAAGTTGGAATTCAATTTCCACAATCAATGGAGCACCAATTTGAAAGAGGTTGCATCCCCACACCCACTAGAGTGTGTGTGTGGCCACGTGGATCATTGTGGTTTGGAAAAGAACACATGCAATGACACTCCAATATTTGTCAAACCATGGTTTGGATGCCTAGGAACATGTTGGAATTCAACTGCCACATGCAATGGAGCACCAATTTGAAAGAGGTTGCATCACCACACCCACTTGAGTCTGTGTGGCCATGTGGATCATTGTGGTTTGGAAAGGAAGAAATATAATGGCACTCGAATATGTGTAAAACCATGGTCAGGAACCCTAGGAACCTGTTGGAATTCAACTTGCACATGCAATGGAGCACCAGTTTGAAAGAGGTTACATCCCTGCACCCACTTGAGTGTTTGTGGCCATGTGGATCATTGTGGTTTGGAAAAGAACACATGCAATGGCACTCCAATATGTGTCAAAGCATGGTCAGGAACCCATGGAATTATTTTGAAAGTCAACTACCACATGAAATGGAGCACCAGTTTGAAAGAGGTTGCATCGCCACACCCACTTGAGTGTTTGTCCATGTGGATCATTGTGGTTTGGAAAAGAACACATGCAATGGCACTCCAATATGTGTCAAACCTTGGTCAGGAACCCCAAGAACTTGTTGGAATTCAACTGCCACATGCAATGGAGCAGTAGTTTGAAAGAGATTGCATCACCACACCCACTTGAGTGTGTGTGGCCATGCGAATCATTGTGGTTTGTAAATGAACACATGCAATGAAACTCCAATATGTGTCAAACCATGGTCAGGAATCCCAGGAACATGCTGGAATTCAACTGCCACATTTAATGGAGCACTAGTTTGAAAGAGGTTGCATCACGACACTGACTTGAGTGTGTGAGGCCATGTGGATAATTAGGGTTTGGAAAAGAACAAATGCAACGACACTCCAATATGTGTCAAACCATAGTCAGGAAGCCCAGGAACATGTTGGAATTCAACTACCCCATGCAATGGAGCACCAGTTTGAAAGAGGTTGCATCACCACACCCACTTGAGTGTGTGTGGCCATGTGGATCATTGTGGTTTGGAAAGGAAGATAGGCAATGGCACTCCAATATTTGTCAAACCATGGTCAGGAACCCCAGGAACATGCTGGAATTCAACTTCCACATGCAATGGAGAAGAAGTTTGAAAAAGGTTGCATCACCACACCCACTTGAGTGTGTGTGGCCATGTAGATCATTTTGGTATGGAAAAGAACACATGCAATGGCACTGCAATATGTGCCAAACCTTGGTCAGGAAGCCCAGGAATAAATTGGAATTCAATTTTCACAAGCAATGGAACACCAATTTGAAAGAGATTGCATCCCCACACCCACTAGAGTGTGTGTGGCCACGTGGATCATTGTGGTTTGGGAAAGAACACATGCAATGACACTCCAATATCTGACAAACCATGGTTTGGAAGCCTAGGAAGATGTTGGAATTCATCTGCCACATGCAATGGAGCACCAGTTTGAAAGAGGTTGCAACACCACACCCAGTTGAGTGTGTCTGGCCATATGGATCATTGTGGTTTGGAAAAGAACAGATGCAATGGCACTCCAATATGTGTCAAACCATGGTCTGGATGCCCACGAACATGTTGGAATTCAACTACCACATGCAATGGAGCACCAGTTTGGAAGAGGTTACATCACCACACTGATACAACCATTTTGCATCACTATTGTATATCATAATTTACTGTTATTCATTGATATATTTCATATTAAGAGATGATACTTATGTTATTTCATCTGTTTTTGCATGGTTGTTGACTTTTGGAGGATGGACCGCTGCAGTCAGGATTCTGATGGAAAAGGGGCTGTTTGGAGGTGAAATTCGTAAAGATCAGAAAATCCGGGAAAATATATGCAAAATTGTATTTTCTAGAAGACGAAGGATGCTAGAAGGGGGAGTGGAGATGGGCCACAGGGAGCCCACACCACCCCCTAGTGTGGGCCACCCTGGTCGCTCCACCAGGTGGTGTGGCCACCCTGGCCCACTCCTGGCTCTCCCCTTTGGCATATATTATCCCCATGAAACCCTAATACCTAAGGGTGACAACAGAAAGATTCCGCTGCCTCTGCGGGGCGGAAAACTACACAGAGAAAGATCTCTCCGGCAGACAGAATTCTACCGGGAGAATTCCTTCCCGAAGAAGGGAGATCGTCGCCATCAACACCACCATCAAGCTGGACCATCATCTCCACCAGCAGGATCATCACCACCATCAGGATCATCATCACCAACATCTCCATCATCATCTCCACCAGCACCATCATCACCACTTCATACCGATGTAACAATTGGGTTGAATCTTGCATAGTTCTTAGGGGAAACTTTCCCGGTGTTGATTACTTGTTGTAGTTGATGCCATTGAGTGGAACCATTGAATTATTGTTATGTTCAGATTTTTACTTATCATTATATCATCTCTGATCTTAATCCATATGATGTCTTGTGAGTAGTTCGTTTAGTTCTTGAGGACATGGGAGAAGTCATGTTGTTAGTAGTGGAATTGTGTTGAGAAAGATTCAATAGTTTGTTATTTAAGTTGTGCTGTTATTCTTCTAGTGGTGTCATGTGAACATTAACTACATGACCCTTCACCTTTATGGGCCTAGGGGAATGCATTGTGTATTTGGCTACTAATCATAGGGGTTGCGGGAGTGATAGAAACCTTAACCCCCGTTAGGAAACCTTTGCACAAGGGATGTCAGGACCTTAGAGTTTAAAGTTGTGGTTAGGTTTCTATCTTAATTACTTTCTTGTACTTGCGGATGCTTGCAAGGGGTATAATCACAAGTATGTATTAGTCCTAGGAAGGTCGGTACATTAACACAGGTTCACCCACACAACACTTATCAAACTAAAGAAGATTAATCAACTATATAAAGCGAAAGCACTTGACGATATTCCCATGTGTCCTTGAGAATGTTTGGTCATCTTAAGTAATACAACCAGCTTGTCCTTTGCTAAAGAAAGGATTGGGCCACTTTCTGCATCTATTATTATTGTCTTGTATTTAGTCGTACTTTATTTACCTGCATTATCAAAAACCCAAAAAAATCTGTTTGCTAAGTATTTACAAAGAATTCCTTCTCCAAGCCACTCGTCAACACCTTCTGCTCCTCGTTGGGTTCAACACTTATTTGCCGGGGAGTGAAGCGTTATTGGAGAGTGGAGCTGGTAAAGGAAACTTCTACTATGAGTATTGTTTACTTCTGTTAGTTACTTTATTTCAATATGGATAATTCACTTAGTTTCTTATTTCGTAATGCTACTACCACTGCTGAGGTAGTAGATGAACCACCACCTGCTGAAAATGATACTTTTAAAATACCTACAAGAATTGTTGATCGTGTTATGGATAATTACTATTTTGGAGATGGAACTGTTCATCACGGTGATCATTTGCTCTTTATACATGAATTATGCGGGTTGTTCAAGTGTGCAAGTATTACTATAGATCAAGTCAAGAAGAAGTTATTCTCATTATCACTGAAAGGAAGAGCCGAGGAATGGTATAAGCTGCCGAAGAATGGTCAAGCTCTTGAATGGGAGGAAGTAGTACCTCTCTTTTATTCAAAATTTTATCCTCCTAGTTAGATTCATAAAGATCGGAATCAAATATACAACTTTTGGCCTCTTGATGGAGAGAGTACATCTCAAGCTTGGGGGAAATTGAAGTTACTAATGCTCAAATGTCCTATTCATGAGCTCCCCAACAATATTATTATCAATAACTTTTGTGCAAGGATTTCTCTTCATGATAAGGATATGTTGGATGCTTCTTGTGCTGGATCATTTACACGCATGGAAGAAAGAGCTAAATCGGATCTTCTAGACCATATTCAAGACAATGCTGAAGTATGGGAGAATGATAAAGGAAGAAAGTCAGGTATAAATTATGATTATGAATGCATTGAGTCTTTTATGGGAACTGATGACTTTCAAAATATTAGTAGTGCTTATGGTCTGGATTCTCAAGTTACTACAAATTGTCTTAAAGCTTTTGCGTCATACATTAAGATTCCAAAAGAAGAATGGAACAAGTATCATGCACCATCTAAAGATATTATTGATTGTGTTCCTGCTAGAAGTACTAAATTTTGCACTATTGATCACATCTTACCTGAACCTTATATCGAGAAAATTCCTTTCTCGAATAAGGTAAAGGAGCATCCTATGATAACTAGTGTAATTAATAAAAGTACAAAGAGAGCTGTAAAACCTGATGAACAAATACACATTGAACCTGTAGTAGCAATTGTGAAAGACCTTGTCACTAAAAGTGTACAAGATGGGTACATTGTATTTTGTGAGGATGCTTCTGATATCGTCTCACATCCTAATAGAACTGAAAAAGCTAGTGTCCTTGTGCTTTCTGTTAGAATTGGTGATCATTGCTATTATGGTTTATGTGATATTGGTGCAAGTTCAAGTGCTATTCCTTATGAGCTTTACAAAGAAATTATGCATGAAATTAGTCCTTGTGAACTAGAAGAAATTGATGTGGTCATTCACCTTGCAAATATAGAGACCATCTCTCCAATTGGTATTATAAGAGATGTGGAAGTTCTTTGTGGTAAGATTAAATATCCATCTGATTTTCTAGTACTTGGTTTAGCTGCTAGTAAAACATATCCTATCATTTTTGGTAGACTCTTCTTGAACACGTGTGGAGCCATTATAGACTGTAAAAGGGACAAAATTTTAACTAAATTCGATGGGTAATCTTATGAGTTTAATTTTTCGAAATTTACTAATGTTCCTTGTGAAAATGAAAATCCTAATGAGGATTTTAGAGTTGAAAAACTTGTTTCTATTTCTCTTGCTCCTAACAATGCTATGCAGCAATTTATGGAAGACCACGAAAGTGAAATCTTCATGGAAGAAAGAAATGAGATTGACGAGATTCTCCGTCGTCAACCTAAGATGCTTAAGCATAACTTGCCCGTGGAAGACTTGGGTACCACATTGCCACCTTAAAAGGATCCGGTTTTTGACTTAAAACCTTTACCTGACGATCTTAAATATGCCTACATTGATGATAAGAAAATTTATCCTGTTATTATTAGTTCTAAACTTTTAGGGAAGGAAGAGGAAAGATTATTGGAATTATTGAAGAAACACCGAGGAGCTATGGGCTATACCCTTGATGATTTAAAGGGGATTTCCCCTACTATATGTCAGCATGCTATCAATAGAGAACCCGGTGCAAAACCAGTGGTAGAACATCAACGTCGTTTAAATCCCAAGATGAAGTGGTAAGAAACGAGGTATTAAAACTCCTCGATGCTGGTATTATTTATCCTATTGCTGATAGTGAATGGGTTAGTCCTGTTCATTGTGTCCCTAAGAAAGGGGGAATTACCGTTGTGCCTAATGATAATGATGAGCTTATTCCCCAAAGAATAGTAGTAGGTTATAGGATGCGCATTGCTTTTAGAAAGGTTAACAAAGTTACTAAGAAAGATCATTACCCACTGCCTTTTATTGATCAAATGTTAGAAAGGTTGTCTAAAAAGACCCATTTTTGTTTTCTTGATGGATACTCTGGGTTCTCTCAAATTGCTGTTAAACAACAAGATCAAGAAAAAACTACTTTTACGTGCCCTTATAGAACCTATGCTTATAGGCGTATGCCTTTTGGTTTGTGTAATGCTCTAGCTACTTTTCAAAGATGCATGTCTGCTATCTTTCATGGTTTTTGTGAGGAAATTGTGGAAGTATTCATGGACGATTTTTCCGTCTATGGAACTTCTTTTGATAATTGTCTGCACAACCTTGATAAAGTTTTGCAGATATGTGAAGAAACCAATCTTGTTCTTAATTCGGAGAAATACCACTTCATGGTCAATGAAGGGATTGTCCTTGGACATAAAATTTCTGAAAGAGGCATTGAAGTTGACAGAGCTAAAGTTGAAGCAATTGAGAAAATGCCATGTCCAAGAGATGTCAAAGGTATTCATAGTATCCTTGGTCATGCTGGTTTCTATAGAAGGTTTATTAAAGATTTCTCTAAGATATCAAAACCCTCACTAATCTTCTCCAAAAAGATGTACACTTTGTTTTTGATGATGATTATAAGGAAGCTTTTGAAACTCTAAAGAAGGCTTTAACTACTGTTCCTATTGTCCAACCACCTAATTTGAACTTACCCTTTGAAATCATGTATGACGCTAGTGATTTTGCTGTAGGTGCTGTTCTTGGGCAATGAATAGATAAAAAAGTTAAATGTTATCCATTACGCTAGTAAGACTCTTGACGCTGCTCAAAATAATTATGCTACTACTGAAAATGAATTCTTAGTTGTAGTCTTTGCTTGTGATAAGTTTAGACCTTATATTGTTGATTCAAAAGTTACCATTCATACTGATCATGCTGCTATTAAGTACCTGATGACTAAGAAAGATGCTAAGCCTAGGCTTATTAGATGCGTGTTGCTTTTACAAGAATTCGACCTACATATTGTAGATAGGAAAGGTGCTGAAAATCCTGTTGCTGATAATTTATCTCGTTTGGAAAACATCTCCTTTGATCCCTTGCCTGTTAATGATAGTTTCCCAAATGAATAGTTGGCTGCAGTGGGGGTAAGTTCGCGAGGGAGTCCTTGGTATGCTGATTACTCTAACTTTATTGTTTGCAAGTATTTGCCTCCAACTTTTACAGCCCAGCAAAGAAGGAAGTTTTTTACGATTTAAGGCATTATTTTTGGGATGAACCACATTTATATAAGGAGAGGATAGATGGTATTATGCGAAGATGTGTTCCAGAATTTGAACAAAAGGAGATATTGTGGAAATGTCATGGTAGTGCCTATGGAGGACATCATGCAAGAGATAGAACCGTGCAAAAGGTTCTACAATCAACTTTTTACTGGCCTACCCTTTTCAAATATGCAAGAAGATTTGTCTTATCATGTGATGAATGTCAACGAGTGGGTAATATGTCTAGACGCAATGAAATGCCTATGAATTACTCTCTTGTTATTGAACCATTTGATTGTTGGGGATTTGACTTTATGGGTCTTTTTCCCCCTTCAAAAGGTTATACTCATATTCTTGTTGCCGTTGACTATGTTACTATATGGGTAGAAGCCATACCTACGAAGAGTGCTGATGGTGAGACCTCTTTGAAAATGTTTAAGGATATTATCTTCCCTAGGTTTGGAGTGCCTAGATATCTTATGACTGATGGAGGTTCTCATTTCATTCATGGTGGTTTCAGAAAGACCCTTGCTAAATACGATGTTAATCATAGAATTGCTTCAGCTTATCATCCCCAAACTAGTGGGCAAGTAGAACTATCAAATAGAGAAATTAAATCCATCTTGCAAAGACTGTTAATAGATCTAGAAAGAATTGGGCTAAAAAGTTGAATGATGCTTTATGGGCTTATAGAACTGCTTATAAAAATCCTACGGGGATGTCTCCTTACAAAATGGTTTATGGGAAAGCTTGCCACCTACCTTTAGAATTAGAACACGAAGCTTATTGGGCAGTGAAAGTAACTTAATAGAGACTTCAAACTTTCTAGTGAGAACAGATTATTTGACTTAAGTTCATTAGACTAATGGAGGAGTGAATCATACGAAAATGCTAGACTATTTAAAGAAAAAGTTAAAAAATGGCATGATAGGAGAATTCTTAAGAGAGAGTTCCATGTTGGTGAGAAGGTTCTATTTTATAGGTCTCGTCTCAGATTCTTTGCAAGAAAACTACTCTCAAAATGGGAAGGACCATTTGTTATTGAAGAGGTGTATCATTCAGGTGCAATAAAAATTTCTTCCCTAAAGGATAACACTACACAAGTGGTGAATGGTCAGAGACTCAAGAACTATATTTCTAGAGATTCTTACAATGAAGACATTGATGCTATTCAAATGATAACTCTGGAAAATTTTATCAAACACCAACTTCAGAGACCTGCAGAGTCTGTTTTTGAATAGGTAATAGTTCCGGTAAGAAAAGGTCTGCGAAAAATCTGTCAAATTATATTTTTGCAGTTTTTATCCAGCAAGGAAAGCAATGAAGCGAAAGAGGGACCGAAACGGAGCCAGGGTGGCTCACACCACCCCCTGGCACGGGCCCCTGGCCGCGCCAGCAGGTGGTGTGGCCACCCCGGAGTCTATCTCCGACCCGTTTTCTCCCTGTACCTTCCTTATGTTGTAAAAATTCATAATATATAATCCCCTGGACCCCCCAAGGTTCGTATATCATGTTCTCGTTGTGTTTTCGTTTTGATTTGTTTATGACAGGTAGAATCTCAGTTTTGGAGCCACAATGTCCTCCTCTGGATCAGCCAAGGAAGATTCCTCCGTGGATGTCATCAACCCTTATATGCGTAAGTTGAAGATTCATCCCAAGGAATTGTTGCTCGAAGATGGGAAGGTACAGATAAAAGAGGTTTAGGGACCTAAAGGTGAAGGCAGTCTGGAGGATAGGATGGAAGCACTGGAGCAAGAAGTCTTTAGGTACAAGAAGATGGCGGAACGCGAAGTGGATATCAATCATAATATTAGTTTAGAACTCATCGCCAAGCACCAAAAGGAGACTACTGAGCTTAAGGATGAAATTCTCTCACTCCACCAAACAACCAAACAACTACAAGCACAACTCTATGATGTGCAAAATCAAAACTGTGAGTATGAGGTTAGGATTAAATGCATAAGTGCTGCTGCTAGTTTCAGGATGTTGGAGACCAGGATGTCTTTTGTTGATGGGGAGCCTTTACCTTGGAAGTCGGACGAGGACGAGAGAACACCACCACCACCGAAGGAGTAATTCGTCATCAGGTTTTGGCTTCCCCTTGGTTTGTTCCAAGCTTGGGGGAGTGCCGCAGTATCATATCACTATCTTTTATCTTTTTACCTTTTTAAGTAGATTCATATCATGAATAGAGAAGTTATCATGTAGGATGGTTTTCATTATGGAAGTGTCCCCCTCTTGTTAGATATCTATGTATCCCTTGGTGTGAGTTGCCGTTATGGAATATTAATGAGAAGTTCTATCATTTACTCTTTTGCGTATCCTATTTTAGTTTTCAATTCATGTTATATGATTGATCTTGTTATTAGTATTGGTATCACTTTGGGATTTGAGTTAATTTAGTTGGTTTTGGCAAACCTGGCTTTTAGTAGTAACACTATTATGAGAATTGAATGAAAAAGATAAAACTATTCTTAAAGAAAATAATTTCATCATCTTTCTTGATTTGCTCATAAGCTTAGTATTCTCTAGTTAAGATCTTTTGTGCTTCCAAGGAAGATTGCATGTTTGTTTCTATCACTTGTATGTTTGTTTGTTTCCTTCAACTCCAATGCTTGCTACCCAGCCTTGCTAGCCAAAAATATGTAATGAGAGGGAATGCTTCTCGTGCATCCAATCCTTAAACCAAAGCCTATGCCATTGGTGTCCACCATACCTACCTATTAGCACTATTGCTATTCCAAGTAAATTCATGTTTTTATCTACCTTCCAAATTAAACTTGTTATGTGAAAATTAGTGATTAAAGCTCATGAACTTGATGGCACACTTTAGTTTTCTTGCACCTAACAAACTTGAACCATTGTGTCATCTAAGTTGTATATGCTTGCACTTCAACATTGGGAATTAGCAGAACCATGCTATCATGGGGAACCCTTTCAACATTGCACTTGTACACTATACCAAGTTGATATCATGCTCTTTTGTTTATGGATGTCATCGGTGTGAAATGAAAGGGGAGCTTGTAAGTCCATGGAGTTATGTATGTGTGTTAGAGAAACACCTGGGCCGCTGGTCTAATCCATGCCTAATCATGCTGGAAACCTGCAGCGTAACCATAATGAGCAATCTATGAAGCATTGTTCTTATAAAAAAAGAGTTAGAGATTGAGAAAAAGAGAAAAAAAGATATGAGAAAAGAGGAAAGAGAGAAAAAAAAGCACCATTTTCCCATGGTAAATAAGAAGATTGCTGAGATGCTCATTGTCTTCTTGCCTTGTCATTTTGATATGGGGATTCTTCCGTGTCATCGGGCAAGGGGTACCCCATTGGCGGTTCTCTATGATACACATTTACTTACTATGACAAGAACTTACCGGTAACTAAACTTGAGTAGCATGAGGAGTGGCCCTCGTATTCATGGGACATGAGATTGTCGGCTTATACTTTGTCAAGCATATACTCCATAGTTTGCTCACTTTAACCTTAACCACCTAAAGATGCTTATGATAGGGGCAATGAGAGCTGAAAGCTAATAAGTACCATAATTTTTGGAGGCTCTTTATGAAACTTGAAATCCCTGCTTCCCTCTATGAAGGGCCTTTCTTTTACTTTTTAGTTGAGTCAGTAAACCTATTCCCTTCTATCTCAACAAGTATTTTGAGTTGTTCTGTTTCATTCATTCATATGATGATTTATTCAATCATGTTTCTTATGTTCCTAGTATTGCACATTAGTCTTATCTTGGTGAATATTACTTTGAAATCTATCATTGAAAACTCCTTTATGATTGAACTCCTGCAAATTGTAACTATTCTTTGACCAAGAACAAAGTTTGCCATTACAAATTATGATTTACTTTATGTATCTTTATTGTGGTTCCTTTACTTATTGCAAGTTAAGTTATATAATAGTTAGTTGTCTTCTATTATTATTTATGTATTGATGAATGTGATGCTTCTTGTCCGTATTCTTTTATCGACTCTTCACTCCATAAACCTGAGGTCATGTTTATTGAGCTCAGTTTTCGCTTGGGGATAAGCGAAGTCTAAACTTGGGGGGAGTTGATACGTCCATTTTGCATCACTATTCTATATCATAATTTAATGTTATTCATTGATATATTTCATATTAAGAGATGATATTTATGTTATTTCATATATTTTTGCATGGTTGATGACTTCTGGAGGATGGACCGCTATAGTCAGGATTCTGATGGAAAAGGGGCTGTTTGGAGGCGAAATTCGCGAAGATCAAAAAATCCGGAAAAATATATGGAAAATCCTATTTTTCAGAAGACGAAGGATGCCAGAAGGGGGAGTGGAGATGGGCCACAGGGGGCCCACACCACCCCCTGGCGCGGGCCACACCTGGCCGCGCCACCAGGTGGTGTGGCCACCCTGGCCCACTCCTGGCTCTCCCCTTTGGTGTATACTATCCCCATGAAACCCTAATACCTGGGGGCGACCACATATAGATTTCGCCGCCTCTGTGGGGCGGAAAACTACAGAGAGAGAAAGATCTCTTCGGTAGTCAGAATTCTTCCAGGGGAATTCCTTCCCGGAGAAGGGATATCGTCGCCATCAACACCACCATCAAGCTGGACTTCATCGGGATCATCATCACCATCATCTCCATCATCATCTCCACCAGCACCATCATCACCACTTCATACCACTGTAACAATTGGGTTGAATCTTGCATAGTTCTTAGGGGAAACTTTCCCGATGTTGATTACTTGTTGTAGTTGATGCCATTGAATGGAACCATTGAATTGTTGTTATGTTCAGATTGTTACTTATCATTATATCATCTCTGATCTTGATCCATATGATGTCTTGTGAGTAGTTCATTTAGTTCTTGAGGACATGGGAGAAGTCATGTTGTTAGTAGTGGAATTGTGTTGAGAAAGATTCAATAGTTTGTTATTTAAGTTGTGGTGTTATTCTTCTAGTGGTGTCATGTGAACGTCGACTACATGAGACTTCACATTTATGGGCCTAGGGGAATGCATTCTGTATTTGGCTACTAATCGTAGGGGTTGCCGGAGTGACAGAAACCTAAACCCCCGTTAGGAAACCTTTGCACAAGGGATGTCAGGATCTTACAGTTTAAAGCTATGGTTAGGTTTCTATCTTAATTACTTTCTTGTAGTTGCAGATGCTTGCAAGGGGTATAATCAAAAGTATGTATTAGTCCTAGGAAGGTCGGTACATTAGCACAGGTTCACCCATACAACACTTAGCAAACTAAAAAAGATTAATCAACTATATGAAGCGAAAGTACTTGACGATATTCCCATGTGTCCTCGAGAACGTTTGGTCATCTTAAGTAATACAACCGGCTTGTCCTTTGCTAAAGAAAGGATTGGGCCACTTGCTGCATCTATTATTATTTTCTTTTATTTACTCGTACTTTATTTACCTGCATTGTCAAAACCCCCTAAAAATCTGTTTGCTAAGTATTTATAGAGAATTCCTGCTCCAAGCCACTAGTCAACACCTTCTGCTCCTCGTTGGGTTCGACACTCTTACTTATCAAAAATACTGCGATACAATCCCTATACTTGTGGGTCATCACACACCCACTTGAGTGTGTGTGGCCATGTGGATCATTGTGGTTCGGAAAGGAACAAATCTAATGGCACTCCAATATGTGTCAAACCATGGTCAGGAACCCTAGGAACATGTTGGAATTCAACTTCCACACGCAATGGAGCACCATTTTGAAAGAGGTTGCATCCCCACGAGCACTTGAGTGTGTGTGGCCATGTGGATCATTGTGGTTTGGAAAAGAACACATGCAATGGCAGTGCAATATGTGCCAAACTATGGTCAGGAAGTGCAGGAACAAGTTGGAATTCAATTGCCACAAGCAATGGAGCACCAATTTGAAAGAGGTTGCATCACCACACCCACTTGAGTGTGTGTCCATGTGGACCATTGTGGTTTGGAAAAGAACACATGCAATGGCACTCCAATATGTGTCAAACCATGGTCAGGAACCCCAAAAACTTGTTGGAATTCAACTGCCACATGCAATGGAGTAGTAGTTTGAACTAGATTGCATGACCACACCCACTTGTGTGTGTGGCCATGTGAATCATTGTGGTTTGGAAAAGAACACATGCAATGAAACTCCAATATGTGTCAGACCATGGTCCAAAACCCCAGGAACATGTTGGAATTCAACTGCCTCATTTAATGGAGCACCCGTTTGAAAGAGGTTGCATCACCACACCGACTTGAGTGTGTGTGGCCATGTGGATAATTAGGGTTTTGTAAAGAACAAATGCAAAAACACCCCAATATGTGTCAAACCATGGTCAGGAAGCCCAGGAACATGTTGGAATTCAACTACCACATGCAATCGAGCACCAGTTTGAAAGAGGTTGCATCACCACACCCACTTGAGTGTGTGTGGCCATGTGGATCATTGTGGTTTGGAAAGGAACAGAGGCAATGGAACTCCAATATGTGCCAAACCATGGCCAGGAACCCTAGGAACATGCTGGAATTCAACTGCCACATGCAATGTAGAACCAGTTTGAAAAAGGTTGCATCACCACACCCACTTGAGTGTGTGGCTATGTAGATCATTTTGGTTTGGAAAAGAACACATGTAATGGCTCTGCAATATGTGCCAAACCATGGTCAGGAAGCCCAGGAACAAGTTGGAATTCAATTTCCACGAGCAATGGAGCACCAATTTGAAAGAGGTTGCATCCCCACACCCACTAGAGTGTATGTGGCCACGTGGATCATTGTGGTTTGGAGAAGAACACATGCAATGACACTCCAATATCTGTCAAACCATGGTTTGGAAGCCTAGGAACATGTTGGAATTCAACTACCACATGCAATGGATCACGAGTTTGAAAGATGTTGCATCACCACACCCACTTTAGTGTGTCTGGCCATGTGGATCATTGTGGTTTGGAAAAGAACACATGCAATGGCACTCCAATATGTGTCAAACCATGGTCAGGAAGCCTAGGAACATGTTGGAATTCAACTACCACATGCAATGGAGCACTAGTTTGAAAGAGGTTGCATCACCACACCCACTTGAGTGTGTGTGGCCATGTGGATCATTGTGGTTTGGAAAGGAACAAATGTAATGGCACTCCAATATGTGTCAAACCATGGTTAGGAAGCTCAGGAACATGTTGGAATTCAACTAGCACATGCAATGGAGCACCATTTTGAAAGAGGTTGCATCACCCACTAATAGAGGAAAGGCTATAGGAGACATGCTTATAGGAGGCACATTTAGAACATATGCGCCTCCTATAAAATAGGCGAGGCGCACTTCCTTGGCCTGCGCCTCTAGTATCAAAATAGGCGAGGCGCATATTATAAGGATGCTCCTCCTATAATCCCTGTAGAGACGAAATCTGGTAGCCCCAGATTATGCGAGGCGCATGCTAATAATATGCGCCTCCTATATATCATATAGGTGAGGCGCATGTTTGAAGAGTGCCCCTCACATAAGTTGCGTGGGCTCAGGATGAGGCCGGTGGTCGGATATGCGAGGCGCATATGATCATATGCGCCTCCTATATTTGATAATATGCAAGGCGCATGCAGCCAAGTGCGCCTCAAGTAACTACTGCGGGCCCGGATGGAGGTAGGTGGCCGCATAGGCGAGGCGCATATGACGATATGCGCCTCGTATAGTTTGGGGTATAGGAGGCGCATATTTAGCAATATGCGCCTCCTATAACCTAGCACCACCTTTTTTGCATCTTTTGGCACATGGAGCTAATACCACCCCACTCACTTCTTACTCCTCCACAAAAGATAGATTTGGTCACCCCCTCCTCCTCCCCACCTCATTTTCCACATTGATTCACCAAGAAGCTTGCTCAATCTCCATCGGTTGACCCTCATATGTAAGTGAAGTCTCTTCCTCCTCTAGATCTACAACATGTCTCTTTACTTCTTCTCCGGCTCTCTTGCGCAAGTCATCGTTGGAGGAAGCGTGAAGGCGTTGCTTGCATGTATGCGCGTTGTCGGCGACACCGACTATATGATTGTGTTGTGGTGCTTATTTTTGTGCAGGGATTTCATTTGAGATGCCAATGTTTCGCCGGAATGTCGATTCATTTCTTTTCCAGCGAATTTCTGGCACTCGCGGATTTCCTGTTTTTAGGGGAGGTCATGCCGAATTTTTCCGGCGATGCACATCCATATATGCTCTAATTATTCTCTTGCTCTTTGTGTCGCGCCCGCAGTCGACCATGGTCTGACCACTGATCCGCAAAGCCCTCGTGGATTGGTGGATGAGATGCGTGAGGGACGATATGGCACGCGCAAACAAGACGGAGATAAAATGTCCGTGTCACGACTCCAAGCTGACGTATCTGATAAGGCACGATTCTGGAATGCTGGAGTAGCACCTGCTCCGACGTAGTTTCAGGGATGGCTACACTCGGTGGATACGTGATGATGAAGATGATGATGAGGATGTCAATAATGGTGAAGATAAAATGCCGACCACGATCACGGAGATCAATACGCCGGTGGTGGGGCAGGTGCTGATCATGAAGATCAGGGTGGTGCTGGGCATGGACATGAAGATTAGGGTGGCACCGGGCATGGACACGAATATGATCAATGTGGCACAAGGCATGAACACGAAGATCAAGGTGTCGGCCATGATTCGAGCTGGCTGCGAGACCCTCATGTCCAAGATCTTCTTGTCAAGGAGACGAGTAATGCCAGAGCCACCGCTAGAGATAAAGCTAAGCTAGAGCAAATGAAGAAAGACGCAGTCACTCCATTGTTTCACGGATGCCACGACAAGGATACCTGTCTGAATGTAACACTCAGGGCTCTGGAGATGAAGGCCAAACACAAAATGACCGACGAATGCTTTGATGACAACATTGGATTCTAGCACAATATTCTTCCCAAGAAGGGGAACACATGTCAGACTAGTATCACTAAGGCTAATAAAGTCACATGCCCTCTCAATCTACCGCACGTGAAATACCACGTGTTCATAAATGATTGCATCATCTACCAGGGAGAGGACACGGTGAAGACCACGTGTCCGGTGTGCAAGACCTCTCGATACAAGAGAGGTACCTAGAAGAGCTATTGAATAACTGGAAGGAATGCCCTGCACCGGGAAAGACCCAGAAGAGAAGCCAAAGCCGCTGCTGAAGGTAAGGAAGTCGAGGTCTGTTTCTGGGACTTGCCATACTGGAAGATCCTCCGCATGCCTCATAGCCTCGATCTCATGCATATCACGAAGAACGTGGGCGAGAGTCTGCTTGCTACTCTCCTTAACACCGACAAGACCAAAGATGGGTCTAAGGCAAGGAACAACTTGAAGCATATGGGCTTCAGGGATGAACTTCAACCACCACCTAGCGATGACGAGGAGGAGGAGACGGAAACGCAGAATAGCCGTCATCGCAAGGGCCAACAGTAGGTCAAGAAGGGCGAGGTCAAGATCAAGGCCTCATGCTTCAATCAGAGTAAGAAGGAGGCCTATACAGTTTATGAAGTGCCTCCTCGGAGTCAAATTTCCAAACGGCTATGTCGAGAAGATAAGTAGATGGCTAGATGAGGCGAAGTAGAGCTTCAGCGGGATGAAGTCTCACGACATCGCCGTGCTGATGACGTAGGTATTCCCAGTCACGATCCGAGGTATAATGGACAAGCACATCCGTGAAACGTTGTTTGGCCTTTGGAACTTTTTTGACGTCATCTCTCGAAAGTCGATAGGCATTAAGAAGCTCAAGAGGCTACAGGACGAGATCATGGTGATACGCGAGCTCTAAATCGATTTCCCTCCCCCCCCCCCCCGCTTTTTTGACGTCATGCTTCATCTGCTTCTCCATGCCGTGGAGGATATCGTCCAGCTCGGTCCTCCGTTTCTTCGAAGCATGATGCCGTTCAAAAGGCTCAATGGACACATCAAAGGATACGTTATGAACATGTGCCGTCTAGATGGAAGCATAGCAAACAGCTTCCTGGCCAAAGAGTGCATCTCTTTCTGCTTGACCTTTCTACAAACCGAGACCCCTCTTGGTCTGCCATTCAACAAGCACCTCAGGAGGCTCGCTGGATAGGGTCACCATGAGGGTCGGCACCCAAAGCATGTCGACCTGGAGGGCCGAACCAAGGTATTTGAAAGAGCAATCCTGGTCACGCTACAACACCTGCAGGTGGTCGATCCATACATATATGAGCACAAAGAGTTTATCAAGAAGAATTACGCTGACCGGGGGCGCCAGGTCCCGAGGGAGGAAGATGTTATCAAGAAGCACAACTCCGGTTTCATGCGATGGTTCAGGGAGAAGGTCATATCTAATCCACCGCAGGGCAAGTACTCAGAGGAAGATAAACTCATTTTTTCTTGTCACGGGGCGCCTTGCACAACCTGATGACCTATCAAGCATACGATATTAATGGATATACGTTCTACACCGAGGAAAAGGACAATAACTGCGATTACCAGAACTCAGGGGTAACGGGTATATTCTACACCAGCGACATCCCAGAAAGAAACTATGGAAGGATCGAGGAGATTTAAGAGCTCGACTACGTTATGGAGAAGGTGCCGATGTTCCATGTTAGGTGGGCCAAGAGCGTCGAGAAATAAGGCTGATATTTCACCACCATGGTTATACCGTCAAAGACCACCCGCGTGAAAGTACCCGCAAGAAATGAGCCTTGTGTTCTAGCTAGCAAGGTCAACCAATGCTGGTACATCATAGACCCGTCAAAGCCTAGCCGAGTTGTCGTCAGGAGAGGCAAAAGGAATATCATCAGAATGGACGGAGTCGCCAACGAGCAAGACTTTGCTCAGAACGGTGACCTGAAGATGGAAAACGGATATGGCAACCAAGCACCCTACACCACAACCCTACCTAAGAAAGGACTCCCATTCAAGAGAAGTAGTGAATACGTACCGGACCTAACCTATGCAACCACGACAAAGAAGGGCAAGAAGACGACCATTGTTAAGAAACGCTAGCGCGATCCGACCATTGTCACGAACCTTCATGTGTGTGTGGCCTACTATTATGTATCGAAACATTCATCATTATCATTTTTTGTATGTTATAATATTGCATTGAGAATATTATGTATCGACGAGACACATTCATAATAGTCACTTTTGTTGTTTTGGCAATATTTGAGTATTTAAAATATTTGTAGTATATTTTATAGTTCATATAGTGTTTGGACAATGTTTTTACATGAAAAATAGCCTTTAAAAAAAGTTTCCAACAAATTGTTGCCACCAGGATTCAAACCTAGGTGGCTAGGGTTTGGACTAGGACAAGGGATGTAATCAGTGGGCTAGTGTCTGTTTGTTGACATATACCAGCGCACTGCGCTATTTGACTAGGTCTGAATAATATCCGAGGCGCATTCTGGCCAGATGCGTCTCGCGTAATCTTATACGAGGCATACTTTTAAATATGCACCTCGCATAAGCCGGTACCTAAAATAGTTGTAACCTCACCTTATTGTTTTGGCAATATTTGAATTTTTAAAATATTTTCAGTATATTTTATAGTTCATATTGTGTTTGGATAATGGTTTTATATGAAAAATGGCTTTTAAAAAAGTTTTCAAAACATTGTTGCCTCAAGGATTCAAACCTGGGTGGCTAGGGTTTAGTATAGAACAAGGGACGTAACCAGTGGGCTAGTGTCCATTTGTTGACAAATACCAGCGCACTGCGCTAGGTTACTAGTACTGCGGAATATCCGAGGCGCAATCTGGCCATATGCTCCTCGCATAATCTTATACGAGGCGCACTTTGAACTATGCACCTCGCATAATCTGGTACCTGCCTAAATGATTGAGGGCTCGATCGATTCCGGCCCCTTTCTCTCTCGATCAATCTCATCACACCAGAGACTCTTGCCGTGCGTGCCGGCCGCCATCGTCCCGTTCCTTCCACCGTCCGCGCCCGCAGCAACCCGCCGTCCACCGTCGTCAAGGTGAGCCCTCTCCCTCACCTTCCCCTCTCCCTCCCCTTCCCCCTACACCTCTCCCTGACTCTCGGCGACTAGCCACAGGGGTCGACCCATGGAGGAGGAGCCCTCCACCACCCCGTGGAGGAGGAGCCCGCCGCCGCCGCAGCTGCTCGAAGACCTGCTGCCAAGCACCCCAAGGTGAGCACCGCTCCCCCTCTCCCTTCCCCTCCCTTCAACCTCACCTGATTTGGTGATTTGCTGCTAGCTGATTAGGTGCTATTTGGATAACCCTAGTTTCATATATGCTATTTGGATTAAATAGGTGTTGTTACTGTCAGATTAGGTGCTGTCAAATAGATTAGGTGCTGATACTGTGACTTGCTTGCTTGCACTGCCAGATTAGATGTTGTTACTGTCATATTAGGTATGCTGTTAAATGAATTAGCCAAAGTCACAATCACAATCACACGTGGATTTCGTGCACTGGTACACTAGTAAGGGAATGGGCGAGATGGAGTTCACTGAGGCCGAGAGTAACATGAACGACCTCGTCCCCGAGTACCAGCAGTACCAGGATGCCACCGCTGATGAGGATGGTGACTACCAGGAGGAAGAAGAGGCAGAGCAGGAGTAGTAGGGTCCGTGTCAGTTCAGTTGACCTAGCGATGGTATCCTTTGTTCATGTGGTTTTCGTAACTTTTATGTTTGAGTCTACTGCTCGTTTGTGTATCATGGCATGTAGTACTAGCAGTATGGGGATTGAGTACTAAGTTGTGGTACGTAAGCATGTTCACTCGATGCTATGTTTGTGTGGGTGATTTGTTCTATGCGATGTCACGTTCTAGTGGATTAAAAAATAGAATGGTTTTATTTTGAACATTGATACTGCTTATTCCGCATGCTTTCTTGTCCCTGATTGATTCAGTTCACTTGAATTAAAAATTCAATGATTGTCACCCCCACTCATCTGCAGCAGTTGAAAAACATGCTCCTAGTTCTAAAGGAGATATCTATTGTGTTTGGAAATGAATTAGCCAAAGTCACAATCACACGTGGTTTTTTATAGCAAGTTGTGTATGGTTGTGCTTGTGTATGCTGGCAGCAAAATGGCTGTGTTTGTGCCTATTTAGGCTTTTTTTTGCAGTTTTTTCTTTTTGAGTTGCCAATATTTCGCCGAAATGTTGATTCATTTACGTTCCTGCGAATTTCTAGCACTCTTAGACATAGAAAATTAGCAAAGGTTATGCCGAAATTTTCTGTGAATTTTTGTGATTATTAGTTCCATTTATTTGTGTGTTAAGAAATGTCGGCGGAGCCAGGCCCTTCTAGAAAGAAGCCCTTTTGGGAGCAGCAGGCGGAGATGGAATCCCTAGAGGACCCGGAATTCATTCCGTGGGACGACGAGATGGAGGCGGACGTGGATACCTCGTCGGGCGATGATGAGATGGGGGACGCCGATGGCGACGCCACTACCACTGATGGCGGCAGTGAAGCTACTACGGACGGTGGTAGCACATCAAAGAAGGCCTGGAAGGATCGGACCCCGATCGTGGTCGACATCAAAAGGTCCATCAACACAAGCGTGACCGCTAAAGGTGCGCCTTTGGAGCCAGAAGAGTTTGTCGTGGGTTACTCAAACCAGCTCGCGGCAATCCTTCGGAACACCGTCACAATCAACACGGAGAACCTCAAGGCCGAAGAGAACAAGGGTTTCCTCATCCAGCTCTTCCGGAAGCTGCATGCAAGATACGAGTTCCCGGGTGATGAGGAACACAAGTACAATAATGACAATCTCAAAGGGAATCCGATGAAAAAGTACGCCCTCAGGAAGATGACCAAGGCCTTGTCGAATTGGAAGGTCCAGATGAAGAAGAATATTTTCGAGGACAAGCTAAGTTATTTAGAGGTCGTCAAGAAGGAGCCTCTGTTCAAGGAAGAACACTTCAAGGTGTTCAAGGCCATATGTAAATCCGCGGTGGGTAAGGCCAAGAGTCTATACTTCAAGGAGTTGTACAAGATGAACATTGGTACCCACCATTTTGTCTCTGACGGTTATAGATCTATGATTCCCAAATGGGAGAAGGAGGACGCTGACGCTCGTGCAAAGGGGTTGACACCTCCCTTTGACGACATAAAGGAGAAGCAGGCAAAGAACTTTGTCAGGGCCCGGTTTGCCAAGCCAAAAGGGAGTTCTAATTATTCCTCGGAGCCCGCCGGCCCCTTTGCTACGAAGGTGACGGACTTCATGAGAAAATATGTAAATAGTTTGCATGAAAGTTGATTAATTGTGTTCATGATTAATCAATGAAGTCCAGTTTTTGATCAAATGCTTCACGTTCCTTGTGCGTAGGACGAGGAGTGTAGGAGCTCCTCATCCCAGGGGTCAGCGCATGTCACCAAGTGGGACATCACTTTTAACAGGGCACTGAACCGGACCAAAGATTGCCGAGCCCCTGGCGGCCCTGTCGTTGGCTGGTCATGTGGTCGGCTTTCGCGGCATAACATGGTCCGAGTACTATGGCACCCTGGAGCAGAAGGGTAAGAAGGCCGAAAGCGCTAAGGTAAGACACCTAAGGGAACAAGTGGAAGCCTTTCCCAATATAGTCCAAGATGCCGTGAACCAGGCTATGTCAACTACCAAGACAAAGTTCCAAGAACGAGTTCATACACAAGTCCAAGCACAAGTCCAGTCACAAGTGAACGATAAGCTCAACACCATCCTTCCCTCCTACATGGAAAAGTACAGCAAGTGGCAGAAGGGTGGTAAACGAGGGATGCCACTGGTGACGAGGTTTAATCTCGTCAATGCTCATTGTTATGGACTTGGGTTTTGGAGAAGATGGGGATGCTGGAGATCGTGGCACGGTTAACAGACAAGCAACCAGGGGACACGAGATTTACCCAGGTTCAGGCCCCCGGAGGGAAAACCCTACTCCTGCTTGTCTGCTCTTTGATTACGGCGGAACCGAAGGTTACAGGGTGCGCAGATTCGATCTGGCGTGGATGTGTGTACGAAAGTATGAGTCGAGTTTTTTTAGGACGTGCCCTCCTGGCCTTTATATAGACTTAGGCAGGTCCCGGGCGTAGTCCTAGTCGGTTACAAGTTCTAGGGTTTTACCCCTTTGAATTTCCTATCTCCTCTAGTCTTGCTCTCCAAGGATCTGAAGACGTCATGGGCCTTGGTCACCCGAAAATCTTCATGGGCCAGCGTATGTCTGCCGTGGGCCTTCCTTGGGCTGGACTAGGTATGCTGAAGTTACTTACCCGTAGGGTATAACCATGTCAGTAGCCCCCGAGTGATCAGTCGAATCGTAGATTCGGCTGAGGACTCCTCCATCCTTCGGGAGCAGCTATATGTTAATAGTATATGTGTGTAGGGATTGTTGATGCGTGTGCCTGACTCACCCGACGGATCAGGGTCAGTTAACTATCTTAGGACGAAACAACACGATCTTCTTCAGGTTCGGGTCCCTTAACCCGGGCCTGGAACATATGCTGGCGTAATTCAACTCAGGCCGCGGAGGACTTATAGGAGTGGAATTCCAGTGATTTTAATTGGTGTACCCAACGCGTCCGTCGGGATTTTTCATCGTACCTGCTGGTACGGATTCATACTAGCAGAGCGCAGTCATGTGCGTTGCCAGGCCATCAGATAATATCTGTAGGTCTTATCTTTGCGTCACAGACGCAGCATCCGAACATTTATCAACTCGGAGGTGTTTCGGGTGGCCAAGGAGATTGTCGCTCACTCAGCGTTTTGTTGGGGCAGAGTTGTCAAAAAAGTTTTTGCATGCGGATCCGGAAGATCGCAGTTGAAGATTTCATAGGGTGCGCGACCAGCGCTCCCTATGGGAGTAGCCCCCAAGTGTCTGTTCGAGTCGTAGACTCGAACGGAGACTTTCAGTTCAAGCATTGTTTCAATCATTAGGTCCGCAGGACTCGAAAATTTTCGGATGCTTAAATCCATCCTCCCTATGGGAGTAGCCCCTGAGTCCGTAGTGGAGTCGTAAACTCGATGTAGGACTCAGAGAAATAATTTTGTCCTCATTTGTCTGTCGGGTGCACGGCCAGCGCTCCTGATAGGAGTAGCCCCCAAGTATTTAGTCGAATCGTAGATTCGAGTGAGTACTTTTAGCTGTGGAGCCGAAGTGGTGCTAGTATAGCTTTTGATGACGTCAGTGCTTACGATCGATGACCTCAAGCGTCTGCTACGCCAGAGATGACTTGACTGGACGAAGCGTGGGTCCCACTTGCTGACTTTGAATTGACCGGTCACGCGTGGCGTGGAGATGATTACGGCGTCTCCTCGATTTCCGCACGTAGTGGACGGCGTGGTAACGACGGTTCGTTTTGGTGCTGACACGTGTACGGCCAGATCTACCGTTGGCGTTAGGTCTTCTCGATGGACGGCCAGCGTGCATCGTCTTCGCTGTTATAATCCCTGGTGAAATCATGGTTTGTTTTTCACCGCAGCAGTTCATCTATTCACTGCCCCCTCGTTCTTGAGCTATTCTTGCTGCGCACTGAGAGTTTCCTCCATATTTCCTTTGTCTTTCTTCGTTGGCAACGCCACCACCGCCGTAGCGCCATGGGGAAATCAAAGAAGTCCTCATCTGCAGTTGGGACCAGCGCCGCCGGAGGCAAGAAGGGCACCGCCACTGCTCGCGTCACCGACGGTGGCTGGCGGCGATCAGAAACGCGGGAGAGCGATCTCCACAAACTGCGCGAGCGGAGCCTGATCCCGCAAGACACGACGGCCGTGAGACTCCCCGGCAATGAGGTAATCCCCCGTCCCCCATCTGGGTATCTGGTTATGTTTGTTGCCTTCATGATTCGCGGGTTTTGTTTTCCGGTCCATGACTTCCTTCGTGGACTGCTCTTTTTCTATGGGGTTCAACTCCATCATCTGTCTCCCAACTCCCTTCTCCACATTGCGTGTTTTATCACGTTTTGCGAGTGTTGGCTTGGCATTGAGCGCACTTTGGCCTCTTCTAGAAGCTTTATTCCGTGAAGAGGCAGTCTGGTTCGGATGGTGTGTATCCCATTGGGGGTTTCATCATCTCCCTGAGTCCCAATGTGCAATTCTTTTCCTTTTCCATGTCCGAATCTGTCCAGTACTGGCGGAGGAAATGGTTTTACATCCGTGACTCCATACTGCCTGGGCAAGATTTTGGTCTCGTTCCTTTTGACCCCTCCCAATTGATTGAGAAGAAAAGATCCTGGAAAAACCAAATCTTAGACGGTGAGGTGGCGGAGATAGAGGCCTTGTATCGTCGGGTGGAGGATCTCCAATTGATTCCTGAGAAGGAGGTGAACGGTGTCGACATCATCCGGACGTTTCTTGAGCGTCGGGTGCAGCCCCTCCAAGCGAGGGGGCATCCGATGTTTCTTTACTCTGGGCTCCGTGATCCGACGAGGGTTTCGAGTGAGAAAATCTCCGAGGTGGAACTTGACAAGGCTCTTCGCGCGCTGTTGAAGTTCAAGGCCGACGAAGAAATCCCGGGGAAGTCGCTGACTCCTCCCTTTTCTTCGATGTTGGTCGTACCGAAGGTGTAGATTTGCGCACATAATGCTCCCCTTTTGTTTTTGTCAGCTGTGTACTTTTTTCTTTGTTTGCTAACAAAGTTCCTTTTCCTTTTGCAGAGCTTCAAAGTGCCGGGCATGGCACCACCGTTGCCCGAGAGGTATCCGAATGCCCCGTATAATGAAGTGGTGGATTCCGTGTCCGAGCTACCGTCAGCGCGATCCCCAGCGGAGGATGCCGAAGAATCGAGTGAGGACCATTCGCGCAAGCGATCACGGAGCTCTGGCGAGTCGTCAGATGCCTCGACTCCTCCGACTCCCAGAAATCCTCTGGGCCTTGAGCGTCATGATGATGTTCATGGGGGTTCTTCCTCTCCCCTTCCTGCCATTCCTGTGCGGGCTGTTGCTCCGCACCCGCCAGCAAAGCGGAAGAAGGAAGAAAAGAAGGAGGAGAAGAGGGCCCGAAGGGCTTCTCCTATCTTCGACCTGAGCGCGTTGGGCTCGTAAGTTTTCTTGTTGCCACTGTTGTTCTTTGTTCCCTTGTTATTTTTGCACCTGTGTTGATTGGTTCGTATGCAGGCAATCCTCCGACGGCTCTAGTGATGGGGCGCGCGAGATGATGGGGGAGTCGAACATTGCGTCGCCTCCTCCTCAGATGGTGGCGACTTCTGGTGATACTGCGCCAGTTCCTCCTGTGCAGGAGAGGCTGGTGGTTGCGCCTCAGAATTTCACAGGCGGGCCTGCGGGTTCGCCTTCGGAGCACGTAAGTTTTTCTGCTTGATGTTACGGGGGGAGCCCCCGAGTATCTTCGTATGTTGATGTTGTTTATGCTTCTTTGTGTTGGGCATAGCCCCCAAGTCCTGCTCTTACTACTATTGCCTATTGCTGCAGCCTTTTGTCCAAGAGGCCAAGCGGCTGGTGGAGGAATGCCTGACGCTGGAGGCGAAACTGCGGCAGCTTCAAGGTATTCGTCTACCTTGTAGTACTTCTCTTGCTTATCCTGGTCCTGTTCTTTGACACTTTCTTGTTGTAAATGCAGAGGAGCATAACGACTCTCTCAGTGAGGTCGATGCTCTAAAGAAGAGCCTTGGCCAATCGGAGAAGAAGGCCGAAGCTGCCGCTGGGGCGAGAGAGCGCCTTGAGCTGGAGCTGACGAAGGCAGCCGAAGCGAAAGAGCGTCTGCAGCAGGAGGCTGCAGATCGTGAGGAGCAGCTGGCCACCGTTGCGGCTGCTCGTGAAAAAGGGGTGGCGGAGAAGCTCATGGCTGCTGCCAAGGCTATTTCGGGTGAGCGCTCTTTTGTACTTGCTTCTTTTTCTACGGATCTTCTTCTATGTTGCCTTTCTTCATGTTTTCTTCTTTTTTGTCTCAGATGCCGCAGGCATCGAGTTTGACCGTGGTGCTCTGGAGCACGGGAGTGCTCTAGATGATGCCACTGTAGCGGTCGAAGACCGCTGCAGCACCGTCGTCAACTCCCTTGCCAAGGCGAAAGAGGTCCTTGGTCGCTTCTACCAGGAGCTCTTCCCGAAGGGCGCATCCCCTGAAGACGTGGATGCCCTGGTAGAGGCTCTGTCAGCCGAAGCACCTGCAGCGTACAAGCGCAAGCAGAAGGGCATCGGCGCGTCCGTCGGGCTGGCGATGTCCATGGCGGCTGGGGCAGAGCTGGACCTGCCCCAGATTACTTCTCGGATGCCTACAGCTACGGATGGATCCGAGGTAGCCTTCGCCGCCTACTCCGCTCGCTGCAAACGATATGGGCCCAAGCTCATTGACTTGCTGTCTGAGTATGCATTGCGGCAGCAAGGCGAGGCCAAAGCTAGGCAGTCTGGTTCTGAGGCGACTCAGTGTCCTCCGCCTTAGGCATAGTAGACGTAGGGTAGTTTGTAGTCTATTTTTGTTGTAAATATCTTTTGTAGTATCATCCTTGTGCCACGTAGTGGCCTTATATACTTTAATGAATTTCTCCGAGTTGTGCTCTATACTTGGCTGAATGTCTATGTGCCTTCTTTTTTCTGCTGCTATAGGTTCCTTCGGGTGCTGACCCAGTTGACACTTCATCCGAAAGGCCCTTGCGAGCATCATTGGATGATTCCTCGCAGCTCGCGTTTCTTCGAGATCGCGTGCGCAGCTTGGAGAGAGATTTGCTTGGGTTACGCGGTCGCGCTGACGTTTGGAAATCCAAAGCAGACCGTGGTGCAGCCAGAGAGGAGTATTTGATGGCGGAGCTGGGTCGGTTGTCCGAGCAGCTGCAATGTAAGTTGATCCTTCTTTCGGGCTGTAGCTCAGTTCTTCGGGTGAGCCTGCTGGCCTTACTCTTGTTTTGTGCGGTTGTCGCAGGTGCCAATCTTGCTCCGAGGGAAGAAAAGGAGCGTATTGCTGTTCGAGTCAATTGCTTGACTCAACAGAACATGGAGGCTGGCGGCTTCTTCTGGATGGATCGTGATCGCGCCATAGTTCTGGCGACGGTGCAGGATCGTGTCTACCAGGTTTCACGGGTGCTCCGCCAGGTGCAGACATCGCTTTTCTCGGTGCTGCACATCATGTTTCCGTTGGATGTCGTGCCAACGACCCTTGCAGGTCTTCTGACGAAGTTTCGGAGTGCCAGCAATGTCAAGGAGCTGGTGCGGCAGCAGCTCGTCGCAGGGGTGAAGGCTGCCTTATCTCTTGTGAGGGTGCACCGCCCTGACGTAGATTTGGCTGCTGTGGCGACTGGGCCACCTCCTCGACCAAATGGTGGCGAGTGGAATATGCGTCCGCATTACGCGGCTGTAAGGCAGTATGCCGAACAGATTGTAGATTTGTTTGAGCAGCGTGCTCAGGTTATTCTTCAGAGTAGGTAGGACCTGAAAATAAACAGATAGATGTAAAATTTGTATATTGCGGCTGGGCGTGTATGTGCCCTTTGTTGTAAAAGTTTGCTTGTTTGCGAGCACGCAGTGCTTTGATTTAGTACGTGCCCTTTTTGTTTGCCTGACGTGGTCAGCTACTCAGGTGTACACGGTTTGTCCTTAGTCGATGAAATCGTGAGGTGGGGGGAGCCCCCGAGTGCGTATGTAGCATGTAGTAAAGTTGCGGAAAATAGTCAACCGAGGGTTGGGGGCGAGGTACTTAGCTTTATTTATATCGTAATGGAGGAGGTACATGATTCGGCTGAGTAGCCTTGGCTGGAAGCCTTATTGAAAGTAAAAGGGTGGGTAGGTTGCTACGGGTAGAATCATCGCAGGTGTGAGACGTTCCACGGATTGGAGTATGCGACTCCAGACTCCACGTGCTTGAGGCGATAGGCGCCACCTGGGATGACTTCGGTGATGACATATGGTCCTTCCCATGGTGAATCGAATTTGTTCGGTCGCTTTTGCTTGAGTCGCAAGACGAGGTCTCTTTCGACAAAGGACCTTGGGCGCAGCCGGCGGCTGTGATAGTTGCGGAGACTCTGCTGGTACACCGCTGATCGAGCGGCTGCTATATCCCACGCTTCATCGAGTGTGTCGACGGCGTCTTCGAGTGCAGCCGTGGATTCGGCTTCGCTGTACACGACGACTCGTGGAGCCTGATGGCGTACTTCGGCTGGTAGCACTGCCTCGGCTCCGTGTACCATGAAGAACGGTGTGTAGCCGGTGGAGCTGTTTGGCGTTGTCTGTAAGCTACACAGGACAGACGGTAGCTCTTTCGTCCAGTTTCTAGCTTTGTGCTCGAGTGAGCTCATGAGGCGCTTCTTGATGCCGGCGGCGATTAGGCCGTTGGCCTTTTCCACTTGCCCATTTGTTTGCGGGTGTGCCACTGAGGCATACGTGATATTGATCCCGAGGCCTTCGCAGAAGTCCTGGAATTCTTCGGAGATGAAGTTTGATCCGTTGTCGGTGATGATGCTGTGCGGTACGCCAAACCTGTAGACAATGGATTCGAAGAACTTGACGGTGGTTTTCCCCTTCTGGTTGGTGACTGGCATGGGTTCGATCCACTTGGTGAATTTGTCGACTGCGACCAGGAGGAAGACGTGTCCTCCCTTCGAGGATTTTGGCAGTTTTCCGATCATGTCAAGGCCCCATTGGGCAAAAGGCCAGGCTATGGGTATGGGTCGAAGTTCGGACCCAGGTGCGTGCGGTTTGTCGGCGAACCATTGGCACCCGTTGCATCTTTGGACGATGTATTTCGCGTCGCTCATGGTCGTTGGCCAGTAGAATCCTGCTCGCAGAGCTTTGGCGACGAGGGAGCGGCTACCTGCGTGGTGGCCGCAGATGCCCTCGTGGATATCTTGGAGTATGGCCTTGCCGTCATTGATGGTGACGCACCGTTGTAGTACGCCCGTAATGCTGCGTTTGTACAGCTCGCCGTTGATGATGGTGAAGGCTTTTGACCGACGAGATACGCGCCGGGCATCTGTCGGGCTGTCTGGCAATTCTCCGTTTATCAGGAACTCGAGGTATGGACGCGTCCAAGTTTCTTCGACTGCCATGACCTGCATCAGGTTGACCATGGCAACTTCGGTATCCAACTTTTCGGGTCCTTCATGACCTTCGGGTAGTGTAACCCCGAGTGTTCTGCTTCTTCGGGTGATCCCTTGGGGAATTTCCGCTTGATGGATGGCACGCAGATCTGTTCGAGGAACACACCTGGTGGTACCTTTGCACAAGTGGAGCCGATGTTGGCGAGTCTATCGGCCTCCTTGTTGCTCTCTCTTCCAACGTGCCGAAGTTCGTAGCCGTCGAATTCTCCTTCGAGCGCGTTGTATAGCACGCGGTACGCGATCATGTTTTCGGCGTGTGCGTCGCACTCATTCATCGTCTGCTGTACGACAAGGTTGGAGTCACCGTAGATGACCAGGCGCGTTGCGCCACATATTTTTGCCATCTTCATGCCATGGATGAGGGCTTCGTATTCGGCCTCGTTGTTGGAGGCTCTGAATTTCATCCGAAGGACGTACTTCATCTTGTCACCTTGCGGGGAGGTCAGTATGACTCCTGCCCTTGCTCCGGCTTCGCGTTTGGAGCCGTCAAAATGCATTGTCCAGGACTGCGACATGTCTGGGGTGTCAGGCAGCTGCAGCTCCATCCAATGCACCAGGAAGTCCGGAAGGACTTGAGATTTGATTGCGTGTTGCTTCTCGTAGATGATGTCTAGGGGTGATAGTTCAATGCCCCACAGGGCCACGCGTCCTGTGGCCTCTGGGTTATTCAGGATGCTGTTTAGGGGTGCCTCGTTGACGACCATCACCTGATGCTCCTGGAAGTAGTGGCTCAGTCGTCGAGCCGTCATGAACACGTCGTAGGCCAGCTTCTGGTAGTGCGGGTACCGCTGTTTTGTTGGAGTGAGAACCTCGCTGAGGTAGTAAATTGGGCGTTGTACCCCGTGGGTCTTGCCTTCTTCGGGTCGTTCGACCACGACTACTGTGCTGACCACCTGGTGTGTGGCTGCTATGTACAGCAACAGGGGCTCACGCTCTTTTGGCGTGACCAAAACGGGCGAGGTGGAGAGGAGCCGCTTGAGGCTTTCGAATGCGTCGTTGGCTTCTGGTGTCCACTCGAACTTGTCTGCCTTGCGCAGCAGCTGGTAAAATGGTAGGGCCTTCTCGCCCATGCGGCTGATGAACCTGCTTAGTGCCGCTACTCGCCCTGCGAGCTGCTGAACGCCCTTGAGGTTTTTCGGCTTCTCCATTGTCATGATAGCTTTGATTTTCTTCGGGTTCGCTTTGATCCCTCGTTGAGAGATGAAGTACCCGAGCAGCTGACCCGAGGGGACGCCGAAGGCGCACTTTTCTGGATTGAGCTTGATCCTGTAGCGATCAAGGTTGTCGAACGTCTCGCGGAGATTGTCGATAAGTCTTCTTGCCTCCCTGGTTTTTATGACTATGTCGTCGACATAGACTTGGATGTTGCGACCGATCTGGTCCTTGAGGCAGGCCTGCATGCATCGCTGGTACGTGGCACCCGCGTTCTTTAGCCCGAAGGGCATTGTGTTGTAACAGTATACTCCGAACGGTGTGATGAACGCCGTTTTCTCTTGATCTTCGACCTTGAGTCGAATCTGGTTATAGCCTGAGTAGGCGTCGAGGAAGGAGAGTTTCTCACAACCTGCAGTCGAATCGATGATCTGGTCGATCCGAGGAAGAGGGAAGTGGTCCTTAGGGCAGTGTTTATTTAGTGACGTGAAGTCCACGCACATCCGCAGGATGTCCGTGTCCTTCTTCGGGACCATCACCGTGTTTGCCAGCCACTCGCTTTCCTTGATTTCCCAGATGAAGTCTGCTGCGAGTAATCTGTTGATCTCCTTGCCGATAGCTTCGGCTCGTGGCTCCAACAGTCTTTGGATGGACTGCTTGACTGGCTTGGTGTCTGGGAAGACATTGAGTGCGTGCTCGGCGAATTCCCTGGGAACTCCTGGCATGTCCGCAGGACACCAGGCGAAGATTTCCCAGCGCTCATGGAGGAATTCGACGAGCGCGCCTTCCTATGCAGTGCTGAGGTCGTTGGCGATCAACGCCGTCTTGGAGGCATCCGTTGGATGGATCTGCACTTTCTTGGTGTTGATGGTGGAGTCGAAAGACATGTCAGGTGCCTTCTGCTTTGTGGCTGGGGGTAGCCCATTGTCCGTCACCTCGCGGAGCCTTACAAGCTCGTCTTGCATGCGAAAAGACTGGGAGATTTTGTTGAAATCCATGTCGCATTGGTCCGATCGGGTGAAGCTCCCGTGGACTGTGATGACGCCCCTTGGTCCTGGCATCTTGAGTAGTAGGTATGCGTAGTGTGGGACGGCCAGGAACCTTGCGAATGCTACACGTCCCAGGATGGCATGGTATTGCGACGGCCAGTCCACCACTTCGAATTCTAGGCGCTCCTGCCGAAAGTTGTCCGGCTTCCCGAAGATGACGTCGAGCCCTATTTTGCCCAGGGGGAAGATGCCCTTCCCTGGGACAATGCTGTGGAACATTGTGTCTGATTGTTCGAGGCTGCTTTGCGGGATCCGCATAGCTGCTAGAGTGCTTGCGAACATTAGGTTGATGCCGCTGCCGCCGTCCATGAAGACGCGACTCATCTCGAAGCCTCCGATCTGCGCCTCCAGCACCAGGGCAGCATGACCTGGGCGAGGGATCTGGCAAGGGTGATCCGCGCGAGTGAATGTGATGCAGGACTCCGATCCGCTGAGGTACTCAGGGATTGCAGGCGGAGTTGCCACGGCCAAGTTGATTGGTCGGGTGATTTTCTTCTGCACCCTGTTGGTGGGGCGTCCCTTCTGGATCATATTTAGCGCTCCCTTTGGTGGGGGGTATGCGACCCCGGCGTTGTTTTGCGCTGGTGCGACTGGTTGATTTCGGCCTCCAATAGGCGGCGGTGGAGGAGCTCCGTGTGCTATTTCACCTGGCGCAGGTGCATTTCCGAACGCAGGAATTGGAGCTTGTTGCCTCATCTGCATCATGCCTTCGCTGAGTTTCTGGAACTCGCGGCAGTCCTTGAGCATGTGGCTAGCTTTCTTTTTTCCATCTTGTTTGTCAATGTAGAAGTGGATGGTGCATGGACCCGAAAGTTTGTCGAATGCTGAGGGTCCGTTGTCGCGGTCGCGACGTTGCCACGACTGCGTTGGTCGTCCGTTGTCGTGGAAGTTTCCGCTGCGGTATCCTCCGCTGTTGCGGCTGTTGTCGTTACGGCGGTCGGCGTAGCCGGCTGCGACCATGTCGGGTCCGTCGCGGTCCTCGTAGACGCGCGATCTCCTCTTGCTGCGGCGTTCGCGTCTTCGGCCGTAGTCGTCCTCTTCGTCTGATTGCGCCCGCTGGATGCAATCTTCGCCGTCTGCCCAACTGTTGGCGATTTCCATGAGGTGGTCGAGTGTCTTGGGCTTTACGCGCCCAAGTTCCTCCTTGAAGTCTGGGCGCTTGACGCCGTCCCTGAAGGCGTCGATGGCCCTTTCTTCGGAGATGTGTGCTGCGGAGTTCTTGGTTGTAGACCAGCGTAGTATGTACGAGCGAATAGATTCACCCATTCTCTGAGTGCAGGCTCGCAACTCTTCGATTCAGGCGGGCCTCTTGCGGGTGCCTTTGAAATTTCGGATGAAGCTATAAGCGAGCTCCTCCCAGCTTCGGATGGATCCTGATGATAGGCTGCTAAGCCAGACCCGCGCCGCGCCTGTCAGCTGCAGCTGAAGGCATTGCATGGCGGTTTCTTTGTTGCCTCCGTGAAGCTTGACGGATGACAGATGGTCACTGAGCCAGGACTTTGGATCTTGCGTGCCGTTGAACTTTGGAGTATCCAAAGGAAGCTTGAAGTTGCGTGGCATCTGTGTTCGCCGGACGGATCTGTTGAAGCATCGAGCCCCGCTGAGTTCTCCTTCGTCTTCATCCATCTCAGATTCAGACGAGCATGCGCATTTGGCGCGTGCTTTGTCGATCTTGCGCTGTGTAAGCTTGTCTCTGGCGTCGTAGTCGCGTTTATGGCGGTGCGAGCTCTTCTTCCTTCGAGGAAGATCGTGTTCCTCTTCATCTTTGGATGAGGGAGTGGGGCTCCGGTCGCGCCTGGCCGAAGCTTTCTTCTTTGGCTCCGTAGGAGCGTCTTCGTGGAGCGCAGCTCCGATTAGTCCTAGTCCGGTGAGTGCAGACCTATGCATGGCCCTTTTCGGGTCCCCCTCCGGAGGTGGGTGAGCCGCGAGATACGCAGTGGCTGCCATGATCGCAGCTTGTGGCGTCTTCGGGATGATGTTGCCGTCGGCGTCCATATCCATGAACGATGTATGGAGAGTTCGGGTCACGTCACGCCGCTCCTTTGGGTCCATGTTTTCCACCCGAGAGTGGTGCTTGTTTCCCTGGTTTCCGTTTGTGCTAGAGCCGGGTCCCATGGCGGAGAGCGCAGCTCGTCGCGCACGGGACTCAGAGGCTGCTTGCTTGCGTTTGTCGAGCGTCTCCTGCATCTTGACTTGCTTCTTGTGCTCCTCGATGAGGAGGTAGTGGTATGCCATCAGTAGGTCACGTGAGGAGTCCAGAGGTAGGACTATTTCGCCTGCGACGGCGCGGCGTGCTTCGACCCATCCTTCTTTGCTAAGTTGGATGAGATGGCCCCTGTTTTCCCCGTTTTCGCCGTTTCCACCGTTTTCGCCGTTTCTGTCCTGCGGGTTGGGGTTGGGTGGCGGGTTAGGCGTTTCCTCGTCAGTTTGGATGACTGCGGCACACAGATAACGCCTGCAGATTGGTTGGCTGCTGCTGCAGCTTTCGGATCCGGAACCGTAGGTCCCTTCATCCGAAGGTGGATCGCACAGATCGGAGTTGCAGCTGCTGCTGCTGTAGAACTCATCTGTTGATGGTGACGTGCGTAGCACGGGGTGTGGAGCCCATGAAGCAGGCCTGATTGACGGCACGGGCACCCGCTCAGGTGGCGGAGGGTGCCAGTTTGTCCCACCTGGAAGCAGAAGCTCCCGAACAGAATTTCGAGTCTGTCGCCTATGGGCTCGAAATCCTTCATGGTATCCGGCGAGTGGGTGGTGAAGTCGAAAGCGCCGAAGAGGAGGTGATTCTCCGTCGCCGCGGAGTTGTAGATCGATCGGGTCGGAACCGTCACGACCGCACAATCAGCAGCCCCAATTCCCACAGACGGCGCCAATTGACGAGGTTTAATCTCGTCAATGCCCATTGTTATGGACTTGGGTTTTGGAGAAGATGGGGATGCTGGAGATCGTGGCACGGTTAACAGACAAGCAACCAGGGGACACGAGATTTACCCAGGTTCAGGCCCCCGGAGGGAAAACCCTACTCCTGCTTGTCTGCTCTTTGATTACGGCGGAACCGAAGGTTACAGGGTGCGCAGATTCGATCTGGCGTGGATGCGTGTGCGAAAGTATGAGTCGATTTTTTTTAGGACGTGCCCTCCTGGCCTTTATATAGACTTAGGCAGGTCCCGGGCGTAGTCCTAGTCGGTTACAAGTTCTAGGGTTTTACCCCTTTGAATTTCCTATCTCCTCTAGTCTTGCTCTCCAAGGATCCGAAGACGTCATGGGCCTTGGTCACCCGAAAATCTTCATGGGCCAGCGTATGTCTGCCGTGGGCCTTCCTTGGGCTGGACTAGGTATGCTGAAGTTACGTACCCGTAGGGTATAACCATGTCAACTGGTTCCCAACCTCGACAGCACCCTATCAGACAACATGGCGAGGCCGGAGGCGCTGGTGACTCCTCGAGCGGGGCCGGTGGTGGTGGAGACTCCTCCAGCTCCGGAGCTTAACTTGCCCGATGCGGCGAAGGCGCCGACCGGCACTACCGTGCCATCAGGCAGCCACTCTGCCACTTGTGCGCTAAAGCCTGCGGCCGACGGTGCCTCGACATTGGCCGAGTTCGATACCCTCAAGGTAACTAACTAATTAAAGCGAGAGTTGGGAGGCTTAACCACACCGATCACTTGATCTCCGTTTTACTGATGCCTGGCCTACATGTCTTTTGCAGGAAGACACTCCTTACACTCTAATGCAATGGGTGGGCAGCCAGTTTAAGGATGTTGCCAAGGGTACTATCGTTCAACCGGAGAACCGCAAAATGCACAATGTCACAATGCCACCCGACATGATGAGGGTTAGCTATAGTATGGTGCTTCCGGGCTACGAGCAAGTGGAACCTCCCTCTCAACCTCAATGATGGGATGATGAGGAGACGGCGGAGGTCCTCAATACCGGCTTCGGCTACTTGTACCTATGGCCGAAGAGCCAGATCTGTTTGGGGACGGAGAACCAACTCAACATCACCCCAGAGGCAGCACAGCCAGCACATGATGAAGACATCGAGATGGCAGACTTGGACAACATGGCACATAATCCCTATGATGATGATGGATAAATTGACCTGAACTTTGGTGACCAGTTTGTTAACACAAGGTTTTATGATTGGTATGAGACGGCACCATCAGGCACCCATCAAGTTGCCGATACCCAACCAGCACCGGCGAAACCCCCTTGCCAGGTGTGTCTCTTCCAAACTAGTCAGGAGACGCTGCCACCCACCCCCTTCACCGAACCTCCGAGGCCAGTAGTTCCTTTGATCAGCCCTAGCACCCTCCATAAGGTGATCGGTGAGGTGAACACATTGGCCAACGCTGCAAAGGGCAGGAAGCAGGGTCACAAAAGGAAGCCTAAGGGTGACCAGGGCAATGATCCAAATCTTGTTCTCTGGTCTCAGGATGGCCCTGCGGGGCAAGCCAGGAATCAGCAGCACGTGGCAGGTGCACCGATGATGTGTAACTCGTTGCTCGAGGTTGCAGGATCGCAAATGTGCAATCTTCATTATAGCTATCTCACAATTGAGGAGCGCCGCATTCGCGAGAACGATCAGCCGTACCTCGTTTTCAAGGCTAAGGTGCCTTCTCATGTGTCGTGCTTCATCAGTGTACCCACCGGGGATGTCTTCTACGTGCGACATACCAACATCTTCGACATGTTGAACGGGTTTCGGCTGCACAATACCCTGGTTTGACTATTCTCCCTCAATATGGCCATGCAGATCACTAGAGACAAGATCCCGGGCATCCAAATAGTGGATCCCTACTTCATGCGTGACGTCGTCCTGAAAGATGTTGAGGCCATATCGCTGGCGACCGACTACCTCTCAACCTTCTAGCAAACATACTCGGACAAGGATGTGATTCTCCTTCCCTACCATCCCATCACGGAGGGTGATTGTCTAGGCAACGCGCTCATATGCTTGAATTTGAAATGCTCAACAGTCGTGTACCTCAACTCAAACAGTGCGATCCCGAGGAACTACACCAATATCAAGAAAATTCTTGATGGTGGTCTCACCAGCTATGTTGCAGCGGGAGGCGTCAAACCGGCAATGCCACATGTAAAGTTTGGCGCGCACGGGTTCCGCCACATTATGAAGTTCGCCTGCGCCAAGCAGCCATCTGGAAGCGGGAAGGATGCCTTCTATGCCCTTCACCACATAAAGGCGTTCATCAATGACATGGAGAGCAAAACGCTGCCATCTGTTGACCTCTGAGATGGGCTGAAAGGCTTGTATGCATCCAGGATTGAAAACTTAGGCAAGACTTCTTCGACATCCAGGAGGAGATCGCGACAATCGTGCACGCGGGAGTCATGAAATCCGGGGGCACCTTCTATGGAGGCTATACACCGCCCAACAGGGAGATAGACGAACGCTTAGCGCAGTAGGGTGATGGCAAGACGTTCATGCAGATGGCGAAAACTCGGTCGGGATTCATCAATGCTCCCCCAAGCCGACTCAACAACCGAAGAAGTCTTGATGATTGCATTGCCTGGGTAGCTAGCTGTTAGTTCCGAACTCGTGTTGTAACCTCTTATCACTATGTTAAACTTGCCTAGCAAAACCTCTATAATATGTTTCATCAACCGTTGAACTTGAGTGTGAGTGACACTAGCTATTTATTTGTGTTATGAACTATTTTAAGTGCTTGTTTCTTTTCCTTCATTATTGCCACCCTACTTCTTGTGGTTTGCTTTCTTTGACTTTTTTCGAAATGCCGATGATTAAAACATGTTGTGGCGCCATGTGTGTGATCATGCTGTTACTAGATTTGGTGTGCCAAGTAGACTAGAGGTTTGTGCATATACTCTACTTGCCGCCCCAGATCCATCAGCGGCATTGCCATTTTCCGTGCCCAACCAAAGTATGAGGCAAGTAGACATGTAACAATGTCGCACAAGTTAATACTATTTCATCTCGTAGCCCCAAAGTCGAAAGAGGACAAATATTTTCGAGGTTCATATACATAAGACATAATATGTTCAGCGGTAAGCCAAGGAAAGGATTCTGGATCCACATGTCAATGACTCCTTTCAACACACTAAACTCGAAATGAGTCATTGTTGTCGAGACCGAATCCTTTTATTGCTTTACCGCTAGACATATCATGCCCATGCTATATGAATCATGGAAGTATTTCTCTTCTTTTGTCTTTGGCGATACGAATAGATTAGATAGCATGAATTAAATGAAATGGTGAATTATGTAGTTTCAAATATCTCATTGTAGCCCCAAAGTCGAAAGGAAAGACACTACTTCACTATTCGTATAGCATTGGCGACATTGTTATATGAATCGTGGAATGATTTCTTTCCTTTCGTCTTTGGCGATACAATGAAATGATAACTATTTCATCTTGTAGCCCCAAAGTCGAAAGAGGACAAATATTTTTGAGATTCATATTCATAAGACATAATATGTTCAGTGGTAAGCCCATGAAAGGATTCTGGGTCCACGACAATGACTCCTTTTGACACACCAAACTAGAAATGAGTCATTGTCGTGGAGACTGAATCCTTTCCTGGCTTTACTACTAGACATATCATGCCCATGCTATATGAATCGTGGAAGTATTTCTCTTCTTTTCTCTTTGGCGATACGAATAGATTAGATAGTGTGAATTAAATGAAATGGTGAAGTATTTAGTTTCAAATATCTCATTGTAGCCCCAAATTCAAAAGAAAGAAAGACATTACTTCACTATTCGTATAGCATTGGCGACATTGTTATATGAATCGTGGAATGATTCCTTTCCTTTTGTCCTTGGTGATAAAATGAAATGATAAACTATTTCATCTCGTAGCCCCAAAGTCTAAACAGGACAAATATTTTCAAGATTCATATACATAAGACATAATATGTTCAATGGTAAGCCAAGGAAAGGATTATGGGTCCACGACAACGACTCCTTTCGACACACCAAACTCGAAATGAGTTGTTGCCATGGAGACCGAATCCTTTCCTTACTTTACCATTGGAAATATTTATCTTTAGCGTTACGAATAGTATGAGGCACGAATCCAAGTCATTCTTGGTTTGCTTTTTTTGGTCTTTATTTGAAATGCCGATGATTAGAACGTGTTGTGGCGTCATGTGTATGACTATGCCGCTGTTTGATCTGGTGTGCCAAGTAGACTAGTAATTTGGGCATATACTCTACTTGCCGCACAAGATCAAACAGTGAGCATTGTTATTTCCGTGCCAAACTTAAGTAGGAGGCACTAATGCAAGTCATTCTTGGTTTGCTTTTTTTGGTATTTCTTCGAAATATCGATGATTAGAACGTGTTATGACATCATGTGTATGACTATGCTGCTGTTTGATCTGGTGTGCCAAGTAGACTAGTAATTTGGGCATATACTCTACCTACCGCATGATATCAAACAGCGAGCATTGTTATTTCCGTGCCCAACCTAAGTATGAGGCACTAATGCATACCATTCTTGGTTTGATTCTTTTGGTCTTTCATCGAAATGTCGATGATTAGAACGTGTTTTCTTACATCTTGTTGCACCCATATATATATCCATGATCTTCTTGTGAACTGCTATTGCTTTCCACTAACATAGATAATATCATATATCTTGTGTACAGGAGATGGCGAAGAAGTGCTATGTCTTGTATGGCGGTAAGGTTCCAGGTGTGTACGAGGTGTGGGAAGACTGCCAGAAGCAAGTGAATGAATTCTCAAGCAACAGCTACAAAGGCTACAAGACTAGAGAGGTGGCGGAAGATAAGTGGAGGAGGCACGGGAGGAAGAATTGGAGGAACTTCCTCGTGATCACCACCTTGTTGCTCTTCATGGTAGGTTATGTGCTCTAATTCATCTAGCTAAAGCTCCGTTGTCGGAGTTGTAATGTGATTGTGAACTTGTATACTCTCGCATGTGTGAACTTGTGGCACAAACACTTGGTGTTGTGTGAAAACATGGCACTTGTTGATTCTAGTTGATGTATGAACTCGTATGTCGCGATTGATGTGTAATGTACTTGTATTCGTGTTAGTTCTATTATGCTTTGGACAATTGCAAGTTTCTGGAATTCTGTGATGTTTATACTGTATTTTGGTCTGTATTGTATATTTCAATACCTGTATACTATTTTGTATATTTGAAAATTGCTGTAATTTGAAAATACTATAGGAGGCGCATATAGGGTACTAAAGGAGGCGCATATAGTATCACATGCGAGGCGCATTGTAAAACTTGAGTGTGTGTGGCCATGTGGATCATTGTGGTTTGGAAAGGAACAAATGTAATGGCACTTCAATATGTGTCAAACCATGGTCAGGAATCCCAGGAATAGGTTGGAATTCAACTTCCACATGCAATGGAGCACTAGTTTGAAAGAGGTTGCATCCCCACGCCCACTTGAGTGTGTGTGCCTATGTGGATCATTTGGGTTTGGAAAAGAACACATGCAACGACACTCCACTATGTGTCAAACCATGGACAGGAAGCCCAGGACATGTTGGAATTCAACTACCACATGCAATGGAGCACCAGTTTGAAAGAGCTTGCATCACCACACCCAATTGAGTGTGTGTGTGTGGCCATGTGCATCATTGTGGTTTGGAAAGTAACACATGCAATGGCACTTCAATATGTGTCGAACCATGTCCTAGAAGCCTAATAACATGATGGAATTCAACTGACACGTGCAATGGAGCACCAGTTTAGAAAAGGTTGCATCACCACACCAACTTGAGTGTGTTGGACATGTGGATCATTATGGTTTGGAAAGGAACAAATGCAATGGCACTCCAATATGTGTCAAACCATGGTCAGGAACCCCAGGAACATGTTGGAATTCAACTTCGACATGCAATGGAGCACATGTTTGAAAGAGGTTGCATCCCCACACCCACTTGAGTGTGTGTGGCCATGTGGATCATTGTGCTTTGGAAAATAACACATGCAATGTCACTCCAGTATGTGTCAAACCGTGGTCAGGAACCCCTGGAAACATTTTGAAAGTCAACTGCCACATGCAATGCAGCACCAGTTTGAAAGAGGTTGCATCACCACACCCACTTGAGTGTGTGTCCATGTGGATCATTGTGGTTTGGAAAAGAACACATGAAATGGCACTCCAATATGTGTCAAACCATGGTCAGGAACCCCAGGAACCCCAGGAACTTGTTGGAATTCAAGTTCCACATGCAATGGAGCAATAGTTTGAAAGAGGTTGCATCACCACACCCACTTGAGTGTGTGTGGACATGTGAATCATTGTGGTTTGGAAAACAACACATGCAATAAAACTCCAATATGTGACAAACCTTGGTCGGGAAGCCCAGGAACATGTTGGAATTCAACTGCCACATTTAATGGAGCACCAGTTTGTAAGAGGTTGCATCACCACACCGACTTGAGTGTGTGTGGCCATGTAGATAATTATGGTTTGGAAAAGAACAAATGCAACGACACTCCAATATGTATCAAACCATGGTCAAGAAGCCTAGGAACATGTTGGAATTCAACTGCCACATTTAATGGAGCACCAGTTTGAAAGAGGTTGCATCACCTCACCGACTTGAGTATGTGTGGCCATGTGGATAATTATGGTTTGGAAAAGAACAAAAGCAACGACACTCCAATATGTGTCAAACCATGGCCAGGAAGCCCAGGAACATGTTGGAATTCGACTACCACATGCAATGGTGCACTAGTTTGAAAGAGGTTGCATCACCACACCCACTCGAGTGTGTGTGGCCATGTGGATCATTGTGGTTTGGAAAGTAACACAGGCAATGGCACTCCAATATGTGTCAAACCATGGTCAGGATATGCACGAACATGTTGGAATTCAACTGCCACATGCAATAGAGAACCATTTTGAAAAGTTTGCATCACCACACCCACTTTAGTGTGTGTGGCCATGTAGATCATTTTGGTTTGGAAAAGAACACATGCAATGGCACTACAATATGTGCCAAACCATAGTCAGGAAGCCGAGGAACAAATTGGAATTCAATTTGCACAAGAAATGTAGCACCAATTTGACAAAGGTAGCATCACCACACCCAGTAGAGTGTGTGTGGCTATGTGGATCATTGTGGTTTGGAAAATAACATATGCAATGATACTCCAATATCTATCAAACGAAGGTTTGGAAGCCTAGGAACATGTTGGAATTCAATTGTTACATGCAATGGAGCACCGGTTTGAAAGAGGTTGCATCACCACACCCACTTGAGCGTGTCTGGCCATGTGGATCATTGTGGTTTGGAAAAGCACACATGCAATGGTAGTCCAATATGTGTCAAACCATGGTTAGGTTGCCCAGGAACTTGTTGGAATTCAACAACCACATGCAATGGAGCACTAGTTTGAAAGCGGTTGTATCACCACACCCACTTGAGTGTGTGTGGCCATGTGGATCATTGTGGTTTGGAAAGGAACACATGCAATGGCACTCAAATATGTGTCAACCCATGGTCAGGAAACCCAGGAACATGTTGGAATTCAATAGCCACATGCAATGGAGTAACAGTTTGAAAAAGGTTACATCACCACACCCACTTGAGTGTGTGTGGCCATTCAGATCATTCTGGTTTGCAAAAGAACACATCCAATGGAACTGCAATATGTGCCAAACTATGGTTCGGAAGCCCAGGAACTAGTTGGAATTTAATTACCACAAGCAATGGAGCACACGTTTGAAAGAGGATTCTTCACCACACCCACTTGAGTGTATGTGGCCATGTGGAACATTGTGGTTTGGAAAAGATCACATGCAATGACACTCCAATATGTGTGAAACCATGGTCAGGAGCCCTCGAACATGTTGGAATTCAATTGCCACATGCAATGGAGCACCAGTTTAAAAGAGGTTGCATCCCCACACCCACTTGAGTGTGTGTGGCCATGTGGATCATTATGGTTTGGAAAATAACACATGGAATGGCACTCCAATATATGCGGAACCATGGTGAGGAAGCCCAGGAACATTTGGAATTCAACTGCCACGTGCAATGGAGCACCAGTTTGAAAGAGGTTGCATCACCACACCCACTTGAGTGTGTGTGGCCATGTGGATCATTGTAATTTGGAAAATAACACATGCAATGGCACGCCAATATGTGTCAAACCATGGTTAGTAACCCTTGAAAACATGTTGAAATTCAACTGCCACATGCAATGGAGCACCAGTTTGAATGAGGTTGCATCACCACACCCACTTGAGTGTGTAGCCATGTGGATCATTGTGGTTGGGAAAGGAACGCATACAATGGCACTCCGATATGTGCCAAACAATGGTTAGGAAGCCCAGGAACAAGTTGGAATTCAATTGCCACCAGCAATGGAGCACCAGTTTGAAAGAGGTTGCATCCCAACACTACTTGAGTGTTTGTGGCCATGTGGATCATTGTGGTTTGGAAAAGAACACATGAAATGACACTCCAATATGTGTCAAACCATGGTTTGGAAGTCTAGGAACCTGTTGGACATCAACTGCCACATGCAATGGAGCACCAGTTTGAAAGAGGTTACATCAGCACACCCACTTGAGTGTGTGTGGCCATGTGGATGATTTTGGTTTGGAAAATAACACATGCAATGGCATTGCAATATGTTCCAAACAATGGTCAGGAAGCCTAGGAACAAGTTGGAATTCAATTGCCACATGCAATGGAGCACCAGTTTGAAAGAGGTTGCATCACCACACCAACTTGACTGTGTGGCCATGTGGATCAGTTTGGTTTGGAAAGGAACACATGCAATGACACTCCAATATGTGTCAAACCATGGCTAGGAAGCCTAGGAAAATGTTGGAATTCAACTGTCACATGCAATGGAGCGCCAGTTTGAAAGAGGTGGCATAAACACACCCACTTGAGTGTGTGTGGCCATGTGGATCATTGTGGTTTGGAAAAAAACACTTGCAACGGCACTCCAATACGTGTCAAACCACTGTAAGGAACCCCAGGAACATGTTAGAATTCTACTGCGACGTGCAATTGATCACTAGTTTGAAAGAGGTTACATCAGCACACCCCCTTGATTGTGTGTGGCCATGTGGATCATTGTGCTTTGGAAAATAATACATGCTATGGCACTCAATATGGGTCAAACCATGGATTGGAAGCATGTGAACTTGTTGGAATCCAATTACCACATGCAATGGACCACAAGTTTGAAAGAGGTTGCATCACCACACCCCCTTGAGTGTGCGTGGCCACGTGGATCATTGTGGTAAGAACACATGCAATGGCACTCCAATATGTGTTAAACCATGGTCAAGAAGCCCAAGAACATGTTGGAATTCAATTGCCACATGCAATGGAGCACCAGTTTGAAAGAGGTCGGATCAAAACACCCACTTGAATGTGTGTGGCCATGTGGATCATTGTGGTTTGGAAAAGAACACATGCGATGGCACTCCAATATGTGTCAAACCTTGGTTTGGAAGCCCGGAAACATGTTGGAATTCAACTGCCACATGCAATAGAGCACTAGTTTGAAAGAGGTTGCATCACCACACCCACTTGGGTGTGTATGGCCATGTGGATCATTGTGGTTTGGAAAATAACACATGCAATGGAACTCCACTATGTGTGAAACCATGGTCAGGAAGCCTAGGAACATGTTGGAATTCAACTGCCACATGCAATGGAGCACCAGTTTGAAAGAGGTTGCATCACCACACCCACTTGAGTGTGTGTGGCCATGTGGATCATTGTGGTTTGGAAAATAACACATGCAATGGCACGCCAATATGTGTCAAACCATGATCAGGAACCCCTGGAAACATGGTGAAATTCAACTGCCACAAGCAATGGAGCACCAGTTTGAAAGAGGTTGCATCACCACACCCACTTGAGTGTGTAGCCATGTGGATCATTGTGGTTTGGCATGGAACACATGCAATGGCACTCCGATATGTGCGAAACAATGGTCAGGAAGGCCAGGAACAAGTTGGAATTCAATTTCCACAAGCAATGTAGTTTCGAAAGAAGACATGTAATAGCACTCTAATATGTGGCAAACCATGGTTACAAAGCCCAAGAACATGTTGGAATTCAACTGCCACATGCAATGGAGCACTAGATTGAAAGAGGTTGCATCACCACACCCAATTGAGTGTGTGTGGCCATGTGGATCTTGGTGGTTTGGAAAAGAACACATGCAATGGCAATCCAATGTGTGTCAAACCATGGTTACGACCGAAGCCCAGGAACATGTTGGAAATCAACTGCCACATGCAATGGAGCACCAGTTTGAAAGAGGTTGCATCACCACACCCACTTAAGTGTGTATGTCTATGTGGATCATTGTGGTTTGGAAAATAACACATGCAATGGAACTCCAATATGTGTGAAACCATTGTTAGGAAGCCCAAGAACATGTTGGAATTCAACTGCCACATGCAATGGAGCACTAGTTTGAAAGAGGTTGCATCACCACACCCACTTGAGTTTGTGTGTGTGGCCAAGTGGATCATTGTGGTTTGTAAAATAGAAAATGCAATGGCACGCCAATATGTGTCAAACCATGGTCAGGAACCCCTGAAAACATGTTGAAATTCAACTGCCACATGCAATTGAGCACCAGTTTGAAAGAGGTTGCATCACCACACCCACTTGAGTGTGTAGCCATGTGGATCATTGTGGTTTGGAAAGGAACACATGCAATGGCACTCCAATATGTGCCATACCATGGTCAGGAAGCCCAGGAACAAGTTGGAATTCAATTTCCACAAGCAATGGAGCACCAGTTTGAAAGAGGTTGCATCACAACACTACTTGAGTGTGTGTGTCCTTGTGGATCATTGTTTTTTGGAAAAGAACACATGAAATGACACTCCAATATGTGTCAAACCATGGTTTGGAAGTCTAGGAACATATTGAAATTCAACTTCCAGATGCAATGGAGCACCAGTTTGAAAGAGGTTGCATCAGCACACCCACATGAGTGAATGTGGCCATGTGGATCATTTTGGTTTGTAAAAGAACACTTGCAATGGCACTGCAATATGTGCCAAACCATGGTCAGGAAGCCTAGGAAAAAGTTGGAATTCAATTGCCACATGCAATGGAGAACCAGTTTGAAACAGGTTGCATCACCACACCCACTTGAATGTGTGTGGCCATGTGGATCACTTTGGTTTGGAAAGGAACACATGCACTGACACTCCAATATGTGTCGAACCATGGCCAGGAAGTGCAGGAACATGTTGGAATTCAACTATCACATGCAATGGAGCACCAGTTTTAAAGAGATTGCATCAACACACCCACTTGAGTGTGTGTGCCCATGTGGACCATTGTTGTTTGTAAAAGAACACTTGCAATAGCACTCCAATATGTGTCAAACCATGGTCAGAAACCCCAGGAACATGTTAGAATTCTACTGCCACGTGCATTGGAGCAATAGTTTGAAAGAGGTTACATCACCACACCCACTTGAGTGTGTGAGGCCATGTGGATCATTGTGGTTTTGAAAAGAATTCATGCTATGGAACTCAATATGTGTCAAACCATGGATTGGAAACCCGTGAACTTGTTGGAATCTAATTACCACATGCAATGGACCACAAGTTTGAAAGAGGTTGCATCACCACACCCTCTTGAGTGTGTGTGGCCACATGGATCATTGTGGGTTGGAAAATAACACATGCAATGGCACTGCAATATGAATCGAACCATGGTCAGGAAGCCCGAGAACATGTTGGAATTGAATTGCCACATGCAATGGAGCACCGGATTGAAAGAGGTAGGATCAAAACACCCACTTGAATGTGTGTGGCCATGTGGATCATTGTGGTTTGGAAAAGAACACATGAAATTGCACTCCAATATGTATTAAACCTTGGTTTGGAATTCAACTGCCACGTGCTATGGCACTCAGTATGTGTCAAACTATGGATTGGAAGCCCGGGATCATGTTGGAATCCAAGTACCACATGAAAAGGACAACAAGTTTTAAAGAGGTTGCACCACCACACCCTCTTGTGTGTGTGGCTACGTGGATCATTGTGGTTTGGAAAATAACACATGAAATGGCACTCCAATATGTGTCAAACCATGGTCAGGAAGCCCAAGAACATGTTGGAATTCAATTGCCACATGCAATGGAGCACCCGTTTGAAAGAGGTAGGATCAACACACCCACTTGAATGTGTGTGGTCATGTGGATCATTGTGGTTTGGAAAAGAACACATGCAATAGCACTCCAATATGTGTCAAACCATGGTTTGGAAGCCCGGGAACATGTTGGAATTCAACTGCCACATGCAATGGAGCACCAATTTGAACAATGTTGCATCACCACACCCACTTGAGTGTGTGTGTCCATGTGGATCATTGTGGTTTCGAAAAGAACACATGGAATGGCACTCCAATATGTGTCAAACCATGGTTACGAAGCCCAGGAACATGTTGGAATTCAATTGCCACATGCAATGGAGCACCAGATTGAAAGAGGTTGCATCACCACACCTAATTGAGTGCATGTTTCCATGTCCATCATTGTGGTTTGGAAATGAACACATGCAATGGCACTCCAATGTGTGTCAAACCATGGTTATGAAGCCCAGGAACATGTTGGAATTCAACTGCCACATGCAATGGAGCACCAGTTTGAAAGAGGTTGCATCACCACACCCACTTGAGTGGGCATGTTCGTCTGCAGTACCAAAGTTCACAGGCCAGCGCATGGCGGTACCTAAGTTGCCTGAAATTGCCGCGTTTCGAAATGTTGGGCCGCCAACTACTGAGAGGGGCCATTTTGAGGCAAACTCATCTCACCCCTGCCAAATTCAAACATTCTGTTAAACTGCCCCGTGAAGTAGACGGTTGGGACCCTCATGTCGGTCATCTGTCCGTGACACGAGCGCCAACGCGGCAACCTCTTAGGCAAATCGAGTAACTAAGTGGATTGGATGTGTTGACCAATTTCACAAATCCATTCCCACCTTTCCCCTAGCACCAGTGGCGTCGGAACCCACCCTCTAGGAAGGACGATCCCTTCGAACATTTGACTTCCGACGCCAAGTTGCTGCGCCCAGTTGCTGCGTCGAGCCGCTGATCCCGAGATCCAATGGCGCATGCCATAGCCGCTGTTGCGAGGCTCTAGCCCGCCTCCGCCACCGACGAGCCGAGCAGCTCGGAGGATGGCAGATCCTACTACCAAGGAAGAAGTTCTAGCTACAAGCGGGTGAGCTACCCTTCTCTTTGCTATTCGCACTAATTATAACTGCTAGCTATAACAAGCGGGTGAACCTAAAATTGTTTGTTAGCCCAACGCTGACAAACATATTTTGTCCATAGTTTTCTGTCAAGTGGGATATCCGCAGACCACCCTTACCTGGTTATGGTAGTCCTCTTCAGGTACGACTCGAAGGGAAAGTGGTATGGACACCATTGTATCACGATGGAAGAAGCGCCTACGCAGATCTGCACTATATCTGGTATGGTTGCTGCTCTGCGTAATCATGATGAATTATGGCCGAAGCAGACTACAAAGTTCGGCTTCATGGATGAACGTGGCATCATGGTTCCTCTAATGTGTGACAGTCAGCTAATTGGGTTGATGAAAAGGTATGCTTCTGCTTGCATGTTTGAGATGAATTGTGATGTACTGGATGTGGAAGCTGCTGCAACTCGGAGTCGCCCTTCTATTCTTGGACATTGTGGTTGCTCGAACCCAATTAGCTCCTGGCAAGAAAAGGTCTCTTGGGGTTCGCATGTTTGTGCTGAATTGTAATTTTTTTATTTACTGTGTAGATATTGGGCAGTTATGCAACAGTCTTGCTTCTTTGACAGGAAGCACCGCAAGGTTAGAAACATGACTGCCGGGTCAGTCATTTTGTTGCCTGAAGAAATTAAAAACGAGTGGAAAGATGATGTTGGGCACGATTATGGTGCCCATTGTCCCGGCGATGCAGAGTACGTGAAGCTATGAAAATTGGCACCGAGGAAGAGGAAGAAGGCAGGAAATGAAGAAGCCAGTGGACATGAATCCTTGGTACCCAGGCTGCGGAAGAAGGCTGCTGGCAATGAAGATGCATAGTAATGTGTTGAACTTGAACCTATATATGTAATTATGTTAAATTCTGGAGCTCTATGTGTGGTACTTTGCTGGGCGAAACAATCTACCCACGTTCCCTGAGTAAAATGTACCGTGACTTAGGGTTTGGAAACGCCTGAGGCAGTAGTAGAATCCGAAATTGTGGTTGTGCCACTGCTATCTGAAAACACGCAACAACAGTTCCATGATTGCTGAGGGGCAGGAGGTCTCCAAATTCGATGGAATGTAAGTGGCACAGAAGTAAATTATTTAAGCTGCCACGCTGCATGAAGCAGCAACTTATTTTAGATGCTGCACAACGACGTGGCAACATAAACAGCAATGTCAACCTGTAATGCCTAGATGAGGAGGATATCGGTACCATTTTCTGGCCTAATCTTGAGCCCGTCTATCTCACCGCCTCTCTGCTCCTGCATCCCCTACATCTGGCGAAGCTCCCGGATCTCCAGTAATCGGGTGTACGTGCTTCCACTTTATAAATTGTGGTTGTGTCATTTGCATGTGGCACAATCCACGTAGATTATGTTTAAACAAACCACCAATGTCAGAATACACTAGTAGAAAAAGGGTCTTTGGTCCACGGTCACGTTCCCAATCCGGGACAGAGATCTAAATCGAGGTAGAAATTGATCTAAATCACAAATTCTTCCATAAATTAATCGAGATAGAGATCTAAATCGAGGCATTTCATTAATTCAACCACAAATTCTTCCTAAACAAAGGTCTGATTTCACATCCTACATTAATTCAACCACTAGTCAACAATTTCACTTCTTCTGTCGCTGTCCTCCGAGCCACCGGCTTCCTCGTCGTCGTCGGACGGAACCTCCACAATTTCCGCATTGTTCGCGAGACGGAACACCTCTTTGCGGCGAGCATCTGCGATGACGGTGTACTTCGTCCGTCTAGGGACGGACTAGAACATCTCCCGCCCTTCTCGGTTGCAGAGATCCCGGTGCACCACGCGCCCGTAACCGATGCGTTTGCCAATCTTGGCCTTCCACTCCTTCTTGAACAGCGCCGGCCAGTATGGGCTGGCCGCCGCGTACCGGGGCAGCATCCTCTTCCACGCGGGCATTTGGCGGCAGCGCGCCGCGATTTCTCTCTCCATCTCGGCTCCACCGGGGACGAGGAGCGGAGCCACCGGCACCCCCGCATAGCTGATGCGCCATCCATGGGGCACCGTCGCGGCCGGCGACGCGAGGATGTCGAAGTTCACGAACATCACCGCCTCGTAGAAGTTCAGCGCGGGCATCTCTATGGCGGCGCGGTGGAGATTGGAGAGGGAGCGAGGGGATGGACGATGAAGCGATAGCACGGTGGAGAGATTGGAGATGGCAAGGGGATGGATGACGAAGCGGCACGCTGTGGCGCCTCCTATTTGTACACGAGGATGATGAAGCGACGGGCGGAATATCCAAGGGGCATTGGTCAGACAAAAGGAAGTAATGTAGGGATAAGACAGATTAACGGGCGACCAATTGTTTTCCTCCCAGGACTCCGGTGCCAATAGTTCAGACCGCTAGGTCAACAAGTACAACTATTACGACTTAAAAAGGCACGGAGCTTAAGCGAAACAGAACTAGTTATCACACATCTCCTTGATCTTCCTAATCTTAGTCCGATGCGCATCTTCCTAAGAGATCAAGGATCGAATCGTCTGCTCCTTCCTTTTAGCATCTTCCTTGCATAACTTCAATTGTTTCTCTACATTTTACCTCATGCACTTGTTAATACTCATAGTTGTAAACTGCAGGACTTTGGCCTGGTGAAGATCATTCCTTGCTTGAGTCAGTTCTTGTTCTGCTTTAGCCTTCAGGGCCAACGTCGTGTCCCTCTCCTTCTCGACTTTGCTAACCTTGTCTTGCACCCACCTGAGATCTCGCTTATGCTTGGTTGTGTCAACTGGTTCCCATAGCTTCATCTCAACACTGTCAAGAAGTGAGATGAATACGTATTCTTTCAACTCAACAGTCATTTCCCATAGTTTGTCTAGCGTTTTCTACATCGATTTGGGCCACTCTGGATCTACCCATTTGACAACACCGCAACTTCCACGTTGCATCATTTCACGATGTCCTTGACACCGTAAAACCTCCTACATGCGTTTCGTCCTTCGAATGCTACAAATTTAGCCGGCACATATCCATGTTTACATAGCATAGGACTGTCTTCATCCGCTAAACCATGATAGTCGGAGTCATACATCGTTTGGTTGGCCTAACACATCATACGCGCATGAGTAAACAGATTAGATCTAGCTGAAAAAATAGATAACTGGCCACAGATGATAGAGATACAAATGAGACGACTCACATCGAAATCACCGTCCCTATCGTCACGACGTGTTTCCTCGCTGTCTCCCCTTGAACCCATGGCGAGAGGGGAGGGGGGTGGCTACCGGAGAGGGGATTGGGATGGAGGTGCCGTCATCTTGCGGCTACGGCAGGATGGGAGTGAAGTGGGGAAAGTGGCTTCGAGGGGAAGGAAGAGAAGTATAGGGAGGAAGAGAAGTAATGGGGACGTGACACTGGGATATGGCCCACTGAAATCGTGAGTCATGACACTCGCAACAGGGGAGCGCCCGGTGTTGCCAGTTTGCCAGAGCAAGCGTGGCCAATCATGCCGCAGAACAGCCTACTCACGGATCGCTCTCATGAACACCATCCCAATCGTCCAAGCGCCCCGATCGAACGGTATGTAACAATCGTCAAGCAGAACAACTGGGTTAGGGCGTGCCTTCTAGAAGACTCGATGGATCCATTGGGGGGCTAAGGTTAGGGCTCTCCTAAGGTTAGGATCCATATGTGGTTTATGAAAAGAACACACATCCAATGACACTGGTGGATCCTTATGTGGTTTGTGAGAAGAACACACATGCAATGACACTGGGTTTAGACAAACTCACCCGCGAGCAATATGTAAGTCGGAATTCCAACTCTTGTTTTTACATTATGTTATATCATATACTCTAGCCCCCAAGCATGAAGTAGGATATAGAATCTGAGTTTATGCTTTCATTAGGATGCCAAAGAACGAACTAGTGTAGCCCCCAAGGCTCGTGCTGATATTTAGCAAAAAATATTAGCCCGAGTCTTAAGTAGCTTTCTGACTTTGGGTATTCTGACTTACTGAAAGTATGTTCCTATAACCAGGAATTATTGACCAATGTCTGTGATAAGCGGAGAGAAATCAAAGCTCTTCGGCTTAAAAATGCTGAGCTCAAGGTAGCCAAGGATGAAGCCAAAGGTAAACATTTCGAGATTCAAACCTTATCTTTTGCTTTTTCTATGTTGATTTTTTCTGAACTGTTGTTCTTTTTGTCTTACAGCGTTGGTGAAACAATCCATCACTATGATTGAAGAGGCCGAGAACCTCAAAACCCTGGTGGTGGAAAACAAGGGACTTCGCCAAGAGCTGGATAAGCTCAAGGCGGATCATGAAATGAGCATAGCTCAAGTCCTGGAATCCTCCTCCATGGCCACTGAAGAGCGCGATCGCCAGATTGCCGCTCAAGATAAAGTAATCTCGGACCTCAAGAATGAGCTTGGCAGAGAGAAGGACATATCCCAGGCGCTCCGGGCTGAACTCCAGAGTCTCCGGGAGGAGAAGACCAAGATTGACGACGTCATTTTTGGTACGTTCCACCTCTCTGACTTATCTTTTCTTCGACTTTTATCAATGTCAGTTTTTTCTTAACTTTATTTTGATGTATAGGTCCTCTGAAGTTGACGGACTCTTCCTCGTCCGAGCCCCGCACCCACCGGCTTACCCAAGTCGGTGATCTTCTTCATGATTACCGCCAGTCCCTTGAGGACATTGGTGAGTCTCTCAGGATTCCAGACATGCCAAGCATGTCGGATTTTGAGGTGCGGGACAGGGCCAAGGAGATGCCGCAGCTTGTTCGGGACTGGAACATGTCCTACACGCGGACTGCTGCGCAGAACGCTCTCTCCATGGTCATGAGCCACCATGGAAACATGGAAATATGGCAAGTGACTAAAGGGTACTTCAAGGTAGACGAAGACGGCCAGGAGCAGGACCTTCAAGCCATCATGCACTCCTGCGCCGGATACGGGTGCCACGTAGCTGATCTGACCAGCTACGAAATCCCCTTCTTCACCCGCGTGGATACTCTGGCTCCTCCTGCAGAAGAAGCCGAAGAAGTTTCCGACGATGAACGCACCAACTCGGATGCGGATATCTCGGAACGATATCAAGGCGGAGTGACCAGCGAGCCAGTATATCCTTCATCTCCTGCTGCATCATAGACCAGAAATTCATGTATTATTCCGGAAAAACTGACGCGATTATAAATATAAGTACTATTTATCTTTTGCAAGTGCTAAGCTTTTGATCTATTCAGCACTTTTGACTTTTGAAATTTTTGCGTTCCTAAAATGTTTACACAAGCACTTATATTTTTCGTCTCGACTTATCATTTATCTGGCTTTCCGCCTCGTCCCTTTTGTGAGCCGGCTAAACCTTCAGCCGCAAACTTTGCCGAGCAATGGAGCTCAATTGCTAAATCAGTTTAAACTCGGAAACAAAGCCGGCTTCCAGTACCAACAATTCACTACTCGGAAAATGCCCGCATCCGGCAATCAAATAAATAACCAAAGTAAAGACTAGAAATTTTTAGAGTTATACCCGAAGATAGCAGTTTTTAGAATTGCAAATCTAGACCATGACGAACATGAGCATAAAGTACTTTCAAGCATTCTAGGATTTTTGACTATGATATGATCATTTGGAAATAAGATGGTCTAAGAACTTCTCAGAAAAAACTTGAGGCAACCAAAACTTTTATTTCTCACAGAACATGTACATATGTATGATTACAAAGAAGGATAAACTAAGAATAAAAGGGACATAGCTGAGCAATATTCCATGGTCTATCTAACTCATCAGGATTTGTACTACCTCTAGCTCTCTTTCTCTTCTTAGTAGCAGGTCTTTCTTTGACTGGCCGCATGTCAGTTAAGTAGTACGATCCATTGTGCAATACTCGACTAACTAAAAAGGGCCCTTCCCAAACTGGGGAAAGTTTGTGCTTTCTTTGTTGCACAAGCCGGAGAACCAAATCACCTTTATTGAAAGATCTATTTCGGACTCTCTGGCTATGATACATGCGTAACTTCTGCTGATAGGCTGTAGATCTCATTTCAGCAACGACGCGAACTTCTTCGACTAAGTCGAGATCATTTTGTCGAGAAATCTCGGCATCCTCTTTGATATACGCGGCCACTCTAGGAGAAGTATGAATTAAATCACTAGGAAGAACTGCTTCTGCGCTATAGACCAAGAAGAAAGGTGTGTATCCTGTTGACCTGTTCGGAGTTGTTCGTAAACTCCAAATTACAGAGGGTAGTTCCTCTGCCCAAGCCCCCGCAGCACGTCGTAGTGGTGCTTCGAGTCTTGGTTTCAGGCCTTGTAGAATTAAACCATGTGCTCTTTCGACTTGTCCATTAGCCTGTGGATGTGCGACTGACGCAATGTCAAGCCGGATATTTTTCTCATCGCAGAATTCAGCCAGTTCTCCCATAGAAATGTTACTCCCGTTGTCCATGATAATTCTATGCGGATAACCATACCGGATTATAACATCCTCGACAAATCTTTTGGCTGTTGCTCCATCACAACTAGTGACAGGTTTAGGCTCGATCCACTTGGTGAATTTATCCACCATCACTAAGAGGTGGGTAAATCCACTTGGAGCTCGTTTAAAGGGTCCTACCATATCAAGCCCCTAGACCGCAAAAGGCCATGTTATAGGTATTGTTCGCAGCTGATCAGCCAGAACATGAGCTTGCTTGGCGTACTTTTGGCAGCCTTTGCATGTCTTGACTAACCGTTCGGCATCTGCCTGAGCTGTAAGCCAGAAAAATCCATGTCGAAAAGCTTTTGCCACTAAAGATTTGGCTGCTGCGTGGTGACCACACTCGCCTTCGTGGATTTCCCTTAAGATTTCCACTCCTTCTTCCGGAGATACACAGCGCTGAAAAACCCCAGAAACACTCCGCTTATGGAGCTCACCCTTTAACAATAGTATAGGCTTTTGCTCGTCGGATAATCTGCCGGCTCAGCACCTCGTCTTCGGGTAATTTGCCATCTACCAAATAATCGAGGTAGGGTTGAGTCTAGCTGGGAATTATAGCCAGAACTGCTATTAAAGGTGAGTCGGATTTGGTCGGATATTCCTCATCTACTCCCTTTATCGAGGGAACCTTGAGGTGCTCTAAAAATGCGCCATCCGGGACCTCTTTCCGCGCAGAGCCTATTCGAGATAGTGCATCTGCTTCCTCATTTTCTGCTCGAGGGATGTGTTGAACTTCAAACCCTTCGAATGATTTAGATATATCATCCACGACGGCTTTATATGCTGCCATGTGCTTATTTGCATTACAAATATCCGAGACTTGCTGAGCAACAAGATCCGAATCTCTGTAACACATCAAACATCGGATGCCAATATCCTTGGCAGTCTGGATTGCATGCAGCATGCTTCATACTCGGAAATATTGTTTGTCGTTGTGAAGTGGATCTGCAACACGTATAATAGTTTATCTCCTTGGGGTGATTTGAGCACCACGCCAGCCCTCGAGCCCCTCGAGCCTTAGACCCATCGAAAAAGAGGGTCTAGTATTCCGACTCAGGGAGGACCATGTTCTCCTTCGTCTCTATCCAATCAGCAACAAAGTCAGCAAGGATCTAGGATTTGATTGTTGTCCAAGGTTTATACTCAATATCGAAAGCTGAGAGCTCTATACCCCATTTGGTGACACGTCCTGTGGCGTCACTGTTGTTGATTATTTCTCTCATGGGAGCTTTGCTCACCACGGTAATTGGGTGCTCCTGAAAATAGTGTCGTAACTTACGAGATGCTAGGAAAACACCGTAAGCCAACTTTTGATAGTGCGGATATCGCTGTTTTGATTCTGTCAAGACCTCGTTGACGAAGTACGTCGGACGCTGCACCAAGTGTTCCTGATTTTCCTCTGGTCTCTCCACCACCATGACGATACTAACGACCTTATTTGTCGCAGCAATATAAAGTAAGATCGGTTCCTGAGGTTCTGGGGCTGCAAGGATAGGAGCAGATGAGAGTACTTTCTTCAGGTCTTGTAGTGCAGCTTCAGCTTCGTCAGTCCAGACAAAATCCTTGGTCTTCTTCAGGAGTTTGTATAGTGGTGCGGCTCTTTCACCAAGCCGGCTTACAAATCAACTGACCGCAGCTATGCAACCAGTTAATCTTTGTACGTCCTTCAGGCGAGTTGGCCTGGAAATATTGAGTATAGCCTTGATTTTGTCGCGGTTCACCTCTATGCCTCTTTCAGACACGATGAAACCTAACAATTTTCTGGCTGGTATTCCAAAGAAGCATTTCTTCGGGTTAAGCATGATGTTGTATTTTCGTAGATTGGCGAACGTTTCCTCCAAGTCGGAAATGAGTGTTTCCTTCTTTTTGGACATCACCGCGATATCATCCACGTATGCATGTACATTGCGTCCGAGTTGGTCGTGGAGGCAACGCTGCATCTTGCGCTAGTACGTAGCTCCTGTGTTCTTCAGCCCAAAGGGCATCGTAACAAAACAGAAGGTTCCGAAGGGGGTTATGAATGAAGTTTTGACTTTGTCAGATTCCTTCATCCGGATTTGGTGATAACCGGAATATGTGTCGAGAAAACAGAGGAGTTCCGAGCCTGCCGTAGAATCAATAACTTAATCAATTCTAGGCAGAGCAAACGGATCTTTTGGACAAGCCTTGTTCAAGGCAGTATAATCAACACACATCCTTAAATCAGTGGTGTCCTTTTTAGGGACCATTAGAGGATTGGCCGACTACTCAGTGTTGATGACCTCTTCTATGAATCCGGCTAACTCGAGCCATGCTAGTTCCTTAGCTATTGCCTTATGCTTTTCGTCGCCAAATCGTCGTAAAGACTGTTTGACGGGTTTAGCGTTCGGGTTTACATTTAGAGAGTGCTCGGCAAGTTCCCTAGGTACTCCGGTCATGTCAGATGGCTGCCATGCGAAGATATCTTGATTTCCTTGGAGGAACTTGATGAGCGCGCTTTCCTATGCGCTATCTAGGCCTACGCCTATCTGGGTCACCTTGGAGGGGTCATCATCCTTCAACGGCACTTTCTTCGTCTCTTCTGATGCCTTGAACTCCGGATTTGGCATCCTTCTTCGTTGCGGGCATCTCGGACGGATCTATGCTCTTCATGATCTCCTGGTACTCCTAGGCATGCAGCACGGCTTCAGCAAACGAGGCATTTCCATCCTCGCACTCTCGCGCTTTCTTCGGGTCTCCCCTGATGGTGATCACGCCGTTGGGACCTGGAATTTTCATCATATTGTAAATGTAACACGGACGAGCCATAAAAGCCCAGTAAGCCGGTCGTCCGAATATAGCGTGGTATGTGCTCTTGAACGGGACCACTTCGAAGGAAAGTGCCTCTGTCCGATAATTCTTTGGAGTTCCAAAGGTAACATCCAAAGTGATATCTCCTAGGGAATTAGCTTGTCTTCCTGGGACAACTCCGTGAAAAATCACAGAGCTATGGTTTAGCTGGGACTCCGAGATCTTCATCCGGCGTAGCGTTTCGACATAGAGAATATTGATGCTGCTACCACCGTCCATGAGGGTCTTAGAGAAACCATAACCGTCAATAAGTGGGTTGACGATTAAGGCGTATTTTCCTCGCCTGTGTAACTTAGGCGGATGATCATCGCGGTCAAACGTGATTGCCACTTCCGACCAGTCCAGATACTAGGGAACAGCCAGAACCGTTGCATTGAGCTCGTGTAGAACTGCTTTTTTGACCTTTGCTGGTTGAGATCCGAGGAAGGTGACATAAGTGTCCTTCTTGGTGGGAAAAGTCTTCTTCCCTTCCGACTTGGGATTTGAAGCATCAGCTTCCTCCATGTCGGAATCTTCCTTGGCGTCCTTGTCTTTTTCGGGATTTTTCTTTCCCTTATTCCGCTTAGCTTTGTAGCCCGCGGTGTCATCTCTTTTGATGTCGTCATTGAAACGACATTCAGCGTTGGTGTGGGACGAGCCCCCATTGGCGTCTAGGTGATGCACACATGGGTTATTGGCAATGTCGGCCCAAGAGTAGGTTTTGCCTGCTTGTTGTTCTCCTCTACCTTGGACCCTTGATGTCCCACGGCCATGCCCGCGGCCTCCGCCACGTCCTCCTCGTCCTCCAGACTTGGACACAGTAGTGACTACCGCCGTTTCCGCGTTGGGTTTTTCTTCCGAGGTGTTTTTGCGCTTCTGAGCTTGTTGCTTTGGTTGTTTTGCCGACTGAGGTACAGCTAGGGCATTGAGTAGTCCTTATGCATCATCGTCAGCATCTGCATACTTGCTCGCTGTTTCTATCATCTCTCCCAAATCGGTAACCTTGTCGCACTTCAAGCGATGGCGTAGTAAACCAATAGGGAGACCTGCGATGAAAGCTTCAATCGCAGTTTGATCATTTACTCCTTTGCAGGAGTTCTTGGTGTCGATCCATCATCCGAGGTAATCCCGGCAAGTTTCTCCGGCTTTCTGGGTGCAACACTGTAGGTCTCCAACCATACAGGGCCTCTGATATGTGCCTTCGAAATTCCGAAAGAACGCGCTTTGTAAATCATACCAGTTATGGATGGTGTTTGCCGGAAGTTCATTGAGCCATGATCATGCCGTCTTCCGCAACATAAGTGGGAGATATCGGGTTGCGACCAGGCTGTTTCCGCCTTTGGCAATGCAGCAAGCGTGGAAGAAATCCTGTAATCAGGTGTCTGGCCGAGCAATGCCGTCGTAGGCTTGGATATGTCTTGAGATAGAAAATACCTCCGGGAATTTTGTAGCTCTGATGCGTGGACCGAAGCATTTTGGGCCTACATACACGTCATCGTTTTCATAGCACCGAGCCTCTATGTTGGAGTTGATCCTGTGTCTTGCGTCATTCGGGGATAGAGATCGTCCCGAATGCCGGCTCTGGCTGCGGTGCCGTGGAGCCGGACTTCGGCTTCTGCCACCACCTCCTCCTCCATGTCGTCCTCCTTGCCCTCCATGGGAACCGTTGTGATGACTGTGTGGTGGAGAGGGTGGAGCATCTTGACTACGACGAGCCCCCTGCCGGCTTGTACAGGCATGGTTTCCGTCGTTTCTTCGTCCATCGTTCCCACCATGCTGAGGCTCAGCTAGACGGTTCTCATGTCTAGGAGGTGGCATTCTCTGACGATCCTCCTCCCGACGTTTCTCTTTATCTTCTCCCCTTCGATCCTTAGATTCTCGTCGGGAAGGGTTCGTTGGATTCAGGGCAGCGATGGCGTCTTTCTCGGCCGCTGGGGGGACGTTGATCCAGTTACGTGAAGTTTTGTGATGCTGTCCTGAAGATCTGGTTCTTCAATAGTTGTCTTCCCTGTGTTCGGGGTCATGATACTGCGCCCGGACGTAATGGGATCTTACGCCAGCCCATGCCGGATCTGTGCGACATTGGTCAGCATCTGAGACCAGTTTTTGACTTCCGGACAGGGCGACCTTTTGCTGCTCCAGTCCCTTGTTGAGTAGCTTGATACCCAAACGGATCTCCTCTGGTCCTGGAGTAGCCGATAGAATTTATCGGGCTGCCACGGTATTTTGTACTGGCGTTGGGTATACCCTATCTCCGTTGCTATCTTTCTGTGGCTTCCCCATCTCATCTCCAAAAAGGACGGCATGGACACGTGGGAATTAGTTGTCATATATGTGACGCTTCCGTGTCTTCTGATGCAGACGAGACATGTACTCCTTGTTCGACATGTGTTTCTTCTCCACCTCGATGTTTTTGTCTTCATCGAGGAGTTGTTGACGACACGCTTCTAGGGCTTGCGCCCTTTCATCTAGCTCATCTGTAGTAAGTTCTGTAGCTATAGGGATAGGTGTGGTTAATGTGGCATCAGTGAGTTTACGTGCACCTTCAGTGATCACGTGTCCATCCACCGATGCTTCTTTTTTCAGCTCGTCTGGGATAAGTGCTCCATTCGAGTCTTCTTCGTATTCCTCGGCAATCACCTCCTCTGTCAGAGGGTCTTTTGCCGGGGTCTTGTTTTTCTTGTCCTTCTTCTTTGCCTTCTTGGCAGCGCCGGTAGCAAAGACGGCTTTGGGTCCGTTTCCCGGAGTCAAGCTCTGATCGGTACTTTCAGACATCTGGACCACGGGATTATCTCCGACGTCCATGTCATCCTGCATTTTGGGAGAGTGTTCCCCGGATCCTTCATCCATGGCTTCTCCTTCTTCTGCAGCTATGGAGTTATACTCCTCTTCATATTCCGCGGAGAACTTTTGGAAATCTGCTAACGTCATCGACTCATCCGAGGATGCGGGTACGTCAGCGTTTGTTCCGATTGCCTCCAGCACCGAGTCGGTGTTTTCTCCAGCATCGGCAGAGCCGGATGCAGATCCCATGTACCCGATGAAGTGCGACGCGTGCTTCCTGAGGTACCTGCGGCTTTTGCGATCAGCCATATCGAAACTTTTGATGGTCTCGAGGATTGCATCTGCGCTTTCGCCTTGCAGTATCATACATCGTAGTGTGTACCTTAGGAAAGGCCTGTCTGTTTCGGCATCATTAGAGCCAGAATCATTGTCGTTGATTTGCTCCTCCTGGATTTCGACTTCCACGGGTGGGTCGATCTGGGATTCGGCTCCTCCAGGGAGATCCACTCTAGATTCGACGTTGACCGCTAGGTCTTCTTCAGGTTCGGGTTTCTCCACTGTCTCCGCAACTGGTGCGGGCTGGGTGGGATTAGGGTTTTCTGAGATCCGGAACTCTGCCGCCTCTGCGGACAAAGGGGACCCAGAAAATTCTTCTGCCTCTATCATCACCGCTGGGGTGGGTTGGGCAGGTTCAGCAAAACCGATGTAAACATCGATCTCGCCAAAATACATGATTGTGTAGGCAGTCACTGCCTCCCTTGCCGGAATCCAAGTCTCGTCGAGAACGATGAGAGGGACGTCGCTGGCGTAGAGGATGCGACCGATGGCGATAGTCTCACCGATTCCGATTCTTGCAAATTCCGCTCGGAACGCAGATCTGAATCTCACTTGCCCCACGGTGGGCGCCAACTATCGTCGGATTGATGACAAGTACGCCATGAGGGGGTCCTCGAGGCGTGCGGAGGAGAGGGGGGGTGAGACCTACGGTGTTCCGGGACGGTGAGCACACAAGTTTACCCAGGTTCGAATCCGCCGGCTTTGGACGGATCCTACTCCTGCTAGCAATCCAGTAATACGGTAGAGCCGGAATATGGGTTACAAGGGTTTCGCCTGTGCGAGTTGAGGGTCTAAAGTATTGGGTGCCCTAAAGGCTCTCCCTAGGACGGCTTATATAGATATCTGGCCTAGGGTTTACAGGAGAGATCTACCCGGCTACGACTAAGAGTCGGTTACAGAGTACATCTTGAACTACAAGTAACATTATGGGCCTAAGTCGGTAAGTCTTCTAGGCCTTCCCGTAGCCGGATTGGACTCCATCTTTATCTCCGACTGGGCCGCCTGTGAAGCAAATCTCTAACCCGAAGTGGGCCACCCTGGTCAGTGAGGAACTGTGAGGATACCCGGAAAGTATATCCCCAACAACTGGTGGATCCATGTGTGGTTTGTGAGAAGAACACACATGCAATGACACTAGTTGTGGTTCATGAAAAGAACAAACATGCAATGATACTGGTGGATCCATGTGTGCTTTGTGAGAGGAGCAGACATGCAATGACACTAGGTGTGGTTCTTGGAAAGAACACACATCCAACGACACTGGTGGATCCTTGTGTTGTTTATGAGAAGAACACACATGCAATGACACTAGTGATATGTGGTTTGTGAAAAGAACACACATGCAATGACTCTAACTGTGGTTAATGAAAAGAGCAGACATGCAATCACACTGGGTGGATCCATGTGTCGTTAATGAGAAGAACACACATGAAATGACACTGATGATATGTGGTTTGTGAAAAGAACAAACATGCAATGACTCTAATTGTGGTTACTGAAAAGAGAAGACATGCAATGACACTGGTGGATCCATGTGTGGATTGTGAGAAGAACACACATGCAATGACACTGGCTGTGGTTCATGAAAAGAATAGACATGCAATGACACCGGTGGATCCTTGTGTGATTTGTGAGAAGAACATACATGCAATGACTCTAGCTGTGGTTCATGAGAAGAACAGACATGCCATGACACTAGTGGATCCATGTGTGGTTTGTGAGAAGAACAAACATGCAATGACTCTAGATGTGGTTCATGAGAAGAACACACATGCAGTGACACTGGTGTATCCATGTGTGGTCTGTGAGAAGAACACACATGCAATGACACTGGTGTATCCATGTGTGGTCTGTGACAAGAACACACATGTAATGACACTAGGTGTGGTTCGTGAAAAGAACACACATCCAATGACACTGGTGGATCCTTATGTGGTTCATGAAGAGAACACACATCCAATGACTCTACCCGTGGTTCATGAGAAGAACACACATGCAATGACACTGGTGCATCCATGTGTGGTTTATGAGAGGAACAGACATGCAATGACATTGGGTGTGGTTCATGAAAAGAAGAGACATGCAATGACACTGGTGGATCCATATGTGGTTTGTGAAAATAACAGACATGCAATCACACTGGTTGACTCTAGATGTGGTTCATGAGAAGAACACACATACAATGACACTGGTGGATCCATGTGTACACTGTGAGAGGAACACACATGCAATGACACTGGGTGTGGTTCATGAGAAGAACACACATGCAATGACACTGGTGTATCCTTATGTGGTTTATGAGAAGAACACACATGCAATAACACTAGTGGATCCATGTGTGGTTTATGAGAGGAACATACATGCAATGACACTGGGTGTGGTTCATGAAAATAACACACATGCAATGACACTGGTGGATCCATATGTGGTTTATGGAAAGAACACATGTGCAATGACACTTGGTGGATCCATGTGTGGTTCATGAGAAGAACACACATGCAATGGCACTTGTGGATCGATGTGTACACTGTGAGAGGAACACACATCCAATGACACTGGGTGTGGTTCATGAGAAGAACACACATCCAATGACACTGGTGGATCCTTATGTGGTTTCTGAGAAGAATAGATATGCAATCACACTTGGTGGATCCATGTGTGGTTTATGAGAGGAACACACATGCAATGACACTAGTGGATCCATATGTGGTTTGCGAAAAGAACATACATGTAATCACACTAGTTGACTCTACATGTGGTTCATGAGAAGAACACACATCCAATGACACTGGTCGATCCATGTGTACACTATGAGAGGAACACACATGTAATGACACTGGGTGTGGTTCATGAGAAGAACACACATGCAATGACACTGGTGTATCCTTATGTGGTTTGTGAGAATAACAGACATGCAATGACTCTAGCTGTGGTTCATGAGAAGAACACACATGCAATGACACCGGTGGATCCATGTGTGGTTTATGAGAAGAACAGACATGCAATGACACTGGGTGTGGTTCATGAAATGAACAGACATGCAATGACACTGGTGGATCCATATGTGGTTTGTGAAAAGAACAGACATGCAATCACTCTAGCTGTGGTTTGTGAGAATAACAGACATGCAATGACTCTAGATGTGGTTCATGAGAAGACCACACATGCAATGACACTTGTGGATCCATGTGTGGTTTGTGAGAAGAACACACATGCAATGACTCTAGATGTGGTTCAAGAGAAGAACACACATCCAATGACACTGGTGGATCCATGTGTACACTATAAGAGGAACACACATGCAATGACACTGGGTGTGGTTCATGAGAAGAACACACATGCAATGACACTGGTGTATCCTTATGTGATTTGCGAGAAGAACAGACATGCAATGACTCTAACTGTGGTTAATGAAAAGAGCAGACATTTAATGACCCTGGTGGATGCTTATGTGGTTTGTGAGAAGAACACACATGCAATCACACTGGGTGGATCCATATGTGGTTTATGAGAAGAACACACATGCAAGGACACTAGTGATATGTGGTTTGTGAAAAGAATATACATGCAATGACTCTAATTGTGGTTAATTAAAAGAGCAGACATGCAATGACTCTGGTGGATCCATGTGTGGTTTGTGAGAAGAACACACATGCAGTGCCACTGGCTATGGTTCATGAAAAGAACAGACATGCAATGATACTGATGTATTTCATTGTACAAGACACTCACTTTCGATTTTTATACTACTCAGTTTTGCCCTTGGTTTTTTGATACGACTCAGTTTTGCCCTTGGTTTTTTGATACTACTTAGTTTTGCCCTTGGTTCCCCCTCTCTCTTTTGTCGAAGCCCAAACCTGTGCTCACTCTATCTGCTACGCCCTGATTGGTTGTCACAGTTGTCACGCAGATCATGCGCACCAACCGTTGATTCTGTGTGATCCAACGATGATCGTTGCACACGTCGTGCCCTTCACAGTACAGCACGAGATAGCACAGACGTCTCCCTCTACTACAAGGAACGCGATGCCGTCCATGGAAAAAGTCGTCGAGTGATCATGGCACATTTAATCTAGTCCATAAAGGCTACTACTGCTACTACAACACATGCACAGGGCAACGGGGTCATCGAGTGCACGGTTGTCGATGGGACGCTGCAATTTATTGCCACTTGATTTTAATAAGACATATCCCATTTTTACACAGCGCTCTCAATCTCACTTCCAACTGGGCCTAATGCAAGTAACTTCCATGAGTCAAGGGCCCCCCTCGAGTAGATCTAACGTTGCTAGAAATTGGTTCCGTGCCACTTGCATGCAGTGGAATCAAGGTCTGCCATGAGCGTGCTTTCAATGTAGCTCTAAAGTGGAGATCGTGGCTGTTTCAAAAAAAAGGAACCCAAAAAAGAGAGGTGGAGATTGTGGCAGCACCCCGCCCCCGCCCACCACACGTGTCCACTCAAGGACTATGAACGGTTCGGTGTTTATAAACCCGCTCGACCTTCTTCTTCCATGTGCTTGTGTCATTTTCCCCCAGTCTGTCTAGTCCCAAGACCCCAATCTGCACCTACCACGCGTACCGAAGCTCCCTCGCTTGCACTACCTCCTTCCCTTGGTGCGCCATGAAGCGTATGCATGGAGACGAGCAGAGGTGAAGCCAGTTGAAGGCGCAACAGCAGATGGCTCGGTTGTCGCCAAGCAGGCGGAGGCATCTTCTCCGGGCACGAACGTCGCTCGTCGCCATGCCGTCGAGGGTGCGAGCTCATCTATCCAGCTAGTAGCCATCGCCACCGAGCAGCAGGTGGCCGGCAATGTCATGGCCGACAACGTCGTGGTGCCAGCGGCAGATCTAGATGGAGGGCAGGCGGCAGGCGGAGGCAATCCGGTGCTCTACATCAACGACCCTATTGCTGTACAAGAAATCTTCGATGCAATCATGGAGAATGACGAGTTCGAGGAGGAGGTCCGTGATGAGGGGTCCGAGGTACTACATTGCTAGCTTCTCTAGTCGCCGCCACAGATTTCACTGTTCATACATAGGATTTGCTCAATCGTGTACAGATTCGTTTGCTCTTGAAGTAGGGTAATATATATATGGTTCGATCGGTCGATTGATGCATCTGCCATCTAGTCACAAAACCCCAATCCATCTAGTCACAAAACCCCAATCTGCTCATCTGCCATCTAGTTGAGTTTGCTAGTTGAGTGTTGATTTCGATACACAACATGCATATAACATTACATTTCTATTCCTTACTGAGCCCAATGATTCAATTTTTCCCCAAAATAGTGCAAGGGCATGTGATGGTGTCATTTTCTTAGGGATGGTTAGTGAACCTGAGGTAGCAATGCACATACACAATATAGGTTGTGTTGTTGGTATTTTGGTTCTCCGACTCCATCGCTGAAAAAAATGAGGCCCTAATTTTTTTCTCATATGGAACCTATATATATAATCTTTGTATTGTTTCTGATCTATGAATGCGTTGTATGATGCATATATATCCTTGAATATTGTTTTGTACGATTACATTTCAATTTCTTATTGTGGCCAATGATTCAAATTTTCCCCAAAGAGAGGCAGACACATTGGTGTCAGATTTTTTCAGGGATGAGTGAGCGAACCTGGGACCATGTACAAGATCAATATAAGCTGTGCAATTGTTACTTGGTTCGCTTATGCCATCTCTGTAGAAACTTATGAGGCTACAATCTTTATTCTACATTCATAGAACTATGATATTTGAATTATCTATTCCATGCATTCATAGTGTATAAGAATTACATTTTAGTTTATCACCGAGGCCGATGATTGAAATTTGCCCCAAAAGAGTTCAAGGGGAGACACGTATGATGGTGTCGTGTTTTAGGGATGGGTTGGTGAACCTGAGGCAGCAATGCACACAAACAATATAGGTTGTGCTGTTGGTACTTTGGTTCTCCAACTCCATCTCTGAAACAAATTATGAGGCCCTTGATTTATTCTCATATGGAACTACATATATGATCCTTGATTTGTTTCTGATCTTTTAATGATTGGTATGCTCCATATGTATATGAATGGTTTTGATCATAAGTATTTTTAACATGTACCTGAAGATTAATTGTTTGGTTGTTTATTTATAATTACAATATTTAGGCTTGTTTTTGTACCTGACTATGTATATCCCTGAATATTGTTTTGTACAACTACATTTCAATTTCTTATTGTGGCAAATGATTCAAATTTTCCCCAAAGAGAGGCAGACACATTGGTGTCAGATTTTTTCAGGGATAAGTGAGCGAACCTGGGGCCATGTACAAGATCAATATAAGGTGTGCAATTGTTACTTGGTTCGCTTACGCCATCCTTGTAGAAACTTATAAGGCCGCAATCTTTATTCTACATTCATTGAACTATGATATTTGAATTATCTATTCCATGCATTCATAGTTTATAAGAATTACATTTTAGTTTGTCACCGAGGCCGATGATTGAAATTTGCCCCAAAAGAGTTCAAGGGGAGACACGTATGATGGTGTCGTGTTTTAAGGATGGGTTGGTGAACCTGAGGCAGTAATGCACACAAATAATATAGGTTGTGATGTTGGTACTTTGGTTTGCTAACTCCATCTCTGAAATAAATTATGAGGCCCTAGATTTATTCTCATATGGAACTACATATATGATCCTTGAATTGTTTCTGATCTTTTAATGATTGCTATGATGCATATGTATATGAATGGTTTTGATCATAAGTATTTTTAACATGTACCTAAAGATTAATTGTTTGTTTTTTATTTATAATTACAATATTTAGGCTTGTTTTTGTACCTGACTATGTATATCCCTGAATAATGTTTTGTACGATTACATTTCAATTTCTTATTGTGGCCAATGATTCAAATTTGTCCAAAAGAGAGGCAGACACATTGGTGTCAGATTTTTTCAGGAATGAGTTAGTGAACCTGGGGCGATGTACAACAACATTACAGGTTGTGCAATTGTTACTTGGTTCACCTACTCCATCCCTGAAGAAACTTATGAGGCCCCTAGATTTATCCTACATTCACTCTGATGCAATTATTTGTCATTGTGTAGAGATGAAATGATATACAAACCGATCAAACTATTGCTGAGATGCTTTATCTTTGATATCCACGGATATATTGTCTTACATATACATGTTGTCAATTCTTGAGTTGTAATACAATTCAATCATATGTATGAGTTCTAAGTTATGTTCTTAAAAATCAACAAGAGGATGATGATGAAGTGGACGATAGCAAGGTATCTAGGGACAACAAGAGCCGCTACGTGCTGAGGTGGTTACGGTGTGGGCTAATCCGTTTCCACCGTAGGGGGAGATTGTTTTGCCCATTCTGTGGCAGAGCATGTTGGAGATATGCCCAAGAGGCAATAATAAAGTGGTTATTATTATATCTTTATGTTTATGATAAATGTTTACATCCCATGCTATAATTGTATTAACCGGAAACATTAATACTTCTGTGTTTTGTAAACATAAAAGAGTCCCTAGTAAGCCTATTGTTAAACTAGCTTGTTGATTAATGGATGATCATGGTTTCCTGATCATGGGCATTGGATGTCGTTAATAACAAGATCATATCATTAGGAGAATGATGTGATGGACACACACCCATAGTAAGCGTAGCATAAGATCAAGTCATTAAGTTCGTATTGCTGTAAGCTTTCAAATGCATAGTAACCTAATCCTTCGACCATGAGGTTATGTTAATCACCATCACCGGATGGGTACTTTGATGACATCAAACACCGCTTCGTAACTGGGTGGTTATAAAGGTGTCATTGGGTATTCTGAAAGTATGTGTTGAAGCGCATGGACCAAGATTGGGATTTGTCCATCTATATGACGGATAGATATGCTCTGGGCCCTCTCGGTGGAATGTCATCTAGTTAGCTTGCAAGCATGTGACTAGGTCACAAGGGATGACATATCACGGAACGAGTAAAGAGTACTTATCAGTAACGAGGTAGAACTAGGTATGGAGATACCGATGATCAAACCTCGGATAGGTAGAATATCGCGTGACAAAGGGAAATGGTTTCGTATGTTAAATGGTTCTATCGATCACGAAGTAATCGTTGAGTATGTGGGAGCCGTTATGGATCTCCAGATCCCGCTGATGGTTATTGATCAGAGAGGTGTCTTCATCATGTCTGCATATTCACGAACCGTAGGGTGACACACTTAAGGTTCGAAATTGTTTTAAGTAGATATGGAATGTGCGTTGGAGACCAAATGTTGTTCGGAGTCTCAGAATGGATCCGGGACATCACGAGGAGATCTGGAATGGTCCGGAGAATAAGATTCATATATTGGGGATCATTTTCTAAGTTAGGAAATGTTCCGGAGTGTTTGTATGGAGATTCTAGAAGGTTTCGGAATGTTCTGGAAGGTTCTAGAGGATTTCTTGGAGTTTACTTGAAAACCAAGAAAGGGATCAAGGGAGTCCAAGTGGGGCAATACACGGATTCGTGGGGGAGGAGGACTCCTCCCCCCTTCCCAACCCGCCGGCCATAGGAGGGGAGTCCTACTAGGACTCCCCCTCCCCAGGCGCGCCTCCCTCCTTTAAATAGAAGGGAGGGGGCGCCCCCTCCTAGCCCTCTCTCATAACAACCAATCTCAGCCGCCTCTCTCCTCCACCTTTCTTCTGCACAGGCATAGGCGAAGCCCTGCAGAATTCTCATCTCCACCTCCACCACCACGCCGTCGTGCTGCTGGGATTCCGTGGAGAAGATCTTCTACCTCCGCTGCTCGCTGGAACGGGGAGAGGAAGGTCTGCTTCGACTCCGCATGTGTGACCGACTGCGGAAGCGCTGCCGGAACACGGCGTCGGAAGGATCGTCCACACGATCTTGAGATCGGCAAGTGATCGACTACATCAACCCCGAGATCTAATCACGTAACGCTTTCGGATCTACGAGGGTTAGTACAGATCTATCTCGTTGCACATGTCTAATAGATTAGATCTTGGCTTTTATCTAGATTAGATCTGGGTTTTATTCGTTCTTGTGGTAGAAATTTTTTGTTTTCCATGCTACGAACCCATCAGTGGTATCAGAGCCGTGTCTATGCGTAGATCTGTTGCACGAGTAGAACATAATGGTTTTGTGGACGTTGGTGCTCGTGCAGTCTTTTGCTATGTGTGTAGTTTGCATCTTGCGGTATGGTGGGATGAAGCGGCTCGGGCTAACATTACATGTCATCGTACATGAGACTTGCTCCACGCTTGACGTGTAACTTGCTTTGCACAAGTGGCTTTGCGGGTGTCTGTCTCTCCCATCATAGTATAGATCCAATATACACTTTGCACTTGATAGCACTTGTATCAACGTTGTGGTTCAGTTTTGTAGGTAAGATCTGTTCTTATTCGAAAGCCCCAAACCACGTAAAACATGCAAAGAAAATTAGAGGCGTCTAACTTGTTTTTGCAGGGGTTTTGTGATGTGATATGGCCATCATGTGATTGTGATTATATTTGATGTATGCAATGATCCTTGTTGCAATATGGCAACCGGCCAGAGCCTAATGGTTGTCTTTAATTCTGTTAAGACCTGCGTGTCTATTCATCTTGTAATAGCTTTATTCCAAGTAGTTGTAATAGTTGCTAGTGATGATGGACAACCATGAAGCGGCGCCACTGACCTTGACGCAATGCTGGTGATGATGGAGATCATGTCCGTGCTTTGGAGATGGAGATAAAAGGCATAAGAAGAAAGGGCCATATCATATCACACTAATTATGAATTGCCTGTGATGTTAATCCTTTATGCATCTTGTATTGCTTAGATCGCGACGGTAGCATTATAAGATGATCCCTCTCACTAAATATCAAGTAATAAAGTGTTCGTCCTTAGTAGGCACCGTTGCTAAGACTCGTCGTCTTGAAGCATCTCGTGATGATCGGGTGTGATAGATTCTACGTGTGCATACAACGGGTGCAAGCCAGATTTGCACATGCGGATACTAAGGTTAACCTTGACGAGCCTAGCATGTACAGACATGGTCTCGGAACACGGAATACCGAAAGGTAGAGCATGAATCATATGAGTGATATGATGAACATGAAGATTGTTCGCCGATGAAGCTACATCATCTCACGTGATGATCGGACTTGGTGTAGTGGATTTAGTTCGTGTAATCACTAAAACAACTCGAGGGATGTTGTTTTGAGTGGGAGTTTATTTGTAATTTGGATTAGTCAAACTCAATTTATCATAAACACAATCAAAGTGAATTTGCATAGTTTGTTGTAGTCATTGGCATCCGTTCAGCACCTTACGCTTAGTTATAGTTGAGATAGTGGAACTATAGAAATTCTGGATATTTGCTTTACGAACTGGTATCGTATTGTTTTGAGTGTCAATCTAAAGTTTAAAAGTCATATTGCAAACTTTCAGCAAACTCCGTTTACTCTGTGAAGTTTAATAAACAGTATTAAATCAAGAGTAATAATTCCAGTGTTAGTATCTAATGTATCATGTTTGCCTCCATGATTCTTGATACTCAAAAGATTGTTTTTAATATCAAGTTTATCTAAGAGCTGAAAGAAATGTTTCAGAAACCATCATATGTGAAAGGTATTGCGATATCTAAAACAATGTGTTGGTTACAACATGATAGGGTGTATGTCCTCATATTTGATGAGAATCTGTGAAGGTTGGAGACGCTAGTCGTCCTAATCCTCCAAAAGGTTTTGGAAAAGAAACATTATACTCGCAATTCAACTTTATAAGCTATAACAGCTTGATCATGGAAGTTGTCATGATAAGGATGAATAGAAGATGTAAGTAAAATGTTTACTACACTAAAAGATTACTAAAGAATGGAATTTTGAAAGAATGTCAAACATTTGATGAAGGTGATCTACTTCAAAGTGCAAGTCGAAAGGTATTAGTATTTGACTATACACACTTTGTACTATGTGTCATGTGAATGACAACACTATTGATGTTGATAGTTTTTTTTAAAATAAAAGGAATTGTTGAAAGAGAATCTATAAAATATTTGGCAGAAAAGAAAAGATTGGAGATATCCAACTTAGGTATATAGAAGATACATGTTATGGCTGTATTCCTTGGTTGTTAAACAATGTAGTTCTGCGGTATTGGATACCGAATTGGTTGGTATGAAGTGTCATACAGGACAACACAATTCATGAACTGCAACGGCCTAAGTAACTAGCAAGATAATATGTGATGATGTTCATCGAAAACAAACAAAGCGTTGTTGTGTTGCTCGTTAACATCAAAGCTTGTCTTCAAGATTTGTTTCAATAATTGTTATTTTGATCAAGTATTATGACGACAAAAGGTTGTTCAAATAATTACCGTATTCCATAATAGATGGATGATATACAAGTCTGGTTGGAGAAATAACGACCATAAAACTAATGCTAAAATGTCTCAAGACAAATAATTGAAAGATCACTTGCGAAGTGACATCACCGTTTAAATTATATTAGGGATACATGAAGAAACTCCATATTGATGGATTTTTGGAGTCTTTGATTTTGATGAAATGACGCTTGTGATACTTTCCTGGACATAATTAAAACTCCGTTCGTAGGCCAAAAGAGGAATGGACGACTAACTGATTGGAATTTGTACATATTGATATATATAGTCCATTATGTGTAGTCGTGGGCGATGGATTTCAACTTCATATGCTTTCTCCGAAGATTTGAGTGAGTATATGTATATACTTACTCAATAAGGAAGAAGTATGAAACATTTGAAAATGTTCAAAGACTTTCAAGATGAAGTGGAAAATCATTGTAACAAGAAAATAAAAAGTTTATGATTGGATCATAAAGAAAGATGTTTTAGTTACAAGTTTAGCAAAACACCTAAGATTTGAGGAATCGTTCCATGGATTTGCATTTCCCAAAACACCATAGGAGTATGGAGTATTCGAGATATGTAATGAAACCTTGTTTGACATGGTAAGATCAAAGGTGTCATTTATAAAACTGCCATTATATTTTAAAAGATTAAAGCTTTAGTGACTACCGCTTTTACACTGAAAAGAGCTCCATCGTGATACGTTGAAATGACACCATATAAGTCATGGTTTGGGATAAAACCCAAGTTGTCCTTTCTTAAATTTTTGGTATGCTAGGCATAAGTAAAATGTTTACAACCAAAGTCGGATGAGCATGTCTTTGTAGGTTATTTCGAATAACCATTGGGTATTCCTCCATAACACCAAAGACAAAAGTGTTTGTCACTTAGAATGTCAAGTTTCTTGAGAAGGAATTTTTGGTGAAAAGTTAAGTGGGAGGACAATAGAACTTTGACAAGGTTGTTGAACCTTGGCTAATATGTGCTGAGTTGCGCAGCGTCGGTAAGTGTCCCAGAGGCAGCAACAATGCTCATGGCTCACGTGCCTCAAAGGTTGTGGTCACGGAGATCTAAGTTCTTATTGAACCAAGTAGGTCGGGTAAGTAATCAAATCCAAGATTTGAGAGTTAAATCATTGTTTGTTTGACAATGATGAACCGACTACATGCAAAGAAGCAATGATGGGCCCTGACTTCGTTAATTGGCTTGAAGCCATAAAATCCGTGATAATTCCATACACGAGAAATCAAGCTTTGAATTTGAAAGACCCTCTAGAAAGGTGCAAGACCTTACAGTCGTATATGGATCTATAAAGAAATAGACATGGATGTTTCACATCTATGAAATAGTCGACATGTCGGAAAGAGTTTACGACAATGTTCAAGGAATTGACTATGATAAGATTTGATCTTTCACAACGATATTTAGTCTGGACGGATTTATGTAGCAACCACTACATATATTTTGGTATATGGTAGTTGAACAAACAAAACAAGTTCTTCTAAATAGAATGGTTACCTAGGATGTGTCCATGACACGATCCAAAGGGTTTTGTTAATTCAAAAGGATGCTAAAAGAGTATGCAAAACTTCAATGGTTGAAGTGAGCATCGCGGAGTTGGAATCTTCACCGTGATGAAAACGTTAAAAGGTTTAATTTCATCAGAGACGATGAAGATGTTTGCATTTTGCAAGAAATTAAGTGGGAGCGCTAAGACATATTTCTAATACATTATGTGAAAGACATATTATTGATTAGAAATGATGTATCTTTTATTGGCATAACCCAAGAATTAGGCATCAATGTCTATATGGATAGATTGAGGCGCTAATAAGGTTTTGCCGAATGTACATAGATGAGATGTTGAATGAGTTCAATATGGAAACAACAAGAAAGGTTCTTGACAGACGGAAAGGACTGAATCAAGATTCAAGTGTGTTGACACTAGATTCAAGTGTTTTGACACTTGGTGAAATCACAAGAATATTTTGATCAATCATTCTTTGAGATGTACACATCCAGATATGTCCTATGCTCTAAATGTTATGAGCATATACCAGAATGACTCATAAGATGATCATTGGACAATAGATGGGATATTCCTATGATCTTTGGAAGAACTAAGAATATATTACTTATATAGTGGTGACAAATAGTTCATTGTAAATTGTTACATTGATACTAGTTTTGTCACAAATTAAGTTTATCTCAATTTAAACTATGGGTGACACAATGTAATGGAAAGGAAGTTCCATAACAGATTTGGTTGAGTACCAAAGTTAAAACATTGTGACAGATACTACAACAAAAGGCTAAGTATATGACTGTTATTGTAGCAGCAAATGAGGGCATTTGCGTCAAGTAGTTTGATCAAACTAGGCGTGGTTCATAGCGGGATAATACTATGAAGATACATTGTACGACAATTGTATCAACATGATTTAATCCCAAGGAACTAAAGGTCTCACCAAAGGACCAAATTTATACAATGCCATCTCATTGGAGAATGAGTAATGCGTAGAGACGCAAGGACATGCAAATACACACGGACCTGGAAGTTTCAGATTCGAAGATTATGTTTACCAATAGCAATAGTGTCTATACAACACCAGAAAGCCATAGGTGTTGAATGCACAAGTTTTTAGCTAGATTATTGACTCTAGTGCAAGTGGGAGACTGTTGGAGATATGCCCAAGAGGCAATAATAAAGTGGTTATTATTATATCTTTATGTTTATGATAAATGTTTACATCCCATGCTATAATTGTATTAACCGGAAACATTAATACTTGTGTGTTTTGTAAACATAAAAGAGTCCCTAGTAAGCATCGTGTTAAACTAGCTTGTTGATTAATGGATGATCATGGTTTCCTGATCATGGGCATTGGATGTCGTTAATAACAAGATCATATCATTAGGAGAATGATGTGATGGACAGACACCCATAGTAAGCATAGCATAAGATCAAGTCATTAAGTTCGTATTTCTGTAAGCTTTCAAATGCATAGTAACCTAATCCTTCGACCATGAGGTTATGTTAATCACCATCACCGGATGGGTACTTTGATGATATCAAACACCGCTTCATAACTAGGTGGTTATAAAGGTGTCATTGGGTATTCTGAAAGTATGTGTTGAAGCGCATGGACCAAGATTGGGATTTGTCCATCCATATGACGGATAGATATGCTCTGGGCCCTCTCGGTGGAATGTCATCTAGTTAGCTTGCAAGCATGTGACTAGGTCACAAGGGATGACATATCACGGAACGAGTAAAGAGTACTTATCAGTAACGAGGTAGAACTAGATATGGAGATACCGACGATCAAACCTCGGATAGGTAGAATATCGCGTGACAAAGGGAATTGGTTTCATATGTTAAATGGTTCTATCGATCATGAAGTAATCGTTGAGTATGTGGGAGCCGTTATGGATCTCCAGATCCCGCTGATGGTTATTGATCGGAGAAGTGTCTTCATCATGTCTGCATATTCACGAACCGTAGGGTGACACACTTAAGGTTCGAAGTTGTTTTAAGTAGATATGGAATGTGCGTTGGAGACCGAATGTTGTTTGGAGTCTCGGAATGGATCCGGGACATCACGAGGAGATCCGAAACGGTCTGGAGAATAAGATTCATATATTGGGGATCATTTTCTAAGTTAGGAAATGTTCCGGAGTGTTTGTATGGAGATTCTAGAAGGTTTCGGAATGTTCTGGAAGGTTCTAGAGGATTTCTTGGAGTTTACTTGAAAACCAAGAAAGGGATCAAGGGAGTCCAAGTGGGGCAATACACGGATTCGTGGGGGAGGAGGACTCCTCCCCCCTTCCCAACCCGCCGGCCATAGGAGGGGAGTCCTACTAGGACTCCCCCTCCCCAGGCGAGCCTCCCTCCTTTAAATAGAAGGGAGGGGGCGCCCCCTCCTAGCCCTCTCTCATAACAACCAATCTAAGTCGCCTCTCTCCTCCACCTTTCTTCTGCACAGGCATAGGCAAAGCCCTGCAGAATTCTCATCTCCACCTCCACCACCACGCCGTCGTGCTGCTGGGATTCCGTGGAGAAGATCTACTACCTCCGTTGCTCGCTGGAACAGGGAGAGGAAGGTCTGCTTCGACTCCGCACATGTGACCGACTGCGGAAGCGCTGCCGGAACGCGGCGCCAGAAGGATCGTCCACACGATCTTGAGATCGGCAAGTGATCGACTACATCAACCCCGAGATCTAATCTCGTAATGCTTTCGGATCTACGAGGGTTAGTACAGATCTATCTCGTTGCACATGTCTAATAGATTAGATCTTGGCTTTTATCTAGATTAGATCTGGGTTTTATTCGTTCTTGCGGTAGAAATTTTTTGTTTTCCATGCTACGAACCCATCAGAGCAAACAACGTGGACCTCGACGGCATGATCCAACATGCGGTGGGTGTTGGCAGAGGCATAAGCCATAGGCCGATTACCTTGGCGCGGCACGCAGCCTTCGGCAAATTCCTCCAGGAGTATGTCAGGACTGGAATGTATCCCATCGACTAGGTTGTCGCTGCCTCCTGCTGATATGCCCCTACCCTGCTAGGCATCTTCATGTCCCGGCCTCCTCCTGCCGCCCCTGCTTTTATTTTGTTTTAGTTAATTATTACCTGTGTGTGGCATGTAAGACAATATATCCGTGGTGTCTCTAGTGAACCTTCTATATTAATCAACTCCTTTATATGGAGTGCCTTAAAATTTCTAGTGTTCAATTATATTACTGATCATGCTCATGCACACTACTAAATATTTCTAGTGCTCGATTATATTGTAATTGTTAATGAATACATCAACAAGTTAAATTGGTAGAAATTTTGTATTGAAGTAACTAAATGATCTCACATCGGTGGTGGACGTTGGCAGAAGCCGAAGACCTTGGAGCGGCACACGGTCTTCAGCAAATTCCTTGCAGGTTCAACAACGGGTTGCCGCCGCCCAGCTTCGAATTCGCTTACAGGTCCAACATGACAGAACTTGAGCTACCACTGAGACCTCGGCAGAGGTGGCAGAATTGGTGCGGGTGTAACCACGGCGACGGCGAGCTCGGATTCTAGAGGAGGAAAACAGAACCGAGCATGGTCGACACGGTGCCAGATCTCGCCAGGAACCAATTCTCGTCCCTGCACCATGCCATGGGTGCATCCATGGTGAGGACGAGCTCTGACTCAGGATGGGGAGGAGAGCGGGGCCGAGCAGGTTTGTCACATCCCAGCTCTGCACCATGGCCTCGACCATAGATTGCCGCTGCGGGGAAGAAGAAGACGCGTAATGGATGCAGGCTCCAACGCTGCAAGCCTACAGGGAGGAGAGCTGGGCCGAGCAGGTTCGTCCACGTCCCAGCTCCGCGCCATGGCTGTGACGCCCCACAGATTGCCGCTCCGGGCAAGAAGAAGACACGTAATGGATGCAGGCACCAACGCTGCAAGCCTAATTGACACCTAAGCGACGGAGCGACATAATGGCGAGACCTGACAGGGGGGCCCAACTTGACGGCCGTTAGCCTGATTTTTGGTATTGAAATGTAAAGTTGAATTCGTGCCGAAAAAGAACCTCTGAGTATTTGGCACACCAACTGTAGTCATCCCGGCTGATTTCAGGGAACTTGGGTACCGCGTTGCCTTGGCGCCCCAACTTTCGGGCCACAAAATGATATTCTCCACTTGAGTGTGTGTGGCCATGTGGATCATTGTGGTTTGGAAAATAACACATGCAATAGCACTCCAATATATGTGAAACCATGGTCAGGAAGCCCAGGAACATGTTGGAATTCAACTGCCACATGCAATGGAGCACTAGTTTCAAAGAGGTTGCCTCACCACACCCACTTGAGTGTGTGTGGCCATGTGGATCATTCTGGTTTGGAAAATAGCACATGCAATGGCACGCTAATATGTGTCAAACCATGGTCAGGAACCCATGAAAACATGTTGAAATGTAACTGCCACATGCAATGGAGCACCAGTTTAAAAGAGCTTGCATCACCACACCCACTTGAGTGTGTAGCCATGTGGATCACTGTGGTTTGGAAAGGAACACATGCAATGGCACTCTGATATGTGCCAAACCATGGTCAGTAAGCCCAGGAACAAGTTGGAATTCAATTTCCACAAGCAATGGAGCACCAGTTTGAAAGAGGTTACATCACAACACTACTTGAGTGTGTGCGGCCATGTGGATCATTGTGGTTTGGAAAAGAACACATGAAATGACACTCCAATATGTGTAAAACCATGGTTTGCAAGTCTACGAACATGTTGGAATTCAACTGCCACATGCAATGGAGCACCAGTTTGAAAGAGGTTGCAACACCACACCCACTTGAATGTGTGTGGCCATGTGTATCACTTTGGTTTGGAAAGTAACACATGCAATGACACTCCAATATGTGTCAAACCATGGCCAGGAAGTGCATGAACATGTTGGAATTCAACTGTCACGTGCAATGGAGCAACAGTTTGAAAGAGGTTGCATCAACACACCCACTTGAGTGTGTGTGTGTCCATGAGGATCATTGTGATTTGGAAAAGAACACTTGCAATGGCACTGCAATAAGTGTCAACCCATGGTCAGGAACCCCAGGAACATGTTGGAATTCTACTACCACATGCAATGGAGCACTAGTTTGAAGGAGGTTACATCACCACACCCACTTGAGTGTGTGTGGCCATCTGGATTATTGTGGTTTGGAAAAGAATACATGCTATGGCACTCAATATGTGTCAAACTATGGATTGGAAGCCCAGGATGATGTTGGAATCCAAGTACCACATGCAATGGACCATAAGTTTGAAAGAGGTTGCACCACCACACCCTTTTGAGTGTGTGTGGTTACGTGGATCATTGTGGTTTGGAAAATAACACATGAAATGGCACTCCAATATGTGTCAAACCGTGGCCAGGGAGCCCAAGAACATGTTGGAATTCAATTGTCACATGCAATGGAGCACCAGTTTGAAAGAGGTAGGATCAACACACCCACTTGAATGTGTGTGACCATGTGGATCATTGTGGTTTGGAAAAGAACACATACAATGGCACTCCAATATGTGTCAAACCATGGTTTGGAAGCCCGATAACATGTTGGAATTCAACTGCCACATGCAATGGATCACCAGTCTGAACGATGTTGCATCACCACATCCACTTGAGTGTGTGTGTGTCCATGTGGATCATTGTGGTTCAAAAAAGAACACATGCAATGGCACTCCAATATGTGTCAAACCATGGTTATGAAGCCTAGGAACATGTTGGAATTCAACTACCACATGCAATGGAGCACCAGATTGAAAGAGGTTGCATCACCACATCCAATTGAGTGTGTGTGTAACACCCCCGGGATCAGGGTTAAACTAATCCAGACCTTAGCCTGACATAAGCTTAACCTAGAGCTCGAGGATATTCAGTGAGAAATCGGTAACACAACAGTAACCCCGCGACACAAAAATTATTACAGCAAGCTTATAACTGAGCGAAAACCAAAATATTACAAGCAAAGGTCACTAACCAGAAACATCAAACAATGGAAGGTAAATTATGCCATTAAGTGTAGCAAACTTAACAAATGGCCTAAGAGGCCTAAAGCATAACGATGACGCCCCAGTCCATAGATTCCAGGCTGCCGGCCGGGAACCCCAAGCTACTCGTCGATGTTGATGTAGTACCAAACTTGTCTTCAAGGGAACACCTATTCTGCTACAAAAGTATCAACAAAGCAAAGGGTGAGTACAGGGTGTACTCTGCAAGACTTATGGTTGGTGGGGTTATTTTTCATAAAGCCATCTTTGTTTATAAAACAAGAGGAAGAAGAAGCTCGTCTAATCAGAGTATTTTAAAAGGGGATAAGAGAGTGACATCTCCGAAGAATTGATCATCATCTTTTCATATCCACCAAAGTAATCCTCATCTCACAACTAGGATCACCCCCTCATACACATGAGGAAGCATCCTTAAGCACACGTTGAACTGCCAAGTTTTACAATTAGGTTAATGTTCTCTATGATCTTCATGTCTGTTCCCATCGTCCATACCGTGGACATGGCTTTTCGAAAAGATTTAACCCTGCAGGGGTGTACAACTTTACCCACACATACCAAACGACTCTTAATGCCAATGTATTAGCCCTCTTCCTTGGAAGGCCGGCAAAGGGTGGTTGGACACAACCTTTACCTTGCTTTCGTCGAGACCATGAGTCACGCCCTAAGGATGGTTTCGCTGTAATGGGTTAAATCCTGAAGCCGGTCCCTAGATATGTGAGGCGAGGTTGGTTTACTAGGGGCGACATATACCCCAAGCAACCCAGTCCATGCTTACCTACCTGTTATGATGCACCTTCACCCAACAAATCTTTCAAAATGTTTTTGATGCATATGTCGAATGGAACGCCCGAACTATGTGACTCATAGAATCTAGTAGGCAAGTTAGTTACTCGTGAGGTTTTCCAGGCCCCGTGTGGCTGTAAGCTCGTTTTGGTTCAAGAGGCTAGAACTCGGGTCCTAGTAGTGGAGAGCATGGGACTACAAAAAACCACATCCCACCATGGCCTCCCATACAAGCCTTAGCATGTTTAACCATTACCACTGATCTTACCTCATCAATATACCTCGATCTCCTGTCATACTAGATTCTCTGCATCTGATACATCATCTGGATGAACCAGTACTGGCAGCTATGCATGGCTAAGCAAGACACGGACAAAAGCTCTAACAGTGCACACAAGCCAAACCTAGTTATGCTAGGAGAAGTGGATCGGGTAATATAAGCTCAAAGGGAGTAATGCAACATATAGGATACTCTATCTATCGATAAAATACCACAATAGAATCGTATGCATCATGGCAAGAATTAAAAAGCTTTCGAAACCATAGGATTGTATAATGGTGGGGTTATGCTTGCCTTATTTGTTGATACCCGAATATAGACCTTTGGAAGCCTTGTACTTGACTTGGTTACAGTTGGTCAAGTATTGCTCGTCGATCTTCGATGGTGTTGATCTCGGTCTTCGATCTCGATATTGTATTCTACCGGAAGAAGCAAACATCGGAAAGAAAGGGGAACAACAATCAACACATGGCATCGATGCAATGCTCAAGCAAGGATGATGATATGACAAGTTATTTAGAGATCAAATGAAACCCTAGGGCATTCTTGACCATTTTAAACAGGCTCCAAGGGTGCAAACCCTGATAAAGGAGGAACCCCGGAATCACCTGTGAGGGGTTGATTTGTTCTTCTAATTAAACTTGTAATTAAAGTTTTTGAACAATGCACCTATTTGTTGGTATTATTTTTGCACATTGATATCATATATACCCAAGCATTAGTTCTAAAGCCCTTCTTTAAGTGGTTTTGGCAATTAAAACATAAAAGAAATACCACAAAGGCAATTAGAGTAATTCCAATTGCTATAAACTCAATCTAACAAAACCTACTAAAGTTAGTATTGTGTTGTACGCTTACTTGCATTATGGTATTGATGATTGTATTCCTTATGTTGATTGTGGCAATTGCTAATTTGCATGTATTTCCTTTGATGACGATAGCTGCGATTATATCGGAGACCAGAAGACGTGGTTATTATTTGGGTTATTATGGTATTCTCAAAAGAAGTCCAGGGCCATATATTGCTAGATTGCTGATCTCAGGGAATCCACCTTCTTTCACTTAAGCCTTGTCCTACCGTTTTACTTATGCATGTTTTTTCTACTATTTATGCAAACTGCATTGCTTTGTATTATGATGATCTATATTTGGCAGTGGCTTGGATCTTCCAAGACCTGACACATTTGTTATGCTAAGTGCAACCCCTTTGATGACACCTACCTGTCCCTAGTATGGTAGATGGTATAATACACCCTAAACCTTTGGAGACCCTATTTTAGCCAAAGCAGAACCATATGATGGGAAGACCCCAGAAAAGTTTTCAGAATGTTTTATGATGAAACCTTGGTGAGGTTTGACCTACCAAGAGAAGTTTGAGAAAGGAAAAAGGTTTTGTTTTACAAACTGCTGGAAAAAAGAGGAGGAAAAATGTTTACAAAAATTCACCTGGTTCTTTGCAGCTTTAGCTATAACAACTTAACCCGTGCAACCACATTACTCCTATATGGGAAGGGGCTGGACTCGAAGTTGTTTACTCTGGTATGAGTTGTCTCGCAACTACTACAGGAGATTTCGGTCTCTGGAGGTTGGGTCTACTCCTATAAGGGTCCATGTGAAGCATCGATCCGGAGAATAAACGAACGGTCTGCGGGCCGCCATGCATTACGATGGGCCTCTCATTGAAAGCGCACACTTTGTGTAGTGAAAAAGGCGATCCGATTGGTCCACGGTACCCGATGTCCTGGTGTTGACGGGAATGACTCATAGGTTAGGCACTTGTACTAGAGAGGGCATTCTGAAGGTCTTGACTGGTTACTCGACCCATGATCCATAGGGGATCAGGGCAGGGTACTCGGATGGTGTGGGTAAAGCGTACAACCTCTATAGAGTGTAAATCTATTCGAATAGCCGTGTCCGCGGTTATGGACGGGTTGGACAAACTACTATAGAACAGTGTTGGTTTTGTTTTGAAAAATATTTCAGAAAAGCAAAGGCTTTTGGAAATGTTTTGACCATGGGATGGTCGGAAAGGATAAAGGTTTAGACGATGGGATGGTCGGAAGAAAAGGAAAGGAGTTGGTCATGGGATGACTGGAAGGAAGGCAAATGGGTGACCACATCCAAATAGGTTACACGTTTTTCAAATGTTCCCAAAAAGGTTTGTACAAGTTTTTCATCAAAGATATGTAGAAGTTATATCTACAAAAGAAACTATTTGAGAAAATAACCTCGCTTGGAACCCTCCTATTACCACAGCCATATTGCATATCCTCCTGTTATTATAATCTCTTTTAAGGTGGTTTGCGAGTACATTCAAAGTACTCACTGACATTGTCCCTGGCTATTAACTTGGTCAGATTCGAGAAGTACATGGAGACGAAGGTGACGTTGACGTCTATGCGAGCTAGGTTAAGGCATGACTCGGGCTCTATGCTTAATGAAGTTCCGCTGATGATTATTGATGTATCCTTAATGGCAAATAAGGTATGACATGTATTCTCTTAAGTAATGGATGTTTACTTGATACTTGTCGGTTATGTGCCACGACAGACTGATTAGGGGATCGTGGTGTATGCATAATAGAGCTTCTTGGAGGATTAATCCGAGGGCCCCATATTAGAGGATAGTTATGTCGTTGCTTAGGACAAACCAGAACCAGATGCAAGATATAATGGCGTTGCTCGTAAACCTGTAGAACAAGACAAACAAGCATTAGACAAGTGTGCCTAGAATGAAATGAGCAATCAAACAAAGTGTTTCTTACAATTTCAGCAAATATAAAATACTCATGTAATTTTAGCAAATATATATGGAAGTAGTGGTATCTCATGGAATGCAAGAGTCGTTGGGTTACTCAGAATTTGCGGTGAGCTACACGGTGGCATGGGTTACTATCATAGCTAAGAATAAACCAGATAGAAATTATAACGGCATCAAAAGAGAACTTCTAGAGCAGGGATGCAAACTATGAGTGAACTACATAGTAGAGGATAGTTATGCCTTTGCTCAAGGCGAACCAGCACCAGATAAGGAAGTAACGGCATACCTTGTGAACCTGTAGAATAGGCTATGCAAACCAACATGTTCATTGTTCCATTTTGAGCTCTATGCAAGAAAAAGAAAATAGTTAGTGATGCAGCTTTTGAAGAACCAAATAGCAACAAAAAATTATAATCGAATTAGTATGAAGAGTTTAAATGGATACTATAGGATAGCAAAATGATGCCAAGGAGGAAATAATAGCAGGGACTGATATCAGGACAAACCAGATAGATTTAGTAACTATAGAGCAGGGAATCCACACTAATATTTTACACTGACTTTAGATTTTGCAAAAAATACGTGGTAGCATGCAATTACTGTTGTATGGAGTAGCTAAGAACATGTGCATGACAAAATAACAGACATGTGCATGACTTGAAATTTGTAGAGCAGCGAATGCAAACCAACATGTCTAATGAACTTGTATGTACTAGCAGGAAGAACAGGCATGCCCAGTGACTTGTATGTACTAGCACGATTACGAAAATGCAGTTCACTATGACATGCTTGAACCTGCTATACTGCTGACAAAACAAAAACGGGTTGGAGATTTGGTTAACCTTGGTCGGAGAGGCGTCTAAGAATCTTCAGTACCGTGCGGGTGACGTCTAGGTCACCGAGGGTGCTAAGGTTGCGGTGGCTATTGGTGTCGGGGAACCAGATCTTGGGAGGTCGATGCCGGATTAAGCATGGTGGTTGATAGCATCATTGAGGCAGATCCAGTGCAGTGAACGGCGACGGCCAAGCAGCTGATCTAGAGAGGTGGACATGGAACTCCTTGAACCAGATCACGTCTGATGTACACCGGTGAAGCGGATCCGGTATAGTTGGGTAGCTTTCGGAGGCCGAGAAGCAGAGCTTGGGCGGTCGATGATGCCATCAGCGTGGTGAACGACACCGCAGCTTCGGTGCAGTGGCAGAGAGACCCGGTGAACTACATCCGATGGGTGAGCACCGGTGAAGTGGCTCCGTGGCGGTGCACGAGACTGTAGCTCAAGTGGGTCCGGTAGCCGTGGAATTGCGGCCGGCCGGTGCACGTGGTTGTCGTGGAGGTGAGGGCATGGGAGAGGGGGCTGGGATTTTTGGAAGGACCAACAGGAATATCTGCACGAAACGGGACTAAGGAGGTGAATAGAAATATAATTATGATCGTGCCCCCAAGCTATCGACTTTAGCTTGCCTATAGGGCGTCAGAACAAATGGGTAGAATGGGAATTTTAAAGTCAAAGGTTTTTGAAATGGAGGGACGCGAAATGCTTCAAGGTCAGTGTGTGATTTTGCTACTTTATTGAGATTTTGAATTTGGCGACCATCCATCTAATAATAATATACAAATGGTACTACCCCGGTGGGATATTTTGCCTCAAAGTTTTTGAAATGGAGGAGCGGGAAATGCTTCAAAGTTGGTGTATGGTTTAGCCGCTCGACTGAGATTTTGAATTTTACTAGCGCCTATCTCATAATAATACAAAAATGGTACTCCCACGGTGGGAGATTTTGCCTCAAAGTTTTTGAAACAGAGGGGTGGGAAATGCTTCAAAGTCGCTGTGTTGTTTTGCCGCTCGATTGAGATTTTGAATTTGGTATCGTTGATCTAATAATAATATAAAAATGGTACTTCCCCGGTGGGAGATTTTTCCTCAAATTTTTGAACCGATTAGGCGGGAAATGCTCCGAAGTCGGGGTGTGTGATTTTTCCATTCGATTGATATTTTGAATTTGGCTAGCGTCCATGTACTACTGGTAGTAGTAGTAGTAGTAGTAAAAAAGGTGGTAGAATGTACGACTATATGGTCAGGAATTCATGGCCGAGAGTCACATCAACTGATCATCCATATAACCACACTTGAGGTACTCCCTGTGTTCGGTATTACTACTAGGCCAGAGTAGTATTCCTGAAATACTAGTACAACTTAGTTCAGAGAATTAACTTCACCTATTCACTTTATCGCTAGTTATTGCATGCAGTAGTAATCCTACAATCCAGCCAATGCACGTGGCCATCGTATGTAATTGAAAACATGCAACCCAATGGATGCACTCCCGTGTTAACAACATGAGCGGCCGGGAGCATTACAGGACGTGGTGGTTCATATTTTTGGTCAACTAGATGAGTAATTGAGCAAAACTAGGAGCATTAATTGGTCCTCCGCCCTAGAAATTGAGCCTGTACAAATAATTAAGGACCATGCTATTGAGCAAACATGAGGTTTTTAGCTCAACGGAGCATACACCCCATCTCGCTAAACGATGAGCATTCAACGACACAGCCAAAAAACGAAATTGAAAAATGCAAAAATTCCATGCAAAAAATGGAAAATGCTCTGCGTTTACGTGTGCCCCGAGGGACCAGGGAGCACACGTTTTCACCTAAAATTTTGGGATAATTAAATACAATGAGGTTATGATACTACTACTACTCCTACTAGTATCTTCCTACACCTACACATTCACGTGCTCCTAGGAGTCGTATGATGGTGTGCACGACCGTTGTCCCGTAATTAGTGCGTGTGCACATGCGCGTGCCCGTACCAATTTGATGAAACGCGCTTGCGATTGCCGTGTGCATGCCGTCATCTCATTTCCACATGCTTTGCTTGGTTTTCCTAGGCTTTTGTTTAAATGTGTGTCTCTAGAACCACTTCCTGTGCCAGCCGACAGGACCGAGACCACACGAACACCATCATCCATGGCCGGCAAGAAGCAGGAGGACTCGCCATGTGCTGGTCTCCGTAAGGGACTCGTCGAGAAGATAGGTGACATCTTATGTTCGATGGACGACTTCGACTACTACGCCGCCTTCCGGGCAGTCTGCAACGCCTGGCATCTCTTCATAGAGGAGCGCTTTATGCCAGCCAACTGGATTGTTCTAGAGCACCAATTGTCAGAGAAGTATCTGATATTCGACGCCGCCATCATGTTGATGAATGTGAGAACTGGCCGCCACCTTGATAAGAAGATTAGCCGGGTTATTCGCAGGTGCTTTCTTGATATTCATCTGTATATATGCAATTATTTTTTTGCATTCACATCCTTACTATTTGTTTTTCAATTTCTGTTTCTTTGTCCACTTGTTGCCCAAGGTTTTTCTCCATGGTTTACCTTGATTGAATTTCAGTCTGTTTACTTTGACTGAATCTCTCTCTCTAGAAGGTACTTTTATGTCGGTAGCACAACTGGTAGCCTCCTTGTACTTGGACAGAGGGTGCAGCCGTACAAGACCCGGTTGTACAACCCCTTCTCAGACGCTATCAAGCGCCTGATGGTAGAGATACCGACCGACCAGGTGGCTTCTGTCACTGTGATAATGTTTATGTCGTTGATGGTGTTTACATCAAACCATCAGATCACCACCATTCGGTGGGCGGATGAGGGCACGGAGGAAGGGAGTGGCCCGGTCTTTGGTGACGGGTGGTACTCACCGTATGAATTCATGGAACTCCGAAGCATGACTTCTTACACCGGTGATGTTTTCATCACAGACGGATATGGGTCTATCCTCTTGACTATGTATGATGCTACTCATGGATATGTCCAGCTGTAGTGCTCCGAAAAAACCCTGGAGATGCATCCCACTGTTGCAGGCCTTGTTTCGGGCTGCCAGTTCCCAGAGAATCTTTTTTACCTCGTCGAGTCCGACGGGGAGTTACTGTTCTATGTGAGTGGACCGGTCTACGGTGGCCAGCCGGTTGTTTACCGGGTTGATACCTAGACTGTGTCATTCAGCCAGTAAGAGGCATCGGAAGTTGTGCTCTCTTCGTTGCTGACAATCGGTGTGTTTGCATCGATAATGCTAGGGTACCCACGGTGCAGGCCGGCATCATATACTATGCAGACCTATCCGAGATTAGATCTTACAACTTTGAGGCTCTTGCATGGGAAGAGGAGCCAAGGGTTGTATATGGGTATGGAGTAGGAGGATTATGGATCAATGACCGTACTTTCGAACTCGATCGATTTCTAGTAGAGTATTGCAGAATCGTCGAGCATTCTGAGCTGCAGATGTGGCGCCTTATGGCGAGGATGGTACCACCCACTACAATTACTATGACGGCTATCCGTCAGATTGATGGATTGTGTGGGTCTGCTCCTGATGTATTCTCTTCAGGTCATCTCTTTGTGTGTTCACTTTGTTGAGTGAACGTTTATCAATTTTGCAAGTTATACGGTGGCCATGTAATACAATGGATCTTCTCCCTATTCCAGAAGATCGTGTGTTGTACCTCTTACAATTTCACTATTTTTGCATGTACGTGTAGTAATTCTGATAGATGCTCGGTTTTTGTAACAATCCTCAAACAACTTACAACTGTGAATTACAATACATTATTACAATCATCAGTAAACTTGGCAGTAATAAATTGAAGCATAAAAGTTGCATCAGAGTCCAAACAACTAAAAAAATACCATAAATGGTGTTATAGAAAAGGTCTCTATGGAGCTTGCATCGTAAGACATGTAACAACTGGCTGCCCATGAGAGCTGTGGATGAGATTATTAAGTATATTCTATGTCAAAGCTTGGATTATTTTAAATTCGTATAAGTCTTTGCGTGCTATGGTGATTACTGAATCAGTTTTGTTGGATTTTTGCTCAAAAATATCACGGGCATCTTGGAGGGCATCCTCAAATATTCTTTCGGCTGGAATAAGAGGATCAGTCGAAGCGGTGTTCCATGAGCAATAGGTATTATCATTGTTGATGTGCGAAACAAAATCTAAACTTGGAGAAGTGGGTCTTTGTTCGGCATTCAGAGGGTCACTTGTAGCCTGAAACAAACACAAAAAAAGTTATAACAGCATTAACATGCAATAAGACCACCATGAATTTTAAATGTGTAAGTACAGTAATATATAAGGAAGGAAGCAATTAACAGTGGTGGCTCATACATCTATTTTTTCTTGAATAACTGGACCAGTTGGCGCCATGGAGCGATGCGAGCATGTGCTGCTCTATGAAATGATTACTCTACTTGAAGATGGCTGAGAACAAGACAAAGCAAGTTACCTAAACAACAGACTTGGTAAACAAACTACAAGTTCATTTCAATAACTATGCGAGCAATCAACCAAAGTACCTGATGTAGACTACTCAAACTAGAATGTGCAAAACATGAATAAAACGAATATGAAAACTAAGCCATTATGTTTCTCATATATAAATAGCCAGGCACTACCCAACAAAATCTGCCACTGATTTAATCATAGACAAAAAAGAGTAACTCAGTCAACAAAAATACATCATTTGTGAGCCTCGAATATACTAGCCAGATAATTTCAGACAAACAATGAATCAAGCAATCGTACATTGAGTTATTCATGAACAGCCAGATAATTTCAATGGTTCAGTAGCCTGAGAACAACAAACAGAACCATCAAGTGCCTCCTATTAAAATAGCCAGTTCATGTAATGTAACTATGATACACAGTAGATACAAGAGTGAGATGAAGTGCACAGAGTTCCTTATGATACATGTGTATTATACAGGATCTAATCACTAGTGACATAGGTACGATTACTCGGGTGCTTATTATTTGCTGCCCTATACTGGGTAAAAGGCTTAAGGCCCATAAATGTTTTGGATGATAGCCCAAGAAAGCAACTGACAAAGGCTTTGATTGTATTAGTAAAGAGACTATGAAACGACATTGTGTTGGTATTATAATTACGCATGTATGAAACCTATCCGCATACAGCTTTGAGACCCGACCTATTATATATAGGACGGGAGAAGCCTAAGGGAGGGTACCAAAATCTACAGGACAACATGTAATAATGCGATTACTCAATATTCAAGCGATTTTGACTCCATTGTTTTCCTGACATCCGATGAAATCCCCAGCGTTCTCTTTTCCGCGAAACCCTAAGTCCATCACCATGGGCATTGCCGAGGTTACCCCTGATCAGCTAGTGTGGCCTTGTTCTTATTATCAGCCAACTGGGATGCAATACACCCGGCCTATCCATATCTAGGAAATTGAACTAAGCACATGGAACAAAGGCATACCATAGTGGGTCTAAAATGTTTGACGCCCTTTTTTGGCAAAAAAATATGAAAACAAGAAAGACAAATGGTAAATTTAAGCAAACAAATGCGGAAAGGACTAAACTTTGGCTACCAAATTTTGGGTGGGGGGCCTTACTTAGGTGTTACACGAGATCTATGGAGGCTCGTGTGGAGGGTGGATTATGTACTCCATTGTTGCTCCTCTGCATAAAGGTAAGGCCAACTGTAAATAAAAACAGGTTTCAACATGATATACATTGGCATGAAGTGAAACAAAAGTGATGGGGTCTTATGAGATTATAGGATCCATTCAATCTATGATATTGTGTGCAAATTGAGGCTGCTCCTTGCATAATAATAATAGAAAACAGTTTGAGCCGGCGGTTAAGAGGGATCAAATCAACAGTACATAATGGTCAAATAGTATGACGTGTGTAAATGTGTAGTATAGGATAGCAGAACAATAGCACGGTGGAAATACTATAGTTTGTAAATCAGCGAATGAGAGAGATATTATATAATCATATCTCATGTGGACAGGTACAACAGAGAATGTAAACAAATATGTTAAGTGACTAAGAATTCACAAAGAAATATACATAAAAACAGTTCAATGTGTGGAGTTTAAGCCTAACCACAACGGGTTAATTTAGTACATAACAAGTATATCAAGTAAAGATCCTGTTAGTTAGGAAATTTAGCATGAATACAGTACATTCCCAACAAATAAATTGCGTAGGGAGATCTAGTTTTACCTCGGTCAGGGCGGCATCTAAGCCTCCTTCGCATCCTCACGGGTTATGTCGAGGTCTCTGAAGGTGCTACGGTCATAGTGGGTGTCGACGACGTGGAAGCAGATCTTGGGCGGGCGAGGATACAAGCAGCACGCTAGACCATGGCATCCGTGGAGCAGATTCGAGGCGTTCAATGATGTGATCAGCACAACGGACAAGAGGGTTCGTTGATCAGATCAGGTTTGGCGGGTATGCTGGCTAAAGTGCAGTGGTTGTTTCGGTCGGTGACATATTCCTGGAGTAGAGAGGGGTAGGGTTTAGGTACTCCTAGTACTATACTAGGAAAAATACGAGTGAAGCCCCCCACCCACCAAATTCAATAGGGGTTGAATGGGAATTTCGATGTATCTGAAATTTTGGGGCACAAATTATGTCCGGATACACGGGATATTTTACCACTTTATTTTGGTTTTGAATTTGGTCATGGTCCATGTAATAATAGAAAATTGGTGGGTTGTACTCCCTCTCTGTTCAGGAATCCAAGGCCGTACTCCCTCAATCCAACACCTCAACTGATCATCCATGGCCGTACTCCCAATGCTCAGGATCTCGAAGAAGAATGGATATCATACTTAGGAGTTTCAAAAAATTATGAGATAAATTACATCATGTTGGGAGGATGATGTTATACAATGATGAAAATTTGCAAGTTCCAACTCATATTCATTTCACGTTAATGTTGGGATCCATCTTATCAACAAGTTTTTTTACATCATAGGTGATACCCTAAGGTCATCCACAATGTGTAAAAATGCACACCTTAAGGGATATGTGGCATCCGCTAATTAAGGTTCACCTTATACTGTGTGGAGAGAATAAAGATATCTTGTGAACCTCAAAAGCTTATTGGTTGCCCATAGAAAATATAAAAATCATTTCTCCTCTCTCCTTATTTCTCATGTGATCGTTTTTAAAAGGGGTTCAAAAATTTCAAGATCCTACATCTTAGATAGAAGTCGAACTAGTCGTCAAAACTCTCCGTGGTTTCTGATATAATAACTGACCACTCCATGGGTACCTCTAAAATCTTTTTCATAAAACTTTCAAAGCAACCTACAATTTATTACTTGTAGTTCAAATTCGACCTTATTTCGGTACATCAACATAAAGTCATTCAAGTGAATGGAGTTATATAGCTAGGAAGCTTGAAAACTGCTAAAACATGGGATCGCAAGTACGACATGTTGTTGATCCCCTATATATCTGAATACTTGGATTGTGGCAATTCAAATCCACTATTCTTCACACTAGCTTTACAGAAAAGAACGATCTCATTATCACTGAGAAAATTGAGAATGTTCTTTCCTGGTAGTTGGATACTCAAACCCACGGTACTGCTTCTATCAGAAGATGCACACATCTACCTTTGAAATGACATTTAATGCAAGAGCAATCTACCGTGCTTACTTGTAGCTCAAGTTTGACCTGATTTTGTTAAATGTCAACATGCAAAATCTTAGCAAGAAGTTGAACCTATCGTCAAAACTCTCATTGTTTTCTGATATATTAATTGTGACCCCTCGAAGGGTACCTCGAAATTAAAAGCTTTTTCGTCAAACTTTCAAATCAAAAGCTACAATTTACTTGTACTTTCAAATTTGACCCAATTTCGATAAATCGACATAAAGTCATTAAAATGGGCAGAGTTAGCTAGGAAGTTTGAAAGCTCATAAAACATGGCAATCATTGGTACAACATGCTGGTCCACTATATATGTCTGTAAACTTGGCTTGTGGCGTTCACATCCAATATTCTTTGGACTTTTATTAACGGAAAAGAACAACCTCGCTCATCTTCACTCAAAAAATGTAGAACTAAATGTTCTTTCCTGATACTTGGAAACTCACACTGACGGCATTATTTACTATAAGAAGATGCACCGATCTACCTCTCAAAATACAGTTAATTCAAGAGAAATCTATCGCGCTTACTTGTAGCTGAAGTTTGACCTAATTTCGTTAAATTGTCAAGATGCAAAATCTTAGCAACAAGTTGAAACTATCATCAAAACTCTCGATGTTTTCTGATATATTAATTGTGACCCCTCGATGGGTACCTACAAAAGATTTTTCGTAAAACTTTCGGAGCAACCTACAATTTACTTGTAGTTTCAAATTTGACCTAATTTCGATAAATCGACATAAAGTCATTCGGTCAAATGGGTAGAGTGAGCTAGGAAGTTTGAAAACTCATAAAACATGGGAACCGTTGGTACAACATGTTGGTCCACTATATATGTCAGTAAAATTGGCTTCTCGTATTCCGATCCAATATTCTTTCGACATTTCTTTACTGAAAAGAACAACCTCACTCGTCATCACTCAGAAAATTGAGAATTGAATGTTCTTTCCCGATAGTTGGAAAATCACACCGACAAAACTATTTAGTACCAGAAAATGCACACATCTACCTTTGAAAATTCATATATTTCAAGAGCAATCTATCGCACTTACTTGTAGCTCAACTTTGACCCAATTTCGTTAAATAGTGTCATGATGCAACATATTAGCAAGAAGTTAAACCTGTTGTCAAAACTCTTGGTTGTTTCTCATATATTGATTGTGACCCCCTAATGGGTACGATACCTCCAAAAGTTTTTTCGTAAAACTTTCAGAACAACCTACAATTTTAGTTATAGTTCAACTTTGACCTAATTTGCATAAATCGGCATGTAGTCATTCAAGTGGGCAGAATTAATTAGCTAGGGAGTTTGAAAACTCAAAAAGCATATGGGATTTGTAAGTAAAACACGTTGGTCCACTTAATATGTCTAGAAGCTTGGCTTATGGCATTGATATCCATATTCTCCGGGCTTTCTTTACGGAAAAGAACCATCTCGTCATCACTCGGAAAACTGAGAATTTTCTTTCCTGATAGTTGGAAACTCACACTGATGACATTGTTTACTATAAGAAGATACACCCATCTACCTCCGAAAATACATTTAATTCAAGAGAAATATACCGTGCTTACTTGTAGCTCAAGTTTGACCTAATTTCGTTAAATCGACAAGAAGTCACTAAAGTGTGCGAAGTTAGCTAGGAATCTTGAAAAATCCTAGTACTAAAAACTTGGGTATTACGTATAAGAAACTGTGGTCCAGTTTGTGTGATAATTGGGGAGGTTGCATTTTCTTTTAACTGTGGTAGGTCTCGTAGGAGCGAGGTGCTTGAGAGTTAACACGGTCAGTGGAAGTACAAGTTACATCAATGACCTCATAAAAATGAAAATTGCACCCAAGTCCATGCATTTAGCACAAGGACCCTGAAACTGAACAATAAAGTGTGTGTTGAGGTTTGCACATATTAGCATTCATCGTGCTAAAGTCTATCAGTAGAATATTTGTAGATGCTAAGAATGGAAAAGAAGATCCAATAGTTAGCAATGTTTGGATTTGTTAGTCTTGATCCAACGGTCAATGTTCGAAGTTATTCATACACAATACAGTGTTATGGTATGGTAAGAGATAAGAAAGATAAAGATAAGATAAGAAGTACTGTGAATGGCTGATCTTTTGAGTAACCTTCCCTCCCGATGTTTGGGAAGCAAGTGAAAATTTTGAAAACCGGAAAAGTTTGAATTTTTTTGCCACCAAGGACCAAAGTGGTTTCCTTCCTATGTACTCGTCCTCTCTACTCCACACCAACGCGGATGCTGAACATGCCAGAGAAACAGAGCCGCCATACCAAGGCACACGTGCGTAGCACCACACTGTGGATGAGGGAGAGATCAGCTAGGCCGGTGCGCGAGGGGAAAGGGGAGGAGAGAGGGAGGATGGATGGTGAGAGGTAGCGAAGGAGAGAGAAAGCACACAATTTTTCTTGTGTGCATAGGTCCTGAAATTTACTACTAGCAGAGTGGCCGCAGGAGTACCTCGTGTTAGCAACCCATCATAACTTTCCTTTGACATCAAACTTCCTTCAACTTCTCTTCACAGCTGCCGTCTTACCCTGCCTACGTTTTATTCTCTCAGCATGTACAATGCATGGACAGAGGTGAGCATACGTCTAAGCAAAGAAATGAGTACTTCTATTAGTGTACTATAGTATTTGTTTTTTCCCTAGTAAGGACATCAACAATGTGTACAAAAGCACATCTTAAGGACTAGTATGTGGCATCCGCTAAGGTTCACCATATACATTGTGGTATTTTTAAGCCTAAGTTGCACCTCAAGCTTGTGGGTTACCCATACAGAATATAAAAATCATTTCCCCTCTCTCCATATTTCATGTGATTATTTTCAAAAGGTGTTCAAAATTTGCATGATGCAAAATCTTAGATAGAAGTCGAACCAGTCGGCCAAACTCTCCGTGGTTTCTGATATATTAATTAACCGCCCGATAGGTACCTCCAAAAGCTTTTGTCATAAAACTTTCGAAGCAACCTACAATTTATTACTTGTAGTTCAAGTTTTACCTAATTTCATTAAATTCAAGAGCAATCTATCACGCTTACTTGTAGCTCAAGTTTGACCTAATTTCATTAAACTGTCAAGATGCAAAATCTTAGCAAGAAGATAAACCTGTCGTCAAAACTCTCTGTGGTTTTTGATATATTAATTTACCCCCCTCCGATGGGTACCTCCAACAGCTTTTTCATAGAACTTTCAAAGCAACCTACACAATTTACTTATAGTTGTTAAAATTTTACCTAATTTCAATAAATCTGCATAAAGTCATTCAAGTGGGCATAGTTAGCTAGGAAATTTGAGAACTCATAAAACATGGGAAATCGTAAGTACGAAATATTTGTCCACTATATATATGTCTGAAAACTTGGCTTGTGGCATTTAGATCCATATTCTTCAGACTTTCTTTACGTGAAAGAACAATCTCGTCATCACTAGGAAAATTGAGAATGTTCTTTCCTAAGATAGTTGGAAACTCACACCAACAACATTTTTTACTACAAGAAGATGTACCTATATACCTTCGAAAATACATTTAATTCAAGACCAATCTACCACGCTTACTTATAGCTCAAGTTTGAACTAATTTTGTTAAACTGTCAAGATGCAAAACCTTAGCAAGAAGTTGAACTTGTCTTCAAAACTCTAAGTTGTTTCTCATATATTGCTTGTGACCCACGATGGGTACCTCCAAAAGCTTTTTCGTAAAACTTTTAGACCAACCTACAATTTACTTGTAGTAGTTAAAATTTGACCTAATTTTGATTAATCGATGGATAGTCACTCAATTGGGCAGATTTATTAGCTAGGAAGTTTGAGAACTCATAAAACACGAGAAATCGTAAGTACACTATGTTGGTCAACTATATATGTGTGAAAACTTGGTTTCTGGCATTCAGATCCATATTCTTCGGACTTCCTTTACATGAGGGAATAATCTTGGGATCACTCGGAAAATTGAGAATGTTCTTTCCTGATAGTTAGAAACTCACACAGACAGTATTGTTTACTACAAGAAGATGAACCCATCTACCTCCGAAAAGACATTTAATTCATAATAAATCAATCGCAAGTGCTTGGTTGTAGCTCAACTTTGACCTAATTTTGTTAAATTGTCAAGATACAAAATCTTAGCAAGAAGTTAAAACTATTGTCAAAACTCTTAGTGGTTTCTGATATATTAATTGTGACCGCCCGATGGGTACCCCAAAATCTTTTTCGTAGAAATTTCAAAGCAACCTACAATTTACTTGTAGTTTCATATTTGACCTAATTTCGATAAATCGACATAAAGTTATCCTAATGGTTAGAGTTAGCTAGGATGTTTGAAAACTCATAAAACATGGGAATTGTTGGTACAACATGTTGGTCCACTATATATGTCTGTAAACTTGGCTTGTGGCATTCACATACAATATTCTTCAGACTTTTATATACGGAAAAGAACAACCTCGCTCGTCTTCACTCGGAAAATATAGAATTGAATATTCTTTCCTAATAGTTGGAAACTCACACTGACGACACTGTTTCTGACAAGAAGATGCACTGATCTACCTCTGAAAATACATTTAATTCAAGAGAAATCTATCGCGCTTACTTGTAGCCAAGTTTTGTCCTAATTTCGTTAAATTGTTAAGATGCAAAGCCTTAGCAAGAATTTGAACCTATCGTCGAAACTCTCGCTGGTTTCTAATATATTAAGTTTGACCCCTCGAAGGGTACCTCCAAAAGGTTTTTCGTAAAACTATCAAAGCAAAACCTACAATTGCTTGTAGTTTCAAATTTGACCTAATTTCGAGATATTGACATAAAGTCATTCAACTGGGCAGGGTTAGCTATGAAGCCTGAAAACTCATAAAACATGGGAATCGCAAGTACAACATGTTATTGATCCACTATATATGTTTGTCAACTTGGCTTCTGGCATCCACAACAAATATTCTTTGGACTTCTCTTTATGGAAAAGTAGAACCTCACTCGTCTGCACTCGGAAAATGTAGAATTGAATGTTCTTTCCTGGTAGTTCGATGCTCACACCCACGAGACTGCTTATTACTACCAAAATATGCACCCATCTACCTCTGAAATGCCATTTAATGCAAGGGGAGTCTATTTCCCTTACTTTTAGCTCAAGTTTGACCAAATTTCATTAAATTGTCAAGATGGAAAATCTTAGCAATAAGTTAAACCTATCATCAAAACTCTCATTGTTTTTTGATATATTAATTGTGACCCCTCGATGGGTACCTCCAAATTAAAACCTTTTTCATAAAACTTTCGAAGCAAAACCTACAATTCACTTGTAGTTTCAAATTTGACCTAATTTCGATAAATCGACATAAAGTCATTAAAATGGGAAAAGTTAGCTAGGAAGTTTGAAAGCTCATAAAACATGGGAATCGTTGGAGCAACATGTTGGTCCACTATATATGTCTGTAAACTTGGCTTGTGTCATTCACATCCAATATTCTTCATACTTTAATTTACAGAAAAGAACAACCTCGCTCGTCTTCACTCGGAAAATGTAGAATTGAATGTTCTTTCCTGATAGTTGAAAACTCACACTTAGGGCATTGTTTACTACAAGAAGATGCACCGATTTCCCTCTAAAAATACATTTAATTCAAGAGCAATCTATCGCGCTTACTTGTAGCTCAAGTTTGACCTAATTTTGTTAAATTGTCAAGATGCAAAATCTTAGCAAGAAGTTGAACCTATCGTTAAAACTCTCAGTGTTTTCTGATATATTAATTGTGACCCCCCGATGGGTACCTCCAAAATAATTTTCGTAAAACTTTCAAAGTAACCTACAATTTACTTGTAGTTTCAAATTTGACCTAATATTGATAAATCGACATAAATTCATTCGGTCAAACGGGCAGAGTTAGCTAGGAAGTTTGAAAACTGATAAAAGATGGGAATCATTGGTACAACATGTTGGTACACTATATATGTCGGTAAACTTGGCTTCTGGAATTCAGATCCAATATTCTTCGGTCATTTATCTATGAAAAAGAACAACCTTGCTCGTCGTCACTCAGAAAATTGAGAATTGAATGTTCTTTCCTGATAGTTGGAAAATCACACCGAAGACACTTTTTACTACAATAAAATGTACCCATCTACCCCTGAAAAGTCATATATTTCAAGAAAATTCTATCACACTTACTTGTAGCTCAAGTTTGACCCAATTTCGTTAAATAGTGTCATGATGCAAAATCTTAGCAAGAAGTTAAACATGTTGTCAAAACTCTCGGTTGTTTCTCATATATCGATTGTGACCCCCGATGGGTACCTCCAAAAGCTTTTTCGTAAAACATTCAGAGCAACCTACAATTTACTTGTAGTATATAGTTAAAATTTGACCTAATTTTGATTAATCGGCATAAAGTCATTCAAGTGGGCAAAGCTATAAGCTAGGAAGTTTGAGAACTCATAAAATATGGGAAATTGTAGGTACAATATGTTGATCCACTATATAGGTGTAAAAACTTGGCTTGTAGCATTCAGATCCATATTCTTTGGACTTCTTTTACGGGAGGGAATAATCTCAACATCACTCGGAAAATTTAGAATGTTCTTTCCTGATAGTTGGTAACTCACAGTGACAACATTTTTTACTACAAAAAGATGCACCCATCTACCTCCGAAAAGACATTTAATTAAGGATAAATCTATCGCGCTTACTTGCTTGTAGCTCAAGTTTAACCTAATTTCATTAAATTGTCAATATGCAAAATCTTAGCAAGAAGTTGAAACTATCATCAAAATTCTTGGTGGTTTCTGATATATTGATTGTGACCCCTCGATGGGTACCTCCAAAAGATTTTTCTTAGAACTTTCAAAGCAACCTAATGGGCAGATTTAGCTAGGAAGTCATTCAAATATCGACATACAATTAATTCAAGAGCGATCTTTCGTGCTTACTTGAAGCTCAAATTTGACCTAATTTTGTTAAACTGTTAAGATGCAAAATTTTAGCAAGAAGTTGAACATGTCGTCAAAACTCTCGGCGGTTTATGTTATATTAATTGACCCTCGAGTGGGTACCTCCGTAAGATTTTTCATAAAACTTTCAAAGCAAACTACAATTTACTTGTAGTTCAAATTTGACCTAATTTCGATAAATTGGCATAAAGTCATTCAAGTTGGCGGAGTTAGCTTGGAAGTTTGAAAGCTCATAAAACATGGATATCGTCAGTACAACATGTTGGTCCACTATTTATGTCTTAAAACTTGGCTTATGTGGTATTTAGATCCATATTCTTTGAATTTTCTTTACGTAAAAGAACAATCTTGTCATCACTCGAAAAATTGAGAATTAAATGTTCTTTTGTGATAGTTGAAAACTCACACCGATGATATTGTTTACTACATAAAAATGCACCCATCTACCTCTGAAAATATATTTAATTCAAGAGCAATCAATTGCCCTTACTTGTGTAGCAAAAGTTTGACCTAATTTCGTTAAATTGGCAAAAAATCACTAAAGTGTGCAAAGTTAGCTGGAAAGCTTCAAACATCCTATTTCTAAAAACTTTGGAATTATAAGAAACCATGGTCAACTTTGTCTGATAATCATGGCAGAGTAATTTTCTTTTAATTATGGTAGGTCCCGTAGGAGCGAGGTGCTTTAGTTAACACGCGGTCGGTGGAAGTACAAGTTACATCAAAGACCTCATAAAAATGAAAATTACATCCAAGTCCATGCATTTAACACAAGATCCCTGAAATTAAGCCAAAATTTGTTCTGAAATAATCTGCATTCTAGCTGTTACTACTACTAAGTAGTAAATAAGAACCCATAAAACAGAGTGATCGTACTCTCTATTGGAATAGTAACTTGGACTGGTTGTTCACATATCTAAGAACTACTAGTAATAATTTCTCAAAAAAGTACCACTAATAAATACAGTACTAGTTTGTCTAATTTTTTCTAAGATGTATGTTAACACTGATATTGTCTTTGAATATAAATAAGCTATGTAGATTATGAAATATGATGAAATAACTAAATAGTAAAATAAATATTCAAAATAGTTTTACCTTATGATAGAAAGAAGGTAAATTATCCGACACACACAAGCATTCTATTATCGCTCTAAACTCTCGCCATTGCAACCAACCTTAAATTTTCAAGATTCTATGGCCGAATATATACTGGCACGGTATACAAATATTTGCTAAAACATGCCGTCGGCGTGACACCAATATTCCTAAAATGTTGATCACGTCCGACAAACCTATAAAATACAGTCACAATTATTCCGTATAAAAGGTAGTCACATATCGACTAGATAATAAATTTATGGGTCAACCAAGATTATCGATAGATATATGCGCATATATACGTCACCCTCAAACAATTAGCTGTTATAGTTAGCTAAACTACCTAGAACAAAGGCTGCACTATATTTGCGTGACAAGTAAAGAAAGCCTAACGTGTGGCTACCACTAATCTGCATGGATTAGATGGCACCGCGTCATGATTAACTTAGTGAAATAATGATGAAGTAATTATCAAGCCCTATCCTAGCTAAAGCCCACGCAATGACTAAGAGAAAGGTACAGTCGGTGCGTGTGCATGCGGGGGATTAAAAGCCCATTTTATATAGTAGCTGCTTAATTAACATAGATGTGGATTAGTGGCCAAAGCCCAACAGAAATATCATGCCTTGGCTTCTCCCATCGCGCAGCGAACCGATATGCATATACCGAGTTTAGGGATGTAAATGGTATAGATAATTTCCGCTCCGAATCCGCATCCGCGTCTGTTTTTGAGGATATGGTATACATTTTTAGATATCCGGCGGATATGGATGAGGATGCAGATATTTGTCAAGCGGGTATCCGACGGATATGGTAGCGGATATGGTATTGATGATATCCGACGAATAAGGATAATCCGATATTTTATGCGGATTATCCGAGATACTTAAATAGGATAATCCGATAAATTTAGCACAACCCCAATATCCAGACAATCTAGTTAGTGTATCGGCTAGCTATGCATGCTACATATGCATGTTATACTATGCTATTACCAATCTTGCACTTTTATACTACTGTTATCTAGTGTTGCACGCTTTCTTGTCATTTCTTTTGCATAAACTAAATAAATTTTTATTTTTCTACGTGTATTTGTTCGATTATCCTTTTCCGATCCGAGTCCGCTCTGAATCTGCTCCATATCCATAATCCGATATAATCCGCATTTGAATCCGCATCCGGCTATTATCCGCTCCGATCTGAATCCGCCAAAAAAATATGGTAAAGGATATCGTAATAGCAATATCAGATTCGATCCGATCCGTTTACATCCCTAACCGAGTCCACCGGAAAACTTGGCAGCCAATCTGCTAGGAGTCACGACGCCAACCTCTGCGCCCACGACCTCCATGATGGTCGTGCCTTCGCATCACTTGCTGCCCTATTTAAAGAGCAGCACACGCATCCGCCCGGAGTTAAAACTCTGCCAATTTATATTCCATCGATACACTGCGCTAGTGCTAGTCGCCATCGCCGCTTAGCTGCTGCACGCCGGCAGCATGACCCTTCTCTCGACGTCGTACACGAGAATATCATTTTGCGGCCCGAAAATTGAGACGCCAGTCCATCGCGGTACCCGAGTTGACTTTAATCACCGCGATTCGAAAAGTTGGGAGGTCAATTGCTGGGAAGGGTGTTCTGAGTGAATGATGGTCAAACCCAATATTTCCAAATCGCGCTCGTTAAGTCAGGATATTCCGTTACACTAGTTCCTGATGTGTCCCTTTTTCGCCGGTCTCTCTTCTTAGCCACCCTGCACGTGTCGTAGGGGCAAATCAATTACTATATTTTCCTAACTCCCGACACTGAATGCGGCTGTGGCGGCGGCGATCTTTTTTCTTCCCTTCCCCGACCTAAATCTGTCGGCAGCGGAGGTCCTTTTTTCTCCCTCCCCCGACACTGAATCTGGCGACGGTGGCCCAACATGTCTTGCAAGGCGAAGGTTGTAGATATAGCCGACTAATTCGGGTCCGTCTGGGCCAGAGTCTGGGGCTCAATGCGAAGCAGCGGCGAGGTCTTCAGCCCCGGTTAGCGAGGAGGTCAGCAAAGATTCTGCTCCCAACGTACCTACGAGCAGCGGATTAAAGAGAAAAGCAAGGCCGACGACGGATTGTTCGGCTCTAGTGGGCCGATGCGGCACCCAGATCTCGAAGAAAAAACGCGGAAGAAGAGCGAGAGGTGATTTTTTCTTATATGTGTCGTATCTTACAAGTAGATTAGTTACAATATAATAGAATCGAATAAACTAAAAATATCCCCTTTTTAATCTAATTAGGCACATCCTTCATACAAGGGACCCATATGAGTTCACAGTTCATGTTCACCAGTACACTGCAAAACTAGATTTTGGTTGCGAGAGGGTTGTGTTCGGGCAAGATGTGCATCTTCTTGTGAATTTCAAAGAGGTTGTGTCTGTTTCACAGCTTCTATATATGCTTCATGCTAGGATTCCCTGGGGTTGTAGAGAGAGGACAAAATTAGTGTGGCGCAACATGAATAATACCTATATACAAATTGAGCACTCCCATGAGCTTCAGATGGTTTGGGAGTGTTGTGCAGCTGATCGTAAGGTGAAAGTTGAAGCGATGATTGATGATATGTATGCAGATACTAGAGATCTCGTTGCTAGAGCTTCGGCTCCTAGAGACTATGAACCAATAGATGCTGATCTAGATAAGTTTAGTATACACTTAGAGGTGGATTCATACATGGCAATACTTGATGAGGGAGTTAATAAGCCAGTTTCGTCATGTATTGTGGAGATCACTGTCGATTTCAAAAACATAACTATTGATGAAATGAGAGAGATGATTAGTAAGGAAATCAGTATTAGCCCTAAGCAGATGGCACGAATCCGGTGGTGGCATCATAAGAAGCAGGAATTCATAGAGGTTTTGGATACTGAAGATCTTATGCAGATTATGCGATGAAAGAAGCAAACCAGGAAGGTGTTCTGCCTGGGTACCATTTCTGATATTGTTGAATAGGTTATAGTGGATTTAGAGGCCCCTATAGTGGCTAAATTGCATGAGGTGATCGACGTTGATGAGATCTAATGACAACTGCTACCCTAGGCTTGTCATATGGACTGTGGGGTTCCCCGGCCTGTATTTGTAACATTGACTGCTATTGCATTTAGATCGTGTTTATGTGATTATATTTGTTGAGAGATTGCGATATAATGTTCTGCGAGCTGTTGAGATTTTTGGACATGTCACTCACTGAAACCATCGTTGTTGTAATAAGACATAAGTAAATTGTAGTTGAGATGATTATGTTTCTTGCGATGACATACTGTACTTGTTTCTATTATTATGTTTGGTGGGAGATTGTAATGTAATGTTTTGTGAAACCATGACTAGACAAGTGATGGATAAATACATTGTAGTTGACAAGATTGTGTTTCTTCAGATGATGTACTGTACTTGTTTCTGTTATTTTGTTTGTTGAGAGATTGTAATGTAATGTTTTGTGAAACCATGACTGGACAAGTGATGCGTAAGTACCTTGTAGTTGACATGATTTTGTTTCTTAAGTTGATGTAATATACTTGTTTCTGTGATTATGTTTGTTGAGAGATTGTAATGTGATGTTTTGTGAAACCATGACTGAATAAGTGATGCATAAGTACCTTGTAGTTGACATGATTTTGTTTCTTTAGATGATCTAATATACTAGTATGTTTTCTTAGGCAATGAAATTGGGATGGAGGGAGTACAAGTTTAATATTTGAAATAAGAATGTATGAAGACAAACCCTATTAGGCAGGAGACAGTAATCTAGGGAAAGGGCATGGTATCCATTAAACTATTGTAACATGCCAATTTAGTCATTGTTGCAGTGGTGATGCACTTCACTTTCCCCACTCTTTCATTCTCTCTCAAACTCTCTCTCTCTCTCTCTCTTCTCACCATCACCGATACCGACGCTTGCTCATTCGCCATGTTGTCCTGGTACAACGAGGACGACCAGTCCAGCAGCAAAAGCCTTCTCTCCTACATTGAGTATTCCTTCCACGATGTGAGTTCCTCTGTTTTCTTGGGCTAGGGTTAGGCATTGGTAAATCCCTCGATCTGAGCTCCATATGTGCATGCAATCATGTTCAATTCCATCTTTGCATTTACTTACAGGTACCATGAATGATCTACGACTCCGAATGGGAGGGCCTAGATCTCGATGGAGAAGTACCATGTGACCATGGCTAAAACTGAGGATATATGTTGCATTCTAAGGCAATAACACTGGGAGAAGGTTTTTGGGATGTACAAATCAGGTTTGTTTACATTATGTGCAATGCCGACATGAAGTAAAATGTATCGTGTATGTTCATAACATGATAGTGTGTTTTTTTAGGTTGGCCCGGTGTGTAAAGGAGTAGAGTGGGTGGATCTTGAGTGGCCAGATGCACTTAAGAAATGTTTGGCCTATTTTGGGAGATGTATGAGTTGGAAAGGTCGGGGAGATTTACTAATGCTTGTGATGCAACTGAAAAAATTACAAGCTATCAATACGAAATAAGGAGCTAGAACAAGAAATCGAGAATTTGTAATCAGAACTAAGTGACAGAATCAATGGGAGCTTGGTTGTTGGAACTGCAAAGAAGCTTCAAGATAGTCACAGGTTGCTGATTCATAATGCAGAAAAGGAGAGGGATTAGCTCAGGGAAGACAAGAAGAAGCTAGAGTACTGCATTGTGGATATGTTGAAGGAACATAAGAAGGTGCGTGAGGGTGAACAAGGATAGACTATAGAGGATAAAGGAAATTCTAGATGAATAATTTATGTTGTGCCAATGCCTGAAACTAGTTAACTATAAGACTTGCAGTTGCACTTTCTTAACTAAGCCAAACTCAATCCTCGAGAAAATTAATTTCATACGAACACAAATATCATGCATAGAGTTAAGTTCACGTTTACAAAATCACCACTGCAGATGATAAAATAGGCAGTTCACTACTAAATAGACATATGTTGGATTCAAGCGATCCTGGCCCGGAGCTGCTTGTTTTCCTCCCTAAGATCGGCCAACTCCTTCAGTACTTTGTCGTGCGCCTGCTTCAGGTTCGAGTGCTTCATCAAGGATTCGAGAAGTTTGTCTGTAACCATACAATTTTCCTTCATGATCCCTTTCATGATCTCCGTCTGCTTACTAGCCAGCGCTTACCTCCTTTAGTTTCTAGCACTTGTCAAAAAGGACCGCGACTTCAGCACACAGGTGGTCAAAGGCCAGCTTCTGGGAATTCTGCTTCTCCCTTTGGATGGCTATCTTGTCATTTAGCTAGGTCGCCAGGTCCTGATTGAGCTTTCGCCTCTTTCCCTGCAACAAAAATATATAGTATGGTTTGTTCAGTTCACCAGGACAAGGTGATTAGTTTCAATAATTAACTGAATCGACTAGTGGCACTATCATAATTTCAAGGAAGAAGCAATCTAGGACTAATCAACATTTTATGAATCGACTAGTGGAACTATGATAATTTCAATTTCAAAGACAAATAAGGTTTATCTGAAGTTTAGTGTGTTGTGGGTTTGTTCCCATGTCACCAAATAGTAGTGGCAAACACATAATGCAAAAACCCATGTCCAGATACAGAATGTAAAGAGCTCATGGTGTCCATTCATGAACATGAACACCTACACATGTCCAAATAGATAAGGAGTTGCCCTAGGATTCTTCTTGCACCCTATAACGGGAATCACACTTTAGCATTGCTCCCTGAACCCTAGATATTACAAAAACACTGGAGCACGAACTGATATTCGTGCCCCCTCTAACGGGAATCAGACTTGGGCATTGCTCCGATACGCCTCCAGACAAGCCCTTAGATCCTCGTTCTCTTTCTAAAGACCCTCGAGTACGGTGATCCCTCTGCTCATGTCCTCCTTCATATCTTTCACTACATCCAGGAATGGTTCCTGTCATGGTAGCTCGGATGACAACCTTGGTTTCCCTCGGTGACTTCGTCCTGCAAGAGGGTGCACCTTTCTCAAGATTCTTCTTCTCCTCCATGAGCTCGTTTATTATCTTGATGGCCTGTTTTTGCCTATTCAAGTTACAGTCGAGCACTTTCTGCAGCCTCACAATGTCACATGCAAAATCTAGCGAGATCTCCTTCTGCACAGATAATCGCTTGAGTAGGCTCTCATTAGCTTGGGTGAGGGAGCGTGCAAACTCTTGTTGGTTGTCAATCTTGGCACTGATCGTGACCACCTTGTCACGGTACTCGGCCTTCAATCGCTGCATCATTTATGTTAATTGAAATAGAAATTCTATAATTACACTCCAAGTTCCAGGTGAATACTAATACAAATCAAAAAATCCCCATTGAATCTATGGGAAGCAGTATTAAAAATGGACCTCGAGATCCAGTCATAATCACAATAAACTAATCCTAATCACAAAATCCCCATTGAATCTATAAACAGTGGTATTAAGAAAAGACCAAGAGATTCAGTCATAATCATGAAAACTAATACAACTCGAAAAAACCCGCGGGGCGGACACGATCTAAGGAATCCACATTACAACTCAGAGAAATAATAGTGTGGAGATTTGCTACCTCGTTGAGACGTGGAACAGGACCAAACGGGTCTTGCAATGCCTCCGCCATGGTGGATTCTAGCTCCACTGCTGGGCCTGTAATATGTAGAAGAGGAAGAGTAAGAAGAAGACTAAAAACAAGAAGAAGTAGAATACGATCATGATGGAGAAGGAGATGGAGAAGAAGTAGAACAAGAAGACCGTACTGGGAGGAGCCATTGCCTGCTAGAACATTCGGTGCCATTGTCGGGGGAGATTGGGCCTCAGTGAGAGGGGGGCTTGAGAGGCTGGTAGAGAAAGAACTGCCTGGCGGTGATCTCTCTCCTTTTACTCCGTGAGGATAGTCGACCGGCCTCTCCTCCGGGGAGCCATGGCTTGTAGGGGGACGGAGGTGGCGACAGGAGGAAGAAGATAGTGATTAGTGTGGTGTAGCATCCCAATTGTCTAACAATTGCAATGCTACTTGCCTAGTCTATATATTGCTACTTCCTACATGTCTTTATTGCATCATCATTATATCATGCTCATGTCACCATGCCACATTGTATTTGAGCATCATATTAAAACCCCTTTTATTTGGTTCTTATCCCATATGCATTTGTATTCTTATTAATTGTATTTGCCTCTTAATATATTGTAGTTGGTTCTTGATATATTGCTAGATGCCCAATTTGAGTTGAGGGCATATCTTTTAAACTCATTCCACCTATTAACTTGTCCATATCAACTTCCTTGTGATCATATCCTCCTTCCACCATATACATGTATGTGGCACATCCTTTCGTTCTTAGGTTTAATTCATGCCAGATATATTCTTATGGTTCTTTTCTTATTCTTCTAGAGCTTGCTCATTATGGTTTTCTCCAAACTAAGATAGATATACCATGGGCACATGCCCATCCGAAAAATCTTGGTTTATTTGCATCTTTATTTTTGGCAAATCTTCTCCTCACACATATGTGCCACATATTTTGTTTTCACAAAAATATGCCCACATGCATGCATGCATGTCCCTTATTGCATATCCCATGCAATCATAACCCTTGGCCTTCTTCTCTTTGTTTTATTTTATTTTATTTGAGCTTTGCTTTTAAATTCAAACTAGATGTTCTTTTGTTCTTGCATCTCTTAAACCCTAATCTAAACCTACCTCTTTGGTTTGACTAAACCAAACCATCCTCCTCACTCTAATCTACCTTGTCCACCCACTAATCTATCTAGATAAAACCCACCTAGAACTAAATTTCCCCCTCTCCTAATCTATCTTGGGACCTAAGTGACCAAAGACATCTATTTCACCATCTTTTTCTCTTGCTATTTTTCCAACCGTGGAGCAAAACTAACCCAACCTAGCTAGCTCAAAGTTGTCGGCTGCACCCTGTCCAGACCTGTGGCCAGCCCTCCCTCTCGCTAGCAGGCGACCCGCAGCGACGCCAGCCCACCAACATGCGTCCTCTCCCGGTTGTGGTTCGACCAGACCCGATGGATACGGTGCACGCCTCCTGTTTCTCTTCCCCGCGGTCTCACGTGCCGTCGCTTGTTCTCCTCTCTCCTTGGCATAAAGCGATCACCAGTCAGCTACCTCCCTATCCTCTCCAACCACTCCCAGATCGAAATCTGGGAGGACACCATCCCCCTCTGCAAGCAAACCAGCCCAGCCCCTAAACCCCAGCCACACCGTGCCATGGTCGCCGCCTTGCCGTCACTACTCTACTGATCCTCGCCGTCGGAAGCTGCAGCAAGTGAAGGGGGGCTCCGTGTCGCCTAGCTGGAGCAGAGCGGTTCAGGGAGCACGGAGGAGAAGACCACGCATCTCGCTGGACGCTGACGCCGTCCCCGCGCACCCAACGCTCGCCATCACCGACGCCGACATCTCCGTTTTCGCCTCAGCTTCGTCCAGCTCATAGGCACGCCCTCGGTGAGCTCTCCCTACCCTGTAGACACGGAGCTCGCTCTTGTCTCACCATAGATCGCCACGCCGCACGCGCACGCCGCGCACAGCGGCAGCCGCCGGGTGCACCGCAGTCTGGCACCCGCAGCACCTCTGTTCCCTTCGATATGGCGTCCTCCTCAGATCTTCTCTAGTGCAGATCCTTGTGGGTTCCTCTTCTCCGTAGTTCCAGCATCACCTACATTAAAACGGTGCCCAAAACCATGAACCATAACGCTCGTAATCATCCTCAAAACATCTGGCCATATCACGGACTGACATAACGTTCTCAGCTTGTTTTCCGTCAATTTTTACAGTGATTTCTCTCTCTGTTCAATGCTCACTTCCGTCCAAATCAGTGGCTCTTAGGCGCTGTTAATCACGTCTTCCTTTTCCATGATGTATCTGGTTCGTATAGTAGCGAACGCTACTCAATCCGGAGCAGAAACAAACTCACAATCATCCTCGAAAATCAAGTTAACCTCGAAGTATATTCTGTCAGTTTTGTCAGCTAATGCCTATGTTTTTCGTCCTCTGTTCATCGCAAGTTTCCGACCAGCACCAATGTATTACGGTGGATATCTTCAACCTCAGTGCATCTCCTATGAACCCTCTATCTATAGAAACAAACGGCGCTTCATTTGGATCATCGACGAGCTCACAATCTTCCTCGAAAGTCTATCATTTTACACAATCGATTTCCGTCAGAAACATTCAGGTTTGCTAGTTTTAAACTCATGTTCCTCCTCGTTTCCGGCAAACCCCTTATACTTCTGGCCAGATCCTTCACATGAATCTCTTCTAGGTTGTTTCCAGCTATCCAGAACATCTCGCGCATATCGATTCCAACCTCCATAGCTTCTATTCTCGTTTCCAAAAGACGAGCTCGTCTCAGAGTTCAACGTGACAGAAAATTCAGTTTTGCCTCTGTTCACCGCAAGGTTCTGTCCAGCACACTTCAACACCGGTGCCATTATTTGCTTGAGTCCATACTATGTTATGCCCTCTTTCTAACACACTAAACCTTGTTCTAAACTGAGTTCTACATCTTCCTATATCTTCTTTGCAAGTTTACTCGATCTCGCAGAAAACCGGACAATGTCTTTAGGAAAACGCTTGCAGTTCTTCAGTCTCCCAACCCAGACAAGGTCTCCCTAAAATATTTTCGGTCCCATATCCTATCTCCAATACTACAGTAGCCCAAGTGGCAAAGCCGTTTCTCCTATTTATGTCTGGCCCAAGATCGAATCCCATCATATGCAAATATGCTATTTGTTTTTCCTGTCAATTTAAGATGAAGGAATGCATAACTTTTTATTGGTGAACCCAAATGCAATGTTTTAAATATCAAATGTAATTAGAAAAATGCCAGGAATTCAAATATGTCATCCAAAATAATTTTTGACAAAATTGAAATTTCGAAATTATTAAAATGCCAATTAATGCCTTTATCTTAAATAAATCATAACTTTAATTTCGTAATTTCAAATTCAACAAATAATATGTCTAAATCGATCAGCGCGACGAGCCTGTTCTAACTATGCATTCCATGATATGAATTGAAGCATACATCATATAAATATTAAATAATCAGAACTGTTTATGCAAGTAAAACTTGGCCAAATAATTAATAAAAATGCTTATTTCTTGTTCCTACACCTCACCCATGCCATGATATGCTATGCCATGTAAATTGTGCATCATTCCATCATGTCATACTTGTTTGCTTGTTGCATATTATTTATATGATTGTGCAATGTATTTATTTTGGTCCCTTGTGTGTTTGGTTTTTATCCGGATAGACATTGAGCAAGGAGAATACCAGGAGCCTCAGGAGTATTACTGGATCCTTCCTATCCTGCAACTGAACTGCCAGGCAAGCAATTCCCCATACTTGCATACATATAGTACCTATGCTTCTATCTTACTCTTGCATCATTGAGTCGCCATTGCATTAAATTGAATCCCAAGTATTGCATAGCCTTTAATTTTAAACCCCACCGAAGCTTGTTCCTCCATCCCATGATCCATTACTACAGGAGTTGTTTGAGCCAAGCGAGTCGTAGAATTGCATGTGTAGGGTTTGTGCGAGTCTTTGGATAATGAGGTACCTAAACAACTTAATATGAGTAGAGAACTAATGAAAGAGGCATCGGTGAGCATCATCTATTATTTGGTTCTTTAAGGTCACTTGTGTCCCGTAGGACCCCGAGTACTTGATTCATGTTCCTTGACTATCGCACTATCCGCATGTGGGACCATGAATCCCCTTCGCCTGAGCTTGATTCGCATTTTATTTCTTAGGGTCACAAAGTAGTTTGGGGCTTTATTAGTATTCCGTACTTATGCCATGCTTTACTGCTTTATTTACGATTGTGCATGGAGCACCTGTACTGTTTTGGAATGCGGAGTGTTTTCGCGGTATCGACAAGCCCAGTTACACTTTCAGGTTCCCAGTCGTTTACAACCATTGACACAAACCCTGGGTCTGTCTCGGAGCCGGCCAACTTCGTTGCGGGTAGCTTAGTGGGGTGGCCCCCTGAAATGATTTATGAATCCTGTGAATGCTTTGTCGTGAGGCCTCGTTGCGTTTTATTTGGTTCTCCCCGAGTTTGATCGTGCGTGTGTTGTTATTTGTGCACCCCTGCAGGGTAAATATTTCTGAAAGCCGTGTCCGCGGTTATGGACAACTTGGAGCACAATTTCTCGATCATAGACAAGCATAACTAAAGTACCTCCTTTAATTTGACTAAGACACGACTAGTAATTAGTACAACACTCATGGAATGGTTAATAAAATTGCCAATGGATGGGTTGTTCTTCCGCCTTCTCGTCGGTAGGCGAGAAGGAGGGTGAGCAAGGTTAATTAGGTTGCTCATATAACTGTTGCTATTAATTAATGGGCTTCCGTCCATATCTGGTTGGGCGGATGTGTAGCGAGTCTCTATAGCTCTTTGTAGATATTATCTTTCGCTGCAATTGCGTTACCCCCAGGTTGTTCCCTTTAGATGCATTAAGACTTGCTGAGTACCCCTAGGGTCTCACACGATAAATATTTGGTTTAGATGGACAGGTTTGCTCTCAGGAAGGCTACTGGGTTGAGGAGACGGATGATGGTGGCAACGACCGTCAGGTGTAGAGATTCTGGGGATAGAGATCCATGAGATCTATGGGCGGTATGTGCTTATTTCTGAGTCATCTTATGCCAATTTTCTTCTTAATCCGTACTCGGATCTTGTTTTTCCGCTTCCGCTTGATACTCTGGTGTGTGATGTATGAGGAGGTATCCTAAATTATTATATCTATCTACGATATTTGGATCTTACCGTATGGCTTTGAATATTCCTATTTCTATTCCTTTTAGATGGTGTGACTCTGATGTCTATTGTAAGTCACAGGCATACATACTCAGTTGTGTATGTCGTGGTCGTGTTAACTATCGCTTACGCCGCTCGCTCTTGTCCCGATGTTCTTGGAAGTCGATAAGGTGGTAGGCCGGTACCGTGTCCTACTCCGCTTCGACGGGCCTACACGTGGGTGGCCTTGGGCCTCCGCGGTAGAGTCACTTATCCACTTTTGGTTAGTCTAGGCTTGAACTTAGAGCGTAAGGTCCGAGGTATTACATGTGGGGAAGAGTTAAAGAGTACATGTCATGGTCCAGTACTACTACTATTATACAAGACCACAATGTATGGTCTACCTTCTCAAAGAAGCCAAGGATAGGGACTCGATGGTACTTGTCTTAATTGCGATGGACAGTCCAATGGTCTTCGGCGCTGCCTAAAATCCAGTATATAATAAAAGGAGTGTGATCTTACCCTTAAAAAATGAGTTGTGCCAGGTGGTAATCATGGGCATCGGTGTGCACGTCCCGCGTGAGTGTGTCACACGTTGATGGGTCAATGACACGCACAACTGCTGCATGATCACGTCGGCACGTCGAACTCCACGTCGATTGAACACACGTTGAACTCCATGTTGACAGACATGCACGGGATATTTACGAGTCTAGAATACGTTATGCCACTTTTGTTATGATCAAATTATGTTTAGTACGCGAGATAATACATTTTTTAATGATCGATAAATGCATGCGTGTACACGACACACGAAACCTCTGCTCGCCCCTTGATCAGATCGGCACCCAACTCTGTGTAGCCGCCATCGCTCATTCCAAACAACTTCCTCGAGCATGATGGCCCCTCGCCTTGGCAATGGCAGATCCAAGACAGCCACTGACCTTCTTGTGTCCCCTGCTCTTCGTGGCATCATTCGTGCTCGCGATTCGCCTACTGAGGTAGCACGTCATATCTGACCGCTCTAGGATCCATCGACATCGGCACTCGAGGACATCGTGACATCGAAGCTCGTATCAGCCATGCAGGAGGAGCATGCGGTACCTGTAGCGACGGACGAGCGCAGAGAAGCAGCCAGGACGGGGGTGCGTGTTGCACTGGCAAGTACGGACAAGAAGAGGAATGAGAGGAAGACCAAGAAGAAGAGAGGAGACAGCTATTTGGATGAGTCCGACTCGGCCAATGAGGAGGCGTTCATAGATCAGTTGGAGGCAGAAGTGGAGGAGAGTGACATGGACCCGTGGGACTACGAAGAGGAGGAGGAGGACTCCGATGAGGAGATAACGTGCTTATACGAAGAAGGGGCAGTCTCAAGTCATCAAAGGAGGACACCGCTGACGATGATGGAAAGTACCATGACGTTGATGATGAAGACGACGACGATCCAGAAGACAAAGACGAGAGCTTCTTCGAAATAGGATCATTTATTTTATTTATTTTTCTAGATGGTTTTCACTTGTTTATGGAGGCAAAGTATTGGTGGCACATATATAGAGGTGGCACAAATAGACCCAACAAAAAAAGTGGAGGAGGGAGGGGTTATCCTGTCTGTTAGATCACAGAGGATCAACGGTTGGTGGGCATGACACGTGTGACATCTGTGTCAGCCAATCAGGGCGTAGCAGCCAGAGTGAGCACATGTTTAGGCTTTTGTGAGATTTGTGACCGAGAGAGAGGGCAAAACCTGAGTAGTATCAAAAAACCAAGGGCAAGACAGAATAAGGGATTCAAACAGACAATAGAAAGAGTAGGCATGTGTGTTCCTTTAAAATATGGAAAATGTGAAGGGTTCCGTAGCAGAAAACAAAAAATTTCTATCTACTCGAATACTAATACTAGGATCTATACTATGTAGACATAAGTAACAGAGAAGGGATACGGTATTCATACCTTTGAAGACCGAGGCACGCCTTACGCAGGAAGGCGTATATTGATGAAGACGAGCAGCATCCCAAGTGTGGTGCCTCCGAAGTTTGTCACACGTCCGGTGTAGGAGATGTCAACCGGACTCCGATCCAGCCGCACAACAGAAGAAGTAGATGCTGGATCGCAGATCACACGACGATGGTGTGAAGGTGGAGAACTCACCCACGAGGTCCTCCCCAATATTACGGAGAAGTCCTCAATGGATGAGAGAGAGAGAGAATGAGAGGGAAAGGGGTGATTCCAAAGGGGGAGGGGAGACCCCTATATATAGTGGGAGGGGGCGCACCACCCTAGGGCCAGGCGGTGTGGGACTAACCCCCACACCCGCCGGCCACCTAGGGGCATCCGCCATCCCTAGGTGGGCCCCATTGGGGCGGCCCACTAAGCCTAGGCCGGCTGGCCCCCTTTCCCTAGGCGCCATGCCCTATTGGGCCTCCTTTCGGGAGACGCACATTAGCATTATGATTTCTTTAATAATAAAATAAAACATATATTTAATATTAATTCTCCAACTAATATTCAAATACACATATTGTATTATTCCTTCACTCCGGAACATCTTCCGATCTCCATCGGATGTTACCCGGAACTATTCTGGTTTCTCTTTCTCTATTTTTCCTACGATACCTCATCTACGCTATGAGACCCTACCCTTAAGTGTGACATCCTTCGGTTCAGAAACACTCTGGACATGATCGAGACTACTCTAACATCAATGATCAACAGAGGGACCTGGATGGCCATGTGACCCCCGTGCGTTTCACGAATACAATCGCTCGAACCGTGAGATAGTCATTTCCCGTTCCCATTGTCATACGATACCTAATTCATTCGAGACTTGATCTTTGATATCCCAATACCTTAGTTCGGTCTCGTTACCAATGAACTTGTCTACTCGTTCTCATGTCGTTGCATTCCGTGACCAAGTCACATGCTTGCAAGCCTCATTAATGCAACGTCACCGAGATGGCCACATGTATCTGTCCGTTACATGGACTAGACAAATCCTGGTCTTGATATGTACTCCTCTACGCATCCCTTCGGAAAACCTGAGTGGAACCTTTTTGATCACCCTGTTATGAGATGATTCTTGATAACCATCTAAGCTTCTTCCGGAATGGTGATTTGCATTACCTCACAGTCAAAGGATCAGGTTGTGAGGTTCTCTGTGTTTTATCATCAATGGTGAACTTTGTAACTAGATCTCATTCAAGATATAACGGTTAGATGTTTGTTTATCATGTTATTCGCCTCATTGTCAATTGGCATAAATGCCCATGATCTTGAAACCCAGACCATCCTCATGACCAATGAACTAGTTCGCTAGAGGTAACTAGAGACACGGTTTGTTTACATACCACACGTGTATTAACGTTTCGCATTAACACAGTTGAGCACATCATTAAACGTATTATAAACATATAGGAGATATATCAAATAATACACTTTATTATTTGCCTCTAGGGCATAACTCCTTCAGTCTCCCACTTGCACTAGAGTATAAACAAAACTAGTTTACAATAGGCAGGAACCTAACACCAATGGAATCTCGGTGTTGTTCGTACTTTTCTTGATGGAGAGCTTTCGTCAAAGGATCTGCCATATTCAGTTCCGTATCTACTTTGCAATTCTTGACTTCACCTTCGTCAACATTCTGTCAGATGACGTGAAATCTAAGATTGATGTGTTTGGCTGTGGAATGAGTTCTTGGTTCCCTTGCGTTTGCAATTGCTCCCGTGTTATCACAATAGATTGTCACGGGGTCTTGCGCATTTGGAAAAACTCCCAGTTCGATGACGAAATTCCTTAGCCAAACAGCTTTGTTTGCTGCATCGGCCGCAGCAATGTATTCAGACTCCATCGAAGATTGCGCCACCACCGGCTGCTTCTTACTCTTCCAGCTTACCGCGCCACCATTCACTAGGAACACAAATCCTGTTTGAGACTTCGAGTCATCATGATCTGGGTTCCTGTTGGGGATATACTTTCCGGGTATCCTCACAGTTCCTCACTGACCAGGGTGGCCCACTTCGGGTTAGAGCTTTGCTTCACGGGCGACCCAGTCAGGGAGAAAGATGGAGTCCAATCCGGCTACGGGAAGGCCCAGAAGACTTACCGACTTAGGCCCATAATGTTACTTGTAGTCAAGATGTACTCTATAACCGACTCTTAGTCATAGCCGGATAGATCTCTCCTGTAAACCCTAGGCCGGATATCTATATAAGCCGTCCTAGGGAGAGCCTTTAGGGCACCCAATACTTTAGACCCTTAACTCGCACAGGTGAAACCCTTGTAACCCATATTCCGGCTCTGCCGTATTACTGGATTGCTAGCAGGAGTAGGATCCGTCCAAAGCCGGCGGATTCGAACTTGGGTAAACTTGTGTGCTCACCGTCCCGGAACACCGTACGTCTCACACCCCTCTCTTCCGCACGCCTCGAGGACCCCCTCATGGCGTACTTGTCATCAATCCGACGACAGTTGGTGCCCACCGTGGGGCAAGTGAGCTACGGATCTGCGTTCCGAGCGGAATCTACAAGAATCGGAATCGGCGAGACTATCGCCGTCGGTCGCATCCTCTACGCCAGCGACATCCCTCTCATCGTTCTCGACGAGACTTGGATTCCGGCAAGGGAGGCCATGACTGCCTACACAATCATGTCTTTTGGTGAGATGGATGTTTACATTGGTTTCGCTGATCCTACCCAACCCACCCCAGCGGTGATGATAGAGGCAAAAGAATTTTCTGGGTCCCCTTTATCCGCGGAGGCAGCAGAGTTCCGGATCTCAGAAAACCCTAATCCCACCCAGCCCGCACCAGTTGCGGAGATAGTGGAGAAACCCGAACCTGAAGAAGACCTAGCGGTCAACGTCGAATCTGGAGTGGATCTCCCCGGAGGAGCCGAATCCCAGATCGACCCACCCCGTGGAAGTCGAAATCCAAGAGGAGCATATCAACGACACTGATTCCGGCTCTGATGATGCCAGAACAGACAGGCCTTTCCTAAGGTACACACTACGACGTATGATACTGCAAGGCGAAAGCGCAGATGCAATCCTCGAGACCATCCAAAGTTTCGATATGTCTGATCGCGAAAGCCGCGGGTACTTCAGGAAGCACGCGTCACACTTTGTCGGATACGTGGGATCCGGATCCGGCTCTGCCAATGCTAGAGAAAACACCGACTCGGTGCTGGAGGCAATCGGAACAAATGTCGACGTACCCGCATCCTCGGATGAGTCGATGACGTCAGCAGATTTCCGAAAGTTCTCCGTGGAATATGAAGGGGAGTATAACTCCAAAGCTGCAGAAGAAGGAGAAGCCATGGATGAAGGATCTGGGGAACACTCTCCCAAAACGCAGGATGACATGGACGTCGGAGATAATCCTGAGGTCCAGATGTCCGAAAGTACTGATCAGAGCTTGACTCCAGGAAATGGACCCAAAGCCGTCTTTGCTACCGGCGCTGCCAAGAAGGCAAAGAAGAAGAACAAGAAAAACAAGATCCTAGCAAAAGACCCTCTGACAGAGGAGGTGATTGCCGAGGAATACGAAGAAGACTCGGATGGAGCACTTATCCCAGACGAGCTGAAAAAAGAAGCATCGGTGGATGGACACGTGATCACTGAAGGTGCGCGTAAACTCATCGATGCCGCATTAACCACACCTATACCTACAGCTGCAGAGCTTACTGCAGATGAGCTGGATGAAAGGGCGCAAGCCCTAGAAGCGCGTCGTCAACAACTCCTCGATGAAGCCAAAAACATCGAGGTGGAGAAGAAACGCATGTCGAACAAGGAGTACATGTCTCATCTGCATTAGAAGACACAGAAGCGTCACATAGATGACAACCAATTCCCACGTGTCCGTGCCGTCCTTTTTGGAGATGAGATGGGGAAGCCACGGAAAGATAGCAACGGATATTGGGTATACCCAACACCAGTACAAAATACCGTGGCAGCCCGAGAAATTCTATCGGCTAATCCAGGACCAGAGGAAATCTGTTTGGGTATCAAGCTACTCAACAAGGGACTGGAGCAGCAAAAGGTCGCCCTGTCCGGAAGTCAAAAACTGGTCTCAGATGCTGACCAATGTCGCACAGATCCGGCATGGGCTGGCGTAAGATCCCATTACGTCTGGGCGCAGTATCATGACCCCGAACGCAGGGAAGACAACTATTCAAGAACCGGATCTTCAGGACAGCATCACAAAACATCACGTAACTGGAGCAACGTCGCCCCAGCGGCCGAGAAAGACGCCATCGCTGCCCTGAATCCGACGAACCCTCCCCAACGAGAATCTAAGGGTCGAAGGGGAGAAGATAAAGAGAAACGTCTGGAGGAGGATCGTCAGAGAATGCCAACTCCTAGACATGAGAACCGTCCGGCTGATCCTCACCATGGTGGGAACGACGGACGGAGAAACAACGGAAACCATGCCGGTACAAGCCGGCAGGGGGCTCGTCGTAGTCAAGCTGCTCCACCCTCTCCACCATACAGTCATCACAACAGCTCCCATGGAGGCCAAGGAGGACGACACGGCGGAGGAGGTGGTGGAAGAAGCCAAAGTCCGGCTCCACGGCACCGCAGCCACAGCCGACATTCGGGACGATCTCTATCCCCGAACGACGCAAGGCATAGGATCAACTCCAACATAGAGGCTCGGCGCTATGAAAACGATGATGTGTACGTGGGCCCAAAGTGCTTCGGTCCATGCATCAGAGCTACAAAATTCCCGGAAGGATTTGCTATCTCAAGACATATCCAAGCCTACGACGGCATTGCTCGGCCAGACACCTGGATACAGGATTTCTTCTAGGCTTGCTGCATCGCCAAAAGCGGAAAAAGCCTGGTCGCAACCCGATATCTCCCACTTATGTTGCGAAAGACGACACGATCATGGCTCAATGAACTTCCGTCAAACACCATCCATAATTGGTATGATTTACAAAGCGCGTTCTTTCGGAATTTCGAAAGCACATATCGGAGGCCCTGTATGGTTGGAGACCTACAGCGTTGCACCCAAAAAGCCAGAGAAACTTGCCAGGATTACCTCGGACGATGGATCGACACCAAGAACTCCTGCGAAGGAGTAAATGATCAAACTGCGATTGAAGCTTTCATCGCATGTCTCCCTATTGGTTTACTATGCCATCGCTTGAAGTGTGACAAGGTTACCGATTTAGGAGAGATGATAGAAACAGCGAGCAAGTATGCAGATGCTGACGATGATGTAGAAAGACTACTCAATGCCCTAGCTGTGCCTCAGTCGGCAAAACAACCAAAGCAACAAGCTCAGAAGCGCAAAAAAACCTCGGAAGAAAAACCCAACATGGAAACAGCGGTAGTCACTACTGTTTCCGGGTCTGGAGGACGAGGAGGACATGGCGAAGGCCGCGGGCGTGGCCGTGGGACATCAAGGGTCCAAGGTAGAGGAGAACAACAACTAGGCAAAACCTACTCTTGGGCTGACATTGCCAATAACCCATGTGTGCATCACCTAGACGCCAATGGGGGCTCGTCCCACACCAACGCTGAATGTCGTTTCAATGACGACATCAAAAGAGATTACACCGCGGGCTACAAAGCTAGGCCGAAGAAGGGAAAGAAAAATCCCAAAAAGACAAGGAGACCAAGGAAGATTCCGACATGAGGAAGCCGATGCGTCAAATCCCAAGTCGGAAGGGAAGAAGACTTTTCCCACCAAGAAGGACACTTATGTCACCTTCCTCGGATCTCAACCAGCAAAGGTCAAGAAAGTAGTTCTACACAAGCTCAATGCAACAGCTCCGGCTGTCCCCCAGTATTTGGACAGGTCGGAAGTGGCAATCACGTTTGACCACGATGATCATCCGCCTAAGTTACACAGGCGAGGAAAATACGCCTTAATCGTCAACCCACTTATTGACGGTTATGGTTTCTCCAAGACCCTCATGGACGGTGGTAGCAGGATCAATATTCTCTATGTCGAAACGCTACACCGAATGAAGATCTCGGAGACCCAGCTAAACCATAGCTCTGTGATTTTTCACGGAGTTGTCCCAGGAAGACAAGCTAATTCCCTGGGAGAGATCACTTTGGATGTTACCTTTGGAACTCCAAAGAATTATCGGACGGAGGCACTTTCCTTCGAAGTGGTCCCGTTCAAGAGCGCATACCATGCTATATTCGGACGTCCGGCTTACTAGGCTTTTATGGCTCGTCCGTGTTACATTTACAATATGATGAAAATTCCAGGTCCCAACGGCGTGATCACCATCAGGGGAGACCCGAAGAAAGCGCGAGAGTTCGAGGATGGAAATGCCGCCTTTGCTGAAGCCGTGCTGCACGCCCAGGAGTACTAGGAGATCAAGAAGAGCATTGGTCCGTCCGAGATGCCCGCAACGAAGAAGGAGGTTACCAAGCCAAATCCGGAGTTCAAGGCATCAGAAGAGACGAAGAAAGCGCCGTTGAAGGATGATGACCCCTCCAAGGTGACCTAGATAGGCATAGGCCTAGATAGCGCATAGGAAAGCGCGCTCGTCAAGTTCCTCCAAGCAAATCAAGATATCTTCGCATGGCAGCCATCTGACATGACCGGAGTACCTAGGGAACTTGTCGAGCACTCTCTAAATGTAAACCCGAATGCTAAACCCGTCAAACAGTCTTTACGACGGTTTGGCGACAAAAAGCGTAAGGCAATAGCAAAGGAACTAGCACAGCTCGAGTTATCCGGATTCATAGAAGAGGTCATCCACACTGAGTGGTCGGCCAATCCTGTAATGGTCCCTAAAAAGGACACCACTGATTTAAGGATGTGTGTTGATTATACTGCCTTGAACAAGGCTTGTCCAAAAGATCCGTTCACTCTGCCTAGAATTGATCAAGTTATCGATTCTATGGCAGGCTCGGAACTCCTCTGTTTTCTCGACGCATATTCCGGTTATCACCAAATCCGGATGAAGGAATCTGACAAAGTCAAAACTTCATTCATAACCCCCTTCGGAACCTTCTGTTTTGTTATGATGCCCTTTGGGCTGAAGAACGCAGGAGCTACGTACCAGCGCACGATGCAGCGTTGCCTCCATGACCAACTCGGACGCAATGTACATGCATACATGGATGATATTACGGTGATGTCCAAAAAGAAGGAAACACTCATTTCTGACTTGGAGGAAAGGTTCGCCAATCTACAAAAATACAACATCATGCTTAACCCAAAGAAATGCTTCTTTGGAATACCAGCCGGAAAATTGTTAGGTTTCATCGTGTCTCAAAGAGGCATAGAGGTGAACCGCGACAAAATCAAGGCTATACTCAATATTTCTAGGCCAACTCGCCTGAAGGACGTATAAATATTAACTGGTTGCATTGCTGCGGTCAGTCGATTTGTAAGACGGCTTGGGGAAAGATCCACACCATTATACAAACGCCTGAAGAAGACCAAGGATTTTGTCTGGACTGACGAAGCTGAAGCTGCACTACAAGACCTGAAGAAAGTACTCTCATCTGCTCCTATCCTTGCAGTGCTGGAACCTCAGGAACCGATGTTACTTTATATTGCTGCGACAAATAAGGTCGTTAGTATCGTCATGGTGGTGGAGAGACCAGAGGAAAATCAGGAACACTTGGTGCAGCGTCCGACGTACTTCATCGGCGAGGTCTTGACAGAATCAAAACAGCGATATCCGCACTATCAAAAGTTGGCTTACGGTGTTTTCCTAGCATCTCGTAAGTTACGACACTATTTTCAGGAGCACCCAATTACCGTGGTGAGCAAAGTTCCCATGAGAGACATAATCAACAACAGCGACGCCACAGGATGTGTCGCCAAATGGGGCATAGAGCTCTCAGCTTTCGATATTGAGTATAAACCTCGGACAGCAATCAAATCCTAGATCCTTGCTGACTTTGTCGCTGATTGGACAGAGACGAAGGAGAACATGGTCCTCCCTGAGTCAGAGTACTGGACCCTCTTTTTCGATGGGTCTAAGGCTCGAGGGGGCTCGGGTGCTGGCGTGGTGCTCAAATCACCCCAAGGAGATAAACTATTATACGTATTGCAGATCCACTTCACAACGACAAACAATATTGCCGAGTATGAAGCAATGCTGCATGGAATCCGGATTGCCAAGGATATTGGCATTCGACGCTTGATGTGTTACGGAGATTCGGATCTTGTTGCTCAGCAAGTCTCGGATATTTGTAATGCAAATAAGCACATGGCAGCATATAAAGTCGTCGTGGATGATGTATCTAAATCGTTTGAAGGGTTTGAAGTTCAACACATCCCTCGAGCAGAAAATGAGGAAGCAGATGCACTATCTCGAATAGGCTCTGGGCGGAAAGAGGTTCCGGATGGCGCATTTTTAGAGCACCTCAAGGTTCCCTCGATAAAGGGAGTAGATGAGGAATATCCGACCAAATCCGACTCACCTTTAATAGCAGTTCTGGCTGTAATTCCTTGCTGGACTCAACCCTACCTCGATTATTTGGTAGATGGCAAATTACCCGAAGACGAGGTGCTAAGCCGGCAGATTATCCGACGAGCAAAAGCCTATACTATTGTTAAGGGTGAGCTCCATAAACGGAGTGTTTCTGGGGGTTTTCAGCGCTGTGTATCTCTAGAAGAAGGAGTGGCAATCTTAAGGGAAATCCACGAAGGCGAGTGTGGTCACCACGCAGCAGCCAAATCTTTAGTGGCAAAAGCTTTTCGACATGGATTTTTCTGGCTTACAGCTCAGGCAGATGCCAAACGGTTAGTCAAGACATGCAAAGGCTGCCAAAAGTACGCCAAGCAAGCTTATGTTCCGGCTGATCAGCTGCGAACAATACCTATAACATGGACTTTTGCGGTCTGGGGGCTTGATATGGTAGGACCCTTTAAACGAGCTCCAAGTGGATTACCCACCTCTTTGTGATGGTGGATAAATTCACCAAGTGGATGAAGGCTAAACCTGTCACTAGTTGCGATGGAGCAACAGCCAAAAGATTTGTCGAGGATGTTATAATCCGGGATGGTTATCCGCATAGTATTATCACAGACAACGGGAGTAAGTTTTCTATGGGAGAACTGGCTGAATTCTGCGATGAGCAAAATATCCGGCTTGACATTGCATTAGTCGCACATCCACAGGCTAACGGACAAGTCGAAAGAGCAAATGGTTTAATTCTACAAGGCCTGAAACCAAGACTCGAAGCACCACTACGACGTGCTGCGGGGGCTTGGGCAGAGGAACTATCCTCTGTAATTTGGAGTTTACGAACAACTCCGAACAGGTCAACAGGATACACACCTTTCTTCTTGGTCTATGGCGCAGAAGCAGTTCTTCCTAGTGATTTAATTCATACTTCTCCTAGAGTGGTCGCGTATATCGAAGAGGATGCCGAGATTTCTCGACACAATGATCTCGACTTAGTCAAAGAAGTTCACGTCGTTGCTGAAATGAGATCTACAGCCTATCAGCAGAAGTTATGCAAGTATCATAGCCAGAGAGTCCGAAATAGATCTTTCAATAAAGGTGATTTGGTTCTCCGGCTTGTGCAACAAAGAAAGCACAAACTTTCCCCAGTATGGGAAGGGCCCTTTTTAGTTAGTCGAGTATTGCACAATGGATCGTACTACTTAACTGACATGAGGCCAGTCAAAGAAAGACCTGCTACTAAGAAGAGAAAGAGAGCTGGAGGCAGTACAAATCCGGATGAGTTAGACAGACCATGGAATATTGCTCAGCTACGTCCCTTTTATTCTTAGTTTATCCTTCTTTGTAATCATACATATATACATGTTCTGTGAGAAATAAAATTTTTGGTTGCCTAATGTTTTTTCTGAGAAGTTCTTAGACCATCTTATTTCTGAATGATCATGTCATAGTCGAAAATCCCAGAATGCTTGAAAGTACATTATGCTCATGTTCGTTCTGGTCTAGATTTCTGATTCTAAAAACTGCTACCTTCGGGTATAACTCTAAAAATTTATAGTCTTTACTTTGGTTATTTATTTGATTGCCGGATGCGGGCATTTTCCGAGTAGTGAATTGTTGGTACTGGAAGCCGACTTTGTTTCCGAGTTTAAACTGGTTTAGCAATTGAGCTTCGTTGCTTAGCAAAGTTTTCGGCTGGAGGTTTAGCCGGCTCACGAAAGCGACGAGGCGGAAAGCCAGATAAACGATTAGTCGAGACGAAAAATATAAGTGATTGTGTAAACATTTCAGGCACGCAAAAATTTCAAAAGTCAAAAGTGCTCAATAGATCAAAAGCTTCGCACTTACAAAAGATAAATAGTACTTATATTTATAATCGCATCAGTTTTTCCGGAATAATACATGAATTTCTGGTCTATGATGCAGGAGGAGATGAAGGATCTACTGGCTCGCTGGTCACTCTGCCTTGATATCGTTCCGAGATATTCGCATCCTAGTTGGTGTGTTCGTCGTCGGAAACTTCTTCAGCTTCTTCTGCAGGAGGAGGCGGAGTATCCACGCGGGTGAAGAAGGGGATCTCGTAGCTGGTCAGATCAGCTACGTGGCACCCGTATCCGGCGCAGGAGTGCATGATGGCTTGAAGGTCCTGCTCCTGGCCGTCTTCGTCTACCTTGTAGTACCCTTTAGTCACTTGCCATATTTCCATGTTTCCATGGTGGCTCATGACCATGGAGAGAGCGTTCTGCGCAGCAGTCCGCGCGTAGGACATGTTCCAGTCCCGAACAAGCTGCGGCATCTCCTTGGCCCTGTCCCGCACCTCAAAATCCGACATGCTTGGCATGTCCGGAATCCTGAGAGACTCGCCAATGTCCTCAAGGGACTGGCGGTAGTCATGAAGAAGATCACCGACTTGGGTAAGCCGGTGGGTCGGGGCTCGGACGAGGAAGAGTCCATCAACTTCAGAGGACCTATATCAAAATAAAGTTAAGAAAAAACCGACATTGATAAAAGTCAAAGAAAAGATAAGTCAGAGAGGTGGAACGTACCAAAAATGACATCGTCAATCTTGGTCTTCTCCTCCCGGAGACTCTGGAGTTCAGCCCGGAGCGCCTGGGATATGTCCTTCTCTCTGCCAAGCTCATTCTTGAGGTCCGATATTACTTTAACTTAAGCGAAAATCTTGTGATCGCGCTCTTCAGTGGCCATGGAGGAGGATTCCAGGACTTGAGCTATGCTCGTTTCATGATCCGCCTTGAGCTTATCCAGCTCTTGGCGAAGTCCCTTGTTTTCCACCACCAGGGTTTTGAGGTTCTCGGCCTCTTCAATCATAGCGATGGATTGTTTCACCAACGCTGTAAGACAAAAAGAACAACAGTTCAGAAAAATTCGACATAGAAAAAGCAAAAGACAAGGTTTGAATCTCGAAATGTTTACCTTCGGCTTCATCCTTGGCTACCTTGAGGTCAGCATTTTTAAGCCGGAGAGCTTTGATCTCTCTCCGCTTATCACAGACATTGGTCAATAATTCCTGGTTATAGGAACATACTTTCTGTAAGTCAGAATACCCAAAGTCAGAAAGCTACTTAAGACTCGGGCTAATATTTTTTGCTAAATATCAGCACGAGCCTTGGGGCTACACTAGTTCGTCCTTTGGCATCCTAATGAAAGCATAAACTCAGATTCTATATCCTACTTCATGCTTGGGGGCTAGAGGACATGATATAACATAATGTAAAAACAAAAGTTGGAATTCCGACTTACATATTGCTCGCGGGTGAGTTTGTCTAAACCCGCGTTCACTTCAGCTGCCACCTTCTCGGCGAGAGTAAGAGGGATCACTAGGGCTGTTGGAAGCTCGCCAGTCCTGATCCTCTCGTCGCGAAGGCGGACTTGAGCGAGAAGGTCAGAGAACTTGACGTCCTCTGCTTCTTGCGCCTCCTCTTCGGGGGATAGATGGCTTTTGTCAAGGACTTGCCTAGCTAGCCGCCGGATCTCCTCTGCATATTTTCGGTTCAGGCCAAACTTGGCAAGACCCGGATTGTTGAGGAGGTTTTCGGTGAAGACTTCAGCCGAGGAATCATTACTCGAAGAGGGTTCACCCTTATCTTGACCTGACGCACCCACAGTGGCGTCAGTTTGCGACCCAAGGATCACAGGCTCCGTTTGAGGAGCCGGATCTTCTGCAGCATCCGACGAGATAACCAGAGTTGCGGAAGGTTGAGGGGCCGGAGTCAGAGGAGCTACGGCAGGCGAAGCTATGGTAAGCTTCGTCTGGCGTAAGGGCTTCGAAGAAATCCCTTTCCCCTTTCCCTTGATGATCGATTTTTCTCTGAGAAGGTAACAAAGTCGGACATGTTACATCTTATAAAGAAGTTTAAGTAAAGCACAAAGACGGAAAAGTTGTGATAGAAAGGATACCTCTTCACGACAGGCACCTCCTTTGTGCCAACCGCTACTGTCGGAGCTTTGCGCTTCTTGAGCGCAAGATCCGGCAGTGGAACTACTTCCACCTCCTGAGAGAACTCCGGAGGGTATCCTTCGAGCGGAGCAAGTTCCGACTCGGGGATGCCAGCAAGCTGAAAATAAGAACACATATCAGTATTGCAATATAACTCAAAGATAGAAACACATCAAAGATGTGATGATAAAAGCTTACTGGCACCACGGGGTTTTCCGCCGTGTGCATGTCCAGAGAAACCTCTGGAATCCGCCTTTCGATCCGCTCCTTGATCAGCCACTTGATTTGACTTATGTAGCCTTAAGTGGTGTAGGCCTTGGGGCTGACGCGGAGGGAGTCGGTTGGAGAAGACATGATGGAATGCATCAGTCTATCCCCGTGGTACTGAAGTGGCTGGATCCAACGTGAGACCTAGCACTGGACCAAGTCGGATCCCTTCAGACCATTATACTTAATCAGATATTCGATCCGCCTCTTAGCGAGGATCAGATCATCTGTGAGAGCCGGAGCAGCCTTGTCCCAGGAAGGCTGGGCCGTGGTGGCTCCGTCAACAAAAACCGGCAAAGCAGTATCTTTGTCGGGAGCCAGAATATCCCTATAGTAGAAAAAAGTGGCTGGCCATTGTTTGACCGAGTCACTGGCAGAAATTTTTGGATATGCCCGGTCTCGTCTAAGAGAAAAACTAATGGTGCCGGTGATGTAAGGAACAGCGACAGTGATGGAATTCCTCCGAACATGAAAGTAAAACCAGAAGAGAAGCAAACTCGGCCTAATGCCGAGAAAGCCCTCGCAAAGCGTAGCATATGCGCTCATTTCTAGAAGAGAATTGGGAGGAAGATTGTGGAGTTGAACTCCATAGTAATCTATCACCTCGAAGAAGAACTCTGAGGGAGGAAAAGACAGACCTCGGTCCAGATGAGTGCCAAAGTGGACTTGCTCGCCCTCGTGTGGGTTGGGGACGGTTTCGCCAGAGCCGCTCCGCCAGTCGCTGGCGACGAGCAACCCCTCCTTCTCCACGTTCTTGAGGCCTGCTTCGTCAAGGGCGCAGGGGATCTAGATTCCCCTGTAGCTTTCCTTCTCCGCTGCAGCTTCCGCCTTCGCCGTCGCCGCCGAAGCCGCCAAGCCAAAGGAAGAAGATGATGAAGCCATTTTTCTCTGGTGAGAAAGTGACCTTAAAGGGGCGGCGCTGGGAGTTTATGTGGGGGGAGGACGAGGAGGCTCTGTGCGCACAGGAGGATTGGGAAGGAAGGAACCAGCAAAAGGACTGGTGGAAAGGAGCTTATATCCACCTACCTGCGCCAAGATTCGTGCAAACGGTACAGTGCAGCCGCCACGCGTCGTGGAAAGAACTGGGAAGGACCCGCATGATGATTGCGTCGCCTCGATCTCCACGCACGCATTGAAAAGGCGCCTCGGTTCCGCGGACTGCAGACCCACCAACGGTCGTGCTGACGGAATGCCTGTCACATGACGTGACTTCACCATGCTTGTGTCAGGTGGCGTTAGAGACCAAGTTCCGGCTTAGTTTAAAAACGAGCTAGAAAATCCGAGTAACCTACTGAAAGGTCCGACTTATTTTTTAATACCCGGATTGTATCTTTTGTTGTGAAGTTTCAGGAACCCTTCAAGATTCTGCAAGCCGAAGATCAAGCTAGACGATGATAAAATCCGACTCTGGATCTTGGAGGCCTCCGGGGGCTGCTGTTGGGGATGTACTTTCTGGGTATCCTCATAGTTCCTCACTGACCAGGGTGGACCACTTTGGGTTAGAGCTTTGCTTCACGGGCGGCCCAGTCAGGGAGAAAGATGGAGTTCAATCCGGCTACGGCAAGGCCCAGAAGACTTACCGACTTAGGCCCATAATGTTACTTGTATTTCAAGATGTACTCTGTAACCGACTCTTAGTCATAGCCGGATAGATCTCTCCTGTAAACCCTAGGTCGGATATCTATATAAGCCGTCCTAGGGAGAGCCTTTAGGGCACCCAATACTTTAGACCCTCAACTCGCATAGGCGAAACCCTTGTAACCCATATTCCGGCTCTGCCGTATTACTGGATTGCTAGCAGGAGTAGGATCCGTCCAAAGCCGGCGGATTCGAACCTGGGTAAACTTGTGTGCTCACCGTCCCAGAACACCGTACGTCTCACACCCCTCTCTTCCGCACGCCTCGAGGACCCCCTCATGGCGTAATTGTCATCAATCCGACGATAGTTCTAGCTCGCATCCATGTAACCCGTTACGTTTAGAGCTTCATCACTTCCTCCATAGATTAGGAAGATATTCTTTGTTCTTCTCAGATACTTTAGGATATTCTTTATAGATGTCCAGTGATCCGGTCTTGGACTATTTTGGTATCGGATCGTCAAACTAAGAGCCAATGCCACATCAGGTCGTGTAATTAGCATTGCATACATGATAGATCCTATGACTGAGGCATTGGGGATGTAAGACATCTTTTCTCTATCATCATCTGTTACAGGACATTGAGTCATACTCATTTTGCAATTCTTCATCATGGGTGTAAAACCTCTTTTGGTGTTTTCCATTTTGAACCTCTTCAAAATCTTTTTGATGTAAGTACTCTGACTTAATGCAATTAGGTGCCTTGATCTATCTCTATATATCTTGATTCCTAATATTTATGCAGGTTCACCTAGATCCTCCATGGAAAATTGGTTACTCAAATATGCTTTCACGCTTTTCATAAGATCCACATCGTTTCCCATGAGTAATATGTCATCCACATATACCACTAAGAAAACAACTGAGCTCCCACTCGCTTTCTTGTTAACACAGAACTCTTGTTGATTTTGGACAAATCCAAAACTCTTGATCACTTGATCAAAACATTGGTTCTAGCTCCGAGATGCTTGCTTCAATCTATAAATGGACCGTTGAAGCTTGCAGACCTTTCCAGTATCCTTAGGATCAACAAAACCTTTCGGTTGCATCATATACAACTCTTCATCAATGTGACCATTGATGAATGCGGTCTTGACATCCATCTGCCAAATTTCATAGTCAAAATGTGCAGCAATTGCTATTAAAATCTTGACAGCCTTAAGCATCACTACGGGAGAGTAAGTCTCGTCGTAGTCAACTCCTTGAATTTGTCAAAAACCCTTTGTGACAAGTAGAGCTTTGTGAACGGTCACATTACCATTCGCATCTGTCTTCTTCTTAAAGATCCATTTATTTTCCACAGCCTTGCGGCCTTCTGGAAGATCCACCAAGGTCCAAACTTGGTTCTCATGCATGGATCCTATTTCGGATTTCATGGCTTCCAGCCATTTCTCGGAGTCAGCACTATCCATAGCTTCTTTGTAGTTTGTAGGTTCTTCCTGTTCATCTAGGATGACAGACATTACAAGGCAACTGTATCAATCAGGAGTGGCACGAACTCTTGTAGACCTACGAACCTCAGGAGTCTTGATGTCGTTGTTTTGATCATCATCAATGGGCTCTTCCTCCATGTTGGAGAGCGGTTTCGGAACAACTTCCATTGCGCCACTCGGAATTTGGTGAGAAGGGTCAACAATTTCATCTAACTCAATTTTCCTTCCACTCACTCCTTTTACAAGAAACTCTTTCTCGAGAAAGGTGCCGGTTCTTGCGACAAACGTTTTTCCCTCGGCTTGGTTGTAGAAAGTATACCCAACGGTTTCCCTTGGATATCCTACAAAGATACATTTTTCCAATTTGGGTTCGAGTTTGTCAGGCTGTAGTTTCTTAACGTACGCCTCACAACCCCAAACTTTCAGAAATGACAACTTCGGCTTCTGCCCATACCATATCTCATATGGGGTTGTCTCCACGGATTTGGATGGTGCTCGGTTTAAAATAAAAGCGGCGGTTTCTAACGCGTATCCCCAAAAAGACACAGACAAATCAGTTAAAGACATCATGGACCGCACACTATCTAATAGGGTTGGGTTACGATGTTCCGACACACCATTACGCTGTGGTGTTCCGGCTGGCGTAAGCTGTGGGATAATGCCACAGTCCTTCAAGTGCATGTTAAACTCATAACTCAAATACTCGCCTCCTCGATCCGATTGAAGATGCTTGATTCTCTTGTTAAGTTGATTCTCTACTTCTTTCTGAAATTCCTTGAACTTTTCAAAGGTTTCAGACTTGTGCTTCATTAAGTAGATATAACCATATATGCTTAAGTCGTTAGTAAAGGTAACAAAGTAACGATAACCATTGCGTGTTGAGACGCTCATTGGTCCACATATATCCATATGTATGATTCCCAGTAGGTCTACAGCTCTCTCCACTATCCCGGATAATGGTGTCCTAGTCATCTTGCCCATGAGGCACGGCTCACATGTATCAAGGGATTCGAAATCCAATAATCCAAGAAGCCCTTCTGAATGAAGCTTCTTCATGCGTTTTACGCCAATGTGACCAAGACGGCAATGCCACATAAACATGGAATTATCATCACTATGCTTACAACGTTTAGCATCAACACTATGGATGTGTGTATTACAATCAAGATCAAGTAAGAATAAACCATCACACACATGAGCATGAACATACAAAAAAATCATTCATATAAATTGAACAACCATTTGTTCCTGATTTAAACGAATAACGGTCTTGCAACAAGCAAGACCCACTCACAATATTCATACTCAATGCGGGTACATAGTAGCATTTATTCAAAACCAACATTAATCCTGATGGTGGACGGAGATGCAGGGTGCCGACGGCCATCACTTCGACTCTTGAACCATTGCCGACGCGCATTGTCACCTCGTCCTTCCTCAGGCGCCTTCTACTCTGCAGATCCTGCTGAGAGTTACAAATGTGAGCAACAGATCCGGTATCAAATACCTAGGTGTTACTCATGGTGCTTGTAAGGAATACATCAGTAACATGTATATCATATATACCTTTGTCCTTGGCGGATATCTTGCCGGCTCACTTGTCTTCAAGGTACTTGGGGCAGTTGCGTTTCTAGTGCCCATCCCCTTTGCAGTAGTAGCACTTTGTGCCGGGCTTAGGGTCAGCTTTGGCAGTCTTTGAGTTACTGGCAACAATCTTACCATCCCTCTTGGACTTCTTACCCTTGCCTTTCCCCTTTTGCCCTAGCTTCTTGAAGTTGGTGGTCTTATTTACCATCAACACCGTGTGTGATGATCCACAAGTATAGGGGGTGTATTGCAGTATTTTCGAGGGAAGTGAAACCCAATTTATTGATTCGACACAAGGGGAGCCAAAGAATATTTATAAGCCTTAACAACTGAGTTATCAAATCAGCTACACCTGGAAACAATCTTGCTCATAGCAGTTTATCAGTAGCAACGGTTTTGTAGTAGCAATAGTAAGGTAATAGCAGTAGTAAAGTAAAGATAGTAGTAAGAATTGTAGTAAACAGTAAGATTGGAGCGCGGTAGGCATAGGGATGGATGGATGGGCGTTGCATGGACAAGACAATTCACATGACAATCAAAACATAGGGCAATTGCAGATAAATAAGATAAAGCATCCAAGTACTAGATAATCATAGGCATGTGTTCCCTCCGGTTATCCCGATTTTTGTCACTTCAGGGCCATTGGTTCTAGACAACAACATGTGTATATGACTTGCAGGTAAGACCATGAACAATACTATCACAATGAATCAATAACATGTTCAGATCTGAAATCATGGCACTCGGGCCCTAGTGACAAGCATTAAGCATAACAAGTCGCAACAAAGTCAAAAAGCACCAATAATAGATACTAGGCACCAAGCCCTAACAATCCGATGCCATTACATGAACGATCTCATCCAATCCCTACTATCCCCATAGCCTACAGCGGGGGATTACTCACTCATAGATGGGGGAAACATGGATGGTCGATGTAGAAGCGATGGTGATGATGATGGCGATGATCTCCTCCAATTCCCCATCCCGACAGGGTGCCAGAACGGAGTTTCTGGTTCTGGATCATGGAATCTGGTGGTGGCGGCAGAGCAGAACTCTTTCTGGAAAAACGTCGACCCCCCTGAGTTTTTAGGTCAGAAGGCAACTTATAGGCGAAGAGGGAGACCGAGGGGGTGTCTAGGTCGACCAGACCACCCCCTGGTGTGGCCAGGCCTAGCCCGCACGACCAGGTGGTGTGGCTTGGGCCTGGACCCACTCCGTCTCGTATTCTGGCTCCGTGAGTCTTCTGGTGAAATAGGATTTTTGGCATATTTTTCGGGATTTTTCCTGATACTTGTTTTTTTGCACAAAAACTAGACACCAAGGTAATTCTGCTGAAAACAGCGCCAGTCCATGTTAGTTGCATCCAATTCACACATGTTTAGAGAAAAAACAATAGCAAAAGTGTTCGGGAAAGTAGATACGTTTTGGACGTATCAACTCCCCCCAAGATTAGCTTATTGCTTGTCCTCAAGCAATTCAGTTGAAAACTGAGTGCGATCAAAGAAACTTTCACGAACACATCTGCTTCATATGATGTATATATTCTCAGCATGTGATGAACTACTTAGGCCATTCATAATAAGGAGCATGCAACTAAGTTTACTTAATAGGCAATGCAAGCTATGAAGAGATTCCAACTAAAAAATAATAAGTAGTATGAAGCATAAACATAAGCAACATTACAATGCTCATAACAAGTTATGATAGAGTGGTATCTCGCTTGCCTTTGATTATGAATGCCAAGGCACCTCTGATGTTTTGGTGAAGACTAGAAGTAAAGATATCAAAGATACAAGCATCAAAGTCATAACACAAATAATCCAGTTTTGAGACAAGCACATTATACTAAGAATGACAACTATGCTCTCAAGCAAGTGCTCATAGAATAAGTGGTGACTCAACAAGGAAATGAAAAAGGTTTTGAATAGTTTGAAAGGCTACCAAATGCTGAAAGTATGGTACTCGTTAGCTTTGAGCTCTCATTGCCCCTCATAAGCATCTTTAAATGGTTAAGGTTAAAGTGACACAACTAAGAGGATATGCTTGACAAGTTATAAGCTAAAATCTCATGCCCCTTACATACGAGTACCGGACCTCATGCTACTCAACTTCAGTCACAAGTAAGCTCTTGTCATTGTAAATACAAATGTAGCATAGAGAACCGCCAACGGGGTAGCCCTTGCACATGATACAGGAGCTATCCCATAATCAAAATGACAAGGCAAGCAGACAATGAGCATCTCAGCGATCTTTTTATTTGCTATTTGCATAGGTTTTAATTGAGGATGCTTCATAGAATGCTCATCATGGTTATGCTGCAAGTTTCCACCATGATTAGGCATGGCTTAGGCTAGCGGCCTGGGCGTTTCTCTAACACATATACAAACTCCATGATCTTACAAGTTCCCCTTTTATTTCACACCGCCGGGATCCATAAGCAAAAGAATCATGATATCAACGGGGTACAAAGTGCCCGTGAAATGTTGAAAGCGTTCCCCATGATACATGGTTCTGCTAACTTCAACTTATAAAGCGCAAGCATATACGCAACAAAGATGGACGCAATGGTTCAGGTTTATTGAGTGCAAGAAAATAAAGTGTGCCATCAAGTTCATGAGAGCTTTACTAACTAACTTTCCCAAAACAAACAGACATTTTATTCGGAAGAAAACAAGGCATACTTAATATGCACGGAATAGCAAATAATGCTAATAGGTAGGTATGGTGGACACTTTTGGCAATATTTAGTTTTAGGGAGTTGGAAACACGAGTAAGACATACTCAGTGTAAGTGAAGGCTAGCAATAGTAAGAGAGCGACAAACGAGAGAGCAGTAATTGTCATAATCATTCTTGCAACAAAACAGGACTAATCATGGCATGAAAGTGGTTCAAGACCCCTGAGGCAAAATAATTCATCGAGGCTTAACTGATTATTTTAGTCATATGCATGCGTGAGCATGTGCCAAGTCAATTCAAGTGAAACATTCAGAGGAGGATACCACAGTGGCATACCAAGTTATGAATAGAGTAATGCAAGCAAACATTCATATGACATGCCACAAACTATTAGCAAGCTGGAACTAATCATATGAAAGTAAGAACTACTAAGCATCCATAAATAACATACACCCTACATGAACAGGCTAAGCATGCCCACAATGATGAGTATATGTACAAAAATGAGAAAAAAATAGAGTTCATTATCAGCCTCTTACCACACCTCAAGTTGTCATTAATCCTCATTATTGCCCTTCACTTGTGTGGCTTGAATAATAACATGAAACCAAATTCCACTAAGTATTGCTAAACCCTGCAACAAAACTCACAAAACCAAAGAAGAAGAACAAATATTTTTTGTATTTTCGATTTTGAAAACAAGAACCAAAAAGGAAGGACAAACAAAGCAAAATCTTTATGGGTTTTTCGAATAGTTCAAACAAAGCAAAAAGGGAAAAGAAAACCAAGGCAAAAAGAAGAAGAAGCGAACAAAGAGAAACAACAGAAATATTTTTGGTCTTTTTGTGTTTTAGAAAGCAAAAGCAAAGAAAGTACAAAAACTAAAAAGAGAACGAAACATGAATATACAAAGTACCAACGCAAAATGATATGGAGATGAGTGCGATGTCGGTGTACCTCCCCCCAAGCTTAGGCTTTTGGCCTAAGTGGGTATTAATCCCAAGCTGGCCAAGATGGAGCGCCTCCATAGTATAGTGAGGAGGTACCCTCATCCTGGTGCGAGCTCGAGGACGCCCCACCATAGTGCGTAGAGTAATCGTAGGAGGGGACATCCTCCTGGTGCTGCCTGTGGAAACCCAGCAAGCGGAGTTGCTCGTCCACCTCCTCCTTGGAGCGCGACCACGGTCTCCTGTGAACACTAAACAACATAGATTGCGGCAAAGGGATCTCCCTCTCATCCCCGTCAGTAAACAACATCCTATATACTAAACTGTCCATATCAGAATCAGCAGTCACGAAGTGATGTGTTTTCATGGGAGCAAGGTCAAGCCTTTGTGGTGCCAAAATAGTATCATTGGGATCCACCGAAAGCTCTAATGCATTAACCATACATGAAGCGATGATGCCCCCATAGATAGGCCCCCTAGCAGCTAGGCGTCGAGCAATAGAGAGCCAAGGTTGTACCAAGTATCATTGTTAAGCGCAGCAGCAAGGAAGGCTAAATGATAGTTGGAGATGTTACTCGTATTCTCCCTACCAAGAACTCTAGTAGCAAGATAATATGCAAACTATCTAAGAGCAGGGAGTTGGATGTTTCTTATCTTCCCGTGCTGAGGTACGTGGTCATCGTCATTGGTCACCCCTTGGTAGAGATCCAACAAATCAGCGGGTCGCCGTTGAATCTTTTTCACGGTCCCCGTCATGCCCACACCTATGATACTGCAAAATCTTTCCAATGGAATGGTAAAGGGCAGATTATAGATTCTAAAAGAAACAGTTGACTGATAGGGCGTGTTAGTAAAAACGAAGCTCTCAACAAAAGTTTTGGTGAGCATAGCATATTTCTCACTCTCATCTTGCATGTATGAGGTCAAACCAACCCTCTGAATCAGTAGCATGAAATCATCAAGAATCCCTGCAGCTTGTAAGAAGGTAAAACAAGGAAAAGTAGACGGGTGAGCATCCCCATCATCTCCTTCATTACCAATGCGAGGTGCAATGAGATCTTCGTTGTATGATGGCCTAAACTGAGAGGCCGATCTTGAGGGCCTTGACCTCCTAGGTGCATCCCTCTCAAATATTTCTCCAAAGGTATGGTTGTTCATCTTTGATATTCTGAAATTTAAACATCTATTAAATAAGTGATTGCAAAGTGAATATATAATGAAGGGAACTACTCATAGGGACTTGTAGAGGCCTAAACATGCATCAAAACAATATATCTAAGCATTGAACAAGCTTACAAGCTCTCATAACCTGTCACCTATAGCAGCAAAATACTCAAGATATAAACCACTAAACACAAATCTACTTGGACAAGCGGAGGAGTCACATACCGGAGAACAAATGCTCCAAATTTCAGCAGCAAAGATGGGCTGAGCAAGGAGATCAAAGAAATGACGGCAAGCACAACAAGAATGCGATTTCGAGCAATGAACTGGTGTTTACTTGGGAGAGAGAAGAAAGTGGCAAGTGAGAGAGTGAGTGGAGGGCCAGGGGTGGCCCACACCATAGGCAGGAGCGCCCCTGGGCTGGCCACGCCACCAGGTGGTGTGCCTTCCTGTGGGCCCCCTAGTACCATCCAGGCACTCCTCTGCCCCTTTTTTCACATAAAAAATTAATATGAATTTTCTGGATTTTTTCGAGACACTTTATTTTTGAGCAATTTTTTCAGGTATAGAAGAATGATTTTCTAACAGAAAAAGATTTTCTGGAATGATGCAATGACAAACAAGGCTAGAACTACAGAAGGTCTAAGACACTCTAATATGCAAGCAACTAACAACATAAAAGAAAACTAAATGAAAGCAAAAACTAAAATGGATAGAATAGAAGTAAGCAGAGATAATCAGGGTGAAAACATTGTTTTGCTCAATGAAATCCTTTTGTTAACAAGGATGATCAGGTCTTGTTACCAAAACAATTTTATATGAAACAAAACTCTGTATTCCACTAATGATTATGTTACCTCAACCTTGATAGCAATGGTCCCAATCATAATAATTTCAAATTTTCTCGTGGTATGGGACAATATATTTCTCCAACTTGAATGCCCTCAACATGTTCAATTGAATTCAAACCATAAGTCCTATCAATATTCTTGGGGAAATAGACAGTATGTTCCTTGTCATTAACATTGAAGGTCACCTTTCCTTGATTACAATTAATAACAGCTCCTGCAGTATTAAGAAAAGGTCTCCCAAGAATAATAGACATATTATCATCTTCAGGCATTTCAAGCACAACAAAATCAGTTAATATCAAGCAATTATGAGCCACTTGAACAGGTACATCCTCACATATACCAACAGGAATAGTGGTAGATTTATCAGCCATTTGCAAAGATATATCAGTTGGTATTAGTTTTTCCAGTTGAAGTCTCTTATAGAGAGAAAAAGGCATGACACTAACTCCTGCTCCCAAATCACACAAAGCAGTTCTAACATAACTATTTTTAATAGAACAAGGGATAGTTGGAATCCCTGGGTCTCCAAGTTTCTTTGGAACCTTACCATTAAAGGAATAATTAGCTAACAAAGTAGAGATTTCTACGTTAGGGATCTTCCTTTTATTCGAGACAATATCCTTCATATACTTTGAGTAAGGAGGCAATTTAATAGCATCAGTCAAAGGAATTTGCAGGAATAAAGGTTTCATCCACTCACAAAACTTATTATAGTGTTCATCTTCCTTTGACTTGTGTTTCTTATTAGGGAAAGGCATAGGTTTTTGGACCCAAGGCTCTCTTTCACTTCCATGTTTCTTAGCAACAAAATATTCTTTAGTGTATTTAGTATTCTTAGTGTGCTTTTCAGGTTCTTCTTCAACTTTTTCTTTATCAGGAACATCATTTTCTTCATTAACAGTTTCAGTTGGCAGCATCAGAAATAGATATACTATTAGGATCTTTAGCAGGTTCAGAGGGTTCTACAATAGGTTTAAGTTTCTTTTTTCTTTTCTTACGAGTAGTACCACTATTTTCAGCTTGTTGAGAATCCTGCTCAATTCTTTTGGGATGCCCCTCAGGATATAGAGGATCCTGGGTAGCAGCACCACTTCTAGTTCTAATCTCATAAGCGTGTTTTTCCTTGGCAGCATTAATTAGCAAGTATTTTTGTACTTTAATAAGTTGATCTATTTGAGTCTGAACCATTTGAAAATGTTTAAGAATCATTTTAACATCATTAGAGGTTCTTTCCACAATATATTTTAACTCAACAATAGCTCTAGTGTTTTCCATTAGATGATTTTGCACCCTTTTATTAAAATTATCTTGCTTAACAATAAAAATATTTAATTCTTCTAAGCATTGATCTGGAGGTTTAGAGTAAGGGATATCACCTTCATCAAAGTGTTGGAGAGAGTGTACCTCAATAGTGTATGCATGGGGAATTGGCTTACATAATTCTTCTATAGGAGGTAAATTCTTGACATCTGGAGCTTTAATTCCCTTCTCCTTGAGACATTTCTTAGCTTCCTTCATCACTTTATCATTTAGTTCGATAACTCCCCTCTTCTTTGATGTTGGAATAGGCACAACAATAGTTGATTCAGGTATAGTTGTCTTAGGTATAGCTGGTCCAGGAGGAGTCCAGTCGTCATAATTCTTGCTTATTTTAGCCATTAATTCATCAACTTCCTTGGGTGTCCTATTCCTGAAAACATAATCAACACAACTATCCAGGTATGTCCTATATTCTTCAGTTAGTCCATTATAAAATATATCAAGAAGCTCATTCTTAGGTAATGGACATCCAGCCTGTGCATGAATCAAAGCACAAAACCTTGCCAATGATTCATGCAATATCTCTTTTTCTCCCTGTTTAAAATCAAAAGTTCCTGCAAAATAACATGTCTAGCACTAGGAGGAAAATATTTCTGCAGGAAAGTACTAATCAAGCAATCAGGGCTATCAATAGATCTAGGAGGTAAATTATTAAACCAAGTTTTAGCTTCTATTTTAAGTGAAAAGGGGAAAATTTTAGGAACAAAGTAGGTACACATCTTAATATCATCAAAAAACAGGCCACTCATGGTACAAAGCTTAGTCATATGTGCTACTGCACTTTCATTCTTAGTCCCACAAAAAGGTTCTTTCTCAACAATAGCTATATAGGATAAATCAAGAGAGAAATCATAATCTTTATCTTTAATGTTTATGGGAGAAGCAGCAAACTTAGCATTAGGAGACAATTTGGGTCTAATAGTACGCCTCTCAAGGAGACTCTTAGCAGCACTCCTATCATGGGTGTTTTGACATTCTTTAAGAAATTCATCGGTCATCTCAACATAACCGTCTTCAATATCATAGCTTTCTCTAGACTTAGGTGAACTAACAGGTGTAGTAGTGTCTTCATTAGGAGTTTCAGTATTTCCAGCTATAGTTCAAGAAGTTGTAGCATCTAGGAAAGGACCTAATGAACCACTCTTATCAAGCACAGTAGAAGCAGCATCATAAGTATGAGAAGTTTCAAATTCAGCAGTAGTAGCAGCGTGTGTAGCATGTGTGTGTGGTGGTGTAACGAGCTTACTCATAACAGATGGTGAATCAAGAGCAACAGAGGTGTTCAGAACCGTACCTCTTCTTGTAGTGGATGGTAAAATAGGGACCTCGCCATCACGAGAATTACCCATGATGGATGGGTAGCAGCGAACAATAATGAATCCAAGTGAACTTGATAAATAAAGCTATGCTCCCTGGCATCAGCGCCAGAAAATAGTCTCGATGACCCACAACTATAGGGGGTGTATCGCAGTATTTTCGAGGGAAGTGAAACCCAATTTATTGATTCGACACAAGGGGAGCCAAAGAATATTTATAAGCCTTAACAACTAAGTTGTCAATTCAGCTGCACCTGGAAACAATCTTGCTCACAGCAGTTTATCCGTAGCAACAGTTTTGTAGTAGCAATAGTAAGGTAATAGCAGTAGTAAAGTAAAGACAGTAGTAAGAATTGCAGTAAACAGTAAGATTGGAGCACGGTAAGCATAGGGATGGATGGACGGGCGTTGCATGGACAAGACAATTCACATGGAAATCAAAACATAGGGCAATTGTAGATAAATAAGATAAAGCATCCAAGTACTAGATAATCATAGGCATGTGTTCCATATATAGTCATACATGCTCGCAATGAGAACTTGCACAACATATTTTGTCCTGCCAGCCCGTTTGCAGCGGAGCCTCAAGGGAACTACTGGCAATTAAGGTGCTCCTTTTAATAGAGCATCGGAGCAAAGCATTAACACTCCGTGAACACATGTGATCCTCACATGAAAGCCATTCCCTCCGGTTATCCCGATTTCTGTCACTTCGGGGCCATTGGTTCCGGACAACAACGTGTGTATACAACTTGCAGGTAAGACCATATATAATACTATCATAATGAATCAATAACATGTTCAGATCTGAAATCATGGCACTCGGGCCCTAGTGACAAGCATTAATCATAAAAAGTCGAAACAAAGTCAAAAAGCACTAATAATAGATACTAGGCACCAAGCCCTAACAATCCGATGCCATTACATGAACGATCTCATCCAATCCCTACCATCCCCATAGCTTACAGCGGGGGATTACTCTCTCATATATGGGGAAACATGGATGGTCGATGGAGAAGCAATGGTGATGATGATGGCAATGATCTCCTCCAATTCCCCGTCCCGGCAGGGTGCCAAAACGGAGTTTCTGGTTCTGAATCGTGGAATCTGGTGGTGGCGGCAGAGCGGAACTCTTTCTGGAAAAACGTCGAACCCCCCTGAGTTTTTAGGTCAAAAGGCAACTTATAGGCGAAGAGGGAGACCGAGGGGGTGTCTGGGGCGGCCAGGCCTAGCCCGTGCGGCTAGGTGGTGTGGCCTGGGCACAACCCCACTCCGTCTCGTATTCTGGCTCCGTGAGTCTTTTGGCGAAATAGGATTTTTGGCATATTTTCCGGGATTTTTCCTGATAGTTGATTTTCTACACAAAAACTAGACACCAAGGTAATTCTACTGAAAACAGCGTTAGTCCGTGTTAGTTGCATCCAATTCACACAAGTTTACAGAAAAAACAATAGCAAAAGTGTTCGGGAAAGTAGATACGTTTTGGACATATCAGTGTGCTCCTTCTTTATTTCAACCTCGGCAGTTTTGAGCATGGCGAACACCTCAGCAAGGGTCTTAGTCATCCCTTGCATGTTGTAGTTCATCACAAAGCTCTTATAGCTAGGGGCAGCGAGTGCATCACCCTATCAATTGCAAGCTCCTCCGGGATTTTGCAATCCAGGGCGTTCAAACGCTTAACGTAGCCAGACATTTTGACCACGTGCTCACTTATACAGCAGAGAAGAAGAGCTCAGAAGCATCATACCTCTCTACATGGGCCTTTGGAGCAAAGACGGCCTTGAGATCCTCAATGATCTCAAAAGCATTCATCTTCTCAAAACACTAAGGTTTCTGCAGGGAGCAAAGACTGCCAGGCATTCTTTTCGTCCTGGGAGGCGGATTCTGCAGGCTTAGCCAGAAGCTCAGCCTCGATGACATAAGTCAACTTGTAGGGGACTAGGAGGATCCTAAGATTGCGGAACCATGCGGTGAAGTTGGTTCCATCAGTTTTCAGCTTGTCCTTCTCGAGGAAAGTGCTAAGGTTGAAGGTGGGTGGGCGAGACATCTACAATGGATTTGCAAAGTGTTTAGAGCATGTTCACAATAATGAGTTCAAGTTTTAATTAAAAGAACTCCCACTTAGACGAACATCCCTCTACTCGTTTAGTGATCACATGATCCCAATCCCCTGCACCTCCCCCCGATCATCACGGCCATCAGTGCAGTATCAAGGGTGGACATTCCCCAATGTCGATCACATCAACTATGTGATTCATGATCGACCTTTTGGTCTCCTGTATTCCGAGGCCACATCTCTGTAACATGCTAGGCTCGCTAGTTCTAACTTGTGTGTATTCGCAGTGCAACATGGCTTGCACCAACTGTATGCGAACGTAGATATGTTTGACCCCTACTCACCGCAAAGCGCCTCATGCCGAAGAACTTTCTTGGTGGTGCACACACAAGGGGAATACCATAACTGGAATACTATGAGGGATTATCTTATTTTGCTACCGTCTAATATAAGTATACCGGCATAATAAGTAATACTTCAAAAGTAAAGTCTTATGATGTGGTTATAGCATTTTGATCATCATCAATAGTTTCAATGAAAGTTTCATAAACTTGTTGTTGCCACGTTATAATACTTGCCCCTATGCAATAATAAAAATAGATGCTTCTATATTATCTATTGCAAGTTTTACGCGGCTTTAGGACTTTCGCAGAAGAACCCCTTCCCACCTATGAACGTGGATCCACAACATGGATTCAATGATTGCCATTCTTCTTCCCTTTTCAGGGCCCTCCAATGTCAATGCCATATCAACTACTGTAGAGAGACAGACACCCCCTAAGCCACTTTGATTCGTGGACCAGTCTCGTGAATCACCACGTAAGGTCAGTTGGGGGCCGCTTCATCAAACAGTGCCACGATATGAACAGAAACATTAAAAAGAGGGTAGCAACTAGAGAATCAATGCCCACATATTGCTATGTGTTCTATCCGTACAACATGTCTACCCATAGACCCGCTCTGATACCACTGAAGGGTTCAGTAGCAGAAAACAAAAAATTTCTATCTACTCGAACACTAATACCAGGATCTATACTATGTAGACATAAGTAACGGAGAAGGGATACAGTATTCATACCTTTGAAGACCGAGGCACGCCTTACGCAGGAAGGCGTATATTGATGAAGACGAGCAACACCCCAAGTGTGGTGCCTCCGAAGTTTGTCACACGTCCGGTGTAGGATACATCAACTAGACTCCGATCCAGTCAAGCAGCGAAAGAAGTAGATGCCGGATCGCAGATCACACGACAGTGGTGTGAAGGTGGAGAACTCACCCACGAGGTCGTCCCTAATATTACGGAGAAGTCCTCAATGGATGAGAGAGAGAATGAGAGGGAATGGGGTGATTCCAAAGGGGGAGGGGAGACCCCTATATATAGTGGGAGGGGAGGCGCACCACCCTAGGGCTAGGCGGTGTGGGACTAACCCCCACACCCGCCGGCCACCTAGGGGCAACCGCTGGCCCTAGGTGGGCCCCATTGGGGTGGCCCACTAAGCCTAGGCCAGCTGGCCCCCTTTCCCTAGGCGCCATGCCCTATTGGGCCTCCCTTCGGGTGATGCCCATTAGCATTATGATGCCTTTAATAATAAAATAAAAAATATATTTAAAATATTCAAATACACATATTGTATTATTCCTTCACTCCGGAACATCTTCCGGACCCCTTCCAATCTCCATCGGATGTTACCCAGAACTATTCCGGTTTCTCTTTCTCTATTTCTCCTACAGTACCTCATCTTCCCTAAGTGTCCCTACCCTTAAGCGTGACATCCTTAGGTTCAGAAACATTCCGGACATGATCGAGACTACTCTCACATCAATGATCAACAGAGGGACCTGGATGGACATGTGACCCCGTGCGTTTCATGAATACAATCGCTCGAACCGTGAGATAGTCGTTTCCCGTTCCCATTGTCATACGATACCTAATTCATTCAAGATTTGATCTTTGATATCCCCATACCTTAGTTTAGTCTCGTTACCAATGAACTTGTTTACTCGTTCTCATGTCGTTGCATTCCGTGACCAAGTCACTTGTTTGCAAGCTTCATTAATGCAACGTCACCGAGATGGCCACATGTATCTGTCTGTTACATGGACTAGACAAATCCTGGTCTTGATATGTACTCGTCTACGCATCCCTTCGGAAAACCTGAGTGGCACCTTTTTTATCACCCTATTACGAGATGATTCTTGATAACCATCTAAGGTTCTTATGGAATGGTGATTTGCATTACCTCACAGTCAAAGGATCAGGTTGCGAGGTTCTCTGTGTTTTATCATCAATGGTGAACTTTGTAACTAGATCTCATTCAAGATATAACAATCGGATGCTTGTTATCATGTTATTCAACTAATAACATGACCTCATTGTCAATTGGCATAAATGCCCATGATCTTTAAACTATCAACACCCGGATTTTTAATCCTAGATGCATGTTATGTCATACATCGCAATCCCAGGATTACCATTTTTGCGACACATAACAGATTGGATATCACAGTACATCATTCATTACAAACAATAAATAAGATCTTACACAAATAAGGATCTCATGATCCAGTCTTAATACAACAAGCAGCGAAATAAATAATAAGCATAGCGGTGGGGTCCATCTTCAGGGGGCACAGGCAATGCTGACGAAGGCAGATAGTCCTAGTTATCATAGCTGTCCTGCTGGCCATCATCTTGGTAGTCTCCTTCATAGTCTGGCCATAGGAATAGCCAGGGACAAAAGCCATGAGTACTCTTTAAGTACTCGCAAACTATCACTAACAAGTAGTATAGTTCCAATGTAAAGTGCTAACTCTAGGTTTATTTGTAAAGTTAAGTTTGAAACCTAAGCTGAGTTCAGAAACAAAGAAAGATAAAATAAAGTTCTAGAATCACTTAAGTTGGGAAGCTAGTGTCATAGTCACAACCCTGTTGTGATCAAGTCAAGTTTCATCATTCATTTCATAAGTCATTTTGAAAACATGTGACAACGACACCATATGGCCACTCCAACTGTCCATAACCGCGGACGCAGCTATTCGAATAGTTTGACACTCTACAGAGGTGGTATACTTTCACCACAAGATTCGATACATCTATCAGGGATAACCCTGAATCATCATACTTAGTATGCAGATAATCAAACATAACCTTTCCTTTACACACCCTAGTATAAGCACCTCTCCTATGAGCATGGCCTCCCAACCATGACCATCTGTCATCTTGGGCACTACATAGGTGGACAACATTGAGAGGTAGTCACACCTCAAACCTCTCCCGCGAGCGAACTAATACTCATGCATATAAACTTTCGGCTAAGCCTTACACAATTCAGGTATTGTGGTTGTACGGTAAATTTGGAATGGTATCGCATCCGAATCCAACCATCAGTTTTGTAAAAGGGTTAAGGCTCATGCCTCAACATTTTCATCATCATAAACCATTTGTGTTTCTCAACACATGTCAAAACATCTCAATAGAATGACTCATCATTCCAAGGTTTTCATAATTCATTTTCATCAAGTATTCCCATCTAAAGTGAGTCAAGTTATGATCTAGCTCTAATCTACTAAGTTAAGAGTGTTCACTAAGGTGGGATGTTAACATCAATCTCATGCCATAGAATGACATCTAAGGTTCTCTATATAGGTCAAGTTTTATTCTTTTTATGCTACCTTCAAAACAAGTAAGGGAATTGGTAAAGTAAAGAAAGTAAAGCTTGGAAATAAAACTTGGGGTAGGTACTAGTCAAGGGGTATAACCAAAGCATGCCTAATGCATCTTGCTTAATTTCTCTATCTTAATTCTATCTTGCTAACAATAGCTTGCAAAGGGTTATCTTGCATTGTTAATGATGGCTTGCCTTGTGCAGTGCAGTGGTTGAAGTTTTCTTCCTCCTCTTGATAGCACTCCTCCTCGAAAGCTTGGTCGGTACTATCGTCTATAAATACATACAGAGTACACAATCACCAAACAGTGCTTAACTAGTCTACTTAGCATTCTAAGGCACACATTTGATGATCTATTATCATCACAAGCATCACAAGATTTTATTAACTAGTTTCATTCTTTTTATTTAAGAAAAGTAATTTCTACTCATTGAAAATAACTAAGATTTAATATTCACCACTTAAAATATGGGATCATGTGAACACATGTCCTCACCACATATTCTCACATGTGGAAATGTGATTTCAGGGTTGGATCAAATTTAATTAAGTTTAAGTTTAATATTTAATGATTTAAAGTGACTAAAAATGCCTATATAGCATTATTTTGGTACTAGTCCAAAGTCACTGCATGCAAACCTTAATATTATTACATATTCAGATAGGTATGGTGAAATGTGATTTTTTAGAGTTGGAATCAACTCAAAAGCTATTTTGGTTGATTTTATAAAAATGTTTGAATGTACCAAAGCTTCTCTCTTGTTATTTTTACTAGGAGAGATCTCGAACTCTAAAAGAATTAAATCCAAAGGTCTTGGATAGATCTTTTCAGTAGCTTTCTAACACAATTTGAATCACTCCATTTGGATTTATAAATCTCTCTGAAATGATTTTCAAACTAGGGGACAGAACTAAGTTCAAACCTAATTAGAAAAATCTAAGTTTGAATTGCTGGGCTAGCGCGGGAAGGAAAATGGGCCGGCCCAGTGGTGTTCCGGGGAGCAGAGAACAGCTGACAGGGGGACCACATGTCATTGGCTCTTTACACGCGAAGCGGTATGGGGCGATGTGGGTCGTGCGATTAAAAGGAAGATCTACGGCTGAGGATCGTTGTCAACGACAGACAGGTCACCGGCGAGGTGGAACCCTAGCGGCTCGGTGGGGGTCTGTGGCGGCTTACCGGGGCTCTGGCGAAGGTAGGCGAGGCGGGAAAACGATCAAGTCGAGGACGGCGGTTCTCCTGGTACTGGCGGCGTCCCGAGAGGTGGCCTTGATCAACGGCGCCCTTCTCCTTCCTCCGCGGCAGATTCCGGCGAAATTCCGGCGCTGCGGACGGCGGCTTTCTCCGGTGGGGCTCTAGGAGTGCTGTGAGGGGTAGGGATGAGAGTGGTGTGAGGAAACGGTGCTGGGGAGGCCTCTATTTATAGGCTCGGCGAAGCGGCAGAGAAGCATGGGCGGTGCTCGCCGGTGACGACGGCACAACGAGCTAGAGGTGTGGGCGGTGCGCTAGGACGGTGGGCGGTGCCCTGGCAACTGTCACAGAGGTGCGTGTGCAGTGAATGGTGGTTGGGGAGGTGAGTGGCGCGGCACGCACGATGTCTCTACCGACGGCGAGTTTCGCGGTGGCCAGCGACTACGGGGCACGGTCGGGGGAAAGGGGATGTCCATTAGCTTCCTAGGACGGTGGTGATCGTGTAGACGGGCAGCTGGAGCGAGGCGGGGTCTGGCTGAGCGGGGACCGGGCGCGCTCTGCGCGCGGCGTCGGCATGGCCGATAGTCTCTAGGCGCGGCGGTTCCTGGCTGCTCTGGTCACTGTCCTCGGGCTGGGGCTGGTTGGGCGGTGGAGGTGGACCACAGGCGACCTCCTGGACATGGTATACGACGCTAGCTGCGGATGTGGCGTGCTGTTGCCGGTGGGGTGCCCAAATGGTGCTCCGCCTTAATGGCCATGACCATTTGGTCGTGGCACAGTGGGTGGCCGGGCTAGAGAAGGGTAGGGGAGTGCACTGGGTGGCTGTGGTTGCAAAATGGGAGACCAATTTGGTCCAAACACTGCTCCAAATAGTGTTTTTGGTTTTTGTTTGAATTCTGCCCACCAGGTGTTTGTAGAAATGGCCACAAGAATTAAATTTTGGATGATTTTTTGTGGAGTTGCTAGGCACATGCTTAAGCGTCTGTGGTTGCTTGGGTTTTAAAAATGGAGCTCATTTGAGTGGTTTTTAAATAAGTGGGATCTTCTCATATGAACTACATCCAATTTTCAAATGCCATTTAAAATTAGTGTTTGTATGTTTTTGGTAGACCACAAAGTGGGCCTTGGTATATCATTACATGTACTAGCAAGGGGTGCAAAGATCCACATTTGTTTCTGTTAAGAATGGAGTTCTAGGAATAGCCAAAGTAGGCATGCTGATTAAAATGGCACAAATGACCATTTGGTTATTTTATTCATTTTGATTTTTTTCTTTGGGATTTGTTTGGGAATGATCTAGATGATGTTTATTTCACCTAAGAATCATTTTACAAGCAATGGATCACTTAATGAAGGCAATTCAAAACAACTCCTATTTAAATGCACACACATATGAATGCTTTAATAATTTTACTTGGAAAAGTTTTTGTTAACCCTAATTTTGATGATTTGGATATTAATAACCTTGGATTAGAGTTTTGGGATGTTACAAACCTTCCCCCCTTAAACAAAATCTCGTCCCGAGATTTACGAAAGAAAACTAGGCACTAAAGAGATCTGGGAACTCTGTCCTAATGTAATCTTCTCGTTCCCAAGTGGCTTCCTCTTCGGTATGGTTACTCCATTGAATCTTGAGAAATTTGATACTCCTGGTTCTGGTGGTTCTATAAGCTTCCTCCATGATACGGATGGGCACTTCACGATATGTCAGGTCATTGTTGATCTCAACAGCTCGGTGATCGATGTTCTTGAAAACTTCAGTCTTCTCCGGCACTTCCAGGCATTTGCGAAGTAACGAGATATGGAACACATTGTGGATGGCTGACATCTCTTCAAGCAGTTCCAGTTGATACGATACTTCTCCTCGACGGTTCAGAATCTTGAAGGGCCTGATATATCTGGGGGCTAACTTTCCTTTCAGACTAAAGTGTTGGGTTCCCTTTAATGGTGAAACCTTGAGATATACAAAATCTCCGACATTGAAAGTCAGGTCTCTCCTTCTCTTGTCAGCATAACTCTTCTGTCTGGATTGGGCGGTCTTGAGGTGCTCACGGACTTTGTGAACCTTCTCTTCAGCTTCTCGGAGAATGTCGGGTCCAAAGATCTAACTCTCTCCTACTTGCGACCAATTCAAAGGGGTGTGACACTTCCTTCCATATAGGAACTCAAATGGTGCCATCTGCAAACTAGCTTGATAACTGTTGTTATATGAGAATTCTGCGAAAGGCAGACAGTCTTCCCATTTTGATTCGTACTCCAACACACAAGCTCTCAACATATCCTCTAGGATCTGGTTGACTCTCTCAGTCTGTCCATCAGTTTGTGGATGATAAGCGGTACTGAAGTTCAATTTGGTGCCCAATCCTTCCTGGACTTTCTGCCAAAATCTCGAGGTAAACTAGGTTCCTTGATCTGATACTATGGTCTTGGGGGTTCCATGCAGACTAACAATTCTAGCAATGTACAGCTCTACTAACTTTGAACTCTGGTAGGTTGTCTTGACAGGTATAAAGTGATATACCTTGGACAGTCTATCCACGATGACCCAGATTGAGTCATTTCCCCTACTAGAAGTAGGCAAACCGGTGATAAAGTCCATTCTGACGGAATCCCATTTCCATTCTAGAATCTGCAAAGATTGCGACGGTCTTATGGGTCTCTGATGCTCTGCTTTGACTCTTTGACAGATGTCACACTTCGCGATGTAGCTTCCAATTTCTCTCTTCATCTTGTGCCACCAAAATTGCTCTTTCAAATCTTGATACATCTTTGTTCCTGTGGGGTGGATAGAATAAAGAGTATCATGAGCTTCCTGCATGATAACTTGCTTCACCTCTGAATCTGCTGATGCACAGATACGACCTTTGTACCACAGAACTCCTTCTTCGTCTTCAGTGAATCCAGGTACCTTTCCTGTACCAATATGATGTTTGATTTCGTCGATACTTTCATTTCCCTTCTGGGCTTCCTTGATTTGGCTAATCAAAGTGGGTTGAAGTTCAATGCTAGCTAAAAATCCTTTGCTAACTAGATCAGTCCTAAACTGCTCCAACTCCTCATACAAACTTGGCTGCTTCTCCTTGATCATGATGTTTAGCCTGCAAGGCAATCTTCTAAGAGCATCCGCTACCACATTGGCTTTGCTGGGGTGATAGTGAATGTCAAGGTCATAATCCTTGATTAACTCTATCCATCTCCTTTGCCTCATATTCAACTCGTTCTAAGTGAAAATATACTTCAAGCTCTTGTGATCTGAGTAAATCTCACAGCGATTACCCATCAGATAATGACGCCATGTCTTCAATGCCAAAACTACGGCTGCTAGTTCAAGATCATGGGTCAGATAGTTCTGCTCATGCTGCTTCAGTTGTCGAGATAGATACGCGATAACTTTGCCTTCTTGCATCAATACACATCCGCGACCAATCTTGGATGCATCACAATACACATCAAACGTCTTCTTAATATCTGGCATGATTAATATTGGGGCTGATATCAATATCTTCTTCAGCTCCTGGAAACTGGCTTCACATTTGTCGGTCCATTCAAACTTCTTGTCCTTCTTCAGCAATTGGGTCATTGGTCTGGCGATGCTCGAGAATCCTTCGACGAACTTGCGGTAATATCCTGCTAATCCGAGAAATGCATGGACTTGGGTTTGAGTGGTTGGGGCTTCCCATTCTTTGACATCTTTGATCTTGGCGGGATCAACAGAGACTCCTCCGGCAGACACAATATGTCCTAGGAATCCTACTTCTTTCAGCCAAAACTCACATTTGCTGAACTTGGCATATAACCGATGCTCCCTCAAGGTTTCTAGGATGACTCTCAGATGTTGCTCATGCTCTTCTTCTGACTTGGAGTATATAAGGATATCGTCGATGAACACAACTACAGACTTATCTTGGAAATTCATAAAGATCTTATTCATGAGATTCCTGAAATAAGTAGGGGCATTGGTTAATCCAAAAGACATAACCATATACTCATATAACCCATAACGAGTAGTAAAGGCGGTCTTCGGAATATCCGTTGCACGAATCTTAAGTTGGTGATAACCAGTCCTAAGATCAATCTTTGAGAATACCTGGGCTCCAGTCAACTGATCAAATAGATCCTCTATCTTTAGCAAGGGGTACTTGTTCTTGATGGTGACGTCATTCAGTTTTCTATAATCTGTGAATAAACGGTTTCCTCCATCTTTCGTGTCGACGAATAACACTGGTGATCTCCATGGCGATGCGCTTGGTTGAATCAAGCCTGTTGCTAACATGGCATCCAACTGCTTCTTCAATTCCACCAACTCTGAGGGGTTCATGCTATAGGGTCTCTGGGCTATGGGTCCGGTTCTGGGGATTAGTTCGATAATGAACTCAATATACCTATCCGGGGGCATACCTAGCAATTCATTTGGGAATACATCGGGGTATTCATAGACTACTCTTACTTGGTCTATGGTGGGCACGGCTAGACTCTTGTTGCACTTGAATTGACGGGGTAAGGTTTCAGATATATGCTCTACTGTGACTCCAGAGCTACTGGTCATGGTGATGGCTTTCTTAGCACAGTCTATCAGTCCTTTATTCCTTGACATCCAGTCCATACCTAGTACTACTTCCAATCCTTTGGTTCCGAGTACGATTAGGTTGGCATAAAAATCTATCCCATGTATTCTGATAGTCACAGCTTTGCAAATTTTTCTAGCTTTTGTAGTTGATCCGGGGATTTGAACTATCATGACATGCTTCAAGTTGGTTGGGTGGATCTTAATAGTGCATGCAAATTCTTCGGTGACAAATGAATGCGATACTCCCGAATCAAACAATACCCTTGCTAAAACTGAGTTGACAGAAAACATACCCAGCACTACATCTGGCGCTTCTTGGGATTCTTCAGCATTCATGTGGAAGAGACGACCGTTGCGGTTGTGAGGGTTCCCTGGGGCAAATCTTCTTCCGGGTTGAACACGATGTTGCTGTCGAGCTAGGGCATTCACATTTGCAGTGGCAGCAGCCTTTTTGGGGCACTCATTGGAATAGTGGCCCTTCACTCCACACTCAAAACAGGTGATCTGAGACTTGTCTTTAGCTGCTACGGGCACAACATTGCTTCCAGTCCTGGGTGCAGTGTTGTTGTTGTTATTGTTGTTGTTGCTCTTGGGAGGGGCATGGCTGAAATTGCTAGAGTTGTCGGGGTGATTGTTGTTTCCTCTGGACTTCACATTGCCTCTGCTACGGTTGGGGTAGCTTGGGCGAGACATTGGGGGTCGGTTGTTCCTTGGTGCATATCCTAGTGAGGGGTTGGGATGGTACTTCTGGTGACTGCTGGATCCAGATTGCTGCATCATACGACGCTTGTGGTTGTCGTTTTCCTGGTTAATCTTCCCTTCCATCTGAATGGCAGAGTCGACTAGCTCTTCGAGATCCTCGAAGCGGATGTTGACGAGGACAGTCTGCATCTCATCATGCAGTCCGTTCAGGAATCTCTCCTTCTTCTTGGCCTCCATGTTGATCTCATCAGGTGCATATCTGGCAAGCGACAGGAATCTGTCATGGTACTCTACCACAGTCATTCTGCCTTGCTTCAACTCTCTGAATTCATCCCTCATTCTGGTGACTAAGCCCTGCAGCACGTGGGTGTGGCTGAACTTGATTTTGAAGGCTTCCCATGTCATCACTTGACCATGGTTCATCAGGCGGATACTGTTCCACCAGGCTCTTGCGTCTCCTGCCAAGTAGTGGGTGGCAGAAAGAACTTTCTCGTTGTCATCAACTCTGGCTACTTCCAGATTGTTATCCATTGTCTACAACCAGTCATATGCATCTAATGGGTTCTCTGATGTGCTAGAGATTGGGGGATTGGTATTCTGGAAGTTTTTCAGCTTGGATCCTTGATGATCCTGATGTCCATGGTTCTGGTTGTTGAGAGCCATCTGGGCGATCTATTGTAGTGTTGCTAGATTAGCTTCGCGCTCTGCCCTGCTTGCTTCTCTGTCTGCGATGAGATTCTGCAAGATCTGCATCATTGGGTCTTGCGACGAGCTGCTCCCTCCTTGGTTTCCACGAGTCATATGAATATTGAGGTAGATAAAAGGGGTAAGAGGGAAAGTTCTAAGGTTCAGGGTTTTCATTTCAAAGCTAAAACTTTGAGTTTGACTCAGGTTTTGCAACTAACTTCATTTCATTCATTCAACAAAGCACACGATACAAACACACACACACCACAACAAGGAAAACAGATGGTTTTAAGAACCATTCTGCAAGCTACGATACAGTGGGACCGATACATCTCATGCTACAACAGTGCTCTAGTGCATCTACTCATCGTCGATCAAGTCGGAGTCCTCATCGTCAGTGTAGAAGTCCACAACATCCTCCTCCAGAAAGTCATCATCATTGCTGAGGTAAGAATCCATGTCTCCCTGGATGTCTTCACCCTCCTCTTCTTCCTCCTTTGATGCAAGCTGAGATTCTTGCTCCTTGACGGTCTTCTCGAGGTCGACCACCTTCTTGCAAAGACGGGCGATGGTGCGTTCCTTCTTCTCGCGCAGGAGGCGAAGAGACTGACGGTCCTTGACAAGCAGTGAGAAAGTCTGGGCCTTCTAGGCGGCAATGGCACGATTGTGGTTGGCGAACTCCCTAGCATTGTCCAATTCCTTCTGGCGATCGTATAGTAGGAAGTCAAGGTTCTCCACTTGACGCTTCAGCTCTGGGTGACTGGGCATCTCCATCGGCATTCCCATGAAGTCACGTCTTGCATAGTGAGAAAAACGGGTTCCTTGGATTTGGTTGACACTGAGGGCACACAGACGTGCGAGAGCTTCATGCATTTCCCTTGCTAATCCATCTAGCTAGTTGTTCTCTCGGACGGAGAACTGGATTCTCCCGGACATTGGTGCTTCTATGCTTCCTCGAAGATCAGCGGTGACTAGCCACTATAAATCTCCTCCTGGGGGTCCTAGAAGTTGATCTCCAAGAAACTCCGGATGCGGGCGTCCCAGTAACTCAGACAGTGAATCTAGATCCCTCTCGAAGATCAGTTGGCCTCCGTCTCCCAACTGGTAGAACTTGCTGAACTGAGTCTCCATCTAAAAGAATTAAGGATGAGGAAGTTATTGAAGTGATCAAGTGTCTCAAATTTTAAGTAGTAATGTAAGGATTTGAGGAACATGAATTTTTGAGAAAGAATGAATTCCCAAGGGTAAGAGAGGAAATAGTTTTTCATAAATACTCACTTTAGGTTTTGAAATTAAATTTTTGTTCGGACGTCCATTCTAACTAGGGTCTCCTATGGTCAGGATGGCTCTGATACCAACTTGTCAACACCCAGATTTTTAATCCCAGATGCCTATTATGTCATACATCGCAATCCCAGGATTACCTTTTTTGTGACACATAACAGATTGGATATCACAGTACATCATTCATTACAAACAATAAATAAGATCTTACACAAATAAGGATCTCATGATCCAGTCTTAATACAACAAGCAGCGGAATAAATAATAAGCGTAGCGGTGGGGTCCATCTTCAGGGGGCACAGGCAATGCTGACGAAGGCAGATAGTCCTAGTTATCATAGCTGTCCTGCTGGCCATCATCTTGGTAGTCTCCTTCATAGTCTGGCCATAGGAATAGCCAGGGACAAAAGCCATGAGTACTCTTTAAGTACTCGCAAACTATCACTAACAAGTAGTATAGTTCCAATGTAAAGTGCTAACTCTAGGTTTATTTGTAAAGTTAAGTTTGAAACCTAAGCTGAGTTCAGAAACAAAGAAAGATAAAATAAAGTTCTAGAATCACTTAAGTTGGGAAGCTAGTGTCATAGTCACAACCCTGTTGTGATCAAGTCAAGATTCATCATTCATTTCATAAGTCATTTTGAAAACATCTGACAACAAAACAGTATGGCTACTCCAACGGTCCATAACCGCGGGCGTGGATATTCGAATAGTTTGACACTCTACAGAGGTGGTACACTTTCACCACAAGATTCGATACATCTGTCAGGGATAACCCTGAATCATCATAGTAAGTATGCAGATAATCAAACATAACCTTTCCTTTACACACCCTAGTATAAGCACCTCTCCTATGAGCATGGCCTCCCAACCATGACCATCTATCATCTTGGGCACTGCATAGGTGGACAACATTGAGAGGTAGCCTCAGCTCAAACCTCTCCCGCGAGGGAACTAATACTAATGCATATAAACTTCCGGCTAAGCCTTACCCAATTCAGGTATTGTGGTTGTACAGTAAATTTTGAATGGTATTGCATCCGAATCCAACCATCAGTTTTGTAAAAGGGTTAAGGCTCATGCCTCAACATTTTCATCATCATAAACCATTTGTGTTTCTCAACACATGTCAAAACATCTCAATAGAATGACTCATCATTGCAAGGTTTTCATAATTCATTTTCACCAAGTGTTCCCATCTAAAGTGACTCAAGTTTTCACTAAGTGACTCATAATTCATTTTCACCAAGTGTTCCCACCAAAACATCTACTAAGTTAAGAGTGTTCACTAAGGTGGGATGTTAAGATCAATCTCATGCCATAGAATGACATCTAAGGTTATCTAGATAGTTCAAGTTTTATACTTTTTAATGTACCTCCAAAACAAGTAAGGGAATTGGTAAAGTAAAGAAAGTAAAGCATGGAAATAAAACTTGGGGTAGGTACTAGTCAAGGGGTATAACCAAAGCATGCCTAATGCACCTTGATTAATTTCTCTAGCTTAATTCTAGCTTGCTAACAATATCTTGCAAGGGTTAGCTTGCATTGTTAATGATGGCTTGCCTTGTGTAGTGAAGTGGTTGAAGTTTTCTTCCTCCTCTTGATAGCACTCCTCCTCCTCGAAAGCTTGGTCGGTACTATCGTCTATAAATACATACGGAGTACACAATCACCAAACAATGCTTAACTAGTCTACTTAGCATTCTAAGGCACACATTTTTATGATCTATTATCATCACAAGCATCACAAGATTTTAGTAACTAGTTTCATTCCTTTTATTTAAGAAAAGTAATTTCTACTCATTGAAAATAACTAAGATTTAATATTCACCACTTAAAATATGGGATCATGTGAACACATGTCCTCACCACATATTCTCAGATGTGGGAATGTGATTTAAGGGTTGGATCACATTTAATTAAGTTTAATATTTAATGATTTAAAGTGACTCGAAATGCCTATATAGCAGTATTTTGGTACTAGTCCAAAGTCACTGCATGCAAACCTTAATATTATTACATATTCAGATAGGTATGGTGAAATGTGAGTTTTGAGAGTTGGAATCAACTCAAAAGCTATTTTGGTTGATTTTGTAAAAATGTTTTAATGTACCAAAGCTTCTTTCTTATTATTTTTACTAGGAGAGATCTCTAACTCTAAATGAATTAAATCCAACGGGCTTGGATAGATCTTTTCAGTAGCTTTCTAACACAATTTGAATTACTCCATTTGGATTTGTAAATCTCTTTTATATGATTGTCAAACTAGGGGATAGAACTAAGTTATAACCTAATTAGAAAAATCTAAGTTTGAATTGCTGGGCTAGCGCGGGAAGGAAAATGGGCCGGCCGAGTGGCGATCCGTGGCGCAGAGAATAGCTGACAGGGGGGTCCACATGTCATTGGCTCTTTACACGTGAAGCGGTATGGGGCGATATGGGCCGTGCGATTAAAAGGAAGATCTATTGCTGAGGATCGTCGTCGACGACAGACAGGTAGCCGGCGAGGTGGAACCCTAGCGGCTCGGTGGGGGTCTGTGGCGGCTTACCGGGGCTCTGGCGAGGGTCGATGAGGCGGGCAAACAAACAAGTCGAGGACGGCGGTTCTCCTGGTACCGGCGGCGTCCCGAGAGGTGGCCTTGATCAACGGCGCCCTTCTCCTTCCTCCACGGCAGACTCCAGCGAAATTCCAGCGCTGCGGACGGCGGCTTGCTCCGGTGGGGCTCTAGGAGTGCTGTGAGGGGTAGGGGATGAGAGTGGTGTGAGGAAATGGTGCTAGGGAGGCCTCTATTTATAGGCTTGGCAAAGCGGCAGAGAAGCATGGGCGGTGCTCGCCGGTGACAACGGCATAGCGAGATAGAGGTGTGGGCAGTGCGCTAGGACGGTGGGCGGTGTCCTGGCGAGTGTCACGGAGGTGCGTGTGCAGTGAATGGTGGTCGGGGGAGGTGAGTGGCGCGGCGCGCACGATGTCTCTACCGACGGCGAGTTTCGGGGTGGCCGGCGACTACGGGGCACGGTTGGGGGAAAGGGGATGTCCGTTAGCTTCCTAGGACGGTGGTGATCGTGTTGACGAGCGGCTGGAGCGAGGCGGGGTCTGGCTGAGCAGGGACCGGGCGCGCTCTGCGCATGGCGTCGGCATGGCCGACAGTCTCTAGGCGCGGCGGTTCCTGGCTGCTCTGGTCGCTGTCCTTGGGCTGGGGCTGGTTGGGCGGTGGAGGTGGACCACATGCGACCTCCTGGACATGGTGGACGACGCTAGCGGCGGCTGTGGCGTGCTGTTGCCGGTGGGGTGCCCAAATGGTGATCGGCCTTAATGTCCATGACCATTTGGTCGTGGCACAGTGGGTGGCCGGGCTAGAGAAGGGTAGGGGAGTGCACTGGGTGGCTGTGGTTGCAAAATGGGAGACCAATTTGGTCCAAACACTGCTCCAAATAGTGTTTTTGGTTTTTGTTTGAATTCTTCCCACCAGGTGTTTGTAGAAATGGCCGCAAGAATTCAAGTTTTGAAATTTTGGATGATTTTTGGTGGAGTTGCTAGGCACATGCTTAAGCCTCTGTGGTTGCTTGGGTTTTGAAAATGGATCTCATTTGATTGGTTTTTAAATAAGTGGGATCTTCTCATATGAACTACATCCAATTTTCAAATGCCATTTAAAATTAGTGTTTGTAAGTTTTTGGTAGATCACAAAGTGGGCCTTGGTATATCATTACAAGTACTAGCAAGGGGTGCAAAGATCCACATTTGTTTCTGTTAAAAATGGACTTATAGGAATAGCCAAAGTAGGCATGTTGATTAAAATGGCACAAATGACCATTTGGTTATTTTATTCATTTTGATTTTTTTCTTTGGGATTTGTTTGGGAATGATCTAGATGATGTTTATTTCACCTAAGAATCATTTTACAAGCAATGGATCACTTAATCAAGGTAATTCAAGACAACTCCTATTTAAATGCACACACATATGAATGCTTTAATAATTTTACTTGGAAAAGTTTTTGTTAACCCTAATTTTGATGATTTGGATATTAATAACCTTGGATTAGAGTTTTGGGATGTTATAGAAACCCAGACCATCCTCATGACCAATGAACTAGTTCGCTAGAGGTAACTAGAGACATGGTTTGTTTACATACCACACGTGTATTAACGTTTCGCTTTAACACAGTCATAGCGCAACATGAAACGTATTATGAACATATAGGAGATATATCAAACAATACACTTTATCATTTGCCTCTAGGGAATAATTCCTTCAAAATGCATGTTTTGTACTAAACCCCATGGATCCACCAGTGTCCATTGCATGTGTGTTCTTTTCCTAAACCACCACCGGTGTCATTGCATGTGTGTTATTTTCCTAAACTACCACCAGTGTCATTCCATGTGTGTTATTTTACTAAACCACATGGATCCACCAGAGTCGTTGCATGTGTTTTCCTTTCCTAAACCACATCCAGAGTCCTTGCATGTGTGTTCTTATCCTAAACCACATCCAGAGTCATTGCATGTGTCTTCCTTTCCTAAACCACATGGATCTAGTAGAGTCATTGCATGTGTGTTCTTTTCCTAAACTACCACCAGAGTCATTGCATGTGTGTTCTTTTCCTAAACCACCGCCAGAGTCATCGTGTGTGTGTTCCTTTCATCAACCACATGGATCCACCAGAATCATTTCATGTGTGTTCTTTTCCTAGACCACATGGATCCACCAGAGTCATCGTATGAATGTTATTTCCTAAACAACCACTAGAGTCATTGCATGTGTGTTCTTTTCATAAACCACATGGATCCACTAGATGTCATTGCATGTGTGTTATTTTCATAAACCACATGGATCCCCTAGATGTCATTGAATGTGTGTTCTTTTCATAAACCACAACTAGAGTCATTGCATGTGTGTTCTTTCCATAAACCACATGGATCCACCAGAGTCATTTGCATGGGACTCTCATTCGCATGTGTGTTCTTTTCATTAACCACCACCAGTGTTATTGCATGTGTATTCCTTTAATAAACCACACGAATCCACTAGAGTCATTGCATGTGTGTTCTTTTCCTAAGCCACCACTAGAGTTATTGCATGTGTGTTATTTTCATAAACCACTTGGATCCACCAGTGTCATTGCATGTGTGTTCTTTTTATAAACCACAACTAGAGTAAATTCATGTGTGTTCTTTTCTTAAACCACCAGTAGTGTCATTGCATGTGTGTTATTTTACTAAAGCACATGGATCCACCAGTGTCATTGCATGTATGTTCTTTTTCTAAACCACCACTAGAGTCATTGGATGTGTGTTATTTTCCTAAACCACCACTAGTGTCATTGCATGTGTGTTTTTTCTAAACCACATGGATCCACCAGTGTCATTGCATGTGTGTTATTTTCCTAAACCAAAACTAGAATCATTGCATGTGTGTTCTTTTCAGAAACCACATCGATCCACTAGAGTCATTTGAACGTGTGTTCACTTGGATCCACCAGTGTCATTGCATGTGTGTTCTTTTTCATAAACCAAAACTAGAGTCATTACATGTGTGTTCTTTTCTTAAACCACCACTAGATTCATAACACGTGTGTTCTTTCCATAAATCATATGGATCCACCCGAGTCATTTACATGTGTGTTCTTTTCATAAACCACACGGATCCAGTAGTGTCATTGCATCTGTGTTCCTTTCCTAAACCACATGGATCCACCAGTGTCATTGCATGTGTGTTCTTTTCCTAAAGCGCCACTAGTGTCATCGCATGTGTGTTATTTTACTAAACCACATGGATCCACTAGTGTCATTGCATGTGTTCTATTCATAAACCACAACTAGACTCATTGCATTTGTGTTCTTTTCCAAAACCACCACTAGTTTCATTGCATGTGTGTTATTTTACTAAACCACATGGATCCACTAGTGCATTTGCATGTGTGTTCTTTCCATAAACGACCAGTGTCATTGCATATGTGTTCCTTTCCTCATCCACATGGATCCACCAGTGTCATTGTATGTGTGTTCTTTTCCTAAACCACCACTAGTCATTGCATGTGTGTTCTTTTCATAAACCACTTGGATCCACCAGTGTCATTGCATGTGTGTTCTTTTCATAAACTACTACTACAGTCATTGCATGTGTGTTCTTTTCATAAACCACCACCAGTGTCATTGCATGTGTGTTCCTTTCCTAAACCACATGGATCCACCAGTGTCATTGCATTTCATTGCATGTGTATTCTTTTTCTAAACCACCACTAGAGTGATTGCATGTTTGTTCTTTTCCTAAACTACCACTAGAGTCATTGCATGTGTATTATTTTCATAAACCACGTGGATACACCAGTGTCATTGCATGTGTGTTATTTTCATAAACCACAACTAGAGTCATTGCATGTGTGTTCTTTTCCTAAACCACCACTAGTGTCATTGCATGTGTGTTATTTTACTAAACCACCACTGTGTCATTGAATGTGTGTTATTTTCATAAACCACAACTAGTCATTGCATGTTTGTTCTTTTCCTAAACCACCACTAGAGTCACTACATGTGTGTTCCTTTCATAAACCTCTAGGATCCACCAGTGTCATTGCATGTGTGTCCTTTTCAAAAACCACTACTAGAGTCATTGCATGTTTGTTCTTTTCATAAACCACATGGATCCACCAGTGTCATTGCATGTGTGTTCTTTTCATAAACCTCCACTAGAGTCTTGGCATGTATGTTCTTTTCATAAACCACTTGGACCCACCAGTGTCATTGCATGTTTCTCGTTTTCATAAACCACAACTATAGTCATTGCATGTTTGTTCTTTTCCTAAACCACCACTAGAGTCATTGCATGTGTGTTCTTTTAATAAACCACTTGGATCCACCAGTGTCATTGCATGTGTGTCCTTTTCATAAACCACAACTAGAGTCATTGCATGTTTGTTCTTTTCATAAACCACTTAGATCCACCAGAGTCATTACATGTGTGTCCTTTTCATAAACCACAACTAGATTCATTGCATGTGTGTTCTTTCCATAAACCACATGGATCCACTAGAGTCATTTGCATGTGTGTTCTTTTCATAAACTACCACCAGTGTCATTTCATGTGTTTTCCTTTCCTAAACCACATGGATCCACCAGTGTCATTGCATGTATGTTCTTTTCCTAACCCACCACTAGTGCCATTGCATGTGCGTTGTTTTACTAAACCACATGGATCCACTAGTGTCATTGCATGTGTGTCATTTTCATACACCACCACAAGAGTCATTGCATGTTTATTCTTTTCTAATACCACCTCTAGAGTCATTGCATATGTTTTTTCATAAACCACTTGGATCCACCAGCGTCATTGCATGTGTGTTCTTTTCATAAACCACTTGGATCCACCAGTGTTATTGCATGTGTGTTCTTTCCACAAACCATAACTAGTGTAACATCCCAATTTCAGCAACCCTGATTAGTTGTCCAGAATGCAAAAATCAGGGGGAACAAAAACTTTTTCTTGTTTAATGATGAAGTGTTTGCTTGTTGTTTGGATATCCTTATGCACCTGAAGGTGTATTATATGATATACTCCGTACCTCAACATCAGTGGATAGAAGCTATTTAACAAAACTGTCCTGGCTCATTTTACATATTCCCAAATGTTCTGGCATTTCAAAACCTGAGCCAAGAAGCCTTTGCAAACCAACTATTTTAGTAGCTTCTATTGATCAAACTATGGAGAGCTACATACTATAATCTCCTTATGTTTTCAAGACAGACCATCAAATACTCTTACCTCTAAGATTTCCAAAACCTTGTATAAAACCCCTGAATTATACTCTTGGTAGGGATACCAAGGACTCTTACCCTATTCAAACTCCAACCTTTCAAAATTGCCCATCCTTACCTCAAGCTAAGCTTGATGGTAACCCTAGTAGTAGTTAATTTGTTTGTAAGATGAATTGCCTTGATCTGCTGCTTGATTTGTCTGCTTAGGAGATAGTATGAGCTACTCTAGGAGCTCATCACTAGGATCAAGATGTTTCCAAATCATCACACCCTAAGCAAGAATACAAATCTGGATATGATCTCTAGCTACTAGGTGATCATCTAAAACCTCTAACCAGACCCCTTCTGAAGTGATCCCTCCTAGGAGCTTCCAAGTCTTTAAAGACCAGTATCAAGAAAGGATCATTCCTACTCAATCTACACTTCAACATCATCCACTTTATGATGCTTTGGTACCTTGAAACCCATCAAAATCATCACCCCCGCATTCTAGTCAAAAACCCTAAGTCTGCCAAATTTGGCTAAGTCTGGAAAACTATTTCCAACATCACCTTTTTGAATGCCTCCTTTTCTCAACCCTTGTGCATTTTTGAAAAAGCATTTGAACAATCTTGTTAACCATCCTAAGGACTACCAAGGTCCACTCTTACCCTTGGTTATATCATCCTCCAACCCACTTGTTCCTGATGGTTTTGCAGGCAAGAAAATAACTATACCTGCCAATCTAGTCAACTTGCCTACTTTGACAGAAGCTCACACCACCATCCAACCTTCTATGGACCAAATATTTTCATTGTTGTGTTCTACTCATATAGGTCTTTCAATACCTACTTCACTTGTTCCAAGTGGATCTTTGTGCTTCCTAAACCCACAAGGTTTTGAAGGCTAGTTGATAATCTGCTTTGGCAGGCTTATTTTATTCAAAGTTTGAAAGCATATCCATACATCTATCCCATGCCCCAAGGGGAGATCGGAGCTCCAAGATCCAACAAGGTTTTGGTGGTATGAAAATAACATCACCCTAGATCCTCAATTCCTTGTTTTCCCATCTAATTCATGTTGGACTTTAGATTCCCAAGGTTGCAAATGCTTGCTACGCCTTGTCTACATCATCTGCCTTGATCATCAAGATTTATAAAATATTATCCATAATTATTATGGCTCCAAATATAATTAATCTCTTTAATAGACAAAATCTGCAAAACTTCTTCCATAAAGGAAAGTTTGGTTTTTGCCAAAACACTTCCCCAACTTTTGGCTCAATTGAGGTCCACATATCATACCCCATCTTCCCACTTCAAAAATAAATATTTTTGAAGAGCTTTATTATTTCTTTTTGCCCTTTTTTTAAATGGCTGAATTGGAATAATAATTGTTTTAAATACTTTTATCTTCCAATAAATCTTGGGAAAATTCCCCTAAGTGTGTATTCACACTTGGGACCATCTCACATCAAAAACTCAACTTGTCCAATTCAAAAATATCATATAGATTCCTAAAAACCCTCTCTGCACTATTTGAATAATTGATATAAAGTGCATCCAGAATTCTCTAAAAAATCCCAAATAAATCCTAGTGATGCATCTCAACCTTACCATCTACTAGCAGCATTGGATCATCTGGACCTGGTACAAATCTAAGAAGTTATTCATAAGCAATCATATGACCAAGACTTGATATAAATCAAGCTCATAATCTAAACTCTCTCCAACCCTCATAAAAACTTGCATAGTACCTCTCCTCAGCGCCAGGACACACCCAGGTCGACCAGCACTATAGCATCACTGTTCATCTTGTCCTCTTATGCTTGGAAGTGAGAGAGAGAGAGACAAGCATGTGAGGCCAATTAATTGCAGTAGCTGCCACTCCCTCCCTCTTTGAGCTCCAGCACGACCAGACCACCCCACCTCTCTCCTCAGCACCGCCCAACCCGACCAATCCCCTGCCTGGCCACCTCCATGTCCTCCCCATGGAACAAGTCCATCATGGAACTCTCCTCTCGGGTTAAATATCCTAGGCCACCTAGCTCTCGCCTCTCTGGCTCATTTGCCCCCTCACACTCCACCTCACCTCCCAGAGCATCCTATCCCTCTCCCCTGCTATCTACTGCTCGAGAGGGAGAGAGAAGAAGAGCTTCGGCCTCCTCTCTCTCGTCGAGCTAAGCTCCCTCTACCCTGCTCCTCCCTCGCTACATGTCACCGTGCTGAGATCCCTTCCCCCTCCTCCATCTAACTCGGCCTCTTTTTCTACACTGGACCACCCCTGGTGCTGGACTGGACCGGCACCGACGAGCTCGCCTCAGGCTGTATCGTGCGAGCTGTGCTCCAGAAGTGAACACCGTCGTGCCGCCCTTCGATCTGTTCGCCGTTGATGACCGCGTCTCCCTACACCCTCACCGGCCCTTCTCCACCCTCCGGTAAGCCTCCCCGCGCCCTTCTGCCACCATCTAGGGTTCCGTCGCCGCCCCTCTGGTTCGTGGAAGAAGACGAAGCCCGGCCGTCGATCTACACTTGATCGAACGGCCGGTGGTGCCCGGTACCGCTTCGCGGCCCGCGCGGCCGACAGCTGGGCCCTGCACCGCAGGATTTGAATTCCCCTCCCGCTCGCAGCGCGCCCCTGGTTGGGCCAAATTCCCCATACTTGGCCCAGTTTGCCCCAGATCTAGCCCGATTAGCAGTTTCTCCTTTCTCTTTTTCCTCTAATTCTAGATCCAGAAATGTACCAGTTGGATTACATCATTTTGAAAATATAATTGAGATCCAAATGCCCAGATCTAAATTCCTGTTAGTCCATAGATGTTATCTTAAACATGCAGAGGTAACACCTGGTCAAAAATAATATTTATTATTTGTGGGGAATTCATCTGCAACAAGGTGTAGTTTACACTAAATAAATTCCTCAGTGACCTACACATCTCCAAAATGGATGAAAGGAAGTTCCTTTAAAAGTGTACCCATAGGCCCACCATCTAGCATTTATCTCATGTCAAGGTGAACTATGTTTTAACATTGGTAAAAATAACAAAATCCCTCCAGTTCTGATTTTAGAAAATTCCCTAGGCATATCTACAACACCTATTAGGTTAATTCCTACTCCTAGAGAAGTAACCCATCAATACCTATCAAAAACAAGGAGATAAGGATTTATTGACCCTCTGTTGAATTTTACTGAATTAAATACTTCTGTAAGTGGTATTCTCACTAGATAAATCATTCCAGAAGTTTGACAACTCCAAAAAGAGTGAATCCAATTCCTACAGAAAGGTATTCAAAATACCTACCTTGTGGAATTGGTTTCCTATCAAAATCTTATGTAGATTTAATCTAGTGAAAAAGAAAAAACAGCTCCAGAACTACGCTTGGGAATTTCCTGAGGGCATTCTAGTAATTATTTTGGAGTGATTCCAACTCTCAGATATTTAGTACACCAAACTCTACCTGACCATCGAAGGAAATAATTGTTGGACCTCCAGAACTTTTCTGGTGAATTATTTCCTAAAATTAGAGCTTTTATCAGTAGAATATTCATAAGAAATTAAAGAAAAGTGATAAAATAGTGAAACCACTTTTGTTGGTTTCATTTTATCAACTCGTATCTGTTGGTATCATTTTTACACAATGGTATCATACAGAATATGTCCTTGGTCCAAAACCCCTCTTAGATAGTTCCTCGGTTATAAATCCTAAGGGATTTTCTTCCATGTTTCCAAGACTAGTCCAATCTTATTAAATCCATTATTCCTAAGACCTACTGATTTGTGAACTTGTATTTTTTCATTGCTTTCTATATGTATTGTTGCTCGTATGCCTTGTGTTGATTGTGCTCTTGCTTGTTTGCATGTGTGCTCCCTGACAACGATAGTTGCGATTATCTCGGAGATCAAAAGAAGATGGTTATTATTGTATATTATTGGGTATTCTAAGAAGAAGTCCAGGGACATTTATGCCATATTGCTGATCGCAGGCAAGACACCTTCTTTCTCATAAGCCTTGTCCTACTGTTTTACTTATGCATGCTTTACTTACTGTATTATGAAAATTGCACTGTTTTACTATATGATGTTGTATATCTAGTAGTGGCTTGGCTCCTCCACACCATTACTCAATGGTACTATTAAGTACAACCCTCTCGATGATACCTACTTGTCCCTAGTATGGTAGATGGTGTAACACACCATACCCCATTGGAGACCCCGTTTTAGCCGAAGCAAAGCTATAGGATGGGAAGACCCCTAAAAAGTTTTACCAAATGTTTTATGATAAAACCTTGGTGAGGTGGGACCTCCCAAGAGATGTTGAGAAAGAAAAAGGTTTTGATTTACAAAATGCTGAATGAAAGATGGAGGAAAAAGGTTTACAAAAACACACCCGATTCTTTGCAGTTTTCTAGAACAATTAACCCGTGCAACCACATTACTCTGGAATGGGACAGGGCTGGATTTGATGTTTGTCTATTCTGGTATAAGCTGCCTTGCAACTACTACAGGGGATCGTGATCCCTGGAGGCTAGGCCTTCTCCCTTAAAGGTCCATGTGGGACATCGACCTAGAGAAGGAACGAACTGTCTGCGGGCAGCCAGGCGTTACTATGAGCCCCTCATTGAAAGCGCCCACTGTGTAAAGTGTAAAATGCGCTCCGGTTGGTCCTCGGTACCCGACATCCCGGTTTTGAGGGGATTGACACTCATAGGGTAGGTACTTATATTGGAGTGGGCATCCGGAGAGTCTTGATCGGTTACTCGACCCACGATTGGTGTAGATCAGGGTAGTGTACCCGGATGGTGTGGGTAAAGTGTGCAACCTCTGCAGAGCGTAAATCTATTCGAATAGCCGTGTCCGCGGTCATGGACGGTTGGGAAGGTTGCTGTAGAGCGGTGCTGGTTTTGATTTCAAAAAGGATTTCAGAAAAGCAAAGGCTTTGGAAATGCTTTGACCATGGGATGGTTGGAAAGGAGAAAGGTTTTGTCCATGGGATGGTTAGAAGGGAAAGAAAGGAGTTTGGTCGTGGGACGACCGGAAGAAAGGAACAAATGGGTGACCCAATCCTAGTGTTTCCAAAACTTTTCAAAAAAGTTTCCAAAATGTTCTACAAAAGTTTTCAACAAAGATATGTAGATGCTATATCTACAAGAGAACTATTTGAGAAAAGAACCTCCATTAGAGCCCACCTACTGCCACAGCCATATTGCTTATCCTCTTGTTTTATTATTCTATTAAGGTGGTTTGCGAGTACATTCAAAGTAGTCACTGGCATTGTCCCTGGCTATTAACTTGGTCAGATATCAAGAAGAAGGTGAAGTGGACGACTATGCGAGCTAGGACGTTCTCCCAGTCAGTTGCCTGTAGGTTAAGGCATGGCTCGGGCTCTACGCTTAATGAAGTTCCGCTGATGTTGATCAATGTAGCCATAATGGAAAATAAGGTATGACATGTATTCATTATGTATTGGATGTTTACTTTGATACTTTTCGGTTATGTGCCACGACTAACTGATCATGGGATCGTGGTTGTATGCATAACAGGGATTCTCGAAGGATTAATCCAGGGGCCCCACTACTAGAGTCATTGCATGTGTGTTCTTTTCCTAAACCACCACTAGTGTCATTGCATGTGTGTTATTTTACTAAACCACCACTAGTGTCATTGCATGTGTGTCCTTTTCATAAACCACCACTAGAGTCATTACATGTTTGGTCTTTTTTAAAACCACCACTAGAGTCACTGCATGTGTGTTCCTTTCATAAACCACTTGGATCCACCAGTGTCATTGCATGTTTGTTATTGCATGTTTGTTCTTTTCATAAACCACGTGGATCCACCAGTGTATTTGCATGTGTGTTCTTTTCATAAACAACCACTACAGTCATTGCATGTGTGTTGTTTTCATAAACCACTTGGATCCACCAGTGTCATTGCATGTGTGTTCTTTTCATAAACCACAACTAGAGTCATTGCATGTTTGTTCTTTTAAAGAACCAAATGGATCCACCAGTGTCATCGCATATGTGTTCTTTTTCTAAACCACCACTAGTGTCATTGCATGTGTTATTTTCCTAAACCACATGGATCCACCAGTGTCATTTGCATATGTGTTCTTTTCATAAACCACCACCAGTGTCATTGCATGTGTGTTCCTTTCCTAAACCACATGGATCCACTAGTGTCATTGCATTTCATTGCATGTGTGTTCTTTTCCAAAACCACCACTAGAGTCATTGCATGTGTGTTCTTTTCATAAACCACCACCAGTGTCATTGCATGTGTGTTCCTTTCCTAAACCACATGGATCCACTAGTGTCATTGCATTTCATTGCATGTGTGTTCTTTTCCAAAACCACCACTAGAGTCATTGCATGTGTGTTCTTTTCATAAACCACTTGGATCCACTAGTGTCATTGCATGTGTGTCCTTTTCATAAACCACAACTAGAGTCATTGCATGTTTGTTCTTTTCCTAAACCACCAATACAGTCATTGGATGTGTGTTATTTTCATAAACCACTTGGATCCACCAGTGTCATTACATGTGTTTTTTTTCATCAACCACAACTAGAGTCATTGCATGTGTGTTCTTTTCCTAAACCACCACTAGAGTCAGTGCATGTGTATTATTTTACTAAACCACCAATAGTGTCATTGCATGTGTGTCCTTTTCAAAAACCATAACTAAAGTCATTACATGGTTTTTCTTTTCCTAAACCACCACTAGAGTCACTGCATGTGTGTTGCTTTCATAAACCACTTTGATCCACCAGTGTCATTGCATGTGTGTCCTTTTCATAAACCACAACTAGAGTCATTGCATGTTTGTTCTTTTCATAAACCACATGGGTCCACCAGTGTCATTGCATGTGTGTTATTTTGATAAACCACCACTAGAGTCATTGCATGTGTGTTCTTTTCATAAACCACTTGGATCCACGAGTTTCATTGCATGTGTGTCCTTTTCATAAACCACAACTAAGTTATTGCATGTTTGTTCTTTTCCTAAACCACCACTAGAGTCATTGCATGTTGTTCTTTTCATAAACCACTTGATTCCACTAGTGTCATTGCATGTCTGTCCTTTTCATAAACCACAACTAGAGTAACTGCATGTTTGTTCTTTTCATAAACCACTTGGATCCACCAGAGTCATTTCAAGTTATTGCATGTGTGTTCTTTTCATAAACCACTTGGATCCACTAGTGTCATTGCATGTGTGTTCTTTTCATAAACCACAACTAGAGTCACTACATGTTTGTTCTTTTCATAAACCACATGGATCAACCAGTCTCATTGCATGTGTGTTATTTTCCTAAACCACCACTAGTGTCATTGTATATGTGTTATTTTACTAAACCACATGTCTCCACCAGTGTCATTTGCATGTGTGTTATTTTCATAAACCACTACTGTCATTGCATGTGTGTTCCTTTCCTAAACCACATGGATCCACTAGTGTCATTGCATTTCATTGCATGTGTGCTCTTTTCCTAAACCACCACTAGAGTCATTCCATGTGTGTTCTTTTCATAAACCACTTGGATCCACCAGTGTCATTGCATGTGTGTCCTTTTCATAAACCACAACTAGAGTCATTGCATGTTTGTTCTTTTCCTAAACCACCACTGGAGTCATTGCATGTGTGTTCTTTCCATAAACCACTTGGATCCACCAATGTCATTGCATGTGTGTTCTTTTCATAAACCACAACTAGAGTCATTGCATGTGTGTTCTTTTCCTAAATCACCACTAGAGTCATTGCATGTGTGTTATTTTACTAAACCACCACTAGTGTCATTGCATGTGTGTCCTTTTCATAAACCACAACTAGAGTCATTAGATGTTTGTTCTTTTCCTAAACCACCCCTAGAGTCACTGGTTGTGTGCTCCTTTCATCAACCATTTTGATCCACCAGAGTCATTGCATGTGTGCCCTTTTCATAAACCACAACTAGAGTCATTGCATGTTTGTTCTATTCATAAACCGCCACTAGAGTCATTGCATGTGTGGTATTTTCATAAACCACTTGGATCCACCAGTTTCATTGCATGTGTGTCCTTTTCATAAACCACATGGATCCACCTATGTCATTTGCATGTGTGTTCTTTTCATAAACCATCAGTGTCATTGCATATGTGTTCCTTTCCTAAACCACGTGGATCCACTAGTGTCATTGCATTTCATTGCGTGTGTGTTCTTTTCCTAAACCACCAGTAGAGTCATTGCATGTGTGTTCTTTTCATAAACCACTTGGATGCACCAGTGTCATTGCATGTGTGTCCTTTTCAGAAACCACAACTAGTGGCATTGCATGTTTGTTCTTTTCCTGACCACCACTAGAGTCATTGGACGTGAGTTTTTTTCATAAACCACTTGGATCCACCAGTTTCATTGCATGTGTGTTCTTTTCATAAACCACAACTAGAGTCATTGCATTTTTGTTCTTTTCCTAAACCACCACTAGAGTCATTGCATGTGTGTTATTTTACTAAAACACCACTAGTGTCATTGGATGCATGTCCTTTTCATAAACCACAACTAGAGTCATTGGTTGTTTGTTCTTTTCCTAAAACACCACTAGAGTAACTTCATGTGTGTTTTCCTTTCATATACCACTTGGATCCACCAGTCTCATTGCATGTGTGTCCTTTTCGCAAACCACAACTAGAGTCATTGCATGTTTGTTCTTTTCATAAACCACATGGATCCATGTGTGTCATTGCATGTGTGTTCTTTTGATAAACCACCAGTAGAGTCATTGCATGTGTGTTCTTTTCATAAACCACTTGGATCCACCAGTTTCATTGCATGTGTGTCCTTTTAATAAACCACAACTAGAGTCATTCCATGTTTGTTCTTTTCCTAAACCACCACTAGAGTCATTGCATGTGTGTTATTCATAAATTAAACCACTAGAATCCACCAGTGTCATTACATGTGTGTCCTTTTCATAAACCACAACTAGAGCCATTTCATGTGTGTTCTTTTCCAAAACCACCACTAGTGTCATTGCATGTGTGTTGTTTTAATAAACCACATGGATCCACTTGTGTCCTTTGCATGTGTGTTCTTTTCATAAACCACCAGTGTTCTTGCATGTGTGTTCCTTTCCTAAACCACATGGATCCACCAGTGTCATTGCATGTGTGTTCTTTTCCTAAACAACCAGTAGAGTCATTGCATGGGTGTTGTTTTCATAAACCACTTGGATCTACCAGTGTCATTGCATGTGTGTTATTTTCATAAACCACAACCAGAGTCATTGTATGTTTGTTCTTTTCATAAACCAAATGGATCCACTAGTGTCATTGCATCTGTGTTCTTTTCCTAAACCACCACTAGTGTCATTGCATGTGTGTTATTTTCCTAAACCACATGGATCCACCAGTGTCATTTGCATGTGTGTTCTTTTCATAAACCACCACCGGTGTCATTGCATGTGTGTTCCTTTCCTAAACCACATGGATCCACTAGTGTCATTGCATTTCATTGCATGTGTGTTCTTTTCCAAAACCACCGCTTGAGTCATTGCATGTGTGTTCTTTTCATAAACCACTTGGATCCGCTAGTGTCATTGCATGTGTGTCCTTTTCAAAAACCACAACTAGAGTCATTGCATGTTTGTTCTTTTCCTAAACCACCAATACAGTCATTGCATGTGTGTTATTTCCATAAACCACTTGGATCCACTAGTGTCATTGCATGTGTGTTTTTTCATAAACCACAACTAGAGTCATTGCATGTGTGTTCTTTTCCTAAACCACCACTCGAGTCAGTGCATGTGTATTATTTTACTAAACCACCAATAGTGTCATTGCATGTGTGTCCTTTTCAAAAACCACAACTAAAGTCATTACATGGTTTTTCTTTTTCTAAACCACCACTAGAGTCACTGCATGTGTGTTGCTTTCATAAACCACTTTGATCCACTAGTGTCATTGCATGTGTGTCCTTTTCATAAACCACAACTAGAGTCATTGCATGTTTGTTCTTTTCATAAACCACATGGGTCCACCAATGACATTGCATGTGTGTTCTTTTGATAAACCAGCACTAGAGTCATTGCATGTGTGTTCTTTTCATAAACCACTTAGATCCACGAGTTTCATTGCATGTGTGTCCTTTTCATAAACCACAAATAGAGTTATTGCATGTTTGTTCTTTTCCTAAACCACCAGTAGAGTCATTGCATGTTGTTCTATTCATAAACCACTTGAATCCACCAGACTCATTGCATGTCATTGCATGTGTGTTCTTTTCATAAACCACAACTAGAGTCACTTCATGTTTGTTCTTTTCATAAACCACATGGATCAACCAGTCTCATTGCATGTGGGTTATTTTCCTAAACCACCACTAGTGTCATTGTATGTGTGTTATTTTACTAAACCACATGGATCCACCAGTGCCATTTGCATGTGTGTTCTTTTCATAAACCACTACTGTCATTGCATGTGTGTTCCTTTCCTAAACCACATGGATCCACTAGTGTCATTGCATTTCATTGCATGTGTGCTTTTTCCTAAACCACCACTAGAGTCATTGCATGTGTGTTCTTTTCATAAACCACAACTAGAGTCAGTGCATGTTTGTTATTTTCCTAAACCACCACTAGAGTCATTGCATGTGTGTTCATTTAATAAACCACTTGGATTCACCAGTGTCATTGCATGTGTGTCCTTTTCATAAACCACAACTATAGTCATTGCATGTTTGTTCTTTTCCTGAACCACCACTAGAGCATGTGTGTTCTTTTCATAAACCACTTAGATCCACCAGTGTCATCGTATGTGTGTCCTTTTCATAAACCACCACTAGAGTCATTGCATTCTTGTTATTTTCCTAAACCACCACTAGAGTCATTGCATCTGTGTTATTTTCATAAAACACCACTAGAGTCATTGCATGTGTGTTATTTTCATAAACCACTTGGATCCAGTAGTGTCATTGCATGTGTGTCCTTTTTATAAACCACAACTAGAGTCATTGCATGTTTGTTCTTTTCAGAAACCACTTGGATCCACTAGAGTCATTGCATGTGTGTTCTTTTTCATAAACCACAACTAGAGTCATTGCATGTTTTTCCTTTTCCTAAACCACATGGATCCCCCAGTGTCATTGCATGTGTGTTCTTTTCCTAAACCACCACTAGAATCATTGCATGTGTGTTATTTTACTAAACAACCACTAGTGTCATTGCATGTGTGTACGTTCATAAACCACAACTAGAGTCATTGCATGTTTGTTATGTTCCTAAACCACCACTAGAGTCACTGCATATGTGCTCCTTTCATAAACCACTTGGATCCACCAGTGTCATTGCATGTGTGTCCTTTTCATAAACCACAACTAGTGTCATTGCATGTTTTTTCTTTTCCTAAACCAACACTAGTCATTGCATGTGTGTTCTTTCCATAAACCACTTGGATCCACCAGTGTCATTGTGTGTGTGTTATTTTCATAAACCACATCTAGAGTCATTGCATGTGTGTTCTTTTCCTAAACCACTACTAGAGTCATTGCATGTGTGTTATTTTACTAAACCACCACTAGTGTCATTACATGTGTGTCCTTTTCATAAACCACAACTAGAGTCATTACATGTTTATTCTTTTCCTAATCCACCACTAGTCGCTACATGTGTGTTCCTTTCATAAACCATTTTGATCCACCAGAGTGATTGCATGTGTGTCTTTTTCATAAACCATAACTAGAGTCATTGCATGTTTGTTCTTTTCATAAACCACCACTAGAGTCATTGTATGTGTGTTCTTTTCATAAACCACTTGGATCCACAAGTTTCATTGCATGTGTGTCCTTTTCATAAACCACATGGACCCACCTGTGTCATTTGCATGTGTGTTCTTTTCATAAACCACCACGAGTGTCATTGCATGTGTGTTCTTTTGATAAACCACCACTAGAGTCATTGCATGTGTGTTCTTTTCATAAACCACTTGGATCCACCAGTTTCATTGCATGTGTGTCCTTTTCATAAACCACAACTAGAGTCATTGCATGTTTGTTATTTTCCTAAACCACCACTACAGACATTGCATGTGTGTTATTCATAAACCACTAGAATCCACTAGTGTCATTGCATGTGTGTCCTTTTCATAAACCACAACTAGAGCCACTTCATGTGTGTTCTTTTCCAAAACCACCACTAGTGTCATTGCATGTGTGTTATTTTAATAAACCACATGGATCCACTTGTGTCCTTTGCATGTGTATTCTTTTCATAAACCACCAGTGTCGTTGCATGTGTGTTCCTTTCCTAAACCACATGGATCCACCAGTGACATTGCATGTCATTGCATGTGTGTTCTTTTCCTAAACAACCACTAGAGTCATTGCATGTGTGTTCTTTTCATAAACCACAACCAGAGTCATTGCATGTTTGTTCTTTTCATAAACCAAATGGATCCACCAGTGTCATTGCATCTGTGTTCTTTTCCTAAACCACCACTAGTGTCATTGCATGTGTGTTATTTTCCTAAACCACATGGATCCACCAGTGTCATTTGCATGTGTGTTCTTTTCATAAACCACCCCCAGTGTCATTGCATGTGTGTTCCTTTCCTAGACCACATGGATCCACTAGTGTCATTGCATTTCATTGCATGTGTGTTCTTTTCCAAAACCACACTAGATTCATTGCATGTGTGTTCTTTTCATAAACCACTTGGATCCACTAGTGTCATTGCAATTGTGTCCTTTTCATAAACCACAACTAGAGTCATTGCATGTTTGTTCTTTTCCTAAACCACATGGGTCCACCAGTGTCATTGCATGTGTGTTCTTTTGATAAACCACCACTAGAGTCATTGCATGTTTGTTCTTTTCATAAACCACTTGCATCCACGAGTTTCATTGCATGTGTGTCCTTTTCATAAACCACAACTAGAGTTATTGCATGTTTGTTCTTTTCCTAAACCGCCACTAGAGTCATTGCATGTTGTTCTTTTCATAAACCACTTGAATCCACTAGTGTCATTGCATGTCTGTCCTTTTCATAAACCACAACTAGAGTAACTACATGTTTGTTCTTTTCATAAACCACTTGGATCCAACAGAGTCATTGCATGTGTGTTCTTTTCATAAACCACAACTAGAGTCACTGCATGTTTGTTCTTTTCATAAACCACATGGATCAACCAGTCTCATTGCATGTGTGTTATTTTCCTAAACCACCACTAGTGTCATTGTATGTGTGATATTTTACTAAACCACATGGATCCACCAGTGTCATTTGCATGTGTGTTCTTTTCATAAACCACCACTAGTGTCATTGCACGTGTGTTCCTTTACTAAACCACGTGGATCCACCAGTGTCATTGCATGTGTGTTCTTTTCCTAAACCACCACTAGAGTCATTGCATGTGGTTCTTTTCATAAACCACTTGGATCCACTAGTGTCATTGCATGTGTGTCCTTTTCATAAACCACAACTAGAGTCAGTGCATGTTTGTTCTTTTCATAAACCACAAGGATCCACTAGTGCCATTGCATGTGTGTTCTTTTCATAAACCACCACTAGAGTCATTGCATAGTGTTCTTTTCATAAACCACTTGGAAGCACTCGTTTCATTGCATGTGTGTCCTTTTCATAAACCACAACTAGAGTCATTGCATGTTTGTTCTTTCCCTAAACCACCACTAGTGTCATTGCATGTGCGTTATTTTACCAAACCACATGGATCCACCAATGTCATTGCATCTGCATCCTTTTCATAAACCACCACGAGTGTCATTGCATGTGTGTTCTTTTGATAAACCACCACTAGAGTCATTGCATGTGTGTTCTTTTCATAAACCACTTGGATCCACCAGTTACATTGCATGTGTGTTCTTTTCATAAACCACAACTAGTCATTGCATGTGTGTTATTTTTTCCTAAACCACCACTAGTGTCATTGCATGTGTGTTATTTTACTAAACCACATGGATCCACCAGTGTCATTTGCATGTGTGTTCTTTTCATAAACCACCACTACTGTCATTGCATGTGTGTTCTTTTCCTAAACCACCACTAGTGTCATTGCATGTGTGTTATTTTCATAAACCACTTGGATCCACCAGTGTCATTTGCATGTGTGTTCTTTTCATAAACCACCACTAGTGTCATTGCATGTGTGTTCCTTTACTAAACCACGTGGATCCACCAGTGTCATTGCATGTGTGTTCTTTTCCTAAACCACCACTAGAGTCATTGCATGTGGTTCTTTTCATAAACCACTTGGATCCACTAGTGTCATTGCATGTGTGTCCTTTTCATAAACCACAACAAGAGTCATTGTAAGCAACTTCTTTTCATAAACCACATGGATCCACCAGTGTCATTGCATGTGTGTTCTTTTCATAAACCACCACTAGAGTCATTGCTTGTGTGTTCTTTTCATAAACCACTTGGATCCACCAGTGTCATTGCATGTGTGTCCTTTTCATAAACCACAACTATAGTCATTGCATGTTTGTTCTTTTCCTAAACCACCACTAGAGTCATTGCATGTGTGTTCATTTAATAAACCACTTGGATCCACCAGTGTCATTGCATGTGTGTCCTTTTCATAAACCACAACTATAGTCATTGCATGTTTGTTCTTTTCCTGAACCACCACTAGAGCATGTGTGTTCTTTTCATAAACCACTTAGATCCACCAGTGTCATCGTATGTGTGTCCTTTTCATAAACCACCACTAGAGTCATTGCATTCTTGTTATTTTCCTAAACCACCACTAGAGTCATTGCATCTGTGTTATTTTCATAAAACACCACTAGAGTCATTGCATGTGTGTTATTTTCATAAACCACTTGGATCCAGCAGTGTCATTGCATGTGTGTCCTTTTTATAAACCACAATTAGAGTCATTGCATGTTTGTTCTTTTCAGAAACCACTTGGATCCACTAGAGTCATTGCATGTGTGTTCTTTTTCATAAACCACAACTAGAGTCATTGCATGTTTTTCATTTTCCTAAACCACATGGATCCCCCAGTGTCATTGCATGTGTGTTCTTTTCCTAAACCACCACTAGAATCATTGCATGTGTGTTATTTTACTAAACAACCACTAGTGTCATTGCATGTGTGTACGTTCATAAACCACAACTAGAGTCATTGCATGTTTGTTATTTTCCTGAACCACCACTAGAGTCACTGCATATGTGCTCCTTTCATAAACCACTTGGATCCACCAGTGTAATTGCATGTGTGTCCTTTTCATAAACCACAACTAGAGTTAGTGCATGTTTGTTCTTTTCATATACCACATGGATCCACCAGTGCCATTGCATGTATTGTTCTTTTCGTAAACCGCCACTAGAGTCATTGCATAGTGTTCTTTTCATAAACCACTTGGAAGGTCTCGCTTCATTGCATGTGTGTCCTTTTCATAAACCACAACTAGAGTCATTGCATGTTTGTTTTTCCCTAAACCACCACTAGTGTCATTGCATGTGTGTTATTTTCATAAACCACTTGGATCCACCAGTTCCATTGCATGTGTGTTCTTTTCATAAACCACAACTAGAGTCATTGCATGTGTGTTCTTTTTTCCTAAACCACCACTAGTGCCATTGCATGTGTGCTATTTTACTAAACCACATGGATCCACCAGTGTCATTTGGATGTGTGTTCTTTTCATAAACCATGACTAGTGTCATTGCATGTGTGTTCCTTTACTAAACCACGTGGATCCACCAGTGTCATTGCATGTGTTTTCTTTTCCTAAACCACCACTAGAGTCATTGCATGTGGTTCTTTTCATAAACCACTTGGATCCACTAGTGTCATTGCATGTGTGTACTTTTCATAAACCACAACTTGAGTCAGTGCATGTTTGTTCTTTTCATAAACCACATGGATCCACCAGTGCCATTGCATGTGTGTTCTTTTCATAAACCACCACTAGAGTCATTGCATAGTGTTCTTTTCTTAAACCACTTGGAAGCACTCGTTTCATTGCATGTGTGTCCTTTTCATAAACCACAACTAGAGTCATTGCATGTTTGTTCTTTCCCTAAACCACCACTAGTGTCATTTCATGTGCGTTATTTTACCAAACCACATGGATCCACCTGTGTCATTGCATGTGCGTCCTTTTCATAAACCACCACAAGAGTCATTGCATGTTTGTTCTTTTCCGAAAACACCACTAGAGTCACTAGATGTGTGTTATTTTCATAAACCACTTGGATCCACCAGATCCATTGCATGTGTGTTCTTTTCATAAACCACAAGCAGAGTCATTGCTTGTGTGTTATTTTTTCCTAAACCACCACCAGTGTCATTGCATGTGTGTTATTTTACTAAACCACATGGATCCACCAGTGTCATTTGCATGTGTGTTCTTTTCATAAACCACCACTAATGTCATTGCATGTGTGTTCCTTTACTAAACCACGTGGATCCACCAGTGTCGTTGCATGTGTGTTCTTTTCCTAAACCACCAATAGAGTCATTGCATGTGGTTCTTTTCATAAACCACTTGGATCCACTAGTGTCATTGCATGTGTGTCCTTTTCATAAACCACAACCAGAGTCATTGCAAGCAAGTTCTTTTTATAAACCACATGGATCCACTAGTGTCATTGCATGTGTGTTCTTTTCATAAACCACCACTAGAGTCATTGCATGTGTGTTCTTTTCATTAACCACTTGGATCCACCAGTGTCATTGCATGTGTGTCCTTTTCATAAACCACAACTATAGTCATTACATGTTTGTTCTTTTCCTAAACCACCACTAGAGTCATTGCATGTGTGTTCATTTAATAAACCACTTGGATCCACTAGTGTCATTGCATGTGTGTCCTTTTCATAAACCACCACTAGAGTCATTGCATGTTTGTTATTTTCGAAACCACCACTAGAGTCATTGCATGTGTATTATTTTCATAAAACACCACTAGAGTCATTGCATGTGTGTTATTTTCATAAACCACTTGGATCCACCAGTGTCATTGCATGCGTGTCCTTTTCATAAACCACAACTAGAGTCATTGCATATCTGTTCTTTTCATAAACCACTTGGATCCACCAGAGTCATTGCATGTGTGTTCTTTTCCTAACCTACCACTAGAGTCATTGCATGTGTGTTATTTTACTAAACCACCACTGGTGTCATTGCATGTGTGTAGTTTTCATAAACCACAACTAGAGTCATTGCATGTTTGTTATTTTCCTAAACCACCACTAGAGTCACTGCATGTGTGCTCCTTTCATAAACCACTTGGGTCCACCAGTGTCATTGCATGTGTGTCCTTTTCATAAACCACAACTAGAGTCAGTGCATGTTTGTTCTTTTCATAAACCACGTGGATCCACCAGTGCTATTGCATGTGTATTCTTTTCATAAACCACCAGTAGAGTCATTGCATAGTGTTCTTTTCATAAACCACTTGGAAGCACTTGTTTCATTGCATGTGTGTCCTTTTCATAAACCACAACTAGAGTCATGGCATGTTTCTTCTTTTCCTAAACCACCACTAGAGTCATTGCATGTGTGTTTTTTCATAAACCACTTGAATCCACCATTGTCATTGCAGTGTGTCCTTTTCATAAACCACAATTAGAGTCGCTGCATGTTTGTTCTTTTCATAAACCACTAGGATCCACCAGAGTCATTGCATGTGTGTTCTTTCAATAAACCATAACTAGAGTCATTGCATGTTTACTCTTTTCATAAACCACATGGATCTACCAGTGTCATTACATGTGTGTTCTTTACATAAACCAATGCTAGCTATGATGCACGAGAACTGGCTTCTGCCACTTCTAGGCATGGTTCCTGGTTCATCTTCTTTTCACAAACACAGTGAAAATATGGTTATGTTCCTTTTCTTGTAATGCCATTATGCTTGTGTTATTGATCTGGCAATTTTATGCTGATTTTGTCATCCAATCCGCATTTATGTCTCTACATACAAACATATTTGTGCACATGAATTGAATAGGAAATAATATCTTCTTTGCATCGACTAACACAAGGAGACATGCAAATATTTATTTATTTTTGAAACAAGGAAAAACATTGCCATTTTCATTGATAAAGAGGGACAACCTCCAGCTGCGTTAGTCTCCACAAAAGGTACATCAGCGCTATGGCAGACATCGTTGGAAATGCAAGATGAAGCTGTTATTATACTCCTATCAGGACCACAGATAAGGGCTAGAAATTCAAGCTCCGAAATCTAGCGTTACAAAATAGACAAGAGGTTATCCCATCTGGAAAATTCATAGATAATTCATAGTGCAATTTAAGCGTATTACATGATCCTTAGATCTTAGTCCATCCAGTCTTTTTATTGGTGGAACGAAATTTGTTGGTACTTTTATTTCTGCGAAGAACCTACAAAACATAGTCAAGTCAGACATCTGAATATATCTAACTTTTCTATAGTCTATAATATATGCGAAGATATCTTTACATAACACTCACTTATCAAACTGTCTACGCATATCTTCCCGCTCCTTGGAAATGTGAAGTTGACGTTCTATAGGCACTACTGCAAAATAGGCTATCAGTGACAAGCTCAAAAGGCACATGCGTGACGGGCAAAGCGCTTGTCACTGATAACTAGTCACTGGTACGAGATTACTAGTGATAGGCAAGTGCCTGTCACTAGTATGTGTACCAGTGACAATCATTTACTTGTGCCTGTCACTAGTATGTATATAATAGTGACAGGCAAAACAGATGCATGTCACTGGTTGTGATCAAAGGCAACAGCCCTCTAGGTTTTGTAGTGACAGACCTGTTGAAAGCCCGTCACTGGTTTGAATTTCGGCAATAAAAAATAAATCCATCTTTGACAAATATTCTAGATAGCACAATAAAATATTATAATAAAATTTAATGCATTTTTCAAGAATATTTCAAATAGCACAATAAGATATTGTAACAAATGATACATTCACATAACCGATAATAACTTGCAATGTATCATCAACAAAATATTTACACACATAATAACTTACAATCTATCATCGACAAAAAATTGCCATAAAAACCTTCCGATAACAAAATTAATCAACATAATCCATAGAAAAATCTGAATGAATTATCTGTAGCGTTTCTGGCTCTATAGATGATCATAGGACGCTTGTTAAACTGGTGCTCCAGATCTCCGTCAACTTATCTCAAAAAATAAAAGATCTTGATCGATTGGATATCTCCCAGCTACAAACATGAAAGCATGTTTCAAGGGTAAAAAGAAGATATAAATTTTAAAATTGGCACCAAGCTAGCAAAATTGATTCCCTGCCTCGCGTGCCTGAGCTTGCACCTAGCTACCTAGGTTTGGTTTCACCGAAAAGGCTAGCTTGTAGCTCATGTTTCTCATTTGCCGAGTAACTAGAAGTTATATCAGAAAGTAGTGACTGTTATGGGGCATGCAACGATCAACCAAGTTGTTGAATCATGCAAACCGACTAACAGAAAAAGATGCACTTGCTACTAGGTAAACAGGCTCGTAATGCTCACAGTACAATTGTTAAAAACACTAATTCTAATTCATAATAAAGACTAGACATTATCCATTATACCTGACTAGTAGAAGTGCCCATGCGTTGCACCAGATCTATAATTGATAAACAGAGAAATAAAATAAATATACGTTGGACCGTTTGTACATTTATAATTTAATATAAAAGTCGCATTGAGATTTTACCCTTGTTTCTTTTAAAAAGAAAAGGTAAACTGATAATACCTAAATACCAACTCGTATATTTTATGCCAACTAAAACAATGGAATCCATATTCTACCGAAGCAAATATACCTACACATAGAAGAAGGGCACATTATCTCGTCAGAATGAATTATTTCAGACTTTGTCCGCATCCTTGTTATGTAACTCTTACTAACGCACCAGACAAGCTTGAATAATCACCGGGTCAGAAAATCAAGAAGTCTGTAATGAGACAAAAGATCATGAAAAGAAGGTGGTGAATCGAATCATTCCTATAGCACCAAATTTTGTAGATTGATGGAAAAAATCACCCCCAATCGTACTTCAAGATATTACCAGCTGCATGCCACACGTCGCTACATGTGGGCCGTCAAATCTGTTTTGTTACACGTCTGTTGTAACTTGCTAGTCAATCGATCAATATTTGGAATAGATTTGTCTTCTCGCGCAGCACCTGTGTGCGTCTACAGGCCATGAACAGCTTTAGTGTCATGATCATGTTTAATTATATCGGCAGTTCCAAATATCAAGTTGGGCCTTGAATGTTTCAAGGTTTTTGAACAGATAGTTCCTTTCATATCGATCATCAAGTAAGATCCAAATATATTGCATGGGCTGATTAATCTCGAAGGTTCCCACAAAAAATAAAAAGTAAAAGGAGAATAAACCTGAAACTAAAAGAGCTGGAGTACGTAGTATCGAGGCAGCATCATAGGCAGCTCGCCCTAATGTAGTTTCACCGTGACACTATACGCAATTACACTCTTTAGAATAGAGCCAATATCGCAAGGCATGAGATATATTCTGTATATATAAGGAGACGGATTAAAAAAAGTTACCACTGAGTTCTCTGTAGTATTTTACATTCTAGTACTAATTTTGGTACTTGCCAATGGCACTACACCACTGCAATCTGCTACAAATAGGCACTCGCAATATGTATTCCTGATGTATAAATATTCTTGAATTACTGAAAGTGATCAACATCAGCTATTAAGATCAGTGTAATCACTTTCAATTAATGTAGAACTAAATTCTGTGTACACTAAATTTAAGAACATGATCTTGAGGGTTTCAGTAAAGAAAAACTTAAAAGACAGATAAACTATTTTGCCAGAGCCTGATCCATAACACATACATATGTATAAAATCCACTGGTTAAATGTTCTTGAGAGGGCATCGACAATCACTTACTACGGATGCGGGTGGGCATCGATGGACAAGTTGTACACCATGTCGCCTGCCCAGCAGCTTCCTGCCCAATAGCCTAGAGGTCTCTCCTTGAAGAACACAACGATGGGGAAAACGGAGATGCGGAGCTTGGACGCGGCAGGGAGTCGTGACGCGCTCGGAGTCGAGGCGGGCGACGGCCATGGCCGACAGGAACGGGCGCGCTGGACTAGCGCTACTCGGCTTGGGGATGTAGACGACAAGCTCCGGGTCGGGGTTGTTAGGGAACTCCATGTCACTATGTGCAGGAGATGAGGAAGACGGGCACGCACAGGGTCAGAGGACATGGAGACGGAGTGAAGGCGCGACGGTCGTCGAGGTAGAAGCCCAAATCGATATAGGCGTGGTCATCATGCTGAAACATGGCGAGACGGAGCAGAGCCATGGGATCGACGTCGGCGGGAGGACGGCGACATCCAAGTGGGGAGGGAAGGCGCTCGACGGCGCTGCAGACCCGGGTCGCATGCGGTGGTTCTTAGCGAAGGGAGAAGAAGACCGGGTAGGTGGATAAGATCGTGCGGTGGTGTGTGTGCGTTGGTGTCGCGTGTCTGAGGTTAGGGTTTGTTGCCGGCTTTGGGTTGGGCCAGGCTGGGAATCGTACGTAAATAACTTTGAGGCAAATATATGAGCATAAAAATAAAGCGTCACTTATAAAAGAGGGAACGAATTTACTAATGAATAAAATAAGGTTTTAACAAAATACTTTTGTAGGAAAAATATGCAAGACGATGTTATAATGATACATGAAAACAACATGCAAAATCTAATTTCAAATATTTTCCTCGTCGTTATAGATCGAGTGACTCCGTGGGTGGGCCGGCCCAGCGGAGGAGGCGCAAGGGAGAGTGTGTGACCGGATGGACCGGTCTAGCGCAGAAGCGTGGTGGCACCGCTTTGGTTGGCAAAAAAGTCCATAGTTACTAGTGACAAGCATATTTTAAAGCTGTCACTAATCATAGCATTACCAATGACAGTCGTGTAAAGATGCCTGTCACTAAGTAATTTTTTTCATTCAGCCTATCCCTAAAAAAATACTAGTGACAGTCACTTTTAAAAGCCTGTCACTAGTGTTTTATACTAGTGACAGGTTTTTTCTTGCCTGTCGCTAGTAATACTTACTAGTGACAGGCACAATTTTGCATGTCACTAACCACTTGGTGGCTATAAGCATTTCTGCAGTAGTGAGGGTACATCCATCTATACTATACTGTACCTCTAAGTACTTCCTTGTCAGGTACATCAACAGCCAAATGCTCCATAGTATCGAAGAAGGATGGGGAATATATCAGGTCAAAAGCTTGCATAGGATCTCTGCCAAGTCCTTTTTAAAATGTTTTCTAACTCTTCTGTCTAGAGCTTTACTATAGATTTACCTAAAGAACGTATCTATCCAAATCTACAAGCACCTTGTAAATCTAGATGGTTACAAGCTTTAACTATTTCTAGGAGAGGTGTAGAACAAACCAAAGCCAAGAAGAAAGTCCAGTGCCTGAATATAGCAGGAAAAGTGTGGGTATCGCCTAGCTAACCGCTCACTGGTGCGTCTCGTGAAGAACGGCGCGGCCAATGGTGGTAGACTGACATTGTTAATAGAAATGCATCGAGACGTTTTTAAGGCGTGGAGAAGTTTGCGGCCTGGTTCTAATCCGATGCATCTCCCATAAGAACGGCGCAGACTTTTAAGAGACAGGGGTTGGTCGCTCGATTGAGGACGCGCTTAGGAAAGTTTGGGGTCTCGGTGGAAAGTTTTGTTGGGCACAGGGTGTTTGTCAACAGATTTCATAGAAATATCTGTGAATATTTTATCAGATTTTCCAGTTCTCAAGAGTCACCTCTCTCGCCATTGGATTTACCTCACGATTCATGCAATGTGAGGGTTACACATTTGTTGCAACTAGGTTATAACTAGGAATTTAATGAGTTGCAACTACTAGGTTACAACTGAGAATTAACACAATTAGTAGGATGACGTCAGCGCCTTCACATAATAAGTTCTCAGGCGCCTGGGATCTAGGCTCTCATATTTTATACCTTTTTATTCCTTTTTGACGTCTTTATTTCGAATTCGACCGAGCCCTAGCATATACCTTGGGATTTTAACTATTGAGCCCAAAAAATTAGCACATTCAGCCTCATTATAGCCCAAGACCTTGTAATTTTGCCATGTTTTGGGTCATTTGGCCGTGGAAAATAGCCTAGTTATATTGGGCGAGAGCCCATGAAAAATATCCCATAGATAATAGCCCATCAATCCTTGCTTGGCCCATTTTTCTTGAATTCGGCCTTTTTTGGGCACTCTCCACCCGTCACTAAAAAACTCCACCTATCCATATTTTATATGTACTACCTACTATATTATGTATAACATATTTTAGTTGAGCTGCTAGCAATCACACATAGCAGATGGACAAGCAATTTTCTAAGAAGAAAAATAAATAAGTTATATACGATGTTAGTATATATTTTTTTTACGTTTCATAAAAGCATAAAAAAATTCTTATATAGTGTAAAGGCATGCAGTTTATCTATAGAAATATTTCTATACTGAGAGGCTGACATGACCGACCCACCTGCCTGCAGCTAGCGCCATCAACCTTACCATACAAGAGATCAAGTTTAACAAGCGGTTTTAAAAGTACTTGTACAACAGTCATGATCGGAAAAAAGAACACCAAGATAGAAACGTTTCTTGTCCAGAGGGGCTGACAAGTAGGCCCCAGTAGCAAGACCATACATGACTTCCGCATCGAACAATGTTACCAAGGTTAAACCGGCGGACGCGACCAAAAAAACTATCCAACATACACACGTTTCCTCTACAGAGGAGGCGGCCATGTGGACCCAGTAGGGAGACATTATACATGTGATGTATCGAGCAACATTGCCAAGTTCCAAACTGGGAGGCGCGAGAAAAGAAAAAAAAGTCTAGCATGCACATGTTTCCGACACAGAGGAGGCTGATATGTGGGGTTGTATAAACGGCTGAAGCAGCGAGCCATGATATCAACTTCGGAACACGAAGGTGCAACCAAGGGTAAAAAATCCATTATACACACGTTTCTTCTAATCAGAGGATGACATGTGGGGCCCAGGAGCTTGATTAAATGGTAGATGCAACGAGCAGCGTTATCAAGTTCGGAACAGGGTAGCACGAGCGAAGGAAAAAAATCCATCCTACACACGTTTCTTCTAATGAGAGGATGACATGTTGGTCCCAACTGCCTGATTAAACGGTAGATGCATTGAGTAGTGCTATCAGCTACGGAAAAGGGTAGTACGAGCAAAGGAAAAAAAATTCATCATACACACGATTGTTATAATGAGGGGATGACATGTGGAATCTAGTAGCCTGACTAAACAGCAGACACGTCGAGCAACGTTATCGAGTTAAAATTAGGGAGGCGCGACCGAAAAGTATGGTTCGCTAGAGACACTAACGTCTGGGACCCACACTCATTAAAAGATTTCGGTGAGTCAACATCGCGCGAGGAACCTAAAATCTTGCTTCTGCCACACGCCAACTGAGCTTCCTGCATATTTTTAGTGGTTCCGTCATAGTAGAGGGCCGTGAAGTCGGAAATTTTTTTTCCATCAGCCACGGTCGAGCCAAGAAATTTGTCGTGGAAGACGCACCGTATACGGCGACCATCGGGCCAAGTCATTGCAGAAGGAAACATTTCTTGTAGTGATGGTATACTTAGTCATCCGGCTGATAGCGAAGCATCGAAAGATTTTGACAGAATATGGCAAGAGTTTTCAGCTAACCCTAGAAACATAAGGCGTGGCCTTGCCACCAATGGCTTCAATCCTTATGGAACCATGAGCACGAGCTACAGTATGTGGCCTGTATTTGCTCTGCCGTACAACCTTCCACCATGGGATTGTATGGATGCATCAAACTACATGCTTTGCCTTCTAATCCTTGGCAAACCAAGTCCTGGAAAGGACTTTGATCTCTTTATGGAGCCTCTGCTAGACGATTTGCAACAGCTTTGGAAGGGTGTGCGTTCTTATGATGCATTTGAAATGAAATGTTTGATCTTCGAGCAGCAGTTCTTTGGTGTACCCATGACTATCCAGCTTGCAGCACTATGTCGGGGCGTACAACAAAAGGATAACATGCATGCATTGATTGTGACAAAAATCCTCTGTCCAAATCCATAAACCGCAAAATATGCTACATTGGGCACCATCGCTTTCTCCCAAAGCGCAACCACTTGTGGCGAGAGATGGAGCTTGATGGCATTCATGATGACCACTCGAAGCCAGGGAAATTTACTCAGTTGAGTTACAAGCTAAGCTAGAGAAGGTTAGGCATATTAAACCAGAAGTTGGAGTTGATCCCAGGAGCAAAAAGAGGAAGCGAATAGATCCTTCATTGATCTGGAATCGGCGGCATGGTTTCGGCACAATCTTGACGTGATGCACATCGAGAAAAACATCTATGAAAACTTGATTTGCACACTACTTGAACTTGACGGGAAGAATAAGGACACCTTGAAGGCTAGGTATGATTGTGAAGCCCTAGGCATTAGGAGAGATCTACAGGTGCAACCCACATGCATAGAGAAGCAACTTCTATGTCCATATGCACCGTATTACCTGAATAAGGAGCAGAAGACGGGCTTTTGTCAATATCTGTGGGACTACACTTTTCCTAATGGGATTTGTTCAGACATGGTAAAATGTGTCAGCATTCCTACACGCAAGAATACCCATGACTGCCACATCTAGTTGCAGGGAATATTGGCTGCTAGCATGAGAGTGTATTTGTATCCCGATATCTACATGACACTTGGAGAGCTGGGAAGATTTTTCGGGCAATTGTGCAGTAAAAACTTGAAACTGTCGGTGTTGGAAACGCTCAAAGATGAAATCCTAGTAATTTTGTGCAAACTTGAACACATCTTTCTACCGACATTCTTTGATGTGATGGTCCACCTGGCTGTGCATTTACTTGATGAGGCGATGCTTTGAGGCCCTGTGAACTATTGGTGGATGTATCCAATAGAGAGGTTTTTGTGTACTTTGAAGAGATATGTCAGGAACATGTCACATCTAGAAGGTTTAGTGCCAGAGGCCTACATTGCTTCCGCGTGCGTGAGTTTTTTCTATACATACCTTGATGATATTGTGACAAGATTCACTCGGCTAGCAAGAAATTTAGGTGACCAACATGAATCATCTTGTGATGTGTTTGTCCATGGTGTGAATTTGATGAGAGAAATCCATGTCACCTGCTATGGAGGAAGCGATGATACTGATTTGACCCTCCAAAGGGAGTTAAACAAGATGACTTGGTATGTCCTAAACAACTGCGAGGAGGTTAAACCATATATCATGTATGTCCTTATCTCCCATACTTATGAATTCAATATTACCATACACCTAAAGATTTTAATTCCGAGTTACTCTATGGATTGCAGCCTTCACCGAGAACAGCTGGTGAACGATGGGATGCCCAATGTGGAAAGGAGGATTGAACAGGGATTTCAAAGAAGGTTCAAGGACCATGTTAGTTTCCTTTTGCATTTATATATGTCCTTCATATATAGCATTTCAATGCATGATTTGACCATATTGTATTTCTGCTACGGTACATACAGATCATGAATAAGTGATAGGAGAATCTAGAAGCTATGGATGAAGAGCTTTTTGCATTGGTGTGTGGCCTAGACTTCCGAGTAAAAAAATATTTCGCTTGTATTGTGGATGGTGTTCAGTTCCTCACCGCTGACCGTGAGAAGGGCAAGAAAACATAAAACAATGGAGTAATGACTAAAGGTTATCACTTGGAGAAGGATATCCATTTTTATGGTGTCCTCAAGGATATTAAGGTGCTATATTTTAACTCTGATTTGGAACACCAACGATCAGTTGTGTTATTCCACTGTGATTGGTATCGGCTTGAGGGCCGCAAGAATACAGAGATGGTGTATGATAAACTCTTCTAGAGTGTCAACATTACCAATTTTTGGTACAAAGATGATAGTTACATCTTGGCAACCCAGGCTACAAAAGTGTTCTACGTGCCAGACACGGCCAAGGGAAAAAACTAGCGGGTGGTTCAAACAATAATTCAAAGACATAAGTTTGATGTTGCCAAAGGAGAGGAGGAGGAGTGGTGCATACTTATGTAGCATACCAAGAGTTTGTAGGCTCTGACAATGAGACTGTATCTGAGGCTCTGCCTTTTAGGAAACGTTGACCCTCTGTCAACGGAGGTTGCATCATAGATGCATCAGTGTTCGAGCGTATCAAAGGTAAAAGGAAAGTTGTTGAAGAGGAGGAAGTTGATAGTGAGCCTGAAGTAAATGACACAATTGAGGAGTACTGTAGTGATAAAGAAGATGAAGTACAAGATGATACTGACAAAGAGTAGTTCTAGCTTATGGTGGTGGAGTGTTAAGCTGATGATCATGTGGATACTTTGTGTTGCATGCTTGAACTGATGGATGTGTGCATGCATGTGTTCATTCTTGTGTTGAAGTGATGATCGTGTGTGCATGCTTTGTGTTGCATGCTTGAACTAATGGTTGTGTGCATGCATATCGTGCATGCTTTGTGTTGAACTAATGGTCATGTGCAAGCCTTTGAACTGATCAATATCAATGTCCTTTAGTTCATGGAATTACTTGTTATTCATTGGGAAAATTAGCCAAAACATTGTGTTGTTATTCTGTTAGTCAAACTTGGCTAAACATAACCAAATCCCGACGAAGACGGTGGTAGCGGAGGTTGCAAATTGATTTGTAAATGCTCCTTAACCTACCGTCCTTTCACTGCATCAACCCTTCGTTAACCGGCCGGCGATGTGGTCGCCTCCTTGTTCTAGTTCGACACGTCGCCTCCTTGTTCTAGGTCACCACGTGGAAGTTGTTGTTTAGCTCTATGTCATAGTTTTATTCTCCGAATGTCGCATCATTCTAGTTCGATGCGTCGCCTCCTTGTTCTATGGCAGCATGTATGTACTCAATCTAGTGCTCCGCGCGTCGACGTTGCTGCTTATGGCAAAGGCTTAATCTAGTTTACTAGAAGCGCCCTTTAGTTTTACTCACTGAATTTGATTCTCGTAATAATTCAATAATTAGAATTGTATTCTAACTTAATTATTATATTTACTCTTTGGGGCAGGTAGGATGAAGGCTAGGGAGATACATGAGCAGGTTCTAAAATTGATGCTACTGGCACTACTATATAAGGCATAAAAACTAAACATTATAATTAGTGCAATGTCTACTTTAGGATAAAAAGGTTGCCTACAAGGTTGGTGAAACTAAGGCTGTCGTCATCGATGTCTCATCTAATGATGTGAAGAATCTTTCTATAGTTTTTTGCAAGATAAAAGCTAATATAGAAAGGCAAAGAGCTAAGTATTATATGTAAAGGTTTAAATTAGTCGAGAAACCGAGGATCCTTATTCGTAGAGGTCTGGCATTGGGTAAGTACATGTTTTAGTTGCTACATTTATATGTAGATACAAATTATTACTTTCTAATATTTATTTCTAGGTCTAGGGCGAGGAATTCGATAATCACTGCGTGTTTGGAAACAATTTTGAATTGACTTCTGACCAAGTTGCTTCCCTCAAAGTGATAGTTAAACAACACAAGCCATCTATACCATACTAATTGTGCAAGATGAACAGGTCAAATGTCATGTATGGGAAGGCCAAGATGGTTAGAATTTGACATTTCAATATTTAAAGTTTCTTATGCACACTGAACTCTAGCCAACAAATAATAATATTCTTCTCCTACATCACTTTTCAGCTAGCTACAATAGTGACCACCTCAACCGCTTTCTCCCAAAGGATTTACCACTCGCATGCTCCTACAAGACCACTTTTTAGCATGTTAACTTCTTCCAAGGAATGAATGATGCTGCCTGGTCTAAGGTTCTCAAACTCGCCGGAATCAGGGATGGAAATGTGTGCCTCTTCACCTTTGTAAATGAGTGGATACATGGCTTCATGTGTTCTGTTAATGTTCTGTAGTAAGACAAAAAAGTATCTTGGTTATGCTGCTGTTGGATGAACCATTAATGTAATATGTTGTTAGTGAACTTGTAGTGGTAAGGAACTTGTTGTCAACCTGGTGCTCTACATGCTAAGTAATATTATCTCTATATGCTATGTATATATTTGGTTTATTGTGTGCATGTTGTTGCTTTTCTACGTACTCGTAAAATATGATCTGAAAATATGCTATGTTGTTTTCTCTTTTATAGTTTTGTGAAATGTACAGTATGTATCCACTGTGTCGATACATACTATGATGATTGTCTATTTTCGAATTACTTCATTTCCTATGATTGAGAGCTGGTATGTAATATATAGACTGGAGTAGTAGATCTGCACAAAATTAATAGACAGTTGCAAGTTGGTACTGCAAAAGTTTGGTTGCCAGTTCGATTCCGTCTTCCTGCACGGACTATTTTTATGTTATCTAATTTCTATCAAACGCACTGACAGCTGGGGACGGCCAAAAACATCACGAAGCAGCTTCAAACCCAGCACTATCGTGAGAGACTACCATGGACACCATGCTGACATGTGGGGTTGAAGCACGAAGGAGACAGTCGATGGGAAAAAAGAGACGAACATGTCTCGTGACGAAATCCACGACGAATTTGGCACCAAACAAAATGGAAAACTAGGCTTCAAGTCTTGAGATGAAATTCGCGATAAATTTTCCATGATAAAAACAAGGAATGTCATGGATAACCGGGCTAGAGGGGCTTGGATCTCGTTGTGACGAAATGTTCTAGAATATCAGGAATCCGCGAAGATTTTAGGTTATGTCATAAAAAACGTCATGGATCATCCGGATTCTTGTAGTGTGTTTACGGCTTTGAGACCCAGCCTATTATATAAAGGCTGGAATGAGCAAATGGAGAGTCACTGAAGCTTTGAGCAATCTATAAACACATTGTCCATAAGCAATCAAACGACTTCGACTCCCTTGTTTGTCTGATCATCCGACGAAATCCCCAGCATTCTATTTTCCAAGAAACCCTAAGTCCATAACCATGGGCATTGCCGAGGTTACCCCTTGTCAATAGTCCTCAACATACCCCTCTAGAATACCCAACGTACATCTTTATAGTCACCCAGTTACGGTCATGACGGTTGATGCAATCAAACAAACCTCAGGTGATAGTGATTAATATGATCTCATGATCCAAGGATTAGGACATCTCGTTTTGACAACTGCCACTATGAAATTTGTGATATGATCGTGTTCCAACAATCATCTGTGGGTAATGTCCATCACATCATATATGACTTCATTGTCAGTTGGCATAAAAGCACCATGATCAGGAAACCTTGACCATCAGCTACCTTATGAACTACTACGTCCGTTCCAAAATGTAAGCCTTTTTAGATAGCTAAATTAGGCTTCTAAAAAGTCTTGTATTTCGAAATAGAGGTAGTAGTTGAATAGAGGCTACTAGGGACCTTTGGTTTGTTTATATACCACACATGTATCAATGTTTCCTCTTGATATAGTTATAACATGATATGAAACTATTATGAACTAATGAGATATGATAATAAATCCCTTTATTATTTGCCTGTAGGAAATATCTATTTCAGTCTCCCACTTGCACTAGAGCGCAAATAATGTAGTTGCATTGTTACTAATCATAAACCACATCACATATGCATTTATTGATTATGCTTGCTCATGGAAAAATTCATGTCCTAAATCTGTGTTACTAGATCTTTTAGTCCTTTTACAAATCTTTAATGTCACCTATTTGACATTAACACCATTATCATATAATGTGCCAAAGCATTTGTTTTCGTGACAAAGTGAGACTTTTTTTTCTAGTATAAACAATAACTACCTATTAGTCAATTGTACTTTCAATGTTGTCATGTATAACTATAAAACACACTTAGTTGAAAGTCGAACATTATCAAACAAAAATTATGCTTGCTAATTTTGAAGTATTCTAATACTTCTATATCTATATAGATTCTGATCAAATTGCAATATTTGCAACTTTGATGCCCAACCATGCTTCCTTTGCTCTAAACTTAATTCTGGTCCAGTGATTAACTCTGATAACTCATGAACCTATTCTTTTATTTAAGAACTTGGGTCACATTATCTCAAGTATAAATAACATGGGTTTATATGGAAAATCTATGGCTAAGTCATAGGTCATGCAGTGCATCGCTCTTTCCTTTTAACCATTCCCATGAATAACGAGTCACTACTCAATACTTCTTCCTTGTTTCAAGTGAGAATCAGTTCTTCGCTTGAATCCATTCTAAATTGTTTCGGAATCTCAACTAGGACTTTCTGAACTGCTTTCAGAATCCTTGAAGTATTACGACATTTAATGTTTATTAAACATCCTGATCTATCCACATAGATTCTCTATGTTCAATATATGTTAAATTTCATCCATCTAATGACTTAATCATTTCTAATACCAAACACATCATTCTTCATATGTCAAATACATATGACAAAACATTGTTATGCTCCCACTCAAATATATCATCAATATTTGATAGACTAGGATATCACTCAGCTCCAACTCAAATATGACATCCAAATATTCGACTTGAAAATTTCTTAGTTCCCACTCAATTTACATATTCTCTCGATAATCTTGGCATATCCAAAATTCTTTGATCTTTCATCAAGTCGAGAATTTTCTAGTACAAGCTATCCGCAATCTCATGATTTATCAAAACCTTCATGTTGTACTAGTTACAAGTTTTTCTTCAAAATCATGAAGACTTGTAGTTTTGAACAATCCTTCTCCAATTTCCAAATTGGACTGAATTGCTGATATAAATCCAACAGACTTTAAGCATCACTACATATTATAGTCAATTTTGGAATGTGTCAAAAACATCCTTTGTGACAAATCGAGCTTTTGTGTCTTACTTTTAAGTTTCCCTTTCCTATCAACTTTGCAGTTTACTGGGAAGGATTAAGTAAATGCCATTACTTAATGAGATCAAGTAAATTTTACTTTGCAATTTCAAATGTAACTTAATTTGGGATTTCGTGATTCTAAGTCATTTCTTGCACTTAGGTCCATCAATCTTTCTTTGTAGTTCATAGGTCTGTCATGTTTCAATGACATGTGAATCAAGCATAAAAATCTGCAAGTGGCAGAAAAAATTCTTGAAACCTCCTTTCTTTTGTAAAGCATTTGCTAAAACGTCATGATTACTTTATCATAAGTTTACCCTCTTATTTGTAGAGTTTGTCTCCTGAAACAAATACCATTATGTTTACTCAACATTTCAGAGGTTAGGTCAAACCTTCGCTTATACTTATACCTTTTTCCACTAACATCTTCCATACAAAAACACTTTTCTCAAGGAAGTACCACACTAAGACAACACAAGTTTGTACCCTTTGGTGTTAGATTGGAATTTGTATTCAAAGTTTCCTCAGAATACACAACAAAGTTTTACTTATTCATAACAATCTTGAACTATTGAAATCTCTAGAAACTCGAACTTTCCATATCTCATATGGTGTTGTTTCCACGAATCTTTAGATGTTCCTTATTACTTAAGTGAGTGTTTACTATTTCAATCTTGTAACATCCCATCCACTAGGCCTCGGGGGTGTCACTCCTGGAAGCTTAGAAGGACATCTAGACTGGACCCACATACCAACACTAGTATTTTATGCGAACTTTGTCCTCACTCATGCGCACCTGGTACCCACTTCTCAGTCGGTCACCCATCCTAGAATTGCTCTAGGACAAGCACGCTTAACCTTGGAGTTATTTTCGAATGAGCTTCCGAATAAGAAGTTGCAACTTGTTGGTATGAGTATCCTATCAATCCTATTAAGCCATGTGCCTACATCTCACATACACCCACCCTTTAGAAGATCGATGCCCTCATTTATCAAGCACACCCCAGGAACGTTACATGTTGGCACATGTATGTGCGTCTAGTGCTGGCACATGTGCCATGCCGTGTCCACTCCGGGCCACACACGCCATGCTCCACATGTCCTGCCACTACCCCACACACTTGTATAACCACGAGGGTCGGCTCTAATACCAATTGTAACACGCCATCCACTGGGCCCCGGGGGTATCACTCCTAGCATTTTAATAGGATATCTAGACTGGCCCCATAGACCAACACTTGTCTTTCATGTGCACTCTTCCTCACTCATGCGCACCCGGTACCCACTTCCCGGTCGATCACCTATCCTAGAATTTCTCTAGGTGAAGCATGCTTAACCTTAGAGTTCTCTTCGAATGAGCTTCCCGAAAAGAAGTTGAAACTTGTTGGTATGAGTATCCTATTAAGCCATGTGCCTGGATCTCACAAATCTCTAACTCTAGTTTTTAACGTTAATCCAGTAGAAGATCATTTGGGACTATATGTATGTGATACACTATGACTATGATGTTTTTGACACATCAATACAATTTGATTTGTCAAATCATCATAATTGTGAAACAGTTTTCACAAGGACTTTTATACCAAATGACCATTAACTTGAATTCACAATCACTTCAATCAAATCATTGAGACTTTGAAATTCTTGTAAATTTTATATCTACCTTGACTTTTAAGGTCTTTGGTATCTTTTGGAAATTCTCATGTGTTCCATAAAGACTCTATCATCAACCCGATAAAGACTAGAATAACTTGTTCATAATCACAGTGTGAAACATAAAATAAATTATTCATAGAAAAGTAATAACTGAAATTTTTCTCATTTGTATGAATAACCGTCTCATAAAAAGCAAGACACACCTATAAGGTTCACATACTCGATTAGAAAGCTTTTATTCAAATCCTCTAATCCTAATGATAAACTTCGAGGGAAGGAGTGTTGTTGGCCATCAACTAGATTTCTTGCCATCATCACGCCATCAGCGCCCCGTTCCATTCCGCAACTCTCATGCAGAGGGTCCTGTTTTCAATAAAACAAGAGTAAGTATCCAATACTTGAAAACTACATAAGTGTTTCATGGAAACATTTCTTACTTGTATATCAGCATATACGTTCTCCGTTGACAACAATCCTAGCTATGGGCTCGACCTTGGTATTCCTCAGCTTTGCTATGAACTCATGAAAGGTATACAGTGTTTTGAGGCCATGCCTGTACATGCTAGGATCGCCTACCCAATCATAATGTATTCGCAGTCCATACATTGCTTGCACTCATCGTATGCGAACAGAGAGATGTCTAGAACCCGATCGTCACGACCTGCTTTATAATTGCGAACTTTCTTGGTGGTGCACACTAATGGGAGAACACTACGTTAGTATTAATTAGGGATCATCTTATTTTAATGCTACCGTTGTGTATAGTACTAGAAAAAAATAAGATGCACGCAAAGATTAAACAACACATGTAATCTATATGTGATATGACATGGTTGTCTTCACGCGCCTTGATCTCCATCAGGTTCTCCGACATGATCTCCATCAGGCCACCAGTATGGCACCAAGTCCACGATGCCACTGGTCTTGTCGTTCATCATCGTGATGACTACTACTATACAACTTACCAATAGGTAAACTACCTTACCTTGTTCACAACTATAACCATATCACATCACAAGCCTCCCTGCAATATAAAGTTAGACGCCTTTACTTTATCTATTGTAGTTTTTACGTTGCTGTTAGGCTTTCGTAATATAACCGTTTCTACCTACGAACTTCTAACCACAACATGGATCCAATAGTTGTATACAATACACCCCTTTAGGGGCCCTCCATTGTAGATCCTATATCAACTACTGTGAGAGAGATAGACACCTGCTAACCACAAATACGGTACAAGCCATATGTCGAGCGTGGTACCATTCTCATGTAAGATTACGTGTAAGGTCGGTCTGGGCTGCTTCATCACATAGTGTCCCGGTATATACAAATACACATGAGAGGGTAACAACTAGAGGATGAATGCACACATTTATCATGTGTCTATCCGTACTAGCATACTACACATAGATCAACTCTGATGACATTAAAGGGGTTCCGTGGAAGGAAACAAAAATGTTACTATGTGGGAACACACCTAGCGAGGATCTATCGAGGAAGTAATGTAGTAATGGAGGGAGACATTAGTAACATACCCTTCTAGACCATAAGCGTGTAAAGCTCATGCAGGAACGTGGATGATGTAGTCGTACTCGTCCGACGTCAAGGTCGTGAAACTCCTCGCACATCACCCCTCGTACAGGTCCTCGTACGATGGTCTGATGCCTCTAATGACAGCACCCCCATGGTATTCGTACACGTATGATGCAAAATGACAACTCCCTACCAAGACTGCGGAAGTAGATCTCCTAGATGAAATCACTATAGCACAATGGCATGCCACAACGATGTTATCCTTGTGTGTATAGCCCTTCCAGGACCATGCCACCGCAAAGGCAATGGTAGAGACAAAGATTTCTTCTCTAAGGAAATTGCCTTAGATAATTATTAGTGTGTTTATTCCCACCCATGGGAACCCCTTTATATATGAGAAAAGGGTGTACTCTTCCCAAGAGCTCTCCCATATGGGACAAAACAATAGGAAAAGGAAAATAGGGGAAGGGACAGCTGGGGCAGAAGGGTGGGCCAACCCGTGGCCAGCCCAGTAGCAGCCGCTAGCAGTAGCAGCTTTTGCTAGGTGGTCCAGCCACCCGCGCGCGGCCCAATAGTGGTGCTAGCAGCCCGTGGTGGCCAAAGCGGTGGGGAGCAGCGGCCGGGTGGGCCTTTGGCATGGCCCATCGCGCCCGCTTGCCCTCCTGCGCTAGCGCGTGCGCCCGGGCCTAGGTGGGTCGGCTGGCCATGGCCCGCGTGTGATGGCTGGTTGGCTGCTGTAACATCCCAAAACTTCAATCCAAGGTTATTAAGATCCAAATCATCAAAAATTAGGGTTAACAAAAACTTTTCCCTTTAAAATTATTAAAGCATTCATATGGGTGTGCATTTATATAGGAGTTGTTTTGAATTCCCTTGTTTAAGTGATCCATTGCTTGTAAAATGATTCTTAGGTGAAATAAACATCATCTAGGTCATTCCCAAACAAGTCCCAAAGAAAAACAAATCAAAATGAATAAAAGAAAGAAATGGTCATTTGTGCCATTTTAACTACCATGCCCACTTTGGCTATACCTAGGACTCAATTCTTAACAGAAATAAATGTGGATCTTGGCACCCCTTGCTAGTACATGTAGTAGTGTACCAAGGCCCACTTTGTCATCTGCCAAGAACATTCAAACACTAATTTTAAATGGCATTTGAATGTAGTTCATATGGGAAGATCCCACTTATTCAAAAACCACTCAAATGAGCTCCATTTTCAAGACCCAAGCAACCACAGAAGTTTAAGCATGTGTCTAGCAACTCCACCAAAAATCATCCAAAAATTTACAACTTGAGTTCTTTTGGCCATTTTCACAAACACTTGGTGGATAGAATTCAAACAAAACACAAAACACAAAACACTATTTGGAGCAGTGTTTGAACCAAATTGGTTCCCCATTTTGCAACCACAGCCAACCAATGCAATCCCCTACCCCATCCAACCACTGTGCCACGACCAAATGGTCATGGCCATTAAGGCCGAGCACCATTTTGGGCACCTCACCGGCGATAGCATGCTAGAGCCGCCGCCGGTGTCGTCCACCATGTCCAGGAGGTAGCCTGTGGTCCACCTCCACCGCCCAACCAGCCCCAGCCCGAGGACAGCGACTAGAGCCGCTAGGAACCGCCGTGCCCGCAGACTGTCGGCCATGCCGACGCCACCCGTAGAGCGTGCACGGTCCCCCACTCGACCAGACCACGCCTCGCTCCAGCCGCCCGCCTACACGATCCCCACCGGCCTAGGAAGCTAACGGGCATGCCCATTCCCCCGACCGTGCCCCGTAGTCGCCGACCGCCGTGAAACTCGCCGTCAGCAGAGACTTAGTGCGCGCCGCGCCATTCACTTCCCCCGACCGCAAACCACTGCACACTCACTGCCGTGACACTCGCCAGGGCACCGCCCACCATCCTAGCGCATCGCCCACACCTCTAGCTCGTTGTGCCGTCGTCACCGGCGAGCACCGCCCATGCTCCTCTGCCGCTCAGCTGTGCCTATAAAAGGAGGCCACCCCAGCACCAACTACTCACACCATTCCATTACCCTCTCCTCACTGATCCTTCCCCACCTTCCGCTGGAGCCGCTCAAGCCCTAGTTTGCCGGAATTTAGCCGGAGGAGCCCGCTGAAGAGGAGGAGAAGACACCGTCGATTTCATTCACCCCAGGAGCTGTCGCGACCACCCCTGAGTCCGCCGTCGACCGCACGTTCGATTTTCCCCATCGCCGCAGTAGCTAGAGCCCTGGTATGCCCCCTGAGCACCCCTACCGAGCCGCTAGGGTTAGTTCCCACCGACGAACTGTTCGCCGGAGACGACACTCCTCAGCGGTAGATCTCCCTTTTAATCTAACGGCCCACATCGCCCCGTACCGCTTCGCGTGTAAAGAGTCACGGACCGGTGGACCCCCCCCTGTTAGATGTTCTCTATGCCGCGGAACTCCACTGGGACGGCCCGTTTCCCTTCCCGCGCGACCCATTTAATTCAAACTTAGATTTTTCTATTTAGTTTTGAACTTAGTTCTGTCCCCTAGTTTGAAAATCATTTCAGAGAGGTTTCAATATCCAAATTGAGTGATTCAAATTTTGTTAGAAAGCTACTAAAAAGATCTATCTAAGCCCGTTGGATTTAATTCAATTAGAGTTATAGATCTCTCCTAGTAAAAATAACAATATAGAAGCTTTTGCACATTCAAACATTTTTATAAAAACAACCAAAATAGCTTTTGAGTTGATTCCAACTCTCAAAAATCACATTTAACCATACCTATCTGAATATGTAATAACATTAAGGGTTACCTGCAGTGACTTTGGACTAGTACCAAAATAATGCTATATAGGCATTTCTAGTCACTTTAAATCATTAAATAATGGACTTAAACCAAAGTAAATATGAACCAACGCTTAAATCACATTCCCATATGTTAGAATATGTGGTGATGACATGTGTCCACATGATCCCATATTTTAAGTGGTGAATATTAAATCTTAGATATTTTTCAATGAGTAGAAATTACTTTTCTTAAATAAAAAAGAATGAAACTAGTTAATAAAACCTTGTGATGCTTGTGATGATATTAGATCATCAAATGTGTGCCTTAGAATGCTAAGTAGCCTAGTTAAGTATCATTTGGTGATTGTGTACTCCGTATGTATTTATAGACGATAGTACCGACCAAGCTTTCAAGGAGGAGGAGTTCTACCAAGAGGAGGAGGAAGAAAACTTCAACCACTACACTGCACAATGCAAGCCACCATTAACAATGCAAGCTAACCTTTGCAATCTATATAACCCAATAAAATACATTAGGCATGCTTTGGTTATACCACTTTGACTATTACTTACCCCAAGTATTATTTCCAAGCTTTACTTCCTTTACTTTACCAAGGTCCTTTACTTGTATTGAAGGTAGCATAAAGAGTATAAAACTTGACCTATCTAGATAACTTTAGATGTCATTCAATGGCATGAGATTGATTCCACCTTTCCACCTTAGTGAACACTCTTAACTTAGTAGTTTAGAGCTAAACAAAAAAACTTGAGTCACTTTAGATGGGAATACTTGGTGAAAATGAATTATGAAAACCTTGGAATGATGAGTCATTCTATTGAGATGTTTTGACATGTGTTGAGAAACACAACTGGTTTATGATGATGAAAATGTTGAGGCATGAGCCTTAACCCTTTTACAAAACTGATGGTTGGATTCGGATGCGATACCATTCCAAATTTACCGTACAACCATAATACCTGAATTTGGTAAGGCTTAACCGGAAGTTTATATGCATTAGTATTAGTTCCCTCGCGGGAGAGGATTGAGCTGAGGCTACCTCTCGATGTTGTCCACCTATGCAGTGCCCAAGATGACAGATGGTAATGGTTGGGAGGCCATGCTCATAGGAGAGGTGCTTATACTAGGGTGTGTAAAGGAAAGGTTATGTTTGATTATCTGCATACTAAGTATGATGATTCAGGGTTATCCCTGACAGATGTATCGAATCTTGTGGTGAAAGTGTACCACCTCTGCAGAGTATCAAACTATTCGAATAGCTGCGTCCGCGGTTATGGACAGTTGGAGTGGCCATACTGTTTCGTTGTCAGATGTTTTAAAAATGACTTATGAAATGAATGATGAATCTTGACTTGACCACAACAGAGTTGTGACTATGACACTAGCTTCCCAACTTAAGTGATTCTAGAACTTTATTTTATCTTTCTTTGTTTCTGAACTCAGCTTAGGTTTCAAACTTAATTTCATAGTTAAACTTAGAGTTAGCACTTTACATTAGAACTATACTAATTGTTAGTGGTAGTTTGCGAGTACTTAAAGAGTACTCATGGCTTTTGTCCCTGGCTATTCTCATGGCTAGACTATGAAGGAGACTACCAAGATGATGGTCAGTAGGACGGCTATGATAACTAGGACTATCTGCCTTTGTCAGCATTTCCTGTGCCCCTGAAGATGGACCCCACCGCCACACTTATTATTTATTCCGCTGCTTGTTGTATTAAGACTGGATCATGAGATCCTTATTTGTGTAAGACCTTATTTATGGTTTGTAATGGATGATGTACTGTGATATCCAATCTGTTATGTGTCGCAAAAATGGTAATCCTGGGATTGCGATGGATGACATAACAGGCATTTGGGATTAAAAATCCGGGTGTTGACAGCTGCCGCCTGCGAGGCTCCCAACACCTTTCCACCTACATGCGTGGGCAGGCCTAGGGCCCACCTACAGTGTGACTTTTGAGCTGCCTTTCTGGGTGGCTTCCTCCTGGGACGATCTCCTCCAAGGTTTTGGCTCTATTATGGAAGTTTCCTTATAAATATTAATTTAGTATTTATTAATTCATAATTAACATATATAAATGCATATTATAAATTTCCATTTAGAAACACATTTTAGTCTTTTCCTTCTTATTCCTCCGAACAACTTTGGATTCTCTTTGGAATGATTCCGATTTTCTCATATCTCTATTTTCTATGATTCCATCTTATAGATCAATCTCCAGGCATCGTAGTGCCCCTAAGTGTGTTAACCTACGGTTCGGGAATGGCACAGACATGAAGAGATGATCTCTAATCATTGATTAATAGTGGGACCAGGATGCCTATAATGACACCTATGCATTCCATGAAACACCTTCGCGTCAAACCATAAATGCTGTATCCAATTCCCTTTGTTACTTCGAAGCTAACTTGTCTGAGATTTGATCATTGGTATCATGATACCTCGTTTAATCTCGTTTCCAACAAGTATTGTTCTACTCATTCCCATGAAATTCCATCCCCATGACTTAGTCATACACTGCGTAGCTTATGGATGTAATTCACCGAGTGGCCCTAATGTATCTTCCCATCACGCAGGAGAACAAATCCTGACCTTGATACATAGTCCTCAACATGCTCCACTATAAGTTCCAACTTACATCTTTATAGTCACCCAATTACAATCATGATGGTTGATGTAGTTAAAGAAACCTCTGGTGACAGTGATTAATATGATCACACGGTCTAAGGATTAGGACACCTTGCTTTTACAATTGCAACTGTGAACTTTGTGATATGATCGTGTTGCAACAATCATCTGTGGGTAATGTCCATCACATCATATATGACTTTATAGTCAGTTGGCATAAAAGCACCATGATCAGGAAACCTTGACCATCAGCTACCTTATGAACTAGTTCAATAGAGGATACTAGGGACATTATCTTTGTTTATATATCACACCTGTGTCAATGTTTCTTCTTGATATAGTTATAACATGTTATAAAGCTATTATGAACTAATGTGATAGGATAATAAACACCTTTATTATTTGCCTCTATGGAATATCTCCTTCATAGGAAACTTATGAAACCCGATGTAATCCAATGAAGGTAATGGCCCAAGGAACATCACCAATGGGGTAGAGCCGGAAAGATTTCCACACGAGACTAAAAACCTCGGGCTAGCTAGAAACTTACACCCATCTTAAATACGACGAAAATTGGATGGAGACTGATGAGTGCATTTTTGAAGAATATTTACCTTATGTTTTTGCATGAGTAGTGGTAGGATTTGGGTATTTTACGGCGCTCGCGTGCACCTTTTATGCATGTTTCGACATGATCCCTAAATATTGAGGCATTGATGAACATATCACTTAGATTTCATATTGGACATACATATGATATGTTGAAGTAATATAAGTCATTATTATGATTTACCACACACCTGGGAGGAAAGGCATCGTGAAGGGAAGCTACTAAAGGGTTAAAAAGCATCTGTACGGGCAGACCTCGCCCGTACAACACCCCTCGTACCATGTGTAGGCTGCTTCATCTCATCAAATACTATCACCACATGAAGACAGATCCGAGATCCGACATTTAGAGACACCAGAATATTTAGAAACCTCACATATCTAGAGGGGGAACTTGTAGAGGGCATCATTCTTGCTCCTGCACGGATCATCGTAGGCTAAGGCATCACCCCCATCATCAACCACAATTACCATTCTGGATTTTCACTTGTTACCATTCATATACTCATATTCATTTCATATATCCATGATGATGTTGTTGAAGGCCTCCATGAGTGAGTAGTTTACCTTGTTCTTGGGGATCTGGAGAAACCCTAGAAATATTATGATATGAAATAAAGATGATATATTACTTTGGTTCATGATTATGTGTTAGTTTTTTCTCTAGATATTATGTGAAGTCGACCATGTAATGTTTTCCTTCAGGACTACAGAGGCAATTACCCTTGGGTATATGGTAGTACGTGTAGTGCTAAGTGACATAACGTGATGACGTGCTATTCATATGGTCATGGGGGATAAGGAGAGTTTCACTAAGATCATATCAATATCCATGGGGACACTATAACATCTCAACGTTTACGAACCATCAAAGGGTAGAAATAGGAATATGTGCATTTTCATGCATTCATCTGTAAAATCGGGGTAAAATTTTTGCCAAACAAAACCCTGGAGAGATCAAAGTTTCTTTCACTACTTTGAGTTAGGATTTAGCTATTTTATAATGATTGTTATAAATTTTGACATGATCTTTAGGAATTATAATGATTTTGGGTGAATAATTTGAATTCATAGTTAAATTTGAATCACTTTTGAAAAGATTTAAAAATTAGAAGTATTAAATATTTGATTGTTTTAAAAAGATATTTATAAATATAAAGTATGAATCCTTGAATATCTATTGAATATTATACATGAAAAAGAAATGAAACCAATATAAATAGAAGAATTCAAATAAGCAAGTTTATTTCTTATTATTTCCTTCATTCAACAATAATAACTCCAATACAAATGAATAAATAAGAGATTACATTGCAGAAATAATTGTAATAAAATAAAGTGAACTTTATTGAATAATAAATTGATATTACATTGTTCCTTACAAAAGCCAAATGAAAAGATTATAGGAATGAAAGAAATGAAAACCTAAACTAATCCCTATCTATTTCCTAATCTAATCTTCTGTATCATTAGAGATTTTGTACCTGCAAAACAAAGAAACAAACATAAATAAAAAGGAATTGTTATGTTAGTTTTTCTCTCAGTCTTGAATAGTGAAGTACACTGTTCATATTACATCACTGAGGAATTAATTATAAAAAGGGGCAAATTTCACCAATGTGAAGTATCTTTTCTTTTAAATAAAACTGGCTGCAGAACAACTTAATAGGCCAAAGAGGGGAAAGTTTCACCAGATAAGTATAGTAATAGGAAGGGGCAGTAGATATTTCCTACTTGATATAATCCAAAGGAAAGGAAACAGTGAAGAAGCTTACTCCCTTGATTGCATGCAGTGTGCTGTCAATACCAGGGAGAGAGAGGGAGAGTTAAAACCACCACTAGCACACAACAAAGCAAGCTTTGCTACCCAGTTCGCAGCCACAACCACAGTTCTATCTCAAGAACACATAAGAAATCACCTCAGATCTTGATAGATTTCCACAAGATCAACCAACCATTCACCATCGAAATCCGTCAAGAAACCATACATGATGGTCACATAATGGAGGGGTTGTTTAGGAGGACAACAAGGTCACGCTAGAGCAAGGAGAAGAAGAACTAGATCCAAGAGGTGCAGGGCAAGGCCAAGAAGAAGAAGAAACCAACATCAGTAGTCATCAAGGTAGTAGGCAATAGCAGCATAAGGCTACAACTACCACAATCTACTCCATATCCCCGGGTAAATTCCAAACCCTTTTGATCCAACATTTAATCATGTACATGTATATTGAATGGGTGTTGGATAGGTATTGTCAACACCCGGATTTTTAATCCCAGATGCTTGTTATGCCATACATCGCAATCCCAGGATTACCATTTTTGCGAGACATAACAGAATTGGTACCACAGTACATCATCCATTACAAACCATAATAAAGGTCTTACAAATAAAGGATCTCATGATCCAGTCTTAATACAATCAAAGCAGCGGAAAGTAAACGTAGCAGGGGCTCCATCTTCAGGGTCACAGGCAATGCTGACGATGGGAGATGATCCTAGTTGTCATAGACCTCCTGTAGTCTATCTTCCTGGTAGTCCTGCTCATAGTCTGGCCACGGGAATAGCCAGGGACAAAGCCATGAGTACTCGCAAACTATCACTAACAAGTAAGGTAGTTCTAGTAGGAACCTTAATCTCTAGGTTTATTTGCAAAAAGCCAGGTTTATTTCATAAGAGTTCAAAAGTAATGAATCTAATTTAATCACTTAAGGGGAACCTACTTTTCATGTCCACAACCTTGTTATAGTCAAGTCAAGGTCATAGTTCAATTCACAAGTCATTTTGAAAACATCTGACAACGGAACAGTATGGCCACTCCAACTGTCCATGACCGCGGACGCGGCTATTCGAATAGTTTGACGTGGATTTATCAAATATTATCCATAATTATTATGGCTCCAAATATAATTAATCTCTTTAATAGACAAAATCTCCAAAACTTCTTCCATAAAGGAAAGTTTGGTTTTTGCCAAAACACTTCCCCAACTTTTGGCTCAATTGAGGTCCACATATCATACCCCATCTTCCCACTTCAAAAATAAATATTTTTGAAGAGCTTTATTATTTCTTTTTGCCCATTTTTTAAAATGGCTGAACTGGAATAATAATTGTTTTAAATACTTTTATCTTCCAATAAATCTTGGGAAAATTCCCCTAAGTGTGTATTCACACTTGGGACCATCTCACATCAAAATCTCAACTTGTCCAATTCAAAAATATCATATAGATTCCTGAAAACCCTCTCTTCACTATTTGAATAATTGATATAAAGTGCATCCAGAATTCTCTGAAAAATCCCAAATAAATCCTAGTGATGCATCTCAACCTTACCATCTACTAGCAGCATTGGATCATCTGGACCTGGTACAAATCTAAGAAGTTCTTCATAAGCAATCATATGACCAAGACTTGATATAAATCAAGCTCATAATCTAAACTCTCTCCAACCTTCATAAAAACTTGCACAGTACCTCTCCTCAGCTCCAGGACACACCCAGGTCGACCAGCACTATAGCATCACTGTTCATCTTGTCCTCATATGCTTGGAAGTGAGAGAGAGAGAGAGAAAGAGACAAGCATGTGAGGCCAATTAATTGCAGCAGCTGCCACTCCCTCCCTCTTTGAGCTCCAGCACGACCAGAGCACCCCACCTCTCTCCTCAGCACCGCCCAACCCGACCAATCCCCTGCCTGGCCACCTCCATGTCCTCCCCATGGAACACGTCCATCATGGACCTATCCTCTCGGGTTAAATATCCCAGGCCACCCAGCTCTCCCCTCTCTGGCTCATTTGCCCCCTCACACTCCACCTCACCTCCAAGAGCATCCTCTCCCTCTCCCCTGCTATGTACTGCTCGAGAGGGAGAGAGAAGAAGAGCTTCGGCCTCCTCTCTCTTGTCGAGCTAAGCACCCTCTCCCCTTCTCCTCCCTCGCTACATGTCACCGTGATGAGATCCCTTCCACCTCCTCCATCTAACTCGGCCTCTTTTTCTACACGGGACCACCCCTGCTGCTGGACCGGACCAGCACCGACGAGCTCGCCTCGGGCCGTACCGTGTGAGCTGCGCTCCAGAAGCGAACACCGTCGTGCCGCCCCTCGATCTGTTGGCCGTTGAGGACCGCGTCTCCCTACACCCTCACCGGCCCTTCTCCACCCTCCAGTAAGCCTCCCCGTGCCCTTCTGCCACCATCTAGGGTTCCACCGCCGCCCCTCTGGTTCGCGGAAGAAGACGAAGCCCGGCCGTCGATATACACTTGATCGAACGGCCGGTGGTGCCCGGTACTGCTTCACCGCCCGCGGCGGCCGACAGCTGGGCCCCGCACCGCGGGATTTGAATTCCCCTCCCGCTCGCAGCGTGCCCCTGGTTGGGCCAAATTCCCCATACTTGGCCTAGTTTGCCCCAGATCTAGCCCAATTAGTAGTTTCTCCTTTTTCTTTTTCCTCTAATTCTAGATCCAGAAATGTACCGATTGGATTAAATCATTTTGAAAATATAATTAAGATCTAAATGCCCAGATCTAAATTCCTGTTAGTCCATAGATGTTATCTTAAACATGTAGAGGTAACACCAGGTCAAAAATAATATTTATTATTTGTGGGCAATTCATCTGCAACAAGGTGTAGTTTACACTAAATAAATTCCTCAATGACCTACACATCTCCAAAATGGATGGAATTAAGTTCCTTTGAAAGTATGCCCATAGGCCCACCATCTGGCATTTATCTCATGTCATGGTGAACTATGTTTTAACATTGGTAAAAATAACAAAATCCCTCCTGTTCTAACTTTAGAAAATTCCCTAGGCATATCTACATCACCTATTAGGTTAATTCCAACTCCCAGAGAAGTAACCCATCAATACCTATCCAAAACCAGGAGATAAGGATTTATTGACCCTCTGTTGAATTTTAGTGAATTAAATACTTCTGTAAGTGGTATTATCACTAGATAAATCATTCCAGGAGTTTGACAACTCCAAAAAGAGTGAATACAATTCCTACAGAAAGGTATTCAAAATACCTACCTTGTGGAATTGGTTTCCTCTCAAAATCTTATGTAGATTTAATCTAGTGAAAAAGAAAAAAACAGCTCCAGAACTGCCCTTGGGAATTTCCTGAGGGCATTCTAATAATTATTTTGGAGTGATTCCAACTCTCAGATATTTAGTACACCAAACTCTACCTGACCATCCAAGGAAATAATTGTTGGAGCTCCAGAACTTTTCTGGTGAATTATTTCCTGAAACTAGAGCTTTTATCACTAGAATATTCATAAGAAATTAAAGAAAAGTGATAAAATAGTGAAACCACTTTTGTTGGTTTCATTTTATCAACTCGTATCTATTGGTATCATTTTTACACAATGGTATCATACAGAATATGTCCTTGGTTCAAAACCCCTCTTAGATAGTTCCTCGGTTATAAATCCTAAGGGATTTTCTTCCATGTTTCCAAGACTAGTCCAATCTTATTAAATCCATTCTTCCTAAGACCTACTGATTTGTAAACTTGTATTTTTTCATTGCTTTCTGTATGTATTGTTGCTCGTATGCCTTGTGTTGATTGTGCTCTTGCTTGTTTGCATGTGTGCTCCCTGACAACGATAGTTGCGATTATCTCGGAGATCAGAAGAAGATGGTTATTATTGTATATTATTGGGTATTCTAAGAAGAAGTCCAGGGACATTTATGCCATATTGCTGATCGCTGGCAAGACACCTTCTTGCTCATAAGACTTGTCCTACTATTTTACTTATGCATGCTTTACTTACTGTTTTATGAAAATTGCATTGTTTTACTATATGATGTTGTATATCTGGTAGTGGCTTGGCTCCTCCACACCATTACTCAATGGTACTATTAAGTACAACCCTCTCGATGATACCTACTTGTACCTAGTATGGTAGATGGTGTAACACACCATACCCCATTGGAGACCCCGTTTTAGCCGAAGCAAAGCTATAGGATGGGAAGACCCCTGAAAAGTTTTACCAAATGTTTTATGATAAAACCTTGGTGAGGTGGGACCTCCCAAGAGATGTTGAGAAAGAAAAAGGTTTTGCTTTACAAAATGCTGAATGAAAGATGGAGGAAAAAGGTTTACAAAAACGCACCCGATTCTTTGCAGTTTTCTAGAACAATTAACCCGTGCAACCACATTACTCTGGAATGGGACAGGGCTGGATTTGATGTTTGTCTATTCTGGTATAAGCTGCCTTGCAACTACTACAGGGGATCGCGATCCCTGGAGGCCGGGCCTTCTCCCTTAAAGGTCCATGTGGGACATCGACCTGGAGAAGGAACGAACTATCTGCGGGCAGCCAGGCGTTACTATGAGCCTCTCATTGAAAGAGCCCACTGTGTAAAGTGTAAAATGCACTCCAGTTGGTCCTCGGTACAAGACGTCCCGGTTTTGAGGGGATTAACACTCATAGGGTAGGCACTTATATTGGAGTGGGCATCCGGAGAGTCTTGATCGGTTACTCGACCCATGATCGGTGTAGATCAGGGTAGTGTACCCGGATGGTGTGGGTAAAGTGTGCAACCTCTGCAGAGCGTAAATCTATTCGAATAGCCGTGTCCATGGTCATGGACGGTTGGGAAGGTTGCTGTAGAGCGGTGCTGGTTTTGATTTCAAAAAGGATTTCAGAAAAGCAAAGGCTTTGGAAATGCTTTGACCATGGGATGGTTGGAAAGGAGAAAGGTTTTGTCCATGGGAGGGTCAGAAGGGAAAGAAAGGAATTTGGTCGTGGGACGACCGGAAGAATGGAACAAATGGGTGACCCAATCCTAGTGTTTCCAAAACTTTTCAAAAAGGTTTCCAAAATGTTCTACAAAAGTTTTCAACAAAGATATGTAGATGCTATATCTACAAGAGAACTATTTGAGAAAAGAACCTCCATTAGAGCCCACCTACTGCCACAGCCATATTGCTTATCCTCTTGTTTTATTATTCTATTAAGGTGGTTTGCGAGTACATTCAAAGTACTCACTGGCATTGTCCTTGGCTATTAACTTGGTCAGATATCAAGAAGAAGGTGAACTGGACGACTATGCGAGCTAGGACGTTCTCCCAGTCAGTTGCATGTAGGTTAAGGCATAGCTCGGTCTCTACGCTTAATGAAGTTCCGCTGATGTTGATCAATGTAGCCATAATGGCAAATAAGGTATGACATGTATTCGTTATGTATTGGATGTTTACTTTGATACTTGTCGGTTATGTGCCACGACTAACTGATCATGGGATCGTGGTTGTACATAACAGGGATTCTCGAAGGATTAATCTGGGGGCCCCACTACTAGAGTCATTGCATGTGTGTTCTTTTCCTAAACCACCACTAGTGTCATTGCATGTGTGTTATTTTACTAAACAAACACTAGTGTCATTGCATGTGTGTCCTTTTCATAAACCACCACTAGAGTCATTACATGTTTGGTCTTTTTCGAAACTACCACTAGAGTGACTGCATGTGTGTTCCTTTCATAAACCACTTGGATCCACCAGTGTCATTGCATGTTTGTTATTGCATGTTTGTTCTTTTCATAAACCACATGGATCCACCAGTGTATTTGCATGTGTGTTCTTTTCATAAACCTCCACTTGAGTCATTGCTTGTGTGTTCTTTTCATAAACCACTTGTATCCACCAGTGTCATTGCATGTGTGTCCTTTTCATAAACCACAACTAGAGTTATTCCATGTTTGTTCTTTTCCTAAACCACCACTAGAGTCACTGCATGTGTGTTCTTTTCATTGCATGTCATCGCATGTGTTTTCTTTTCCTAAACCACCACTAGTGTCATTGCATGTGTGTTATTTTACTAAACCACATGGATCCACTAGTGTCATTGCATGTGTGTCCTTTTCATAAACCACCACAAGAGTCATTGCATGTTTGTTCTTTTCCGAAACCACCACTAAAGTCATTGCATGTTTTTTTCATAAACAACTTGGATCCACCAGCGTCATTGCATGTGTGTTCTTTTCATGAACCACAACTAGAGTCATTGCATGTGTGTTGTTTTCATAAACCACAACTAGTGTCATTGCATGTGTGTTATTTTACTAAACCACATGGATCCACCAGTGTCATTTGGATGTGTGTTCTTTTCATAAAACACCACCAGTGTCATTGCATGTGTGTTCCTTGACTAACCACGTGGATCCACCTGTGTCATTGCATGTGTGTTATTTTCCTAAACCACCACTAGGGTCATTGCATGTGTGTCTTTTCATAAACACTTTGATCCACCAGTGTCATTGCATGTGTGTCCTTTTCATAAACCACAACTAGAGTCATTGCATGTTTGTTCTTTTCATAAACCACATGGGCCCTCCAGTGTCATTACATGTGTGTTCTTTTGATGAAACACCACTAGAGTCATTGCATGTGTGTTCTTTTCATAAACCACTTGGATCCACCAGTTTCATTGCATGTGTGTCCTTTTCAGTAACCACCACTAGAGTTATTGCATGTTTGTTCTTTTCCTAAACCACCACTAGTGTCATTGCATGTTTGTTCTTTTCATAAACCACTTGAATCCACTAGTGTCATTGCATGTGTGTCCTTTTCATAAACCACAACTAGAGTCATTGCATGTTTGTTCTTTTCATAAACCACTTGGATCCACCAGAGTCATTGCATGTCATTGCATGTGTGTTATTTTCCTAAACCACCACTAGAGTCATTACATGTGTGTTCTTTTCATAAACCACTTGGATCCACCAGTTTCATTGCATGTGTGTCCTTTTCATAAACCACAACTAGAGTTATTGCATGTTTGTTCTTTTCCTAAACCACCACTAGAGTCATTGCATGTGTATTCTTTTCATAAACCACTTGAATCCACTAGTGTCATTGCATGTGTGTCCTTTTCATAAACCACAACTAGAGTCACATCATGTTTGTTCTTTTCATAAACCACTTGGATCCACCAGAGTAATTGCATGTCATTGCATGTGTGTTCTTTTTCTAAACCACCACTAGAGTCATTGCACGTGTGTTCTTTTCATAAACCACTTGGATCCATTAATGTCATTGCACGTGTTTTCTTTTCATAAAACACAACTAGAGTCACTCCATGTTAGTTATTTTCATAAACCACATGGATCCACCAGTGTCATTGCATGTGTGTTCTTTTCCTAAACCGCCACTAGTGTCATTGTATATGTGTTATTTTACTAAACCACATGGATCCACCAGTGTCATTTGCATGTGTGTTCTTTTCATAAACCACCAGCGTTATTGCATGAGTGTTCCTTTCCTAAACCAAATGGATCCACTAGTGTCATTGCATTTCATTGCATGTGTGATCTTTTCTTAAACCACCACAGGAGTCATTGCATGTGTGTTATTTTCATAAACCACTTGGATCCTCCATTGTCATTGCATGTGTGTCCTTTTCATCAACCACAACTAGAGTCATTGCATGTTTGTTCTTTTCCTAAACCACCACTAGAGTCATTGCATGTCTGTTCTTTTCATAAACCACTTGGATCCACCAGTGTCATTGCATGTGTGTTCTTTTCATAAATCACAACTAGAGTCATTGCATGTTTGTTCTTTTCCGAAACCACCACTAGAGTCATTGCATGTTTTTTTCATAAACAACTTGGATCCACCAGCGTCATTGCATGTGTGTTCTTTTCATGAACCACAACTAGTGTCATTGCATGTGTGTTCTTTTCATAAACCACAACTAGTGTCATTGCATGTGTGTTATTTTACTAAACCACATGGATCCACCAGTGTCATTTGGATGTGTGTTCTTTTCATAAAACACCACCAGTGTCATTGCATGTGTGTTCCTTGACTAACCACGTGGATCCACCTGTGTCATTGCATGTGTGTTATTTTCATAAACCACCACTAGGGTCATTGCATGTGTGTCTTTTCATAAACACTTTGATCCACCAGTGTCATTGCATGTGTGTCCTTTCCATAAACCACAACTAGAGTCATTGCATGTTTGTTCTTTTCATAAACCACATGGGCCCTCCAGTGTCATTACATGTGTGTTCTTTTGATGAAACACCACTAGAGTCATTGCATGTGTGTTCTTTTCATAAACCACTTGGATCCACCAGTTTCATTGCATGTGTGTCCTTTTCAGTAACCACCACTAGAGTTATTGCATGTTTGTTCTTTTCCTAAACCACCACTAGTGTCATTGCATGTTTGTTCTTTTCATAAACCACTTGAATCCACTAGTGTCATTGCATGTGTGTCCTTTTCATAAACCACAACTAGAGTCATTGCATGTTTGTTCTTTTCATAAACCACTTGGATCCACCAGAGTCATTGCATGTCATTGCATGTGTGTTATTTTCCTAAACCACCACTAGAGTCATTACATGTGTGTTCTTTTCATAAACCACTTGGATCCACCAGTTTCATTGCATGTGTGTCCTTTTCATAAACCACAACTAGAGTTATTGCATGTTTGTTCTTTTCCTAAACCACCACTAGAGTCATTGCATGTGTGTTCTTTTCATAAACCACTTGAATCCACTAGTGTCATTGCATGTGTGTCCTTTTCATAAACCACAACTAGAGTCACATCATGTTTGTTCTTTTCATAAACCACTTGGATCCACCAGAGTAATTGCATGTCATTGCATGTGTGTTCTTTTTCTAAACCACCACTAGAGTCATTGCATGTGTGTTCTTTTCATAAACTACTTGGATCCATTAATGTCATTGCACGTGTTTTCTTTTCATAAAACACAACTAGAGTCACTCCATGTTAGTTATTTTCATAAACCACATGGATCCACCAGTGTCATTGCATGTGTGTTCTTTCCCTAAACCGCCACTAGTGTCATTGTATATGTGTTATTTTACTAAACCACATGGATCCACCAGTGTCATTTGCATGTGTGTTCTTTTCATAAACCACCAGCGTTATTGCATCAGTGTTCCTTTCCTAAACCAAATGGATCCACTAGTGTCATTGCATTTCATTGCATGTGTGATCTTTTCTTAAACCACCACAGGAGTCATTGCATGTGTGTTATTTTCATAAACCACTTGGATCCTCCATTGTCATTGCATGTGTGTCCTTTTCATCAACCACAACTAGAGTCATTGCATGTTTGTTCTTTTCATGACCACCACTAGAGTCATTGGATGTGAGTTCTTTTCATAAACCACTTGGATCCACCAGTTTCATTGCATGTGTGTCCTTTCCATAAACCACAACCAGAGTCATTGCATGTTTGTTCTTTTCCTAAACCGCCACTAGTGTCGTTGCACGTGTGTTATTCAGAAACCACTAGAATCCATCAGTGTCATTGCATGTGTGTCCTTTTCATAAACCACAACTAGAGCCACTACATGTGTGTTCTTTTCCAAAACCACCACTAGTGTCATTGCATGTGTGTTATTTTAATAAACCACATGGATCCACTAGTGTCCTTTGCATGTGTGTTCTTTTCATAAACCACTAGTGTCCTTGCATGTGTGTTCCTTTCCTAAACCACATGGATCCACTAGTGTCATTGCATGTGTGTTATTTTCCTAAACCACCACTAGAGTCATTGCATGTGTGTGGTTTTCATAAACCACTTGGATCCACCAGTGTCATTGCATGTGTGTTCTTTTCATAAACCACAACTAGAGTCATTGCATGTTTGTTCTTTTCATAAACCACATGTATCCACTAGTGTCATTGCATCTGTGTTATTTTCCTAAACCACCACTAATGTCATTGCATGTGTGTTATTTTCCTAAACTACATGGATCCACCAGTGTCACTTGCATGTGTGTTCTTTTCATAAACCACCAGTGTCATTGCATGTGTGTTCCTTTCCTAAACGACTTGGATCCACTAGTGTCATTGCATTTCATTGCATGTCTGTTCTTTTCCAAAACCACCACTAGAGTCATTGCATGTGTGTTCTTTTCATAAACCACTTGGATCCACCGGTGTCATTGCATGTGTTTCCTTTTCATAAACCAGAACTAGAGTCATTGCATGTTTGTTATTTTCCTAAAGCACCACTAGAGTCATTGTATGTGTGTTCTTCTCATAAACCACTTGGATCCACCAGTGTCATTGCATGTGTGTTCTTTTCATAAACCACAACTAGAGTCATTGCATGCGTGTTCTTTTCCTAAACCACCACTAGAGTCATTGCATGTGTGTTATTTTACTAAACCACCACTAGTGTCATTGCATGTGTGTTATTTTCCTAAACCACCACTAGAGTCATTAGATGTTTGTTCTTTTCCTAAACCACCCCTAGAGTCACTGCATGTGTGTTCCTTTCATAAACCATTTTGATCCACCAGAGTCATTGCATGTGTGTCCTTTTCATAAACCACAACTAGAGTCATTGCATGTTTGTTCTTTTCATAAACCAGCACTAGAGTCATTACATGTGTGTTCTTTTCATAAACCACTTGGATCCACCAGTTTCATTGCAGGTGTGTCCTTTTCATAAACCACATGGATCCACCTGTGTCATTGTCATGTGTGTTATTTTCATAAACCACCAGTGTCATTGCATATGTGTTTCTTTCCTAAACCACATGGATCCACCAGTGTCATTGCATTTCATTGCGTGTGTGTTCTTTTCCTAAACCACCAGTAGAGTCATTGCATGTGTGTTCTTTTCATAAACCACTTGGATGCACCAGTGTCATTGCATGTGTGTCCTTTTCATAAACCACAACTAGTGTCATTGCATTTCCTGACCACCACTAGAGTCATTGGATGTGAGTTCTTTTCATAAACCACTTGGATCCACCAGTTTCATTGCATGTGTGTTCTTTTGATAAACCACAACTAGAGTCATTGCATTTTTGTTCTTTTCCAAAACCACCACTAGAGTCATTGCATGTGTGTTATTTTACTAAACCACCACTAGTGTCATTGCATGTGTGTTCCTTTCCTAAACCACATGGATCCACTAGTGTCATTGCATTTCATTGCATGTGTGTTCTTTTCCAAAACTACCACTAGGGTCATTGCATGTGCGTTCTTTTCATAAACCACTTGGATCCACTAGTGTCATTGCATGTGTTTCCATTTCATAAACCACATATAGAGTCATTGCATGTTTGTTCTTTTCCTAAATCACCAATACAGTCATTGCATGTGCGTTATTTTCATAAACCACTTGGATCCACTAGTGTCATTGCATGTGTGTTTTTTCATAAACCACAACTAGAGTCATTGCATGTTTGTTCTTTTCCTAAACCACCACTAGAGTTAGTGCATGTGTATTATTTTACTAAACCACCAATAGTGTCATTGCATGTGTGTCCTTTTCAAAAACCACGACCTAAGTCATTACATGGCTTTTCTTTTCCTAAACCACCACTAGAGTCACTTCATGTGTGTTGCTTTCATAAACCACTTTGATCCACCTGTGTCATTGCATGTGTGTCCTTTTCATAAACCACAACTAGAATCATTGCATGTTTGTTCTTTTCATAAACCACATGGGTCCACCAGTGTCATTACATGTGTGTTGTTTTGATAAACCACCACTAGAGTCATTGCATGTGTGTTCTTTTCATTAACCACTTGGATCCACGAGTTTCATTGCATGTGTGTCCTTTTCATAAACCATAACTAGAGTTATTGCATGTTTGTTCTTTTCCTAAACCACCACTAGAGTCATTGCATGTTGTTCTTTTCATAAACCACTTGAATCCACTAGTGTCATTGCATGTCTATCCTTTTCAGAAACCACAACTAGAGTAATTACATGTTTGTTCTTTTCATAAACCACTTGGATCCACCAGAGTCATTGCATGTGTGTTCTTTTCATAAACCACTTGGATCCACTAGTGTCATTGCATGTGTGTTCTTTTCATAAACCACAACTAGAGTCACTTCATGTTTGTTCTTTTCATAAACCACATGGATCAACCAGCCTCATTGCATGTGTGTTATTTTCCTAAACCACCACTAGTGTCATTGACTGTGTGTTATTTTACTAAACCACATGGATCAACCAGTGTCATTTGCATGTGTGTTCTTTTCCAAAACCACCACTAGAGTCATTGCATGTGTGTTCTTTTCGTAAACCACTTGGATCCACCAGTGTCATTGCATGTGTTTCCGTTTCATAAACCAGAACTAGAGTCATTGCATGTTTGTTCTTTTCCTAAAGCACCACTAGAGTCATTGTATGTGTGTTCTTCTCATAAACCACTTGGATCCACCAGTGTCATTGCATGCGTGTTCTTTTCATAAACCACAACTAGAGTCATTGCATGTGTGTTCTTTTCGTAAACCACCACTAGAGTCATTGCATGTGTGTTATTTTACTAAACCACCACTAGTGTCATTGCATGTGTGTCCTTTTCATAAACCACAACTAGAGTCATTAGATGTTTGTTCTTTTCCTAAACCACCCCTAGAGTCACAGCATGTGTGTTCCTTTCATAAACCATTTTGATCCACCAGAGTCATTGCGTGTGTGTCCTTTTCATAAACCACAACTAGAGTCATTGCATGTTTGTTCTTTTCATAAACCACCACTAGAGTCATTGCATGTGTGTTCTTTTCATAAACCACTTGGATCCAGCAGTTTCATTGCAGGTGTGCCGTTTTCATAAACCACATGGATCCACCTTTGTCATTTGCATGTGTGTTCTTTTCATAAACCACCAGTGTCATTGCATATGTGTTCCTTTCCTAAACCACATGAATCCACCAGTGTCATTGCATTTCATTGCGTGTGTGTTCTTTTCCTAAACCACCAGTAGAGTCATTGCATGTGTGTTCTTTTCATAAACCACTTGGATCCACCAGTGTTATTGCATGTGTGTCCTTTTCATAAACCACAACTAGTGTCATTGCATGTTTGTTCTTTTCGTGACCACCACTAGAGTCATTGGATGTGAGTTCTTTTCATAAACCACTTGGATCCACCAGTTTCATTGCATGTGTGTTCTTTTCATAAACCACAACTAGAGTCATTGCATTTTTTTTCTTTTCCAAAACCACCACTAGAGTCATTGCATGTGTGTTATTTTACTAAACCACCACTAGTGTCATTGCATGCGTGTCCTTTTCATAAACCACAACTAGAGTCATTGGTTGTTTGTTCTTTTCCTAAAACAACACTACATTAACTGCATATGTGTTTTCCTTTCATATACCACTTGGATCCACCAGTCTCATTGCATGTGTGTCCTTTTCGCAAACCACAACTAGAGTCATTGCATGTTTGTTCTTTTCATAAACCACATGGATCCACCAGTGTCATTGCATGTGTGTTCTTTTGATAAACCACCACTAGAGTCATTGCATGTGTGTTCTTTTCATAAACCACTTGGATCCACCAGTTTCATTGCATGTGTGTCCTTTTCAGAAACCACAACTAGAGTCATTGCATGTTTGTTCTTTTCCTAAACCACCACTAGAGTTATTGCATGTGTCTTATTCATAAACCACTAGAATCCACCAGTGTCATTGCATGTGTGTCCTTTTCATAAACAACAACTAGAGCCACTTCATGTGTCTTCTTTTCCAAAACCACCACTAGTGTCATTGCATGTGTGTTATTTTAATAAACCACATGGATCCACTTGTGTCCTTTGCATGTGTGTTATTTTCATAAACCACCAGTGTCCTTGCATGTGTGTTCCTTTCCTAAACCACATGGATCCATCGGTGTCATTGCATGTCATTGCATGTGTGTTCTTTTCCTAAACAACCACTAGAGTCATTGCATGTGTGTTGTTTTCATAAACCACTTGGATCCACGAGTGTCATTGCATGTGTGTTCTTTTCATAAACCACAACCAGAGTCATTGCATGTTTGTTCTTTTCATAAACCAAATGGATCCACCAGTGTCATTGCATCTGTGTTCTTTTCCTAAACCACCACTAGTGTCATTGCATGTGTGTTATTTTCATAAACCACATGGATCCACTAGTGTCATTTGCATGTGTGTTCTTTTCATAAACCACCACCAGTGTCATTGCATGTGTGTTCCTTTCCTAAACCACATGGATCCACTAGTGTCATTGCATTTCATTGCATGTTGTTCTTTTCCAAAACCACCACTAGAGTCATTGCATGTGTGTTCTTTTCATAAACCACTTGGATCCACTAGTGTCATTGCATGTGTGTCCTTTTCATAAACCACAACTAGAGTCATTGCATGTTTATTTTCTTCCTAAACCACCAAAACAATCATTGCATGTGTGTTATTTTCATAAATCACATGGATCCACCAGTGTCATTGCATGTGTTTTTTTTCAGAAACCACAACTAGAGTCATTGCATATGTATTCTTTTCCTAAACCACCACTAGAGTCAGTGCATGTGTATTATTTTACTAAACCACCAATAGTGTCATTGCATGTGTGTCCTTTTCAAAAACCACAACTAAAGTCATTACATGGTTTTTCTTTTCCTAAACCACCACTAGAGTCACTGCATGCGTGGTGCTTTCATAAACCACTTTGATCCACCAGTGTCATTGCATGTGTGTCCTTTTCATAAACCACAACTAGAGTCATTGCATGTTTGTTCTTTTCATAAACCACATGGGTCCACCAGTGTCATTACATGGGTCTTCTTTTGATAAACCACCACTAGAGTATTGCATGTGTGTTCTTTTCATAAACCACTTGGATCCACGAGTTTCATTGCATGTGTGTCCTTTTCATAAACCACAACTAGAGTTATTGCATGTTTGTTCTTTTCCTAAACCACCACTAGAGTCATTGCATGTTGTTCTTTTCATAAACCACTTGAATCCACTAGTGTCATTGCATGTCTGTCCTTTTCATAAACCACAACTAGAGTAACTGCATGTTTGTTCTTTTCATAAACCACTTGGATCCACCAGCGTCATTGCATGTCATTGCATGTGTGTTCTTTTCATAAACCACTTGGATCCACTAGTCTCATTGCATGTGTGTTCTTTTCATAAACCACAACTAGAGTCACTGCATGTTTGTTCTTTTCAAAAACCACATGGATCAACCAGCCTCATTGCATGTGTGTTACTTTCCTAAACCACCACTAGTGTCATTGAATGTGTGTTATTTTACTAAACGACATGGATCCACCAGTGTCATTTGCATGTGTGTTCTTTTCATAAACCACTACTGTCATTGCATGTGTGTTCCTTTCCTAAACCACATGGATCCACTAGTGTCATTGCATTTCATTGCATGTGTGCTCTTTTCCTAAACCACCACTAGAGTCATTGCATGTGTGTTCTTTTCATAAACCACTTGGATCCACAAGTGTCATTGCATGTGTGTTCTTTTCATAAACCACATGGACCCACCTGTGTCATTTGCATGTGTGTTCTTTTCATAAACCACCACGAGTGTCATTGCATGTGTGTTCTTTTGATAAACCACCACTAGAGTCATTGCATGTGTGTTCTTTTCATAAACCACTTGGATCCACAAGTGTCATTGCATGTGTGTCCTTTTCATAAACCACAACTAGAGTCATTGCATGTTTTTTCTTTTCCTAAACCACCACTAGAGTCATTGCATGTGTGTTCTTTCCATAAACCACTTGGATCCAACAGTGTCATTACATGTGTGTTCTTTTCATAAACCACAACTAGAGTCATTGCATGTGTGTTCTCTTCCTAAACCACCACTAGAGTCATTGCATGTGTGTTATTTTACTAAACCACCACTAGTGTCAATGCATGTGTGTCCTTTTCATAAACCACAACTAGAGTCATTAGATGTTTGTTCTTTTCCTAAACCACCCCTAGAGTCACTGCATGTGTGTTCCTTTCATAAACCATTTTGATCCACCAGAGTCATTGCATGTGTGTCCTTTTCATAAACCACAACTAGAGTGATTGCATGTTTGTTCTTTTCATAAACCACCACTAGAGTCATTGCATGTGTGTTCTTTTCATAAACCACTTGGATGCACCAGTGTCATTGCATGTGTGTCCTTTTCATAAACCACAACTAGTGTCATTGCATTTCCTGACCACCACTAGAGTCATTGGATATGAGTTCTTTTCATAAACCACTTGGATCCACCAGTTTCATTGCATGTGTGTTCTTTTCATAAACCACAACTAGAGTCATTGCATTTTTGTTCTTTTCCAAAACCACCACTAGAGTCATTGCATGTGTGTTATTTTACTAAACCACCACTAGTGTCATTGCATGTGTGTTCCTTTCCTAAACCACATGGATCCACTAGTGTCATTGCATTTCATTGCATGTGTGTTCTTTTCCAAAACCACCACTAGAGTCATTGCATGTGCGTTCTTTTCATAAACCACTTGGATCCACTAGTGTCATTGCATGTGTGTCCATTTCATAAACCACAACTAGAGTCATTGCATGTTTGTTCTTTTCCTAAATCACCAATACAGTCATTGCATGTGCGTTATTTTCATAAACCACTTGGATCCACTAGTGTCATTGCATGTGTGTTTTTTCATAAACCACAACTAGAGTCATTGCATGTTTGTTCTTTTCCTAAACCACCACTAGAGTCAGTGCATGTGTATTATTTTACTAAACCACCAATAGTGTCATTTCATGTGTGTCCTTTTCAAAAACCACGACCTAAGTCATTACATGGTTTTTCTTTTCCTAAAACACCACTAGAGTCACTTCATGTGTGTTGCTTTCAGAAACCACTTTGCTCCACCTGTGTCATTGCATGTGTGTCCTTTTCATAAACCACAACTAGAGTCATTGCATGTTTGTTCTTTTCATAAACCACATGGGTCCACCAGTGTCATTACATGTGTGTTCTTTTGATAAACCACCACTAGAGTCATTGCATGTGTGTTCTTTTCATAAACCACTTGGATCCACGAGTTTCATTGCATGTGTGTCCTTTTCATAAACCATAACTAGAGTTATTGCATGTTTGTTCTTTTCCTAAACCACCACTAGAGTCATTGCATGTTGTTCTTTTCATAAACCACTTGAATCCACTAGTGTCATTGCATGTCTGTCCTTTTCATAAACCAAAACTAGAGTAACTGCATGTTTGTTCTTTTCATAAACCACTTGGATCCACCAGAGTCATTGCATGTGTGTTCTTTTCATAAACCACTTGGATCCACTAGTCTCATTGCATGTGTGTTCTTTTCATAAACCACAACTAGAGTCACTACATGTTTGTTCTATTCATAAACCACATGGATCAACCAGCCTCATTGCATGTATGTTATTTTCCTAAACCACCACTAGTGTCATTGAATGTGTGTTATTTTACTAAACCACATGGATCCACCAGTGTCATTTGCATGTGTGTTCTTTTCCAAAACCACCACTAGAGTCATTGCATGTGTGTTCTTTTCGTAAACCACTTGGATCCACCAGTGTCATTGCATGTGTTTCCGTTTCATAAACCAGAACTAGAGTCATTGCATGTTTGTTCTTTTCCTAAAGAACCACTAGAGTCATTGTATGTGTGTTCTTCTCATAAACCACTTGGATCCACCAGTCTCATTGCATGCGTGTTCTTTTCATAAACCACAACTAGAGTCATTGCATGTGTGTTCTTTTCATAAACCGCCACTAGAGTCATTGCATGTGTGTTATTTTACTAAACCACCACTAGTGTCATTGCATGTGTGTCCTTTTCATAAACCACAACTAGAGTCATTAGATGTTTGTTCCTTTCCTAAACCACCCCTAAAGTCACTACATGTGTGTTCCTTTCATAAACCATTTTGATCCACCAGAGTCATTGTATGTGTGTCCTTTTCATAAACCACAACTAGAGTCATTGCATGTTTGTTCTTTTCATAAACCACCACTAGAGTCATTGCATGTGTGTTCTTTTCATAAACAACTTGGATCCACCAGTTTCATTGCAGGTGTGTCGTTTTCATAAACCACATGGATCCACCTGTGTCATTTGCATGTGTGTTCTTTTCATAAACCACCAGTGTCATTGCATATGTGTTCCTTTCCTAAAACACATGGATCCACCAGTGTCATTGCATTTCATTGCATGTGTGTTCTTTTCCTAAACCACCAGTAGAGTCATTGCATGTGTGTTCTTTTCATAAACCACTTGGATCCACCAGTGTCATTGCATGTGTGTCCTTTTCATAAACCACAACTAGTGTCATTGCATGTTTGTTCTTTTCGTGACCTCCACTAGAGTCATTGGATGTGAGTTCTTTTCATAAACCACTTGGATCCACCAGTTTCATTGCATGTGTGTTCTTTTCATAAACCACAACTAGAGTCATTGCATTTTTGTTCTTTTCCAAAACGACCACTAGAGTCATTGCATGTGTGTTATTTTACTAAACCACCACTAGTGTCATTGCATGCGTGTCCTTTTCATAAACCACAACTAGAGTCATTGGTTGTTTGTTCTTTTCCTAAAACAACACTAGAGTAACTGCATGTGTGTTTTCCTTTCATATACCACTTGGATCCACCAGTCTCATTGCATGTGTGTCCATTTCGCAAACGACAACTAGAGTCATTGCATGTTTGTTCTTTTCATAAACCACATGGATCCACCAGTGTCATTGCATGTGTGTTCTTTTGATAAACCATCACTAGAGTCATTGCATGTGTGTTCTTTTCATAAACCACTTGGATCCACCAGTTTCATTGCATGTGTGTCTTTTTCATAAACCACAACTAGAGTCATTGCATGTTTGTTCTTTTCCTAAACCACCACTAGAGTCATTGCATGTGTCTTATTCATAAACCACTAGAATCCACCAGTGTCATTGCATGTGTGTCCTTTTCATAAACAACAACTAGAGCCACTTCATGTGTCTTCTTTTCCAAAACAACCACTAGTGTCATTGCATGTGTGTTATTTTAATAAACCACATGGATCCGCTTGTGTCCTTTGGATGTGTGTTATTTTCATAAACCACCAGTGTCCTTGCATGTGTGTTCCTTTCCTAAACCACATGGATCCACCGGTGTCATTGCATGTCATTGCATGTGTGTTCTTTTCCTAAACAACCACTAGAGTCATTGCATGTGTGTTGTTTTCATAAACCACTTGGATCCACGAGTGTCATTGCATGTGTGTTCTTTTCATAAACCACAACCAGAGTCATTGCATGTTTGTTCTTTTCATAAACCAAATGGATCCACCAGTGTCATTGCATCTGTGTTCTTTTCCTAAACCACCACTAGTGTCATTGCAAGTGTGTTATTTTCCTAAACCACATGGATCCACCAGTGTCATTTGCATGTGTGTTCTTTTCATAAACCACCACCAGTGTCATTGCATGTGTGTTCCTTTCCTAAACCACATGGATCCACTAGTGTCATTGCATTTCATTACATGTGTGTTCTTTTCCAAAACCACCACTAGAGTCATTGCATGTGTGTTCTTTTCATAAACCACTTGGATCCACTAGTGTCATTGCATGTGTGTCCTTTTCATAAACCACAACTAGAGTCATTGCATGTTTATTTTTTTCCTAAACCACCAATACAATCATTGCATGTGTGTTATTTTCATAAACCACATGGATCCACCAGTGTCATTGCATGTGTTTTTTTCATAAACCACAACTAGAGTCATTGCATGTGTGTTCTTTTCCTAAACCACCACTAGAGTCAGTGCATGTGTATTATTTTACTAAACCACCAATAGTGTCATTGCATCTGTGTCCTTTTCAAAAACCACAACTAAAGTCATTACATGGTTTTTCTTTTCCTAAACCACCACTAGAGTCACTGCATGCGTGTTGCTTTCATAAACCACTTTGATCCACCAGTGTCATTGCATGTGTGTCCTTTTCATAAACCACAACTAGAGTCATTGCATGTGTGTTCTTTTCATAAACCTCTTGGATCCACTAGTGTCATTGCATGTGTGCTCTTTTCATAAACCACAACTAGAGTCACTGCACGTTTGTTCTTTTCATAAACCAACATGGATCAACAAGCCTCATTGCATGTGCGTTATTTTCCTAAACCACCACTAGTGTCATTGAATGTGTGTTATTTTACTAAACCACATGGATCCACCAGTGTCATTTGCATGTGTGTTCTTTTCATAAACCACTACTGTCATTGCATGTGTGTTCCTTTCCTAAACCACATGGATCCACTAGTGTCATTGCATTTCATTGCATGTGTGCTCTTTTCCTAAACCACCACTAGAGTCATTGCATGTGTGTTCTTTTCATAAACCACTTGGATCCACAAGTGTCATTGCATGTGTGTCCTTTTCATAAACCACAACTAGAGTCATTGCATGTTTTTTCTTTTCCTAAACCACCACTAGAGTCATTGCATGTGTGTTCTTTCCATAAACCACTTGGATCCACCTGTGTCATTGCATGTGTGTTCTTTTCATAAACCACAACTAGAGTCATTGCATGTGTGTTCTTTTCCTAAACCACCACTAGAGTCATCGCATGTGTGTTATTTTACTAAACCACCACTAGTGTCAATGCATGTGTGTCCTTTTCATAAACCATAACTAGAGTCATTAGATGTTTGTTCTTTTCCTAAACCACCCCTAGAGTCACTGCATGTGTGTTCCTTTCATAAACCATTTTGATCCACCAGAGCCATTGCATGTGTGTCCTTTTCATAAACCACAACTAGAGTGATTGCATGTTTGTTCTTTTCATAAACCACCGCTAGAGTCATTGCATGTGTGTTCTTTTCATAAACCACTTGGATGCACCAGTGTCATTGCATGTGTGTCCTTTTCATAAACCACAACTAGTGTCATTGCATTTCCTGACCACCACTAGAGTCATTGGATATGAGTTCTTTTCATAAACCACTTGGATCCACCAGTTTCATTGCAAGTGTGTTCTTTTCATAAACCACAACTAGAGTCATTGCATTTTTGTTCCTTTCCAAAACCACCACTAGAGTCATTGCATGTGTGTTATTTTACTAAAGAACCACTAGTGTCATTGCATGTGTGTTCCTTTCCTAAACCACATGGAGCCACTAGTGTCATTGCATTTCATTGCATGTGTGTTCTTTTCCAAAACCACCACTAGAGTCATTGCATGTGCGTTCTTTTCATAAACCACTTGGATCCACTAGTGTCATTGCATGTGTGTCCATTTCATAAACCACAACTAGAGTCATTGCATGTTTGTTCTTTTCCTAAATCACCAATACAGTCATTGCATGTGCGTTATTTTCATAAACCACTTGGATCCACTAGTGTCATTGGATGTGTGTTTTTTCATAAACCACAACTAGAGTCATTGCATGTTTGTTCTTTTCCTAAACCACCACTAGAGTCAGTGCATGTGTATTATTTTACTAAACCACCAATAGTGCCATTTCATGTGTGTCCTTTTCAAAAACCACGACCTAAGTCATTACATGGTTTTTCTTTTCCTAAACCACCACTAGAGTCACTTCATGTGTGTTGCTTTCAGAAACCACTCTGCTCCACCTGTGTCATTGCATGTGTGTCCTTTTCATAAACCACAACTAGAGTCATTGCATGTTTGTTCTTTTCATAAACCACATGGGTCCACCAGTGTCATTAAATGTGTGTTCTTTTGATAAACCACCACTAGAGTCATTGCATGTGTGTTCTTTTCATAAACCACTTGGATCCACGAGTTTCATTGCATGTGTGTACTTTTCATAAACCACAACTAGAGTTATTGCATGTTTATTCTTTTCCTAAACCACCACTAGAGTCATTGCATTTTGTTCTTTTCATAAACCACTTGAATCCACTAGTGTCATTGCATGTCTGTCCTTTTCATAAACCACAACTAGAGTAACTGCATGTTTGTTCTTTTCATAAACCACTTGGATCCACCAGAGTCATTGCATGTGTGTTCTTTTCATAAACCACTTGGATCCACTAGTGTCATTGCATGTGTGTTCTTTTCATAAACCAAAACTAGAGTCACTGCATGTTTGTTCTATTCATAAACCACATGGATCAACCAGCCTCATTGCATGTATGTTATTTTCCTAAACCACCACTAGTTTCATTGAATGTGTGTTATTTTACTAAACCACATGGATCCACAAGTGTCATTTGCATGTGTGTTCTTTTCCAAAACCACCACTAGAGTCATTGCATGTGTGTTCTTTTCGTAAACCACTTGGATCCACCAGTGTCATTGCATGTGTTTCCGTTTCATAAACCAGAACTAGAGTCATTGCATGTTTGTTCTTTTCCTAAAGCACCACTAGAGTCATTGTATGTGTGTTCTTCTCATAAAGCACTTGGATCCACCAGTGTCATTGCATGCGTGTTCTTTTCATAAACCACAACTAGAGTCATTGCATGCGTGTTCTTTTCATAAACCACAACTAGAGTCATTGCATGTGTGTTCTTTTCGTAAACCACCACTAGAGTCATTGCATGTGTGTCCTTTTCATAAACCACATGGATCCACCTGTGTCATTGTCATGTGTGTTCTTTTCATAAACCACCAGTGTCATTGCATATGTGTTCCTTTCCTAAACCACATGGATCCACCAGTGTCATTGCATTTCATTGCGTGTGTGTTCTTTTCCTAAACCACCAGTAGAGTCATTGCATGTGTGTTCTTTTCATAAACCACTTGGATGCACCAGTGTCATTGCATGTGTGTCCTTTTCATAAACCACAACTAGTGTCATTGCATTTCCTGACCACCACTAGAGTCATTAGATGTGAGTTCTTTTCATAAACCACTTGGATCCACCAGTTTCATTGCATGTGTGTTCTTTTCATAAACCACAACTAGAGTCATTGCATTTTTGTTCTTTTCCTAAACCACCACTAGAGTAATTGCATGTGTGTTATTTTACTAAACCGCCACTAGTGTCATTGCATATGTGTCCTTGTCATAAACCACAACTAGAGTCATTGGTTGTCTGTTCTTTTCCTAAAACACCACTAGAGTAGCTGCATGTGTGTTTTCCTTTCATATACCACTTGGATCCACCAGTCTCATTGCATGTGTGTCCTTTTCGCAAACCACAAATAGAGTCATGGCATATTTGTTCTTTTCATAAACCACATGGATCCACCAATGTCATTGCATGTGCGTTCTTTTGATAAACCACCACTAGAGTCATTGCATGTGTGTTCTTTTCATAAACCACTTGGATCCACCAGTTTCATTGCATGTGTGTCCTTTTCATAAACCACAACTAGAGTCATTGCATGTTTGTTCTTTTCCTAAACCACCACTAGAGTCATTGCATGTGTGTTATTCATAAACCACTAGAATCCACCAGTGTCATTGCATGTGTGTCCTTTTCATAAACCACAACTAGAGCCACTTCATGTGTGTTCTTTTCCAAAACCACCACTAGTGTCATTGCATGTGTGTTATTTTAATAAACCACATGGATCCACTTGTGTCCTTTGCATGTGTGTTATTTTCATAAAGCACCAGTGTCCTTGCATGTGTGTTCCTTTCCTAAACCACATGGATCCCCCAGTGTCATTGCATTTCATTGCATGTGTGTTATTTTCCTAAACAACCACTAGAGTCATTGCATGTCTGTTGTTTTAATAAACCACTTGGATCCACCAGTGTCATTGCATGTGCATAAACCACAACCAAAGTCATTGTATGTTTGTTATTTTCATAAACCAAATGGATCCACTAGTGTCATTGCATCTGTGTTACTTTCCTTAACCACCACTAGTGTCATTGCGTGTGTGTTATTTTCCTAAACCACATGGATCCACCAGCGTCATTTGCATGTGTGTTCTTTTCATAAACCACCACCAGTGTCATTGCATGTGTGTTCCTTTCCTAAACAACATGGATCCACTAGTGTCATTGCATTTAATTGCATGTGTGTTCTTTTCCAAAACCACCGCTAGAGTCATTGCATGTGTGTTCTTTTCATAAACCACTTGGATCCACTAGTGTCATTGCATGTGTGTCCTTTTGATAAACCACAACTAGAGTCATTGCATGTTTGTTCTTTTCCTAAACCACCAATACAGTCATTGCTTGTGTGTTATTTTCATAAACCACTTGGATCCACCAGTGTCATTGCATGTGTGTTTTTCATAAACCACAACTAGAGTCATTGCATGTGTGTTCTTTTCCTAACCACCACTAGAGTCAGTGCATGTGTATTATTTTACTAAACCACCAAGAGTGTCATTGCATGTGTGTCCTTTTCAAAAACCACAACTAAAGTCATTACATGGTTTTTCTTTTTCTAAACCACCACTAGAGTCACTTCATGTGTGTTGCTTTCATAAACCACTTTGATCCACCAGTGTCATTGCATGTGTGTCATTTTCATAAACCACAACTAGAGTCATTGCATGTTTGTTCTTTTCATAAACCACATGGGTCCACCAGTATCATTGCATGTGTGTTCTTTTGATAAACCACCACTAGAGTCATTGCATATTTGTTCTTTTCATAAACCACTTGGATCCACGAGTTTCATTGCATGTGTGTCCTTTTCATAAACCACAACTAGAGTTATTGCATGTTTGTTCTTTTCCTAAACCACCACTAGAGTCATTGCATGTTGTTCTTTTGATAAACCACTTGAATCCACTAGTGTCATTGCATGTCTGTCCTTTTCATAAACCACAACTAGAGTATATACATGTTTGTTCTTTTCATAAACCACTTGGATCCACCAGAATCATTGCATGTGTGTTATTTTCATAAACCACTTGGATCCACTAGTGTCATTGCATGTGTGTTCTTTTCATATACCACAACTAGAGTCACTTCATGTTTGTTCTTTTCATAAACCACATGGATCAACCAGTCTCATTGCATGTGTGTTATTTTCCTAAACCACCACTAGTGTCATTGTATATGTGTTATTTTACTAAACCACATGGATCCACCAGTGTCATTTGCATGTGTGTTCTTTTCATAAACCACTACTGTCATTGCATGTGTGTTCCTTTCCTAAACCACATGAATACACTAGTGTCATTGCATTTCATTGCATGTGTGCTCTTTTCCTAAACCACCACTAGTGTCATTGCATGTGTGTTCTTTTCATAAACCACTTGGATCCACCAGTGTCATTGCATGTGTGTCCTTTTCATAAACCACAACTAGAGTCATTGCATGTTTTTTCTTTTCCTAAACCACCACTAGAGTCATTGCATGTGTGTTCTTTCCATAAACCACTTGGATCCACCAGTGTCATTGTGTGTGTGTTCTTTTCATAAACCACAACTAGAGTCATTGCATGTGTGTTCTTTTCCTAAACCACTATTAAAGTCATTGCATGTGTGTTATGTTACTAAACCACCACTAGTGTCATTACATGTGTGTCCTTTTCATAAACCACAACTAGAGTCATTAGATGTCTGTTCTTTTCCTAAACCACCACTAGTCGCTACATGTGTGTTCCTTTCATAAACCATTTTGATCCACCAGAGTCATTGCATGTGTGTCTTTTTCATAAACCACAACTAGAGTCATTGCATGTGTGTTCTTTTCATAAACCACCAGTAGAGTCATTGTATGTGTGTTCTTTTCATAACCCACTTGGATCCACAAGTTTCATTGCATGTGTGTCCTTTTCATAAACCACATGGATCCACCTGTGTCATTTGCATGTGTGTTCTTTTCATAAACCAACACGAGTGTGATTGCATGTGTGTTCTTTTGATAAACCACCACTAGAGTCATTGCATGTGTGTTCTTTTCATAAACCACTTGGATCCACCAGTTTCATTGCATGTGTGTCCTTTTCATAAACCACAACTAGAGTCATTGCATGTTTGTTATTTTCCTAAACCACCAATAGAGTCTTTGCATGTGTGTTATTCATAAACCACTAGAATCCACCAGTGTCATTGCATGTGTCTCCTTTTCATAAACCACAACTAGAGCCACTTCATGTGTGTTCTTTTCCAAAACCACGACTAGTGTCATTGAATGTGTGTTATTTTAATAAACCACATGGATCCACCTGTGTCATTTGCATGTGTGTTCTTTTCATAAACCACCAGTGTCACTGCATATGTGTTCCTTTCCTAAACCACATGGATCCACTAGTGTCATTGCATTTCATTGCATGTGTGTTCTTTTCCTAAACTACCAGTAGAGTCATTGCATGTTTGTTCTTTTCCTAAACCACCAATACATTCATTGCATGTGTGTTATTTTCATAAACCACTTGGATCCACCATTGTCATTGCACGTGTGTTTTTTCATAAACCACAACTAGAGTCATTGCATGTGTGTTCTTTTCCTAAACCACCACTAAAGTCAGTGCATGTGTATTATTTTACTAAACCACCAATAGTGTCATTGCATGTGTGTCCTTTTCAAAAATCACAACTAAAGTCATTACATGGTTTTTCTTTTCCTAAACCACCACTAGAGTCACTGCATGTGTGTTGCTTTCATAAACCACTTTGATCCACCAGTGTCATTGCATGTGTGTCCTTTTCATAAACCACAACTAGAGTCATTGCATGTGTGTTCTTTTCATAAACCACTTGGATCCACTAGTGTCATTGCATGTGTGTCCTTTTCATAAACCAAAACTAGAGTCATTGCATGTTTGTTCTTTTCCTAAACCACCCCTAGAGTCACTGCATGTGTGTTCCTTTCATAAACCATTTTGATCCACCAGAGTCATTGCATGTGTGTCCTTTTCATAAACCACAACTAGAGTCATTGCATGTTTGTTCTTGTCATAAACCACCACTAGAGTCATTGTATGTGTGTTCTTTTCATAAACCACTTGGATCCACCAGTTTCATTGCATGTGTGTCCTTTTCATAAACCACATGGATCCACCTGTGTCATTGTCATGTGTGTTCTTTTCATAAACCACCAGTGTCATTGCATATGTGTTCCTTTCCTAAACCACATGGATCCACCAGTGTCATTGCATTTCATTGCGTGTGTGTTCTTTTCCTAAACAACCAGTAGAGTCATTGCATGTGTGTTCTTTTCATAAACCACTTGGATGCACTAGTGCCATTGCATGTGTGTCCTTTTCATAAACCACAACTAGTGTCATTGCATTTCCTGACCACCACTAGAGTCATTAGATGTGAGTTCTTTTCATAAACCACTTGGATCCACCAGTTTCATTGCATGTGTGTTCTTTTCATAAACCACAACTAGAGTCATTGCATTTTTGTTCTTTTCCTAAACCACCACTAGAGTAATTGCATGTGTGTTATTTTACTAAACTGCCACTAGTGTCATTGCATGCGTGTCCTTGTCATAAACCACAACTAGAGTCATTGGTTGTCTGTTCTTTTCGTAAAACACCACTAGAGTAGCTGCATGTGTGTTTTCCTTTCATATACCACTTGGATCCACCAGTCTCATTGCATGTGTGTCCTTTTCGCAAACCACAAATAGAGTCATGGCATGTTTGTTCTTTTCATAAACCACATGGATCCACCAATTTCATTGCATGTGTGTTCTTTTGATAAACCACCACTAGAGTCATTGCATGTGTGTTCTTTTCATAAACCACTTGGATCCACCAGTTTCATTGCATGTGTGTCCTTTTCATAATCCACAACTAGAGTCATTGCATGTTTGTTATTTTCCTAAACCACCACTAGAGTCATTGCATGTGTGTTATTCATAAACCACTAGAATCCACCAGTGTCATTGCATGTGTGTCCTTTTCATAAACCACAACTAGAGCCACTTCATGTGTGTTCTTTTCCAAAACCACCAGTAGTGTCATTGCATGTGTGTTATTTTAATAAACCACATGGATCCACTTGTGTCCTTTGCATGTGTGTTCTTTTCATAAAGCACTAGTTTCCTTGCATGTGTGTTCCTTTCCTAAACCACATGGATCCACCAGTGTCATTGCATGTCATTGCATGTGTGTTATTTTCCTAAACAACCACTAGAGTCATTGCATGTCTGTTGTTTTAATAAACCACTTGGATCCACCAGTGTCATTGCATGTGCATAAACCACAACCAAAGTCATTGTATGTTTGTTCTTTTCATAAACCAAATGGATCCACTAGTGTCATTGCATCTGTGTTATTTTCCTTAACCACCACTAGTGTCATTGCGTGTGTGTTATTTTCCTAAACCACATGGATCCACCAGTGTCATTTGCATGTGTGTTCTTTTCATAAACCACCACCAGTGTCATTGCATGTGTGTTCCTTTCCTAAACCACATGGATCCACTAGTGTCATTGCATTTAATTGCATGTGTGTTCTTTTCCAAAACCACCGCTAGAGTCATTGCATGTGTGTTCTTTTCATAAACCACTTGGATCCACTGGTGTCATTGCATGTGTGTCCTTTTCATAAACCACAACTAGAGTCATTGCATGTTTGTTCTTTTCCTAAACCACCAATACAGTCATTGCTTGTGTGTTATTTTCATAAACCACTTGGATCCACCAGTGTCATTGCATGTGTGTTTTTCATAAACCACAACTAGAGTCATTGCATGTGTGTTCTTTTCCTAAACCACCACTAGAGTCAGTGCATGTGTATTATTTTACTAAACCACCAAGAGTGTCATTGCATGTGTGTCCTTTTCAAAAACCACAACTAAAGTCATTACATGGTTTTTCTTTTTCTAAACCACCACTAGAGTCACTTCATGTGTGTTGCTTTCATAAACCACTTTGATCCACCAGTGTCATTGCATGTGTGTCCTTTTCATAAACAACAACTAGAGTCATTGCATGTTTGTTCTTTTCATAAACCACATGGGTCCACCAGTGTCATTGCATGTGTGTTCTTTTGATAAACCACCACTAGAGTCATTGCATATTTGTTCTTTTCATAAACCACTTGGATCCACGAGTTTCATTGCATGTGTGTCCTTTTCATAAACCACAACTAGAGTTATTGCATGTTTGTTCTTTTCCTAAACCACCACTAGAGTCATTGCATGTTGTTATTTTGATAAACCACTTGAATCCACTAGTGTCATTGCATGTCTGTCCTTTTCATAAACCACAACTAGAGTATATACATGTTTGTTCTTTTCATAAACCACTTGGATCCACCAGAATCATTGCATGTGTGTTCTTTTCATAAACCACTTGGATCCACTAGTGTCATTGCATGTGTGTTCTTTTCATATACCACAACTAGAGTCACTTCATGTTTGTTCTTTTCATAAACCACATGGATCCACTAGTGTCATTGCATTTCATTGCATGTGTGCTCTTTTCCTAAACCACCACTAGTGTCATTGCATGTGTGTTCTTTTCATAAACCACTTGGATCCACAATTGTCATTGCATGTGTGTCCTTTTCATAAACCACAACTAGAGTCATTGCATGTTTTTTCTTTTCCTAAACCACCACTAGAGTCATTGCATGTGTGTTCTTTCCATAAACCACTTGGATCCACCAGTGTCATTGTGTGTGTGTTCTTTTCATAAACCACAACTAGAGTCATTGCATGTGTGTTCTTTTCCTAAACCACTATTAAAGTCATTGCATGTGTGTTATTTTACTAAACCACCACTAGTGTCATTACATGTGTGTCCTTTTCATAAACCACAACTAGATTCATTAGATGTTTGTTCTTTTCCTAAACCACCACTAGTCGCTACATGTGTGTTCCTTTCATAAACTATTTTGATCCACCTGAGTCATTGCATGTGTGTCTTTTTCATAAACCACAACTAGAGTCATTGCATGTGTGTTCTTTTCATAAACCACCAGTAGAGTCATTGTATCTGTGTTCTTTTCATAAACCACTTGGATCCACAAGTTTCATTGCATGTGTGTCCTTTTCATAAACCACATGGATCCACCTGTGTCATTTGCATGCGTGTTCTTTTCATAAACCACCACGAGTGTGATTGCATGTGTGTTCTTTTGATAAACCACCACTAGAGTCATGGCATGTGTGTTCTTTTCATAAACCACTTGGATCCACTAGTTTCATTGCATGTGTGTCCTTTTCATAAACCACAACTAGAGTCATTGCATGTTTGTTCTTTTCCTAAATCACCACTAGAGTCTTTGCATGTGTGTTATTCATAAACCACTAGAATCCACCAGTGTCATTGCATGTGTGTCCTTTTCATAAACCACAACTAGAGCCACTTCATGTGTGTTCTTTTCCAAAACCACCACTAGTGTCATTGCATGTGTGTTATTTTAATAAACCACATGGATCCACTTGTGTCCTTTGCATGTGTGTCCTTTTCATAAACCACCAGTGTCCTTCCATGTGTGTTCCTTTCCTAAACCACATGGATCCACCAGTGTCATTGCATGTCATTGCATGTGTGTTCTTTTCGTAAACAACCACTAGAGTCATTGCATGTGTGTTGTTTTCATAAACCACTTGGATCCACCAGTGTCATTGCATGTGTGTTCTTTTTATAAACCACAACCAGAGTCATTGCATGTTTGTTCTTTTCATAAACCAAATGGATCCACCAGTGTCATTGCATATGTGTTCTTTTCCTAAACCACCACTAGTGTCATTGCATGTGTGTTATTTTCCTAAACCACATGGATCCACCAGTGTCATGTGCATGTGTGTTCTTTTCATAAACCACCACCAGTGTCATTGCATGTGTGTTCCTTTCCTAAACCACATGGATCCACTAGTGTCATTGCATGTGTGCTGTTTTCCAAAACCACCACTAGAGTCATTGCGCGTGTGTTATTTTCATAAACCACTTGGATCCACTAGTGTCATTGCATGTGTGTCCTTTTCATAAACCACAACTAGAGTCATTGCATGTTTGTTCTATTACTAAACCACCAATACAGTCATTGCATGTGTGTTATTTTCATAAACCACTTGGATCCACCAGTGTCATTGCATGTGTGTTTTTTCATAAACCACAACTAGAGTCATTGCATGTGTGTTCTTTTCCTAAACCACCACAAGAGTCAGTTCATGTGTATTATTTTACTAAACCACCAATAGTGTCATTGCATGTGTGTCCTTTTCAAAAACCACAACTAAAGTCATTACATGGTTTTTCTTTTCCTAAACCACCACTAGAGTCACTTCATGTGTGTTGCTTTCATAAACCACTTTGATCCACCAGTGTCATTGCATCTGTGTCCTTTTCATAAACCACAACTAGAGTCATTGCATGTTTGTTCTTTTCATAAACCACATGGGTCCACCAGTGTCATTGCATGTGTGTTCTTTTGATAAACCACCACTAGAGTCATTGTATGTGTGTTGTTTTCATAAACCACTTGTATCCACGAGTTTCATTGCATGTGTGTCCTTTTCATAAACCACAACTAGAGTTATTGCATGTTTGTTCTTTTCCTAAACCACCACTAGAGTCATTGCATGTTGTTCTTTTCCTAAACCACTTGAATCCACTAGTGTCATTGCATGTCTGTCCTTTTCATAAACCACAACTAGACTAACTACATGTTTATTCTTTTCATAAACCACTTGGATCCACCAGAGTCATTGCATGTCATTGCATGTGTGTTCTTTTCATAAACCACTTGGATCCACTAATGTCATTGCATGTGTGTTCTTTTCGTAAACCACAACTAGAGTCACTGCATGTTTGTTCTTTTCATAAACCACATGGATCAACCAGTCTCATTGCATGTGTGTTATTTTCCTAAACCACCACTAGTGTCATTGCATGTGTGTTATTTTACTAAACCACATGGATCCACCAGTGTCATTTGCATGTGTGTTCTTTTCATAAACCACTACTGTTATTGCATGTGTGTTCCTTTTCTAAACCACATGGATCCACTAGTGTCATTGCATTTCATTGCATGTGTGCTCTTTTCCTAAACCACCACTAGAGTCATTGCATGTGTGTTCTTTTCATAAACCACTTGGATCCACCAGTGTCATTGCATGTGTGTCCTTTTCATAAACCACAACTAGAGTCATTGCATGTTTTTTCTTTTCCTAAACCACCACCAGAGTCATTGCATGTGTGTTATTTTACTAAACCACCACTAGTGTCATTACATATCTGTCCTTTTCATAAACCACAACTAGAGTCATTAGATTTTGTTCTTTTCCTAAACCACCACTAGTCGCTACATGTGTGTTCCTTTCATAAACCATTTTGATCCACCAGAGTCATTGGATGTGTGTCTTTTTCATAAACCACAACTAGAGTCATTGCATGTTTATTCTTTTCATAAACCACCACTAGAGTCATTGTATGTGTGTTCTTTTCATAAACCACTTGGATCCACAAGTTTCATTGCATGTGTGTCCTTTTCATAAACCACATGGATCCACCTGTGTCATTTGCATGTGTGTTCTTTTCATAAACCACCACGAGTGTCATTGCATGTGTGTTCTTTTGATAAACCACCACTAGAGTCATTGCATGTGTGTTCTTTTCATAAACCACCACGAGTGTCATTGCAAGTGTGTTCTTTTGATAAACCACCACTAGAGTAACTGCATGTGTGTTTTCCTTTCATATACCACTTGGATCCACCAGTATTATTGCATGTGTGTCCTTTTCGCAAACCACAACTAGAGTCATTGCATGTTTGTTCTTTTCATAAACCACATGGATCCACCAGTGTCATTGCATGTGTGTTCTTTTGATAAACCACCACTAGAGTCATTGCATGTGTGTTCTATTCATAAACCACTTGGATCCACCATTTTCATTACATGTGTGTCCTTTCCATAAACCACAACAAGAGTCATTGCATGTTTGTTCTTTTCCTAAACCACCACTAGAGTCATTGCATGTTGTTCTTTTCCTAAACCACTTGAATCCACTAGTGTCATTGCATGTCTGTCCTTTTCATAAACCACAACTAGACTAACTACATGTTTATTCTTTTCATAAACCACTTGGATCCACCAGAGTCATTGCATGTCATTGCATGTGTGTTCTTTTCATAAACCACTTGGATCCACTAATGTCATTGCATGTGTGTTCTTTTCATAAACCACAACTAGAGTCACTGCATGTTTGTTCTTTTCATAAACCACATGGATCAACCAGTCTCATTGCATGTGTGTTATTTTCCTAAACCACCACTAGTGTCATTGCATGTGTGTTATTTTACTAAACCACATGGATCCACCAGTGTCATTTGCATGTGTGTTCTTTTCATAAACCACTACTGTTATTGCATGTGTGTTCCTTTTCTAAACCACATGGATCCACGAGTTTCATTGCATGTGTGTCCTTTTCATAAACCACAACTAGAGTTATTGCATGTTTGTTCTTTTCCTAAACCACCACTAGAGTCATTGCATGTTGTTCTTTTGATAAACCACTTGAATCCACTAGTGTCATTGCATGTCTGTCCTTTTCATAAACCACAAATAGAGTCATTGCATGTTTGTTCTTGTCATAAACCACCACTAGAGTCATTGTATGTGTGTTCTTTTCATAAACCACTTGGATCCACCAGTTTCATTGCATGTGTGTCCTTTTCATAAACCACATGGATCCACCTGTGTCATTGTCATGTGTGTTCTTTTCATAAACCACCAGTGTCATTGCATATGTGTTCCTTTCCTAAACCACATGGATCCACCAGTGTCATTGCATTTCATTGCGTGTGTGTTCTTTTCCTAAACAACCAGTAGAGTCATTGCATGTGTGTTCTTTTCATAAACCACTTGGATGCACCAGTGTCATTGCATGTGTGTCCTTTTCATAAACCACAACTAGTGTCATTGCATTTCCTGACCACCACTAGAGTCATTAGATGTGAGTTCTTTTCATAAACCACTTGGATCCACCAGTTTCATTGCATGTGTGTTCTTTTCATAAACCACAACTAGAGTCATTGCATTTTTGTTCTTTTCCTAAACCACCACTAGAGTAATTGCATGTGTGTTATTTTACTAAACCGCCACTAGTGTCATTGCATGCGTGTCCTTGTCATAAACCACAACTAGAGTCATTGGTTGTCTGTTCTTTTCCTAAAACACCACTAGAGTAGCTGCATGTGTGTTTTCCTTTCATATACCACTTGGATCCACCAGTCTCATTGCATGTGTGTCCTTTTCGCAAACCACAAATAGAGTCATGGCATGTTTGTTCTTTTCATAAACCACATGGATCCACCAATTTCATTGCATGTGCGTTCTTTTGATAAACCACCACTAGAGTCATTGCATGTGTGTTCTTTTCATAAACCACTTGGATCCACCAGTTTCATTGCATGTGTGTCCTTTTCATAATCCACAACTAGAGTCATTGCATGTTTGTTATTTTCCTAAACCACCACTAGAGTCATTGCATGTGTGTTATTCATAAACCACTAGAATCCACCAGTGTCATTGCATGTGTGTCCTTTTCATAAACCACAACTAGAGCCACTTCATGTGTGTTCTTTTCCAAAACCACCACTAGTGTCATTGCATGTGTGTTATTTTAATAAACCACATGGATCCACTTATGTCCTTTGCATGTGTGTTCTTTTCAGAAAGCACCAGTTTCCTTGCATGTGTGTTCCTTTCCTAAACCACATGGATCCACCAGTGTCATTGCATGTCATTACATGTGTGTTATTTTCCTAAACAACCACTAGAGTCATTGCATGTCTGTTGTTTTAATAAACCACTTGGATCCACCAGTGTCATTGCATGTGCATAAACCACAACCAAAGTCATTGTATGTTTGTTCTTTTCATAAACCAAATGGATCCACTAGTGTCATTGCATCTGTGTTATTTTCCTTAACCACCACTAGTGTCATTGCGTGTGTGTTATTTTCCTAAACCACATGGATCCACCAGTGTCATTTGCATGTGTGTTCTTTTCATAAACCACCACCAGTGTCATTGCATGTGTGTTCCTTTCCTAAACCACATGGATCCACTAGTGTCATTGCATTTAATTGCATGTGTGTTCTTTTCCAAAACCACCGCTAGAGTTATTGCATGTGTGTTCTTTTCATAAACCACTTGGATCCACTGGTGTCATTGCATGTGTGTCCTTTTCATAAACCACAACTAGAGTCATTGCATGTTTGTTCTTTTCCTAAACCACCAATACAGTCATTGCTTGTGTGTTATTTTCATAAACCACTTGGATCCACCAGTGTCATTGCATGTGTGTTTTTCATAAACCACAACTAGAGTCATTGCATGTGTGTTCTTTTCCTAAACCACCACTAGAGTCAGTGCATGTGTATTATTTTACTAAACCACCAAGAGTGTCATTGCATGTGTGTCCTTTTCAAAAACCACAACTAAAGTCATTACATGGTTTTTCTTTTTCTAAACCACCACTAGAGTCACTTCATGTGTGTTGCTTTCATAAACCACTTTGATCCACCAGTGTCATTGCATGTGTGTCCTTTTCATAAACCACAACTAGAGTCATTGCATGTTTGTTCTTTTCATAAACCACATGGGTCCACCAGTGTCATTGCATGTGTGTTCTTTTGATAAACCACCACTAGAGTCATTGCATATTTGTTCTTTTCATAAACCACTTGGTTCCACGAGTTTCATTGCATGTGTGTCCTTTTCATAAACCACAACTAGAGTTATTGCATGTTTGTTCTTTTCCTAAACCACCACTAGAGTCATTGCATGTTGTTCTTTTGATAAACCACTTGAATCCACTAGTGTCATTGCATGTCTGTCCTTTTCATAAACCACAACTAGAGTATATACATGTTTGTTCTTTTCATAAACCACTTGGATCCACCAGAATCATTGCATGTGTGTTCTTTTCATAAACCACTTGGATCCACTAGTGTCATTGCATGTGTGTTCTTTTCATATACCACAACTAGAGTCACTTCATGTTTGTTCTTTTCATAAACCACATGGATCCACTAGTGTCATTGCATTTCATTGCATGTGTGCTCTTTTCCTAAACCACCACTAGTGTCATTGCATGTGTGTTCTTTTCATAAACCACTTGGATCCACCATTGTCATTGCATGTGTGTCCTTCTCATAAACCACAACTAGAGTCATTGCATGTTTTTTCTTTTCCTAAACCACCACTAGAGTCATTGCATGTGTGTTGTTTCCATAAACCACTTGGATCCACCAGTGTCATTGTGTGTGTGTTCTTTTCATAAACCACAACTAGAGTCATTGCATGTGTGTTCTTTTCCTAAACCACTATTAAAGTCATTGCATGTGTGTTATTTTACTAAACCACCACTAGTGTCATTACATGTGTGTCCTTTTCATAAACCACAACTAGAGTCATTAGATGTTTGTTCTTTTCCTAAACCACCACTAGTCGCTACATGTGTGTTCCTTTCATAAACCATTTTGATCCACCTGAGTCATTGCATGTGTGTCTTTTTCATAAACCACAACTAGAGTCATTGCATGTGTGTTCTTTTCATAAACCACCAGTAGAGTCATTGTATCTGTGTTCTTTTCATAAACCACTTGGATCCACAAGTTTCATTGCATGTGTGTCCTTTTCATAAACCACATGGATCCACCTGTGTCATTTGCATGTGTGTTCTTTTCATAAACCACCACGAGTGTGATTGCATGTGTGTTCTTTTGATAAACCACCACTAGAGTCATGGCATGTGTGTTCTTTTCATAAACCACTTGGATCCACTAGTTTCATTGCATGTGTGTCCTTTTCATAAACCACAACTAGAGTCATTGCATGTTTGTTCTTTTCCTAAATCACCACTAGAGTCTTTGCATGTGTGTTATTCATAAACCACTAGAATCCACCAGTGTCATTGCATGTGTGTCCTTTTCATAAACCACAACTAGAGACACTTCATGTGTGTTCTTTTCCAAAACCACCACTAGTGTCATTGCATGTGTGTTATTTTAATAAACCACATGGATCCACTTGTGTCCTTTGCATGTGTGTCCTTTTCATAAACCACCAGTGTCCTTCCATGTGTGTTCCTTTCCTAAACCACATGGATCCACCAGTGTCATTGCATGTCATTGCATGTGTGTTCTTTTCGTAAACAACCACTAGAGTCATTGCATGTGTGTTGTTTTCATAAACCACTTGGATCCACCAGTGTCATTGCATGTGTGTTCTTTTTATAAACCACAACCAGAGTCATTGCATGTTTGTTCTTTTCATAAACCAAATGGATCCACCAGTGTCATTGCATATGTGTTCTTTTCCTAAACCACCACTAGTGTCATTGCATGTGTGTTATTTTCCTAAACCACATGGATCCACCAGTGTCATGTGCATGTGTGTTCTTTTCATAAACCACCACCAGTGTCATTGCATGTGTGTTCCTTTCCTAAACCACATGGATCCACTAGTGTCATTGCATGTGTGCTGTTTTCCAAAACCACCACTAGAGTCATTGCGCGTGTGTTATTTTCATAAACCACTTGGATCCACTAGTGTCATTGCATGTGTGTCCTTTTCATAAACCACAACTAGAGTCATTGCATGTTTGTTCTATTACTAAACCACCAATACAGTCATTGCATGTGTGTTATTTTCATAAACCACTTGGATCCACCAGTGTCATTGCATGTGTGTTTTTTCATAAACCACAACTAGAGTCATTGCATGTGTGTTCTTTTCCTAAACCACCACTAGAGTCAGTTCATGTGTATTATTTTACTAAACCACCAATAGTGTCATTGCATGTGTGTCCTTTTCAAAAACCACAACTAAAGTCATTACATGGTTTTTCTTTTCCTAAACCACCACTAGAGTCACTTCATGTGTGTTGCTTTCATAAACCACTTTGATCCACTAGTGTCATTGCATCTGTGTCCTTTTCATAAACCACAACTAGAGTCATTGCATGTTTGTTCTTTTCATAAACCACATGGGTCCACCAGTGTCATTGCATGTGTGTTCTTTTGATAAACCACCACTAGAGTCATTGTATGTGTGTTGTTTTCATAAACCACTTGTATCCACGAGTTTCATTGCATATGTGTCCTTTTCATAAACCACAACTAGAGTTATTGCATGTTTGTTCTTTTCCTAAACCACCACTAGAGTCATTGCATGTTGTTCTTTTCCTAAACCACTTGAATCCACTAGTGTCATTGCATGTCTGTCCTTTTCATAAACCACAACTAGACTAACTACATGTTTATTCTTTTCATAAACCACTTGGATCCACCAGAGTCATTGCATGTCATTGCATGTGTGTTCTTTTCATAAACCACTTGGATCCACTAATGTCATTGCATGTGTGTTCTTTTCATAAACCACAACTAGAGTCACTGCATGTTTGTTCTTTTCATAAACCACATGGATCAACCAGTCTCATTGCATGTGTGTTATTTTCCTAAACCACCACTAGTGTCATTGCATGTGTGTTATTTTACTAAACCACATGGATCCACCAGTGTCATTTGCATGTGTGTTCTTTTCATAAACCACTACTGTTATTGCATGTGTGTTCCTTTTCTAAACCACATGGATCCACTAGTGTCATTGCATTTCATTGCATGTGTGCTCTTTTCCTAAACCACCACTAGAATCATTGCATGTGTGTTCTTTTCATAAACCACTTGGATCCACCAGTGTCATTGCATGTGTGTCCTTTTCATAAACCAAAACTAGAGTCATTGCATGTTTTTTCTTTTCCTAAACCACCACTAGAGTCATTGCATGTGTGTTATTTTACTAAACCACCACTAGTGTCATTACATATCTGTCCTTTTCATAAACCACAACTAGAGTCATTAGATTTTGTTCTTTTCCTAAACCACCACTAGTCGCTACATGTGTGTTCCTTTCATAAACCATTTTGATCCACCAGAGTCATTGGATGTGTGTCTTTTTCATAAACCACAACTAGAGTCATTGCATGTTTATTCTTTTCATAAACCACCACTAGAGTCATTGTATGTGTGTTCTTTTCATAAACCACTTGGATCCACAAGTTTCATTGCATGTGTGTCCTTTTCATAAACCACATGGATCCACCTGTGTCATTTGCATGTGTGTTCTTTTCATAAACCACCACGAGTGTCATTGCATGTGTGTTCTTTTGATAAACCACCACTAGAGTCATTGCATGTGTGTTCTTTTCATAAACCACCACGAGTGTCATTGCATGTGTGTTCTTTTGATAAACCACCACTAGAGTAACTGCATGTGTGTTTTCCTTTCATATACCACTTGGATCCACCAGTATTATTGCATGTGTGTCCTTTTCGCAAACCACAACTAGAGTCATTGCATGTTTGTTCTTTTCATAAACCACATGGATTCACCAGTGTCATTGCATGTGTGTTCTTTTGATAAACCACCACTAGAGTCATTGCATGTGTGTTCTATTCATAAACCACTTGGATCCACCATTTTCATTACATGTGTGTCCTTTCCATAAACCACAACTAGAGTCATTGCATGTTTGTTCTTTTCCTAAACCACCACTAGAGTCATTGCATGTTGTTCTTTTCCTAAACCACTTGAATCCACTAGTGTCATTGCATGTCTGTCCTTTTCATAAACCACAACTAGACTAACTACATGTTTATTCTTTTCATAAACCACTTGGATCCACCAGAGTCATTGCATGTCATTGCATGTGTGTTCTTTTCATAAACCACTTGGATCCACTAATGTCATTGCATGTGTGTTCTTTTCATAAACCACAACTAGAGTCACTGCATGTTTGTTCTTTTCATAAACCACATGGATCAACCAGTCTCATTGCATGTGTGTTATTTTCCTAAACCACCACTAGTGTCATTGCATGTGTGTTATTTTACTAAACCACATGGATCCACCAGTGTCATTTGCATGTGTGTTCTTTTCATAAACCACTACTGTTATTGCATGTTTGTTCCTTTTCTAAACCACATGGATCCACTAGTGTCATTGCATTTCATTGCATGTGTGCTCTTTTCCTAAACCACCACTAGAGTCATTGCATGTGTGTTCTTTTCATAAACCACTTGGATCCACTAGTGTCATTGCATGTGTGTCCTTTTCATAAACCACAACTAGAGTCATTGCATGTTTTTTCTTTTCCTAAACCACCACTAGAGTCATTGCATGTGTGTTATTTTACTAAACCACCACTAGTGTCATTACATATCTGTCCTTTTCATAAACCACAACTAGAGTCATTAGATGTTTGTTCTTTTCCTAAACCACCACTATTCGCTACATGTGTGTTCCTTTCATAAACCATTTTGATCCACCAGAGTCATTGCATGTGTGTCTTTTTCATAAACCACAACTAGAGTCATTGCATGTTTATTCTTTTCATAAACCACCACTAGAGTCATTGTATGTGTGTTCTTTTCATAAACCACTTGGATCCACAAGTTTCATTGCATGTGTGTCCTTTTCATAAACCACATGGATCCACCTGTGTCATTTGCATGTGTGTTCTTTTCATAAACCACCACGAGTGTCATTGCATGTATGTTCTTTTGATAAACCACCACTAGAGTCATTGCATGTGTGTTCTTTTCATAAACCACCACGAGTGTCATTGCATGTGTGTTCTTTTGATAAACCACCACTAGAGTAACTGCATGTGTGTTTTCCTTTCATATACCACTTGGATCCACCAGTCTCATTACATGTGTGTCCTTTTCGCAAACCACAACTAGAGTCATTGCATGTTTGTTCTTTTCATAAACCACATGGATCCACCAGTGTCATTGCATGTGTGTTCTTTTGATAAACCACCACTAGAGTCATTGCATGTGTGTTCTATTCATAAACCACTTGGATCCACCAGTTTCATTGCATGTGTGTCCTTTTCATAAACCACAACTAGAGTCATTGCATGTTTGTTCTTTTTCTAAACCACCACTAGAGTCATTGCATGTGTGTTATTCATAAACCACTAGAACCCACTAGTGTGATTGCATGTTTGTCCTTTTCATAAACCACAACTAGAGCCACTTCATGTGTGTTCTTTTCCAAAACCACCACTAGTCTCATTGCATGTGTGTTATTTTAATAAACCACATGGATCTACTTGTGTCCTTTGCATGTGTGTTATGTTCATAAACCACCGGTGTCCTTGCATGTGTGTTCCTTTCCTAAACCACATGGATCCACCAGTGTCATTGCATGTGTGTTCTTTTCCTAAACAACCACTAGAGTCATTGCATGTGTGTTGTTTTCATAAACCACTTGGATCCACCAGTGTCATTGCATGTGTGTTCTTTTCATAAACCACAACCAGAGTCATTGCATGTTTGTTCTTTTCATAAACAAAATGGATCCACCAGTGTCATTGCATCTGTGTTCTTTTCCTAAACCACCACTAGTGTCATTGCATGTGTGTTATTTTCCTAAACCACATGGATCCACCAGTGTCATATGCATGTGTGTTCTTTTCATAAACCACCACCAGTGTCATTGCATGTGTGTTCCTTTCCTAAACCACATGGATCCACTAGTGTCATTGCATCTATGTTCTTTTCCTAAACCACCACTAGTGTCATTGCATGTGTGTTATTTTCCAAAACCACATGGATCCACCAGTGTTATTTGCATGTGTGTTCTTTTCATAAACCACCACCAGTGTCATTGCTTGTGTGTTCCTTTCCTAAACTACATGGATCCACTAGTGTCATTGCATTTCATTGCATGTGTGTTCCTTTCATAAACCACATGGTGTTGGAGATATGCCCTAGAGGCAATAATAAATATAGTTATTATTATATATCTTTGTGTTTATGATAAATGTTTGCATTCATGCTATAATAGTATTAACAAGGAAACCATTAATACTTGTGTGATTTGTAAACTTAATTTGAAGTCCCTAGTATAGCCTCTATACTTCACTAGCTTGTTGGTTGATTGATGATGTGGTTTCTTTGTCATGAACATTGAGATGTTATCAACAACAAGATCATATCGTTAGGAGAATGATATGGTGGACATACTCCTATAGACAAGCGTAGCATAAAGATCAAGTCATTTCAATAGTTCAATTGCTATATGCTTTCTGATACATAGTAACCTAATTCCTTCGACCATGAGATCATGCATATCACCTTTACCAGATGGATGCTTTGATATCATCAAACACCACACCGTAACAGGGTGGCTATAAAGGTGGCATTGAGTGTTCGGAAAGTATTGGTTGAAACACATGGATCAAGAGTGGGATTTGTCCATCCACATGACGGATAGATATTCTCTGGGCCCTCTCGGTGAAATGTCATCCAATTAGCTTGCAAGCATGTGACTTGGTCACAAGGGATCACATATCACGGGAACGAGAAAAGAGTACTTATCAGTAACGAGGTTGAACTAGGTATGCAGAGATACCGACGATCATAACCTCGGATAAGTAACATATCGTGAGACAAAGGGAAATTGGTATCGTATGTAAGTGGTTCATTCGATCGCAAAGTAATCGTAGAAATATGTGGGAGCCATATGAATTTCCAGATTCCTCTATTGGTTATTGTTCGGAGAAGTGTCTCGATCATGTCCGCATAATTCACGAACCGTAGGGAGACACACTTAAGGATTCGACGTTGTTTGAGTAGTTATGGTATTATGAGAAAGAGACCGAATGTTGTTCGGAGTCTCGGATGGGATCCGGGATATCACGAGGTGATCCGGAATGGTCCGGAGAATAAGATTCATATAAGGAAAGTCCCGTTTCGGAGTTCGGGAATGGTTCCGGTGTTTTCATCGGGAACATTCTAGAAGGTCCCGGAATGTCCGGCACTCCGGGGGGGAAGGGGTACATGAATGTGTCATTGCATGTTGGAATGATTGCATCATGTACTAAGTGTTCTCGCTGTCCGAAATAAAGGGTTAATTCAAATCCTAATTGGAAAAGTCAAACTGCCAGTTTTCGGTCAAACTGCCAGTTTCGGAAAGTGGAGAAAGAGGAGGAGAGGTGGAGGCCGAGTTGGAGGAGGGTTCCTCCCCTTGGCCGGCGCACCTCCCAAGGCCGAGTTGGGGAGGAACTCCTCCCCTTGGCCGCCGGCCCTCCCACCTATAAAGGGAGGGGCAGGGCTCCCCTCTCTAGACACACTAGTTCCTACCCCTCTAAACTAAACCCTAGATCTAAACCCCGGTTTAGAGCTATTTTGGTTTAGAGCCTTCTAATTGGTTTAGAGCCCTCTAATTGGTGTGTCTAATTACTAGACCACTAATAGCCTCTCTCATAAGCTCCACCATACTCGCACCGGCTTAAGGCGAAGCCCTGCGGGATCTCCCCTCTACCTCCGGTACCACGCCGTTGTGCTGCCGGAATCGCGAGGAGAGTGCTACAACCTCCGCTGCCTGCTGGAACAAGGGAGAGGAAGGTCTTCGTCGAGTACCGAACGTGTGACCGACTGCGGGAGCGCTGCTGGAACGTGGCGCTGGAAGGATCGTCTACGCGATCTTGAGATCGGAAAGAGTACGACTACATCACCCACGAGAATCTGCTCTCGTTAAACACTTTGGAATCTTCGAGGGTGAGTTATTCCATCGACTCGTTGCTACAATCTAGTAGATAGATCTTGGCTTGTTTGTTTGTATGCGATAGAAAATTTTTGTTTTCCATGCTACGAACCCCTACAGTGGTATCAGAGCCGTGTCTATATGTAGATCTGTTGCACGAGTAGAACACAATGGTCATTGTGGGCGTTGATGCTTTTATTGTAGATTGCTTTTTGTGTACTTTGCATCTTGCGGTATGTTGGGATGAAGCGGCCCGGGCTAACCTTACATGACATCGTTCATGAGACTTGCTCCACGCTTGACATGCAACTCGTTTTGCATAAGTGGCTTTGCGGGTGCCTGTTTCTCCTAGCATAGTAAAGATCCAATTTACAACGGGTGATCAACAATGCTAGTATCAATGTTGTGGTTATTGTTCGTAGGTTAGAACGACACTTATGGAAAGCCCCAAACCACGTAAAATATGCAAAGAAAGTAGAAGCGTCTAACTTTGTTTTGCAGGGGTGTGCAGTGATGTGATATGGCCATGATTGTGATTATATTTGATGTATGCAATGTTCCTTATTGTAAGTTGGCAACCGGCAGGAGCCATATGGTTGTCTTTAATTTCTGTTAAGACCTGCGTGTCTATTCAAAATAGTTGTAATAGTTGAAGCTGGTGGACGACAACCATGAAGAAGCGTCATTGATCTTGATGCTATGCCGGTGATGATGGAGATCATGTTCGTGCTTGAAGATGGAGATCGGAAGCACAAAGAAGAAAGGCCATATCATATCACATATTATGAATTGCATGTGATGTTAATCCTTTATGCATCTTGTATTGCTTAGTAGACGACGGTAGCATTATAAGATGATCCCTCATGCACATAAATTTCAAGTTCTAAAGTGTTCGCCCTTAGTTAGCACCGTTGCTAAAGCTTGTTGCTTCGAAGCACCACGTGATGATCGGGTGTCTTTGATTCCACGGGTGAATACAACGTAAGCAAGCCAGATTTGCTTATGCGGTAGCTAAGGTTTGATCTTGACGAGCCTAGCATGTACAGACATGGCCTCAGGAACACGGATCGCCGAAAGGCAAAGCATGAATCATATAGTAGATATGATGAACATGATGATTGTTCGCCATTAAAACTATATCAGCTCTCGTGATGATCGGTGTTGATGTAGTGGATTTGGTTCGTGTGATCACTAAAACAATGTGAGGGATGTTGTTTTGAGTGGGAGTTCACCTAGTTTAATTTCATTAATTAATTTGAACTCAATTTGTCATAAACTTAGTCTAAACTATTGCAAATATGTTGTAGATCAATGGCAGCCCCTACCATCAATTTTAATGCGTTCCTAGAGAAAGAAAAGTTGAAAAACAATGGAAGCAACTTCGCGGATTGGTTCCGCAATTTGAGGATTGTCCTCACAGCTGGTAATTTGACCTATGTGCTGGATGCACCGCTAGGTGACCCACCTGCAGCTGATGCTTCCGATGAAGTAAAGAATGTTTACCTCGCTCGGAAGAATCAGTACTCCATAGTTCAGTGTGCTATCTTGTATGGTTTAGAATCGGAGCTTCAGAAAAGGTTTGAAGAGTCAGACCCATATGATATTGTCGAGGATCTCAAATTAATTTTTGAGACTCATGCGGCAATTGAAAGTTATGAAGCTTCTGAAAAGTTCTTTAACTGCAAGATGGAAGAGGGTAGCTCCGTCAGTGAGCATGTGCTTAAAATGTCTGGGCACGCGAATAAACTTCAAAGCTTGGGTATAGTGATTCCTAATACTTTGGGAGTTTACCGCATCCTCCAATCACTACCACCAAGTTACAAGAACTTTGTGATGAACTACAACATGCAGAACATGAACAAAGAGTTGCCAGAACTATTTGCTATGTTAAAATCTGCAGAAGTGGAGATCAAGAAAGAGCACCAAGTGTTGATGGTCAATAAGACCACCAAATTCAAGAAAGGCAAGTCTAAGCAGAAGGGACACTTCAAGAAGGGTGGTAAGAAAGCTACCATGCTGACGAAGAGGACCAAGGCTGGACCCAAGCCTGATACTGAGTGCTTTTACTGCAAGGGAGAAGGTCACTGGAAGCGGAATTGCCCAAAGTACTTGGCGGATTTGAAGAACGGCAACATCAAGAAGAAAGGTATATCTGATATACATGTTATTGATGTGTATTTCACTAGTATTCGTAGTAGTGCCTGGGTATTTGATACTGGTTCGGTTGCTCATATTTGTAACTCGAAACAGGAGCTGCAGAATAAACGAAAGCTAGCGAAGAACGAGGTGACGATGCGCGTAGGAAACGGATCAAAGGTTGATGTGATCGCGGTCGGCACGCTACCTCTTCATCTACCATCGGGATTAGTTTTATACTTAAATAATTGTTATTTGGTGCCTGCGTTGAGCATGAACATTATATCGGGATCTTGTTTATTGCGAGACGGTTACTTGTTTAAATCCGAGAATAATGGTTGTTCGATTTATATGAGTAATATGTTTTATGCACATGCACCTTTGATAGATGGTCTATTCATATTGAATCTCGATAGTGGAAATACACATATTAATAACATTGAAGCTAAACGTTTGAAATCAAGCGATAACTTAACCTATATGTGGCACTGTCGTCTTGGTCACATTGGAGTGAAGCGTATGAAGAAACTCCATTCCGATGGACTTCTTGAATCACTTGATTTTGAATCACTTGAAAGATGCGAAGCATGTCTGATGGGTAAAATGACTAAGACTCCATTTTCTGGTATGATGGAGCGAGCTACGGACTTATTGGAAATCATACATACCGATGTGTGTGGTCCAATGAGTGTAGCATCGCGCGGTGGTTATCGTTATGTTCTTACCTTCACGGATGACTTGAGTAGATATGGGTATATCTATTTCATGAAACATAAGTCCGAAACTTTCGAGAAGTTTAAGGAGTTTCAAAGTGAGGTAGAGAATCAACGTAACAAGAAGATTAAATTTCTACGTTCTGATCGTGGAGGTGAATATCTAAGTTACGAGTTTGGCGAGCATTTGAAGAAATGTGGAATACTTTCGCAGTTGACACCGCCGGGAACACCACAGCGTAATGGTGTGTCTGAACGTCGTAATCGAACTCTCTTAGATATGGTTCGTTCTATGATGTCACTTACAAATTTACCGCTATCATTTTGGGGTTATGCATTAGAAACAGCCGCATTCACTTTAAATAGGGCACCATCTAAATCCGTTGAAACGACACCGTATGAATTATGGTTTGGGAAGAAACCTAAATTGTCGTTCCTTAAAATTTGGGGGGTGCGAAGCCTATGTAAAGAAGTTACAGCCGGACAAGCTTGAACCCAAAGCGGAAAAATGCGTCTTCATAGGATACCCGAAGGAAACTATTGGGTATACCTTCTATCATAGATCCGAAGGCAAAATCTTTGTTGCCAAGAATGGATCCTTTCTAGAGAAGGAATTTCTCTCGAAAGAAGTGACTGGAAGGAAAGTAGAACTCGACGAGGTTGTCGAACCTTCTCTCGAAATTGCGAGTAGCGCAGCACCGGAAGAAGTTCCTGTGGTGCCTGCACCAATGAGGGAGGAAGCTAATGATAGTGATCATGAAACTTCGGTTGAGGTTGCTACAGAGCCTCGGAGGTCAACGAGAACTCGTACCACTCCAGATTGGTATGATTCCGTTATGAATGTCATGTTGGTGGACAACACCGATGATCCCGAGACATATGAGGAAGCGATGATGAGCCCAGATTCCAATAAATGGCAAGAAGCCATGAAATCCGAGATTGGATCCATGTACGAAAACCAAGTATGGACTTTGGTGGACTTACCGGATGGCCGGAAGGCTGTCGAGAACAAATGGATTTTCAAGAAGAAAACAGATGCTGATGGTAATGTTACTGTCTATAAAGCTCGACTTGTCGCAAAAGGGTTTCGACAAATTCAAGGAGTTGACTACGATGAGACTTTCTCACCGGTAGCGAAGCTAAAGTCTGTGAGGATTATGTTAGCAATCGCTGCATATTATGATTATGAGATATGGCAGATGGATGTCAAAACAGCATTCCTCAATGGAGACATTGATGAAGAGTTGTATATGATACAACCCAAAGGTTTTGTCGATCCTAAAGATGCTAACAAGGTATGCAAGCTTCAACGGTCCATCTATGGATTGAAGCAGGCATCCCGAAGTTGGAATCAACGTTTTGATAAGGTAATCAAAAGTTTTGGTTTTATACAAACTTATGGAGAAGCTTGTATTTACAAGAAAGTGAGTGGGAGCTCTGTAGCGTTCTTAATACTATATGTGGATGACATATTATTGATTGGGAATGATGTAGACCTTCTTAATAGTGTCAAAGAATATTTGAATAATAGTTTTTCAATGAAGGATCTTGGCGAAGCAGCTTACATATTAGGCATAACGATTTATAGAGATAGATCGAAACGCCAAATATCATTGTCACAAAGTACATATTTGGACAAAGTTCTAAAGAAGTTTGGAATGGAAGAAAGCAAGAAAGGGTTCTTGCCCATGTTGCCCAATACGACCTTGAGTAAAACTCAAAGTCCGACATCGGCAGAAGATAGAGAAAGGATGAGTAAGACTCCCTATGCCTCAGCCATAGGATCTCTAATGTATGCCATGCTATGTACTAGACCCGACATCGCATATGCTGTTAGTCTAACTAGCAGATATCAAAGTGATCCAGGAGTGGATCATTGGACAGCGGTCAAAAACATCCTTAAGTACTTGAGAAGAACTAAGGATATGGTTCTTTCTTATGGAGGTGATGAACAGCTCGTTGTTAATGGTTACACCGATGCTAGTTGGAACACCGATCCGGATGATTCTAAATCACAATCTGGATACGTATTTATTTTGAATGGTGCAGCAGTTAGCTGGAGGAGTGCAAAGCAAAGCGTTGTGGCGAGATCTTCAACTGAATCGGAATACATGGCTGCTTCGGAGGCTTCACAAGAAGCGATATGGATGAAAGAGTTCATTACAGAGCTGGGTGTGGTTCCTAGTGCGCTGGACCCAATGTCTATCTACTGTGATAACATGGGCGCCATAGCCAATGCGCAAGAACCAAGGTCACACAAGAAGCTGAAGCATATCAAGCTGCGTTTTCACGCTATTCGAGAACATATCCAGGATGGGGATATAAAGATTTGCAAAGTACACACAGATCTGAATGTGGCGGATCCGTTGACTAAACCTCTCCCGAGGGCAAAACATGACCAACACCAAACTGCCATGGGTGTTCGGTATATTACCATGTAATCTAGATTAGATGACTCTAGTGCAAGTGGGAGACTGTTGGAGATATGCCCTAGAGGCAATAATAAATATAGTTATTATTATATATCTTTGTGTTTATGATAAATGTTTGCATTCATGCTATAATAGTATTAACAAGGAAACCATTAATACTTGTGTGATTTGTAAACTTAATTTGAAGTCCCTAGTATAGCCTCTATACTTCACTAGCTTGTTGGTTGATTGATGATGTGGTTTCTTTGTCATGAACATTGAGATGTTATCAACAACAAGATCATATCGTTAGGAGAATGATATGGTGGACATACTCCTATAGACAAGCGTAGCATAAAGATCAAGTCATTTCAATAGTTCAATTGCTATATGCTTTCTGATACATAGTAACCTAATTCCTTCGACCATGAGATCATGCATATCACCTTTACCAGATGGATGCTTTGATATCATCAAACACCACACCGTAACAGGGTGGCTATAAAGGTGGCATTGAGTGTTCGGAAAGTATTGGTTGAAACACATGGATCAAGAGTGGGATTTGTCCATCCACATGACGGATAGATATTCTCTGGGCCCTCTCGGTGAAATGTCATCCAATTAGCTTGCAAGCATGTGACTTGGTCACAAGGGATCACATATCACGGGAACGAGAAAAGAGTACTTATCAGTAACGAGGTTGAACTAGGTATGCAGAGATACCGACGATCATAACCTCGGATAAGTAACATATCGTGAGACAAAGGGAAATTGGTATCGTATGTAAGTGGTTCATTCGATCGCAAAGTAATCGTAGAAATATGTGGGAGCCATATGAATTTCCAGATTCCTCTATTGGTTATTGTTCGGAGAAGTGTCTCGATCATGTCCGCATAATTCACGAACCGTAGGGAGACACACTTAAGGATTCGACGTTGTTTGAGTAGTTATGGTATTATGAGAAAGAGACCGAATGTTGTTCGGAGTCTCGGATGGGATCCGGGATATCACGAGGTGATCCGGAATGGTCCGGAGAATAAGATTCATATAAGGAAAGTCCCGTTTCGGAGTTCGGGAATGGTTCCGGTGTTTTCATCGGGAACATTCTAGAAGGTCCCGGAATGTCCGGCACTCCGGGGGGGAAGGGGTACATGAATGTGTCATTGCATGTTGGAATGATTGCATCATGTACTAAGTGTTCTCGCTGTCCGAAATAAAGGGTTAATTCAAATCCTAATTGGAAAAGTCAAACTGCCAGTTTTCGGTCAAACTGCCAGTTTCGGAAAGTGGAGAAAGAGGAGGAGAGGTGGAGGCCGAGTTGGAGGAGGGTTCCTCCCCTTGGCCGGCGCACCTCCCAAGGCCGAGTTGGGGAGGAACTCCTCCCCTTGGCCGCCGGCCCTCCCACCTATAAAGGGAGGGGCAGGGCTCCCCTCTCTAGACACACTAGTTCCTACCCCTCTAAACTAAACCCTAGATCTAAACCCCGGTTTAGAGCTATTTTGGTTTAGAGCCTTCTAATTGGTTTAGAGCCCTCTAATTGGTGTGTCTAATTACTAGACCACTAATAGCCTCTCTCATAAGCTCCACCATACTCGCACCGGCTTAAGGCGAAGCCCTGCGGGATCTCCCCTCTACCTCCGGTACCACGCCGTTGTGCTGCCGGAATCGCGAGGAGAGTGCTACAACCTCCGCTGCCTGCTGGAACAAGGGAGAGGAAGGTCTTCGTCGAGTACCGAACGTGTGACCGACTGCGGGAGCGCTGCTGGAACGTGGCGCTGGAAGGATCGTCTACGCGATCTTGAGATCGGAAAGAGTACGACTACATCACCCACGAGAATCTGCTCTCGTTAAACACTTTGGAATCTTCGAGGGTGAGTTATTCCATCGACTCGTTGCTACAATCTAGTAGATAGATCTTGGCTTGTTTGTTTGTATGCGATAGAAAATTTTTGTTTTCCATGCTACGAACCCCTACACATGGATCCACCAGTGTCATTGCATGTGTGTTCTTTTGATAAACCACCACTAGAGTCATTGCATGTGTGTTCTTTTCATAAACCACTTGGATCCACCAGTTTCATTGCATGTGTGTCCTTTTCATAAACCACAACTAGAGTCATTGCATGTTTATTCTTTTTCTAAACCACCACTAGAGTCATTGCATGTGTGTTATTCATAAACCACTAGAATCCACCAGTGTCATTGCATGTGTTTTATTTTAATAAACCACATGGATCCACTTGTGTCCTTTGCATGTGTGTTCTTTTCATAAACCACCAGTGTCCTTGCATGTGTGTTCCTTTCCTAAACCACATGGATCCACTAGTGTCATTGCATGTCATTGCATGTGTGTTCTTTTCGTAAACAACCACTAGAGTCATTGCATGTGTGTTGTTTTCATAAACCACTTGGATCCACCAGTGTCATTGCATGTGTGTTCTTTCATAAACCACAACCAGAGTCATTGCATGTTTGTTCTTTTCATAAACCAAATGGATCCACCAGTGTCATTGCATATGTGTTCTTTTCCATAACCACCACTAGTGTCATTGCATGTGTGTTATTTTCCTAAACCACATGGATCCACCAGTGTCATTTGCATGTGTGTTGTTTTCATAAACCACCACCAGTGTCATTGCTTGTGTGTTCCTTTCCTAAACCACATGGATCCACTAGTGTCATTGCATTTCATTGCATGTGTGTTCTTTTCCAAAACCACCACTAGAGTCATTGCATGTGTGTTCTTTTCATAAACGACTTGGATCCACTTGTGTGCATGTGTGTTCTTTTCATAAACCACTTGGATCCACCAGTTTCATTGCATGTGTGTTCTTTTCATAAACCACAAATAGAGTCATTGCATTTTTGTTCTTTTCCTAAACCACCACTAGAGGCATTGCATGTGTGTTATTTTACTAAACCACCACTAGTGTCATTGCATGCGTGTCCTTTTCATAAACCACAACTAGAGTCATTGGTTGTTTGTTCTTTTCCTAAAACACCACTAGAGTAACTGCATGTGTGTTTTCCTTTCATATACCACTTGGATCCACCAGTCTCATTGCATGTGTGTCCTTTTCGCAAACCACAACTAGAGTCATTGCATGTTTGTTCTTTTCATAAACCACATGGATCCACCAGTGTCATTGCATGTGTGTTCTTTTGATAAACCACCACTAGAGTCATTGCATGTGTGTTCTTTTCATAAACCACTTGGATCCACAAGTTTCATTGCATGTGTGTCCTTTTCATAAACCACAACTAGAGTCATTGCATGTTTGTTCTTTTCCTAAACCACCACTAGAGTCATTGCATGTGTGTTATTCATAAACAACTAGAATCCACCAGTGTCATTGCATGTGTGTCCTTTTCATAAACCACAACTAGAGCCACTTCATGTGTGTTCTTTTCCAAAACCACCACTAGTCTCATTGCATGTGTGTTATTTTAATAAACCACATGGATCTACTTGTGTCCTTTGCATGTGTGTTATTTTCATGAACCACCGGTGTCCTTGCATGTGTGTTCCTTTCCTAAACCACATGGATCCACCAGTGTCATTGCATGTCATTGCATGTGTGTTCTTTTCCTAAACAACCACTAGAGTCATTGCATGTGTGTTGTTTTCATAAACCACTTGGATCCACCAGTGTCATTGCATGTGTGTTCTTTTCATAAACCACAACCAGAGTCATTGCATGTTTGTTCTTTTCATAAACAAAATGGATCCACCAGTGTCATTGCATCTGTGTTCTTTTCCTAAACCACCACTAGTGTCATTGCATGTGTGTTCTTTTCCTAAACCACATGGATCCACCAGTGTCATATGCATGTGTGTTCTTTTCATAAACCACCACCAGTGTCATTGCATGTGTGTTCCTTTCCTAAACCACATGGATCCACTAGTGTCATTGCATTTCATTGCATGTGTGTTCTTTTCCAAAACCACCACTAGAGTCATTGCATGTGTGTTCTTTTCATAAACCACTTGGATCCGCTAGTGTCATTACACGTGTGTCCTTTTCATAAACCACAACTAGAGTCATTGCATGTTTGTTCTTTTCCTAAACCACCAATACAGTCATTACATGTGTGTTATTTTCATAAACCACTTTGATCCACCAGTGTCATTGCATGTGTGTTTTTTCATAAACCACAACTAGAGTCATTGCATGTGTGTTCTTTTCCTAAACCACCACTAGAGTCAGTGCATGTGTATTATTTTACTAAACCACCAATAGTGTAATTGCATGTGTGTCCTTTTCAAAAACCACAACTAAAGTCATTACATGGTTTTTCTTTTCCTAAACCACCACTAGAGTCACTGCATGTGTGTTGCTTTCATAAACCACTTTGATCCACCAGTGTCATTGCATGTGTGTCCTTTTCATAAACCACAACTAGAGTCATTGCATGTTTGTTCTTTTCAAAAACCACATGGGTCTACTAGAGTCATTGCATGTGTGTCCTTTTCATAAACCACAACTAAAGTCATTACATGGTTTTTCTTCTCCTAAACCACCACTAGAGTCACTGCATGTGTGTTGCTTTCATAAACCACTTTGATCCACCAGTGTCATTGCATGTCTGTCCTTTTCATAAACCACAACTAGAGTAACTGCATGTTTGTTCTCTTCATAAACCACTTGAATCCACCAGAGTCATTGCATGTCATTGCATGTGTGTTCTTTTCATAAACCACTTGGATCTACTAGTGTCATTGCATGTGTGTTCTTTTCATAAACCACAACTAGAGTCACTTCATGTTTATTCTTTTCATAAACCACATGGATCAACCAGTCTCATTGCATGTGTGTTATTTTCCTAAACCACAACTAGTGTCATTGTATGTGTGTTATTTTACTAAACCACATGGATCCACCAGTGTCATTTGCATGTGTGTTCTTTTCGTAAACCACAACTTTCATTGCATGTGTGTTCCTTTCCTAAACCACATGGATCCACTAGTGGCATTGCATTTCATTGCATGTGTGCTCTTTTCCTAAACCCCCACTAGAGTCATTGCATGTGTGTTCTTTTCATAAACCACTTGGATCCACCAGTGTCATTGCATGTGTGTCCTTTTCATAAACCACAACTAGAGTCATTGCATGTTTTTTCTTTTCCTAAACCACCACTAAAGTCATTGCATGTGTGTTCTTTGCATAAACCACTTGGATCCACCAGTGTCATTGCATGTGTGTTCTTTTCATAAACAACAACTAGAGTCATTGCATGTGTGTTCTTTTCCTAAACCACCACTAGAGTCATTGCATGTGTGTTATTTTACTCAACCACCACTACTGTCATTGCATGTGTGTCCTTTTCATAAACCACAACTAGAGTCATTAGATGTTTGTTCTTTTCCTAAACCACCCCTAGAGTCACTGCATGTGTGTTCCTTTCATAAACCATTTTGATCCACCAGAGTCATTGCATGTGTGTCCTTTTCATAAACCACAACTAGAGTCATTGCATGTTTGTTCTTTTCATAAACCACCACTAGAGTCATTGCATGTGTGTTCTTTACATAAACCACTTGGATCCACCAGTTGCATTGCATGTGTGTCCTTTTCATAAACCACATGGATCCACCTGTGTCATTTGCATGTGTGTTCTTTTCATAAACCACCAGTGTTATTGCATATGGGTTCCTTTCCTAAACCACATGGATCCACCAGTGTCATTGTATTTCATTGCGTGCGTTTTCTTTTCCTAAACCACCAGTAGAGTCATTGCAGGTGTGTTCTTTTCATAAACCACTTGGATGCACCAGTGTCATTGCATGTGTGTCCTTTTCATAAACCACAACTAGTGTCATTGCATGTTTATTCTTTTCCTGACCACCACTAGAGTCATTGGGTGTGAGTTCTTTTCATAAACCACTTGGATCCACCAGTTTCATTGCATGTGTGTTCTTTTCATAAACCCCAACTAGAGTCATTAGATGTTTGTTCTTTTCCTAAACCACCACTAGAGTCATTACATGTGTGTTATTTTACTAAACCACCACTAGTGTCATTTGCATGTGTGTTCTTTTCATAAACCACCACGAGTGTCATTGCATGTGTGTTCTTTTGATAAACCACCACTAGAGTCATTGCATATGTGTTCTTTTCATAAACCACCACGAGTGTCATTGCATGTGTGTTCTTTTGATAAACCACCACTAGAGTAATTGCATGTGTGTTTTCCTTTCATATACCACTTGGATCCACCAGTATCATTGCATGTGTGTCCTTTTCGCAAACCACGACTAGAGTCATTGCATGTTTGTTCTTTTTATAACCACATGGATCCACCAGTGTCATTGCATGTGTGTTCTTTTGATAAACCACCACTAGAGCCATTGCATGTGTGTTCTTTGCACAAACCACTTGGATCCACCAGTTTCATTGCCTGTGTGTCCTTTTCATAAACCACAACTAGAGTCATTGCAGGTTTGTTCTTTTCCTAAACCACCACTAGAGTCATTGCATGTGTGTTATTCATAAACCACTAGAATCCACCAGTGTCATTGCATGTGTGTCCTTTTCATAAACCACAACTAGAGCCACTTCATGTGTGTCCTTTTCCAAAACCACCACTAGTGTCATTGCATGTGTGTTATTTTAATAAACCACATGGATCTACTTGTGTCCTTTGGATGTGTGTTCTTTTCATAAACCACCAGTGTCCTTGCATGTGTGTTCCTTTCCTAAACCACATGGATCCACCAGTGTCATTGCATGTGTGTTCTTTTCCTAAACAACCACTAGAGTCATTGCATGTGTGTTGTTTTCATAAACCACTTGGATCCACCAGTGTCATTGCATGTGTGTTCTTTTCATAAACCACAACCAGAATCATTGCATGTTTGTTCTTTTCATAAACCAAATGGATCCACCAGTGTCATTGCATCTGTGTTCTTTTCCTAAACCACCACTAGTGTCATTGCATGTGTGTTATTTTCCTAAACCACATGGATCCACCAGTGTCATTTGCATGTGTGTTCTTTTCATAAACCACCCCTAGTGTCATTGCATGTGTGTTCCTTTCCTAAACCACATGGATCCACTAGTGTCATTGCATTTCATTGCATGTGTGTTGTTTTCCAAAACCACCACTAGAGTCATTGCATGTGTGTTCTTTTCATAAACCACTTGGATCCACTAGAGTCATTGCATGTGTGTCCTTTTCATAAACCACAACTAGAGTCATTGCATGTTTGTTCTTTTCCTAAACCACCAATACAGTCATTGCATGTGTGTTATTTTCATAAACCACTTGGATCCACCAGTGTCATTGCATGTGTGTTTTTTCATAAACCACAACTAGAGTCATTGCATGTGTGTTCTTTTCCTAAACCACCACTAGAGCCAGTGCATGTGTATTATTTTACTAAACCACCAATAGTGTCATTGCATGTGTGTTCTTTTCAAAAACCACAACTAAAGTCATTACATGGTTTTTCTTCTCCTAAACCACCACTAGAGTCACTGCATGTGTGTTGCTTTCATAAACCACTTTGATCCACCAGTGTCATTGCATGTGTGTCCTTTTCATTAACCACAACTAGAGTCATTGCATGTTTGTTCTTTTCATAAACCAGATGGGTCCACCAGGGTCATTGCATGTGTGTTCTTTTGATAAACCACCAGTAGAGTCATTGCATGTGTGTTCTTTTCATAAACCACTTGGATCCACGAGTTTCATTGCATGTGTGTCCTTTTCATAAACCACAACTAGGGTTATTGCATGTTTGTTCTTTTCCTAAACCACCACTAGAGTCATTGCATGTTGTTCTTTTCATAAACCACTTGAATCCACTAGTGTCATTGCATGTCTGTCCTTTTCATAAACCACAAGTAGAGTAACTACATGTTTGTTCTTTTCATAAACCACTTGGATCCACTAGTGTCATTGCATGTGTGTTCCTTTACTAAACCACGTGGATGCACCGGTGTCATTGTATGTGTGTTCTTTTCCTAAACCACCACTAGAGTCATTGCATGTGGTTCTTTTCATAAACCACTTGGATCCACTAGTGTCATTGCATGTGTGTCCTTTTCATAAACCAAAACTAGAGTCAGTGCATGTTTGTTCTTTTCATAAACCACATGGATCCACTAGTGCCAAAACTAGAGTCATTGCATGTTTGTTCTTTTCCAAAAACACCACTAGAGTCATTGGATGTGTGTTATTTTCATAAACCACTTGGATCCACCAGTTTCATTGCATGTGTGTTCTTTTCATAAACCAAAACTAGAGTTATTGTATGTGTGTTATTTTTTCCTAAACCACCACTAGTGTCATTACATGTGTGTTATTTTACTAAACCACATGGATCCACCAGTATTTGCATGTTTGTTCATTTAATAAACCACCACTACTGTCATTGCATGTGTGTTCCTTTACTAAACCACGTGGATCCACCAGTGTCATTGCATGTGTGTTCTTTTCCTAAACCACCAATAGAGTCATTGCATGTGGTTCTTTTCATAAACCACTTGGATCCACTAGTGTCATTGCATGTGTGTCCTTTTCATAAACCACAACCAGAGTCATTGCAAGCAAGTTCTTTTCATAAACCACATGGATCCACTAGTGTCATTGCATGTGTGTTCTTTTCATAAACCACCACTAGAGTCATTGCATGTGTGTTCTTTTCATAAACCACTTGGATCCACCAGTGTCATTGCATGTGTGTCCTTTTCATAAACCACAACTATAGTCATTGCATGTTTGTTCTTTTCCTAAACCACGACTAGAGTCATTGCATTTGTGTTCATTTAATAAACCACTTGGATCCACCAGTGTCATTGCATGTGTGTCCTTTTCATAAACCACCACTAGAATCATTGCATGTTTATTATTTTCGTAAACCACCACTAGAGTCATTGCATGTGTGTTCTTTTCATAAATCACCACTAGAGTCATTGCATGTGTGTTATTTTCATAAACCCCTTGGATCCACCAGTGTCGTTGCATGCGTGTCCTTTTCATAAACCACTACTAGAGTCATTGCATGTCTGTTCTTTTCATAAACCACTTGGATCCACCAGAGTCATTGCATGTGTGTTCTTTTTCATAAACCACAAGTAGAGTCATTGCATGTTTTTCCTTTTCATAAACCACATGGATCCACCAGTGTCATTGCATGTGTGTTCTTTTCCTAAACCACCACTAGAGTCATTGCATGTGTGTTATTTTACTAAACCACCACTAGTGTCATTGCATGTGTGTATTTTTCATAAACCACAACTAGAGTCATTGCATATTTGTTATTTTCCTAAACAACCACTAGAGTCACTACATGTGTGCTCCTTTCATAAACCACTTGGATCCACCAGTGTCATTGCATGTGTGTCCTTTTCATAAACCACAACTAGAGTCAGTGCATGTTTGTTCTTTTCATAAACCACATGGATCCACCAGTGCCATTGCATGTGTGTTCTTTTCATAAACCACCTCTAGAGTCATTGCATAGTGTTCTTTTCATAAACCACTTGAAAGCACTCGTTTCATTGCATGTGTGTCCTTTTCATAAACCACAACTAGAGTCATGGCATGTTTTTTCTTTTCCTAAACCACCACTAGAGTCATTGCATGTGTGTTTTTTCATAAACCACTTGAATCCACCATTGTCATTGCATTGTTTCTTTTTCATAAACCACAATTAGAGTCACTGCATGTTTGTTCTTTTCATAAACCACTAGGATCCACCAGAGTCATTGCATGTGTGTTCTTTTCATAAACCATAACTAGAGTCATTGCATGTTTACTCTTTTCATAAACCACATGGATCTACCAGTGTTATTACATGTGTGTTCTTTACATAAACCAATGCTAGCTATGATGCACGAGAGCTGGCTTCTGCCACTTCCAGGCATGGTTCCTGGTTCACCTCCTTTTCACAAACACAGTGAAAATATGGTTATGTTCCTTTTCTTGTAATGCCATTATGCTTGTGTTATTGATCTGGCAATTTTATGCTGATTTTGTCACCCAATCCGCATTTATGTATCTACATACAAACATATTTGTTCACATGAATTGAATAGAAAACAATATCTTCTTTGGATCGACTAACACAAGGAGACATGCAAATATTTATTTATTTTTGAAACAAGGCAAAACATTTGCCATTTTCATTGATAAAGAGGGACATGCAATTCAATTACATTACGATAGCTACTCGTACAAGTCATAGAATGGTACGGATTGCCATAGGAAATCATCACCTCCAACATCTTGTTCTACAGAAGGCAGTATTACCAGATCCAAAACCTTCTTTTCTTTGGGACAACAATATCAAGTGAAGGATTTCGAGTCTAAACGCAATGTAGTGTAGGTTCTTCGGGACAACCTCCAGCTGCGTTAGTCTCCACAAAAGGTACATCAGCGCTATGGCAGACATCGTTGGAAATGCAAGATGAAGCTGTTATTATACTCCTATCAGGACCACAGATTAGGGGTAGAAATTCAAGCTCCAAAATCTAGCGTTACAAAATAGACAAGAGGTTATCCCATCTGGAAAATTCATAGATAATTCATAGTGCAATTTAAGCGTATTACATGATCCTTAGATCTTAGTACATCCAGTCTTTTTATTGGTGGAACGAAATTTGTTGGTACTTTTATTTCTGCGAAGAACCTACAAAACATAGCCAAGTCAGACATCTGAATATATCTAACTTTTCTATAGTCTATAATATATGGGAAGATATCTTTGCATAACACTCACTTATCAAACTGTCTACGCATATCTTCCTGCTCCTTGGAAATGTGAAGTCGATGTTTTATAGGCACTACTGCAAAATAGGCTATCAGTGACAGGCTCAAAAGGCACATTCGTGATGGACAAAGCACCTGTCACTGATAACTAGTCACTGGTACGAGATTACTAGTGACAGGCAAGTGCCTGTCACTAGTATGTGTACCAGTGACAATCATTTACTTGTGCCTGTCACTAGTATGTATGTAATAGTGACAGACAAAACAGATGCATGTCACTAGTTGTGATCAAAGACAACAACCCTCTAGGTTTTGTAGTGACAGACCTGTTGAAAGCCCGTCACTGGTTCGAATTTCGGCAATAAAAAAATTAATCCGTCTTTGACAAATATTCTAGATAGCACAATAAAATATTATAATAAAATTTAATGCATTTTTCAAGAATATTTCAAATAGCACAATAAGATGTTGTAACAAATGATACATTCACATAACCGATAATAACTTGCAATGTATCATCGACAAAATATTTACACACATAATAACTTACAATCTATCATGGACAAAAAATTGCCATAAAAACCTTCCGATAACAAAGTTAATCAACATAATTCATAGAAAAATCTGAATGAATTATCTATAGCGTTTCTGGCTGTATAGCTGATCATAGGACGCTTGTTAAACTGGTGCTCCAGATCTCCGTCAACTTATCTCAAAAAATAAAAGATCTTGATCGACTGGATATCTCCCAGCTACAAACCTGAAAGCATGCTTCAAGGGTAAAAAGAAGATATAAATTTTAAAATTGGCACCAAGCTAGCAAAATTGATTCCCTGCCTGAGCTTGCACCTAGCTACCTAGGTTTGGTTTTACCGGAAGGCTAGCTTGTAGCTCATGTTTCTCATTTGCCAAGTAACTAGAAGTTATATCAGAAAGTAGTGACTGTTACGCGGCATGCAACGATCAACCAAGTTGTTGAATCATCCAAACAGACTAACAGAAAAAGATGCACTTGCTACTAGGTAAATAGGCTCGTAATGCTCACAGTACAATTGTTAAAAACACCAATTTTAATTTATAATAAAGAAGACTAGACATTATCCATTATACCTGACTAGCAGAAGTGTCCATGCGTTACACCAGATCTATAATTGATAAATAGAGAAATAAAATAAATATACGTTGGACCGTTTATACATTTATAATTTAATATAAAAGTCGCATTGAGGTTTTACCCTTGTTTCTTTTAAAAAGAAAAGGTAAACTGATAATACCTAAATACCAACTCGTATATTTTATGCCAACTAAAACAATGGAATCCATATTCTACCGAAGCAAATATACCTGCACATAGAAGAAGGGCACAGTACCTCGGCAGAATGAATTATTTCAGACTTTGTCCACATCCTTGTTACGTAACTCTTACTAACACACCAGACAAGCTTGAATAATCACTGGGTCAGAAAATCAAGAAGTCTGTAATGAGACAAAAGATCATGAAAAGAAGGTGGTGAATCGAATCATTCCTATAGCACCAAATTTTGTAGATTGATGGAAAAAATCACCCCCAATCGTACTTCAAGATATTACTAGCTGCATGCCACACGTCGCTACATGTGGCCCGTCAAATCTGTTTTGTTACACGTCTGTTGTAACTTGCTAGTCAATCAATCAATATTTGGAATAGATTTGTCTTCTCGCGCAGCACCTGTGTGCGTCTACAGGCCATGAACAACTTTAGTGTCATGATCATGTTTAATTATATCGGCAGTTCCAAATATCAAGTTGGGCCTTGAATGTTTAAAGGTTTTTCAACAGATAGTTCCTTTCATATCGATCATCAAGTAAGATCCAAATATATTGCATGGGCTGATTAATCTCGAAGGTTCCCACAAAAATAAAAAGTAGAAGGAGAATAAACTTGAAACTAAAAGAGCTGGAGTACGTAGGATCGAAGCAGCATCATAGGCAGCTCGCCCCAATGTAGTTTCACCGTGACACTATAGGCAATTACACTCTTTAGAATAGAGCCAATATCGCAAAGCATGAGATATATTCTGTATATATAAGGAGATGGATTAAAAAAGTTACCACTGAGTTCTCTGTAGTATTTTACATTCTAGTAGTAATTTTGGTACTTGCCAATGGCACTACACCACTGCAATCTGCTACAAATAGGCACTCGCAATATGTATTCCTGATGTATAAATATTCTTGAATTACTGAGAGTGATCAACATCAGCTATTAAGATCAGTGTAATCACTTTCAATTAATCTAGAACTAAATTCTGTGTACACTAAATTTAAGAACATGATCTTGAGGGTTTCAGTAAAGAAAAACTTAAAAGACAGATAAACTATTTTGCCAGAGCCTGATCCATAACACATACATATGCATAAAATCCACTGGTTAAATGTTGTTGAGAGGGCATCGGCAATCACTTACTACGGATGCGGGTGGGCGTCGATGGACAAGTTGTACACCGTGTCGCCTGCCCAGCAGCTTCCTGCCCAATAGCCTAGAGGTCTCTCCTTGAAGAACACAACGATGGGGAAAACGGAGATGCGGAGCTTGGACGCGGCAGGGAGTCGTGACGCGCTCGGAGTCGAGGCGGGCGATGGCCATGGCCGACAGGAACGGGCGCGCTGGACTAGCGCTACTCGGCTTGGGGATGTAGGCGACAAGCTCTGGGTCGGGGTTGTTAGGGACCTCCACGTCACTACGTGCAGGAGATGAGGAAGACGGGCATGCACAGGGTTAGAGGACATGGAGACGGAGTGAAGGCGCGGCGATCGTCGAGGTAGAAGCCCAAACCGGTGCAGGCGCGGTCATCATGCTGAAACATGGCGAGACGGAGCAGAGCCACGGGATCGACGTCGGCGGGAGGACGGCGACATCTAAGTGGGGAGGGAGGGCGCTCGACGGCGCTGCAGACCCGGGTCGCATGCGGTGGTTCTTAGCGAAGGGAGAAGAAGACTGGGTAGGTGGATAAGATCGTGCGGTGGTGTGTGTGCGTTGGTGTCGCGTGCCTGAGGTTAGGGTTTGTTGCCGGCTTTGGGTTGGGCCAGGCTGGGGATCGTACGTAAATAACTTTGAGGCAAATATATGAGCATAAAAATAAAGTATCACTTATTAAAGAGGGAACAAATTTACTAATAAATAAAATAAGGTTTTAACAATATACTTTTGTAGGAAAAATATGCAAGACGATGTTATAATGATACATCAAAACAACATGCAAAATCTAATTTCAAATATTTTCCTCGTCGTTATAGATCGAGTGACTCCGTGGGTGGGCCGGCCCAGCGGAGGAGGCGCAAGGGGGAGTGTGTGACTGGATGGACCGGTCTAGTGCAGAAGACGTGGTGGCACCGCTTTGGTCGGAAAAAAAGTCCATAGTTACTAGTGACAAGCATATTTTAAAGCTGTCACTAATCATAGCATTACCAATGGTCGTGTAAAGATGCCTGTCACTAAGTAATTTTTTTCATTCAGCCTATCCCTAAAAAAATACTAGTGACAGTCACTTTTATAAGCCTGTCACTAGTGTTTTATACTAGTGATAGGCTTTTTCTTGTCTGTCGCTAGTAATACTTACTAGTGACAGGCACAATTTTGCCTGTCACTAACCACTTGGTGGCTATAAGCATTTCTGCAGTAGTGAGGGTACATCCATCTATACTATACTGTACCTTTAAGTACTTTCTTGTCAGGTACATCAACAGCCAAATGCTTCATAGTATCAAAGAATGATGGGGAATATATCAGGTCAAAAGCTTGCACAGGATCTCTCCCAAGTCCTTTTTAAAATGTTTTCTAACTCTTCTGTCTCGAGCTTTACTATAGATTTACCTAAAGAACATATCTACCCAAATCTACAAGCACCTCATAAATCTAGATGGTTACAAGCTTTAACTATTTTTAGGAGAGGTGCAGAACAAACCAAAGCCAAGAAGAATGTCCAGTGCCTGAATATAGCAGGAAAAGTGTGGGTATCGCCTAGCTAACCGCTCACTGGTGCGTCTCGTGAAGAACGGCGCGGCCAATGGTGGTAGACTGACATTGTTAATAGAAATGCATCGAGACGTTTTTTAAGGCGTGGAGAAGTTTGCGGCCTAGTTCTAATCCGGTGCATCTCCCATAAGAACGGCACAGACTTTTAAGAGATAGGGGTTGGTCGCTCGATTGAGGGCGCGCTTAGGAAAGTTTGGGGTCTCGGTGGAAAGTTTTGGTGGGCGAGGGTGTTTGTCAACAATTTTCACAGAAATATCTATGAATATTTTATTGGATTTTCCAGTTCTCAAGAGTCACCTCTCTTGCCATTGGATTTACCTCACGATTCATGCAATGTGAGGGTTACACATTTGTTGCAACTAGGTTATAACTAGGAATTTAATGAGTTGCAACTACTAGGTTACAACTGAGAATTAACACAATTAGTAGGGTGACGTCAGCGCCTTAACATAATAAGTTCTCAGGCGCCTGGGATCTAGGCGCTCATATTTTATATTTTTTTATTCCTTTTTGACGTCTTTATTTCGAATTCGATCGAGCCCTAGCATATACCTTGGGATTTTAACTATCGAGCCCAAAAAATTAGCACATTCAGTCTCATTATAGCCCAAGACCTTCTAATTTTGTCATGTTTTGGGTCATTTGGCCATGGAAAATAGCTTAGTTATATTGGGCGAGAGCCCATGAAAAATATCCCATGGATAATAGCCCATCAATCCTTGCTTGGCCTATTTTTCTTGAATTCAGCCTTTTTTGGGCACTGTCCACCCACCACTAAAAAACTCCACCTATCCATATTTTTTATGTACTACCTACTATATTATGTATAACATATTTTAGTTGAGCTGCTAGCAATCACACATAGCAGATGGACAAGCAATTTTCTAAGAAGAAAAATAAATAAGTTATATACGATGTTAGTATACATTTTTTTACGTTTTATAAAAGCATAAAAATTTTCTTATATAGTGGAAAGGCATGCAGTTTATCTATAGAAATATTTCTATACTGAGAGCCTGACATGACCGACCCACCTGCCTGCAGCTAGCGCCATCAACCTTACCATACAAGAGGTCAAGTTTAACAAGCGGATTTAAAAAGTACTTGTACAACAGTCATGACCGGAAAAAAGAACACCAAGATAGAAACGTTTCTTGTCCAGAGGGGCTGACAAGTGGGCCCCAGTAGCAACACCATACACGACTTCCGCATCGAACAACGTTACCAAGGTTAAACCGGCGGAGCGGACCAAAAAAACTGTGCAACATACACACGTTTCCTCTACAGAGGAGGCGGCCATGTGGACCCAGTAGGGAGACATTATACATGTGTTGTATCGAGCAACATTGCCAAGTTCCAAACTGGGAGGCGCGAGAAGAGAAAAAAGTCTAGCATGCACATGTTTCCGACACAGAGGAGGCTGATATGTAGGGCCCACCGGCCTGTATAAACGGCTGAAGCAGCGATCCATGCTATCAAGTTCGGAACACGAAGGTGCAACCGAGGGTAAAAAATCCATCATACACACGTTTCTTCTAATCAGAGGATGACATGTGGGGCCCAGGAGGTTGATTAAATGGTAGATGCAATGAGCAGCGTTATCAAATTTGGAACAGGGTAGCACGAGCGAAGGAAAAAATTCCATCCTACACACGTTTCTTCTAATGAGAGGATGACATGTTGGTCCCAGCAGCCTGATTAAACGGTAGATGCATTGAGTAGTGCTATCAGCTACGGAAAAGGGTAGTACGAGCAAAGGAAAAAAATTCATCATACACACGATTGTTATAATGAGGGGATGACATGTGGAACCTAGTAGCCTGACTAAACAGCATACACGTCGACTAACATTATCGAGTTCAAATCAGGGAGGCGCGACCGAAAAGTATGGTCCACTAGAGACACTAACGTCTGGGACCCACACTCATTAAAAGATTTCGGTGAGGAACCGAAAATCTTGCTTCTGCCATCTGCCAGCTGAGCTACCTGCACATTTTTAGTGGTTCCGTCATAGTAGAGGGCCGTGAAGCCAGAAAAAAAGTTTTCCATCAGCCACGGTCGAGCCAAGAAATTTGTCATGGAAGACGCACCTTATACGGTGACCATCAGGCCAAGTCGTTGCAGAAGGAAACATTTCTTGTAGTGATGGTATACTTAGTCATCCGGCTGATAGCGAAGCATGGAAAGATTTTGACAAAACATGGCAAGAGTTTTCAGCTGACCCTAGAAACATAAGGCGTGTCCTTGCCACCAATGGCTTTAATCCTTATGGAACCATGAGCACGAGCTACAGTATGTGGCCTGTATTTGCTCTGACGTACAACCTTCCACCATGGGATTGTATGGATGCATCAAACTACATGCTTTGCCTTCTAATCCTTGGCAAACCTGAAGGGAATATGCCCGAGAGGCAATAATAAAGTGGCTGTTATCTTATTCCATGTTTATGATAAATGTTTATTTTACATGCTAGAATTGTATTGATCGGAAACATCAATACATGTGTGTTTAATAAACAAAAAGGGTTCCTAGTTATGCCTCTCTTATAGACTAGCTTGTTGTTTAACAAGATGATCAAGGTTTCCTGATCATGGACATTGGATGTTGTTAATAACAAGGTCACACCATTGGTGGAATGATGTGATGAACATTCATCCGAAGTATAGCATTACGATCAATGTCATTATGTTTATATTGCTATAATATCATACGGAGTAATCTTTATCCTTAGACCATGAGATCATATTAATTGCTAACACCGAAAGAGTATCTTGATAACATCAAACGTCACACCGTAACAGGGTGACTATAAAGGTGGGTTCAGTGCTACGAAGGTGTTATGTTGAGGCTCATGGATCAAGAGTGAGATTTGTCCATCCCGATGACGATAGATATACTCTGGGCCCTCTCGGTCATATCACATTGAAATAGCTTGCAAGCAAGTGATGTGATCACTAGAATGTTATATCACGGGAACGAGAAAAGAGTGCATGTCGGTAACGAGATCAAACTAGGTATGGAGATACCGATGATCGAATCTCGGACATGTAATATATCGCGGGACAAAGGGATTTAGTTACTAGCGTTAAATGTTCTCACGATCACAGAAGTCATCGTTGAATGTGTAGGAGTCAGTATGGATCTCCAGGTCCTGTTTCTGATTATTGATCTGAGAGGGGTCTCGATCATGTCTGCATTATTCGCGAACTGTAGGGTGACACACTTAAGGGATACCGACACCATTTGGAGCAAATATGTTTCAGATAAAGATTTATGAAAGCGCTGGAATTATTTCAATAGACACCGAAACTGTTTTGGGTGAAATTGCTGAAATTGGTTCTGCATGTAATATTGAAATGTTGCAGGGGGTTTTATGTGAATGTTTGTTAATTAAAGTAATTAACAAAATTCTGAATAAAAATAATAAAAGAGTTTTATTAAATGAGAGAGCATTAAATTTGGAGAAATTTAATGCATTTAAAGTGGAGACTTTAAAAGAGAATGTGAAGGGGCATTTTAATGTGGAGGGGTTATCACCACATGAATGGAGGAGGTGAAGGGTCACCTCCCCCATGCGTTGGCCATGAAGGAGGGGTACCCTCCCCTCCTCCTATAAAAGGCCACTCTCTCCTCACTTCTCATACACACCTCCTTATGAAGGATCTCTCTCCCCCTCTAGTATTATTTCCCCATGGTCTCGGATTAGCGAGATACATGTTCCCGGTGGCTTTATCTGGAAAGGAGTCGTTGCTTCCGCTGCTTTGCTGGAGCGAGGGATGGAGGTTGTCGGGGTACTGGACGTGTGTGCTATCACGGATGCACCGCTGCTTTGCGGTGCTAGACTTGGTGGTGCTGGAGCTGGATCTGATGGACGTGTTGGAGCCGGACCTGCTGGACTTCCTCACGATCTTGAGATTGGCAAGTGTACGACTACATCAACCACGAGTTCCTACTCATTAACAAAGCTCGTTGTCTACGAGGGTAAGTTCTCGTTGGATGTATGTCCACCCGTTGCTTTGTACCTAGTAGATAGATCTTGGCGTGTAGTTCACACCGTAGGAAAACTTTTGTTTTCTATGCTGCGGACCCAACAGTGGTATCAGATCCTGATCTATGCGTAGGTGCTTTGCACGGGTAGTACACATATGTTTATATGTGGGCGATGATGATCATGTTATTGCTTCTTTCATGTATTTTGGATATTGGTGGCATAGTGGGATGAAGCGGCCCGGACCAACCTTACATGTCATCGTACATGAGACCGGTTCCACGACTGACATGCAACTTGTTTTGCATAAGTGGCTGGCAGGTGTCTGTCTCTCCTACTATAGTCAATATCTGATTTACAACGAGTTGCTAATAACTTAGTTATCCTCGTTGTGGCTCATGTTCGTAGGTAAGAACGGTTCTATCTCCGAAAGCCCTAAGCCACGTAAAACTTGCAATTGATAAATTAGAGGCGTCTAGTTTAGATCGTTGCTGGGCTAGTGTCTTGATATGGTATTGTTGTAAGTAGATGTATGATAGATACTCTTACAACACATTCAACGTGTAAATTCCATAGACCTTGGCCTTACATACAAAGGAATGATAGATATCATACCACGATGCAAGTGATAGAGATCAAATGCATGGACCATATCATCTTACTTTACACATTAGATGTTAGCATCTTATACTGCTAGTTTGGCGCTTTCTATAGCATTGTAAGATGATCCCTCATTTAAATATCAAGATAAAATATGTTCTTCCTTAAGTATGCACCGTTCTATGGATCGTGTTTCGAGACATCACGTGATGATCGGGTGTTCTCAACTCTACGCTTTCATGCAACGGGTGTAAGACAGTTTTACACACGCGAATACTAAGGTTCTTACTTGGCGAGCCTAGAATGTACAGACATGGCCTTGGAACACGGACCTAAAGGTTAAGCATGAGTCATATAGTTGATGTGATGACCATATTGATGCTCGCCTTTGAAGCTACACTGACTCACGTGATGATCGGACTTGGTGTAGTGGATTTGGTTCATGTAGTCACCAAAAAGGCACGAGGGATGTCGTTTTTGAGTGGGAGTTCATTTCTAATTTGGATTAGTCGAACTCAATTTGTCATAAACTAAATCAAAGTGAATTTGCATAATTTGTTGTAGTCATTCGCATATGTTCACTACCTTATGCTTAGTTTTTATTTGAGATAATAGAACTACAGAATTCTAGATATTTACTTTACGAACTGGTATCGTATTGTTTTGAATGTCAATTTAAAGTTTATAAGTCCTACTGCAAACTTTCAGCAAACTCTATTTACTCCATGAAGTTTAATAAGTAATATTAAATCAAGAGTAAGAATTCCAATGTTAGTATCTAAAGTATCATGTTTGCCTCCATGATTATTGATATTCGAAAAGTTGTTTTAATATCAAGATTATATTGGAGCTGAAAATTGTTTCAGAAACCATCATGTGTGAAAGATATTGTGATATCTGAACAATGTTTTTGGTTGCATTATGATAGAGTATAATTTAGCAAAATACATGTTCTCATATTGTATGAGAATTTGTGAAGGATGGAGATGCTAGTCATCCGAATCTACCAAAAGGGTTTTGGGAACTGATATTATACTCGCGATTCTTCCTTATAGGCTATAGTAGCTTGATCATGAAAGTTGTCATGATAAAGATGAATAGAAGATGTAAGTAAAATGTTTACTACACTAATAGATTACTAAAGAATGGATTTTTGAAAGAACACCAAACATTTGATGATGGTGATCAACTTCAAAGTGCAAGTCCAAAGGTATTAGTATTTGACTATATACGCTTTGTACTATGTGTCATGTGAATGACACCACAATTGATGTTGATAGATTCTTTATAAAGTAAAAGGAATTGCTGAAAGAGAATCTATAAAATATTTGGCAGAAAATATAAGGTTAGAGATGTCCAACTTGGGTATATAGAAGATATACATGTTATGGTTGTATTCCTTGCTTGTTAAAAAAATGTGGTTCTTAGGTATTGGATACTGGTATTGGATACCGAATTGGTTGGTATGAAGTGTCATACAGGACAACGCAATTCATGAACTACAATGGCCTAAGTAAACCAGCAAGAGAATGAGTGATGATGTTCATCGAAAACAAATAAAGTGTTATTGTGTTTTTCGTTGTCATCAAACCAAGCCTTCAAGATTTGTTTAAATAATTGTTATTTTGTTCCGGTATCATGAGAACAATGGCTGTTCAAATGATTACCGTATTCCATAAAGGATGGATGAACTTTTACAAGTCTAGTTGGAGAAATCACATCCATAAACACTATTGCTAAAATGTCGCAAGACAAATGATTGAAAGATCACTTATGAAGTGACATCGTTGTTTAAATTATATTTGAAAGAAAACATGAAGAAACTCCATGTTGATGGATTTTTGGAGTCTTTGATTTTGATCAATTGACGCATGTGAGACTTTCCTCGAGATAATTGAAACTCCGTCCATAGGCTAGAGAGGAACGGATGACTAGCTTATTGGAAATTGTGCATGCTGATGTGCATAGTCCATTATGTGTAGCCATATGCGATGGATCTTTTTGCTTCATATGCTTTCTCTGAAAATTTGAGTGAATATATCTGTATATTTACTTAATAAGGAAGAAGTATGAAACATTTGAAAATTGTTCAAAGACTTTCAAGATGAAGTGGAAAATCATTGTAACAAGAAAATAAAGAGTTTATGATTCGATCATAAAGGAAGATATTTGAGTTACATGTTTAGAAAAAACACCTAAGACTTGAGGAATTGTTCCATGATTTGTGTTTCCCGATAAACCATAGGAGTATGGCATATTCGAGAGATAAAATCAAACCATGTTTGACATGGTAAGATCAAGGGTGTCATTTATAAAACTGCCATTATGTTTTAAGGATTGAAGCTTTAGAGACTACCGCTTTTACACTGAAAAGAGCACCATCATGATCCATTGAAATGACACCATATGAGTTATGGTTTGGGATAAAACCCAAATTGTCTTTTCTTAAATTTTGGTATGCTATGCATAAGTAAAATGTTTACAACCAAAGTCGGATAAACACGTCTTTGTAGGTTATCCCAAAGACATTGTTGGGAATTTCTCCATAACACCGAGGACAAAAGAGTTTGTTACTTGGAACGTCAAGTTTCTTGAGAAGGAATTTTTCGTGAAAAGTTAAGTGGGAGGACAATAGAACTTTGATAAGGTTGTTGAACCTTAGCTATATGTGCTAAGTAGCGCAGCGCCGGAAAGTGTCCCGGTGGCGGCCACAATGCTCATGGCTCTTGTGATTACAAAAGGTGTGATCTCAGAAATTAGAGTTCCTATAGAACCGTGTGGGTCGGTAAGAATCAAATAGTAAGATTTGATAAGAAAGTCGTTATTGTTTTGACAATGATGAATCGACTACATGCAAAGAAGTGATGATGGACCCTGACTCCATAAAATGACTAGAAGTCATAGAATCCGTGATAGTATCCATACACGAGAAAACAAGTTTCTGAACTTGGAAGACCCTCCGGAAAGGCGTGAAGCCTATCGGTCGTGTTTGGATCTATAAAGAAATAAGACATGGATGTTTAACATCTATGAAATAGTCGACATGTCAGAAAGAAGTTTACGACAATGTTCAAGGAGTTTACTATGACAAGATTTGATCTTTCATAGCGATATATAGTCTTGACGGATTAATGTAGCAACCACTACATATAATTTGGTATATGGTAGTTGAATAAACAAAACAAGGTTCTTCTAATAGAACGGTAACCTAGGATGTGTACATGACATGGTCCGAAGGGTTTTGTTAATTCAAAGGGTGCTAAAAGGACATGTAAACTTCAATACTTGAAGTAAGCATAGCGGAGTTGGAATCTTCACCATGATGAAACTATTAAAAGAGTTTAAATTCATCGGAGATGATGAAGATGCTTGCATTTGCAAGAAATTAAGTGGGAGCGATGAGACATATTTCTAATACATTATGTAGAGGACATATTGTTGATTGGAAATGATGTATCTTGAATTGACACAAGTTAAGAATTTTATTAAAATAAGATTTCGATGAAAGACTTGGGCAAACCCGGAATATTAGGCATCAATATCTATATGGATAGATTAAGGCGCTAATATGGTTGTGCTAGACATACATATATAATATATTGAAAGGGTTCAATATGAGATATTGAAAGGGTTCAATATGGAAACAACAAGAAAGGTTCTTGCTGCATGGAAAGAATTGTATTCAGATTCAAGTGTTTCAACACTTGGTGAGTAAAATCACATGAAGATTCTGATCGATTATACCATGATATGTATATATCCAGAATGTCCTATGCTCTAAATGTTATGAGCATATACCAGAATGATTCATAAGATGATCATTGGACAATAGTAAAGATATTCTTATGAGATTTGGAAGAACTAAGAATATATAATGTATAAGTGACAAATAGTTAAAAGTAGTTCATTGTAAAATGTTACATTGATACTAGTTTTGTCACAAGATACAAATTAAATTTATCTCAATTTAGACTATGGGTGGCACAATATAATGGAAAGGATGTTCCATGATGGATTTGGATGAGTTCCAAAGTTGAGATATTGTGACGGATACTACAACAAAAGGCTAAGTATATAACTGCTATAGTAGCAGCAAAGGAGGGCATTTGTGTTAAGTAGTTTGTTATCAAACTAGGTGTGGTTCAAAGTGGGCTAATACTATGAAGATATATTGTGTGACAATAATATCAACATATTTTTGAGCCGAACAAACTAAAGGTCTCACCAGAGGACCAAATTTGTACAATGCCATCTCATTTGAGAATGAGTGATGCGTAGAGACGCAAAGACATGCAAATACACACGGACCTGAAACTGTCAGATCCAAAGATTATGTTAACCACTAGCAATAGCGTATATGCAACACCAGAAAGCCATAGGTGTTCAATACACAAAGTTTTTCAAACTAGATTATTGACTCTAGTGCAAGTGGGAGACTGAAGGGAATATGCCCGAGAGGCAATAATAAAGTGGTTATTATCTTATTCCATGTTTATGATAAATGTTTATTTTACATGCTAGAATTGTATTGATCGGAAACATCAATACATGTGTGTTTAATAAACAAAAAGGGTTCCTAGTTATGCCTCTCTTATAGACTAGCTTGTTGTTTAACAAGATGATCAAGGTTTCCTGATCATGGACATTGGATGTTGTTAATAACAAGGTCACACCATTGGTGGAATGATGTGATGAACATTCATCCGAAGTATAGCATTACAATCAAAGTCATTATGTTTATATTGCTATAAGATCATACGAAGTAATCTTTATCCTTAGACCATGAGATCATGTTAATTGCTAACACCGGAAGAGTATCTTGATAACATCAAACGTCACACCGTAACAGGGTGACTATAAAGGTGGGTTCAGTGCTACGAAGGTGTTATGTTGAGGCTCATGGATCAAGAGTGGGATTTTTCCACCCCGATGACGGATAGATATACTCTAGGCCCTCTCGGTGATATCACATTGAAATAGCTTGCAAGCAAGTGATGTGATCACTAGAATGTTATATCACGGGAACAAGAAAAGAGTGCATGTCGGTAACGAGATCAAACTAGGTATGGAGATACCGATGATCGAATCTCGAACATGTAATATATCACGGGACAAAGGGATTTAGTTACTAGCGTTAAAGGTTCTCACGATCACAGAAGTCATCGTTGAATGTGTAGGAGTCGGTATGGATCTCCAGGTCCCGCTTCTGTTTATTGATCTGAGAGGGGTCTCGATCATGTCTGCATTATTCGCAAACCGTAGGGTGACACACTTAAGGGATACCGATACCATTTGGAGCAAATATGTTTCAGATAAAGATTTAAGAAAGCGCTGGAATTATTTCAATAGACACCGAAACTGTTTTGGGTGAAATTGCTGAAATTGGTTCTGCCTGTAAGATTGAAATGTTGTAGGGGGTTTTATGTGAATGTTTGTTAATTAAAGTAATTAACAAAATTCTGAATAAAAATAATAAAAGAGTTTTATTAAATGAGAGAGCATTAAATTTGGAGAAATTTAATGCATTTAAAGTGGAGACTTTAAAAGAGAATGTGAAGGGGCATTTTAATGTGGAGGGGTTACCACCACATGAATGGAGGAGGTGAAGGGTCACCTCCCCCATGCGCCGACCATGAAGGAGGGGTACCCTCCCCTCCTCCTATAAAAGGCCACCCTCTCCTCACTTCTCATACACACCTCCTTGTGAAGGATCTCTCTCCCCCTCTAGTATTATTTCCCCATGGTCTCGGATTAGCGAGATACATGTTCCTGGTGGCTTTATCTGGAAAGGAGTTGATGCTTCCGCTGCTTTGCTGGAGCGAGGGACGGAGGTTGTCGGGGTACCGGACGTGTGTGCGATCATGGATGCACCGCCGCTTTGTGGTGCTGGACTTGGTGGTGTTGGAGCTGGATCTGATGGACGTGCTGGAGCCGGACCTGCTGGACTTCCTCACGATCTTGAGATCGGCAAGTGTACGACTACATCAACCACGAGTTCCTACTCGTTAACAAAGCTCGTTGTCGACGAGGGTAAGTTCTCGTTGGATGTATGTCCACCCGTTGCTTTGTACCTAGTAGATAGGTCTTGGCGTGTAGTTCACACCGTAGGAAAACTTTTGTTTTCTATGCTGCGGACCCAACAAAACCAAGTGCTGGAAAGGACTTTGATCTCTTTATGGAGCCTTTACTAGACGATTTGCAACAGCTTTGGAAGGGCGTGCGTTCTTATGATGCATTTTCAAAACGAAATGTTTGATCTTCGAGCAGCAGTTCTTTGGTGTACCCATGACTATCCAGGTTGCAGCACTATGTCGGGGCGTACAACAAAAGGATAACATGCATGCATGCATTGTGACAAAAATCCTCTGTCCAAATCCATAAGCCGCAAAATATGCTACATTGGGCACCATCGCTTCCTCCCGAAGCGCGACCACTTGTGGCGAGAGATGGAGCTTGATGGCATTCATGATGACCACTCGAAGCAGGGAAATTTACTGCAGTTGAGTTACAAGCTGAGCTAGAGAAGGTTAGGCATCTTAAACCAGAAGTTGGAGTTGATCCCAGGAGCAAAAAGAGGAAGCGAATAGATCCTTCACCGATCTGGAACCGGCGGCATGGTTTCGGCACAATCTCGACGTGATGCACATCGAGAAAAACATCTATGAAAACTTGATTTGCACACTACTTGAACTTGACGGGAAGAATAAGGACACCTTGAAGGCTAGGTATGATTGTGAAGCCCTAGGCATTAGGAGAGATCTACAGGTGTAACCCACATGCATAGAGAAGGAACTTCTATGTCCATATGCACCGTATTACCTGAATAAGGAGCAGAAGACGGGTTTTTGTCAATATCTGTGGGACTGCACTTTTCCTGATGGGATTTGTTCAGACATGGTAAAATGTGTCAGCGTTTCTACACGCAAGATCACGGGACTTAAAACCCATGACTGGCACATCTAGTTGCAAGGAATATTGGCTGCTAGCATGCGAGTGTATTTGCATCCCGATATCTTCATGACACTTGGAGAGCTGGGAAGATTTTTCGGGCAATTGTGCAGTAGAAACTTGAAACTGTCGGTGTTGGAAAGGCTCAAAGATGAAATCCTAGTAATTTTGTGCAAACTTGAACACATCTTTCCACCGACATTCTTTGATGTGATGGTCCACCTGGCTGTGCATTTACTTGATGAGGCGATGCTCCGAGGCCCTGTGAACTATTGGTGGATGTATCCAATAGAGAGGTTGTTGTGTACTTTGAAGAGATATGTCAGGAACATGTCATGTCTAGAAGGTTTAGTGCCAGAGGCCTACATTGCTTCCGCGTGCGTGAGTTTTTTCTATACATATCTTGAAGATATTGTGACAAGATTCAATCGGCTAGCAAGAAATGTAGGTGACCAACATGAATCATCTTGTGATGTGTTTGGCCATGGTGTGAATTTGATTAGAGAAATCCATGTCACCTGCTATGGAGGAAGCGATGATACTGATTTGACCCTCCGAAGGGAGCTAAACAAGATGACTTGGTATGTCCTAAACAACTGCGAGGAGGTGAAACCATATATCATGTATGTTCTTATCTCCCATACTTATGAATTCAATATTACCATACACCTAAAGATTTTAATTCTGAGTTACTCTCTGGATTGCAGCCTTCACCGAGAACAGCTGGTGAACGATGGGATGCCCAATGTGGAAAGGAGGATTGAATAGGGATTTCAAAGAAGGTTCAAGGACCATGTTAGTTTCCTTTTGCATTTATATATGTCCTTCATATATATCATTTCAATGCATGATTTTACCATATTGTATTTCTTCTACGGTACATACAGATCATGAATAAGTGATAGGAGAATCTAGAAGCTATGGATGAAGAGCTTTTTGCATTGGTGTGTGGCCTAGACTTCCAAGTAAAAAAATATTTAGCTTGTATTGTGGATGGTGTTCGGTTCCTCACCGCTGACCGTGAGAAGGGCAAGAAAACAGAAAACAATGGAGTAATGACTAAAGGTTATCACTTGGAGAAGGATATCCATTTTTATGGTGTCCTCAAGGATATTAAGGTGCTATATTTTAACTCTGATTTGGAACACCAACGATCAGTTGTGTTATTCCACTGCGATTGGTATCGGCTTGAGGGCCGCAAGGATACATAGATGGTGTATGATAAACTCTTCTAGAGTGTCAACATTACCAATTTTTGGTACAAAGATGATAGTTACATCTTGGTAACCCAGGCTACAAAAGTGTTCTACGTGCCAGAGACAGCCAAGGGAAAAAACTAGCGGGTGGTTCAAACAATAATTCAAAGACATAAGTTTGATGTTGCCAAAGGAGAGGAGGAGGAGTGGTGCATACTTATGTAGCATACCAAGAGTTTGTAGGCTCTGACAATGAGACTGTATCTGAGGCTCTGCCTTTTAGGAAACATTGACCCTCTGTCAACGGAGGCTGCATCATAGATGCATCAGTGTTCAAGCGTATCAAATGTAAAAGGAAAGTTATTGAAGAGGAGGAAGTTGATAGTGAGCCTGAAGTAAATGACACAATTGAGGAGTACTATAGTGATAAAGAAGATGAAATACAAGATGGTACTAACAAAGAGTAGTTCTAGCTTATGGTGGTGGAGTGTTGAGCTGATGATCATGTGGATACTTTGTGTTACATGCTTGAACTGATGGATGTGTGCATGCCTGTGTTCATTCTTGTGTTGAAGTGATGATCGTGTGTGCATTCTTTGTGTTGCATGTTTGAACTAATGGTTGTGTGCATGCCTATCTTGCATGCTTTGTGTTGAACTAATGGTCATGTGCAAGCCTTTGAACTGATCAATATCAATGTCCTTTAGTTCATGGAATTACTTGTTATTCATTGGGAAAATTAGCCAAAACATTGTGTTGTTATTCTGTTAGTCAAACTTGGCTAAACATAACCAAATCCCGACGAAGACGGTGGTAGCGGAGGCTGCAAATTGATGCGTAAATGCTCCTTAACGTACCGCCCTTTCACTACATCAACCCTTTGTTAACCGACCGACGATGTGGTCGCCTCCTCGTTCTAGTTCGACACGTCGCCTCCTTGTTCTAGGTCACCACGTGGAAGTTGTTGTTTAGCTCTATGTCATAGTTTTATTCTCCGAATGTCGCATCATTCTAGTTTGATGCATCGCCTCCTTGTTCTATGGCAGCATGTACGTACTCAATCTAGTGCTCCGCGCGTCGACGTTGCTGCTTATGGCGAAGGCTTAATCTAGTTCACTAGAAGCGCCCTTTAGTTTTACTCACTGAATTTTATTCTTGTAATAATTTACTAATTAGAATTGTATTCTAACTTAATTATTATATTTACTCTTTGGGGCAGGTAGGATGAAGGCTAGGGAGATACATGAGCAGGTTCTAAAATTGATGCTACTGGTACTACTATATAAGGCATAAAAACTAAACATTATAATTAGTGCAATGTCTACTTTAGGCTAAAAAGGTTGCCTACAAGGTTGGTGAAACTAAGGCTGTCGTCATCGATGTCTCATCTAATGATGTGAAGAATCCTGCTGTAGCTTTTTGCAAGATGAAAGCTAAGATAGCAAGGCAAAGAGCTAAGTATTATATGTAAAGGTTTAAATTAGTCGAGAAACCGAGGATCCTTATTCGTAGAGGTCTGTCATTGGGTAAGTACATGTTTTAGTTGCTACATTTATATGTAGATACAAATTATTACTTTCTAATATTTATTTCTAGGTCCAGGGTGAGGAATTCGATAATCACTGCATGTTTGGAAACAATTTTGAATTGACTTCTGATCAAGTTGCTTCCCTCAAAGTGATAGTTAAACAACACAAGCCATCTATACCATACTAATTGTGCAAGATGAACAGGTCAAATGTCATGCGTGCAAAGGCCAAGATGGTTAGAATTTGACATTTCAATATTTAAAGTTTCTTATGCACACTGAACTCTAGCCAACAAATAATAATATTCTTCTCCTACAACACTTTTCAGCTAGCTACAATAGTGACCACCTCAACCGCTTTCTCCCAAAGGATTTACCACTCGCATGCTCCTACAAGACCACTTTTTAGCATCTTAACTTCTTCCAAGGAATGAATGATGCTGCCTGGTCTAAGGTTCTCAAACTCGCCGGAATCAGGGAGGGAAATGTGTGCCTCTTCACCTTTGTAAATGAGTGGATACATGGCTTCATGTGTTCTGTTAATGTTCTGTAGTAAGACAAAAAAGTATCTTGGTTATGCTGCTGTTGGATGAACCATTAATGTAATATGTTGTTAGTGAACTTGTAGTGATAAGGAACTTGTTGTCAACCTGGTGCTCTACATGCTAAGTAATATTATCTCTATATGCTATGTATATATTTGGTTGATTGTGTGCATGTTGTTGCTTTTCTACGTACTCGTAAAATATGATCTAAAAATATGCTATGTTGTTTTCTCTTTTATAGTTTTGTGAAATGTATAGTATGTATCAACTGTGTCGATACATACTATGTTGATTGTCTATTTTCAATTACTTCATTTCTTATGATTGAGAGCTGGTATGTAATATATAGACTGGAGTAGTAGATCTGCACAAAATTAATAGACAGTTGCAAGTTGGTACTGCAAAAGTTTGGTTGCCAGTTCGATTCCGTCTTCCTGCACGGACTATTTTTCTGTTATCTAATTTCTATCAAACGCACTGACAGCTGGGGACGGCCAAAAACATCACGAAGCAGCTTCAAACCCAGCACTACCATGAGAGACTACCATGGACACCATGTTGACATGTGGGGTTGAAGCACGAAGGAGACGGTCGATGGGAAAAAAGAGACGAACATGACTCGTGACGAAATCCACGACGAATTTGGCACCAAACAAAATGGAAAACTAGGCTTCAAGTCCTGAGATGAAATTCGCGATAAATTTTCCACGACGAAAACAAGGAATGTCATGGATAACCGGGCTAGAGGGGCTTGGATCTCGTTGTGACGAAATGTTCTAGAATATCAGGAATCCGCGAAGATTTTAGGTTATGTCATAAAAAACGTCATGGATCATCCGGATTCTTGTAGTGCGTTTACGACTTTGAGATCCAGCCTATTATATAAAGTCTGGAATGAGCCAATGGAGAGTCACTAAAGCTTTGAGCAATCTATAAACACATTGTCCATAAGCAATCAAATGACTTCGACTCCCTTGTTTGTCTGATTATCCGACGAAATCCCTAGCATTCTATTTTCCAAGAAACCCTAAGTCCATAACCATGGGCATTGCCGAGGTTACCACTTGTCAATAGTCCTCAACATACCCCTCTAGAATACCCAACGTACATCTTTATAGACACCCAGTTACGGTCATGACGGTTGATGCAATCAAACAAACCTCGGGTGATAGTGATTAATATGATCTCACGATCCAAGGATTAGGACATCTCGTTTTGACAATTTCCACTATGAAATTTGTGATATGATCGTGTTCCAACAATCATCTATGGGTAATGTCCATCACATCATATATGACTTCATTGTCAGTTGGCATAAAAGCACCATGATCAGGAAACCTTGACCATCAGCTACCTTATGAACGACTACGTCCGTTCCAAAATGTAAGCCTTTTTAGATAGCTAAATTAGGTTTCTAAAAAGTCTTGTATTTCGAAATAGAGGTAGTAGTTGAATAGAGGCTACTAGGGACCTTTGGTTTGTTTATATACCACACATGTATCAATGTTTCCGCTTGATATAGTTATAACATGATATGAAACTATTATGAACTAATGAGATATGATAATAAACCCCTTTATTATTTGCCTGTAGGGAATATCTACTTCAGTCCCCCACTTGCACTAGAGCGCAAATAATGTAGTTGCATTGTTACTAATCATAAACCACATCACATATGCATTTATTGATTATGCTTTCTCATGGAAAAATTCCTGTCCTAAATCTGTGTTACTAGATCTTTTAGTCCTTTTACAAATCTTTAATGTCACCTATTTGACATTAACACCATTATCATATAATGTGACAAAGCATTTGTTTTTGTGACAAAGTGAGACTTTTTTTTCTAGTATACACAATAACGACCTATTAGTCAATTGTACTTTCAATGTTGTCATTTATAACTATAAAACACACTTAGTTGAAAGTCGAACATTATCAAACAAAAATTATGCTTGCTAATTTTGAAGTATTCTAATACTTCTATATCTATATAGATTCTGATCAAATTGCAATATTTGCAACTTTGATGCCCAACCATGCTTCCTTTGCTCTAAACTTAATTCTGGTCCAGTGATTAAATCTGATCACTCATGAACCTATTCTTTTATTTAAGAACTTGGGTCACATTATCTCAAGTATAAATAACATGGGTTTATATGGAAAATCTATGGCTAAGTCATAGGTCATGCAGTGCATCGCTCTTTCCTTTTAACCATTCTCATGAATAACGAGTCAATACTCAATACTTCTTCCTTGTTTCAAGTGAGAATCAGTTCTTCGCTTGAATCCATTCTAAATTGTTTCGGAATCTCAACTAGGACTTTCTGAACTGCTTTCAGAATCCTTGAAGTATTACGACATTTAATGTTTATTAAACATCCTGATCTATCCACATAGATTCTCTATGTTCAATATATGTTAAATTTTATCCATCTAATGACTTAATCATTTCTAATACCAAACACATCATTCTTCATATGTAAAATACATATGACAAAACATTGTTATGCTCCCACTCAAATATATCATCAGTATTTGATAGACTAGGATATCACTCAGCTCCAACTCAAATATGACATCCAAATATTCGACTTGAAAATTTCTTAGTTCCCACTCCATTTACATATTCTCTCGATAACCTTGGCATATCCAAAATTCTTTGATCTTTCATCAAGTCGAGAATTTTCTAGTACAAGCTATCCGCAATCTCATGATTTATCAAAACCTTCATGTTGTACTAGTTACAAGTTTTTCTTCAAAATCATGAAGACTTGTAGTTTTGAACAATCCTTCTCCAATTTCCAAATTGGACTGAATTGCTGATATAAATCCAACAGACTTTAAGCATCACTACATATTATAGTCAATTTTGGAATATGTCAAAAACATCCTTTGTGACAAATCGAGCTTTTATGTCTTACTTTTAAGTTTCCCTTTTCTATCAACTTTGCAGTTTACTGGGAAGGATTAAGTAAATGCCATTACTTAATGAGATCAAGTAAATTTTACTTTGCAATTTCAAATGTAACTTAATTTGGGATTTCGTGATTCTAAGTCATTTCTTGCACTTAGGTCCATCGATCTTTCTTTGTAGTTCATAGGTCTGTCATGTTTCAATGACATGTGAATCAAGCATAAAAATCTGCGAGTGGCAGAAAAAATTCTTGAAACCTCCTTTCTTTTGTAAAGCATTTGCTAAAACGTCATGATTACTTTATCATAAGTTTACCCTCTTATTTGTAGAGTTTGTCTCCTGAAACAAATACCATTATGTTTACTCAATATTTCAGAGGTTAGGTCAAACCTTCGCTTATACTTATACCTTTTTCCACTAACATCTTCCATACAAAAACACTTTTCTCAAGGAAGTACCACACTAAGACAACACAATTTTGTATCCTTTGGTGTTAGTTTGGAATTTGTATTCAAAGTTTCCTCAGAATACACTACAAAGTTTTACTTATTCATAACAATCTCGAACTATTGAAATCTCTAGAAACTCGAACTTTCCATATCTCATATGGTGTTGTTTCCACGAATCTTTAGATGTTCCTTATTACTTAAGTGAGTGTTTACTATTTCAATCTTGTAACATCCCATCCACTAGGCCTCGGGGGTGTCACTCCTGGAAGCTTAAAAGGACATCTAGACTGGACCCACATACCAACACTAGTATTTTATGCGAACTTTGTCCTCACTCATGCGCACCTGGTACCCACTTCTCAGTCGGTCACCCATCCTAGAATTGCTCTAGGACAAGCACGCTTAACCTTGGAGTTATTTTCGAATGAGCTTCCGAATAAGAAGTTGCAACTTGTTGGTATGAGTATCCTATCAATCCTATTAAGCCATGTGCCTACATCTCACATACACCCACCCTTTAGAAGATCGATGCCCTCATTTATCAAGCACACCCTAGGAACGTTCCATGTTGGCACATGTATGTGCGTCTAGTGCTGGCACATGTGCCATGCCGTGTCCACTCCGGGCCACACACGCCATGCTCCACATGTCCTGCCACTACCCCACACACTTGTATAACCACGAGGGTCGGCTCTAATACCAATTGTAACGCGCCATCCACTGGGCCCCGGGGGTATCACTCCTAGCATTTTAATAGGATATCTAGACTGGCCCCATAGACCAACACTAGTCTTTCCTGTGCACTCTTCCTCACTCATGCGCACCCGGTACCCACTTCCCGGTCGATCACCTATCCTAGAATTTCTCTAGGTGAAGCATGCTTAACCTTAGAGTTCTCTTCGAATGAGCTTCCCGAAAAGAAGTTGCAACTTGTTGGTATGAGTATCCTATTAAGCCATGTGCCTGGATCTCACAAATCTCTAACTCTAGTTCTTAACGTTAATCCAGTAGAAGATCATTTGGGACTATATGTATGTGATACACTATGACTATGATGTTTTTGACACATCAATACAATTTGATTTGTCAAATCGTCATAATTGTGAAACAGTTTTCACAAGGACTTTTATACCAAATGACCATTAACTTGAATTCACAATCACTTCAATCAAATCATTGAGACTTTGAAATTCTTGTAAATTTTATATCTACCTTGACTTTTAAGGTCTTTGGTATCTTTTGGAAATTCTCATGTGTTCCATAAAGACTCTATCATCAACCTGATAAAGACTAGAATAACTTGTTCATAATCACAGTGTGAAACATAAAATAAATTATTCATAGAAAAGTAATAACTGAAATTTTTCTCATTTGTATGAATAACCGTCTCATAAAAAGCAAGACACACCTACAAGGTTCACATACTCGATTAGAAAGCTTTTATTCAAATCCTCTAATCCTAATGATAAACTTCAAGGGAAGGAGTGTTGTTGGCCATCAACTAGATTTCTTGCCATCATCACGCCATCAGCGCCCCGTTCCATTCCGCAACTCTCATGCAGAGGGTCCTGTTTTCAATAAAACAAGAGTAAGTATCCAATACTTGAAAACTACATAAGTGTTTCATGGAAACATTTCTTACTTGTATATCATCATATACGTTCTCCGTTGACAACAATCCTAGCTATGGGCTCGACCTTGGTATTCCTCAGCTTTGCTATAAACTCATGAAAGGTATACGATGTTTTGTGGCCATGCCTGTACATGCTAGGATCGCCTACCCAATCATAATGTATTCGCAGTGCATACATTGCTTGCACTCATCGTATGCGAACAGAGAGATGTCTAGCACCTGATCGTCACGACCTGCTTCATAATTGCGAACTTTATTGGTGGTGCACACTAATGGGAGAACACTACATTAGTATTAATTAGGGATCATCTTATTTTAATGCTACCGTTGTGTATAGTACTAGAAAATAAATAAGATGCACGCAAAGATTAAACAACACATGTAATCTATATGTGATATGACATGGTTGTCTTCACGCGCCTTGATCTCCATCAGGTTCTCCGACATGAACTCCATCAGGCCACCAGTACGGCACCAAGTCAACGACGCCACTGGTCTTGTCGTTCATCATCGTGATGACTACTACTATACAACTTATCAATAGGTAAACTACCTTACCTTGTTCACAACTATAACCATATCACATCACAAGCCGACCTGCAATATAAAGTTAGACGCCTTTACTTTATCTATTGCAGTTTTTACGTTGCTGTTAGGCTTTCGTAATATAACCGTTTCTACCTACGAACTTCCAACCACAACATGGATCCAATAGTTGTCTATAATACACCCCTTTCGGGGCCCTCCATTGTAGATCCTATATCAACTACTGTGAGAGAGATAGACACCTGCTAACCACAAATACGGTACAAGCCATATGTCGAGCGTGGTACCATTCTCATGTAAGATTACGCGTAAGGTCGTTCTGGGCTACTTCATCACATAGTGTTCCAATATATATAAATACACATGAGAGGGTAACAACTAGAGGATGAATGCACATTTTTATCATGTGTCTATCCGTACTAGCATACTACACATAGATCAACTCTGATGACATTAAAGGGGTTCCGTGGAAGGAAACAAAAATGTTACTATGTGGGAACACACCTAGCAAAGATCTATCGAGGAAGTAATGTAGTAATGGAGGGAGACATTGGTAACATACCCTTCTAGACCATAAGCGTGTAACGCTCATGCAGGAACGTGGATGATGTAGTCGTACCCGTCTGACGTCAAGGTCGTGAAACTCCTCGCACGTCACCCCTCGTACAGGTCCTCGTACGATGGTCTGACGCCTCTAACGACAGCACCCCCATGGTATTCGCACATGTACGATGCAAAATGACAACTCCCTACCAAGATTGCGGAAGTAGATCTCCTGGATGAAATCACTATAGCACAATGGCATGCCACAACGATGTTATCCTTGTGTGTATAGCCCTTCCAGGACCATGCCACCGCAAAGGCAATGGTAGAGACAAAGATTTCTTCTCTAAGGAAATTGCCTTAGATAATTATTAGTGTGTTTATTCCCACCCATGGGAACCCCTTTATATACGAGAAAAGGGTGTACTCTTCCCAAGAGCTCTCCCATATGGGACAAAACAATAGGAAAAGGAAAATAGGGGAAGGGACAGCTGGGGCAGAAGGGTGGGCCAACCCGTGGCCAGCCCAGTAGAAGCCGCCAGCAGTAGCAGCTTTTGCTAGGTGGGCCAGCCACCCGCGCGCGGCCCAATAGTGGTGCTAGCAGCCCGTGGTGGCCGAAGCGGTGGGGAGCAGCGGCCGGGTGGGCCTTTGGCATGGCCCATCGCGCCCGCTTGCCCTCCTGCGCTAGCGCGTGCGCCCGGGCCTATGTGGGCCGACTGGCCATGGCCTGCGTGCGATGGCTGGTTGGCTGCTGTAACATCCCAAAACTTCAATCCAAGGTTATTAAGATCCAAATCATCAAAAATTAGGGTTAACAAAAACTTTTCCCTTTAAAATTATTAAAGCATTCATATGGGTGTGCATTTATATAGGAGTTGTTTTGAATTGCCTTGTTTAAGTGATCCATTGCTTGTAAAATGATTCTTAGGTGAAATAAACATCATCTAGATCATTCCCAAACAAGTCCCAAAGAAAAACAAATCAAAATGAATAAAAGAAAGAAATGGTCATTTGTGCCATTTTAACTACCATGCCCACTTTGGCTATTCCTAGGACTCAATTCTTAACAGAAATAAATGTAGATCTTGGCACCCCTAGCTAGTACATGTAGTATTGTACCAAGGCCCACTTTGTGATCTACCAAGAACATTCAAACACTATTTTAAATGGCATTTGAAAATTGAATGTAGTTCATATGGGAAGATCCCACTTATTCAAAAACCACTCAAATGAGCTCCATTTTCAAAACCCAAGCAACCACAGAAGTTTAAGCATGTGTCTAGCAACTCCACCAAAAATCATCCAAAAATTCACAACTTGAGTTCTTTCTGCCATTTTCACAAACACTTGGTGGATAGAATTCAAACAAAACACAAAACACTATTTGGAGCAGTGTTTGAACCAAATTGGTTCCCCATTTTGCAACCATAGCCAAACAATGCAATCCCCTGCCCCTCTCTAGCCTAGCCACCCACTGTGCCACAACCAAATGGTCATGGCCATTAAGGCCGAGCACCATTTTGGGCACCTCACCGGCGACAGCATGCCAGAGCCACCGCCAGTGTCGTCCACCATGTCCAGGAGGTAGCCTGTGGTCCACCTCCACCGCCCAACCAGCCCCAGCCCGAGGACAGCGACTAGAGCAGCCAGGAACCGCCACGCCCGCAGACTGTCGGCCATACCGACGCCGCACGTAGAGCGCGCACGGTCCCCTGCTCGACCAGACCACGCCTCGCTCCAGCCGCCCGCCTACACGATCCCCACCGGCCTAGGAAGCTAACGGGCACGCCCATTCCCCTGATCGTGCCCCGTAGTCGCCGACCGCCGTGAAACTCGTCGTCGGTAGAGACTTAGTGCGCGTTGCACCATTCACTTCCCCCGACCGCAAACCACTGCACACTCACCGCCGTGACACTCGCCAGGGCACCGCCCACTGTCCTAGCGCACCGCCCACACCTCTAGCTCGCTGTGCCGTCGTCACCGGCGAGCACCAGCCATGCTCCTCTGCCGCTCAGCTGCGCCTATAAAAGGAGGCCACCCCAGCACCAACTACTCATACCATTCCATTCCCCTCTCCTCACTGATCCTTCCCCACCTCCCGCCGGAGCCGCTCAAGCCCTAGTTTGCCAGAATTTAGCCGGAGGAGCCCGCTGTAGAGGAGGAGAAGACGTTGTTGATTTCGTCCACCCCAGGAGCTGTCGCGACCACCCCTGAGTCCGCCATCGAACGCACGTTCGATTGCCCCCATCGCCGCAGTAGCTGGAGCCCTGGTATGCCCCTTGAGCACCCCCACCGAGCCGCTAGGGTTAGTTCCCGCCGACGAACTGTTCGCCGGAGATGACACTCCTCAGCGGTAGATCTCCCTTTTAATCTAACGATCCACATCGCCCCGTACCGCTTCGCGTGTAAAGATTTGCTGACTGGTGGACCCCCCTGTTATCTGTTCTCTGTGCCGCGGAACTCCACTGGGCTGGCCCGTTTTCCTTCCCGCGTGACCCATTTAATTCAAACTTAGATTTTTTTCTATTTAGTTTTGAACTTAGTTCTGTCCCCTAGTTTGAAAATCATTTCAGAGAGATTTACAAATCCAAATTGAGTGATTCAAATTTTTTTAGAAAGCTACTGAAAAGATCTATCTAAGCCTGTTGGATTTAATTCAGTTAGAGTTATAGATCTCTCCTAGTAAAAATAACAATACAAAAGCTTTTGCACATTCAAACATTTTTATAAAATCAACCAAAATAGCTTTTGAGTTGATTCCAACTCTCAAAAATCACATTTAACCATACCTATCTGAATATGTAATAATATTAAGGTTTACCTGCAGTGACTTTGGACTAGTACCAAAATAATGCTATATAGGCATTTCTAGTCACTTTAAATCATTAAATAATGGACTTAAACCAAAGTAAATATGAACCAACCCTTAAATCACATTTCCATATGTTAGAATATGTGGTGATGACATGTGTCCACATGATCCCATATTTTAAGTGGTGAATATTAAATCTTAGATATTTTTCAATGAGTAGAAATTACTTTTCTTAAATAAAAAAGAATGAAACTAGTTAATAAAACCTTTTGATGCTTGTGATGATATTAGATCATAAAATGTGTGCCTTAGAATGCTAAGTAGCCTAGTTAAGTATCATTTGGTGATTGTGTACTCCGTATGTATTTATAGACGATAGTACCGACCAAGCTTTCGAGGAGGAGGAGTTCTACCAAGAAAACTTCAACCACTTCACTGCACAAGGCAAGCCACCATTAACAATGCAAGCTAACCTTTGCAATCTAGATAACCCAAGAAAATACATTAGGCATGCTTTGGTTATACCACTTTGACTATTACTTACCCCAAGTATTATTTCCAAGCTTTACTTCCTTTACTTTACCAAGGTCCTTTACTTGTATTGAAGGTAGCATAAAGAGTATAAAACTTGACCTATCTAGATAACTTTAGATGTCATTCGATGGCATGAGATTGATTCCACCTTTCCACCTTAGTGAACACTCTTAACTTAGTAGTTTAGAGCTAAACAAAAAAAACTTGAGTCACTTTAGATGGGAATACTTGGTGAAAATGAATTATGAAAACCTTGGAATGATGAGTCATTCTATTGAGATGTTTTGACATGTGTTGAGAAACACAACTGGTTTATCATGATGAAAATGTTGAGGCATGAGCCTTAACCCTTTTACAAAACTGATGGTTGGATTCGAATGCGATACCATTCCAAATTTACTATACAACCATAATACCTGAATTGGGTAAGGCTTAGCCGGAAGTTTATATGCATTAGTATTAGTTCCCTCGTGGGAGAGGTTTGAGCTAAGGCTACCTCTCGATGTTGTCCACCTATGTAGTGCCCAAGATGACAGATGGTCATGGTTGGGAGGCCATGCTTATAGGAGAGGTGCTTATACTAGGGTGTGTAAAGGAAAGGTTATGTTTGATTATCTGCATACTAAGTATGATGATTCAGGGTTATCCTTGACAGATGTATCGAATCTTGTGGTGAAAGTGTACCACCTCTACAGAGTGTCAAACTATTCGAATAGCCACGTCCGTCGTTATGGACAGTTGGAGTGGCCATACTGTTTCATTGTCAGATGTTTGAAAAATGACTTATGAAATGAATGATGAATCTTGACTTGACCACAGCAGAGTTGTGACTATGACACTAGCTTCCCAACTTAAGTGATTCTAGAACTTTATTTTATCTTTCTTTATTTCTGAACTCAGCTTAGGTTTCAAACTTAATCTCATAGTTAAACTTAGAGTTAGCACTTTACATTAGAACTATACTAATTGTTAGTGGTAGTTTGCGCGTACTTAAAGAGTACTCATGGCTTTTGTCCCTGACTATTCTCATGGACAGACTATGAAGGAGACTACCAAGATGATGGTCAGCAGGACGTCTATGATAACTAGGACTATCTGCCTTCGTCAGCATTGCCTGTGCCCCTGAAGATGGACCCCACCGCTACGCTTATTATTTATTTCGCTGTTTGTTGTATTAAGACTGGATCATGAGATCCTTATTTGTGTAAGACCTTATTTATGGTTTGTAATGGATGATGTACTGTGATATCCAATGTGTTATGTCTCGCAAAAATGGTAATCCTGGGATTGCGATGGATGACATAACAGGCATCTGTGATTAAAAATCCGGGTGTTGACAAGTTGGTATCAGAGCCATCCTGACCATAGGAGACCCTAGTTAGAATGGACGTCCGAACAAAAACTTAATTTCAAGACCAAAAGGAGTATTTATGAAAAACTATTTCCTCTCTTGCCCTTGGGAATTCATTATTTCTCAAAAATTCATGTTCCTCAAATTCTTACATTACTACTTAAAATTTGACACACTTGATCACTTCACTAACTTCCTCATCATTAATTCTTGTAGATGGAGACTCAGTTCAACAAGTTCTACCAGTTGGGAAACGAAGGTCAGCTAATCTTCGAGAGGGATTTGGATTCACTGTCGGAGTTACTGGGATGCCCCCATCCGGAGTTTCTTGGAGCTCAACTTCCAGGACCCCCTGGAGGAGATTTACACTGGCTAGTCACCGCCGATCTTCGAGGAAGAATCGAAGCACCAACGTCCGGGAGAATCCAGTTCTCCATGAGAGAGAACAACTGGCTAGATGGTTTAGCCAGGGCAATGCATGAAGCTCTCGCACGTCTATGTGCCCTTAGCGTCAACCAAATCCAAGGAACCTGTTTTGCTCACTATGCAAGACGTGACTTCATGGGAATGCCGATGGAAATGCCAAGTCACCCAGAGTTGAAGCGTCAAGTGGAGAACCTTGACTTCCTGCTGTACGATCGCCAGAAGGAATTGGACAATGCTAGGGAGTTCGCCAACCACAACCGTGCTATTGCCGCCCAGAAGGCCCAGAGTTTCTCACTGCATGTCAAGGATCGTCGGTCTCTTCGCCTCCAGCACGAGAAGAAGGATCGCACCATCGCCCGTCTTTGCAAGAAGGTGGCCGACCTCGAGAAGACCGTCAAGGAGCAAGAAGCTCAGCTTGCAACAAAGGAGGAAGAAGAGGAGGGTGAAGACATCCAGGGAGACATGGATTCGTAGCTCAGCAATGATGATGACTTTCTAGAGGAGGATGTCGTGGACTTCTACACTGACGATGAGGACTCCGACTTCATCGACCATGAGTAGATGCACTAGAGCACTGTCGTAGCATGAGATGTATCGGTCCCACTGTATCGTAGCTTGAGAATGGTTCTACAAACCATCTATTTTCCTTTGTTGTTGTGGTGTGTGTTTGTATCGTGTGCTCGTTTGCATGAATGAAATGAAGTTAGTTGCAAAATTTGAGTCAAACTCAAAGTTTTAGCTTTGAAATCAAAACCCTGAACCTTAGAACTTTCCCTCTTACCCCTTTATCTACCTCAATCTTCAGATGACTCGTGGAAACCAAGGAGGGAGCATCTCGTCGCAAGACCCAATGCTGCAGATATTGCACAATCCCATTGTAGACAGAGAAGCAAGCAGGGCAGAGCGCCAAGCTAATCTAGCAACACTGCAACAGATCGCCCAGATGGCTCTCAACAACCAAGGGCATGGAAATCAGGATCATCAAGGATCAAAGCTGAAGAACTTCTAGAATACCAATCCCCCAATCTTTAGCACTTTAGAGAACCCATTAGATTCAGATGACTGGTTGCAGACAATGGAGAACAATCTAGAAGTAGCCAGAGTTGATGACAACAAGAAAGTTCTCTTTGCCACCCACTACTTGGCAGGAGATGCAAGAGAATGGTGGAACATCATCCGCCTGATGAACCATGGTCAGGTGATTACATGGGAAGCCTTCAAGATCAAGTTCAGTCGCACCCACATGCCGCAGGGCTTATTCACCAGAATGAGGGATGAATTCAGAGAGTTGAAGCAAGGCAGAATGACTGTGGTGGAGTACCGTGACAGATTCCTGTCGCTTGCCAGATATGCACCTGATGAGATCAACACGGAGGATAAAAAGAAGGAGAGATTCTTGAACGGACTGCATGACGAGATACAGACTGTCCTCGTCAACATCCGCTTCGAGGATCTCGAAGAGCTAGTCGACTCTGCCATTCAGATGGAAGGGAAGATTAACCAGGCAAACGACAACCGCAAACGTCGTATGATGCAACAATCTGGATCCAGCAGTCACTAGAAGTACCGTCCCAAGCCCTCACCAGGATATGCGCCAAGGAACAACCGACCCCCAATGTCTCGCCCCAGCTATCCCAACCGTAGCGGAGGCAATGTGAAGTCCGGAGGAAACAACCACAACTCCGGCAACACCAACAATTTCAACCGTGCCACTCCCAAGAGCAACAACAATAACAACAACAACAACAACACTGCACCCAGAACTGGTAGCAATGTTGTGCCTGTGGCAGCTAAAGACAAGTCGCAGATCACCTGTTTCGAGTGTGGAGTGAAGGGTCACTATTCCAATGAGTGTCCCAAGAAGACTGCCACCACTGCCAATGTGAATGCCCCAGCTCAACAGCAGCGTCGTGTTTAACCAGGGAGAAGGTTTGCCCCAGGGAACCCTCACAACCACAACGGCCGTCTCTTCCACATGAATGCCGAGGAAGCTCAAGAAGCACTAGACGTAGTACTGGGTATGTTTTCTATCAACTCAGTTTTAGCAAGGGTATTGTTTGATTCGGGAGCATCGCGTTCATTTTTCACCAAAGAATTTGCATGCACTAGTAAGATTCACCCAACCAACTTGAAGCATGTCATGATAGTTCAAATCCCCGGATCAACTATAAAAGCTAGAAAAATTTGCAAAGAATACATGGGATAGATTTTTATGCCACCCTAATCGTACTCGGAACCAAAGGATTGGAAGTCGTACTAGGTATGGACTAGATGTCAAGGCATAAAGGACTGATAGACTATGCTAAGAAAGCCATCACCATGACTAGTAGCTCTGGAGTAACAGTAGAGCATATATCTGAAACCTTACCCCGTTAATTCAAGTGCAACAAGAGTCTAGCCCTACCCACCATAGACCAAGTCAGAGTAGTCTGTGAATACCCCGACGTATTCCTAGATGAATTGCCAGGTATGCCCCTGGATAGGGATATTGAGTTCATTATCGAACTAATCCCTGGAACCGGACCCATAGCCCAGAGACCCTATAGCATGAACCCCTCAGAGTTAGTGGAATTGAAGAAGCAGTTGGATGCCATGTTAGCAACAGGCTTGATTCAACCAAGCGCATTGCCATGGAGATGACCAGTGTTATTCCTCAACAAGAAAGATGGAGGCAACCGTTTGTGCACAGATTACAGGAAGTTGAATGATGTCACCATCAAGAACAAGTACCCTTTGCCAAAGATAGAGGATCTATTTGATCCGTTGACTAGAGCTCAAGTATTCTCCAAGATTGATCTTAGGACTGGTTATCACCAACTTAAGATCCGTGCAACAGATATTCCGAAGACCGCCTTTACTACTCGCTATGGTTTATACGAGTATACGGTTATGTCTTTTGGATTAACCAATGCCCCTGCTTATTTCATGAATCTCATGAATAAGATCTTTATGAATTTCCTAGATAAGTTTGTTGTTGTGTTTATCGATGATATCCTTATCTACTCCAAGTCAGAAGAAGAACATGAGCAACATCTAAGAATCATCCTAGAAACCCTGCGAGAGCATCGGTTATATGCCAAGTTCAGTAAGTGTGAGTTTTGGCTGAAAGAAGTAGGATTCCTAGGACATATTGTGTCTGCCGGACGAGTCTCTATTGATCCCGCCAAGATCAAAGATGTCGAAGAATGGGAAGCCCCAACCACTCAAACCCAAGTCCGTGCATTTCTCGGATTAGCGGGATATTACCGCAAGTTTGTCGAGGGGTTTTCAAGCATCACCCGACCCATGACCCAATTGTTGAAGAAGGACAAGAAGTTTGAATGGACTGACAAATGTGAAGCCAGTTTCCAAGAGCTGAAGAGGAGATTGATTTCAGCCCCAATATTGATCATGCCAGACATCAAGAAGCCGTTTGATGTATATTGTGATGCATCCAAGATTGGTCTCGGATGTGTGTTGATGCAAGAAGTCAAAGTCATCGCTTATCTGTCTCAACAACTGAAGCAGCATGACCAAAACTATCCGACCCATGATCTTGAACTAGCAGCCGTAGTTTTGGCATTAAAGACATGGCGTCATTATCTGATGGGTAATCGCTGTGAGGTTTACTCAGATCACAAGAGCTTGGAGTATATTTTTACTCAGAAGGAGCTGAATATGAGGCAAAGGAGATGGATAGAGTTAATCAAGGATTATGACCTTGACATTCACTATCACCCCGGCAAAGCCAATGTGGTAGCGGATGCTCTTAGCAGATTACCGTGTAGACTAAACACCATGATCAAGGAGAAGCAACCAAGTTTGTATGAGGAGTTGGAGCAGTTCAAAACTGATCTAGTTAGCAAAGGATTCTTAGCTAGCATTGAACTTCAACCCACGTTGATCAGCCAAATCAAGGAGGCCTAGAAGGGAAATGAAAGTATCGACGGAATCAAACGTCATATTGGTATAGGAAAGGTACCGGGATTCACTGAAGACGAAGAAGGAGTTCTGTGGTACAAAGGACGTATCTATGTGCCAGCAGATTCGGAGCTAAAGCAAGTTATCATGCAGGAAGCTCATGATACTCTTTATTCTATCCACCCCGGAGGAACGAAGATGTATCAAGACTTGAAAGAGCAATTTTGGTGGCACAAGACGAAGAGAGAAATCGGAATCTACATCGCCAAGTGTGACATATGTCAAAGAATCAAAGCAGAGCATCAGAGACCTGCAGGACTGTTGCAACCATTGCAGATTCCGGAATGGAAATGGGATTCTGTCGAAATGGACTTTATCACCGGTTTGCCTACTTCCAGTAGGGGAAATGACTCAATCTGGGTCATAGTTGATAAATTGTCCTAGGTAGCTCACTTTATACCTGTCAAGACTACCTACTAGAGTTCGAAGCTAGCAGAACTGTATATTGCTAGGATTGTTAGTCTGCATGGAACCCCCAAGACCATAGTATCAGATCGAGGAACCCGGTTTACCTCGAGATTTTGGCAAAAAGTCCAGGAAGGATTATGCACCAAGTTGAATTTCAGCACCGCGTATCACCCGCAAACTGATGGACAGACTGAGAGAGTCAACCAAATCTTAGAGGATATGCTTAGAGCTTGTGTGCTTGAGTATGGATCAAAATGGGAAGACTGCCTGCCTTTCGCAGAATTCTCATATAACAATAGTTATCAAGCTAGTTTGCAAATGGCACCATTTGAGTTCCTATATAGAAGAAAGTGCCGCACCCCTTTGAATTTTTCGCAAGTAGGAGAGAGTCAGATCTTCGGACCCGACATTCTCAGAGAAGCCGAAGAAAAGGTGCACAAAGTCCGTGAACACCTCAAGACTGCCCAATCCAGGCAAAAGAGTTATGCTGACAAGAGAAGGAGAGACCTAACTTTCAATGTCGGAGATTTTGTATATCTCAAGGTTTCGCCATTGAAGGGAACCCAACGCTTTAGTCTGAAAGGGAAGTTAGCCCCCAGATATATCGGGCCCTTCAAGATTCTGAACCATCGAGGAGAAGTATCTTATCAACTGGAACTGCCAGAGGAGATGTCAGCTATCCACAATGTGTTCCATATCTTGTTACTTCGCAAATGCCTGGAAGTGCCGGAGAAGACTGAAGTTTTCAAGAACATCGATCACAGAGCCGTTGAGATCAACAAAGACCTGACGTATCGTGAAGTGCCCATCCGTATCTTGGAGGAAGCTTACAGAACCACCAGAACCAGGAGTATCAAGTTTCTCAAGATTCAATGGAGCAACGATACCAAAGAGGAAGCCACTTGGGAGCGAGAAGATTACATGAGGACAGAATTCCCAGACCTCTTTAGTTCCTAGTTTTCTTTCGTAAATCTCGGGACAAGATTTTGTTTAAGGGGGGAAGGTTTGTAACATCCCAAAACTTCAATCCAAGGTTATTAAGATCCAAATCATCAAAAATTAGGGTTAACAAAAACTTTTCCCTTTAAAATTATTAAAGCATTCATATGGGTGTGCATTTATTTTGAATTGCCTTGTTTAAGTGATCCATTGCTTGTAAAATGATTCTTAGGTGAAATAAACATCATCTAGATCATTCCCAAACAAATCCCAAAGAAAAACAAAGCAAAATGAATAACAGAAAGAAATGGTCATTTGTGCCATTTTAACTACCATGCCCACTTTGGCTATTCCTAGGACTCAATTCTTAACAGAAATAAATGTGGATCTTGGCACCACTTGCTAGTACATGTAGTAGTGTACCAAGGCCCACTTTGTGATCTACCAAAAAATTTCAAACACTAATTTGAAATGGCATTTGAAAATTGAATGTAGTTCATATGGGAAGATCCCACTTATTCAAAAACCACTCAAATGAGCTCCATTTTCAAAACCCAAGCAACCACAGAAGTTTAAGCATGTGTCTAGAAACTCCACCAAAAATCATCCAAAAATTCACAACTTGAGTTCTTTCGGCCATTTTCACAAACACTTGGTGGACAGAATTCAAACAAAACACAAAACACTATTTGGAGCAGTGTTTGAACCAAATTGGTTCCCCATTTTGCAACCACAGCCAACCAATGCAATCCCCTACCCCTCTCTAGCCCAGCCACCCACTGTGCCATGACCAAATGGTCATGGCCATTAAGGCCAAGCACCATTTTGGGCACCTCACCGGCGACAACACTCCACAGCCGCCGCCAGCATCATCCACCATGTCCAGGAGGTAGCCTGTGGTCCATCTCCACCGCCCAACCAGCCCCAGCTCGAGGACAGCGACCAGAGCCGCCAGGAACCGCCGCTCCCGGAGACTGTCAGCCATGCCAACGCCGCTCGTAGAGCGCGCACGGTCCCCCGCTCGACCAGACCACGCCTCGCTCCATCCGCCCGCCTACACGATCCCCATCGGCCTAAGAAGCTAAAGGACACGCCCATTTCCCCGACAGTGCCCCATAGTCGCCGACCGCCGTGAAACTCACCGTCGGCAGAGACTTAGTGCGTGCCGTGCCATTCACTTCCCCCGACCATAAACCACTGCACACTCACCGCCGTGACACTTGCCAGGGCACCGCCCACCATCCTAGCGCACCGCCCACACCTCTAGCTCGTTGTGCCGTCGTCACCGACGAGCACCGCCCATGCTCCTCTGCCGCTCAGTTGCGCCTATAAAAGGATGCCACCCCAGCACCAACTACTCACATCATTCCACTCCCCTCTCCTCACTGATCCTTTCCCACCTCTCGCTAGAGCCGCTCAAGCCCTAGTTCGCCGCAATTTAGCCGAAGGAGCCCGCTGTAGAGGAGGAGAAGGCGCTGTCGATTCCGTCCACCCCAGGAGCTGCCGCGACCACCACTGAGTCCACCTTTGACCGCATGTTCGATCGCCCCCATCGCCGCAGTAGCTGGAGCCCTGGTATGCCTCCTGAGCACCCCCACCGAGCCGTTAGGGTTAGTTCCCGCCGGCGAACTGTTTGCCGGAGACGACACTCCTCAGCCATAGATCTCCCTTTTAATCTACCGGCCCACATCGCCCCGTACCGCTTCGCATGTAAAGAGTCGCTGACCGGTGGACCCCCCTTGTCAGCTGTTCTCTGTGCCGCGGAAGGCCACTGGGCCGGCACGTTTTCCTTCCCGCGCGACCCATTTAATTCAAACTTAGATTTTTCTATTTAGTTTTGAACTTAGTTCTGTCCCCTAGTTTGAAAATCATTTCAGAGAGATTTACAAATCCAAATTGAGTGATTCAAATTTTGTTAGAAAGCTACTGAAAAGATCTATCAAAGCCCGTTGGATTTAATTCAATTAGAGTTAGAGATCTCTCCTAGTAAACATAACAAGGCAGAAGCTTTTGCACATTCAAACATTTTTATAAAATAAAAAAAAATAGCTTTTGAGTTGATTCCAACTCTCAAAAATCACATTTAACCATACCTATCTGAATATGTAATAATATTAAGGTTTACCTGCAGTGACTTTGGACTAGTACCAAAGTAATGCTATATAGGCATTTCTAGTCACTTTAAATCATTAAATAATGGACTTAAACCAAAGTAAATATGAACCAACCCTTAAATCACATTCCCATATGTTAGAATATGTGGTGATGACATGTGTCCACATGATCCCATATTTTAAGTAGTGAATATTAAATCTTAGATATTTTTCAATGAGTAGAAATTACTTTTCTTAAATAAAAAAGAATGAAACTAGTTAATAAAACCTTTTGATGCTTGTGATGATATTAGATCATCAAATGTGTGCCTTAGAATGCTAAGTAGCCTAGTTAAGTATCGTTTGGTGATTGTGTACTCCGTATGTATTTATAGATGATAGTACTGACCAAGCTTTCGAGGTGGAGGAGTTATACCAAGAGGAGGAGGAAGAAAACTTCAACCACTACACTGCACAAGGCAAGCCACTATTAACAATGCAAGCTAACCGTTGCAATCTAGATAACCCAAGCAAAGACATTAGGCATGCTTTGGTTATACCACTTTGACTATTACTTACCCCAAGTATTATTTCCAAGCTTTACTTCCTTTACTTTACCAAGGTCCTTTACTTGTTTTGAAGGTAGCATAAAGAGTATAAAACTTGACCTATCTAGATAACTTTAGATGTCATTCTATGGCATGAGATTGATTCCACCTTTCCACCTTAGTGAACACTCTTAACTTAGTAGTTTAGAGCTAAACAAAAAACTTGAGTCACTTTAGATGGGAATACTTGGTGAAAATGAATTATGAAAACCTTGGAATGATGAGTCATTCTATTGAGATGTTTTGACATGTGTTGAGAAACACAACTGGTTTAAGATGATGAAAATTTTTAGGCATGAGCCTTAACCCTTTTACAAAACTGATGGCTGGATTCGGATGCGATACCATTCCAAATTTACCGTACAACCACAATACCTGAATTGGGTAAGGCTTAGCCAGAAGTTTATATGCATTAGTATTAGTTCCCTCACGGGAGAGGTTTGAGATGAGGCTACCTCTCGATGTTGTCCACCTATGCAGTGCCCAAGATGACAGATGGTCATGGTTGGGAGGCCATGCTCACAGGAGAGGTGCTTATACTAGGGTGTGTAAAGGAAAGGTTATGTTTGATTATCTGCATACTAAGTATGATGATTCAGGGTTATCCCTGACAGATGTATCAAATATTGTGGTGAAAGTGTACCACCTCTGTAGAGTGTCAAACTATTCGAATAGCCATGTCCACGGTTATGGACAGTTGGAGTGGCCATACTGTTTCGTTGTCAGATGTTTTCAAAATGACTTATGAAAGAATGATGAATCTTGACTTGACCACAGCAGAGTTGTGACTATGACACTAGCTTCCCAACTTAAGTGATTCTAGAACTTTATTTTATCTTTCTTTGTTTCTGAACTCAGCTTAGGTTTCAAACTTAATTTCATAGTTAAACTTAGAGTTAGCACTTTACATTAGAACTATACTAATTGTTAGTGGTAGTTTGCGAGTACTTAAAGAGTACTCATGGCTTTTGTCCCTGGCTATTCTCATGGCCAGACTATGAAGGAGACTACCAAGATGACAGTCAGCAGGACAGTTATGATAACTAGGACTATCTGCCTTTGTCAACATTGCCTATGCCCCTGAAGATTGACCCCACCGCTACACTTATAATTTATTCCGCTTCTTGTTGTATTAAGACTGGATCATGAGATCCTTATTTGTGTAAGACCTTATTTATGGTTTGTAATGGATGATGTACTATGATATCCAATCTGTTATGTCTTGCAAAAATGGTAATCCTGGGATTGCGATGGATGACATAACAGGCATCTGGGATTAAAAATATAGGTGTTGACAGCTGCCGCCTGCGAGGCTCCCAACACTTATCTGCCTACATGCGTGGGCAGGCCTAGGGCCCACCTACAGTGTGACTTTTGAGCTGCCTTTCTGGGTGGCTTCCTCCTGGGCCGATCTCCTCCGGGGTTTTGGCTCTATTATGGAAGTTGCCTTATAAATATTAATATAATATTTATTAATTCAGAATTAACATATATAAATGCATATTATAAATTTCCATTTAGAAACACCTTTTAGTCTTTTCCTTCTTATTCCTCTGAACAACTTTTGATTCTCTTTGGAATGATTCTGGTTTTCTCATATCTCTATTTTCTATAATTCCATCTTATAGATCGATCTCCAGGCATCGTAGTGCCCTTAAGTGTGTTACCCTACGGTTTGGGAATGGCACAGACATGAAGAGATGATCTCTGATCATTGATTAATAGTGGGACCAGGATGCCCATAATGACACCTATGCATTCCATGAAACACCTTCGCGTCAAACCATAAACGCTGTATCCAATTCCCTTTGTTACTTCGAAGCTAACTTGTCCGAGATCTGATCATTGGTATCCTGATACCTCGTTTAATCTCGTTTCCAACAAGTATTTTTCTACTTGTTCCCATGAAATGCCATCCCCATGACTTAGTCATACACTGCGTAGCTTATGGATGTAATTCATCGAGTGGGCCTAATGTATCTTCCCATCACGCAGGAGAACAAATCCTGACCTTGATACATAGTCCTCAACATGCCCCTCTATAAGTTCCAACGTACATGTTTATAGTCACCCAGTTACAGTCATGATGGTTGATGCAGTTAAAGAAACCTCTTGTGATAGTGATTAATATGATCTCACGGTCTAAGGATTAGGACACCTTTTTTTACAATTGCAACTGTGAACTTTGTGATATGATCATGTTGCAACAATCATCTGTGGGTAATGTCCATCACATCATATATGACTTCGTTGTCAGTAAACCTTGATCATGTCGAACCATAAAAGCACCATGATCAGGAAACCTTGACCATCAGCTTCCTTATGAACTAGTTCAATAGAGGCTACTAGGGACATTTGCTTTGTTTATATATCACACCTGTATCAATGTTTCTTCTTGATATAGTTATAACATGTTATAAAGCTATTATGAACTAATGTGATAGGATAATAGACACCTTTATTATTTGCCTCTATGGAATATCTCCTTCATAGGAAACTTATGAAACCTGATGTAATCCAATGAAGGTAATGGCCCAAGGAACATCACCAATGGGGTAGAGCCGGAAAGACTTCCACACGAGACTGAAAACCTCGGGCTAGCTAGAAACTTACACCCATCTTAAATACGACGAAAATTGGACGGAGACTGATGAGTGCATTTTTGAAGAATATTTACCTTATGTTTTTGCATGAGTAGTGGTAGGATTTGGGTATTTTACGGCGCTCGCGTGCACCTTTTATGCATGTTTCGACATGATCCCTAAATATTGAGGCATTGATGAACATATCACTTTGAGATTTCATATTGGACATACATATGATATGTTGAAGTAATATAAGTCATTATTATGATTTACCACACACCTGGGAGGAAAGGCATCGTGAAGGGAAGCTACTAAAGGGTTAAAAAGCATCTTTACGAGCATACCTTGCCCGTACAGCACCCCTCGTACCATGTGTAGTCTACTTCATCTCGTCAAATACTATCACCACATGAAGACAGATCCGAGATCCGACATTTAGAGACACCAGAATATTTAGAAACCTCACATATCTAGAGGGGGAACTTGTAAGGGCATCATTCTTGCTCCTGCACGGATCATGGTAGGCTAAGGCATCACCCCCATCATCAACCACAATTACCATTCTGGATTTTCACTTGTTATCATTCATATACTCATATTCATTTCATATATCCATGATGATGTTGTTGAAGGCCTCCATGAGAAGTAGTTTACCTTGTTCTTGGGGATCTGGCGAAACCCTAGAAATATTATGATATGAAATAAAGATGATATATTACTTTGGTTCATGATTATGTGTTAGTTTTTTCTCTAGATATTATGTGAAGTCGACCATGTAATGTTTTCCTTCGGGACTACAGAGACAATTACCCTTGGGTATATGGTAGTACGTGTAGTGCTAAGTGACATAACGTGATGACGTGCTATTCATATGGTCATGGGGTATAAGGAGAGTTTCACTAAGATCATATCAATATCCATGGGGACACTATAACATCTCAACGTTTACGAACCAACAAAGGGTAGAAATAGGAATATGTGCACTTTCATGCATTCATCTGTAAAATCGGGGTAAAAATTTTGCCAAACAAAACCCTGGAGAGATTAGAGTTTCTTTCACTACTTTGAGTTAGGATTTAGCTATTTTATAGTGATTGTTATAAATTTTGACATCATCTTTAGGAATTATAATGATTTTGGGTGAATAATTTGAATTCGTAGTTAAATTTGAATCACTTTTGAAAAGATTTAAAAATTATAAGTATTAAATATTTGATTGTTTTAAAAAGATATTTATAAATATAAAGTATGAATCCTTGAATATCTATTGAATATTATACATGAAAAAGAAATGAAACCAATATAAATAGAAGAATTCAAATAAGCAAGTTTATTTCTTATTATTTCCTTCATTCAACAACAATACCTCAAATACAAATGAATAAATAAGAGATTACATTGTAGAAACAATTGTAATAAAATAAAGTGAACTTTATTGAATAATAAATTGATATTACATTGTTCCTTACAAAAGCCAAATGAAAACATTATAGGAATGAAAGAAATGAAAACCTAAACTAATCCCTATCTATTTCCTAATCTAATCTTCTGTATCATTAGAGATTTTATACCTGCAAAACAAAGAAATAAACATAAATAAAAAGGAATTGTTATTTTAGTTTTTCTCTCAGTCTTGAATAGTGAAGTACACTGTTCATATTACATCACTGAGGAATTAATTATAAAAAGGGGAAAATTTCACCAATGTGAAGTATCTTTTCTTTTAAACAAAAATGGTTGCAGAACAACATAATAGGCCAAAGAGGGGAAAGTTTCACCAGATAAGTATAGTAATAGGAAGGGGCAGTAAATATTTCCTACTTGATATAATCCAAAGGAAAGGAAACAGTGAAGAAGCTTACTCCCTTGATTGCATGCAGTGTGCTGTCAATAGCAGGGAGAGAGAGGGAGAGTTAAAACCACCACTAGCACAGAACAAAGCAAGCTTTGCTACCTAGTTCGCAGCCACAACCACAGTTCTATCTCAAGAACACACAAGAAATCACCTCAGATCTTGATAGATTTCCACAAGATCAACCAACATTCACCATAGAAAGCCGTCAAGAAACCATACATGATGGTCACATAATGGAGGGGGTTGTTTAGGAGGACAACAAGGTCACGCAAGAGCAAGGAGAAGAAGAACTAGATCCAGGAGGTGCAGGGCAAGGCCAAGAAGAAGAAGAAACCAACATCAATAGTCATCAAGGTAGCAGGCAATAGCAGCATAAGGGTACAAGTACCACAATCTACTCCATATCCCCGGGTAAATTCCAAACCCTTTTGATCCAACATTTAATCATGTACATGTATATTGAATGGGTGTTGGATAGGTATTGTCAACACCCGGATTTTTAATCCCAGATGCTTGTTATGCCATACATCGCAATCCCAGGATTACCATTTTTGCGAGACATAACAGAATTGGTACCACAGTACATCATCCATTACAAACCATAATAAAGGTCTTACAAATAAAGGATCTCATGATCCAATCTTAATACAATCAAAGCAGCGGAAAGTAAACGTAGTAGGGGCTCCATCTTCAGGGTCACAGGCAATGCTGACGATGGGAGATGATCCTAGTTGTCATAGACCTCCTGCAGTCCATCTTCCTGGTAGTCCTGCTCATAGTCTGGCCACGGGAATATCCAAGGACAAAGCCATGAGTACTCACAAACTATCACTAACAAGTAAGGTAGTTCTAGTAGGAACCTTAAGCTCTAGGTTTATTTGCAAAAAGTCAGGTTTATTTCATAAGAGTTCAAAAGTAATGAATCTAATTTAATCACTTAAGGGGAACCTACTTTTCATGTCCACAACCTTGTTTTAGTCAAGTCAAGGTCATAGTTCAATTCACAAGTCATTTTGAAAACATCTGACAACAGAACAGTATGGCAACTCCAACTGTCCATGACCGCGGATGCGGCTATTCGAATAGTTTGACACTCTGCAGAGGTGGTACATTTTCACCACAAAATTCGATACATCCGTTAGGGATAACCCTAAATCATCATACTTAGTATGCAGATAATCAATCATAATCTTTCAATTACACACTCTATTATAGGCACCTCCCCTATGAGTTTGGCCTCCCGACCATGGCCATCTGCCATCCTGGGCACTGCATAGGTGGACATTCACATTCACGAGCTAGCCTCAGCTCAACCTCTTTCCGCGAGGGAACCCATACTAAGGCATATAAACTTCCAGTTAAGCCCTACCCAATTCAGGTATTGTGGTTGTATGGTAAGATTGGGATGGTATCGCATCCGAACCCAACCATCAGTTTTTATAAAGGGCCAAGGCTCATGCCTCAACATTTTCATCATCAACCATTGTGTTTCTCAACACATGTCAAAACATTTCAATAGAACGAATCATCATTCCATGGTTTTCATAATCCTTTTCACCCAGTATTCCCATCTAAAGTGATCAAATTTTATACTTAGCACTAACCACTAAAGTTGAGGGTATTCACTAATGAGGGTGCAAATCCAGTGTAACTATCCAAATCTAGTTTTATGCTTTTTAATAGTATCTAAGTATAACTATTTAGTCCTAGTTTTATACTCTTTATGTTATCTATACTATTTTTCCAATACTCACAAATCACTAACTAAAGGTAAAGCACTTTGGTAAAAGTAAAGAATAAAGCATACAAGTAAAACTTGGGATTGGTATAATCAAAGTTGCATAACCAAAGCATGCCTAATGCATCTTGCATAGGTTGTCTTGAAAGGATGCCTTGCATAGTTAACTTGTAGTGTTAGGCTTGCCTTGAGTAGTGAAGTGGTTGAAATTCTCTTCTTCTTCTTAGTAGTACTCCTCCTCCTCGTATCCCAGGTCGGTACTTGTAGCATCCCAATTGTCTAACAATTGCAATGCTACTAGCCTAGTCTATATATATGCTACTTCCTACATATAATTGTTGCATCATAATTATATCATGCTCATGTCATCATGCCAACTTGCATTTGAGCATCATATAAAACCCTTTTCTTTTGGTTCTTATCCCATATTCATTAGTAATTGTATTTGGCTCTTGATATATTGTATTGGGTTCTTGATAAATGTTTGATGCCCAAGTTGAGTTGGGGGCATATCTTTTATTCAACTCCATCACCTTTCTTTGTCACCACCTTATAATTCCACCATCCTAATTACCCATGAGTTTTTGCTTTCTTTTAGCACTTAATCTAGCTCATGTGGGTTGGGATGGATCCACTTCTATTTCCACATGCTCTCATATCAGCATCATGTTGTTTTCACATTATTGATATGTGGAGCCACCTTTGCATGCATTATGAGTGGTATCCCTTTTACTTGTTTTCATATGGATTATTATGAATGTATGATCATGTTGGAATATTTTTGAGACTATTAAACATCTAGTGGAATATACACACTAGCAAGTCCCAATTATATTCAAATATGATCATCTTCATCTACTCCACCTGGAACCTTCTTTTAATTCCTTTTTGCTTGGCCTCACTCCATAATAGGAAATGCATATGAATAAATGTCATGGGACTTTGTTATTGTTTTTACAAGAATCAATATGGCATTTATTACACATGCATGGGACATGCAAGATCATTTCCCCTTCCACCTCTCTCCCTATTTTGGTCCTTTTGGGTTCTCCATTTTTCTTGATGCAAACTTCTTTGGTGACTCATATCTTCTCCAAACCCTACCTCCTACATCTATCCCTTCCACCTTGACCATCATCTACACATGCATGTGTGCATACATGTGCCCATGAGCCACTTCTTCCCCTCCCTCTATATAGCTAAACCCTATCTCAAACCTAAGCCTAACCCTACCTCTCCTTAATCCTCTCCATCTCCTCCATACCCCTAAACACTAGTGCACTCACCTCACCATCTTACCACCCTCACACCCTAACCCGACACCCCCACCTGGTTCCATGCTGAGCCACCCTGGGCTCGACCCAACCCTAACCTGAGCCCCTCCTAAACCCTAGACATCCGCCCTTGCTCTACCACCCGAGCCTCCCCCTCTCCTTTCTCTCTCTCTCTCTCTCTGCCACAAAGGGGCACCCGAGCCAGTCCCCTCCTTGACCTTGCCCTGGCCCACCTGGCAGTCCCTGCAGCCACACCCACCCCCCAGGACGAGCACGTGAAGGAGGAGGAGAAAAGGTGGCGATCTGAGTCCGCCAACGAGCCCGCGGTGAGCGTCCCATCCTCCCTGACACCTCCTTCCTCGCCGTTGCTTCCTGTTCTCACCGGACCGCCCGTCGAGCGCCCTCTGTGTGGCGCGTGCAAGTGCATCCGCGTGTCTCCGCGTCGCATCACGCCTCACCTAGTCGCCCATCCCCCACCTTGCATCATCCTCCAAGCCACCGCAGCGGTAGCCGCCGCGCGCGCGAGGTCGCGGGTTCGATCCCCGTCGCCGCGCATGGACCTGTCCGTCGTTCAGAGAAGATCCATAGTACCATGCCCCTTTTGCACATACCCCCCTGCGCCTTTTGCTGCTCAACCCGCGGTACACAAGGCCCCACCGGTCAGCCCCTTCGAACTTTTTATAGAAAAGCACCCGTGTTTTCGTAATCCCTAACCCGCGCTCCAACCGGACCCCACCTGTCAGCCGCAGGGGCAAACCCCTTTACCCCCGCTGGCGCGTGGGCCCGCTCTAGCATCGGGTCCACCTGTCTTTTGCTGCGGCTAGCCTTTCGCGCGGTGAGAAAAGTCCCTGCGCGCTATTTTCGCCTAGTCAACAACGGCCCCACCCGTCAGTGACTTGGGCTAGGCGATGTTGTGTATAAAAAGTCTGTCAACTTTTCTGTTTTAACAAAACCACTTCTGAAAATGTTTAAATATAAATTTAAATCTGTTTTTAATAACTTTTGAATTCTAATTCCAAATAATACAAATGATATAAGTTTTTGAATTAGAAAAATGTGGGGAATTCAATTATGCCATTGAAAATATTAATTGAACACTATAAATTTTCGAGATGATTAAAATTACAATAAAATGCCCTTTTCTTAATTAATTAATAACGTTAAATCTATAACTCCAAATTCGACAAATAATATGTCTAAATCGATCAGCACGACGAGCCCGTTCTAACTATGCATTCCTTGTTCTGAATTGCAGAATGCATCATATAAATATAAAGTATACAGCAACTCATATGAGAGAAACCGGACTAAAAACTTAATAAAATGCTTTAATCTTGTACCCCACACCTCACCCATGCCATGCTACATTATTGCCATGCAAATTGTGCATCATTCATCATGGCATGCTTGTCTACTTGTCGCATTTAAATTCCTCTGCTTGTGCACTTTATTTATGTTGGCCCTTGTTTGTTTGGTTCTTCTTCGAATAGACGCCGAGCAGGGGATATATCAGGAATCCCAGGAGCACTACCCAGATCCGACTCTCGCTTCAACTGAGCTGCCAGGAAAGCACTACCACATGCTTGCATACATATAGTACCTATTACCTCTATCTTATTCTTGCATCATTGAGTCGCGATTGCATTAAATTGAATCCCAAGTACTGCATAGCCTTTAATTTTAAACCCCACCGAAGCTTGTTCCTCCATCCCATGATCCATTACTACAGGAGTTGTTTGAGCCATGCGAGTCGTAGAAAAGCATGTGTAGGGTATGTGAGTGTCTGATGGATAACGAGGTACCTAAACAACTTAACCTGAGTAGTAATGGGATAACTAATGAAAGCGGCTTCGGTGAGCAATATCTGCTATTTGGTTTTTCATGCTCACTTGCGTCCCGTAGGACCCCGAGTACTTGATTCCTGTTCCTCGACTATTCGCACTATCCACATCCGGGAGGCCTTATGGACCCCCCTGAGCCAGAGCTTGATTCATTCTTATTTCTTGGGGCCACAAAGTAGTTTGGGGCTTTATTACTATCCTATACTTATGCCATGTTTACTGCTTTATTTAAGATTGTGCGAGGAGCACCTGTACTGTTTAGGAATTGCGGAGTGTTTTCGCGGTATCGACAAGCCCAGTCACACTTTCGGGTTCCCAGTCGTTTACAGCCATTGGCGCAAACCTTGGGTCCGTCTCGGAGCCGGCCTACTTCGTTGTGGGTAGCTTAATAGGGTGGCCCCTTGAAATATTTCTGAATCCTGTGATCGCTTTGTCGTGAATGCCTCGTTGGGTCTTGAGTTGGTTTTTCCGAGGTTGATCGAGTGTGTGTTGCTATTTGTGCACCCCTGCAGGGTAAATCTTTCTAAAAGTTGTGTCCGCGGTTATGGATGACTTGGAGCACAGCATCTCGATCATAGACAAGTATAACTAAAGTACCGCTTTTAATTTGACTAAGTACCTGACTAGTAAATAGTGCAATACTCATGGAATGGTTAATAAAACTGCCAACGGATGGGTTGTTCGTCCGCTTTCTCGTTGGTAAGCGAGAAGGAGGATGGATCTGTTAATTATACTGCTATAACTGTTGTTACTAATTAACGGACATCTGTCTATCATTGGTTAGGCGGATGGTTAGAGAGTATCTATAGACTTGTTAGTTATTATCTTTTGCTGTAATTGCGTCACCCCGGGTTATGTCCCCTTTAGAGGCATAAAGACTTGCTAAGTACCCCTAGGGTCTCACACGATAAATTGTTTGATTCAGATGGACAGGTGTATTCGCAAGATGGATACTGGGTGGAGGAGATGGATGATGTTGGCAACGATCACTTGGTGTAGAGATTCCGGGAACGGGGATTCGTGAGATCTGTGGGTGGGATGTGTTTATTTGTATGGCATCTTATGCCGATTTGCTTCTTATCCGTACTCAGACCTTGTTTTCCGCTTCCGCCTGATACTCTGATGTTTGATGTATGAGGAGCTATCCTAAAATATTATCTCTATCTAGGATATTTGGATCTTGCCGTATGGCGTTGCAATATTTCTATTTCTTTTAGATGGAATGGCTCTGTGAACGGTTGTATGGTGGCTTGCATACATTCTCACTTGTGTATGTAGTTGATCCCTTCGCCTGCCGATTACGCCGCTCGTTCTTGTCCCGATGTTCTGAAAGTGGTTAGGATGGCCGAAAGGTCTACCTGTGAGTGGCCCCTGGGCCCCACTGTACTATTTTAACCACTTTCGCTCATCCAGGCATGTAACTAAGAGCGTAATTCCCCGAGGTAGTTACAGTACTATCATCTATAAATGAAATACGAGGTACACCATCACCAAACAATACTTAACTACTTCTATTTAGCACACTAAGGCTCACACTTGATGATCTAGCATCATCACAATCATCACATGAAACAAATACCTAGTCTTATTTATCTTATTTTGGAAAAGTAATTTCTACTCATTGAAAATACTTAAGATTTAATATTCTCCAATTAAAATATGGGATCATGTTGACACATGTCATCACCACATATTTAATACTTGGGAATGTGATTTAAAGTGGTGGTCATATTTTATAAAGTTTAAAATTACTTTTTAATACAATTAAAGTGACTAGAAATGCCTATATAGCATTATTTTGGTACTAGTCCAAGATCACTGCATGTAAACCTAAATATTTTTACATATTCAGATAGATCTTGTCAAATGTGATTTTTGAGAGTTGGAATCAACTCAAAAGCATTTATGGTTGATTTTTGAAAAATGTTTGAAGTGGTAAAAGTCTCTGCCTTGTTATTTTTACTATAGGTGATCTATAATTTTCAAATGGTTTGAATCCAATGGACTTGGGTAGACAATTTGAATACCTTTCCAAAAAAATTGGAATCATGCAATTTGGTTCAGTATATCTCTGTGAATTGAATTTCAAAGTCACTGACAGAATCTAGTTTTAACTAAAATGGAAAAAGTCTATTTGAATCAACGGGCTCTGCGTGGGAAACTAATTGGGCCGGCCCAGCTACGTGGCGCGCGCGCAGCGGGCTGCTGATAGATCGGTCCCACGCGGAGACGAACAGGCGTGTCTGGGGGTAGCTTGGGTCACGGTGAGTGCGGGCATGCGCAGAGAGGGAGAGGCGCGACGTGTGTGCGCGTGTCGGCTGCGGCGCTCTGGCGCGCTCTCGGCATGGCGGACAGAGAAGTGGCCATGGCGATTACGGCCGGTCCATGGTGTGTCTTCGGTCGAGGGGTGCACAGAGGGTGGCGGTGATGTGGCGCCTGTCTCCTGGACATCATGGGAGAGGGCGGTGTTCACTGTGGCGAGTGTGGCATGGTCGACTAGCGCGGCGAGCTCGAGCGGCGCTGCACTGGTGCAAACGACAAAGAGGGAGTGTGTCCATTGTGTTGCTAGGTGCTGGCGGAGACTAGGGGAGAGATTTAAGGCACTAGTGGCGATTGATCACTGCTCAGAACAGTAGAAGTTAGGCAGTGTTTAATTGTGTCTGCCAGGTGCTCGACCAAATGGCCGCATGAATTCAAAGTTAGAAATTTTTGGATGAATTTTGGTGAGTGTGTTTGTCACATGCTCGGGTGTCTATGGTTGCTGGAAAAAGTCAAGGGGAAATGATTTGAGTGGTTTAAAAAAAAGGGTGATCTGTGCATATGAACTTGATTCAATTTTGTAATGTCTTTTAAATAGATTTGAAAATAGTTTCTGTTAGTTTGTAAACTTTGCTTGGATTCACTTTTACTTGATCTAGCAAGGGGTGAAAAGAATTGGGAAAGTTTCTGTAAGAAATCTTTTACTAGAAACACTCAAAGTGGTCTAGTGGATAAATTTGGTCAAAATGACCATTTGCTTATATGATTCATATTTTCTTTTCTTTTCTTTTGATTTAGTTTGTAAATGACTTAGATGATGTAGTATTCATCTTTAAACCATTGCTTATCATTTATAGCAATCAAACATGGCAATTTCACTCATTCATACACTAATGCAATTCACACATACACTCATATTAGATTTAATAAGAAAAGTTTTTGTTAACCCTAAATTTGGGTGATTAGAACTTGCTAACCTTGTTTAATATTTTTGGGGTGTTACAGGTATCCTCAGTGGTTATGCAGCTAGCATAATAGGTACATCATTGGATATCTAATAAACAAGCATCAAAGCTAGCATCTGATCTTAATAAAAGTTGGTCTCAGACCAGGCATCATTAACCAAGCTGGTATTCTCTAGTTTAAGCTAGATAACAGCAGATCAAGTCACGAACTTCTACTGGGCACATTCCAATGAATGGTAGCACCCCTGTAGCAATCCAATATGTCTATAGCATCAGATAAGATTTAACCAACATGAATATCTTCTCAAGAAAACAATTAAATCATCTTTCCTAATCATCTTAGGAATCATTTTTATAAGTTATTTCTCACATGTTTGATACAACAAGGTAATCTAACCATAGTGCTTGAACCACTATTTTTCAACCATGGTTCACAAGTATTAAAACCATTCCACTTATCTAGAGCAGGAGCTAGAAATCATTGGTTTGATCCAGTAGATAGAAATAGATAATGGTACCATCATAATACAGTGGATATCAAGAACGATTCAATATATCTTACTGTTTAATTACCACTAGCAAGAGAAGTACCAGAGCCACTAGTGTTAAAAGATTCATTCTAGAGATCTTTAGCTAAATAAGATCATCATCAGTAGTATAGTAAACACATGTATCCACTGGATATGAGCCAGTACACATATAACAATTAGTCAGTAACAATACTAAATCACATCAGCCATGAACAAGATTAAAATACAAGAATAAAGGGTAAAACTAGAATTCATCAATTCTAAATTAATCAAGCCACAAGTAGTATTTATCAATAGAGAAACCCTAGAACAAGCCATAGGGATATCTGGGAGGAATCCATTACCACAGTGAGGGATTCAAGAAGGAATCGAGAGAGAGAAAGGAAGAATCACCACTTATCTGAGGTCCTCGCTAAGAAATTAGAAGAGTAAGCAGTGGCCGGTGATGGAGATGAACATGGCAGCACAAGAAGCACAGGGCACTGCAACCCACGCTAGGACATGGTCGTAGAGGCTACAGATGAAGGAGGTGACCCATCTCTTCACCGAAGCACCAGGGCAGCGCCAAGGTGGTGTCGGAGCGTCGAACCACCAGTGGGGTCCAAACCCTAGGTGCTAGTGAGGTGGAAGAACGACCAATAGGAGGCGCAAGCGGGAAATCAAAGAGGGTAAAATGATGCAACTTCGTCGACATCACCATCTTGCACCGCGGCAGTGGTCACAAAGGTTAAGGATGATGGGATTCGAGCAGCGACGGTGGAGACACCACATCGCCATAGAGGGGAAAGTCGTGCGCGTGCCAGGAGAGAGAGAGATGGGGTACTGGGCCGGTCATGGCCAGTACCGGGCGAGACAGTGGGTTTGACCCAACCTAGTTGGGCCGGTTCGAGCTAGGCCAGCCCAATGGGCCATGCCCATATTTTGAGAAAAAGAATCCTAAAACCATTTGTTAAAATACTAGAATATCCATAGTATTAATTAAGCTCTAGAAAATGAATAAAAATCCTAAAAATACAAATAATATATCCAAATGTTCATAGAAACATAAACTATCTCATAACATTAATAAGTTGATTTTTTGGATAATAAAACCTAAATTAATTATTTTAATAACATAAATCCTTTATTAAATTCCCTAAAAATAAAGGTAATAGTTAGAAATAATTAAAATTCACTTTTGTGATACTAAATATATATTGTGTATAATAAAAATATTAGTTTGTATTTTTAGCCAATGAAATTAATATATATATATATTCAAGCACTTGGTCTCTTATGATATTTTAATAAAATAAAGTTATAAGAAAAAATTAAATAAAACTACTTTTAAACTCTTAAGTGAATATATGATGTTACATAAATATTAAATGTAATATTTCAAAAGTAATTAAGATTTATAAAGTTTTAAATTCTCTTTAAACTTTAATAATGTGGGTAAAAACACAAAGAAGGGTTATTATAAATAGTGAATGACATTACTATTAATGTTCATTATTGCTTCTTTAAATATTGTCCTTCCTGGGAAATAATGGTGTTTTGTAGAAATAGAAGCTCAAGGTCGAGTGTAAGCATCGGACTTCACTACCTTGCAGTCACAAGACAGGTTCATCACTTACTCATGTCCTTTGTCGTGGTATGTAAAAGTATTTGCAAATTGTGTGTTATTACCTATGTTCTAAAAAAGACCGAAAAGAAGTATTTTCCCAAGAATATGAAATGCTATTATCATCCTAAGTGATGATAAATATTAAGAGTTGCAATAGAATCTAGAATTCTAGTTGCAAAACAGACATGACTTAATAACCCATAACATTAGTGTTTGCCGTATAGTACGCGTTAATCATAAGATCTAGAATGGGACGAAGAAGTCAGCTAGATATTCTTCCTTTCTCATGTAGCCGGACGCGCAGGTCATGGCTGTTATCCTTGTAGAGTGAGTATGTAATTCATAGAGGATATGCAGCATATGGGTGGGAGCCCTCAACGTCCCATGGTAGTTATGGCATCTATAACGACCTGTACTAACCATTGTGGTAATTCAATATGTGGGCATGGCGTACACCAAGGAGGCATGCGAGGTCGTGGATAAGGACGATGATCAGATTGGATCAATTTCTGGACCCCACATCAAGGAATTGTGGACGGGAAAGTATGCCCGGTTGTGCAACAAGGATTTGATCTATTATGGGTAAAGAAACACACCTCTACAGAGTGTACGAATTGTGACATGTTACTCCCTGTTCTGGGAAGGATCTACGAACACGACAGGAAAGGAACTCCATGAATTTTTGGTCAACCTGTGAAGGCTGTTGGGCATAGTTTTTGATAGTAAAACCAACCATTGAAGAAATGTTTATGAAAACTACATAGTGCCAAAGACTTATAGGCTGAGGTGGTAGATAGAGCATCAAACTTCCAACCTTGCAAATAATGAACTTGTTGGGTAACGTTGTTACTCACTCTTTCCTTTGATCCCCTACTTAGACTCTGAGGATCCAAATGGTACCCCAATGTATGCTACCGAAGGTCAAGACGACGTCTAGTACAAGGAACTAGACCTGTCCGGTGGATTTGAAGGGGTGGACTACAAGATACGCTAGGAGCTGATGGCAATGAGTCAGAGTAGTTGCCCAGTAGTTATTAGTACTTAAGCCGAGCTGAGCAACATGAACCTTATACAATAAGCTGTTGAGCTCAAGTTGTGTTATGTCGTTTGAATCTTTCATTCTTCTGCTGAAAACATATTAAGTAAGATGTGTATGGTTTATAAGTTTGAACCACTTGAAAGTACTGATCATTTGGTATTGTAATAATAGTGTGTGTATGTTTGTAATTTGGACCCACAATGTTTCTGTTGTACCACTCTGACTGATGTAATATTTGAGGAACGGTGTTCCGTGAGTGTTATGTCAATGACTATAGTATACTACAACATGCATTGGTATGCTGGGTCACTACAGCTAGTATCAGAGCAATTGCTTTGACCTTAGGTTGGAAACCTAGTAAAGGGTAATACCTGTAGGAGTCTAGGTGCAATTGTAAAGAGTTCTCTAGAATATATGATGAATATTAATTTTGGAATATCATTATATCTTTTTGTGCGATAATTCTTTATTATGATGCACTGTTACTAATTATAATTTTTTTGTATATAGCTAGTGATGGTGTCGAGGTTTCCTAAGCAGACTTTTACTATGACGAAAGACAGTCTTGGCGACTATCAGGGGACTAGCTATCTAGTACCACATGGTTCTAGGGAGGTGAATTCTTCAGAAATTCCAATGGAGAATTTTGATGGATGGAAGATGGCATCACCAGTTGGATCCAGTTGGACTCATATGTTAGTGGACATTTTTGATAGAGATGTCGGACAATCCAGTTTGATGGGCGAGGGATACAATACTGCTAACAATAGTGATGCAGTATTTGTAGATGGTGAGGAAGAGGAGAAAGATCCTGAAGAGAGGGTATTTGAGTCACCTGAGCATTATCCTACCACAGATAATGTGCACTATCCAATCATCGATGAGGACTATCATACCCAATAGAGTACTTGGGGAGCATCAGAATCTAAATATTCTGTTGTTTACTCTAGGGCCAGGATGTAGGAGACGCTTGGAGAGATTAATGAAGGGTATGTTTCTAAAGACACTTTAGATGAGTTGGATGGAGTTGATGCACTCTGGCTAAGCGATAACTCGAGCTGAAATACCTCAAATACCGAGTACATTCCATCTGGAAGGCCAGTTGTTTCACAGACTGTGTGGTGCACCACACATCAGCACGGTTGGATTCCAGGCATGTACGACGAGCATTGCGGTTTCTGAGGAGGGAGACCACTTGTGGTGGAGTTATCAGAGTTTGGTAATGCGTATTGTAGAGTTTGAGAGTTTGATGTATTTAAATAAGTGAGATAGAGCTCACATGAAACCATATTTTAGGGGTTTGTAATGTATTATATATTGATTATGTGCTTGAATTATATAATATGTGATGCATATTTGGTTTTTATTTGGATTTGGATCTTGATTTCCATTGTGTGACTAGTGATGTGCATAAATTCAAGCTCAGAAAACATGAGCATGGTGTAATTATGAGATCTCGCTTTGTGATATAGGACTAGGGGGTCATGGATACGGGAGTAGGAACTAAGTCTAACTAGCAGCGCATGGAGCACGAGGTAGAGGAGAAGGCGGATGAAGACGCCAGGAACCATGGGGATTTACCACCACCACCACTAATGAGGCCATTGATGGAGTAGAATTTCATGAAGTATATGGAGATGATGCAAGAATCCCAAAACACGTTCATGGAGAGGTTAATGGAATGAGTTGGAAACCAGAGGGAACCTGAAGATCGAGGTGTGAGTGTTTCTGATTTCTAGAATGCAAGGCCATTACCTTTTGCATCGACTCCAGAACCAATGGATGCAGAGGATTAGTTGGCTGGTACTAAGAGAAAGTTGAAGACTGTAGGGTGTAATGATGAGGAGAAGTTAAGGAATGCAATATATCTTTTAACTGGACCCGCAACATCTTGGTGGGAGAATCGGCTAGCGATGCAACCTCCAGGTAGGGAGTATACCTAGGAGGAGTTCAAATAGAGATTGTGTGAATATCATGTTCCAGAAAGTGTTATTAAGCTGAAGCGTAGGGAGTTTGAGGAGCTACACAAGGTTATTCCAGTGTCATGAAGTACATCCATGAGTTCAGTCAGTTGTCACATTATGCTGCTGCCGAGGTAAGCACTAAAGAGAAGAGAAAGACGAGGTTCATGCATGGACTGAATTCATTTGTGAAGATGTAGTTGAGGCTTGCCAATAAGCAGACTTTCCAACAGTTGCTAGATGCAGCTATTACCTTTGAAGATGAGTACAAGAATGTTCAGGAAGATAGAAGGAAGAGGGCGAAGCAAGAAATCAAGAGAGTTCAAGTTAGCAAACCTGAAGTCAATCTGGAGTTTAAACCCAAGAATAGGTCTTTCAATAACAAAAACAACAATAACCAAGGATAGTTCAACTCCAGGAAAAATATCATATGCAATAATTGTGGACTTCAGGGCATGTTAAAAGGGAATGCCTGAAACTGGTGATCATATGCTATGGGTGTGGTCAGAAGGGGCCCATGAAGACTGATTGTCCCAATAAACCACCAGGTGGTTGGCTGACATCAGTCAGCGGTCAAGCAAGAGGAGGAGTCAGACAGCCTAACAGGGGTGGAAATAATGCAAAGAACAACAATGGCAAGTGGAGCAGACCTACCAGAAAGCTGACTTGTGCAACCTTGGAGTAGGTGGATAATTTGGAGCAAGCAGTGAGCTCAATATTCTCACCAATCCTGGAAAAGTTTTATTTGATACCGGTGCAACTACTTCATTCATATCTGAGCAATTATGTGATAAGTTTGGGATTAGAAGGGCGCTGTTAGAAAACCCAATGATCGTAGTTACGGTAGGAGGAACCATAATAGTGCATAATATTAAGCTAAACCAAGTTATCGTAATCTGTGGTCATACCTATTATGAGGAGCTTTATGTGATTCTATTAAACGAAATAGCAGTACTTTTGGGAATGGATTGGATGACTAAACATGGACCACGGATTAATTGTGAGGACAAAATTGTCTCAACAAAGACTCTAGGTGGAGGATCTACAATTGTTTACCAAGCTGATAGGCTCACCCATATAGATGTGGATCTACAATTAAACTCCATGAGTGAGGTCAAGTTGGAGGATATTCCTGTAGTAAATGAGTTTCAAGATGTTTTCCCAGTAGAATTACCTTGAATTCCCCCTAATCAGGAGATAGAGTTCACTATTGACCTAATACCTGGTACAACAACTATTTCTTAAGCACCATACATGATGGTTCCTAAAGAGCTGAAGGATCTTAAGTAACAAATTGATGAGTTAGAAGGTGAGTGGTTTATTCAAGAAAGTGTATCCCTACAGGGAACTCCAATGATTTTTATTGACAAAGGAGATGGAGGATTGGAGGATGACGGATGTGTGGATATTAGAGAAACTTGAACAATGTCAATATCAAGAACAAGTATCCATTTCTAAGAATTCAAGATTTATTTGATCAAGTCAAGGGAGCTAGAGTATTTTCCAAGATTGATCTGAGATCAGGCTATAATCAAATCAAAATCAAACCGGAGGATGTTCCAAAAATAGCATTTCTCTCAAGGTATGGACATCATGAATATTTGGTCATACCTTTTGGGTTGACTAATGTAACAACAATTTTCATGAACCTGGTGAACAAGATATTTATGCCATATCTGGACATGTTCTTCATAGTATTTATTGATGATATCTTGATATATTCTAAGGATAAGGAGGAGCATGCTGATCACTTGAGAATACCATTGCAAATCCTGAAAGAACACAAGCTATATGCTAAGTTTAGCAAGTGTGAATTCTGGTTGGACAAGGTTGAATTCCTTGGTCATGTTTGTAACACACCAAGCCAACAAAGCACTTGAGATGTTACCACATACATTACACATACAAACTAACTAAGACTTTTATGAAAAAATTCGGCAAAGCCTCCTTTTATTTGGGACATCCGCGATAGGTAATAATATAAACACAAGAGTACAAGGATAAAACTCAATAAAAGGTAGTCTGATGAGTGCATATTTGCATCATGTTTTATATTATTATTTTTCATTGTAGATTTAGGATCTTGGTATTTTACGGCGCTCGCGCGCATATTTTATGTCTGTTTTCATCAGGATCAGGACAGATGCTGGATCCAATGGATACAATTCTTGGAGCAGTTGTACTATGGAGAAAAGGAGTTAGAAACAACGTAAATCACTTATTTGGGAAATATTTATAATACTAGAAGAAAACTAGAAGTGAACAAGGGAGACAGAAGGTTCAATGACCAACTATACGGCGGGAGCAAATTTTCCGGCCATATAGCTCCGGCCGTATAGTTGGCGCCGCCTCTGCCTCGTCAAATAGTTTCACCCCGTGCAATTGGTTCGAGGAGACGACATATAGAACACCCAGAAATCGTGGAAACCTCACCTCTAGAAGGCATCTGGAGGGGGAACTCATCCACAAGGATCCATCTTCACCCTGCGCAGATCCAGGAGGCTAAGGCATCGATCTTCATCAACCACCACTGCATCACCACCATCTCCATCCATACCATCTACATCCTTGTCTAGATCTTGTTGTAATTCCCGTACTCGTTGTGGATTTATACAAGTACTATTCGTTTATGATTGTTCTCATTACCATTGCCATGATGTTGATTGCCTCCATGTCTGAGTAGATCTTTAGTTCTTGGGGAGATGGAGAAACCCTAGCATGAGATTGAAATAAGATAAAGTCTATTATGATATTCATCGTTGTGACCATGTGTTAGATTCTCTACATCTTGATGTTGAGAGAAGTCGACCTCTCAATATTTGCCTCTCGTGGGGACTTGATGGAGGGAACTACTTGTTGATAGAAGGACGCGTGCTAGCACTTACAATGACTACAAACTTGTTGGAACCCCGTACATATCAACTTGGGAAACCGAGGAAACTCACGGAACACTATCCATGCCATGGGATACATCCTATGGGATTACGTCCCTTAATATCACAGTAACTCGATTGATGGATTGCTGAGTGCTATGGTTATGAAGATGATGTGAGCAGCGGTTGCTGCCTAATTGTCCAAATACGGAGTTCTCCCACACATACATAGTTGAGAATGTTCCTGGTAATAATCTTTATCTTAGATCCTCATAATACTAGTGGTGTATCCGCTACTCCATGAGAATGCTTTTTCCCTATTGCAGTTCCAATCCTTCTTGCATACGTGATACTTAGTTTCTATATTAAGTTATTTTGCTTTACTTTATTATTGCTCTTATACCTAAAACCCCAAAACACCCTTTTACACAATACGTGCATTTTATCTTGTTACTTAGAACTTAATCTAGCATTTCTATCGTAATATTTATTTCAAGAGTTATTAGACTTCAGACTCCCGTTCCCCGTAGGATCGATATCTTTATTTCGAAACTAGCTACAAATGATCTGTGCACTTGCAGTCATCAAGCTATTTTCTTGCGTCGTTTCCAGGGAGTTATGCGCTGTAGGTCTTTTAGTTTTTACTTATTTATTTTTGTCTTGCTAAATTTTGTTTTGAGTTACAGGTTCCCACCAACATGATGGAGTTTGAGCATATGACTAATGCTAACCCACTCAACTGCTTTGGGAAGCCCAACTGTATTTATAAAAGAGATAACTCCAATTAGAAGACAAGGGGGTTTGAAATAAATCCTCTACTACTTAGTATTCTACATAAGAAGCAATTTACTAGAGATGAAGAAGATCTTGATCCATATGAGCATATTGCATGCTTCAAAGATATATATGGCACTTTTCTATTAATGGGATATACCACCGATGAGGTAAGAGTTAAACTTTTTAGTCAGACTTTGACTAGTATAGCTCTCTCATGGTATAGATCTCTACCACCTAAAACCACTACTACTTGGGATAATCTAGCCTGTGAATTTCTAGAAAAATATTACCCTTTTTCAAAATCATTTGGAATCAGGCGTCTTATAATGACTTGGAAAAACCCTTTTAATGAAGGACTAGTAAGAGGTTATATCAGATTTAAAGATTTACCACGTCTATGTTCTCATCATGATTTACCTGAATGGTATTTATTGCATATCTTTTATGGTGTTTTAATTGAATCTAATAAAATTAAACTAGACTCTTTCGCTGAAGGAGCCTTTATGAATCTTCCTATACCTAAAGCTTGGGATTCACTTAATAGAATTCGTGATCATAGAGTTTCATGGAATTTAGGTCTACGAAGTGAAGGAGGCATAGAAATAGAACATGACTGTATTCATGACTATAATAAAAAGGCCATGTTAAAGAATTATCTAAGGAACTTTACTTGGATTCAGATCTTGTGTTGCAAGTTGTTAAAGCTTTTGCAGAACATATTAAAGCTCCAAAAGAGGGACCGGTCAAGTATGATCCACCACCCGAACCTGAGAAGAAAAGAGAAGATAAAGAAACACTGGCCTCTTTAGAACCAATAAATGAAATGCCTTTTCCTAACACTACACGAACGCATGTTCTTGAATATGAACAGGTCAAGGCAGTACAGGATAAAAATGAAGAAGAAAATTTGCCAGAAGTCGTGGAACATCTAAAAGAACATGTGTGCCCCATGTGTGGTTTTGGTAATTAATGACAATCTCTATGGACTTATATTTGCATTGAGTTCTACTTGTAGGATTTGTCCATAGGCAATGCTTGAACCATATGTTGGCTTCAAGGTTGGAAGAAGAAGAAAGTGAAGAAGATCAAGTGTTGATCAAGGTTTCAAGGAATGATTCGGAGATTGGTCAAGTAGAAGTTGAGCCTATGGCAAGTGTGTCTTGAATAATAAGATGATCTCAAGTGTAGCTTTCCATCCTTATGGTGATCATGGATATGTGAATATATGCCTAAAAGAGAGGCTCTTCCATAGTAGGGTATGGGGGAGCAAATTCCAAGTCTTCACCAAGCTAGCGCAATCAAGAAAGGTGTTCCATATTGAGGTGTAGAAGATCGTCATCAACAACATCAGGTGGAATATACACAAGGCAATTGTTTGATCTTGATAGGGTTTCTTTCTTACCGGTCTCGTGGTGTTAGTTGGGGAGACCGGTTTATAGGATAGATAACCGTACTATCAAGAGGGGCTCTCGAGTGAGTAACTTGATCATATCCCTCGGTGAGAGCTCAAACCTTTGCATACTTGGCATCATGTTTCTTGGTTCTTATTTGGGTCTTACTCATGTGAGTATTTATATCTTGTGTTAATCTCCTTGACAATCTCAAGTTCATCGAAAATGAATTTCATATGCTTTCTCTATTGCGTTTTCGATGTTGGAGGTTTTATCGGTTCGCCTTTTTGGGAGAGGTCAAACCTTTCGTCATTTGGTTCTATCCTACCTTTCTGGACTATGATGTTTCAATGGATGATCTTGTAGATCTCATTGTCCTCTTTAAAACGATCCCAAGATCATCAAAAATGGAGTCCGGATGCAAACATTATGATTGTTTTAGTTTCATTGTTTCTGTCAGTTTTCAGGGGGACGGATTATCCGGCCATGGGAGCGGATTATCCGGCCCAATTTTCGGAAATAGGCTAAGGACTTTGAGGCGTGGTTCCCAGTAACAGGGGCGGATTATCTGGGCCTCCGGGGGCGGATTATCCGGCCCAAATATCCGCCCCCTATACTGAGGGTCACGCCGCGAAGTCCTTAGCCATATTTTGGCCCGGGGAACCCGGAATATCCGGGGGAGGGGTGGATTATCCGGCCTGAGAGGTCCCAAACGGTCATATTTCGTTGGGGAGGGGTATAAATAGACCCCTTCTTCCTCCTTAGGATGGTGGCTTGCATTCTCTCTCTCCTCCATTGTTTTGACCTTCAAGAGCTTGCAAATTCTCTCAATCCCTCCCATATTTCTTGAATCCTTTTGGGGGATTTGAAAGGGGTGGTCTAGATCTACAACTCCACCAATCCATCTCTCCTCTATGTGAGAGGAACATATTGGGATCTAGATCTGTGGGTTTCTTTTGTGGATTTACTCTTGTGTTCTTCCTCTCTTATTCTCCCACTAGCTTTTGTAGCTTTGGTGGGATTTGGGAAAGAAGGACTTGAGAACTTCTTGTGTTCTTGCCATTGCATTTGGTGCATAGGTTTGAGTTCTCGGTGAGGATTTGATTGGGTGAAAGGTGAGATTTTTTACTCTTGGGTTCTTGGAATCCTAGACGGTTTAGTTGTTTTGCAGGTTTGTGGATTGCTTGGGGCCTCCAATTAAGTTGTGGAGCTTTCCCCGAGCTTGTTTGTTGGGAGCCTCCAATTGAGTTGTGGAGAAGTGCCCCAATCTTTGTGAGAGGTTACGGATTGCCACCGACAAGTGCACCGATAGTGAAGAAGTGAACCAGGCCTCTTGTGGCGAGGTTCACAGGAGAATAGGGTGAGGCCTTTGTGGCGTGGTGGTCTTAGTACCGCCCACCCCTCCAACGAGACGTACTCCCTTTATGGGAGGAACTTGGTAATAAATCATCGTCTCCGCGTGCCTCGGTTATCTCTATACCCGAGCTATTACTTATGCACTTCACTTTGTGATAGCCTATGTGCTTGAAGTCTTATATCTAACTATCACATAGTTGCTTGTATTGCTTAGCATAAGTTGTTGGTGCACATAGGTGAACCGTAGTTTATATAAGATTTGTGCTTGACAAAGTAAACGCTAGTTTTATTCCGCCTTTGTTAAGCCCATATCATAAAAGTTTTAAACCGCCTATTCACCCCCCTCTAGGCGGCATCTGTATCCTTTTCAATTGGTATCAGAGCCTGGTCTCTCTTTTTGGGCTTCACCGCCTTGAGAGTAAAGATGTCGTCTAGGGGATTAGTGCACGATGACATTTTCATATTCGACGGCACATGTTATGAGATTTGGAAAATTTGTATGCTTAATCATTTTCGGGCCATGGACCCAAATTTGGAGCAAATCGTAGATATAGGTTTTTCTCCTCCAATGGATTTCCTTAATCTATCTTGTGAGGATGAGAAAAACTTATATCTCGATGCTCAAGCTTCTAATGTGCTTGTTAATGCTTTGAGCCATGTAGTTACTTCTTCAGTCATACCTTTTTGGAGCGCTCATGAGTTATGGACAAAACTTCAAGATAAATATGTTGTGCCCAATATATTTGAGGATGATTGTGTTGCTTCCACTTCTGGTCGAGATGAGTTCTCATCTTCTACCACTTCACCAACATGTGATTTTTCACAAGGTAATGATATGGTAAGTGGTGATAGAAATTGCAATATGGATAGTGTTCTTACTATTTATAATCCCTCCTCTCTATCTAGTTGCAATGATCTATCTTTGGACTTTAACACTTCTAGCACTACAAACTCCTTGCATGCTTGTGTTGATAGTCCTTGCATATCATGTGTAAGTTGTTCGAGTAAACCTCATGATGATATGCTTGATATTCCTTGTTGCCATGATATAAATGCTTTTATTTCCTCTAGTTGTTGTGTTTCTAACAATTTAGAGGAAACTGAAGATTCTACGGGTCAAGACAACATCTTGAATGAAGCCTCAAGTAATTCTTCATTATCATCATCTCACGATTCCCATCTATGCCTTATGGCTAGGGATTCAAAGGTATCTCCTACTTTGGAACCCAATACCTCTTGTGATGATGAGGATGAGTATAATGAGGAAGAAGAGATTGATGTTGATTTGTTACATGAAAAGGGTGAGATTGTTTATCATGCTCTTGTTAAGAATAATATTGCTTGCTCTAACTTTGTTGAAATATTGGGTTTTCTATTGAGAGCAAAGAACGTATTGATAAGTTAGAAGCTCAAGTTGAGGAGCATGAGAACACAATTGACAAAATGAGTAGCCTTGAGCGTGAGTATGCTAATGATATTGCAAATCTAAATGAAGCTCTTGAAGAAGTACAAGCAACCAAAGAATCTCTTGAGGAGACATTTACTCTAGAAGTGTCTAAAGTAAAGGAAACCCGTGATAAAGCTCTTGAGGTGGCAATTGATCTCAAAAGAAAATATAATGAGATTTCCAAGTTGTCTTCTACTATTGCTCATTATAATGATTCTTGTGCTACTAACTCTACTTCTTTTGAAGCATCTATTTTGAAGGAGAATGTTGAGCTAAAGGCTCAACTTGCTTTGCTAACTAGCAATTATGGGAAATTGGAAGAAAGTAATGTTATGCTATCAAGCTCTCATGTGGATCTTCTAGCCTCCCATGATAGGCTAAAGTAAGCTCATGAGGCTATTGTGTCAAAGGTAACATCTAATGAGCCTCATGTGGATATTAGCACTACATCCACTACAAATGTCGTACTCCCATGTTCTAGTCCTCGTAATTCATCATCTCATATTATTGCTACATCTTGTAATGAGTTACATTCCTTGCCTTGTTGCTCTAACAATTAAGCTTCTACTTCCTCTAGTATCTGTGTTTATACTAACCATGTAGAGGAAATCAAAGATCTCAAGGCCCAAGTCTCATCTTTGAAGAGGGACTTGAAAAAGGGTTAGGAAGGGAGGGCCACACTCAACAAGATCTTGAGTGTGCAAAAATTCCCCATTGACAAGAGTGGGCTTGGATTCAAATCCAATATCAAGAACAAGTCCACTAACAATAATAAGTTTAAGAGAGACAAGAATAAGGGCCAAGAACATGTCAAGAATTTGGCCAAGATTTTTTGCTTCAAGTGCAAAATTTAAGGGCACCATGTTAGATCTTGCCCATTGAAGAATAAGACTCTCAGTGAGAAGCAAAAAGGGAAGAGGCCCCAAGTTCAAGGTCATGGTGTACCTCAAGTTGAAGGAAGGCCACTTCGCAAAAAGAATCAAGATAATACTCCCATGGTGGATAAATCAAGTGTGAAGAAATGGAAGAAAAGAACTTGCTACATATGTCGTGAGAAAGGTCACCTCTCTTCTTCATGCACTATTGGTAACTCCTCATCCAACCCTATTATTATTGATGATGTTTATTCTCTTCGTAAGGATGAGGTTGGAAATGTGTTTGCCAAATATGTTGGTGCCCAATGTGGTGTCAAGAAAAGAACCATTTGGGTTGCCAAGCCTATTGTGACTAACTTCTTAGGACCCAACTTAGTTGGGGACCAACAAGCTAAAACTTGATCAATAGGTGTTGGTGGAGGGCTTTGGAGACTTGGCTAAATCATGAAGAATTAAGGGGACTTCATCAATTATATTGTATCAATCCAAGTGATTTATATTATATTATCTCTATCATATATCCATTGTTCCTCTTTGCCGTAACATGTTCTCAACTCATTTACATTTAAAGTTACTCGCCCCTTGTGCATGTGTTGGTTTGTACCTTGCATGTGTTTTTATATGTTGTGCATAACCACTTACTTATCTTGAGTTATCAAGTTTACTTGTGTATGTTGGCTTGCACACCATGTACTTGTTTTTTTTGTATTGAGCCTTTATTGAATTCTACATGTTATCTCATTTTTGGATATTTCTTTGACTTGAAATCATTTAGTGCTCTATTTGATGTAGGTAGAGACGATGATCCCATGTGGGTGTATTGTGTATTCAAATGAAAAATCTTAAATAATGCACTAATCATGGGGGAGTTTTCCTATATTATGTAGAACACTCCTTTTATGCTTCTTCACAACATGTTTTGCTCCATATCGTTTTTATGTCTTTGGAAGATAAATATTCCTTTGGTACTTTGTGTCATCTTGAAAAGTGTTGAGAGTTTGGTGTGGTTTTTTTAAACTTTCTCTTTTTGGGAGTTGGCTTTGTCTCATTCCTTTCTAACTTTTTTGACATTTTAGAATGAGATAAATCCTTGAGCATTTGTGTTTTTGTCTATCTCTTTCTCTTTGTTTTTTGCCTAGTTCATTTGTTGAACATGTGGTCTTTCATGAGTTGATTTGGTTATTTGATATAATTTGAACAACCTTTTATCATGTCACACTTTGGTGTTTCTTCTTGGTTTACTTGGTATTTTGTTCAAATTGTATCTCCTTTGGTTCTTAAAAGTAGTGTGCATGCATATTTAATACATGTATATATTATGGCGTGCTTGCTTTACTTGATCCAATATATAGGGGAAACTCCACAAAATCCTAATTGGCTAAGATGTGCATGAAATTCAATTCTTATCAATATGCACATATTTATGTGGAGTCTCTCCTATGTATTGTAGTTGCTCTAACTACTTTGGACCCAATAAGTTTGGGCAACATATTGTACTTGAATTTTGTTTTAGGTACCTTCGAGGTGCATTGGATGCTTGTCTCTTTCATAAGGAATAAGTGATGACTCAATGATAATTAGAGACAAGCAAGGATGATGAAGAAACTCCTATCTACTTCATCACAACAATGATATCTCGGTAACAAGTATCTCTTACTCATGCGTACATATCGTCTTCCAACCTATGGTAGGTTGCATATTGGCATGATTTTTTTGTATTTGTAGTCGTTGTGGTTCTTTCTTTGGCCTTAAAGAATGCTCTCTATTGCATATGTGAGTAAGTTGAGATGAGTGCATATAATTGGGACTATACAAAATCATGCTTATGATTCACTAATCCCAAATATGTCAATCTAGCAATTATATTGCCTATTGTTTCCTCAAAGTACTCTCATGTGCAATATTGATGAATTTGCGAAGTTGATTCTTTCTTTGTGATACTTGATTCCTCTTGCAATACATTCCAACTATCTCTACTTCCCTTAGTGGTAGTTGTGATGTATTTGATATGTTTGTGGTTAAAGTTCATGAATATACAATAAGATAAAATTGAGCCTTTTGGCCATGCTATCAAGCAAAGATCTTAGTGGTGTATTGTCATGACTTCATTTTGGATATCTTGCTCTATTTATTTTAGTATCTATTTTGTGTGTACATGTTTCTTTGTGGATCAATATCTTTGTGAGATTGTCTACTTAGAAACTTATACACATGAGAGATGTTACTTCTCCTTTTTTCGACATCTTCTTTGTTTCGTGTGTGTTGTATGGTCATACTAAGCAATATCATTCATTGAAGACTATGTTGATGCTCAATGATCATCCTTGCATTAGTCGTATACTATGCTTTGTCATGCCTCTCACACATCCTTGTTGTTGAGCCTGCTATTATGTTGTCTCTTACTCATTGCTCAACCATTTGTTTATTGCAAGTTTTATGCCTTGGTATATGCTCTTTCGTACATAGTTGGGTTTTAAATAATATCGAGGGAGTGAGGATGCCATGTTTGTCCATATTGTATTCAAATGCAAATTTTTTTGCACAAACCTTGGGGAGCCTCCTCTTATTATACAGAACACTCTCTTTTCAATCTTATCATAATATCTATCTTTCATTTGGTATGTTCTTTTTGTCAAGTGGTTCTTTGGATCTTTTGATTGCTTGCTTCATTTGTTGATGCTTCTTCACCTTGTTAAATTTTTTTTCAACCTTTTGATCCTCAATATTGTTTAACCTCCTCCTAAGTATTCGTCATTGGATACGTGCATTTTATTCCACTCACACTATGAGAAATGTACACATTTTGGAGGAATTATCACTCTATTGGCTGTGCAGAGCTTTTCACACATTTTGGCAATCGATGCCAATGGGGGAGAAGTTTTGGAGGGTTTAAGGGGAGTTGGTTTCATGCTTTGAGTTTGTTCTTATGCATTTGTGTCTCATGCTCTTGCATCCTTGTTGTTGCTTTGCATGTTGAATATATAGATATAAACCCTCTCAAAGGGATTGTAATCAATTACCAAAATGGGGGAGATTGAAAGAACATGTGTGCCCCATGTGTGGTTTTGGTAATTAATGACAATCTTTATGGACTTATGTTTGCATTGAGTTCTACTTGTAGGATTTGTCCATAGGCAATGCTTGAACCATATGTTGGCTTCAAGGTTGGAAGAAGAAGAAGAAAGTGAAGAAGATCAAGTGTTGATCAAGGTTTCAAGGAATGGTCCAGAGATTGGTCAAGCAGAAGTTGAGCCTATGGCAAGTGTGTCTTGAATAATAATATGATCTCAAGTGCAGCTTTCCATCCTTATGGTGATCATGGATATGTGAAGATATGCCTAAAAGAGAGGCTCTTCCATAGTGGAGTATGGGGGAGCAAATTCCAAGTCTTCACCAAGCTAGCGCAATCAAGAAAGGTGTTCCATATTGAGGTGTAGAAGATCGTCATCATAAACATCAGGTGGAATATACACAAGGCAATTGTTTGATCTTGATAGGGTTTCTTTCTTATCGGTCTCGTGGTGTTAGTTGGGGAGATCGGTTTATAGGATAGATAACCGTACTATCAAAAGAGGGGCTCCCGAGTGAGTAACTTGATCATGTCCCTCGGTGAGAGCTCAAACCTTTGCATACTTGGCATCATCTTTCTTGGTTATTATTTGGGTCTTACTCATGTGAGTATTTAGATCTTGTGTTAATCTCCATGACAATCTCAAGTTCATCGAAAACGAATTTCATATGCTTTGTCTATTGCGTTTTCGATGTTGGAGGTTTTATCGGTTCGTCTTTTTGGGAGAGGTCAAACCTTTCGTCATTTGGTTCTATCCTACCTTTCTGGACTATAATGTTTCTATGGATGATCTTGTAGATCTCATTGTCCTCTTTAAAACGATCCCAAGATCATCAAAAACGGAGTCCGGATGCAAAAGTTATGATTGTTTCAGTTTCGCTGTTTCTGTCAGTTTTCAGGGGGGGCGGATTATCCGGCCATGGGGGCGGATTATCCGGCCCAATTTTTGGAAAACGGCTAAGGACTTTGAGGCGTGGTTCCTAGTAACAGGGGCGGATTATCCGGGCCTCCGGGGAGGATTATCCGGCCCAAATATCCGCCCCCTGTACTGAGGGTCGCGCCGCGAAGTCCTTAGCCATATTTTGGCCCGGGGAACCCGGAATATCAGGGGGTGGGGCGGATTATCCGTCCTGGGAGGTCCCAAACGGTCATATTTCATTGGGGAGGGGTATAAATAGACCCCTTCTTCCTCCTTAGGCTGGTGGCTTGCATTCTCTCTCTCCTCCATTGTTTTGACCTTCAAGAGCTTGCAAATTCTCTCAATCCCTCCCATATTTCTTGAATCTTTTTGGGGATTTGAAAGGGGTGGTCTAGATCTACAACTCCACCAATCCATCTCTCCTCTATGTGAGAGGAACATATTGGGATCTAGATCTGTGGGTTTCTTTTGTGGATTTCCTCTTGTGTTCTTCCTCTCTTATTCTCCCACTAGCTTTTGTAGCTTTGGTGGGATTTGGGAAAGAAGGACTTGAGCACTTCTTGTGTTCCTGCCATTGCATTTGGTGCATAGGTTTGAGTTCTCGGTGAGGATTTGATTGGGTGAAAGGTGAAAAGCTTTTTTTACTCTTGGGTTCTTGGAATCCTAGACGGTTTAGTTGTTTTGCAGGTTTGTGGATTACTTGGGGCCTCCAATTAAGTTGTGGAGCTTTCCCCGAGCTTGTTTGTTGGGAGCCTCCAATTGAGTTGTGGAGAAGTGCCCCAATCTTTGTGAGAGTTTACGAATTGCCACCGACAAGTGCACCGATAGTGAAGAAGTGAACCAGGCCTCTTGTGGCGAGGTTCACAGGAGAATAGAGTGAGGCCTTTGTGGCGTGGTGGTCTTAGTACCACCCACCCCTCCAACAAGACGTACTCCCTTTATGGGAGGAACTCGGTAATAAATCATCGTCTCCGCGTGCCTCGGTTATCTCTATACCCGAGCTATTACTTATGAACTTCACTTTGTGATAGCCTACGTGCTTGAACTCTTATATCTAACTATCACATAGTTGCTTGTATTGCTATTTAGAAATAAAAGAAGAAATAGAACCGGCTACAATTGAAAATATTGATTTGACAATTATGTTAGCCAATAAAAATCTTATAATTCCAATGGGAGTAGTTGAAGATGCAACCGTCACAATTAGCAATAAAAAATTCCCATCGATTTTGTAGTTGTTGATATGCCAGCTGACACTCTTTGCCCTATTATATTTGGAAGAAACTTTTTGGGTGATATAGGTGCCTATTTTAATTTCAAGGAGACTGTGTCTCTTAAGCTTGGGGGCACGGAAAATAAATTCCATTTTTCCAAATTAAAGACAGAACTCCACAAATACAAGAAGAAGAGGAAGAGAGAACTATTGAAGAAATGGTGGCTCTTTTCTTTGGTAATCAAGATGAAGGAATAAATGAACATCCAAATTATGAAGACATAATTATGGAGGACAAGTCCTTGGAAAGATTAGAAGATGAATTTGATTCACTTCCCATTTTTGGACCTCCAACCGATGAGGATTTTGAAGAGCCAGAAAAGAGAGGGGACGAGGAATTACCACCCCCAAAGTTGAAGACTCTACCAGATAATCTCAAATACAGGTTTCTAGATGATACAAATAAATTTCCTGTTATTATTAGTGCTAAACTTTCAGGAAAAGAAGGAGAATAACTTATGGAGTTACTTAAGGAGTATAGCAAGGCCTTTGGGTACTCAGTGGATGACTTGAAGGGCATTAGTCCCATGATAGCCATCCATCGAATATTCATGGAAGAAGGTGCTTAACCAGTTGTGCAATTTAATAGAAGATTGAAGCCTGAAATGAAATAAGTGGTAAGAAAAGAAATTGTACGCCTACTGGACACAGGTATAATCTATCATGTTAAAGAAAGTGAATGGGTAAGTCTTGTTCATTGTGTCCCTAAGAAGGGCGGTTTCACTGTTGTTCATAATGAAAATAATGAATTGATACCTACTAGAACTATTGTTGGCCATAGGATGTGCATAGACTTCAGAAAATTAAATAAAGAAACTAGGAAAGATCACTATCCTTTACCATTCATAGATCAAACTTTAGAGAGGTTAGCAAACCATACTTATTTTTGTTACTTGGACGGATACTCTGGTTTTTCTCAAATAAATGTTCATCATGATGACCAACTTAAAACAACTTTCATTAGTCCTTATGGTTTACATGCTTACCGACGTATGCCTTTTGGTTTATGTAATGCTCCGGCTACTTTTCAAAGATGCATGACTGCTATTTTTTTGCTGATTTCATAGAACTTATAATGGAAGTATTTGTGGATGACTTTTCTGTCTACGGAACTTCGTTTACGAGTTGCTTGGATAATCTCAAAAGAGTTTTGCAGCATTGCGAAGAAACCAATCTTGTTCTAAACTAGGAGAAATGCCATTTTATGGTCAAAGAAGGTATAGTCCTTGGACACAAGGTATCAGGTAAGGGAATTGAAGTTGATAGAGCTAAGGTTGAGGCAATTGAGATAATGCCATGACCTAGGGATATTAAAGATATAAGAACTTTCCTTGGTCATGTGGGTTTTTATAGAAGGTTCATTAGAAATTTCTCTAGAATATCTAAACCTTTGACTAACCTCCTACAAAAGGGAGTAAGATTTAATTTTGATGATAAATGTCTCGAAGCCTTTGATCAACTAAAAAATGCTTTATCTCGTGCTCCCATCATTAAACCACCTATCTGGGATACAACCTTTGACTTAATATGTGAAGCTAGTGATGATATTGTAGGAGTAACTCTGGGACAACTTATTGGTCATAGATTTAATATTATACATCATGCTAGTAGAACTCTAAATGGTGCTCAGAAGAATTACCCAAAGGAAGAAAAGGAACTGTTTGCTGTATTTTTCTCTTGTGATAAATTTCATTCATACATAGTTAACGCAAAGGTAAGAGTTCATACGGATCGTGATGGTTTAAAAGAACTCCTTGAGAGGAAAGAGCATAAGCCAAGATTGATCCGTTGGATTCTTTCACTACAAGAATTTGAGTTGCAGATTATGCAGAGGCAGGAAATAAAGATGTTAAATGCAGTGTCCGTGATAGCCCAACAAGACACCAATCTTGTTGAGAGGAACGTTAGTCCTAGTGATTTTCGTTTACGAGAATAATTCAACGAATTAAGGTCAATTCCTTCAAGGGAGAAGAAGTCTTTGTTGTTGGAGGAACTTTCTCATCCCCGAATAAGCAAATGGTAATTGCAAGGTAAGTATTCTTGCCCAAATAAGTGGTTTGTTTTCACAAATTTTACTCCTAAAAATTCTGCCTTTGAATTCCTTGTGTTTTTCTAAAGTTTTAGAGGGGTTTTACCAACTATATGGGCGAAACTATAAGACCGCAGAGGGAGCTTCCGCCATATAGTTGGTCGTTAAACTCTCTGTATCATCTTTGTGAAATTGTTTTCGATATCTGAGCCTATACGGTCGCAACTATACGAATGGAGCAAATATTCCGGCCGTATAGTTGGTCGTTGAACTCTCAGATAGTTTTCTTTTTGGTGTGTGTATCTATACGGTCGAAACTATACGACTGGAGCAAAATTTACGCCTGTATAGTTGGTCGTTAAACTCTCAGGCACTTTTGATTTTTGGTGTTTGTATCTATATAGTCGCAACTATACGACCGGAGAAAAAATTCTGGCCATAGAGTTGGTCGCTAAACTCTCAGTCACTTTTCATTGTTTTTCATTCGTAACATTAAGAAAAAACGTTATTGTCGGTTCCGAGTCGTGATTTAATCGACCATGACTCGAGATATTTGGAAATATCTGCCCGGAACCAACTATATGACCATATCTATACAAGCCGCGCCCATATAGTTGGTCATTACGCGGCAGGACTCTTCCAAATCCATGATTTCTTTCTCTGTTTCATTAAGATTCTTTTCTTGGACGACAATCTGGTGTTTCTTTCGAGTTTTACCAACCTCTAACCCCTCTTATATACTACCATTGTCTCTCTCTCTAATCACAATCTACAAGAACCAATCTAGCAATGTGTTATCCCGTCCCAGGCTGTGGCAAACCCATGGGGCTCATTTCTCCTTCCAGGGACCGCTCTAGCAGCCCGTCCATGGAGAACGATGACGAGGAGGTGGAGAGGTTTAGCCCGAGGTACAAGGAGTACATTGAGCCAAGCTACTTCAATGATGATTCTGAAGATGACATGGTTGACGTCTACATCCACCGAGACGTCTATGACCCACCGGAGATCAATTGGGCGGCAATGAAGAAAGCTCAACAAGAGAGAAGATCGCAAGCCACATGGAAAAGGGCGTGTGGAGACGGTCAAGTTCATCACCACAGATCCATGGCCGCACAAGCATAAGGAATTATCTAATATTGGTGCAGGTGCTATCAAGGAAGGGGAAGTTCCACTTTCTAAGCCAACCATTGGTGCTCGTATGAAGGTTAAGCATCAAGAAGAGTGGAGGTATGGTTTTCACTTCTCCGATCCATCAATTATGGATGAGAAAGAAGAAACTATCCCAAGGATCACGTCCAGGCACTAGAGATATATCAGAAGAAGGAGCTACGCCGTCGCGTCGAAGTCCGTCATCGTCTCAATGAGATGGAGAAGAAGGAAGACCTCCTTCCATTGGTGACTAAGCTTGCAGATAGAGTGGACACTCTGCAATCTGATTTGCGCAGGTGTTACAGCCGCATAACTACTCTGGAGGAGACCAACAAGAAGCTACGCACCGTGGTATTACATGCCATGGCGCCACAGTGATCTACAACAATCACAATATCAAATAATTGCAAGGGATTATTTGATCCCGCCTGGCTTGATTCCAAGCTTGGGGAGATCTTTAAGACCTTGTAGTCTATCTTATAAGTTATTATTATTATTTTTGCATTAGTTCAAACAAGAAATAAAGTTTGCATCATTAGAATTCCCTTCAGGAATAGTCGATCCCTTTTATGAAATTCTGAGTTTATTATTATATATGGAGCAATATTGAGTTTGTGTTTGCTTTAATGATATATGAATGGCTTGAGTATGATTTTACTTGCATTTGATGATAGCAATAGGAGTCTTCCACACCATTGGTATTAATGGAACATATAAAGATAATTTTGTCAACATGCTGTAAGTCTACGTTTTGATTTACAAAGAGAAATTATCTATACAATTAAGTTGAAAAAGAAACCTTGAATAAGGGAAAATGAAAGTGCTATCGAAATAGAGTGAGAACAAGTCGTGGTGGAATCTCCAAGTCATAAGAATGCTTCATATACAGTTGGAATTTGATAATTAAGATCATTGAACTTTGAATTCCTACATAAGGTGGAATATATGGCTATCTCCTTTGCACAAAACTTAAAAATGAAAGTGTGATCATATATGCAAAAGAAAAAGAATAAGAAAAAGAGCGAGTGTGCAAAGATCAAATAGGCATATACCACTATATTGTAGTATGACAAAGAGACACTTTTGAGATTTTGAATCCCAAATGAATACGTTGATCCTAAAACACTTGGGACTACCTCTTTAACTCATTCGGTTGAACCGAATACTTTTACATTATGTTGATATTCATATTTTATGAACTATTGATAACTAAGGTGTGGAAGCCTGCTAATACTATTTAGATGGTTCGAGTAAGGTACTATTCACGAACTTGTTTCTACGTATCATATATGAAAAGCACATGATGCAATTGCCTCATTTATTTTTATCGACTCGACTTTATGAATATGAGGATCACATCCATTAAGCTAAAACTTGCTCGGGATAAGCAAGAGTCTAAGCTTGGGGAAGTTGATGAGTGCATATTTGCATCATGCTTTATATTATTATTTTGCATTGTAGATATAGGATCTTGGTATTTTATGGCGCTCGCGTGCACATTTTATGTTTTTTTATCAGGATCAGAACAGATAATGGATCCAATCGATACAATTCTTGGAGCAGTTGTACTATGGAGAAAAGGAGTTAAAAACAATGCAAATCACTTATTTGGGAAATATTAATAATACTAGAAGAAAACCAGAAGGGAACAAGGGAGGCAGAAGGTTCAACGACCAACTATACGGTGGGAGCAAATTTTTCGGCCGTATAGCTCCAGCCGTTTAGTTGGCGCCGCCTCCGCCTCATCAAATAGTTTCACCCCGTGCAATTGGCTCGAGGAGAAGACATACAGAACATCCAGAAATCACAGAAACCTCACCTACAGAAGGCATCTCTCATCCACAAGGATCCATCTTTGCCCTGCACAGATCCGGGAGGCTAAGGCATCGATCTTCATCAACCACCGCTGCATCACCACCATCCTCATCCATCCCATCTACATCTTGTCTAGATCTTGTTGTAATTCCTATACTCGTTGTGGATCTATACAAGTACTATTCATCTATGATTGTTTCCATTACCATTGCCATGATGTTGATTGCCTCCATGTATGAGTAGATCTTTAGTTCTTGGGAAGATAGAGAAACCCTAGTATGAGATTGAAATAAGATAACGTCTATTATGATATTCATCATTGTGACCATGTGTTAGATTCTCTCCATCTTGATGTTGAGAGAAGTCAACCTCTCAATATTTGTGTCTCGTGGGGACTTGATGGAGGGAACTACTTGTTGATAGACGGAGGCGTGCTAGTACTTACAGTGACTACAAACCTGTTGGCACCACTTACGTATCAACTTGGGAAACCGAGGAAACTCACAGAACACTATCCATGCCATGGGATATGTTCTACGGGATTACGTCCCTTATTACCGCAGTAACTCGATTGATGTAGATTGCTTACTGTTGTGGTTATGAGGATGATGTGAGCAGCGATTGCTGCCTAATTGTCCAAATACGGAGTTCCTCCCACACATACTGTAACACCCCAAGAACATTAATAAAGATTATCATGTTTTTAGCACCCAAATTTAGGGGTAACAAAAACTTTTATTTCAAAAATCTATATGAATGCATGTGTGTTTTGCATTAGTGTAGAATTGAGTGAATTTGCCATGCTTGATTGTTACAAATGATGAGAAATGGTTTAAAGGTGAATGCTACATCATCTAGGCCAATTACAAACAAAATCCAAAGAAAAAGAAATCAAATATGAATTAAATAAGCAAATGGTCATTTTGACCAAAGTTAACCACTAGGCCACTTTGAGTGTTCCTAGAAGAGAAATTCTAACAAAAACAATTCCACTTCTTTTCAACCCTTACTAGACCAAGTAAAAGTGAACCCAAGCCCACTTTACAAACCCACAGAAACTATTTTCAAATCTATTTAAAGGACGGTTCAAATTTGAATCTAGTTCATATGGTAAGATCACCATTTTGTAGAAACCTATCAAATCAATTCCACTTGACTTTTCCAAGCAACCATAGCCACTCAAGCATAAGTTTAGCTCACTCACCAAAATTCATTCAAAAATTCCAAATTCAAATTCTTGCGGACATTAAGACAAACACCTTGCATACACTAATTAACTCTGGCCTAACTTCACTGTTTTGTTCAGTGATCATCGACCAATTGGTTCCCTCTTCACTCCCCTGTCTCCCCCAGTGTCTAGCCCTGCATAGACAACCACCCCCATCTGCCGTTGTTCTAGTGCAGCGCTGCCCGAAAATGGTCATCCCCGGCCGACCGTGGACAGAGCGACAGAGGCCACGCCGCCCTCTCCCATGACGAGCACCAGACACGCCACCGTCCACTTCCACCCCCTGTCCAAGCCTCGACCATAGCCAGGCCCTGGACCACCCCAGCGACGTTGCGCCCAGTCTCTCTGCGCCATGCCAAGAACGCACCAGAGCGTCGTACCTGACCGGCCCGCATAGACCGTGGCTCGCTCTCTCCGCGCACGAGCACACTCGACATGATCACCACCACCTCCCAGACACCCCCGTTAGCCGCCGCGTGACCCGTAGCACCCGTGCGCTGTTGCAAACACTGCCGCTCCCGCACAGAGCACCGCACGCGCCCGACCAACCTAGACCGCCCCATGCCTTGCCTTTAAGCCAGTGATGATCGCCAGGGAACACCGCACCGGCCCCTACCCTTAGCCGCGTCGCTAGCCGCCTGTATCGTCGTCACCGACGTGCCCGAGCCCATCCCGTTCGGTCCCCTTGCCGTTGTATAAATAGAGACCCCCCTCCGCCTCCATTCTCCACACCAACACACTCCCCACTCCTCACTGAGCCTCCCACATTTCTTCCCGGAGCAAGGCGAGCTTTGCTTCGCCGGAATTTGGCCAGAGCCCGCCGCTGCATAAGGAGAAGGGCGTCGTCGATTGGAGCTGCCCCAGGAGCTGTCGTGACCACCGTTCGAAACGCCGTCGTCGACCACGTCGTTCGCCCCCATCGCCGACCCTAGCTAGAGCCCAGGTGAGCCTCACTAGACCCCCACTGCCGCATTAGGTTTAATTCCTCGCCGAAGCTGTTCATCGGAGACGACGAATCGCAGCCGTTTGATCATGTTTTAATCGCACGACCTAGATTTAACGATACCATTGCAGATTGTTTAAGTCGCTGACTAGTGGGTCCGTGTTGTCAGCAGCCTGCTGTGCTATGCTGTGCAGATTGGGCCAGCCCCTTTAGTTTCTAGCGCAGGCCTGTGAATTCAAATAAGTATTTTCCAATTTAGTTAAAACCACATTCTTTCAGTAGATTCAAAAATCAATTCAAAGATATTCCCTGAACCAAATTGCATGATTCCAATTTTGTTAGAAAGATATTTAAATTATCTATCCAAGCCCATTGGATTCAAATCAATTGGAGTTAGAGATCACCTATACCAAAAAGAATAAGATAGAGACTTTTCAACTTCAAACATTTTTCAAAAATAAACTATGAATGCTTTTGAGTTGATTCCAACTCTCAAAGATCACATTTGATAATATCTATCTGAATATATAAAAATATCTAGGTTTGTATGTAGTTACATTGGACTAATACCAAAATAATGCTATCTACGCATTTCTAGTCACTCTGATTCTATTAAATAATAATCTTAAGGTTATAAAATATGATCCACACTTTAAATCACATTCCCATGTATTATAATATGTGGTGATGACATGTGTCAACATGATCCCATATTTTAATTAGAGAATATTAAACCTTAATTATTTTCAGTGAGTAGAAATTACTTTTCTAAAATAAGATAAATAAAACTAAGTCTTTATTCTAGGTGATGATTGTGATGATGCTAGATCATCAAGTGTGGGCCTTAGTGTGATAAATAGAATTAGTTAAGTATTGTTTGGTGATTGTGTACCCCGTATTCATTTATAGACGATAGTACCAACCCGGGATACGAGGAGGAGGAGTACTACCAAGAAGAAGAAGAAAACTTCAACCACTACTCTACTCAAGGCAAGCCATCACTAATTGCAAGATAACCTAAGCAAGATTCATTAGGCATGCTTGGTTAAATACCTTTGATTTATACCAATCCCAAGTTTTACTTGCAAGCTTTATTCTTTTTACTTTACCAAAGTTCTTTACTTTTAGTTAGTGCTTTGTGAGTATTGGAAAAATAGGATAGATAGCATAAAGAGTATAAAACTAGGCCTAACTAGTTATACTTAGATGTCATTCCATGGCATGAGATTGGAGATTAGCACCCCTCATTAGTGAACACTCTTAACTTTAGTGGCTAGTTCTAAGCATAAAAGTTGATCACTTTAGATGGGAATACTTGGTGAAAATGATTATGAAAACCTTGGAATGATGATTCATTCTATTGAAATGTTTTGACATGTGTTGAGAAACACCAAAAGGATTTGATGATGAAAATGTTGAGGCATGAGCCTTAGCCCTTTATAAAAACTGATGGTTGGGTTCGGATGCGATACCATTCCAATTTTACCGTACAAACACAATACTTGAATTGGGTAGGGCTTAACTAGAAATTTATATGCATTAGTATGGGTTCCCCCGCGGAAGAGGTTTGAGCTGAGGCTACCTCGTGAGTGTGAATGTCCACCTATGCAGTGCCCAGGATGGTAGATGGCCATGGCTAGGAGGCCAAGCTCATAGGGGAGGTGCCTGTACTAGAGTGTGTAAAGGAAAGGTTATGATTGATTATCCGCATACTAAGTATGATGATTCAGGGTTATCCCTGACGAATGTATCGAATTTTGTGGTGAAAGTGTACCACCTCTGCAGAGTGTCAAACTATTCGAATAGTCGTGTCCATGGTCATGGACAATTGGAGTGGCCATACTGTTCCGTCGTCAGATGTTTTCAAAAAAACTTGTGAAGTGAACTATGATTTTGACTTGACCACAACAGGGTTGTGAATATGAAAACTAGGTTCCTAGTTAAGTGATTTAGAACATTAACTTAGTTTTCTTTACTTCTAAACTCAGTTTTAGATAAACCTGGCGTTCTGCAAATAAACCTAGAGCTTAAGTTTCCTCCTAGAACTACCTTACTTGTTAGTGATAGTTTGGGAGTACTTAAAGAGTACTCATGGCTTTGTCCCTGGCTATTCCCATGGCTAGACTATGAGGAGTACTATCAGGATGATGGACAGCAGGACGTCTATGACAACTAGGATCATCTCCCATCGTCAGCATTGCCTGTGACTTTGAAGATGGAGCCCCTACTACGTTTCTTTTCTGCTGCTTGATCTATATTAAGACTGGATCATGAGACCTTATTATGGTTTGTAATGGATGATGTACTATGATATCTAATCTGTTATGTCTCGCAAAACTGGTAATCCTGGGACTACGAGGTATGGCATAACAGGCATCTGCGATTAAAAATCCGGGTGTTGACACATACATAGTTGAGAATGTTCATGATAATAATCTTTATCTTAGATCCTCATAATACTAGTGGTGTATCTGCTACTCCCTGAGAACGCTTTTTCCCTACTGCAGTTCCGATCCTTCTTACATACGTGATACTTAATTTCTATACTAAATTAGTTTGCTTTACTTTATTACTGCTCTTATTACCTAAAACCCAAAAACACCCTTTTACACAATACTCACATTTTATCTTGTTACTTAGAACTTAATCTAGCATTTCTATCGTAATATTTATTTCAAGAGTTATTAGACTTCATACGCCTGCTCCCTGTGGGATCGATATCTTTATTTCGAAACTAGCTACAAATGATCCGTGCACTTTCAGTCATCATAGTCGCACATTCAACCATATAAATCTCCAACATCATGACTATAAAAACTACCATCAGAACACAATATTGGTAATAATGTCTAGCCGGAAAATCCAACATAGTCTAAGTGATAAACTTCCACATACTCCGAAACCATTTATGACAAGAATGACTCTTATCGATCAGTATCAAAGTTCCAAAATATTGGTGAGAAATGTGTGAAACGTGAGGTGATAATTGTGAAGGTGCTACTCCCAGAACTCTCCATGCATGACGTCTTAGGGTTTACCTAAAAATATGAAAGCAACAAGGGTGAGTACAAAGACTCAACAAGTTCACAAACAAATAGTAACTTTACATAAAACCAAACACTATGACGATATTAAACATCAATCATCTATTAGAACATAATAGTATGCCCTACATGCCTATATGATCATCTCATCTCATCTAATCGCGAATACAGGTATCGCTCGAGTGGGTACATGTCGGTATCCACTCACTCCAACTCGTGGAAGGTGCCTCCAAAGTAGGTCGCAACCTATCTATGAAAGTCGCATTGTGCCTACCGAAGTAGGTCACATTGTCATCATTATCATCATGGTATGCATACATGCATAATATGAACATTCCATCGTCATCATATATATCATTTTCATCAAGAACATATCATAAGCATTAAGTAAATAGAGTGAAGAGAGATGTGCAAAGTTCACTATCCATCATGAACTTGCCTCAACCGTGGGGCACGGACTGTGTATTGTAGTACTCCGAACCGAAAGGACCGACACCTATTACAGTACATATGCCACACTCATTACATTTCGTTACTTCAGAAGCATATAAGCTAATCATACCATCGATCCTACACGCAGTTAACCTACAAGAGCATTCTTGTTGTTTATTGCACGATATTAATGAATGGCCTGGAATGCTATTGAAACGATAGATGGTTAAAAGGGTAACTATTACTGATTGCTAGACATTGCCTTTTCCTTTTATTTAATCTATTATCCAACCAAAGTATGTGTTCTTAGCCAGTTTCATATAAAGAAATAAACTAGTAGTACAGTGACGTCTAAAAGTCCAAGAATTTATATTGACAGTAGAAACATCTTTATGAGAACCTCCCATGACTAAATAGAATCAGACCTGGGGCTAAAAAAGGCACAAAATACATAGCCCACACATGCTTATGACTTACGTAAGCTCCATGCACAAACTAGAACGAATTAAGCCATTTCCTAATTTTATATAGCTTTAGTCCCTCTCTGTGTATTCCTTAAACACTAGAGAGAATACAAAATTAAACCGTCCAAGTGATAATTGATGAATTCCACTAGTCCATAGTCGGATAGAACAGTTCCTGATACAATATAGGTGCCCCAAATAGACACTCTGGCCCTCGATCTCACACCACATACGTGATAGCAAAAACTATAATCAAATAAGCTATTCTTTTTATTTATAAGAAGCATAGTAAAACAACACCGAGAGAAATTCTATAGTCTATTGGAGTCTGTACCAAGAGATTTAACAAAACATCTACACCATTATTTTTTTAGGAAACCGTACATCTGGTTTTTCTCTTCGCTAGGGTATCATGACAGGGTGTGAACAAAATGCAGCTCAGCAATCCTATGTAAATAAAATCGTGGCTATCCCATCGTATCCAACTATTGGCCAGTACCAACATCGTTGCCAAGAAGAACAAGAGCAACACGGACAAACAACGACAACATACCTTTGGAGTCGATTGACTGCTGGCAGCCAGACGTGACCTCTGCTCCAGCGGCGACGGCTCACAACAGGAGAACCTGATGGCGGCGGAAAGAGGACAAAAGTGATGGCAAATTCTAGGGTAAAACAGTGGCAGCGGCATCCAACTCAACCTGTATTCCGGGCAAAGCGGCGACTATACAAGTCTAGGCTGAATACGAGAAGCCTAGTCCAACCCGTTCCTTTCTTTACTTTGAAGGGATAAAAGATGTATGACTAGATATGAGCAACAAACACCACAAAGATCTACCGGTGTTACTACAGGCTTTCAACCAGTAGGTCGTGAGGTCAAGCACTAGCACACACTCACACACTATTTTTCTTTTCTTTTGTTTTTATTTATTTTAGTTTCTCAAACTTTCTATTCCAAAATCAGATTTAGATATTCTCAATGTCCTATTTATTTGTTTATGAGATTAAATAGGCAAAGAAGTTAGTATCAAAATTTAGGGTATTACACTATTACTCCCTTAAACGGAATTCGATTCTGAATTCATCCTCGTTAACTCATAGAAACGGAAACATGCATCATGTACCAGCCATTAATAACTCTTCATATTTCTCGCGCATGCGAGACTAAAGCTCCTAAGTCGCCTCACGCCTGTTTTTTTGTGACCAAAGAACCTACACGAACTTAGCGTCATATGCCTCATCTCTCTCTCGAACTCTTCCAATACAATTACCGGGTGAACCTCAAAGGTTAAATTTTGTTTAATCATAATTTATTCCATGTCAATATGTCATTGTGGATCACGAAAAGGCTTCCGCAACATAGATACATGAAGCACATTATGTACATCCTTCATCGACTCGGACCACTCAACTCAAGACGGTGGGCTAGCTTTCCCACTTGTGTCGTTGTCATTAAAATCCCTTATACTTGGACTAAGCTTTCCTTCAGCATTAAGCATTATTTCACCTTTAAAAGTACTTCCTAATCTACTTGAAATTCCATGGTTAAATTCTTGAGATTGGGATAGCTATTTTGTCTCCTATGGACAAAGAACATGTAATGTCTAATCTCAACTAACCTCTTTGTAGTTTGCTCGATCCAATTAGGGCCCAACTCTGTTTTCTCACTAAGGGCATTACGACAAAGTGGAGATCTACACTTTCTCACATATAAACCTTGTTAGATGGCTGGATATCATTATAAGAAAACTCTAGTTGTACACTTGAGTGACCATATACATGCCAATAACAATATCCATGACTCCTCTCATTTCCATTCCGGAACCTCCAAGGGTTTGCGACATCGCAAGCCTCTTATACTTAGGCTTACTTGCTGACAAACCCTGCAAGAGGGCACATGTTTTGTTGCATCAACCTTCGCTCTTTTCCACCAATAAGTCTTTTATTGGTATTCGTCTCTCCAGGATGAACTGGAAATGGTACAATATGACTCCCTCAGAATGCCCTCCTTTCCTTCTCCTGAGACTTCTATGGCAGAGAAAGACAGGAACGAAACCTAACAACGTCGGTTCAATCTCATAGTAATCTCTCTAGTTCTACTTTCTAGAATGGGATCTGGCAGTTGTTGTAGCAGCCAATATTCTTGTTGCACCTATCTCTATCTGATATGGCTAAATAAAGGATGACTTGTGTCTCCTAATGTGCTCCACAAGAAAAACAATATGGGGTGCCCATTCCTCCAAAATAAGCAACATGACAATCAGTTGGGGAACAGACTTGCGACTAAGATCATCTGAAATCCACTTCAGTTTGCCTATGTTATATTACATAGAGAGGCCATAGTCCTTTATTAGTTCTAGCCACAGACCTTTCCTCAAGTTGAAATCCTTATGTGTGAAGAGGTATTTGAGACTCCTATGATGAATGTAAATATCACAAGATTCTCTATGAAGATAATGCCTCCAAATCTTGACTGCAAAGACCACAAGTGTAAGTTCTAAATCATGACTAGGATAGTCCTGCTCACGTTGTTTTTAAGGTGTCGCCAAGTCGTTGCTTAGGCGACGCTTAAGCGTTTTCAATCTCCTAGAAGCATACGCAATAACCTTTCCATCTTGCATGAGCACACACATGACTAAGAAAGGGCACTTCTAGAAACCAAAAATCACATTTGTTGCATAAACATTATTTCTCAAAGTCTCCAGCAAAACCCTCCAATGGCCCTCCATGCGCATCTTATGTCTTCTAATATATGAGGATATCCTCAATGAACACTACCACAAAATGAAAAAGGAATATATATATATAGCATATTGTTTATTGTCATCATAAAGATAGGAAGGGAATTTGTTAATTAGTTTAGAATAGAACTCTATATTCATAATACCCATATCAAGTGGAGAAGGTTTCCAATTTCCTATTCCCTGTTCCCGCAAACAAGTTTGATCAAGTAGACTAGAGATCAATCTTGGAGAACACGGCTCCATTCAGTTGGTCTAACAAGCCGTTAATGTGGGGTGGATATTTTCTTGATGATTGCCGCAATAAGAACTCAGTAATCCACACACTTTCACAAACTACCATCCTGCTTTGTTATAGGAAAACAAACAAACACATTACAATGTGATATGATACATCAAAACAAACCCAAGTATATCAATTCGTCCAATAGCTTATTCTTGAAATCATCACAACAATCGTCGGGTAGTAGAGATAGGTCGAGTGTTAGGAGCGAGATCAATGCAAAACTCAATGTTATGCTCTTGAGGGACTTGGAAACAACCATGGTATCTTTTTGAGGAAAAATTGTCTTTCTCCCTACTGAATCATGAAATCCTTATGAAGAATGTAGACGTTACACAATCATTGAATGCTCAACATTCAACTTTGTAACGCAACTAGCGAACAACACAAAACCTATCTGAAACTCCCACGGTGAAGGACATATTTCCCGTAAGATTCCATAGAAATGAAAAAGTGTATCCTCACTTTATCTACATCGCCGGGCAATAGTTGCCTCCATTACTTGTGGAATGTCATATCATTCTATAGTTTAGGCTACAAAATATCGTTTCTCAGCTAACTAAAGGAAAAGGCACACAAAGCTTAACCTCTCCAACATAACAAGAGAAAATGATAAGGGCAATTGGTATGGGGGCCAATCCACCCCGCACCCAAACTATTAACTCCGTAAGTGAATAGATGAATCGTGCAACGCTAACACTCAGGCATCCCCACTCGCATTGCAAACAGATTTCATGGGCACGAACCAAGGTTCGAGGTCAACTCCCATCTATCGTTCTTGCAATGGTGCTACAAGAATCTAATATATCGATCTTTCTAAAACACACATGGTTTGTATGTACAAGAAACACTTTTAATGAACGGTCAGCGTCTTGATCTACAAAACTAAAACGTGTTGAGGATAAAGGAAGGACAAGCTCCTCACCTAGAATAGAAACCGAGAAAAAGGTTTTATAAATTATTTTATTGATTTATTTTGGGAAGAACAAATCGGTTACCTCGGAGAAAAATTCACCATTCTTTGTACTCAGTCATGACAAAAGGGATATCTAGGAATGTCAAAGGGGAATGCAATTGGCAGAGAATGGGGCAAATGATGGTGTTAACTCCAGAACACTAACAATCAGTAAGAATGATACTAGAAGTGTATGATCTAAAAATACCTCATCAACCTCGAATGATTATCCAACTTCGACAATTCCACTACTAGGTGAACATCATCAAACTAAACCAAGTGCAGGTATGTTCTAGAAAGAATAGGTAAATGAGAACAGAGAAAACAAGTGGAAATTTTGTCTTAGGGGACACAGTGGAAAGAGATTCTCATATTGATTTGAGTCCAAAACTCTTCATGACATTATTTTATCTACTCTAGTACTACACCAGCCAGGTTATCTTCATGACACATATATTAAAACTTAAAGTATCTCCAAGCAAAACCAACTTTTATCTTCCACGATATCATTATTAATATTCCAACTTTGATGCCAAAACCAATCCCTTCAGTTGTATCATCCCGAGTCCAAATAATACAACATATATGTCATTCACACTTCTATTAGACTAGCATAAACGATCCATTTTTTCTTCAAATGTTGAATTCATCGACCATGAAGAGATGGTGTTTATCTCTCTTCAACTACTTACTAGTGACAAACAAAAACAAAGAGGCAATAGTACCTAAACAAAGGCCTACAATCCTTTCGCAGCAACATCCTAACCATAGACACACCAACATATTAATAACATAGATCAATAGTAAAATGTAGCGTAAATGCAATGCTTGGCCCAACCCATCCAATTGTGCACCCATGTGTCAGGTTTTAAAGTTGCTTACTTTTTTCTTCTCACACCATGGACCTAAAGCCTGCTCTGATACTAGTTGTAACACCCCAAGCAAACAAAGCACTTGAGATGTTACCACATACATTACACATACAAACTAACTAAGACTTTTAGGAAAAAATTCGGCAGAGCCTCCTTTGTTTTTGGGACATCCACGACAGGCAATAATATAAACATAAGAGTACAAGGATAAAACTCAATAAAAGGTAGTCGCACATTCAACCATATAAACCTCCAACACCACGACTATAAAAACTACCATCCAAACACAATATTGGTAATAATGTCTAGCCGAAAAAGCCAACAGAGTCTAAGTGATAAACTTCCGCATACTCCAAAACCATTTATGACAAGAATGACTCCTATCGATCAGTATCAAAGTTCCAAAATATTGGTGAGGATTGTGTGAAACATGAGGTGACAATTGTGAAGGTGCTACTCCCAGAACTCCCCATGCATGACATCCTCAGGGTTTACCTAAAAACATAAAAGCAACAAGGGTGAGTACCAAGACTCAACAAGTTCACAAACAAATAGTAACTTCACATAAAACCAAACACTATGACGACATTAAAAATCAATCATCCATTAGAACATAATAGTATGCCCCACATGCCTATATGCTCACCTCATCTCATCGCGAATACCTGTATCGCTCGAGTGGGTACCCGTTGGCATCCACTCACTCCAACTCATGGAGGGTGCCTCCAAAGTGGTTCGTAACCCATCTATGAAAGTCGCATTGTGCCCACCGAAGTAGGTCACATTGTCATCATTATCATCATGGTATGCATACATGCATAATATGCACATGCCATCATCATCATATTTATCATTCTCATCAAGAACATATCATAAGCATTAAGTAAAACAAAGTGAAGAGAGATATGCAAAGTTCACTATCCGTCATGAACTTGCCTCAACCGTGGGGCACGAACCGTGCATTGTAGTACTCTGAACCGGAAGGACCGACACCTGTTACAGTACATATGCCACACTAATTATATTTCATTACTTCAGAAGCATACAATTTAATCATACCATCGCTCCTACACGCAGCTAACCCGCAAAAGCATTCTTGCTGTTTATTGCAAAATATTCATGGAACAACCTGGAATGCTATAGAAACGATAGCTGGTCAAAAGGGTAACTATTAATGATTACTTGACATTGACTTTTCCTTTTAGTTATTCTGTTATCCAACCAAAGTATGTGTTCTTAGCCAGTGTCATATAAAGAAATAAACTAGTAGTATAGTGACGTCCAAAATCCCAAGAATTTATATTGACAGTAGAACTATCTTTGTGAGAACCTCCCATGACAGAATAGAATCAGACCTGGGGCTAAAAAGGCATAAAATACATAGCCCACACATGCTTATGACTTGCGTAAGCTCCAGGCACAAATTAGAACGAATTAAGTTATTTCCTAATTTTATATAGCTTTAATCTCACTCTATGTATTCCTTAAACACTAGAGAGAATACAAAATTAAACCGTCCAAGAGATGATCGATGAATTGCACTAGTCCATAGTCGGGTACAGAACAGTTCCCTGATACAATATAGGTGCCCCAAATATTGCCTGAAACTAGACACTCTAGCCCTCAATCTCACACCACGTACGTGATGGAAAAAACTCTAATCAAATAAGCTATTCTTTTTATTTATAAGAAGCATAGTAAAACAACAACGAGAGAAATTTTGTAGTCTATTGGTGTCTGTACAAAGAGATATAACAAAACATCTAAACCATTATTTTTTAGGGAACCATACATCTGGTTTTGCTCTTCGTTAGGGTATCAGGAAAGGGGGTGGACAAAATGCAGCTCAACAATCCTAGGTAAATAAAATCTTGGCTATCCCATCGTATCCAACTATTGGCCAGTACCAACATCGTTGCCGAGAATAACAAGAGCAACACCGATAAACAACGGGAACGTTCCTTTGGAGTCGATTGACTACTGGCCGGCGGCCGCGACCTGTGCTCTAGCAACAGAAGCGGCGATCTAACAGCGGTGATGGCTCACAACAGGAGAACCTGATGGCGGCGGAAGAGGACAAAAGCTCTGGCAAAATTCTAGGGTAAAACGGTGGCTGCGGCGTCCAACTCGACTTGTATTCGGGGCAAAGCAGCGACTGTACAAGTCTAGGCTGAATACGAGAAGCCCAGTCCAGCCAGTTCCTTTCTTCACTTTGAAGGGATAAAAGATGTATGACCAGATATGAGCAACAAACACCACAAAGATCGATCGGTGTTACTACAGGCTTTCAACCAACAGGTCGCGAGGTCAAGCACTAGCACACACGCACACACTATTTTTTTGTTTTTATTTATTTTAGTTTCTTAAACTTTCTATTCCAAATCAGATTTAGATATTCTCAGTGTTCTATTTATTTGTTTATGAGATTAAATAGGCAAAGAAGTTAGTATCAAAATTTGGGGTATTACAATGTTATCAGTAAAGAGGGAATTGCTGTAAATCCATCCAAAGTTCAATCAGTGTTGGATTGAAATGCACCTACCAATGTTAAAAAAATCGTAGGTTCTTAGGAATGGCAGGTTACTATTGGAGACTCATTGAAGGTTTCTCTAAGATAGCTGGACCAATGACCAAATTTCTAATAAAGAACACTCCATTCGTGTGAGATGAGAAGTGTGAAGCCAGTTTTCAAGAATTGAAGACTAGATTGACTACAACACCAGCGTTAGCAGTACCTAAAACCGGAAAGAATTACACAATATATTGTGATGCATCCAAAGAGGAATTAGGTTGTGTACTAATGCAAGATCGCAAGGCTATTTCTTATGGATCCAGGCAACTCAAACCTCATGAAGTCAATTATCCAACCCATGATTTAGAGTTAGCAGCAGTGGTGTTTGCTTTAAAAGGCTGGAGGCATTTTCTCTACAGGGCAAGGTGTGAACTATACACGGATCATAAAAGTCTCAAATATTTCTTCACTCAGAAGGAGTTGAACATGCGACAAAAACGTTGGCTGTAGTTGATTAAGGATTATAACTTAACAATCAACTATACTCCAGGAAAGGCCAATATAGTAGCAGATGCTTTAAGCTGGAAGAGCACAAATACTCAACCAACAAATAGGGAATTGCCAAAAGAGTTACAAATGGATTTGGAATGGTTGGAAATACAGTTCATAAGAACAGAGGTTCTTGGAGGTTTAGCTACCATGAGGGTTATTGAAGAGTAAAGAAGTGATATTCGTCATGAGATCTTTCGACGTCAATATGGCGATCCATTCATTGCTGAAGAAATCCAAAGAATTTCTGAAGGTCAAACATCAGCTTTTCACCTAGGAGATTATGGATCTTTATGTTTTCAAAATCATCTTTGTGTACCCGACGTACCTGAGATCAGGGAGATAATACTCTGAGAAACACATGAGACACCATATTTTAATAAACATCCAGGAAGTACAGAGATGGGAGGAGATTGGTATGGATCTTCATAAACATCCAGGGAGTACGAAGATGTACATGGATCTCAATAAACTATTTTAGTGGAACAATATGAAAAGAGACATTGCTAAGTATGTGTATGAGTGCCATACTTGCCAAAGAGTGAAGGAAGAACATCATAGTCCAGCAGGACCTTTACAACCACTAGAAATTCTAGAGTGGAAATGGGAGGAGATTGGTATGGATTTCATTACAGGATTACCAATGACTCCGAAGCGAAAGAATATGATATGGGTAGTAGTGGACAGACTTACCAAACATGCACATTTTATTCCGGTGAATCAAAAAGATAATGCTGAGAAGCTAGTACAGATATATGTTAAGGAGATTGTTAGTAAGCATGGAGTACCTAACAAGATTGTATCTGATAGAGGGTCTGTGTTTAATTCAGCATTTTGGAAACAACTACATGAAGCACTTGGGTCAAAACTGGATTTTAGTACAACCTATCAACCGGAGACCGGAGGCTAGACAGAAAGAACTAACCAAATCTTAGAAGATATGCTAAGGGCATGTGCCTTAGCTTTTGGAGATTTGTGGGAAGATCATCTACCTTTGGCAGAGTTTTCCTACAACAACAGTTATCAGAGTAGTATGAAGGAAGCACCATATCAAGTATTTTATGGTCAGAAGTGCAGATCTCCAATATGCTGGTATGAACCTGGTAGTAGCAAAGTGTTTGCACCAGACTATATCAAAGACAAGCAAGACTTTATTGATGTCATCAGGGATCGACTAAAGATAGCTCAAAGCTGTCAAAAGAGTTATGCAGATCAAATTCGAAGATTGTGGCATCTAGAAGTGGGAGATATGGTATATCTCAAGGTTAGTCCAATGAAAGGAGTCAAAAGATTTGGAGTAAAGGGAAAGTTGAGTCCAAGGTATATTGGACCATTCAAGATACTGAGTCATAATAGGACCGTAGCTTATGCTTTAGAGTTACCTAAAAGGCTGGCTCAAGTTCACAATTTTTTCCATGTGTCACAACTCCGGAAATGTCTCAAAGTTCCAAATGATGCAATTACACATCAATTGCAAGTAGATTTGACTTATGTCGATAAGCCATGCAACATTCTGGAAGAGAACTAAAGTGATTAAGAAACATAGCTATTAAGTACTGCAAAGTATAATGGGAACATCATCCTGAACGGGAAGCAAACTAGGAGAAAGAGGATGATCTACAACAAGCTTATCCAGAACTATTCAGGTACACATCAGTAATACTTCGGAACAAAGTTTAATTTAAGGGGGAAGACTGTAACATCCCAGCATTTAGGAACCAATGAAGAGTAGAAATAGGAATATCTGCATTTGCACGCATTCATCTGTAAAATTGGGTAAAATTTTCACCAAACAAAACCCTGGAGAGATTAGAGTTTCTTTCATTACTTTGAGTTAGGATTTAGCTCTTTATAGTGATTGTTATAAATTTTGACATGATCTCTAGGAATTATAATGATTTTGGGTGAATACTTTGAATTCATAGTTAAATTTGAATCACTTTTTAAAACATTTAAAAATTAGAAGTATTAAAGATTTGATTGTTTTAAAAATATATTTATAAATAGAAAGTATGAATCATTGAATATCTATTGAATATTATACATAAAAAAGAAATGAAACTAATATAAATAGAAGAATTCAAATAAAAAGGTTTATTTCTTATTCTTTCCTTCATTCAACAAAGATAAATCAAATACAAATGAATAAATAAGAGATTACATTGCAGAAACAATTGTAATAAAAGAAAGTGATCTTTATTGAATAATAAATTGATATTACATTGTTCCTTACAAAAGCCAAGTGAAAAGATTACAGGAATGAAATAAATGAAAACCTAAACGAATATGTATCTATTTCCTAATCTAAGCTTCTGGATCATTAGAGATTTTGTACCTACAAAACAAAGAAACAAACAGAAATAAAAAGGAATTGTTATGTTAGTTTTTGTCTCAGTCTTGAATAGTGAAGTACACTATTCATATTACATCACTTAATTATAAAAGGGGCAAATTTCACCAATGTGAAGTATCTGTTCTTTTAAATCAAAATTGCTATAGAACAACATCATAAGCCAGAGAGGGTCAAGTTTCACCAGATAAGTATAGTAATAGGAAGGGGCAGTAGATATTTCCTACTTGATCTAATCCAAAGGAAAGGCAACAATGAAGCAGCTTACTCCCTCGATTGCATGCAGTGTGTTGTCAATAGCATGGAGAGAGAGAGGGAGAGTTAAAACCACCACTCGCACATAGCAAAGCAAGCTTTGCTACCCAGTTCATAGCCACATCCACAGTTCTATCTCAAGAACACACAAGAAATCACCTCATATCTTGATAGATTTCCACAAGATCAACCAACCATTCACCACAGAAATCCATCAAGAAACCATACATGATGGTCACCTAATGTAGGGGTGGTTTAGGAGGATAGAAAGGTCACACTGGAGAAAGGAGAAGAAGAACCAGATCCAGGAGGTGCAGGGCAAGGCCAGGAAGAAGAAGCAACCAACATCACCGGTCATCAAGGTAGCAGGCAATAGCAGCATAAGGCTACAACTACCACAATCCCACTCCAGATCCCAGGGTAAATTCCACATCCTTTTGATCCAAGATTTAATCATGTACATGTACATTCAATGGGTGTTCGGTAGGTATCCTCAGTGGTTATGCAACAGGCATAATAGGTACATCATTGGATATCTAATAAACAAGAAGCAGAGCTAGCATCTGGTCTTAATAAAAGTTGGTCTCAGACCAGGCATCATTGACCAAGCTGGTATTCTCTAGTTTAAACTAGATAACAGTTGATCAAGTCATGAATTGCTACATGGCACATTCCAATGAATGATAGCACCCCTGTAGCAATCCAATATTTCTATATCGTTAGATAAGATTTAACCAACATGAATATATTCTCAAGAAAACAATTAAATCATCTTCCTAATCATCTTAGGAATCATTTTTATAAGTTATTTCTCACATGTTTGATACAATAAGGTAATCTAACCATAGTGCTTGAACCACTGTTTTTCAACCATGGTTCACAAGTATTAAAACCATTCCACTTATCTAGAGCAGGAGCTAGAAATCATTGGTTTGATCCAATAGATAGGAACAGATAATGATACCATCAGAATATCATGGACATCACGAATGATTCAATATACCTTACTGTTTAATTACCACTAGCAAGAGAAGTACCAGAGCCACTAGTGTTAAAAGAATCATTCTAGAGATCTTTAGCTAAGTAAGATCATCATCAGTAGCACAGTAAACACATGTATCCACTGGATATGAGTCAGTACAAATATAACAATTATCAGTAACAATATTGAATAACACTAGCCATGAACAAGATTAAAATTCAAGAATAAAGGGTAAAACTATAATTCATCAATTCTAAATCAATCAAGCCACAAGTAGTATTGATCAATAGAGAGACCTGAGAACAAGCCATAGGGCTATCTGGGAGGAATCCATTGCCACAATGAGGGATTCAAGAAGGAATCGAGAAAAAGAAAGGAATAATCACCACTTACCTGAGGTCCTCGCTAAGAAATTAGAAGAGGAAGCAGTGGCCGGTGACGGAGACGAACACGGCGGCATAGGGAGCACCTGGAGGGCGCTGCAACCCACGCCAGGCCGTGGTCTGTGACACCCCCGGGATCAGGGTAAATCAAATCACAGACCTTAGCCTAACATAAGCTTAACCTAGAGCTCGAGGATATCAACTGAAGAAAATCGGTAACACAACAGTAACCCTGCGACACAAAAGTTATTACAACAAGCTCATAACTGAGCGAAGAACCAAAATATTACAAGCAGAGGTCACTGACCACAAACATCAAACAACAGAAGGCAAATTATGCTATTAAGTATAGCAAATTTAACAAATGGTCTAAGAGGCCTGAAGCATTACGATGACGTCCCAGCCCATAGATTCTAGGTTGCCGGCTGGGAACCCCAAGCTACTCGTCGGTGTCAATGTCGTATCAAACTCTTCTTCAGGGGAACACCTACTATGCTATAAAAGTATCAACAAAGCAAGGGTGAGTACAGGGTGTACTCCACAAGACTTATGTCTGATGGGGTTATTTTGCATAAACCAATCTTTGTTTATAAAACAAGAGGAAGAAGAAGCTCGTCTAATCAGAACATTTTTAAAGGGGATAAGAGAGCGACATCTTCAAAGAATTGATCATCATCTTCTTTTGATATCCACCAAAGTAATCCTCATCTTACAATTAGGGTCACCCCCTCGAACCCATGAGGAAGCATCCTTAAACACACGTTGAACTGCAAAGTTTTACGATTAGGTTAATGATTTCTACGATCTTAGAATCTGGTCACCAAGCATTCATAACCGTGAACACGGCTTTTCGAAAAGATTTAACCCTGCAGGGGTGTATAACTTTACCCACACGTACCAACCGACTCTTAATGTCACTAGTTGTAGTACCCCAAACTTTAATATAACATATTTAAAATTATTTAATCATACAAGAAATGAATTGGCTCTATATGTTTTTTAAAGTAGAATACGTCGGTGGGAATTTATAAAATAAAAGATCAAGAAAGCAAAATAAAACTCGTGTACGAGGTTGTACTTGAAGAATTAACCTCACGTTAGAAACACTTAGAACCTACACTTGCTCGGCCTAGTCGTCTTAGCATCATACCAGATTAGATCCTTGTAACCAGGAAAAAAATGAGAGGAAATAAACACACGGGCTGGGCTGGGCTCCTACTTGACCTGGACTGTACTGGGTAGTTGCGCTGCCATATTCTAGTCAAGATAGGAGGCCGCTGCGATACTCCAGTCGAGGTAGGAGGCCGCCGCCCCTCCGCCCTAAGGAATTTTCCAATGCTTCTTCCCCAGGTCGCCGCCGATGCGTCCTCCCGATCCGATAGGTCACTGTTGTGGGACTACATAGATATCCCGACCTTCTCCAACAAGCTGTACCCTAGCCTCTAGTTGTTCCGCCTAGGTTCAGCAGCGACACGCAGCGGATGCCGATGCCGCTTCGTCCGTCATGTCGTCACTGTCGTCTTTACTGGTATGTATCGTTGTCCTTGTTGTCGCTGAAGGTAAGATGATTTTCCTCGTTAGCTATCCGGTAGATTAGGATGGCGGAATATCAATTTTATTATTCATTTGCCGGACTGGTTCTTGGTCTATTATGAAGGAATAGTGAGTAGTATATATGTGCACATGGGTGAGAGCGGCAGGTGAAGTTTAGCTAATTTCTGTAAGTTTTGTAATTTCCTGAATTAAAACAATTTTAGTCCGAAGACAGTAAGACAATACCTATACATATTAGATATCTTGTAACTAGTACTAGAGACTATTAGCTACTTCTCTGTAACTTGGGTTCGATGGAATCCAAGAATTTTTACTCTGTCGTTGGAAGCATAAAAGAATCGAGAAGAAAGCTACAGGACAACTAGGAAATAACTTGGTACTTTCTAGCTGATTACTTGGATAATACCGTCAGTGATATGCATGTTTTAGGCTTAGTATCTTTGTGTTGTTGTAAAATTCCAGATCTGATGCTAAGCAGTCATGTGAGGTTTTGCTCAGAAAGTTGCAACTGTTTTTAAGCCGTGGGTAATTAAGTCCTTGGGCTTTATACGTGAGTGAACTGCAGCTTTATTTATTTGTATGACACTAGAGAGAAAATTATCTTTGGATGGTTAACGGAAAAGGAAAACAGAAAAGAAAGTGACACGTAGTTAGAAATAGTAATCCTTTTGATCACTATTATTCTTTAGCCTTCTGGGACTGTTTCATGAATAATCTATGAGCAACAACGAAAATCCGTGTGGGTTGATTGCGCATAGGAGCGATGCTAATTTTGATCGTATGCTTTTGAAGTGGTGATTTGTATGGAGTGTGATGTATGTTTCAATAACAGGTTTTGAACTTCCAGGTCGGAAACTTACAATCCATACTTCGTCCTCCGCGGTCGAGGCAAGTGCATATATGGATAATACTTTGCATGACTCCCTTCGCTCGATTTTTATTTTCTAGCACTTGTTTTTATTTCGTGCTATTATATATTGGTTATATGTATGGAGATGAAAAGGATACAAGAAAAGATACAGTTCAACGAATGATACATTTGCCCTTGCATTCTTGCATAACATTTTAAAGATAAAGCACAGTGTTGTGTTCTACTGAGGTAGACACCTTGAGACCGTTGATATTGGGACGAGTCCCACATTGTCGGCAACCTCCAAAAGTTAGAGCGGGTGGATGCCGACGGGTGTCCACTCGAGCGATACCGGTATATGCAAAAGAAAAGAAAAGTAAATGCAAAGAGCATGTAGGCATACAGGTTGATCATCGCGACATGACTAGTGTTACAAGATAATTATTAGTATCGTGTTTTATGCAATGCTTATTATTTCTTAGTTTACTTGTTGAGTACTTTGTACTCACCCTTGTGGCTTCTATGTTTTTAGGTACTACTTGAGGACGGGATGTATGGGATGGGAGTAGCACCTCTATTTTTTCACACACTACATATCACAATAATTTATAGATAGATTAGTTTAACCATACTCAAGATTGCTCTTTATTATATGATTTGGTTTATATTATGTGACTACCGAGTTGGTGGTTACGATACATCATGGATTTCAATCTTAAATTTGTCTTGTTGACCCGTGTGGCTGTTTGTAAGCATAAAATTGGATGAGTATTATTATTTTGTTGTCTTGGATGTTCCCATAAACGAAAGAGACTCTGCTGAAATTTGTAGTTTTGTGAAGTATGTGTAGCGCTGCTAGATATGGTGGATATCTAGGGTGAGCCTAGGCTTTAGGTCTCTTGGAGTAGGTTAGTGATAGATAGGATAATTTGTTAGAATCTTTAAACAACTGAAACTTGTATTTATTTTTCCTAAACAATTAAAACTTGTCTTTATTTTGCCTAAATAACTAAAACTTGACACACTGGTGCACAATAGGTTGGGATGGGGTCATGCATTGCATTAGGATTCCACTATGATTTATTGATGATCTCCTTTATCTATGTGTTGGGCATGTTCGTAATTATGTTGTAAGCCTTCCTTCAATTACCATGGTCCCTTAGTTGGTAGTTGACTAGAGATAAAGGTAGAGAATATTCGTGGTTGATGAAATCACTTTTGAAAGGGGATATATTTGATCCTTTATGCTAGTTCAATGAACTCGTGTGATGAAGGTATTGGATTGCTAGACTTACATATTTATATTTCCCTATTATACTCGTGATTTGGTAGTTGCGAAGTTTGGTTTTGACATTGAAGTTTTATTTTAATATACTATTAGAGTAGTAGATTAAGGTTTGGGTCACTTGGAGCTGCTTGAAGTTTCGATATGAGTGGGAGGATATCCAAAAGAATTTGAGAGAATAGTTTGGGTAATCTTGACAATTAGGTGAATAAGGTGATTGGTTTTCAAGGTTTAACATAGTGGGTATAGTAGTGGAGTAGGGAAAAGAAGGATATGAAGTTTTATCTAGATCCAAAGCATTATTTGTTTTCTCTATCCATGTCTCGTAAACCAAAATTTTCACTTGGCTTTCTTATTATCATTCACCTATTCTTTGTAGTGCATCACCTATACTTGGCTTGGTTTGTTGACCATCATCTAGTAGTGGAAATATATATGTTGTCTTATAGTCCAAGGTTTAATTATAAAGTATCATCAAGCACGCAATTCAAATATTGCTAACCATTAGTGTTCCTGAGTTAACACCTTCTATTGTCCCATTTTGTCTATTATATTCTTCCTTGATATTCGTCGGTGCCCCTTCTCTTTGTTTAGTATTAAGAATGGGGAGCTCATTATTCTCCTTGGGGGCAACCTACTTGTTCAATTTTAGAAAATCGTTGTTTCTAAAAGCTTTCACCTTGGTTGATATTCTACTTGAGTGTCTTGTCCTTACTTTATCCTCTATAAGTGTTAGTTCCTAGATCAAGTCGGTAACCATCCTTGAAGTAACCCTTTGTTCTTTAAGATTGTGGCCTATACACGCAACCCTGAGTGTTGTTGAAAGATCCATACGTTAGGATTTTGTAGTGGATTTGCATGAATGATACATGTGTGTCGACCTCGAACCTTGGTTCCTGCCCATGAATTCTGATTGCAATGCGAGTGAGGATGCCTGAGTGTTAGTGTTTCTCGATTCAAAATTTTAGTTACATAGTTAATAGTTTGGGTGCGGGATGAATTGGCCCCCATACCAATTACCCTTGCTATTCACTCTTGTACATTGGACTGGTGAATCATTATGTGCCTTTAATTAATTAGTTAAGATATGTCGTCATGCTACCTAAACCATATTAATTAGTTAAGATATGTCGTCATGCTACCTAAACCATATAATGGTATGATGTTCCACTTGTAGTATAGGCGACCACAACCAAGCGTAGGAGTTGAGGTGAGGCTAAACCTTTGTCGGTTTTTATGGTACCATATCAGAAATATGCCCCGCTAGACCACCATGAGAGTTTCAGATAGGTTACATTGTGTTCATTAGTTGTGTTCGAAAGTTGAAGAATGTTGAGCATTGTTCGGTCATGTAACATCTGCAAGGATTTTATTCTTTACCAAGAACAAGGACAATTCTTTATGACTTAGATATCATGCTAGTTTCCAAGATCTTCAAGAAAGAGATGTGGAGTTTGTGTTGATGTCATTCCTAGCACTCGACATGTCTCTGTCTCCTTATCGATTGTCAGAATGATTTCCAGAATAACGGAAGAAGTTGTTGGACGACTATTATCCAAGAGTTTGGTTCAACATTTTGTCTCACCATAGGGGAGCGCCCATTACGTTTAAAACCAAGAGGGCTGGTAGTTGGCGAAAAGTGTATGGAATACAATGTTCTTAACACCGTAGACATCAGGAAATGTATCCATTGCTTCGCATCAAGGACTTGTTTGATCAGCTTATTGTGGATAAAGTATTTGTGGAAGATTGATCAATAGCCTTATTGTAATCATATTCATGTGCGGGAACATGATACTGAAGGATCACCTTCTCCACTAGGTATGGGCATGATGAATATAGATTTGTCTCATGGACTAACAAATGTCCTTGCCATCTATATGATAGATAGAAACAATATTCTACATTTGTTCCCTGATACAGTGTTCGTAAGTGATATCCTCTTATATTCAAATATAATAAGAGAATGAAGTGATTTCATTTTTATGATTTAGACATCGAGAATGAATAAATTTTATGCAAAGTTAAACGAAGTTTTGCCTTTTAGAAGTTTTTTAGGTCATTCCTGTGCTCATGCACAATTTAAAGGTTATTGCTTAAGATTCTAGGAAAGTGAAAACGCATGAGAACTATCCTACTCATGATATAGAGTTTACACTTGTAGTCTTTGCACTCAAGTTTTGGATGCATTATCTTGATGGGAATCTTGTGATGTTTTCACTCACCATATCAGTCTCAAATACTTCTTCACGTAGAAGGATTTGAACTTGAGGCAAAGACGATGCTTAGAATTGAAAAGGGACTATGACCTCCCTATCCAGCACAACCTAGGAAAGGTCAATTTGATTTCGGTCGCTCTTAGTAGCAAGTTTGTTCCTCCCACCGTAGATCGTCCTGTTGTTGAGTTTGAACGGATGGGCATCACATATATTTTTTCTAGGGCACCACATGAGGAGATACAAATTCATCCACCACTCAGTCATTACAGATAGGGAGAGAGGCACAACAAGATGATTGCCTGTTATAGCAATTGCGAGATCGCATTCTCGAAAGTAGAACTAGAGAGTTCACTATAGAAGGAACCTGGGTCATTCGGTTTTGTTCATATTTTTGTGTTCCACGGAAGTCCCATGTGAAGGAGTACATTATGAGGGAGACATATTGTATCCCTTGCACCATTCATCATTCACCCTAAAGGGAGGAATACCTCAACATGACTTATTTGGTGGAACCGAGTGAAAGTTGGTGTGGCGAAGTATGTGTCCTCTTGTAGGATTTGTCAGCGAGTAATGGTTGAACATAGTGGGCTTGCGATATTTTTGTAAACCTTGGAGGTTCCAGAATGGCCAATGGACGACATTGTCATGGATTTTGTTGTTCGCCTATTGATGGCTAGTGGAGCGTACAATGCGTACAACTTGAGTTTTCTTTTAACAATAGTTAGACATCTTCCGAGGCTTTGTATAGGAGAAAGTGTAGATCGCCACTTTGTCATAATGCCATAGGCAAGATAATATCGGAACTAGATTGGGTTCAACAAACTACACAGATGTTAGTTGTGATTAGACACTACATGAGCGCTGTGCAGAACATAAAAGAGCTATGTTAATTTCAAGCTTTTGAGTGTGGAATTTCATGTAGGTAAGGAAGTGATTTTATGGATGTCACCTACTAAAGTGGTAATAAGGTTTAATGTCAAAGAAAAGGTTAGTCTGCGATACATTGGACATTTAGTGATAGTAGAACGAGTCAGAAAGCCTGAGTCCATGGAAGGCAAGCGTCATGTGTCCCATCTATCTTTGTAGAAGCATTTTCGTGATCTAGACTGGCGAATGACCATCGAGCCAATTATAGTTGAACAACATTTAACCTTTGAGCTTCGTTCAAGGATATGGAATAGCTAGAGAGGATGAGGAACCATATGACTAGCTAAATGATGTGACAGTTCTATGATCGCAACAAATCGAGTGTGAGAAGACTTGGAAGCTTGAGTTTCACATGTGCAAGAAATAGCTAGAATTTTGCACAGTTGTTGTGTGATGCATGTTTATTGGCTAGTTGTTCTAGTAGAACCAGGAAGAATTCGAGGTTGAATTCTTCTTAAGGAGGTGAGAATGTAGTACCCCAAACTTTAATATAACATATTTAAAATTATTTAATCATACAAGAAATGAATTGGCTCTATATGTTTTTTAAAGTAAAATACGGCGGTGGGAATTTATAAAATAAAAGATCAAGAGAGGAAAATAAAACTCGTGTACGAGCTTGTACTTGAAGACTTAACCTCACGTTAGAAACAGTTAGAACCTACACTTGCTCGGCCTAGTCGTCTTAGCATCATACCGGATTAGATCCTTGTAACCAGGAAAAAAATGAGAGGAAATAAACACACGGGCTGGGCTGGGCTCCTACTTCACCTGGACTGTACTAGGTAGTTGCGCTGCCATAGTCTAGTCAAGATAGGAGGCCGCTGCAATACTCCAGTCGAGGTAGAAGGCCGCCGCCTCGCCGCCTCTCCGCCCTAAGAAATTTTCCAATGTTTCTTCTCCAGGTCACCGCCGATGCGTCCTCCCGATCCGATAGGTTACCGTTGTGGGACTACATAGCTATCCCGACCTTCTCCGACAAGCTGTAGCCTAGCCTCTAGTTGTTCCGCCTAGGTTCAGCGGCAACACGCAGTGGATGCCGATGCCGCTTCGTCCGTCATGTCGTCACTGTCGTCTTTACTGGTACGTATTGTTGTCCTTGTTGTCGCTGAAGGTAAGATGATTTTCCTCGTTAGCTACCCGGTAGATTAGGATGGCGGAATATCAATTTTATTTTTCATTTGCTGGACTGGTTCTTGGTCTATTATGGAGGAATAGTGAGTAGTATATATGTGCACATGGGTGAGAGCGGCAGGTGAAATTTAGCTAATTTCTGTAAGTTCTGTAATTTGCTGAATTAAAACAATTTTAGTCCGAAGACGGTAAGACAATACCTATAGATATTAGATATCTTGTAGCTAGTACTAGAGACTATTAGCTACTTCTCTGTAACTTGGGTTCGATGGAATCCAAGAATTTTTACTCTGTCGTTAGAAGCATACAAGAATCGAGAAGAAAGATACAGGACAACTAGGAAATAACTTGGTACTTTCTAGCTGATTACCTGGATAATACCGTCAGTGATATGCATGTTTTAGGCTTAGTATCTTTGTGCTGTTGTAAAATTCCAGATCTGATGCTAAGCAGTCATGTGAGGTTTTGCTCTATTTTTAAGCCGTGGGTAATTAAGTCCTTGGGCTTTATACGTGAGTGAACTGCAGCTTTATTTATTTGTATGACACTAGAGAGAAAATTATCTTTGGATGGTTAACGGAAAAGGAAAACAGAAAAGAAAGTGACACGTAGTTAGAAATAGTAATCCTTTTGATCACTATTATTCTTTAGCCTTCTGGGACTGTTTCATGAATAATCTGTGACCAACAGCGAAAATCCGTGTGGGTTGATTGTGCATAGGAGCGATGCTAATTTTTATCGTATGCTTTTGAAGTGGTGATTTGTATGGAGTGTGATGTATGTTTCAATAACAGGTTTTAAACTTCCAGGTCGGAAACTTACAATCCATAGATCGTCCTCCACGGTCGAGGCAAGTGCATATCGGGATAATACTTTGCATGACTCCCTTCGCTCGATTTTTATTTTCTAGCACTTGTTTTTATTTCGTGCTATTATATATTGGTTATATGTATGGAGATGAAAAGGATACAAGAAAAGATATAGTTCAACGAATGATACATTTGCCCTTGCATTCTTGCATAGCATCTTAAAGATAAAGCACAGTGTTGTGTTCTACTGAGGTTGACACCTTGAGACCGTCGATATTGGGACGAGTCCCACATTGTCGGCAACCTCCAAAAGTTAGAGCGGGTGGATGCCGACGGGTGTCCACTCGAGCGATACCGGTATACGCAAAAGAAAAGAAAAGTAAAGGCAAAGAGCATGTAGGCATACAAGTTCATCATCGTGACATGACTAGTGTTACAAGATAATTATTAGTGTTCATGTTTTATGCAATGCTTATTATTTCTTAGTATACTTGTTGAGTACTTTGTACTCAACCTTGTGGCTTCTATGTTTTTAGGTACTACTTAAGGATGGGATGCATGGGATTGGAGTAGCACCTCTATTTTTTCACACACTACATATCACAATAATTTATAGATAGATTAGTTTAACCATACTCAAGATTGCTCTTTATTATACGATTTGGTTTATACTATGTGACTACCGAGTTGGTGGTTACGATACATCATGGATTTCAATCTTAAATTTGTCTTGTTGACCCGTGTGGTTGTTTGTAAGCATAAAATTGGATGAGTATTATTATTCTGTTGTCTTGGATGTTCTCATAAACAAAGGAGACTGCTGAAATTTGTAGTTTTGTACAATATGGGAAGTGTTTGAAGTATGTGTAGCACTGCTAGATATGGTGGATATCTGGGGTGTTACACTAGTAATAGCCCTCTTCCTTGGAAGGCCGGCATAGGGTGGTTGGCCTCGACCTTTACCTTGCTTTCACCGAGACCATGAGTCACGCCCTAAGGAGGGTTTCGCCGTAACGGGTCAAATCTCGAAGCTGGTCCCTAGAGATGTGAGGCGAGGTTGGTTTACGAGGGGCTCCATCCACCCTAAGCAACCCCATCCACGCTTACCTACTTGTTATGATGCACCTTCACCTGCCAAATCTTTCAAAATGCTTTCTATGCATATGTCGAATGGAACACCGAACTATGTGACTCATGGAATATACTAGGCAAGTTAATCAATGGAGGGGCTCGCAAGCCCCGTGTGGCTATACACTCGTCTTGGTCCAAAGGCAAGGAGCTCAGTTCCTAGTGGTAGTGGTGGCGAGCATGGGACTACAAAAACCACATCCCACCGTGGCCTCCCATACAAGCCTTAGCATGTTTAACCTTTACCACTGATCTTACCTCGTCAATATACTTTGTTCTCCTGTCATACTTGATTATCTGCATCTGATACATCATCGGGATGAACCAGAACTGACAGCTATGCATGGCTAAGCAAGACACATATATAAGCTCTAGCAGTGCACATAAGCCAAACCTAGTTATGCTAGGAGTAGTGGAGCAGGTAATATAAGCTCAAGGTAGTAATGCAACAGATATGAATCGTATGGAACATGGCAAGAATGGAATACTTTCGAAACCATATGATTGTATAATGGTGGGGCTATGCATGCCTTGTTTGTTGATACCCATATATAGATATTCAGAAGCCTTGTACTTGACTTGATTACATTTGGTCAAGTATTGTTCGTCGATCTTCGATGGTGTTAACCTCGTTCTTCGATCTTGATCTCGATATCATATTCTACCAGAAAGACGAAAACACCAGAAAGAAAGGGTAAACGATAATCAACACATGGCATCGATGCAATGCTCAAGCAAGGATGATGATATGATAAGTTGAATTGTATTAAAATGTAACCCTAAGGCATGCTTTGCAATTTAAGCGGGATCCGAGGGGTGCAAACCTTATTACGGAGAAACCCTGGATGCATATGACAGGGGTCACTTTGTTCTTCTAATTAAACTTGTAACTAAAATTGTTGAACAATGCATGACTTTGATGCTAATATGTAGATCTCATTTTTTCTGAACATTTTGATATATTATACATATTTTTCCGACTTATAAATAATTACTTATTGAATTTACCCATATTTAAATCATTTTTATTACAATTAAGCATTTTTGGGATTATATAAAATATTTATACACTTGGTCCCACATGTCATAGTTTTAATAATTACTGAAAACATTTTCAGAAATTATTAAATTCCTGACATACATTGCCCATAGGGGTATTTATTATATCCAGAAAACAAATACAAAACAATTAATAAAAGGGAAAAGAGATTATTGCATCACGCTGACGTCATGCTGACATCAACAATGGTGCTCCTCTCAGATCGACGATGGACTGGGCGATTGCGAGCGCATGGGACTGCGAGGAGTGGCGCGCAGGGTGCGGGCTTGTGCGCTGAGCCAAATGGTGGCGGCGCCGCTCTCAGATGGTCGCCGGAACACAGCTAATGTCGAGCACCTATGGCGGCCGACGGCGGTTGGATGGGGTGGTGGCAATACAGAGAGGAAGAGAGGGATTGGAGGGGTCTGCGAGGACCACCAGCTCACCACCAACGTGACGGTGGTGTCGGGAGGCGAGGCGAGCCCGGATGGTAGAGAATCGATGTCGGCAACCGCGGCGACCAATGGAACTTCGAGCTCAATTCCGGCGGACAGAGATGACCCGGCTTGCGTGCTTCAGCAAGGATGACGAGGACGGCGTGGTTCTTCCAACGGTGGCCTCGAAGTGTCGTGGGGTGGCCGGGGACGGCGGGGCGAAACAAAGTCCGGCGAGCTAGGGTTCGGTTCCTACGCGGGAGAGAGAGGGCAGGGAAGGGAGGAGTGCGGCTAGGGTTTTCCACTTCAGCGGCGATCGGCGGTTATAGACGCAGGGGAGGCAGTGCGCATCGTGACGGCTGCGCGCATCGCGGCGCTGGCGACACGTAGAAGCTTGGCCGTTGAGGAAGACGACAAGGGCGAAGGGGTACCGGGCCTGGGCTGTGCGTGGGCAAGGAATGGGCCACAGCGAAGGTTGCTGGCTGTACTTGTGGCTCCGTGGGTCAGCGGTGGATAGCGAGGAGAGAGGTTTGGGCCAGCCTGGTCGAGCTCTAGCTCTATTTTTTTTAACAAAAACTCTTTTCTATTTAAATTTTCTCCTTTTCTCTTTGTATATTCATTTCAAATGTGTTTTGAATAGTTTCAAAAATACAAGATACTTTGTAAAATGTCTGAAAATACTAAGGGACCCTTATAAAAATTTGGGCTCCATAAGTTTTGATGGTTTTCAAAATATTCAAACCTATTTTGAATTGTTCCCAAGAGGGAGAGGGAGATTAGGGTTAGGGTTTTGCATTATTCCTTGTTGGCATTTTGTCTTAGAAAAATAATGATGCTTATGCAATGCACATTAAATCCTAATTAGTATTTAGCCAAGACTGGGGTGTTACATGGTCGTAGAGGTTACAGATGAAGGAGGCGACCCATCTCGTCACTAAAGCACCAGGGCGGCGCCAGGGTGGCATTGGAGCACTGAACCACTGGCAGGGTCCAAACCCTAGGCGCTAGTGAGGTGGCAGCATGACTAGTAGGAGGCCCGAGTGGCAAATCGAAGAGGATAGAACAATGTAGCATCGTTGACATCACCATCCTGCACTACGGCAGTAGCCGAAATGGTTGAGGACGGCGGGATTCGAGCAGCGACGACGGTGGAACCACATCGCCACAGAGGGGAGAGTCGTGTGCGTGCGAGGAGAGAGGAGAAACGAGGTACTGGGCCGGTCGTGGCCAGTACCGGGCGAAATAGTGGGTTTGACCCAACCCAGTTGGGCTGGGTCGGTCTAGGCCAGCCCAATGGGCTAGGCCTAGATTTAGAGAAAAAGTATCCTAAAACCATTTGTTAAAAGACCAAAATACCCCTAGTATTAATTAAGCTCTAGAAAATAAAAAAATACTAAAATTACAAATAATTATCCAAATGTTCATAAAAACATAAACTATCTCATAAAAATAATAAGTTGAATTTTTGGATAGTAACACCTAAATTAATTATTTTAATAACATAAATCCTTTATGGAATTTCCTAGAAATAAAGGTAATACTTAAAAACATTTAAAATTCACTTTTGTGATATTAAATATATATTGTGTATATAAAAATACTAGTTAGTATTTTTATCCAATAAAATTGATATATATATATATTTTTTCAAACACTTAGTCTCGTATGAGATTTTTAGTAAAATAAAGTTAAAAGCAAAAAATTAAATAAAAATTACTTTTAAACTCTTAAGTTAATATATGATATTACAAAAATACGAAATATAATATTTCAAAAGTAATTAAGATTTATAAAGTGTTAAATTCTCTTTAACCTTCAATAATGTGGGTAAAACACACAAACAAGGGTTATTATAAACAGTGCATGGCATTGCTATGCATATCCAGTATTGCTTCTTTAAATATTGTCCTTACCGGGCAATAATGGTGTTTTATAGAAACAGAAGCTCAAGGTCGAGTGCAAGCATCCGACCTCACTACTTTGCAGTCACAAGGCAAGTTCATCACTTGCTCATGTCCTTTGTTGTGCTTTGTAAAAGTATTTTTAAATTTTGTGTTGTCACCTATGTTCTAATAAATGACGAAAAGAAGTATTTTCCCAAGAAAATGAAATTCTATTATCATCATAAGTGATGATAAATATTAAGAGTTGCAATGGAATCTAGGATTCCAGTTGCAGAACAGATAGGACTTAATAACCCATGACATCAGTGATTGTAGCGCCGTATAATAAGTGTTAACCATAAGATCTGGAATGGGACAGAGAAGTCCGCTGGATCTTCTTCCTTTCCATGTAGTTGGATGTGCAGGTCGTGGCTGTTATCCTTGTAGTGTGAGTATGTAATTCGTAGAGGATATGCAGCATATGGGTGGGAGCCCTCAATGTCCCATGGTAGTTCTGGCATCTACAACATTCTGTACTAACCATTGTTGTAATTCAATATGTGGGCATGGCGTACACCAAGGAGGCATGCAAGGTCGTGGATAAGGACAATGATTGGCTTGGATCAATTTCTGGGCCCCAAATCAAGGAATTGTGGACAGGAAAGTACGCCCTATTGTGCAACAAGGATTTGATCTCTTATGGGTAAAGCAACGCACCTCTGAGGAGTGTAAGAATTATGACATGTTACTCCCTATTTTGGGAAGGAGCTACGAATGCGGCAGGAAAGGAACTCCATGAAGTTCTGGTCAACCTGTGAAGGCTGATGGGCATAGTTTTTGATATTAAAATCAACCTTTGAAGAAATGTTTACGAAAACTGCATAGTGCCAAATACTTATCCGAGGTGGTAGATATAGCATCAAACCCACATTGCATATAATGAACTTGCTGGGTAACGCTGTTACTCACTCTTTCCTTTGATCCTCTGAGGATCCAGAAGATAACCCAATGTATGCCACCGAAGGTCAGGATGACGTATGCTACGAGGAACCAGACTTGTCCGGTGCAGTTGAAGGGGTGGACTACGAGATACGCTACGGAGCTGATGGCAATGAGTCAGAGTAGTGCCCATTAGTTATTATTACTTAAGCCAAGCCGAGCATCATGAACCTTATACAATAAGCTGTTGAGGTCAAGTTGTGTTATGTCGTTTGAATCTTTCATTCTTCTGCTCAAAACATATTAAGTAAGATGTGTATGGTTTGTAAGTTCTAACCACTTGAAAGTATTGACCTTTTGGTATTGTAATAATAGTGTGTGTATGTTAGTAATTTGGACCCGCAATGTTTCTATTATACCACTCTGAGAGATGTAATATTTATGGAACGGTGTTCCGTGAGTGTTATATCAATGACTATAGTATACTACAACATGCAGTGGTATGCTGGGTCACCGCATAAACCCTTAATTGTGAGGTATTAGAGTGGCTCTCTTACGATCATCGGTGGTTAGTAGGGATGAAATAATAGATGGGTTTCAATGATCATTCATTTATGGATCTCTCCCCAGACATGTCATGAAGAAAGACATAGATTTATCCTAATCATGATCAATACCAAGGCTAGAGGTGGATCATACAATCCCCAAGAACATTTTTCCTTACTGCAGTTTCATTACCTTTTACATCGTGTTTGTCTTCTTGTTTCTCTACTCTTTAGTATTTACTTTATAGACAAAACAACCCTCTTAAAACACTCTTACTTGAGATAAAGGGCAGCTTACAAGTATTTCTTGATAGATAGTGACGAGGGGCATTAAGACCTGAACCAAATAGCTCTCTGTGGTTCAATGCTCTTAGTTTCGAAACTAGCTGTAATATTTCTATGATATTGCAGTCATCAAGCTATTTTATGGCACCGTTGCCAGGGTGCTAAGTTCTTTTGTTCTTTGTTCTTAGTTGCTAATTTATTATTTGTTTTACTAGAGTTGTTTACTAGTTTCAGGTAAACACCATGACTACGCTCGGGCTTGTGAACAAGCTCGATGCAACTGAATACCTCTGGAGGTTTAATAGAGCCTATGTGAAAGAATTCCCGAGTGAAAGCTTTGAGGAGTATGATGTCAACCTCGTTTAATTGCTATTCTCCATGAAAGAACACTCGTAGGAGATGATCTTGATGAAGATATCTATGCTCATTTAAATCATTTTACTAAGATATGTTGGACCCTTAAATTGAATATCTATTCTGATGATGAACTGAGAATTATATTGTTTAACAAGTCTCTAACCAACACTACTCTTGCTTGGTGTAGAATTTACCCTACAGAATTGATAAGTACTTCGGAAAAGCTGAAAGTAGAAATGATATCCCGCTTCTATCCCAAGTTGAAGTCAGCTAGAGCGAGACGAGCAATTACAAACTTCAAGAATCACTGGGTGATGGTTTGGTAAGAGCCTATAAAAAGTATATGAGTATGATTAATAAATGTCCCCATCACGATCTACTAGGATGGTTAGATTTACATATTTTCTATGGAGGGCTTAACCAAGATAATAAGAATGAAATAGATCAATCTTTAGGTGGAGATTTTATGGAATTCACTGTAACACAAGATTGAGCACTTCTAGAAAGAATTCGTTGTAATAGAGAAACTTGGGGTTTTGATTTAGGAGGCGAAGGAGGAATAGAAGTAGAATATGATTGTCTTAATGCTTATAAAGAAACTGGTAAAGTAAAAGAAACATCTAATGAGTTGAATTTTGATGAAGATATTATTCTGCAAATCCTTCAGCCTTTTACGTAACATATTGAAGAACCAAAGAAGGATTGGCTTCAATATGCTCCTCCACCTAAACCAATTGAAGTGCAAGAAGTACATAGAGTGGTAATCGACCAACCAAGGAAGAGACCTCCTTATGTGGACTCATTTCCTTTCATAAGGACTATGGAAAAGTATACAATAGCTCAACATATTGTAGAACAATTAGAGGAGGAACACAGAGTTCTAAAATAACCATAAGAAGCAGCAAAATTAGAAGAAATTATTCTTGGAAATGTAGAAGAAGAAAGAGAACTGAGAAAGGAAGAAATATTGGCTATGTTTGCACATTTCAACATAGTTGAACTTGACACTAAAGCTTCCCAATTTGTTGAAGTACATGTAAAATAGAAAATGTTGGTAAGCCCATTCTTCCATGCACCTTCGATGAGTCTTCTTACTATGACCTTCGTGATATAAGAACAGTTATTAATATGATTCCTTTTGAATTCCATCTAGACATCCAATATGAACTTGAACCAGCCAAACTCTTGAATACCGATTTGACAATTATGCTTGCTGATAAATCACTTGTAGTCCCCAAGGGAATCATTAAAGATGTTCCAATTTCCATTTGCCCATATGAATATCCCATTTCTTTTGTGGTAGTTGATATGCCTACTGACGCTTATTGTCCAATTGTTTTTGGAAGAACTTTCTTAAATACCGCAAGGGGAAATACTGATTGCAAAAAACAGACAGTTTCACTCATGTTTGGGGAAGATGAGATTAAATTCCATTTCTCAAAGTTTAAACAAAAGCCCACATTTGAAGATTATGAAGATAAAGAAGAAGAAAATACTATTACACATCTTGCTACTTTGTTTTATGAAGCACCAAATAATGATCTATAAAGAAGCTTGGTTGAAAACAATAATATGCCCGAAGACATTGGTAATTGGAGATTGATGACTATCTTGACTCCTCTTCCATAATTGATTCTCCCATGAATGAAGAATATGAAGTTCTAGAAAGAAAGGGAGATGGGGAACTTCCACCCCCTAAACTCAAACTTCTTCCTAAACAATTAAAATACAGGTTTTTAGTTGATACTAACAAATACCGTATTATCATAATTGCTAATATTACAGAAAAGGAAGAAGAGAATCTGATGAAAATATTGAGAATGCACCAGGTATTCCATGGATGACTTGAAAGGGATTAGTCCTTCATAGCCACCCAACGAATATTTATGGAGGAAGGCGCTCAACCGGTTGTAGATTTGCAAGGATGGCTAAGACCACAAATGAAGGAAGTGGTAAGGAAAGAAATAATTCGCCTATTACATGTAGGTATTATTTATCGTGTGGAGGAAATGGACTAGGTAAGACCTGTTCATTTTGTTCCTAATAAGGGTGGATTTACTATTGTGTCGAAAGAACATAATGAATTAGTCCCTACTCGAACTATTGTCGGGCATATAATGTGCATTGTTTTTAGAAAGATAAATAAAGAAATTAGAAATGATCACTATCCTTTTCCATTTATAGATAAAACATTAGAGAGACTTGATAAGCATTCTTCCTTTTGTTATCTAGATGTATATTCTGGTTTTTCTCAGATAATTATTCATCCAGAAGATCAATTGAAAAACACTTTACTTGTCCCTTTGATTTATATGCTTATCATCATATGGCATTTGGTTTATGGAATGCACGTGCTACTTTCTAGAGATGTATGACTGCTATCTTTGCATATTGTTGAAAATGTCATGGAAGTGTTCATGGAATATTTATACATGTATGGAACTTCATTTAACAATTGTCTCAACAATCTTAATAAATTCTTGTAGCACTATGAAGACACTACCTTGTCCTGAATTTGGAGAAATGTCAATTTATGGTAAATGAAGGAATAGTGCTTGGTCATGAGATCTTAGGTAAAGGTATAAAGGTTGATAGAGCAAAAATAGAAGCAACAGAGAGGCTACCAACTCCACGTGATGTGGAAGGTATAATAAGTTCTCTTGGTCATGCTGGTTTTTACAGGAGGTTCATTATGAAATTTTCTAAAGTTTTTAGATCGTTAACTAACCTCTTGAAGAAGGATGCCCGTTTTAATTTTGATGAAAGTTGTTTCACTGCTTTTACCACTTTAAAACAAGCTCTTTTAAATTCTTCTACTATTAAACCACCTAATTGGAAAAATCCTTTTTATGTGAAGCTAGCAATGAAGCTATTGGGAATGTTCTTTGCCAGCATGACGGTGATGAACTTAATATCATTCTTCATGCTATCCGCACTCTTATTGAGGCCGAAAGGAACTACCCCATGGTTGAGAAGGAATTCTTTGCAGTTGTCTTTTCTTCTGATAAGTTTAGATGTTACATTATTGACTCAAAAATTAGAGTCCATACTTATCGTGATAGCTTGCAAGAGATTCTTGAAAGAACTAATGTTATGTCTAGGATGATTTGTTGGACTTTTCTTTTGCAAGATTTTGAGTTTTAGATTATGAAAAGAAAGGAAGAACCACCCGAGGTACCCAATTCTATTGAAGAGATGTTGGTTGAAGAGACGATAGCGTTAATATATATATACCTCCAGGTACCATACATCCAGAGTAAAAGTTTTATGACACTTTTTTAATGGCTTTAGAAATTTCTCACGACCATCCATACACAAAGGGAAAAGGAAAATAATATAAAAGTTAAAGGGAAGTAAATTCCCTAAACTCATTCCTTGAGGGTTTGGTAAGTAAGGTAAGTTTAAACTTACTCTTCTTTCTATTTGTATTCATGTTCTGCCTTTCTTGTTTTCGTTTTTGAAGCCCTTGTGTTTTTTTGAGTTGATTAGTGTCGAATTCGGGAAAACCGGGATGTCCCCTATCCACTGAAGGCGGGCCCCTAGGCACACCAAGAAGAGAAGAGGGAAGAAAATGACACATGGGTCGCAGGATCCATCCCACGACCCGCAAGGCCCTGAGAACGATACGTCAGTACTAAAGTAATTGTCAGTTCTGGGATGATCTCCACAACACCGACGAAGAGCCAATACAAAGGTTCTCTTGGCGAACAGGAGGCAGAGAGAACCTGCATTACAGTTTCTTAACGGTGTCTATGGCCAGCCCAAGGAAGGAATAAAGCAGGGATGTCGTGTAGCCCAATCGGGACGAGCCGGTACCGATACTCGGGACAAGACAAGATCGGGATCAAACCTGCGCAAGAAGACAAGACCCAAGATCATTCTGCAGGAAAAGGAGTCTCGGATCCCTGACCAGCATGTAGAGGTGTCGTGGCGGTGTCACGGCAGATGCCATGGGTAGGATAAAGATGGGTTTGTATGGACAATAGTGGTATTCGGGGAGGGATGATGTGGTGAATCCGCACGCGAAGAATACACACAAACACATGATATACCCAGGTTCAAGGCTTTCCTAGGGAGATAAAACCTCTACTCCTGCCTCTAGATCTTATATTACGATATCTGGACTAGTACAAGTGCTCCTTAGGCTGTATCGAGAGGAGGAAGAAGATGAAGTGCTTCTTCCTCTCTCTCCCTCTAGAGCTTAGGCGTATTGCTAATGGACTGACCCTCTCTTTGGAGGCCTTGGCTCAACTTATAAAGGGGTGACCAGGTTACATCTAGGGCATACGTGGTCCGAATATTGCTAGTATATGCTCATACCAAAATAGTAGTTCAACACACTCCTTTCCCTGTCGCCATGATATGCACGGGAAACTGTCCAGAGCCCATCTCATTTGACCGTTGGGGGTCAGACACTGTCATGTCCGTGACCCCTTGCCCAGACCTCATTCCAGGTGCACTTGTCCTTAGCGCTTGTCTCCCAAGAATTCTAGGAGAGAGAGAAGCATGACCTTGGGGCCGACTCACTCCTTCCTGAGCACGCCAACCCATGAGTCGGTCCTGGCCATATGACTTTGCCAGGATGGTACCTGCACATTGAAAGCAACATAGGAACTTTGCCGACATAGGATATATGTCGGCCAGGCCCTACCAGGATAACCCGACCTTGGGTAATTCGGCCTTGACTAGGCTGAGCCACTTATACCTCGGACAACTCGTACCTCGGCCGACTTATACCTCAGTCAAATTTGTCCTTATACCATAGCTTGACCCTACCTGGGGTCATCCCCCAACATTAGTCCCCAAAGCTGGTGCGGCCTTGACAGCTTTAGCTAGAAAGGCCACAACAATTTCAACTTATTCAGATCTTGGTCCATAATGCCAACATATTTATATGTCATCCCATACCGATTTTAACTCGGCTGCACCACTTGGTGACTTGATTTCCAATTTGACCTTCCTTGTCCCAATCCGAGGTATATCTCGCTGGCCGAGTCATTCTTCAATATTTGGGTCCCTTGGATATTTAGCTTCCTTCGTACTCCTCACCTTATCCTACGTGTCAAGCAATCATTGTTATTTGACTCATTCTAAGTGCCACACATTATTCACTGCCACGTCGTGGCAGTTATCACTACCACCCATCACATCCTCGCACGCCTCCTCGTTTACTGTTGTAGCCACATTATGCGGTTGTGCCTCTAAATGGCGTAACTGTGCCTATGGCACGTTCCCACATACTGCCTCGCAAAATACACGCACGCGTAGTGTGGTTGCTGGGCGCAACTAACGCACTACCTACAATGCGCAACGCGGTTAAATAAGGGAGCATGGGGGAGCCCTCATTCACTTTCCCCCGCTACCACTTTCTCTTCTTCCTCACGCTGCCGCCGCCACTACGCTCTGCATCTTACAACTGTGCCGCTCCTCTGCTTCTCTTGTGATATTTCCTCTCCCAAGCGCCACCCTCTGTCGCTTCTACGGGACTGTGACAATCTGTGTCTTGTGCCCCCAAGGCAAGCTCCATGTTAGAGGAGAGGCACCTGGAGATGGATCCGCAAGACGTTGTCACTGTTGATGAGCACGAGGAGGAGGAGACCGTCCCCGAGTGAGGCTTGTGGGAGGGGTCTAATGTGACCCAAGCAGAGATTGACTGGCTCAAGTGGACATGAAGAATCCCTCCAGAGGTGGACTGCCGCATCCCTGGTGACGAGTTCATCCCAGATGCTAAGGAGGGTGAGTACGTTGTCTTTGTTGCTCATTTTTTCCCAGGATTTGGTCTCCCCCTTAGCGATTTCTCCAAGGAGTTCCTTGACACCTTCGGCCTCCAGCCCCACCATCTTCCGACTAACGCCACAGCCTCTCTATCCGGGTTCATTTCTTGCTGCGAGGGATACCTCAGCCTCTGGCCCAGCGGGAACCTCTGGGCAAAGTATTCCAGCTCCCCACCAATGATGTTCCTAGCAAAGTTCTTCCTCCCGGCGAGAAACCTCTATTACCCTTGGAGTAACTCCATCTTTCCCCAGATCCAGGGCCTTGACTCATGCAAGAAGTGGCCGAGGTCCTTCTTCTATGTGAAGAACAACACCGACATACATATGATTCGGCTCCCTGGATTCTCTGTCGGCGTTCCCTCTAAGCTCAAGTGGGACCTTGATCTGAAGAAGAATATTATGCTTGTTAAGATTGTTAAAAAGTATCTCATCGAGCTAATGTGCCAGGTTATCCAGCGATGATCTGATGTCAACTTTCATCAGTAGCCAAGTCTGCCCCCTATAGCACTGTAGCCACAAGATATGCCACATGAGCGGTCTCTTCGACCCGAATTGTGTCTTCATAGTTGAGCCCACCAAGGCTCAAATCTGCAAGCGGGTCAAGTCCATCTTTAAGATGGACATGACCGAGACATGGGATTGGAGAATGGCTCCTTTTAGCCGAGATAACCTAGTTCCCTAGGTAATTTCCCCGAGTCATCCTTGCCGAGTTATACGTTATGTTGGCGTATTTGTTCATTTGACCTCTCTATGTTTCTTTGTGCAGAAATTTCTTTAGCAAACTATTGATGACACCCTGAATCCTTCCCTCACTTGGGGCAAGGATCGTGATACCTCGGATTCAGAAGAGCAATACTCTGAGGAGTTCATGCCTATTCCCGAGACCAGTCCGGCCGACCCCATGGTAAGACTTCTGTCTTATCACCATTAAGGGACTAGCCGGATGATGATGAGGAGGATGATGATTGTCATATTCTTGAGCTACTTGACCCAGTGCCACTATCATTCACCTATCTGCCTGACATTATACTAGCTAACCCGGCTGGTCAGGTGCATGACGTACCTCCCATTGCTATGGGGGTCCAAGGTGCGATGAAGAAACGCGTAGCAACTTCTGCCCCGCCAGCCGAGGCATCTAGGGCCGGGAAAAGGTACAAGAAGCCCGGGAAGAAACTTGTGAGGTGAAAGGAGCCACTAGTTGTTTCTGGGTAAGCTTTCTCCTCCGAGTTATCTTTGTATTTGTTGTTTCTCTCTTTCGGTATTTCTTGTTTTTCTCTATCTTATCTGATTCATTCTATCTCCTTGTTTCATTTGGCAGGGTTGCTCTGAATATACACCAGAGTGATTCTAGCATGGCCTCTCCTATCCATATGCTGCCACCTTCTTCACCTCGCGATGATACTCGGGTCCTTAGACGAGTTCGTGGCAATACCCCTCCCGTGCCGGGTAGAAATCTATCCTGGCATGGGGAATAAAATGTCCTCGGAGGTGGAGGAAGCGCCCTAGAATATGTGGCCATGCCGGATCAGAGGGATGATTTCTTCGCCCTTGATAAGGATAATGAAGAGCGTGGCGCTAGTAGTACCGGCGCCGAGACAGTTTCGTTTGATACCTGCACCAGTTCAGCCCCAATCCCAGCAGCAATCAACCCCTATGTCTACTTTGACTCAGCAGCAGCAACCGCCACCAACATCATCCGAGTCATCTAAGACTCAGCCACAAGACCAACCTCGGCAGAGCCCGCGGCCCCAAACTCAGCAAACCTCCTAGTCTCAACCTCCACCAACCTCACCAACTGAACCTCGACCAACAACATCTCAGCAGCGGGCCAATCCAACTAGCAAGCAGAAGAAAGCAGGTGTGGCGACTAAGGTGACTTAGAAGAAAGCTAGGGTTGTACACTCACAGCCATCAGTTGACACAATGTTGCAGGAATCTGGTGCGGCCTCTGGTTCTTCCCAGGACACACAACTAACACTCCATGTTAGTCCTACTGCTGTGATGGACACCAAGAAAGCTTCTGCTAGGAAAGGTTTGGTCCTGACTCAGACTCTGAGTGGTCAAAGACTTGGCTCACTTGCTGAGTATGCCAACAACTAGAACAACACCGAATATGGTGAAGTTTCATTTGGCAATCCATTATCACAGAAGTTTGGCCCAACGGAGATTAGTGAGAGGATGTTTACTACAAGGACAACTCTCGCCAATGCCGACAGGATGATGGAGGTAAATACCTCGACTGTACTTTTTACATATGTAATAGATACACACATAACCCCTAGTCCCCGAGCCTCCAGGGGAGTAAGATATTACTCGGCTAAATGCTCTTCTAGGCTAACACATAGTAACTTAGTTTGGAACCTTAGCATGTTTGATATATTGAACCAAGTCACTGTAACTTAGTCAAAATTTCCTTTAGAATCAAATATCCAGCCACCTAGATTCGAATCGAGTTTACTCAGTTTGAATCTTAAACATAATAGAATATCCAGCCACCTAGATTCGGATTGAGTTTACTTGGTTTGAATCTTGAGTAGAGTCAAATATCCAGCCACCTAGATTCGGATCGAGTTTACTCGGTTAGAATCTTGATTAGAGTCGAATATCCAACCACCTAGATTCGGATCGAGTTTACTCGATTCGAATCTTGAGTAGATTGGAACATCCAGCCACCTAGATTTGGATTGAGTTTACTCGGTTCAAATATTTAGTAGAGTCGAATATCCAACTTACTCAGTGAATAAATACTTTGTCATTTTTAGATCTACACCAATAGGCGCATAGCCGAGTTTCAAAAACTCCTCTTCACATATGAGGGTCTCTCCACTAAGCACACGAAATTGCTGCTTCACCTGAAGAATAAAGGTATGTATCTGCCTCATTTCCCTAGTACTCTTTTTGTTCTTAGTTTACCAGATTAACTTGCGATTTGCCTTTTGCCAGCCGAGGTGGAGGCCCAAAACAAGGAGCTGCAGAAGCGCGTTGCTGACCTGGAAGGTACTTTGCCTCTTGCACCTCCTTTGCGCACTTCCCCCTTCTAACTCGCCTTGTAATTTTTACCTTAGCTCAGTCGGGACAAAAGCTCTTGCAGAGTCTCATCAAGATTGCATATCTATGCCTGAACTGATGACCCATTTTATCGATCAAGCAGGAGAACACCAAGCTCAGCTGAAGGAGAAGGAAGATGAAATCTCTTGGCTCCATGCCAAAAATGAAAATTTGAAGAAAATCCAGAAAGTTGAGCTTGACAAACTCAACCATGGATTTTCTAAAGATAAAAGTCGGCTCACGCTTCATCTTGCCTAGAGTCTGCTCAAGGAGGCTGATATCAAAGTTGATTCGGTTTCCATTGAGTTAGAAAGACTCAAGAAAAAGCATGCGGGTTTTTTGTCCGAGCTTACTCGGATCAATAGCGTCATGGCCAGTGAGTTTCTCTGTAGTTTCCTTTTTTGGCTGTCCTTTCCCTCATGCTGATATTTTCTAACTTCTTGCTTCTTGCTCATCCTCCAGGTAACTTCCCTGAGTCAAAACCTCATGCTGCCACTACCGTAAAAAAATCTAGATCGTAGAAGGGCGAGACCAGTGGTACCTTGGCTAAACATGATGTTGATGATTCTTTGGCCAGTCTCTCGGCATGACTTAAACTAGTGAAAACCTTTGGGCTTGATTTTTTGAATGCTGCCATCTGAGTCTTCAATGTTCTCTAGACTGTAGAAGCTACCCCAAGCATGTCTCATCGCTGGTCGATAGACTGATGGAGCGCGAGGAGCGAGTCGGCCTATGGCGTGAGTCTGGTGCTCACACTGGTGCTGATATAACTCTGTCCTTTGTGTTGTCATAGTATGAGGGTATCAACTTAGATATCCTTCAGAAACATGCGCACTGGCTATGAATGGACAAACAACCCGGAGTTTATCAAGCGGCGCCAAGATCTGGCCAATGCTTTTATCTAGTATGGCAACGTCCATGCGTGGAATGATGGGCCTAGTTTCCTCGATGGCATCGACGATGAATATATCGAAGATGACAACAAGAAGGATGAAGAAAACCCAGTGAGAAACGAAGAAAACTCGGATGATGAAGCAGAAGCCAAGGTTCCCTCTTTTGAGGCTTGAACTCCTCCTCCATCTGCCGATGCCTCTAATTTAGCTACAACTGCCCCTGAATCAGCCATTGCTGCTTCTGATTCATCTGTTGCTGCCCCTAATAAGGGTACCACTGCTCCTTAGGCAAAAACTTGAAATTCGTTTAAATCCCCGGTATGCCGGGCGCAATTGTAATATATAGTTTAAGTTGTTTTTGCTACTGCTATATTTTTATGTTGGATCCCTTTGGACGGAGTCCCCGAGTTTTATATTCTTGTTTACTCAATCTTATTATTCGGCTCATGTCTACCATTTTTCGGCGTTCGACTTATGAGTGCAAGATCAGAAAATTAAATTAACAATACTTAAAACCACAAGAATTAGCTCAGACCTAGGATCGAACCTGTGCAAGAAGACAAGACCTGAGATCACTCGGTAGGAAAATGATTCCGGGATTCCCAACCAGCATGTAGAGGTGTCGTGGTGGTGTCACGGCAGATGCCATGGGTAAGCTAAAGATGGGGCCGTATGGACACTAGTGGTATCCAGGGAGGGATGATGTGGTGAATCTGCACATGAAGAACACACACAAACACATGATATACCCAGGTTCAACGCTCTCCTAGGGAGATAAGACCTCTACTCCTGCCTCTAGATCTTATATTACGATCTATGGACTAGTACAAGTGCTTCTTGAGATGTATCGAGAGGGGGAAGAAGATGAAGTGCTTCTTCCTCCCTCTCCCTCTAGATCTTACATGTATTGCTAATGGACCAACCCTCTCTTTGGAGGCCCTGGCTCACCTTGTAAAGGGGTGACCAGGTTACATCTAGGGCATACATGGCTCGAATATTCCTAGTATATGCTCATACCAAAATAGTAATTTGGCGCACTCCATTCCATGCACGAGAAACTGTCCAGAGCCCATCTCGTCTGATCGTTTGGGGTTAGACACTGTCACGTCCATGAAACCCTTGCCCAGAACTCGTTCCAGGTGCACTTATCCTTAATGCTTGTCTCCCATGAATTCCGGGAGAGAGAGAAGCGCTAACCTTGGGGCCGGCTCAAACCTTCCTGAGCACGCCAACCCATGAGTTGGCCCTAGCCACATGACTTGGCCAGGACGATACCTGCACATAGAAAGCAACATAGGCACCGTGACGACATAAGATATATGTTGGCCCTGCCTGGATAACCCATCCTTGGGTAACTTGGCTGACCCACTTATACCTCGAACAACTCATACCTCAGCCTACTTATACTTCACTCGACTCTGCCCTTATACCATAGCTTGACCCTACCTAGGGCCATCCCCCCAACAAGCGAACCAGCCCAAGACCTAGGCATGGTGTACGCTACGCGAGATGTCAAAGTTGTCTTGTTGGTGTACTTTCTGATTGTTGGAGGCGGTGAGCTAGCTCCTATGGTATCCCCTTAGAGATATAAAAGGATGACCAAGGCCAACATAGAGGAGAGAGCATGCTAGGTTAGGCTATCCCTTGTCATAAACAAGAGAAACCCATTTTAATCTATCTACCATAGAAATACCACCAACAAGTTGGAAGTAGGGTTGTTAGCCTCACGATGTCTTGAAGCTGGGTAAATCAATGTGTGCTTTGCCGAAAGTTTGATCAGATATGATGGCCCAGAGCTTTCTTGCCACCCTTTACGAATCTCTAAAAGGGGTATCTGTTACCCCTAGTGTCCATGTTCACAGACATGACATTTGGCGCGCCAGGTAGGGCTGCAGCCAGTCTAGGATCCATCGTTTCTAGTAGCAAGCATGGTGGTGGGAACCCGATCCTCCACGAAGCCCACCCCTCGGGGAAGGAGGAAGGCTGGCACATCCCAGCTCTAGTGGGCGACGGAGGAAGCAGAGCGCTCTGTATCAAGCGAACACACTCCACCATGGAGCCCTGGATTAGGGAACCAGCGCGCGGCTGCTAGCAAGCCGCTCACTAGAGCGTAGGGCAATGAAGAAGACCAGCATCCCGACGAGGAGCAGGAGCCAACGAGGAATGATGAGACACGCACGGAAACCAGGGAGGAGCCTCGGGATCCTCCCAACACCGCTAGCAGGGCCTCTGGCCTAGGAGCCGCGGAGTCAGCAGATCCTAGCTCCCGCGCCCGTGGCACCTTGCATACAAGAGGATGCACCATCAGCGTGGCCCGCGGAGGAGGCTCAGCCTGCTCCATGTGGTCGGCCTGACTAGTATCAGAGCGGCTATTCGAGGGTCACCTTGACAAATAGCAATGCGGTACAGTCAAATAACCATAGCCTAAGTTACATGGTTATGACTTATTGGGTTCCCATGATTGGTATACCTGGTACGTATCCGAACTATGGCCTACGAGGCCCACTAAGAACCAAGAGTCGTAGAAGCATCCGAAGTCTAGGAACAAGACGTGGTGGTTAAGCCAGAAGTATAAACTGACATGGTCCTAGAGTTGTAAATCAAACCTGTAACTGATCCATATTCAACTTTGAGAGCTAGCCTCTCATATGAAGGCTGGGAGGAGCCGATGAAGAGAGCACCGTAGCTTTGAGCAAACCACAACCCACAGTGAGTTTGATTGCATCTAGTCAACTGGCAACTCTATAACCATCTTCTTCAATAATTAGATGGCATCGACTCCCTTATTTGTCTGATAAGCTGTTGAAATCATTAGCGCTCTGTCTTCCCCAAAATCCTAAGTCAATAACAATGGGAATTGACGAGGTTACTCCTCGTCACTGAGTGACGAGGGTTAAACTCATCAATGCCCATTGTTATGGACTTCGGTTTTGGAGAAGGAGGGAGAACTGGAGGCATAAATCGGCTAGAAAACAAGCACATAGGGACGCAAGGTTTACCCAGGTTCATGCCTCCTAGAGGACCCTACTCTTGCTTGTCTGCTCTTGGAATTATCAATGGAGTCGAAAGTTATAGGGGGTGCGCAGATGCAATCTGGCAAGTTGTGGAAACTAGGGTTGTGATTGTCCTCCTCGCTGCACCCTCCTAGCCTTTATATAGATAGGCTAGGTCTCGGGTAGCAGGTCGAGTCGGTTACAGGTTAGGGTTCAACCCTTTAAACTTTCTATCTTAATCTTCGCTTTATGCCACAAGCAATCGAAGTCTCCGTGGGTCACCCAAATCCTGGATTGGGCCCTGGTAACACCGTGGGCTTCTGCCATACTGGACCGTATATGCTAAGCTTGAGTACCCGTAAGGTATGTCCACGTCAGTAGCCCCCGAGTGTTCGGTTAAGTCATAGATTCGAGCGGAGACTTATGAAGTCTTTCGAGTGTATAGATGAACATATTTTCAAGTGCTCTGATTTGTATCATAGGGATTATTGATATACGTGCCTGATTTATCCGATGTATCGGGATCAGTTAACTGCCTTAGGGCAAAACAACGCAATCTACTCAAACTCGATTCCCTGGACTCGAATTTAGAAAGGTGCTGGTGTAATTCGACTCAGGTCGTGGAGGTCTTATAGAGTTGAATCCTAGTGTGTAAGTGTGAGCACTCGAGACGTCTGTCAAGGCTTATTCATCATACCTGTAGGTACGGATTGTTTCTGGTAGAGCATAGCAGATGCATTGGCAGGCCTTATTCAGGTCTTATCTTCATGCTGTAAGCACAACATCCGAATTTTTGTCATCATGGTGATGATTCGGGTGACCTAGGAGATGTAGTCTCTTTGTAGGGAAAATATGAGGCGGAGTCGCCATAGCATTAGAGTGTGGATGTTATCAACACACAATGTAATGTATAAGAAAAATCACAGGGTGAGCGGCCAGCGCTCCCTATGGGAGTAGCCCCCGAGTGCCTATTCGAGTCGTAGACTCGAGTGGGGATTATAAGTATTCTGCAACCGCTGTCATCTTTTGCTTGTTTCAGTCGAATGTGCTTTTAGTGCTCCCTATGGGAGTAACCTGAAGTCCACAGTCGAATCCTAGATTCGAGTGAAGGGTTTTTCGTGATGCTTGCATATCTTTACAAAGTTCTTCGGGTGCACGACCAGCGCTCCTGTTAGGAGTATCCCCCGAGTGCTTGGTCAAGTCGAAGACTCGAGGAAGGACTAGAGTAGTCAAAATGTTCTCCTGCTAGAGTTGATGACATCAGTGCTGACGGTAAGATGACCTCAGTTGCCCATGTGAGCGGCTTTGACGGGACGTGACGAGTAGTGGGTCCCATTTTCTGACTTGGACTTGACCAGGCATGCGTAATCTTCTAGTTTAACTGTGTCTCCTCGATTCTCGCGCGTAATAGGGGGAGTGGGGCGACAATTTCATGGGTTACCCTTGCCACGCGTCAACCTCGATACATGCCACACGTCGGGTTGGTTTTCTCCTGGTTGTTGGATGGCATCAGCTGTGAGGTTAAGTAGGGGTTCACCGTGTGGTAATTTCCCCACATCTTCTTATCGCTCGCGCACCTCTGCCATCGCTGCTCTTGATGTTCCATTGTTCGCATCTCCTTTGTGGCATTGGACCAACTCCGTACCTTCCCCAGCTACTTCCTATGGTCACACCGCCAGCGCAAGATGGGCAAGAAGAAGGGATCCTCCACCGCTGGATCTGCAGTCGCCGCTGCAATGGCCAAGAAGAAAGGCGCCGCCACCACGGGCACCAGTGTTGCTGCCACAGCAGGGAAGAAGAAGGGCGCAGGGACTCGCGTCACCAATGGGTCATGGCTCCCATCCACTATTAAGCCATCGGAGGTGTTTACCCAGTGTCAGGATGGAGCACTCCCTGCCGTGAAGGATGACTCTCGCGTTCCCAGTGATGAGGTAATCCTAGTCCTCCTGCGGGTTTTCGAGTGATGTTCCTTGCGTTCATCATTCGTGGTCTTTCTCTTCCCCTTCATCCGTTTGTTAGGGGTCTTCTTTGCTTCTACGGGATCCAGCTGCACTAGCTGTCCCCAAACTCTATCCTCCACATTGCCTACCTCATAACTCTTTGCGAGTGCTGGTTCGGAATCGAGCCACACTTCGGGCTCTTCAAAAAACTCTTTAAGCTGAAACATTAGTCGGGGTCGGGTTCAGTACGTCTATGATGTAGGAGGATGTGGGATCCAAGGGTGGAGGGATAAGTGGTTCTACATCCGTGACCAGAAGGCCGATGGAGAGCACTACAGACTGGCACCCTTTGATCCGGTGGCGGGCTGCAAGAGGAGGAGGTCCTAGAAGAACCTTGTGATGCCCGCCGAAGTCGATGAAACAGAGACCCTGTATCAGCGTGTCTGCAACCTCGAACACCGCATAGGCAAAGAAGTAGGCGGCGTAGAGCTCATTCGCACTTGGATGCATCGCCGCGTACAGTCTCTGCAGGCCAGGGTACACTCGATGTTCCGCTAGATTGGTACTAGTGATGCCACTCGCATCTCTGCAGAGGGCATTTCTTCTAGTGAAGTGGACAGGAGATTTCGGCTGGTGACCAAGTTCGCCACCAAGGAGGATCTCCCGGGTGACTCAGTCGTGCCTCCATTCTGCGCTAGCAATCCTCCACCTGAGGTGGATTTCTCTTTGAAGTTTTCTTGATTTTTGATTGCATGTTACATGCTTTATATACTGATGCTTCTTCTAACTGTAGGACTGGAAAGTGGCCGCCAGCTTGCCTCCTCATCCTGAAGGAATTATCCCGCGTGAAGCGGAGGAAGAGGACGAGTCAGGCTCCACCTTCCCTATTGGGGAGGAGCAGGAAGCCCCCGAGTCCATTGGGAATGGGACTCACAAGCATTCTCGTAGCAAAGATTCGGATGCTTCCTCACCATCGATGTCGTAGGATCCTCCTACTGCTGTGGAGGAGCCAATCCCCGCTATGCCTGTGCACGCCATGGCTCCTCCTTCACGGAAGAAGCTGAGGTTGCCAAAGGAATCATCTGGTGATTCCTTCGACCTCGAGAATTTTGACAGGTAAGTTTTCATATTTGCGAGTTCGTATTATCTTTCTCAAAGTCTTTCTCCTTTTGAAGTGGTGATGGGTACTTTGCAGTCAAACAGCATCGTCGTCCTTCGATGACTGCCAGTTTGTTAAGGAGTCCGGAGTCGCAGACTCCAAGAACAAGGAGGTGGCAGTATAGTCTCCCTCTCCTCCGGTGGCGGCCCACTCCGGTGCGAATTTATCGAGTTCTCCAAATGCTGGGGGAACCAGATGGTTGCACGGACGTAGACCCAACAGGAATCTTCGGAGTCCCTAGAGGAACACGTAAGTTTTCTTTGTGCCGTTGGCACTCGAGTTTTGTGTCTAAGGCTCACACTGCCTCCCATTATCTTGTAGCCTATCATGAAGGATTCCACTCGCCTCGCTGAGAAGATCCTTTCCTTGGGTCGATAGCATGCCCTACTGGATAACCGCCATCATGCTGTCAAAGGTCAGTTTTATACTTTTTGCTTTTCGCTCTTCTTGTGTAGAGGTTGGTGAGCCTCAGGTTTTGCTGTTTTTGTTCCCTGTAGGTGAGCATAATGAACTTCTTTGTTGCTTCACATCCCTCGAAAAAGGACTTACCGCGGCAGAGAAGAAATGCAAAGAGGCAGTCGAAGCTCTGAAGGAGTCGCAAAAGCGCGAGGAAAAGTTTTGCTCCTTTGCCGCTGAGAGGGAAAAGTTGTTCGTAGAACAGCTCTTCTACATCGCGAAAGGGCTCTCAGGTAATATATTGTCTAACTTGCATTTTTCCCAATGTGTTTTTCCTTCATGATGCTGTGCTGATACATGTTTTCCTCAGATGCCATGGCGTGAGCTTTGGCGCCCAGGCTTTGGCCCGCGCCGATGCTCTAGCCGACACTATGGCCACAGTCGAGGACTGCAGCGTCTGCCTTCGAGACACACTTGGAAAGGCCAAGGGTGTGCTGAGTCGTCTTCGAGAGGAGATGGCTCCCAAGGCCAATTTAATCGAGAATCTTGATGGCCTGGTGGAGTCCTTCGCAGAGGGCATCCTGATGGACTTCAAGAATTCAAAGAGGTCAGTTGGCGCGACCATGGCACTCGCAATGGCGCAAGCCCACGACGTGGAGCTGGACCCCAGTGAGATCTCCGAGGCGATGCCGGTCACCGTGGATGGCCAGGAGGTAGTGTTCCAGCCTTTCGCCACTAGTTGCAGTAAGTATGGGCCTCGGCTCATTGATACAGTCGTTAATTAGTCGGCGGAGCTACGACGAGTGAAGGCGGCAAAGGCTACGGCATCTAGGCCTACAACTAGGAAGTCTGTGGTGTCGGAGACTGCCACAGATTTGAGGAAGCCCCCGAGGTCGAAGTCGAAAAAACAGAGCATTCCTTAGCCACCTTGTGTAATATCTTAGCTTTCCTTTTGATGAACCTTATTTGGTGGGGGTACCCCTTTTGATACTTTGTTGAACTTGAGTACTCTCCTTGTTAATGTATAGTTGGTCTTATTTGCCATTTGTTTGGCTGTAATAGGGTCCTTCGAGTGATCCTCCTGACTCTCCTCCCACCGATGAAACTATGGCGCGACCATGTTCAAAAGTGGAGGAGTTGTCGCTGCTTGCGCGACTGTGTGATCGCGTGAAGCAGCTAGAGTGAGAGTTGCCTGTGATCCACGGTAATGCAGACGTATGGAAGTCGAAGGCTGAGAAGGCCAACGCATGCGAGAAGTATCTCCTGGACGAAGTTGCGCAGTTGAACGAGCAATTTAAGTGTTAGCTCTCTATCTTCTTATTCTTTTCTTTAGCCATTTGCGGAAATGCTCTGTCTTATGCTCTGCTCTTGCTTCTTGTAGTATTTAGTTCTCGTCATCCACAGGATGAGAGGGATTGGGTTGCCCTTCGAATGAATAACTTGACCTAGGAGCAGCTGCAGGCTAGTGGGTACTTCTGGGTGGATCAGGATCGTGCAGTTGCTCTGGCGACACTACAGGATCGTGCATTGCGGGTGCTTCAGTATTTGAAAAAGGCACAGTCGTTCCTTAGGCATATTTATCCGGCAATGTTTCCCCTGGATGTCGTGCCTTCAAGCTTGTTAGCTCTACTGGCGAAGTTTCAAAATAGCAGCCCGGTCTGTGAGTGTGTGCATCAACAGCTGATCGTAGGTGCCAAGGCTACGTTGGTGCTTGTTCGATTGCATCAACCAGATGTGGATGTCGCAGCTATTGCTACTGGACCGCTGCTGCCTCCAGAAGGGATGACCTAGAACATGGTGCGACAATACCAGGCGGTTGATCGGCCAGCCGAAGATATCGTCGATTTCTTTGGAGAGCAAACAAATGTTCTCCTTTTGTAGCAGTAGTGTAGTTTATACCCTGCACATAGATGTATAAGTGTTGTAAAATTCATATGATTGTGCCGGGTGTGTTTGATACCCGTTAATGTGTAAAGAGCTTGCTAGCTTGTATATTTTTCGAGTGTATTGTAATATGCAGTTCCTTTTTGTTAGCCTGGCGTATATTCATCTCAACACCTTGCCAACCTGTCAGGTGTGTTACAGCTGGGTTGGTGTTATCAAGGGTTGGATTGATAGTGTGTCAGCTACTCGGGATATTGTGTTGTTCGTGGAATGAGGTGTAAAGGGTGGCGCAGCAAAAATAATTGCAAGGAAAACAGAAAAACACAAGGTTTGGGGCACTTAGCTTTATTTATTCGCTGAATATCAAGAGGTACAATGTGTGGCTAAGTAGCCTGGCTGAACAGCCTTATTTGTAAGGTAAAATACATCTAAGGGTAGAAATGACGCAGTTGCACGATGTTCTAGGGATTAGAGTATGCGACTCTGCTATTGAAGTCTTTAAGGCGATTTGCGCCACCTGGGATTACTTCGGTAATCACATAAGGTCCTTCCCAAGGGGACTCGAACTTGAGGTGCCCTTGTTGCTTTAGTCGCAGGACCAGATCTCCTTCGACGAAGGATCTGCGGCATAGCCTTCTACTATGCTAGTTGCGGATGTTCTGCTGGTAGATCGTGGATCTCTCCACTGCAATCTCATGTGCCTCATCGAGGAGGTCGATGGAGTCTTCGAGTGCGAGGGTTGATTCTGCCTCGCTATATGCTACTACCCGTGGGCCTTGTAGCCTACCTCTACGGGTAGTACCGCCTCAGCACCGTGCACCATGAAGAACAGAGTGTAGCCTGTAGCGCTGTTTGGAGTTGTGCGTAGGCTCCATAGTACTGATTACAGCTTGTCTGGCGAACATCCGACCGCCTTTTCGAGTGGTCGGAGGAGGCTCTTCTTGATTCCGCTGCAAATGAGGCCATTGGCCTTTTCGACTTGATCGTTGGTCTGGGGATGTGCCACCGAGGCGTAGCTAATGTTGATTCCCAGGTTTTCGCAGAAATCCTGGAACTCCTTTGAAGTGAAGTTCATCCCATTGTCCGTGATGATGCTATGTGGCACCCCGAAGCGGAAGACGATGGACTCAAAGAATTTGATGGTGCTGGCTCCTGATTGGTTTGTCACTGGCATGGCCTCAATCCACTTGGTGAATTTGTTGACCGCGACTAGAAGGTAGACGTATCCTCCTCATGAGGATCTCTGGAGCTTGCCGACCATGTCGAGTCCCCATTGTGCGAAGGGCCAAGCCACTAGTATTGGCCTCAGTTCTGCTCCAGGTGCATGCAGCTTGTCCGTGAATCGCTGGCAGGCGTTGCAATGCTGGACGATATCCTTGGTGTCGCGCATTGTCGTTGGCTAGTAGAATCCTGCTCGTAGAGCTTTGGCGACAAGGGCACGACTTCCGGCGTGGTGGCCGCAGGTGCCTTCATATATTTCGAGGAGGATTGCTCTTTCGTCCCCATTGGAGAAGCACCGCTAAAGGACTCTTGTGATGTTGCGCTTGTACAGTTCGCCATTTATAAGGGCGAATGCCTTGGATCGTCGCGCTATATGACGCACATCAGTCGGGTCATCAGGCAACCTATTGCTGAGCAAGTATGTGACATATGGTTGCGTCCAGGATGGCTCGATCATCATGACCTCCATGGGGCCTTCGAGTCCTGTGTATAGCCCTGTGTCGTCGAGTGCCATTGGCTCGTCGGGTGGCGTAGCCCCCGAGTCCTTTGACGCGCTGGTTTTATGCTCTGGAGCCTTTGGTTTGATGGAGTGCTCGCAGATGCGCTCGAGAAATACTCTGGATGGCACTTGGGAACAAGTGGAGCCGATGTTGGAGAGTGTGTCCGCCTCCTCGTTGCTCTCGCGGCCGATGTTTCGTAGCTCGTAGCTGTCAAAGTCTCCCTCGAGTGTGTCATAGATGTCGTGGTAGGCGATCATGTTGTCGCTCAGAGCATCACACTCATTCATTGTTTGATTGACCACCAACTTGGAGTCGCCGTAGATGACGAGTCGTTTGGCGCCACATGCTTTCGCCATCCACATCCCGTGGAGCAAGGCCTCGTATTCAGCTTCGTTGTTGGAGGCGGTGAACTGCATTCGCAGAATATACCTCATCTTGTCACCTTGTGGTGATGTTAGGATGACGCCCGCGCCAGCTCCCTCCTTGCGCTTGGACCCATCGAAGTGCATTTTCCATAGATAGGACATGTATGGCTTGTCAGGGAGCTGGTTTTCCATCCAGTGTACGAGGAAGTCCGGCAGAACTTGTGACTTGATCGTGTCTCGCTTCTCATATGTGATGTCTCGTGGAGACAGTTCGATTCTCCAGAGCGCGACTCGTCCAGTGGCATCGGGATTGTTGAGTATGTGCCCAAGCGGGGTGTCATTCACCACTACGATTGGGTGCTCCTGGAAGTAATGGCGTAGTCGCCTGGCTGTCATGAAGACGCCGTATGCCAGCTTCTGATAATGCGGGTACCGTTGTTTTGTTGGTGTGAGCACCTCGCTTCTGGTCATTGTACCCCGTGGACTTTGTTTTCTTCGGCTCGTTCCACCACGAATACAGTGCTTACCACCTGGTTGGTGGCGGATATATATAGTAGTAGCGGCTCTTTTTTGCGGGGTGTCACCAACACCGGCGAGGTGGACAGTAGACGCTTGAGGTCTTCGAATGCTTCTTGCGCTTCATTTGTCCACTCGGATTTGTCAGCCTTGCGGAGAAGTTGGTAGAAAGGCAGTGTCTTTTCTCCCATGCGACTGATGAATCGACTGAGCGCCACGATTCGCCCAGCCAGCTGCTGGACACCTTTTACGTTCTTCGGCTTCTCCATGGCCAATATGGCCTTTATTTTCTTCGGGTTTGCCTTGATCCCTCTCGTAGAGATGATATACCCGAGAAGTGCCCAGATGGTGCGCCGAAGGCGCATTTGTCCGGATCTAGTTTGATCTGGTAGCGGTCAAGGTTATCGAAGGTCTCGTGGAGATCATCGAGTAACGATGCTTCCTCCTTGGTTTTGACAACAATGTCATCGACTAGACTTGGATGTTGCGACCAAGTTGGCTCTTGAGGCAGGCCTGCATGCACCGCTGGTAAGTGGCTCCTGTGTTTTTCAGCCCGAAAGGCATCGTTTTGTAGCAGAAGACACTGAAAGGCATGACGAACACCGTTTTCTCCTGGTCCTCCTCCTTCATTCGAATCTGATCGTAGCATGAGTAGGCATCAAGGAAGCAGAGGCGCTTGCATCCCGTGGTGGAGTCAACTATTTGATCGATCCGGTCCTTCAGGCAATGCTTGTTTAGAGAGGTGAAGTCCACACACATCCGCAGGATATCCGTGTCTTTTTTGGGAACAAGCACGGGGTTTGCGACCCAGGTGCTTTCCTTGATCTCGTGTATGAAATTAGCATTGAGGAGTCTGTTGACTTCCATACCGACCGATTTTGCCCTTGGCTCCGATAGTCGTCGGATTGTTTGCTTGACTGGCCTTGCTTCAGGATTCATGTTGAGTGCATGCTCGACGAATTCCCTGGGAACTCCTGGCATGTCCGCTCGACACTAGGCGAAGACTTCCTAGCGGTCACAGAGGAATTCGATGAGCACGAGTTCCTATGCGGGACTCAAGTTGTTGGCGATGAGGGCCGTCTCGGTTGGGTCCGTTGGATGGACCTAGACTTTCTTGGTGTGCACCGATGTGTTGAAAGACTGGTCGGGTGAGCTTGGCTTACTCGGGGGAGGCAGACTGTTGTCTGTCGACACCTTCAATCTCACCAACTCCTCCTGCATGCCGAAAGACTGGGAAATTCAGTTGAATTCCCTGTCGCAGCTGTCGGACCTCTCGAAGCTTCCATTGACGGTGATAATGTCGTTTGGGCCTAGCATCTTCATCTGCAAGTTGGCGTAGTGTGGTACCACCATGAACCTCGCGAATGCGACATGTCCGAGGATGCAGTGGTATTGTGAGGGCCAGTCAACGACTTCAAATTCAATGCGCTCTCGCCGAAAGTTTTGCGGTGTGCCAAAGATGACATGAGGCTGATCTTGCCCAAGGGATACACACCCTTCCCTAGGACGATGCCGTGGAACATTGTGTCTAAAACTTCCAGACCTGTCAGAGGGATCCTCATAGTGCGCAAGGTACTTGTGAACATGAGGTTAATGCCACTTCCTCCGTCCATAAAGACGCGACTCATCTCGAAGCCTCAGATCTGCTCCTTGAGCACCAAGGTACAGTGGCCCGGGCGAGGTACTTGGCGCGGGTGGTCGTGCTTGTCAAAAGTTATGCATGACTCGCTTCCACTGAGGTACTCAGCGGTGGAGGGAGGAGAGTTCATCTCCAGGTTGACTTGGCGAGTGATTGCCTTCTGTACTCGATTTGAGGGGCGTCCCTTTTGGATCATCCCCATGTTTCCCAGCGCTCGTGGGTATGGTTCGCCTCCATGGCTCTGGACTGGCGCAGCCAGAGGTGGTCGTGGCTCGGGTGGTGGTGGTGCTCCATGAGCCACAGTGCCCGGGGCAGCTCTGTAGCCCTGGTTGATCGTGTCGCGATTCATTTGGGCCAGGCCTTCGTGGAGCCTGAGGAACTCGCGACAGTCCTTGAGAAGGTGGTTGGACTTTTTCTTGCCGTCGTGCTTGTCGATGTAGAAGTGTATGTTGCATGGTCCGGACAGTTTGTCCTGGATAGATGTTCTAGATGCCTCATCGCGAGTGCGGCGCATTCGACATTTTCCTCGGCGGTCGGGCCTGCGGCCGAGGTCATCATCATCATCATCGGAATGGACACGGTTTTTTTACCGAGTCCTCTCCATCGACCCACCGATTTGTGATCTCCATTAGGTGGTCGATTGTCTCGGGCTTCGAGCGGCCCAGCTCCTCCCTGAGCTCTCTACAGCGCACGCCGCCATTGAACGCGTCGATTGCGTGATCCTCAGAGATGTCTTCTGCAGAATTCTTGATGATGGACCATCTCTAGATGTATGAGCTCAGCGACTCGCTAGTCTTCTGGTAGCAGCCTCATAGTTCTTCGATTGATGCGGGCCTTTTGTAAGTGCCCTTGAAGTTTCATACGAAGCTGTAGACCAGCTCTTCCCAGCTACGAATGGATCCGCGCGGGAGGTTGTTAAGGCACGCACGAGCGGCGATTTGCATCTGTAGCTGTAGGCATTGCATCGCTGTGCTCGTGGTTCTATCGTGGAACCGGACGAAGGAGATGTGATCCTCTAGCTAGATCTTTATGTCTTGCAGGCCGTCGAATTTCGGGTTCTCTGATGGGAGTTTGAACCCCTTAGGCATTCGGTTCTACCTGATGGCTCTACTGAAGCAGCTGGCGCTGCAGAGCTTGATCCCATCATCCTCTGAGTCAGTCGAACGGGCACGCCTTGCATGCATCTTGTCGACCTTGCGCTGTGTGATCTCATCACGTGCATCGTAGTCGTAGTCGTGCCACCATAAGTGGTGTCGCCGTGATAGGTTGTGGCTGTCATCGCTGGAGGAGGGCGATGAATAGCGCGTGGCTGGAGCTTTGTTTTTCTTCGACTCCGGTGTTGGATCCTTGGTGAGGGCAGCTTCGACTATCCCCAAGCCCGTGATCGTAGATTGGTGCATGGCATCTCGTGGATCCCCAGCTGGTGGTTGGTTGTTGAGGAGGTACATGGTGGCCGATGTTCACCGCTACTTGCGGTGTCTTTGGGAGCACGTTGCCCCATGTATCCACCGTCATGGAGCCAAAGTCGAGTACTCGCGTGGCTTCTTCTCGCTCCTTGTCGGTGAGGTGGGCCAGTCAAGAGCATCTCTTGGTGGCCACATGGTCAATGCCCTTGGAGGAGGATCCTCCCATGGAAGAGAGCTGAGCCCGCCGAAGGCTCGACTCGTCCGCCGCCTTTCTGCATGCATCGAGCTACGCGATTACTTGTTGTCGGTTCTTGTACTCCTCATTGAGAAGCCAATGGTAACCCATCAGCATGTCTTGCGATGAGTTTGGGGGTGGAGGATTGCCCCGTAGAGCTTCTCGATAGAGGGCCCACTTATTGTTGTTGAGCTTGATCAACACGCGCTCTTCAGTGTGCTCATTCGCCGTGAGATGCGGGCCTCCTCCCGTCCCATTGTTGGTGGGTGCACCATTGGCAGGACCACCATTATCGACTGGGATGCCACCATTGGACGGACCAGTACCGGTGTTGTCGCGATTGACACCGGTGTCGCCTGCGTTGATGACGGTGCACATGTAGTGATTGGGGAAGTTGTTGCTTCTGCGGCTTTCAGATCTGGAGCCGTAGGCTCCATCCTCTGTGGGCAGATCACCCAGATCGGATTCGTGACTGTGGTCGCTATCCGTGGTCCCGACTATTGTCAGGGCGTTGAGTTCGCTCAGGGTCCTTATCGGTGGTGGAAACCACGATGCTGGAGCAATCGCGGGGACCGTCGGCTAGTCAGGGAGTCGAAGTGTGCACAGCTGACCAACTTGGAAGCATAAGCTCCTGATCGCCCGGCCGATCCCATCTCCCATGGATCTGAAAGCCGGGCGAGTGGCTGGCGTGTGGATGGTGAAGTCGAAAGCGCTGAAGAGGAGGAGAACCTCCGCTGTTGCAGAGTTGTAGATCGCAGTTGACGGGGCCAAAGAAGCCGCGACATCAGCACTCCCAGTTCCCACAGACGGCGCCAATTGACAAGGGTTAAACTCATTAATGCCCATTGTTATGGACTTCGGTTTTGTAGAAGGAGGGAGCGCTGGAGGCATGAATCGGCTAGAAAACAAGCACATAGGGATGGAAGGTTTACCCAAGTTCAGGCCTCGTAGAGGACCCTACTCCTGCTTGTCTGCTCTTCGAATTATCGAGGGAGTCGAAAGTTACAAGGGATGCGCAGATGCAATCTGGCAAGGTTGTGGAAACTAGGGTTGTGATTGTCCTCCTCGTCGCCCCCTCCTAGCCTTTATATAGATAGGCTAGGTCTTGGGTAGCAGGTCGAGTCGGTTATAGGTTAGGGTTCATCCCTTTAAACTTTCTATCTTAATCTTCGCCCTATGCCGCAAGCAATCGGAGTCTCCGTGGGTCACCTGAATCCTGGATTGGGCCCTGGTAACACTGTGGGCTTCTACCAGACTTGACCATATATGCTAAGCTCGAGTACCCGTAAGGTATGCCCATGTCACCGAGGGAGGCCCTATCTGCCATGGATGCCATGGTTCAATACCCACCAGCCAATAACTATCTACTTAGGGAGGCTTCGCGGTAGCACCTCGCTGAACTCGCGGGCTATGCCCGGTGCCACCTAGACATGATGCGTTCCCGCACAGCTATGGTGGTCCCTTCAACATGGGATCCCTCGGTGATGCCTTGCCATGCTCAGGAAGAGCATGGCGTCTCGTGCTGCTAGTGGTAGACTCTACAAGCAATCACCCATAACACATCTTCGTGGGGTCATCCATGCCCAGAACGGTTGTGGGTGCACACCACCCTTTTCCTTGCAGGTATTTGCCCGCGGGAAATGACCGCTTCTAGGAGCAATGCCATGTCATCCCATTGATGGTTCACCCGGTCGCATCGGTGTATGGAGAGGAGTGCCCTTCCTTCACACCAAAGCTGCGTAACATTGTATGGCCCCACAAGTTTCGGCTGGACGTGCGCAACAAGTTTGATGGGACCACCAACCCCCGTGAGTTTCTGTGGGTTTGTGCTACAACTTGCAAGGCTGTGGGAGGGGACACACATGTCATGGCCAATTGGTTGCCATTGGCTCTCAAGCCCGAGACGCGCATTGGCTTATGAAGCTGCACCCATGATCAATCGGCTCCTAGTATGACTTGTGAATGCAGTTCGTTAGTGCTTTCTAGAGCGGGTACCATTGCACCAACATGATCAGAGACATGCATGCCCTGGTGCAGCTTTCCAAAGAGACTTTGCAGCAGTACATGCTGCGCTTCAGCACCATACACATACAATACCCGAGACTTTGGAGGAGGCCATCATTGCCATATTCCACACCAACATATGTGACATCCAGATCCAGGAGAAGCTCATCATGAAGAATATCGCCTCCACTGCGGAGATGTACGCGATAGTGGAAAAGTGCGCCCGTGAGGAGAAAGGGTGGCATCTTCCCAAGGGAACTCACACCTGGGAGTACAATGCCCACAAGCATAAGGTCAAGAAGTTCCCTTCCAAGCGCGTCCTAGCGGTAAAGGGAGAAACTAAGGAACCCCAGAGGGCCAAGATGGCCTCTATGGCAGTAGATTGGGGTAGAGAGTTATGGTGCTCCTTCTACCATGCCACCACCCATGTCCTAATGGACTGCCGACAGCTGTGGTCCACGGCAAGCGCCTCGTAGGCGTGCCCCAACCCGATTGGCATGGAGATCAATCCCAACCATTACAAATGTGGTGAATAGGGGCACCTTGCCCAAGCGTGCCCCGCGTAGACTACCACTGGAGGAACCATTCGAGGGCTAGGACGTTGGTGCGTTTGTCGAACAATATCCTCCATAGGCTGGGCAATTACTAGTAATGCAGCCACATATTCCACGCCATACCATCCGGAGGTACTGGCGGCCCTTCAGCGATGACCCTCAGGTCCACATCTAGACACTGCATATGCAAAAAAGCTAAGACGGCCTTTGCTCCCGCAACAAGTTGTTAGCACACGCATTGGCGTACAACACGAACATCATGAAATATCTGCAGCAACACCAACGGGCTCGAAGGGGCCGCGTCCAACAGAAACATTGCCCTGAAAATGTGCTTGAAGGAGGATTGGGCCTTCTTCAAGTAATGCAGTACCTGAGAAACGCGATCTTGCAGCATCGCCAGTATGGTTCTCGATCCCAATCAGACCCGAAGAACCTGCCAGCCTCCAGTTCCATTTGGGTTAGGCAGTTCAGTCGAATAATGATGCGCTCTTTATCCTCCTGCGGAATGAGATTAACAACTACACCAACATAGTGATGATACTCAGCAACAGGCCAAAAGGGCCAAAAAGTCAACAACACTTACACCATAGCTGCTCACTAATTTGGGCCTCCTTGCCAAGGAGATACTTCTCCCGTTCAAGTGCTTTATTTGCCTTGGATTTCAACACATCGGCATGGCCTCGGATTATAGCAACATTTTTCTTCATGTCCTTTACACGGTCACAAAGCATTGGAAGTTACGATAGTTTGTCCACCCTTGTTCAAGGAGGACCTGCAGAAGCAGAGGAAGGTGGCACATCCAGTGCGCCACTCGCAGAACCCTATGGAAGCAATAAGTCGAAGGATAAGGACTCTTTTCATCATAAAGCAAAAAATGACAAGGTCAAGAACAAACATAGGCAAGCGACAAATATACAAAGGCTCAGTAAAAAGTCTATCACAAGTTCTGATGATTCCAACTATCAGTACAGTCAAAGGGATTACAAAATCCTAGCATAGTTGTACAACAAAAGTAGAGGCAAGGGCACGACATAGTCTACGCAGAAGCATCCAAAGGCCTCACGGACTCCATGACAACCCCCGATTCCGTGGCTTTTGCTGCAGCCAACCGTTTCTGCTCTATAGAATATTTTGCGAGCATTTTGATTAGTCGAGGGCCGTACTTCTTATAGCGCTTGGCAATAGGATCAAAGGCTACCTCTTGACCTTCTAACATGACTGACATCTTGGAGGTGATCTTGCTGATGTCCAGCCTAACATCACAAGCCTGCGCCATCGCCAGTTTGAGAGAGGCAGCCGTCGCCTTTTCTATCTTCTTGTACTCTACAGGCACACCCTCCACAAGGATCTACGCAAGACCGCCAATGTTCTCAATGGCCTTGACTTTCAGAAACATCTCCTGATGGAAACGACCGAGCACTTCTTTGTCCTTGAGAAGCGGTTCTTTGGCAGCACTGCAGCGGTCTTCAACAACAGCCACGACACCAACCAAGGGATCACTGTTTTCCAGCACTTGATGGTCAAAATTAAGACCAGCCGCATCTGCAAACCATAACAATCACAAATCAGAAGCAAGGAATCTAAGGAAGATAAAAAGTAAGGGTACCTAACATAATCGCTTACTAGACAAGGCTTGGCCATTCGCCGTGAGCTGGTCAATCAGGCCCTTCTCGTGTTCTGCACTGGCTGCCACCAGGTTTTCTTCGCGCTCCTTGTCCTCTGCCTTGAACTGAGCTAGGGCCTCGACCACATCGTTCCTCTTGGTCTCCGCCGAGCGCAAGCAAAAATGCATTAGTCAGAAAATTGACCCTGTATTCGGATGAATCCTGCAACATGACAAGGAAATTTACCCCTGAGTTGCCAGAAGTCAGCATCTAGCCGCACATGCTATTGGCCCATGTGCACCATGTCCCGCATGAAGGGCTGGAGTAGTAGTTCAGATCAGGTCAATGACAGGACTCGAGAGCTCCCTCGAATGGACAAAGCACACTTACATGATCACCTGAAGACACCAAAGGTTCTAGTATGCTCATCCGAGCGAGAACCCTGCGACGCCCCAACTTGGAGGAATTCGAGGAGCTATCACTTTAGGTGGCCACTGTATTTGGGGAGGGCGATGCCATCTCCACGCCCTTGCCCTTGGAGTACTTGACTCCCTCATCCTCCACGTCCTTGACACTTTCAGACGATGATGACCCCGTATCATTTCAACAATAGAAAGAACATATCTCTAAGAAAAGAAGGAAGGAAGTCGTGGGCTCAGCCGGAGGTCACTTTTCCCGATCCATCCCGAAGGTTTTTTTTCCCTCTCTCGCCCCATCATCGTACCCAGTCCTGCTATCGGCTCATCCCTATCTATTCATCTCCTTTTTTGACATGGATATTTTTTTGGATCTCTCTTGTTCATAGATCTTGAAAGCGGATCAATAGAAATTTCTCAAAGGATCTATCTCTCCAAAAAATGCAAGCTTGAAGACGCTTGATGGCCCAAAATATATCGAGCTTGTTGGGGAACCCCAAGAGGAAGGTATGATGAGCACAGCAACATGTTTTCCCTCAGTTATGAAACCAAGGTTATCAATCTAGTAGGAGCAAAGAAACACCTCCAAGGTGTTGCTAGCTGGACTTTGGCAGGGCGCACTACCGGCGCCAGCAGCAACATGGAAACCTACACAACACAACCACAGAACTTTGCCCCAACTTACAGTGAGGTTGTCAATCTCACCGGTTTTGCTGAAAACAAAGGATTAAACGTATTGTGTGGAAGAAAGTAATAGCTTACCGAAAGTAAACAAAAAGCAGTAAACAGTTGTAGATTGATGATAAAAGAAAGGACCGGGGTCCATAGTTCACTAGTGGTGGCTCTCCTTAAGATAGATGACATGTTGGGTGAACAAATTATAGCGGGGCAATTGACAAACATCGAGAAAGCATACAATCATATACTAAACATCTTGACTCCTTTGATATTTGATTAGGCATTACAACAATATACATAGACCGTAATCCAACTGCATCTATGACTAATAATCCACCTTCAGTTTATCATCCGAACCCCCTCCAGTATTAAGTTGCAAGCAACAGATAATTGCATTACACATTGCGTGTAAAGTAAACAATACGATTGTTCTATGAACAAAGGATTGTTGTTTTCTCCCTAGTAGCAATAGCAAATCTAGTACCTTAGAGATTTCTATCACTTCCCCAGATTACTAGAGGCATGAACCCACTATCGAGCATAAATACTAACTCTTGGAGTTTCTAGCATCTACTTGGCCAAGATAGCTACTAACAACGGAAAGCATGCAAGATCACAAATAACAAAGACATGATAGAATCAATAATCAATCTGAAATGGCATCTCAATATCCATCGGATCCCCGCAAACACAACATGTACGATTACAAATAGATGATCTTGATCATGAACGGAGCACACAAGATCTAGACATGGTAGCACAAAGGAGAAGAACCAACCATCTAGCTACTACATGGACCCGTAGTCCAAGGATGAACTACTCATGCATCACACCGGAGGCTTGCATGGTGATGAAGAAGGCCTCTAGGGTGAATTCTCCCCTCCGGCAGGGTGCCGGGAAGAGCTTCAGATCCCTCCCGATCTAGGGATGGAGATGACGGTGGCAATAGACTCTTTTGTGGAATTTTAATCGGGTACTTAGGGTTTCTATATTGGAGGCATATTTAGGCGAAAGGGGAGGCCGAGGGGGTGCCCGAGGCGGCCAGAACATCCCCTGGCGCGGGCCTGGCTTGGTCGCGAGGCCAGGTGGTGTGGTGCCCCTGGCCCCTCTTCGTCTCGTATTCTGGCTCCATGTCCCCCTCGGTGAAAAACTGACTTTGGCTTTTGTCCCGTCCAATTCCGAGAATATTCATTTTCTGACTTTCCTGGAACCAAAAATAGCAGAAAACAGGCAGCTGGCACTGTGGCTCTTGTTAATATGTTAGTCCAAGAAAGTGTATGAAAAGTACTCCAAGTGTGCACAAAACATAAGAAAGTAGATAAAACCAAGCATGGAACATCAAAAACTATGGATACATTTGCAATGTATCAACATCCCCAAGCTTAACTCCTGCTCGTCCTCGAGTAGGTAAGTGATAAAAAGAAAGAATAATTTTTGAGGTGACATGCACCATCATAAACTTGATCAAAGTATTTGTAAAACATTGATAGCTGGGATCATAGTACTTCAACATATCATGAAAGATAAAGTTATAACAATAAGACAAAGCAACTATGTTGCAACATGAAAAGGCACAAACAAAAGATTCATGAATAACAATGTTTTGCAAGATGTTTGTTTGTTTCACATAAAGAAAACATAGCATAGTGGCATTCAACTTGCCCCTCATAGAGTAGCAAATATAAATGCATAGGACACCTTCAAAGTTCATAAGAGTGACTAGATACAAATAGTTTAAGAACAAGCAATATCAAATTTATGCATCAATCAACAAGTCTTGGGACAATGCACATAGAAATAAGAATGGCCACTACGCTCTCTCAATAGGTGCATAAAGATCGAAGGTGGAGACTCAACATAGAAGTAAAAGAAAGGCCTTCATAGAAGGAAGCAGGGATTCAAGTTTCATAAAGAGCTTCCAAAAATTATGGTACTTATTAGCTTTCAGCTCTCATTGCCCCTATCATAAGCATCTTGAAGTGATTAAGGTTAAAGTGAACAAACTATGGAGTATATGCTTGGCAAAGTATAAGTTGGAAATCTCATGTCCTTGAATACGAGGGCCGCTCCTCATGCTACTCAAGTTTAGTTACCGATAAGTTCTTGTCATAGTAAGTACATGTGTATCATAGAGAACCGCCAACGGGGTACCCCTCGCCCGATGATACGGAAGAATCCCCATATCAAAATGACAAGGCAAGCAGACAACGAGCATCTCAGCAATCTTCTTATTTACCATGGGAAAATGGTGCTTTTTCTCTCTTTCCTCTTTTCTCATATCTCTTTTTTTTCTTTTTTTCTTTTTTCTCAATATCTAACTCTTTTTTTATAAGAAAAATGCTTCATAGACAACTGATTATGGTTACGCTGCAGGTTTCCACCATGACAACATGGATTAGACCGGCGGCCCAGGCGTTTCTCTAACACACATACATAACTCCATGGACTTAAAAGCTCCCCTTTCATTTCACACCGACGACATCCATAGACAAAAGAGCACGATATCAACTAGGTACAAAGTACAAGTGCAATGTTGGAAGCGTTCCCCATGATAGCATGGTTCTGCTAATCCCCAACATATAAGTGCAAGCATATACAACATAGACAACACAATGGTTCAAGTTTATTAAGGGCAAGAAAAGTAAAGTGTGCCATCAAGTTCGTGAGAGCTTTAATCACTAGTTTTCTCATAACAAGTTTAATTCGGAAGGTAGATAAAAACATGAATGTACTTGGAATGGCAAATGCTAATAGGTAGGTATGGTGGACTCTTTGGAATAACTTGGTTTTAGGAGTTGTATGCATGAGTAGAACTCATACTTGGTTATGGAGGCTAGCAAAAGACTGGGAGCGACCAACTAAGAGAGCAATAATGGCCATAATTATGCAGAGCGACAAAACATCATTAATAAAAGCATAAAGTGATATTACAAGGCAAAAACTAAAGGATCATAAAGGCTATGGTGACTTGGGATAGTCATAACATGGTGTGAGCATGCGCCAAGCCAACCCAAATAAAGCATCAAAGGAGAATACCACAATACTATGCTTTAATATGCTAAAACAACGCATGATTCTTCCAAGGCACATTAAGCAATCTCAATTGTTTATAACATGTCATGCAACAACAAAGATCACTAAGCATAAAGCCAAAAAAATATCAAGCATGGCATCACAAAGCATAGGCCACAGTCAAAAACAAGCTCTCTTTACCACTTAAGCATGAACTTTCCTACTCTTTCCAATCCAAACCAAACAATTTGAAAACCAATGCATGAATGAGGGGGGTCCAACCAATTTATTCAAGCAAACTAAGCAAACAGAGCAAACAAAAACCAAAAATGCAAAAACGAAAAAGAAGGCGCTCCAAGAACAACACAACTATGCATGAAACAATAAAAATGAAGTGTTTGGAAGAAACCTGGGATTTTTATTGATGAAGAAGGGGATGCCTTGGGCATCCCCAAGCTTTGACGCTTGTACTTCTTGGATAATTCTTGGGGTGACATGGGGTGGCATCCCCAAGCTTGAGATTTAGTCCATTCTTCATCTCATTACATCATTCTCTCCATACACCTGGAATTTTTCCTTCATACAAAACTTCACACAATCTTTATTAGCAACATTAGTGCACTCAAGATAATAAGTATTTAGCTTTAGTTTCAACACCAATAAAACTTCCATTAAAACACAAGCTACTGTAGCACTTTCCTCAAAAAGCTCAATTCCCCAAAAGAACTCAAAAAGGAACCAACAAGAAGCAAATGCAAATAATGGCAGAAATCTGTCAAAACAGACCAGCAGGTAAAAACCAATTTTTTCGAAGACCTTCTGTTGCTCAAATCAAAAAGTGTTGAATTAATGAAAGTTAGATAACAACCTGGGGCAGAAGCACAAAAATTCACGCCTCAAAACGACGTACAGAGATTTTACACGAATATTTACGGTGAAGCACAAAAATCTGTTTCGGAAGAGCAACTTTCCCAATCATTACTTCTCTCTCATTAGAGGTTACTCTTGGCACAAAAAGCAAATAAAAAAGATAAGGAGAGGTTATTACTGAAGCAATAACTTCAAAGACTCATCTAAAACTTTTGGGTTATCTCCCAATAAGTACTTTTCTTTAACGCCTTTAAGTTAGGCATAAGATGCAAGAAAAAGAATCAAGTGTTCTCAAATGAAGAAGCATTAAGAGCAAATTTTGTTTTCATAAGAGAGGCAAAATACATCTTATCTCTCTTCTTAGGGAAGTGTGCTATACCCTTCTTGAGTGGGAGTTGATATTTAATGGTTCCTTCTTTCATATCAATAATTGCACCAACAGTTCTAAGAAAAGGTCTTCCCAAAGTAATAGGACAAGAAGCATTGCATTCAACATCCAAAACATAGAAATCAACGGGTACATAAGCATTGTTAACCATAATAAGAACATCATTAATACTCCCCATGAGTTTCTTTTTATAATTATCATCAAGTGGTACATTCAAATAACAATCTTCCAATGGTGGCAAATCAAACATATCATAAATCCTTCTAGGCATAATAGAAACACTACTATCAAGATCACATAAAGCTTTGAAATCAAAATCATTCACTTTCATATTAATGATGGGTTCCCAACCATCTTCTTGTTTTATAGGAATAGAATCTTTATGTTTCATCTTTTCTTCTTTAATCTTTATGAGAGCATCAGTAATGTGTTTTGTAAAGGCCATATTCATAGCACTAGCATTAGGACTTTTAGCAAGCTTTTGTAGGAACTTAATAACTTCAGAGATATTGCAACCATCAAGATCAAAATCATAACTATCAACTAAAGTAGTAGAGCTATTACTAGCCTCAACACTATTTGTACTGATAGTAGAAACACTAATGTTTCTAGCAATTTCATCTTCTCTTTCCCACTTAGCATGCAATTCAGCTAATAGTCTAACATTTTCATCAATTCTAACTTGTATGGCATTAGTAGAAGCAAAGGGATTATCAATAGTTTCAGGTTTAGCAGCCATTTTATTAATCAAGGAGGATTGTGCTTCAGACAAAGATGATATATTTCTTTCAGCATTAGAAAGTTTTAATTGCAAACTAGGAATTTCCCTATTTAAACTCTCAAGTTGATGACTAATATTCTTCAAAATGGTAGATTGTTCCTCCATAGTTTTAGTAAATAGTTTATTTTGTTCTTATTGCTTTTGCATGAAGTTTCTAGTGGCTCTTTCAACTTCTAAAATTCATCCTTCACTAGGTATTCAAGGTTTGCCATTATAACCATAAGTATTATTAGGAGGGTAAGGCCTATAATTGTTATTACCATAAGCATTGTTGCCAAAATTATTATTTCTTATAAAGTTCACATCAACTTGCTCTTATTGAGCAGCCAAAAAGGCTAAGGGAACATGATTTGGATCAATATGAGCTTTCCCATTAACAAGCATAGACATAATAACATCAATTTTATCACTCAAGGAGGAGGTTTCTTCAACAGAATTTACCTTCTTACCTTGTGGAGCTCTTTTAGTGTGCCATTCAGAATAGTTAACCATCATATTATCCAGAAGCTTTGTTGCAACACCCAAAGTAATGGTCATAAAGGTACCTCCACCAGCAGTGTCCAATAGATTTCTTGAAGAATAGTTTAATCCTGCATAAAAGGTTTGGATAATCATCCAAGCAGTTAGTCCATGAGTGGGACAATTCTTTCCAAAGATTTCATTCTTTCCCAAGCTTAAGCAACATGTTCATTATCAGATTGTTTAAACTTCATTATTTCACTTCTCATAGATATAATCTTAGCAGGAGGATAGTATTTTCCAATGAAAGCATCTTTGCATTTAGTCCAAGAATCAATACTATTCCTAGTTAAGGAATTCAACCATTCTTTAGCTTTTCCTCTCAAAGAGAAAGAAAACAATTTAAGCTTAATAATATCTCCATCTATATCCCTATGCTTTTGCATCTCACAAAGTTCAACAAAGTTATTTAGATGAGCAGAAGCATCTTCATTACCAATACCAGAAAATTGTTCTCTCATAACAAGATTGAGTAAAGCAGGTTTAATTTCAAAGAAAGTAGCTTCAGGACAGGTGGAGCAATAGGTGTGCACATGAAATCATTGTTGTTGGTGCTAGTTAAGTCACACAACTTAGTGTTTTCAAGAGTAGTCATTTATTTGTGTTTTTAATAAAGAAAGCAAACTAGTACAACTAATTTTTTTGTGTTTTTGATAAAGAAACAAGCAAACAAAGCAAAAGTAAAATAAGAAAAACAAAAATAACAAAGTAAAGAGATTGGTTATGAGGGACTCCCCTTGTGAAGATGTCCTTGACTCCCCGGCAATGGCACCAGAAAAATAGCTTGATGTCCCAAAATATATTGAGCTCGTTGGGGAACCCCAAGAGGAAGGTATGATGAGCACAGCAGCAAGTTTTCCCTCAGTTATGAAACCAAGGTTATCAATCCAGTAGGAGCAAGGAAACACCTCCAAGGTGTTGCTAGCTAGACTTTGGCAGGGCACACTACCGGCGCCAGCAGCAATGTGGAAACCTGGACAACACAACCACAGAACTTTGCCCCCAACTTACAGTGAGGTTGTCAATCTCACCGGTTTTGCTGAAAACAAAGGATTAAACGTATTGTGTGGAAGAAAGTTGCAGAAAGTAAACAGAAAGCAATAAACAGATGTAGATTGATGATAAAAGAAAGGACCGGGGTCCATAGTTCACTAGTGGTGGCTCTCCTTAAGATAGATGACATGTTGGGTGAACAAAGCGGGGCAATTGACAAACATCGAGAAAGGATACAAGAATATACTAAACATCTTGACTCCTTTGAGATTTGATTGGGCATTACAACATTATACATAGACTATAATCCAACTTCATCTATGACTAATAATCCACCTTCAGTTTATCATCCGAACCCCCTCGAGTATTAAGTTACAAGCAACATATAATTGCATTACGCATTGCGTGTAAAGTAAACAATACGATTGTTCTATGAACAAAGGATTGTTGTTTTCTCCCTAGTAGCAACAACACATCTAGTACCTTAGAGATTTCTATCACTTCCCCAGATTACTAGAGGCATGAACCCACTATCGAGCATAAATACTAACTCTTGGAGTTGCTAACATCTACTTGGCCAAGACAGTTACTAACAACGGAAAGCATGCAAGATCACAAATAATAAAGACATGATAGAATCAATAATCAATCTGAAATAGCATCTCAATATCCATCGGATCCCCACAAACACAACATGTAGGATTACAAATAGATGATCTTGATCGTGAACGGAGCTCACAAGATCTAGACATGGTAGTACAAAGGAGAAGAACCAACTATCTAGCTACTACATGGACCCGTAGTCCAAGGGTGAACTACTCACGCATCACACCGGAGGCTTGCATGGTGATGAAGAAGGCCTCGAGGGTGAATTCTCCCCTCCAGCATGGTGCCGGGAAGAGCTTCAGATCCCTCCCGGTCTAGGGATGGAGATGACGGCGGCTACAGAATCTTTCGTGGAATTTTGATCGGGTACTTAGGGTTTCTATATCGGAGGCATATTTAGGTGAAAGGGGAGGCCGAGGGGTGCCCGAGGCGGCCAGACCACCCCTTGGCACGGGCCAGGCTTGGCCGTGCGGCCAGGTGGTGTGGCGGCCCCTGGCCCCTCTCCGTCTCGTATTCTAGCTCCGTGTCCCCTTTGGTGAAAAATTGACTTTCGCTTTTGTCCCGTCCAATTCCGAGAATATTCATTTTCTGACATTCTTGGAACCAAAAACAGCAGAAAACAGGCAGCTGGCACTATGGATCTAGTTAATAGGTTAGTCCAAGAAAGTGTGTAAAAAGTACTCCAAACTGTAGAAAAAACATAAGAAAGTAGATAAAACCAAGCATGGAACATGAAAAATTATGGATACGTTTGCAACGTATCGATGCTCACCCGTCGTATTCGTCAAGGTCAAAAATCTTCTCCCGCTTCTGTTTCTTTGCCGGAGGTTCAGGAGACACGATATAGAGAGGTACCGCAGGAAATGGATCAGTAGCACCTCCTCCAGGAGCAGGATCCTTTTGTGTCTCCGGTGTGTAGGCATCCGAATCTTCACTACATCCTCACTGGACTAGGGGGCTCCCCGTGACTCCGTAGCAGGAACAATCAAGACTGACTCATATGGTTCTCCGGCCTCCAAACGAAGCACGATCTCAGGTTGGGGAGGCATCGAACCTCCAACTTTCCAATCCTACAACAAAAGGCGATAACACTATTTGATCTCTATTCAAATTATCTCAAGGCCAAGAAAATATACGGCAGAGCATTACCGACGACATAGGACTGGTGGCACGAAACAGCTTAGTCGCTGGTTCTGCGGGGAGAGGCTCATCCATAGTAAGTTTCGTCAACGACCTAATCCTATTTTTGATCTCCATAGATGACAAGTCTTCAGAAGAAACACGTGTTGGATCTGACTGGTCGGCCCATAGGAACATTGAGTAGCCTCTGACCTATAGCGGTTACACTCGATGCCGCATGAAGGTTCGAATGAGGTCTACATGGTGACCTCCTTGCCTTGGATATGTTGAAGATCTAGGCCTCGACTTCGTCTGTCTCACCTGGCATGATTACATTCTTCCAGGATCTCTTCCTCTTTGTCTCTACACTCGAATCAAAAGGAGCAAGGCCAAATTTCTGCTTTCCAACTTTCTGATCACGGATATAGAACCACTTGTCCCTCCATCCTTGGGCAGAATCGACAAAGTTGCAGCTAAAATACTGGACATTGGGGTTAATAGATATACCACACCCACCAATGTCATACACTACGGACTTAGAACCTGACTGTCTCTTCAAACTAAAAAGCTTTTTGAAAACACGAAGTGTGGCTCGATGCCGAGCCAACACTCGCATAAGGTAGTAAAGCAGGCTATGTGGAGAATCGAGTTGGGAGTCAGTTGATTAAGCTGAATCCTATAGAAAAATCAAGACACAGATGAAATCGTGAAGAGGAAGAGAAAGCCCGTGGAGAAGTAAGGCAAGGAACATCACCAGGAATCCGGCGGGAGGATCGGGGATTACCTATGGTCGTGGAATCTGGCAATCAACCTCATCTCTCGGGATAAGGCCAGCTTGGTGGAGGGGCCACAGCTCGCAAGCCCTCACAGTGGAGCACCGCCACGAGCCATTGGTGATGCGAGTCCCAACACCCTTCTTCTTGAGGGCGACGGTGGTGGCGGCGCTCGATCCAACACCTGTGGCTTTCCTGCTTTTCACTATCTTCCTCCTTCGGTGAGACTACAGGAATGAACTTGGAAATAACCAGAGAATGTACAATGCATGGAACTAGACCAATATGAATGACGTGGAGTGCAGAAGCAGAGGCAGCGATGCGAGGAAGAAGATGATGTAGAGTAAGAAAATTACTATCGCAAACCTACTACTTAAGCAGAGAAGATATGCAATTCAACGGCTCCAGTCTCACCCTCTAATGCATGGCAAGCATCGGCACAGACACGTGGCGACATGCAAAATGAACCGTCATTGCATGATCCCCACTATGCGTGGAAATCGAGGAGACGTGGTTAAATACCTGAAATTACACAGTGACTAGTCAAATCAAGGATACAGGTCCCATCACACTATTCACACTGACGATTGAGCTCACCTATTCGTCATCACTGATCTTCGCTAATGAAGCATTTTACAATGGCTCTTTCTTCAGCTGTTGGTTCATACTCAGTTTTTGTTCAAGTCTGTGACTCGACTAAACACTCGGGGGATACTCCTAACGTGAGTGTTGGTCATGCACCCGATGAATTTCTGCGTCCAGTGTAGAACCTAATAAAATACAACACTTCGACTCCTCCTTCGAATCTACGATTCGACTACGGACTCGGGGACTAGTCCCATAGGGAGTACTGGTCGCACACTCGACACATCTGGCAACTAACTACAACCGCATGACTACGCGACTAACAAAGTCCCTGTCCGAGTCTGTGACTCAAACAAGCACTCGGGGGCTACTCCCATAGGGATCGCTAGCCACGCACCCTATGAAAACAAGAGGACATGAGGATATTCATTCACCTGAACCCATGCATCGACTGTGTGCACAATGCGGGTTCAACGCATCTGCAATCGAAACTTCCAGCGACTTTGCTTAGCTATAACATCTAGTCTAGAGATGACGTATCCTGGACCACCTGAATCACCTCCTTGGTGGCCAATATTCGGATGCTACTGATACGTCCAAAACATATCTACTTTCCCGAACACTTTTGCTATTGTTTCTCCTCTAAACTTGTGTGATTTGGATGCAACTAACACGGACTGACGCTGTTTTTAGCAAAATTGCCTTGGTGTCTAGTTTTTGTGCAGAAAATCAACTATCAGGAAAAATCCAGGAAAATATGCCAAAAATCCTATTTCACCAGAAGACTCCTGGAGCCAGATTATGAGACGGAGTGGGGCTGGGGCCCAGCCGCACCACCTAGCCGCACGGGCTGAGCCTGGCCGCGCTAGGGGGTGGTCTGGCCGCCCCATACACCCCCTCGGTCTCCCTCTTCACCTATAAGATGCCTTCTGACCTAAAAACTCAGGAGGGTTCGACGTTTTTCCAGAAAGAGTTCCGCTCTGCCACCACCACCAGATTCCACGATTCGGAACCAGAAACTCCGTTCTGGCACCCTGCCAGGACAGGGAATTGGAGGAGATCATCACCATCATCATCACCATCGCTTCTCCATCGACCTTCCATGTTTCCCCCATCTATGAGTGAGTAATCCCCCGCTGTAGGCTATGGGGATGGTAGGGATTGGATGAGATCGTTCATGTAATGGCATCAGATTGTTAGGGCATGGTGCCTAGTATCTACTATTAGTGCTTTTTGACTTTGTTGCGACCTGTTATGCTTAATGCTTGTCACTAGGGCCCAAGTGCCATGATTTCAGATCCGAACATGTTATTGATTCATTATGATAGTAGTGTTTATGGTCTTACCTGCAAGTTGTATACACACATTGTTGTCCAGAACCAATGGCCCTGAAGTGACAGAAATCGGAATAACCGGAGGGAATGACTTTGATGTGAGGATCACATGTGTTCACGAAGTGTTAATGCTTTACTCCGGTGCTCTATTAAAAGGAGCACCTTAATTGCCAGTAGTTCCCTTGAGGCCCCGCTGCAAACGGGCTGGCAGGACAAAAGATGGTGTGCAAGTTCTCATTGCGAGCACGTATGACTATATATGGAACACATGCCTATGATTATCTAGTACTTGGATGCTTTATCTTATTTATCTGCAATTGCCCTATATTCTGATTGCTATGTGAATTGTCTTGTCCATGCAATGCCCGTCCATCCATCCCTATGCCTACCGCACTCGAATCCTACTGTTTACTGCTATTGTTACTACTGTCTTTACTTTACTACTGCTATTACTTTACTATTGCTACTACAAAACTGCTGCTACTGATAAACTGTTGTGAGCAAGATTGTTTCCAAGTGCAGCTGAATTGACAACTCAGTTGTTAAGGCTTATAAATAATCTTTGGCTCCCCTTGTGTCGAATCAATAAATTGGGTTTCACTTCCCTCGAAAATACTGCGATACACCCCCTATACTTGTGGGTCATCAGCTACATCTTCGATGTAAAGATAAGACCTCCAGATATCATCTGTTGGCCTAACAACCGCATCTGTTGCATTCTACCAGATGAATACCATACCAGTAGGTATGATGAAAAATCTCGATGGACGCATTGGGTACATAACCAATATCACTAGATTTCGACTCTGTAAGGCCTACGTGGCATGAGCCGAATTATGCTAGCAATTTCCAAATTCGAGTCCGAGGACTCGAGTTTGAGTAGATGACGATGTCTTTGCCCAAGAGGAATTAACTAGTCCAATCCTTCAGATGAGCTAGGCACGTTCATCAGCAATCCCTCTAACCTAAACAATGTGACCCAAAAAGTCTTTTAGATGAAGAGCACCCGCCTCGGGCAATCGAAGACTTCATAGTCTCCAGTCAAATCTGTGATTAAAATGGACACTGGAGGTTACTAGCATAGGTATGCCCCATGCATTCCTAAGATTGGCCTACCTGGCTGAGCCCAGCGGAAGCCCAACAAGAAAGGTTGTGCCTAGTATTGAAGCCCACGAAGGCTCGGGTGGCCTAGGCCCACAAAGGGTTCAACTCCATGGAGGATACGACAACAAGTAGATAGAAAGTTTAAATGAAACCCTAATTTGTAACCAACTTGGTGCTATCCTAAGAGCTGGTTCCCTCATATAAAGGCTAGGAGGGAACCGCGAGGAGGACCTACTGAAACCCTAGCACAAACACCCGCCAGATTACATCTACGCACCATCACCATCAAGGCACCCATGTAATCCTTTAGTTCATCTTCAATCAAGAACAAACAAGAAGGAGCAGGGGTTTCCCTCCTGGACCTGAACCTTGGTAAACATCGTGTCCCTCCATTGCTTGTCTCTTTGCCGAACGAGATCTCTAGCGCACCCCTCTTTCTCAAACCCAAGTCCATAAACTATGGGCATTGACGTGGTGACCCCACATCACTAGTAATAAGTTAACCAAAATATTATCCTATACAAAATCACCTAGTGTATAGATTTAATCTAGAAAATAGAATGTTAGGTGCTAGCAACAAATTGTTGATCAGGTCAATTTAAGCTAGTCACATAGACATAAGGTGCAGGTTTATTTACCTCTAAAATTGAGATAAAACTGAGTGCTTGATCATGTAAAATCCAGTGTCAATGGACTCAACAATAGAGGGGGCTAGAATTGCTGGAGTATCTTGCATGGTTGCAACAGTGGCTGGCAGGAGTCCTGATCTGACCTCTCGATAGTCTGTTTTGCTCGTAGCATCAACCAGCTCGTGTGCTAGAGCAATGATCCAGCCACCGACTCCCTAACCAACTAGTAGAGAAACAAATCGATCAGATCTATAGGCTCGAGCAGCCAAGGTAAATGAACATCAAGCCTCATGGAATGAAACATCTAATATGGGTATATGGGCATGTACATGGATGGGAACTAAATTGGGCTTAAGTGTCAATTACGGACTAATATCTAAAGATAAACAATACCAAGTATATGTGGTATATATCGCTAAGGGGGTGACCAGTTAGGGGAGTCTGACCCCTGCTCGCCCCCTTTGGATCCTCCCCTGAGTACTCCCTCTCCTCCAGATCGGTTCCCCTCCTCCGGCCGGCCTCGCCGATGTTGGGAGTGAGGAACCTGATCTATGAGTGGAGTTTTCCACGAAAGTAGTGTTTTCAACAGATTAGGTTACGGTTTTGCTAGACGTATTCCTCTTGGACATTGTGTCAACAGAGATGGCATTGTCAACAATAAGTGATCTTTCACCTACAAGAAAAGTGAGTTTCAATCCTTTGTTTGATGACGAGATCTTATTCTAGACGTCAATAGTGGTGTTGGAAGATTATAATTTTGTATGTACGGGCTTTCAGATCTTGCTTCATCAAATTGATCTTGGTTTTTTTTCTCATAGTTGTCGTAAGGAGGTTTGTCCTCGCAATATTTGTCCTGACCGCTATGTTCTCAGCAATTGTGATTCGTACTCTCAATTAGCCAGCAACGTCGATCATGTTGTTCGGTTACTTTTGACTATAATACTGAAGCTGGTACGCTTGTTATCGTGAGAATGGCCACGGTAGTCGCTACCTGGGGTAGCGATTGATACGATTGGGGGAAAGAGTGAGTTGCCATCCGTGGTGCAAGATTGGGAGCAAACACGAGGGATGTACCTAGGTTCAGCCCCCCGGAGGGTAAATACCTACTTCCTGCTAGATTGTATTGCTGGTGAGTGGATTACAAGATTGGCGAGCTTGGTGGCTAGGCAACGAGTCGCTTGGATGGGGTAGCTAATAGCACGTAAGTATACAAAATACCCTAGGGAGGTTTATATAGGGGCACTGCGCTAGGGTTTACATGATTACAACTAAATCAGCTTAGGTTTCGGAGGATTTGACCTAATCTGACTGGGCTTATCTAAGATCTTGGGCCTTCAGCCACTACAAGAAATGTGCTTACTAGTGACGCCAAATATTGGTCATAGAAAGTTCATAGTAGTCCATCTATGACCCTTTTATGACCAAAAGCAGTATGTTCATACCGAACGTCACTATAGACAATTCACGACCTTTTTTTTGAATTGGTCATGAACTACCATGACCAAAATAGATGGTCATAGTGTCCATGACCAAAATTTTGGTCATAGCATTCTGGCCTATCCACGTAAGCCAATCTGACGTGGAATCTGACGTGGCAGCAGATTCAGCCCAGTCCAGTTTGGTAATTTACATGGGCCAAGTCCAACAATTCTAGCCTCTTTGTTTCTAAGCCTAGCTTTTATAGCCCTTTTATTTCATGGGCCAAGCCCAAAACTTAAGCCCATATATTTTTAACTTCTAGCATTTTCCTTGGCCCAACAATTTCGTTTTTTAAATTTTATTTCATAGCCGGTCCCACAATTCAGATGGGTCCCACCTGTCAGTACCAATTTCCTTATGGTCCCACAGATTATGTATAAATTCCACACAAGTCACACTCAGCATTTTTATTTGTGCAATAACCAGCAATATGATTCAAACAGAGCCAGTAAAATCATAATACATATAGCAGCAAAACTAGATAGATTACAACCATGTCATCACGTACTTGGCAATCAAAATACTCGATCCATCCTAGAAAGTATGTCTCGTGTCCTTTACAATCAAAATTTACAAAAAAATTCTGCTATTGTTAGAGAGTGGTGACCGGAAGCAGCAGGAGAAGCTCGGGGAAGTGGCGGGAAGCAGTAGCTCAGACACGTGGTCTCCCAGGAAGCAGCTCCGACTGGACTACCAACAATAGCATCCAGGGTAAGCAACCACAAGCCTGTTCCTTTGTGGTTCCATCCATGCGCGATGGCGAGCCACACCCAACTGTACAAATAAAGCCAACATTATAGTCTGAATCAGAAAGAAATAGACAGCAGTTATGTACTAAGTACTACTAATTACATAAATCGAGAGTCGTATATCTAGATTTAATTACTTATTCATGAGTACACTTCCACAAATATATTATACACATAGAAAATAGCTAGTTAAATGGCATGTGCCTTTCTATTATCATAAGACAAGGGGTGACCTAGGATGGAACATATCCGTTGATCCTTGCATACATATATACAGATTTACATACAGATGGTATAGACAACATGTTGGATGACCAAACTTAGCATCTCTGAGCATATAGCTACATGATAGAAAACCAAACTAAAGCAAACTAAATAAGAATATGTGACTATTGCATATAGAATCATATAGATGAACCACACACAAATTATTGAGGCACCTAATGCTAATACAATCAGATTATGGCATTGTTTACTTGGTACCATGTAGAGCATATTCCAAAATACTAGTAAGTATTACAAATTGGACTACAATCAGATCTCCAAATACTAAGTATTCCAAAAATAACTATGGTTTAGCACCACTTATTATGCATTTTTCGAGTATTAGCTACAGAATACAAATATGGCAATGATTACCATTCCGTGGAACTTGGTAATACCACTATTTGTGAAATGCATGGACTGCCCCACCTCCATATCCATCAAGTTCTCTGAGAGTGTCACTGCTTCATTCCTGTAAGCAACATCACATTCCAATCAAAAGGACACTTATCCTTGACCAAGACCTGAAAACGGCAACACGGAAAGACAAAAGAATTCCCTACTACATCAGCAGCTACAATCCAAACAGTCTCCCTTGACCTAGGTTTTTAGTCCATGAATTTGATTAAAATAGTCAGAATAATGAGACAGAGGACACAAGATCATATATAGAGTTACATGAACATATGATCCCCCAAAACACAAGAACACATACAAGTTGCAGTAGGTTACATTTTGCAGCATGAAATAAAAAGCGAGTATTGTTGGTGATATACTTTCCGGGTATCCTCATAGTTCCTCACTGACCAGGGTGGCCCACTTCGGGTTAGAGCATTGCTTCACGGGCGGCCCAGTCAGGGAGAGAAGACGGAGTCCAATCCGGCTACGGGAAGACCCAGAAGACTTACCGACTTAGGCCCATAATGTTACTTATAGTTCAAGATGTACTCTGTAACAGACTCTTAGTCGTAGCTGGATTGATCTCTCCTATAAACCCTAGGCCAGATATCTATATAAGCCGTCCTAGGGAGAGCCTTTAGGGCACCAGATAACACCCAATACTTTAGACCCTCAACTCGCACAGGCGAAACCCTTGTAACCCATATTCCGGCTCTGCCGTATTACTGGATTGCTAGCAGGAGTAGGATCCATCCAAAGCCGGCGGATTTGAACCTGGGTAAACTTGTGTGCTCACCGTCCCGGAATACCGTACGTCTCACCCTCCTCTCTTCCGCACGCCTCGAGGACCCCCTCATGGCGTACTTGTCATCAATCCGAGGATAGTTGGCGCCCACCGTGGGGCAAGTGAGCTACGGATCTGCGTTCCGAGCGGAATCTGCAAGAATCGGAATCGGCAAGACCATCGACTTCGGTCGCATCCTCTACGCCAGCGACGCCCCTCTCATCGTTCTCGACGAGACTTGGATTCCGGCAAAGGAGGCCGTGACTGCCTACACAATCATGTCTTTTAGCGAGATCGATGTTTACATCGGTTTCGCTGAACCTGCCCAACCCACCCCAGCGGTGATGATAGAGGCAGAAGAATTTTCTGGGTCCCCTTTGTCTGCGGAGGCGGCAGAATTCCGGATCTCAGAAAACCCTAATCCCTTCCAGCCCGCACCAGTTGCAGAGATAGTGGAGAAACACGAACCTGAAGAAGACCTAGCGGTCAACGTCGAATCTGGAGTGGATCTCCCCAGAGGAGCCGGATCCCAGATCGACCCACCCGTGGAAGTCGAATTCCAGGAGGAGCATATCAACGACACTGATTCCGGCTCTGATGATGCCGGAACAGACAGGCCTTTCCTAAGGTACACACTACGACGTATGATACTGCAAGGCGAAAGCGCAGATGCAATCCTCGAGACCATCAAAAGTTTCGATATGGCTAATCGCGAAAGCCGCAGGTACCTCAGGAAGCACACATCGCACTTCGTTGGATACGTGGGATCCGGATCCGGCTCTGCCGATGCTAGAGAAAACACTGACTTGGTGCTGGAGGCAATTGGAACAAACGCCGACGTACCCGCATCCTCGGATGAATCCATGATGTCGGTAGATTTCCGAAAGTTCTCCGCGGAATATGAAGAGGAGTACAACTCCAAAGCTGCAGAGGAAGGAGAAGCCATGGATGAAGGATCCGGGGAACACTCTCCCAAAGCGGAGGATGGCATGGACGTCGGAGACCATCCCGAAGTCCAGATGTCCGAGAGTACCGATCAGAGCTTGACTCCGGGAAACAGACCCAAAGCTGTCTTTCCTACCGGCGCTGCCAAGAAGGCAAAGAAGAAGAACAAGAAAAACAAGACCCTGGCAAAAGACCCTCTGATAGAGGAGGTGATTGCCAAGGAATACGAGGAAGACTCGGATGGAGCACTAATCCTAGACGAGCCAAAAAAAGAAGCATCAGTGGATGGACACGTGATCACTGAAGGTGCGCGTAAACTCATCGATGCCGCACTAACCACACCTGTCCCTACAGCTGCAGAACTTACTGCAGATGAGCTGGACGAAAGGGCCCAGGCCCTAGAAGCGCGTCGTCAACAACTCCTTGATGAAGCCAAAAACATCGAGGTGGAGAAAAAACGCATCTCGAACAAGGAGTACATGTCTCGTCTGCATCAGAAGACACGGAAGCGTCACATAGATGACAACCAATTCCCACGTGTCCGTGCCGTCCTTTTTCGAGATGAGATGGGGAAGCCATGAAAAGATAGCAAAGGAGATTGGGTATACCCAACACCAGTACAAAATACCGTGGCAGCCCAAAAAATTCTATCGGCTAATCCAGGACCAGAGGAGATCCGTTTGGGTATCAAGCTACTCAACAAGGGACTGGAGCAGCAAAAGGTCGCCCTGTCCGGAAGTCAAAAACTGGTCTCAAATGCTGACCAATGTCGCACAGATCCGGCATGGGCTGATGTAAGACCCCATTATGTTCCGGAGCAGTATTATCGTCCCGAACGACGGGAAGACAATTATTCGAGAACCGGATCTTCAGGATAGCATCACAAAACCACACGCGGCTGGGGCAATGTCGCACCAGCGGCCGAGAAAGACGCCATCGCTGCCCTGAATCCGACGAACCCTCCCCGACGAGAGTCTAAGGATCGAAGGGGAGAAGATAAAGAGAAACGTCGGGAGGAGGATCGTCAGAGAATGCCGCCTCCTAGTCATGAGAACCTTCCGGCTGAGCCTCACTATGGTGGGAACGACGGACGAAGGAACGACGGAAACCATGCAGGTACAAGCCGGCAGGGGGCTCGTCGTAGTCAAGACCCTCCCCGGAATCGGAATAATGGCGTTCCAGACGGAGGCCGGCGATCAGCCGGACACTACCCCACTGCACCACCCTCTCCACCACACAGTTATCACAACGGCCCCCACGGAGGTCAAGGAGGACATGGCGGAGGAGGTGGTGGCAGAAGCCGAAGTCCGTCTCCAAGGCACCGCAGCCACAGCCGGCATTCGGGACGATCCCTATCCCCGAACGATGCAAGGCATAGGATCAATTCCAACATAGAGGCTCGGCGCTACAAAAACGATGACGTGTACGTAGGCCCAAAGTGCTTCGGACCACGCATCAGAGCTACAAAGTTCCCAGAAGGATTTGTTATCTCAAGACATATTCAAGCCTACGACGACATGGCTCGGTCAGACACCTGGTTACAGGATTTCTTCCAAGCTTGTTGCATCGCCAAAGGCGGAAACAGCCTGGTCGCAACTCGATATCTCCCACTCATGCTGAGGAAGACAGCACGATCATGGCTCAATGAGCTTCTGGCGAACACCATCCACAACTGGTATGATTTACAAAGTGCATTCTTTCGGAATTTCGAAGGCACATATCAGAGGTCCTGTACGGTTGGATACCTACAGCGTTGCACCCAGAAAGCCGGAGAAACTTGCCGGGATTACCTCAGACGATGGATTGACACCAAGAACTCCTGTGAAGGAGTAAATGATCAAACTGCGATTGAAGCTTTCATCGCAGGTCTCCCAATTGGTTTACTGCGCCATCGCTTGAAGTGTGACAAGGTTACTGATCTGGGAGAAATGATAGAAATAGCGAGCAAGTATGCAGATGCTGACGATGATGCAGAGGGATTACTCAATGCCCTGGCTGTGCCTCAGTCGGCAAAACAACCAGAGCAACAAGCTCAGAAGAGCAAAAATACCTCGAAAGAAAAACCCAACACGGAGACAGCGGTAGTCACTACTGTTTCCGGGTCTAGAGGATGAGGAGGACGTGGCGGAGGCCGTGGGCGTGGCCGTGGGACATCAAGGGTCCAAGGTAGAGGAGAGAAACAACCAGGCAAAACCTACACTTGGGCCGACATCGCCAATAACCCATGTGTGCATCATTTGGACGCCAATGGGGGCTCATCCCACACCAACGCTGAATGTCATTTTAATGACGACATCAAGAGAGATGATACCGCGGGCTACAAAGCTAAGGGGAAGAAGGGAAAGAAAAATCCCGAAAAAGACAAAGAGACCAAGGAAGATTCCGACATGGAGGAAGCTGACGCTTCAAATCCCAAGTTGGAAGGGAAGAAAACTTTTCCCACCAAGAAGGACACTTACGTCACCTTCCTCGGATCTCAACCAGCAAAGGTCAAGAAAGCAGTTCTCCACGAGCTCAACGCAACAGTTCCGGCTGTCCCTCAGTATCTGGACTGGTCGGAAGTAGCAATAACGTTTAACTGCGCTAATCATCCGCCTAAGCTACATAGGCGAGGAAAATACGCCTTAATCGTCAATCTACTTATTGATGGTTATGGTTTCTCCAAGACCCTCATGGACGGTGGTAGCATCATCAATATTCTCTATGTCGAAACGCTACGCCGGATGAAGATCTCGGAAACACAGCTGAAACACAGCTCTGTGATCTTTCACGGAGTTGTCCCAGGAAGACAGGCTAATTCCCTGGGAGAGATCACTTTGGATGTTACTTTTGGAACACCAAAGAATTATCGGACGGAGGCACTTTCCTTCTAAGTGGTCCCGTTCAAGAGCGCATACCACGCTATATTCGGACGCCCGGCTTACTGGGCTTTTATGGTTCGTCCGTGTTACATTTACAATATGATGAAAATTCCAGGTCCCAACGGCGTAATCACCATCAGGGGAGACCCGAAGAAGGCGCGAGAGTGCGCGGATGGAAATGCCGCCTTTGCCGAAGCCATGCTGCACGCCCAGGAGTACCAAGAGATCAAGAAGAGCATAGATCCGTCCGAGATGCCTGCAACGAAGAAGGAGGTGACAAAGCCAAATCCGGAGTTCAAGGCATCAGAAGAGACGAAGACGACGCCGTTGAAGGATGACGACCCCTCCAAGGTGACCCAGATAGGCGTAGGCCTAAGTAGCGCATAGGAAAGCGCGCTCGTCAAGTTCCTCCAAGCAAATCAAGATATCTTCGCATGGCAGCCATCTGACATGACCGGAGTACCTAGGGAACTTGCCGAGCACTCTCTAAATGTAAACCCGAACGCTAAACCCGTCAAACAGTCCTTACGACGGTTTAGTGATGAAAAACGTAAGGCAATAGCTAAGGAACTAGCGTGGCTCGAGTTAGCCAGATTCATAGAAGAGGTCATCCATACTGATTGGTCGGCCAACCCTGTAATGGTCCCTAAAAAGGACACCACTGATTTAAGGATGTGTGTTGATTATACTGCCTTGAAGAAGGCTTGTCCAAAAGATCCGTTCGCTCTGCCTAGAATTGATCAAGTTATCGATTCTACGTCAGGCTCGGAACTCCTCTGTTTTCTCGACGCATATTCCGGTTATCACCAAATACAGATGAAGGAATCTGACAAAGTCAACACTTCATTTATAACCCCCTTCGAAACCTTCTGTTTTGTTACAATGCCCTTTGGGCTGAAGAACGCATGAGCTACGTACCAGCGCACGATGCAGTGTTGACTCCATGACCAACTCGGACGCAATGTACATGCATACGTGGATGATATCGCGGTGATGTCCAAAAAGAAGGAAACACTCATTTCCGACTTGGAGGAAACGTTCGCCAATCTACGAAAATACAACATCATGCTTAACCCGAAGAAATGCTTCTTTGGAATACCAGCCGGAAAATTGTTAGGTTTCATCGTGTCTCAAAGAGGCATAGAGGTGAACCGCGACAAGATCAAGGCTATTCTCAATATTTCCAGGCCAACTCGCCTGAAGGACGTACAAAGATTAACTGGTTGCATTGCTGCGGTCAGTCGATTTGTAAGCCGGCTTGGTGAAAGAGCCGCACCATTATACAAACTCCTGAAGAAGACCAAAGATTGTGTCTGGACTGACGAAGCTGAAGCTGCACTACAAGACCTGAAGAAAGTACTCTCATCTGCTCCTATCCTTGCAGCGCCGGAACCTCAGGAACCGATGTTGCTTTATATTGCTGCGACAAACAAGGTCGTTAGTATCGTCATGGTGGTGGAGAGACCAGAGGAAAATCAGGAACACCTGGTGCAGCGTCCGACTTATTTTGTCAGAGAGGTCTTGACAGAATCAAAACAACGATATCTACACTATCAAAAGTTGGCTTGCGGTGTTTTCCTAGCATCTCGTAAGTTACGACACTATTTTTAGGAGCATCCAATTACCGTGGTGAGCAAAGCTCCCATGGGAGACATAATCAACAACAGCGACGCCACAGGACGTGTCGCCGGGCATAGAGCTCTCAGCTTTCGATATTGAGTATAAACGTCGGATAGCAATCAAATCCCAGATCCTTGCCGACTTTGTCGCTGATTGGACAGAGACCAAGGAGAACATGACCCTCCCTGAGTCGGAATATTGGACCCTCTTTTTTGATGGGTCTAAGGCTCGAGGGGGCTCGGGGGCTGGCGTGGTGCTCAAATCACCCCAAGGAGATAAACTATTATACGTGTTGCAGATCCACTTCACAGCGACAAACAATATTGCCGAGTATTAAGCACTGCTGCACGGAATCCGGATTGCCAAGGATATTGGCATCCGACGTTTGATGTGTTACGGAGATTCGGATCTTGTTGCTCAGCAAGTCTTGGATATTTGTAATGCAAATAAGCACATGGCAGCATATAAAGCTGTCGTGGATGATCTATCTAAATCGTTCGAAGGGTTTGAAGTTCAACACATCCCTCGAGCAGAAAATTAGGAAGCAGATGCACTATCTCGAATAGGCTCTACGCGGAAAGAGGTCCCGGATGGCGCATTTTTAGAGCACCTCAAAGTTCCCTCGATAAAGGGAGTAGATGAGGAATATCCGACCAAATCCGACTCACCTTTAATAGCAGTTCTGGCTGTAATTCCCAGCTGGACTCAACCCTACCTTGATTACTTGGTAGATGGAAAATTACCCGAAGACGAGGTGCTGAGCCGGAAGATTATCCAACGAGCAAAAGCCTATACTATTGTTAAAGGTGAGCTCCATAAACGGAGTGTTTCTGGGGTTTTTCAGCGCTGTGTATCTCCGGAAGAAGGAGTGTGGATCTTAAGAGAAATCCACGAAGGCGAGTGTGGTCACCACGCTGCAGCCAAATCTTTAGTGGCAAAAGCTTTTCGACATGGATTTTTCTGGCTTACAGCTCAGGCAGATGCCGAACGATTAGTCAAGACATGCAAAGGCTACCAAAAGTACGCCAAGCAAGCTCATGTTCCGGCTGATTAGCTACGAACAATACCTATAACATGGCCTTTTGCGGTCTGGGGGCTTGATATGGTAGGACCTTTTAAGCGAGCACCAAGTGGATTCACGCACCTCTTAGTGATGGTAGACAAATTCACAAAGTGGATCGAGGCTAAACCTATCACTAGTTGTGATGGAGCAACAGCCAAAAGATTTGTCGAGGATGTTATAATCCAGTATGGTTATCCGCATAGCATTATCACGGACAACGGGAGTAACTTTTCTATGGGAGAACTGGCTGAATTCTGCGATGAGCAAAATATCCGGCTTGACATTGCGTCAGTCGCACATCCACAGGCTAACGGACAAGTCGAAAGAGCAAATGGTTTAATTCTACAAGGCTTGAAACCAAGACTCGAAGCACCACTGAGACGTGCTGCGGGGACTTGGGCAGAGGAACTACCCTCTGTAATTTGGAGTTTGCGAACAACTCCAAACAAGTCAACATGATATACACCTTTCTTCTTGGTCTATGGCGTAGAAGCAGTTATTCCTAGTGATTTAATTCATACTTCTCCTAGAGTGGCCGCGTATATCAAAGAGGATGCCGAGATTTCTTGACAAAATGATCTCGACTTAGTCAAAGAAGTTCGCGTCATTGCTGCAATGAGATCTACCTATTAGCAGAAGTTACGCAAGTATCATAGCCAGAGAGTCCGAACTAGATCTTTTAATAAAGGTGATTTGGTTCTCCGGCTTGTGCAACAAAGAAAGCACAAACTTTCCCCAGTATGGAAAGGGCCCTTTTTAGTTAGTCGAGTATTGCACAATGGATCGTACTACTTAACTGACATGAGGCCAGTCAAAGATAGACCTGCTACTAAGAAGAGAAAGAGAGATGGAGGCAGTACAAATACGGATGAGTTAGACAGACCATAGAATATTGCTCAGCTACGTCCCTTTTATTCTTAGTTTATCCTTCTTTGTAATCATACATATGTACATGTTCTGTGAGAAATAAAAGTTTTGGTTACCTCAAAGTTTTCCTGAGAAGTTTTTACCATCTTATTTCCTAATGATCATGTCATAGTCGAAAATCCCAGAATGCTTGAAAGTACTTTATGCTCATGTTCGTTCTGGTTTAGATTTCCGACTCTAAAACTGCTACCCTCGGGTATAACTCTAAAAATTCTAGTCTTTACTTTGGTTATTTGTCTGATTGCTGGATGCGGGTATTTTCCGAGTAGTGAATTGTTGGTACTGGAAGCCGGCTTTGTTTCCGAGTTTAAACTGGTTTAGCAATTGAGATCCGTTGCTCGGCAAAGTTTTCCGACTGAAGGTTTAGCCGGCTCACGAAAGGGACGAGGCGGAAAGCCAGATGAACGATAAGTCGAGACGAAAAATATAAGTGCTTGTGAAAACATTTCAGGCACACAAAAAAAGTCTAAGGACAAAAGTGCTGAATAGATAAAAAACTTAGCACTAACAAAAAGTCATAGTACTTCATAATTATAAAACACATCATGTTCTTTCACAGAATAATACATAAGTTTGTGGTCTATGATGCAGGAGGAGATGAAGGATCTACTGGCTCGTTGGTCACTCCGCCTTGGTATCGTTCTGAGATGTCCGGATCCGAGGTGGTCCGTTCATCGTCGGAAACTTCTTCGGCATCTTCTGGAGGAGGTGGCGGAGTATCCACGCGGGTGAAGAAGGGCACCTCGTAGCTGGTCAGGTCAGCTACATGGCACCCATAGCCGGCGCAGGAGTGCATGATAGCTTGAATGTCCTGCTCCTGGCCGTCTTCATCTACTTTGCAGTACCCTCTGATCACTTGCCATATCTCCATGTTTCCATGGTGGCTCATGACCATGGTAAGAGCGTTCTGCGCAGCAGTCCGCGCGTAGGACATGTTCCAGTCCCGAACGAGCTGTGGCATCTCCTTGGCCTTCTCCCGCACCTGGAAGTCCGACATGCTTGGCATGTCCGGAATCCTGAGAGACTCGCCAATATCCTCAAGGGATTGGCGGTAGTCATGAAGAAGATCACCGACTTGGGTAAGCCGGTGAGTGCGGGGCTCGGACGAGGAGGAGTCCGTCAAGTTCAGAGGACCTATACACAAAATGAAGATAAGGAAAAACCGACATTGATAAAAGTCAAGGAAATGATAAGTCAGATAGATGGAACTTACCAAGAATGACGTCGTCAATCTTCGCTTTCTCTTCCCAGAGACTCTGGAGTTCAGCCCGGAGTGCTTGGGAGATATCCTTCTCTCTGTCAAACTCATTCTTGAGGTCCGAGATAACTTTATCTTGAGCAGCAATCTTGCGATCGCGCTCTTCAGTGGCCATGGAGGAGGATTCCAGGACTTGAGCTATGCTCATTTCATGATCCACCTTGAGTTTTTCCAGCTCTTGGCAAAGTCCTTTGTTCTCCACCACCAAGGTCTTGAGGTTCTCGGCCTCTTCAATCATAGCGATGGATTGTTTCACCAACGCTATAAGTCAAAAAAGAACAACAGTTCAGAAAAATTCGACATAGAAAAAGCAAAAGACAAGGTTTGAATCTCGAAATATTTACCTTCAGCTTCATCCTTGGCTACCTTGAGCTCAGCATTTTTAAGACGGAGAGCTTTGATCTCTCTCCGCTTATTACAGAAATTGGACAATAATTCCTGGTTATAGGAACATACTTTCTGTAAGTCAGAATACCCAAAGTCAGAAAGCTATTTAAGACTCGGGCTAATATTTTTACTAAATATCAGCACGAGCCTTGGGGGCTACACTAGTTCGTTCTTTGGCATCCTAATGAAAGCACAAACTCGGATTCTATATCCTACTTCATGCTTGGGGGCTAGAGGATATGATATAACATAATGTAAAAACAAGAGTTGGAATTCTGACTTACATATTGCTCGCGGGTGAGTTTGTCTAAACCCGCGTTCACTTCAGCTACCACCTTCTCGGCGAGAGTAAGAGGGATCACTGGAGCTATTGGAAGCTCGCCAGTCCTGATCCTCTCGTCGCGAAGGCGGACTTGAGTAAGAAGGTCGGAGAACTTGATGTCATCTTCTTCTTGCACCTCCTCTTTGGGGGATAGATGGCTTTTGTCCAGGAATTTCCTGGCCAGCCGCTGGATCTCCTCTGTAGATTTCCGGGTCAGGCCAAATTTGGCAAGACCCGGATTGTTGAGGAGGTTGTCGGCAAAGACTTCAGCCGAGGGATCATTACCCGAAGAGGGTTCACCCTTATCTTGAGCTGACGCACTGGTGGTGACGTCAGTATGCGACCCAAGGATCGTCGGCTCCGCTTGAGGAGCCAGATCTTCTGCAATCACCAGAGAAGGGATGATCGCCGGAGTTGCAGAAGGTTGAGGGACCGAAGTCGGAGGAGCCACGGTAGGGGAAGCTATTGTAAGCTTCGTCTGGCACAAGGGCTTCGAAGAAGTCCCCTTCCCCTTGCCCTTGATGATTGATTTTTCTCTGAGAAAGTAGTAAAGTCGGAAACATTACATCTCGGATAGAAACTTGAGTAAACAACACAGGCGGAAAAGTTGTGACAGAAGGTTACCTCTTCACGACTGGCACCTCCTTTGTACCAACTGCCACTGTCGGAGCTTTGCGCTTCTTGAGCGCAAGATCCGGTAGTGGAACCACTTCCACCTCCTGAGAGAACTCTGGAGGGTATCCTTCGAGTGGAGCAAGTTCCGACTCGGGGATGTCAGCAAGCTGAAAACAAGAAAACGTATCAGCATTGCAATATAAATCGAAGATAGAAACACATAAAAGATGTGATGATAAAAGCTTACCGGCACCACGGGGTTTTCCGCCGTGTGCATGTCCAGAGAAACCTCTGGAATCCGCCTCTCGACCCGCTCCTTGATCAGCCACTTAATTTGGCTTATGTAGCCTTGAGTGGTGTAGGCTTTGGGGCTGATGCGGAGGGAGTCGGTCAGGGAAGATGTGATGGAATGCATCAGTCTATCCCCGTGGTACTGAAGTGGCTGGATCTGGCGTGAGACCCAACACTGGACCAAGTCGGATCCCTTCAGACCATTGTGCTTGATCAGATATTCGATCCGCCTTTTAGCGCGGATCAAATCATCTGTGAGAGCCGGAGCAGCCTCGTCCTAGGAAGGTTGGGCCGTGGCGGCTCCATCAACAAAAGCCGGCAAAGCAGTAGCTTTGCCGAGAGCCGGAATATCCCGATGGTAGAAAAAAGTGGCTGGCCATTGCTTGACCGAGTCACTGGCAGAAATTTTGGGATATGCCCGGTCTCGTCTAAGAGAAAAGCTAATGGTGCCGGTGATGTAAGGAACACCGGCAGTGATGGAATTCCTCCGGACATGAAAGTAAAACCGGAAGAGAAGCAAACTCGGCCTAATGCCAAGAAAGCCCTCGCAAAGCGCAGCATATGCGCTCATCTCTAAAATGGAGTTGGGAGGAAGATTGTGGAGTTGAACTCCATAGTGGTCAATCACCTCGGAGAAGAACTCCGAGGGAGGAAAGGACAAACCTCGGTCCAGATGGGTGCCGAAGTGGACGCGCTCGCCCTCGTGCGGATTGGGGACGATCTCGCCGGAGCCGCTCCGCCAGTTGCCGGCGGCGAGGAGCCCCTCCTTCTCCACGTTCTTGAGGCCAGCCTCGTCGAGGGCGCAGGGGATCCAGAGTCCCCGGAAGCTCTCTTTCTCCGCAGCTACTTCCACCGACGCTGCCGCCATCGCCGCCGCCAGAGAGGAAGAAGAGGATGAAGCCATTTTCTCTCCGGTGAAAAAGGGTGACCCTAAAGTGGCGGTGCTAGGAGCTCTGTGGGAGGAAAACGAAAAGGCTCTGGGCGCGCTAGAGATTTGGGAAGAAAGGAATGGCGAAAGGCAGATGAAGAGGAGAAGAAAAAATCTAGACCCCTTATATCCACCTACCTGCGCCAAGATTCGTGCAAACGCTACAGTATAACCGCCACGCGTCGTGGAAAGAACTGGGAAGGGCCCGCGTGATGATTGCGTTACCTCGATCTCCCCGCACGCATTGAAACGGCGCCTCGGTTCCGCGAACCGCGGACCCACCAACGGTCGTGCTGACGGAACATTCTGTCAGATGACGTGACTTGACCATGCTTGTGTCAGGTGGCGTTAGAGACCAAATTCCGGCTTAGTTTAAAAGCGAGCTGGAAAATCCGAGTAACTAATTGAAAGGTCCGACTTACTTTTAAGACCCGGATCGTATCTTTTGTTGTGAAGTTTCAGGAACCCTTCAAGATTCTGTAAGCCGAAGATCAAGCTAGACGATGATAAATCCGACTTTGGATCTTGGAGGCCTCCAGGGGCTGCTGTTGGGGATATACTTTCCGGGTATCCTCATAGTTCCTCACTGACCAGGGTGGCCCACTTCGGGTTAGAGCATTGCTTCACGGGCGGCCCAGTCAGGGAGAGAAGACGGAGTCCAATCCGGCTACGGGAAGACCCAGAAGACTTACCGACTTAGGCCCATAATGTTACTTATAGTTCAAGATGTACTCTGTAACAGACTCTTAGTCGTAGCTGGATTGATCTCTCCTATAAACCCTAGGCCAGATATCTATATAAGCCGTCCTAGGGAGAGCCTTTAGGGCACCATATAACACCCAATACTTTAGACCCTCAACTCGCACAGGCGAAACCCTTGTAACCCATATTCCGGCTCTGCCGTATTACTGGATTGCTAGCAGGAGTAGGATCCGTCCAAATCCGGTGGATTCGAACCTGGGTAAACTTGTGTGCTCACCGTCCCGGAATACCGTACGTCTCACCCCCCCCTCTCTTCCGCACGCCTCGAGGACCCCCTCATGGTATACTTGTCATCAATCCGTCAACAAGTATGGGAGCATCAGGAAACACTACAATGTATACCAAGCAACATGATACAAATGTGTTACCAAACCTGTAAGAAACTCAGAAATGTTGTCCTGATAACAGAAATGCCTCTTGGGATGTAATAGAAACTCAGATCACGGCCTGTAAGAAACCTCTTTAGGCCCGTAGCATGTTGTCCTGGTAACAGAAAACTCGTGGTTAAGACGGAAAAGGTAACAACAAACTCTATAACACAAAGAAGCGTGAACTATGACTGTAACTGACCATAGCACTAAATTTTCCAGATTTATGCCTCACTGCATGAAATCAATGAATCTGCTTAACAAAAGAAATTTGGTATTCCAATTGAAGCTAACATTCAAATACATAAATAAAAGATAGACATATCATCAGCAAAAGTAGTCCCCAGGACATCTCTGTCCATTGAGTGACTTTGCATTGTATTAAGTGAACTACCATGCTCAGCATAGAAGGGATAAATGTCAAATCTAGTGAATATACCCTCTATCCATCTATCAGCTTACTTGGTACAGGTAGTTCTGTAGTGTATTTACATAACCATATATATGAAAACAAGTACGTGCAACTAGGCCCTGTGATCCTTCACTACTTTCCTCAAACACAGTAATACCTGGGGCCTAAGTACATTCATCAATTATCAATTCTCCTACATGTCCAAATATGCTCCTACATGTCCAAATATGTGGTTAAAATGCTCAAAGCACCTGTGAATATTTTGTCTTCTGATATTTGAAGACGATGTTACACACAGTACCACTAAGCCTAAATTGTCTAAACCAATGGCATGACAAACTAATGCCATGGAAAATGCCGAAGCATGTTACTGCTCAAAAGCATATGTCCTAATTACACTCAACTTCTGCGAAAAGTATGACATAGATCACTGCCGAAGCCTGTTACTGCTCAGAAGCATTTCATAAAATAGCTAGGATACATCCTATGCAGAAGCTTCATCACTTGCTTCCAAATAATAAGAACCCTAGTCTGTATAAACCATGCCAATCCCAGGAATATCTCAATATGTCTAGGTGGAGGGGACAAAGAGAAGAGAGTAGAGGAGAGGAGAGAGGTGGCTCACCAGAGGGGGCCTGTTGGCTTGGCGAGGGCCTATAGGCAGGAACTGTGGTCACGCATTTCCTCGTGGCGGTGGATGGTGATCCATCACATAGTAGTCGCCTCCTGGCCATCCCCTGCATTACCGCAATGCCAGTGAGGCAAGCATGTCTCGACACTGTGGGATCTCGTCCTACCTGCGACGCCATGGGAGGAAGCCAGATGCATCGTCGTAGTTGCTGGCGCCGGGGCCACGACTCTTTTGGGTCGGAGAGGAGGGGACTGGGAGGGGTTAGGGTTTGGGAAGAGAGGGAGGTCACCGGAGAGGGAATACCGACGCGGGAGGGGCAGAAGCGAGATGGTGGTGGCAGCGCTGGAGGGTTGAGGCAAGTGGGTGGGTATAGGGGGTGGAGCGGCTAGGGTCCCAGGAATTGTGTGGAGGGGAGAGATTTGGGTTGGGTTATCTGGGTGGCGTCAAAATCTTCAACAAAATACGCCTACATATTTTTTGCAGAACAATAATGGATTAGTGGGTGTTCTGTTCATTCTAAATCCAAACTCGGGGGAGGGCCAAGGGTAGGAGTGAGAAAGTTTGGGCATTGTATGTGGTCACATAGACGGCTGGGATCTGCTTGCTAGGTGATCCGTGGGAATGCAAATTCTGTGTTCTGATTGGATGGCACAAGAAAGCCATTTTTCATTTTCCAAGTGCCAAAACCGGGGTATTTTGTGAAGTAACCACCAAATGAAAGTTTTAAAATGGTATCAACCCAGTTTCCAAAAATACTACAACATGTTACATGGACAATGTATAAAGTGGGGTATCCCAAAACATTTCCGTCCACCCCTCGTGGAAAAACCAAATGCCTACCGAATCGGCAGGAAGTGGGTCTGATTTGAACTACAGGTACATGATTTTTTGTAAAAATCAATTTAGGTTCACAATATGATGTTTTATCAGATATCCAATGCAAGTTTATCGAGACTCATCCCCTAGCTAAGAACCTTCATGCCTACCGTTTTGACCATAGTTTCAAACGGGCATAAACAATTCAAAAATAGTCCAAACAATGTAAAATCTTCTTGTTGTATCATGTTATGTGACATAGTTGCAAGGAAAAACACCAAATTTGGTATATTGCAAATATCTCAAAAAAGCCTTCTCAGAAATGACCTACAAGTTCAAGGTTTCATGGCTTTCTGACCAAACGACCAATGTTATGGCTAGAATCACGGCATAGTTTGTGACAATGTGCCCATATTGTGCAATCATGTGCATATTGAAATGTACAACAATGTTTCAGAATAAACTTTTCCTTTTTCTCGCATATAAAAGACATTTTCCATTTTCCGAGTGCCAAAACAGGGTATTTTGTGAAGCAACCACCAGATTAATGTTTGGAAATGCTACCACCCCATTTTTCAAAAATATTACACCACCATGCATGGACAATGTCCCAAGTGGGGTATCTAAAACCTTTCCATCCATCCCTCGTGAAAAAGACAAATGCATGCCGAATCGGTAGGAAGTGGGTCCAGTTTGAACTATAGGTACATGATCTAATGCTCCTGTTTTTTTGTAAAAATCATTTTTAGGTTCACAATATGATATTTCTTCATAAATCCAATGCAGTTTTAGCGAGGCTCATCCCCTAGGTAAGAATCTTCATGCCCGCCGTTTTGACCATAATTTGAAACGAGCATAAAAATTCAAAAACAGTTCGAACAATGTAAAATATTCGCGTGGTGTCATATTATGTGACATTGTTGCAAGGAAAAATACCAAATCCGGTATATTGATTGCATCAGAAAAAACCTTCTCAGAAATGACCTATCATGTTCGAGGCTTCATGGCTTTTAGTACAAACGACCAATGTTATGGTCAGAATCGCGGCATAGTTTGTGATAATATACCCATACTATGCACGCATGTGCATATTGGGATGGCGAACAATGTTACAGGAGGAAGTTTTCCTTTTCCTTATACGAAAAAGGCATTTTCTATTTTTCGAGTGCCAAAAATGGGGTGTTTTGTGATGCAACCACCAAATTAAAGTTTCAAAATTCTACCACCCCATTTTTATAAAATACTTTCACCACCATGCGTGGACAATGTCCCAACCGGAGTATCTCAATGTTTTTGTCCACCCCTAGTGAAAAAGTCAAATGTCTACTGAATCAGTAGGAAGTGGGTCCGGTTTGAACTATATGTACATAATCTAATGCTCATGATTTTTTATAAAAATCATTTTTAGACTCACAATATGATGTTTCTTCAGAGATCCAATGCAATTTTAGCGAGTCTCATCCCCTACATAAGAATCTTCATGCCCGTCGTTTTGACCATAGATTGAAATGGGCATAAAATTCAAAGACGGTCCGAACAATGTTAATCATTCGCGTGGTGTCATATTATGTGATATAGTTGCAAGGAAAAATACCAAATCTGGTATTGATTGCATCTAAAAAAACCTTCTGAGAAATGACGTATCATGTTCGAGGTTTTATGGCTTTCAGGCCAAATGACCAATGTTATGGCCAGAATCACGGTATAGTTTGTGATAATATGCCTATATTATGCACGCATGTGCATCTTGGGATGATGAACAATGTTGCAGGAGGAAGTTTTCCTTTTCCTTGTACGTAAAAGGAATTTTCATTTTTCGAGTGCCAAAAACAGGGTTTTTTGTGAAGCAACCACCAAATTAAAGTTTAGAAATGCTACCACCCCATTTTTAAAACATACTACACCACCACGCATGGACAATGTCCCAACCAGGTTATCTCAAATCTTTCTGTCCACCCCTAGTGAAAAAGACAAATGTGTACCGAATTGGTAGGAAGTGGGTCCGGTTTGAACTACATGTACATGATCTAATTGTAACATCCCAATTTCAGCAACCCAGATTAGATGTCCAGAATGCAAAAATCAGGGGGAACAAAAACTTTTTCTTGATTAGTGATGCAGTGTTTGCTTGTTATTTGTCTATGCTTATGAATCTGAATGTATATCATATGATATACCCCTTACCTCACCATGAGTTAACAAAAGCTATTTGACAAAACAGTCTTGGCATATTTTTTTTCATTTGCTCAAATGTTCTGGCATCTCAAACCCGAGCCAAGATGTCGTTGCAACCCTAAATATTTTAGTAGCCTCTATTGACAAAATTATGGAGATATATGATATATAATCTCCCTATGTTATCAAGGCAGGACCTTCAACTACTCTTACCTCTAGGTCTCTCCAGAACCATTTGTAAAGTTTTTAAATTATATTCTTAATAGAAGTACCAAGAAACCTTACCTTGTTCAAAAACCAAACCTTTAAAACTACCCATCCTTATATCAAGCTAGGCTTTATTATAACCCTAGTAGTAGTTGAGTGGCTTCCTAAGATGAATTGACTTGATCTGTTGTTTGATGAATTGCCTTGATCTGCTGTTTGACTTATTTGCTTAGGAAATAGTATGAGCTACCCTAGGAGCTCATCCTCTAGGATCAAGATAAATTAATATTACTAACCATAAGCAAGTTACTCAAGCCCGATCTAATCTCCAATCAATAGTCACCCTCTAATACCCTTAACCAGATCAATCCACAGTTAATCTTTTCTCATAGTTGCCAAGTCAAGGAAGACCAATCTTAAGCAAGGATCCCTCCAACTAAATCTACACTTCAACATCATCCATTTGATGATTATTTGGAACCTTGCACCTATCCAAAAACATCAACACTTGTATTCTAGTCAAAATCCTTAAATCTTCCAAAAATGACTAAGTTTGGGAAAAATGTTATCTTATCACATCTTTGAGTCTCCATCATTTCCAACCCCTGTGCATTTTTGGAAATGTACTTGAACTATATTGTAAACCATTCTAAGTACTACCAAGGCCCACTCTTTCCCTTGGATAGATCATCCTCCAACCCACTTGTTCTTGATGGTTTTGCAGGCAAGAAAATAATCCTTTCTACAAATCTTATCAACATGCATATTTTGGCAGAAGCTCACATCTTCATACTATCTTATTTTGACCAACTCTTGGCATGATTGTAATCTACTCATACAGTTAAATCCAAAGCTAATTAACTTGGTTGATATAGAGCTTCGTACTTCTAGAACCCATAGTGTTTTGGAGGCTAAATGCTAATCTATTTTGGCAACCTTATTTTATCCAAACTTGGGCATCAATTCTCGGAGAGCTCCATCATGATCAACCTCAAACCTCTGCACCATGGTGATCTATATCGCTTGTTCTATCCATCCATATATCCCCTGACCCAAGGGGAGCTCTGATCTCCAAGACCCAACAAGGTTTTGTAGGTATAAAATTAACTTTACCCTACATCCTTCATTCCTTGTATCCTTCCAAAGTCAAGTTGGTTTTTCAAAAACCAAAGTTCCAAATTATAGATACACCTTGTTAACATCATCTACCTTGGAGATACAAATTTAACAAGTGCTTCCCATAATAATTTTGGCCCAAAAACAAATAATATTTTTATTTAACAAAAACCTCAAAACTCCATCTGTCCAAAACACTTTGCCAGCTTTAGGCACATTTTAGGTTTATATATCATACCCTATCTTCCCACTTCAAAAAGAAATATTTTTGAAGAGTTTTATTAATTCTTTTTGCCTATTCTCTTAAATGGCAGAAATGGAGAAATAAATGATTTAAATAATTTCCTTCATCATTAAATTCAGGGAAAATTCTCCAATGTGTGAACTCATATTTGGGACCATCTAAAACCAAAAACTTGACTTATCCAATTCAAAATTTTCAAATGAATTCAATAAAACAGATTCATCCCTATTTGAAATATGGATATAAAAGGAATCAAAAATCATCTAATAAATCTCACATAATTCTTAGAGGTGTATACTAACCATACCTATCCACCAACATACTTGAATCATCTTGACCAGATCAAAAACCAAGGTGGTTACCCCTACTCGTCATTATGGCCAAAACTGGAGAATGATCAAAACATGAACTAAACCCCTTCCAAAATCCATCCAAACTTGCAAAGCACTTCAGCACTGCACCCACCCATCTGTGCTGGCCGAGCTATAGTGTATCTTTTACTGTAGCAAACCCTAGCATGTTCCCTAGTGCTTGGAAGCAATGTTAGAGAGAGACAAGCAAATATTGCCAAAATGTACTCACTTAATGTGCTGCAGCCATCCCTCTCCCTCTCTGCCCCTGCCACGACCCAGAGCCCCACTACCCCTCTCTCCACTTCCCACACCACCCAATAGGAGAGCCATGGACTAGCCCTAGCCATGCGTGTACTTGGTGAACCATGCACCACTCCTCCTCGATTTAAAGGTCCTAAAGCCACCCCGACCTCTCTATATGTTTCACTTCTCCCCTCTTCACTCTACCCAGTCTCTCCCAAGCTCCAGATCTTGCTCCCTCACTCTCACTCGCCATGAATAAAGGAGGAGCTCCCTTCTTGGCCTCCCTCGGAAGGTCGAGTTTTCCATTGAACTAGACCCCCCAGCTCTCCTTCTTCGTTCCGTTATGCCTCCCCTGTACCTAACCTACCTTCCCTTCTCTGCCTTTCATTGCAGGATCACAAGAGACATCGCACCTGTGCATGGCCGAGAGGAGCACCTCCAGTCCCGCTGCATGCAACGCCCCTGCGCCTTCTGAAGACCCAACATACTCTCCAGAAGCTTCGTCGATGTACCTACCTCCCCGGGGCAACTCCGATGAATTCCCGATGCATCTCTGTCGGCGCCCCTACGCGAGATGCCTCGCCGCCATCCGGGATTCGCCCAGGTGAGCTCCCCTCCGCCCCTATAGCTCCCCTAGGGTTTCATCCACCCTTCCTGGAGACAGAGGTTGAATACAGCCCCGCACCGTGTGATCCTCCTTACACCAACGGCAGGATCTATCGATACCCGTTCGACCACCCGCTCCCACTAACCCCGAGGCCCCACCTGTCGGGTTCGAAGCCATCGCTTCCCACGCGCGATGCAGCCCGGGTGAGCCGAATCACCCTCTGGATCTGGCCCGGCTAACCCATTTCCTTTTTCTTTTACCACCAAAATTTAGATCTGCACAAATACTAGTTGGTTTAAATCAAGAACAAATTAGAAAATGCATGAAATTGCCCAATGATACATCGTAAACGTATCTATAATTTTTGATTCTCCATGCTTGTTATATATCATTTGTCCTATGCTTTGTCTACACTTTGAGGTATTTGTATACACTTTCTAGAACTAACCTATTAACAAGATGCCATAGTGCCAATTGCCTGTTTTCTTCTGTTTTTGGTTCCAGAAAATCCAGGAAATGAATATTCTCGGAATTGGATGGGACAAAAGCCGAAGTCAATATTTCACCGAGGGGAACACAGAAACACGAAGCAGAGATGGAGAAGGGCCTCGAGGGGGCCACACCCCTAGTCGCGCGGCCTGGCCTGGCCTGCGCCTAGGGGTGCAGCCGCCTCGGGAACCCCCTTGGTGTCCCCTTTCGCCTATAAGAAGTCTCCGATGCAGAAACCCTAAATAATCTAGGAGAAAGCCACGAAAACCTCCACAGCACCGCCGCCACCGAAGGGGAGATTCAGGGGATAGAAAGTCTCTGTTCCGACACCCTGCCGGGACGGTAAATTGCCCCCGGAGCCATCTCCATCGATCTCCACCACCATCTTCATCCCTGTTGCTGATTCCCATGATGATGAGGGAGTAGTTCTTCCTCGAGGCTAAGGGATCTACCGGTAGATATGTGTTCATATCTCTCTATGCGTGATCTTATTGAGATCATGAGCTTTGTAATCTATAGATCTATTCTGCTACTCAAGTGCTTTAATGAATCTCTGCTTATCCCCGCGTGTGTGAAGTTGACAGTGTGCACACCATGTGTCACTTTGGCTAAGGTTACATAAATACTTGTCATGAGTATAATTTGAGTTGGATGTCTCTATGAGATTGTGATGTTTGTTGGAACCATCTAGCGCTCCAGGTGATAGTGAGGGGTTATCTAGATGCGGAAAGCGAACTTTGAGGTGTGTTGTTATAGCCCTACCATGGATTAGAGTGTCCAACCGAAGAGTAGTTCAGAGTAGTATCATAAAGAGATGATATTTATATGAGAGTGTTCAGTAGTGAAAGTATGATCCCTAGGCCTTGTTTCTAAGCATTGAAACACCATTTGCAACTAGATCTATTACATGTTTGCTTGCTTCCATCTTTATTTCAGATTGGCTTTAGTCTCTTCCTACCCATCAAGCTCTTTTCTGGCACCGTTACCACTTATAATTATCCATACCACTTGTATTTCACTATCTCTTCGCTGAACTAGTGCACCTATACACCTGACAAGAGTATTGGGTGTGTTGGGGACACAAGAGACTTCTTGTATCTTGATTGCAGGGTTGCTTGAGAGGGATACCTTTGACCACTTCCTCCCTGAGTTCGATAAACCTTGGGTAAACCACTTAAGGGAAACTTGCTACTGTTCTACAAACCTCTGCACTTGGAGGCCCAACAATTGTCTACAAGAATAGAAGTGCGTAGACATCACCCAGATCTAAATTTTAAGATGTTCAATACTGTTTTCTCTAACATGCAGAGCCCAGCCCACCCCAAAAATAGTTTCCCATACTTTTCTGAGATTAAATCTACTAAAATGTATGTTTGACACTAAATAAATTCCTCATGGAGCTACACATACCCAAATAGGATTATTCAAATTTCTTTTGAAATGTAATTGATATACCTATCAGTTAGTCTTTACCCTATGCCAAGTGGAGCTATATTTTTGCTGTAGCAAAAATAACAATCTCAATTCAGACTTGACTTGTGAAAATTATCTAGGCCAAAATATAACATGTTTTGAGTTGATTCCAACTCTCATTGATGTGGTACATTAGTACCTATCAAAACCTAGGAGATCACTATTTATTGAGCCTCTGTTGTATTCTAATAAATTAAATACTTCTGTATATGGTATTATCACTAGATTAATCATTTCATAATATTAGCAGCTCCAAAAATAGTGATTCCTATTTCTACTGGAAGGTATTAGTAATGCCTACCCACTGCCCTTGGTCTCATATCATTTTGACCTGTAGAATAAATATGGATTTTCCCAAGGGCATTCTGGTAATTATTTTGAGGTGTTTCGAACTCTAAAAATCATAAACTCAAATGTATACCATATACTCTGAGAACAAATTTATTTTATCTCCATATCTTTTATGGTGATTTATTCACCTAAACTAGGGTTTATTTCACTAGAAAACTCATATCTAAATAAAGAAAATTGATAAAATAGTGAAACCACTTTGGTTAGCCTTGTTTTTGCAATACCTATTTGTTGATATCATTTTTGTACATTGATATAATACATAAGCAATCCTTGGCCTTAAACCCCTTGTTCAAGTGGTACCTGACAAATAAATCACAAAAGCAAATCCACAAAGGCAATTAAAGTATTTCCAAATACTATGATCTCAATCTACCAAAACCTACTAAAGTGAATAATGTGTTGAATATGTAGTTGCTGTATGGTAATGATGCTTGTATGAATTGTGTTGATTGTGGCTTTGTTGCTTGCATGTGTTATCTTTGACGACGATAGTTACGATTATATAGGAGACCAGAAGAAGTGGTTATTATTGAATTATTATGGTATTCTTAGAAGAAGTCAAGGGACATATATTGCCATATTTATGATCTCAGGCAAGCCACCTTCTTGCTCATAAGTCTTGTCCTATTGTTTTACTTATGCATGTTTTACCTACTATTTATGAAAACTGCATTGTTTTATTATATGATGATCTATATCAGGTAGTGGCTTGGTTCCTCCAAATCACTACTCTTTGGTACTAGTAAGTATAACCCCCTTGATTACACCTACTTGACCCTAGTATGGTAGATGGTGTATAACACCATACCCCCTTGGAGACCCTATTTTAGCTGAAGCAAAACTAGAGGATGAGAAGACCCTCAAAAAAAATTTACAAAATGTTTTATGGCTAAACCTTGGTAAGGTTTGTCCAACCAAGAGATGTTTGAGAAACGTAAAAGGTTTTTGTTTTACAAAAGAAAGAGGAGGAAAATGTTTTCAAAAACGCACCCGTTTCTTTGTAGTTTGCTAGAACAATTAACCTGTGCAACCAAATTACTCCTATATGGGAAGGGGCTGGGCTGGAAGTTTGTCTGCTCTAGTATGAGTTGTCTCACAAGGACTACAAGGGATTTCGATCCCTGGAGGGTGGGCCTTCTTTGGGTCCCTGTAATGTACCTCATACCCAGGAGAAGGAACAAAGGGTCTACGGGCCTCCATTCGTTACTATGAGCCTCTCATTGAAAGCGTACAAAGGATCTCCGGTTGGTCCATGGTACCCAACATCCAGGTGTTGAGGGGAACGACTCATAGAGTAGGATCTTGTACTAGAGTGGGCATTCCGAAGGTATTGACCGATTACTCGACCCATGATCTGTAGGTGATCAGGGCAGGGTACTCGGATGGTGTGGGTAAAGTGCACAACCTCTACAAAGTGTAAATCTATTTGAATAGCCATGTATGCGGTCATGGACGGTTGGGAAGGTTGTTGTAGAGCGGTGCTAGTTTTGTTTTCAAAAAGTATTTCAGGAAAGCAAATGCTGTGGAAATGTTCTGACCATGTGATGGTCTGAAAGGAAGGAAAGGAGTATGGTCATGAGATGACCGGAAGGAAGAAACAAATGGGTGACCCAATCCTAGTGTTTTCCCAAACTTTTCAAAAATGTTTCCAAAAATGTTTTGCAAAAGTTTTCAACAAAGATATGTAGATTCTATATCTACAAGAGATACTATTTTAGAAAAGAACCTCTCTTTGAGCCCTCCTACTACCAAAACCATAATGCATATTCTGTTATTACTTATTGCTCTTTTAAGGTGGTTTGTGAGTACATTCAAAGTACTCACTGGCATTATTCCTGGCTATTTACTTGGTCAGATATCGAGTAGAAGGTGAAGTTGACGACTATGCGAGCTAGGACGTTCTCCCAGTCAGTTGCCTATAGGTTAAGGCATGGCTCAGGATCTACGCTTCGATAAGATTCTACTAATGATGACTAATGTAGCCATAATGGCAATTAAGGTGGGACTTGTATCCGCTTAAGTAATGGATGTTTACTTTGATACTTGTCAGTTTTGTGCCATGACGAACTGATCATGGGATCGTGTGATGCACTCGACTTTCAACGTAGAGCTCGTTGGGAACCCCAAGAGGAAGGTATGATGAGCACAGTAGTAAGTTTTCCCTCAGTTATGAAACCAAGGTTTAATCGAACCAGTAGGAGCAAGGAAACACCCCAAAGGTGTTGCTAGCTGAGCTTTGGCAGGGCGCACTACCGGTGCTAGTAGCAACGTGGAGACCTGCACAACACAACCACAGAACTTTGTCCCCAACTTGCGATGAGATTGTCAATCTCACCGTGTTTTGTGGAAAACAAAGTATTAAACGTTCGAATGGAAGGAAGTAATAGTTTGCAGAAAGTAAACACAAAGCAGTAAAAGATTGTAGATTGTATGTAAAAGACAAGGACCGGGATCCATAGTTCACTAGAGGTGGCTCTCCTTAGATAGATAAGGCAATTGACAAACACCGAGAAAGCAATACATGCATATACTAATCATCTTGACTCCTTTGAGACTTGATTGGGCATTACAACATAATACATAGACCGCCATCCAACTGCATCTATGACTAATAATCCACCTTCAGGTTATCATCCGAACCCCCTCCAGTATTAAGTTGCAAGCAACAGATTATTGCTTTACGAACTGCGTGTAAAGTAAACAATACAATTGTTCTATTAATAAAGGATCATTGTTTTCTCCATAGTAGCAACAACACATCTAGTACCTTAGAGATTTCTATCACTTCCCCAGATTACCAGAGGCATGAACCCACTATCGAGCATAAATACTAACTCTTGGAGTTGCTAGCATCTACTTGGCCAAGATAGCTACTAACAACGGAAAGCATGCAAGATCTCAAATAACAAAGACATGATAGAATCAATAATCAATCTGAAATATATCTCAATCTGAAATAGCAAGATCTCACGCATCACACCGGAGGCTTGCATGGTGATGAAGAAGGCCTCCAGGGTGAATTCCCCTCTCCGGCAGGGTGCCGGGAAGAGCTTCAGATCCCTCCCGATCTAGGGAGGGAGATGAAGGTGGCTACAGACTCTTTCGTGGATTTTTGATCGGGTACCTAGGGTTTTCGTCCCGAGGGCAACTTATAGGCAGAAGGAGAGGCCGAGGGGGTGCTGGGGTCGGCCAGACCACCCCCTGGCGCGGGCCAAGCCTGGCCGCGTGGCCAGGTGGTGTGGCCGGCCCCTGGCCCCTCTCTGTCTCGTATTCTGGCACTTGATCCCTTCCGGAAAGTTAGGCACTTTGGCTTTTGTCCCATCCAATTCCAAGAATATTCATTTTCTGACTTTCCTGGAACCAAAAACAACAGAAAACAGGCAGCTGGCACTGTGGCTCTTGTTAATAGGTTAGTCCAAGAAATTATATGAAAAGTACTCCAAAGTTGGAACAAAACACAAGAAAGTGGATAAACTAAGCATGGAATATCAAAAATTATAGATACATTTGCAATGGATCATCGTGGTGTATGCATAACAGGGATTCTCGGAGGATTAATCCGAGAGGCCCACAGACTTGGTATTAGAGCCATCCTGACTATAGGAGAACCTTAGTTAGCATGGTCGTTAGACAGGAAAACTATTTTGGAAACACCGAATTTCGAAAACTACTTTCTCAAAAGCCTTTCGAAAAGTTCTATTTCTTATCCTACCCAAAATTAAATGATTTTGAAAATGGTTTATTCTATCTCTCGTCCAAACCTCAAACCTATGGATTTCAAATAAATAGGACCTAGAACCAAGTGAAGATCATCAGAATGATATGAAGAGAACACTACAAAGATTCCAGTCTATTGCAACAAAATTTATTGCTACAACTCACTTTCGTTGCAATACAATACAATATTACCACAAAATTCCTGGTCATGGTAATAGGGTCTACATATTCCCACAATTTAGTTTTGTCGCAGTAAGTGTATTTTTTGTTGAAATAGAGGCCACATATTACAACAAAATGCATCGTCGTTGTAATTTAGTAGCAATATTGTGACAATTATGTTTATGTTGCATGAACGAGTCATTCTATTGCAATAGAGACAAGGTATTGCAACAACATAAATCCCCATGGTAATATCGAGAAAGATATTGCAACAAATTTTCCTTGTGGCGTTAGTTACAAATATTGTTGCGAAAAATGTCTTTGTATTGCAACAAAATACGACCATATTAATTGCGCATATTTTGTGTCTCAATTTCTTTGTGTTGCAATAGCTATTAAATATTGTGATAAGTTGTATATCCATGGTAATATGCAGAATATATTGCAATATAGCTCCTACTGTTGGAAGAAAAAAGAACAACATATCGCAACGACATTCTCTAACCACCGCTCCTGTTTTTTCTTGTTTGTTATACATTTTCTTACGATCAAAAAATAGCACCAGGTTAGCCTATTACATAAATGATTCAGTAATCAAAAATTAGTTTTGTTTCCATCAGCAAGGTGGAGAATTTTCATGTTGGTGAATCTTCTTTGAGGGCACTCTTCTTTAGAGTACACAAGTACGATGGCCAATCCTTTGATTTTACCCGCTACTACACACAACGACCTCTTTTCGTTGACAATAATGAATTTTGAATGAAGTTAATTATCATCATGTATTGTCGCAAAGTTGTCTAACTCTGAATGTATCTAGGCACTATTTAATAGTAGATACATCTAAATTTAGACAAATCTCAGACATCTATTCTAAGAAGGAGGGAGTTGTACAAATGATCTTGTAATATTATCATTAATTTTTTATTAGCTCGGATTAACACGGTTAGTATTTTCCTTCTTTTTATTAACATGGGCAATATTTTTCAAGCCAAGTATTTTTAAGCTATATATGGAATGGTCATGATTATTGAAGTGCCTTACCAAAATATACAATGTCACGTAGGTCTAACATAATGCTAGTCCCAGTAGTAGGAACCTGAAAAATACCCCGAAGTGTAAAAACTTATAACAGACAAAGCGCAGAGAGGAAAAATTCTGTCGCACGCGGGAGTCAATTTTTTTATTCATCCTTTTTAACTCGGTGCCATCTGCGAAATCTCCCCACCCCACATCCCTGCATCGACGCGCCGCCGCCGCCATGCACAGCTGGATGCTCTGGAACGTCCTGCGCTCGCATCTGTCCTGGCACCGGAGCCGCAGCCTCCCCGCGTGGTGTGGCAGTTGAGGGTTTGTTGTGAGCAGATCCATGGGGTCTCAGGTCAAACATCCTAACAGCCGCGTCTCGCGATCGGATCCGTGAGTAGCTTCCTATCTTTTCCATCCATTATTTCTACCATCTCACGCTCTCCTTCTCATCTGATCCTCGAATCTTTGGTGCAGGTCGCACGTGTCTTTGCGGTGCGGGCGTCCGCCCTAAATCTCATCAGCAACGATGCACTCGTCTGCCAAGGACAGATTCCAGGACAACCACCCCAAGTACGACCTTTTCCTCCAGGCCATGAGCGATTCCAAAAGACCAAGGTTCCTCCGTCCTATATTTGACCACCCCCTATGTGAGGACCGGAACTTAACTTCCAGACCCCTCTATGTGAGGACCGGAACTTAACTTTCAGACCCCCCTGTGTTTATTCATCAATTCCAAGATCAATGTTGACGACACAGCGAAATGTATATCATTGCAGACGTACAACAGTAATTTATTACAAAGTCTGGATAACAATATAGTAAAATGTCTATTGACATTTATTACATTATTATATTCAGAAAGCACAGCGGAAATATAAAACACGTAGTGACTCCATCTCAGCCACAGGCAGTCGATGTAGTCCACGAGGCCTCACTCATCAGCGTCATCATAGTAGTCATAGTCCTCTCCTTCATAGTATTCTGAATTCAACAAAAGTATTGCCATGAGTACATGACGTACTCAACATACCCCTTATGCAAAACCTGATATATCTACATGTGGCTTTATATGGAGGTCATATGGTTCTTTTGCATAAAAGCCAATTTTATTTGCAATTGATAGTAGTTTTAATAAAAGCGGTTTCATACGAAAACATGTTTATCATTAATGTGGTATTTCTCAATAGTGTGATTGTCCACGACAACTCACATAGTTCATAGAATCCAGGATAAGGATAGGGGCAAAGTGGAAAGTAGCAAGACAGGTTCCTGTATGTCAAGAAAGATTCATGTGTCGTCCATGACCGTGGACACGGCTATTCGAATAGTTTAAGCTCTGCAGAGGTTGTACACTTTTCCCATACGACACAATCCCGACTTGACGCCCACCAGCCGTCACTCGTTTAATACACACCAATTCGTGTACCGGCAGAGGGATTGTGACAAGGTCTTTTCGCTAGATCCCCCAAAGATGTGACATGCCCACCGGGTATGGCGCACGGAACTAAGAGTACGTCCCCAAACCGGTCCCCCCATTTGTGCCGAAGGCTCCCCCGCAGGCAGACACCTCATCTGCGGTACGGCGACATCGACACCTAAGGCTGACTAACTTACTTGACCAAGCCAGTGCCCATTATAGCATGTGGTTGTACGATGGTCACAATCTTCAAATCCAAGACTTATTAGTCCCTCATGCGGCACAGACGACGGATTGCCCTCTTCAACTAGTGAAGGGCAGCCAATCGCTCCTTCCTTTGATCCAGCTGTCGCCCGCGCTAGTATTTAGATAGTAAGTTTCACCCAGAGTAGAATAGAGTAGAGGAAGCAACAACGGCTAGCTCAACGAGCTCATCAAGTTTCAAAAGTATATATGTGACCCGAGGATCATCCAATTCCTCCAAAGAGGGGAGATCAAGGATCCTAAATATTATTTAGCATGGCTAAGCAATTCTACTCTACGGGATTAATATATAATCCCTACTCAGGGTTATGTATGGCAACAGGTGTATCAAGGTATGTGGGTAACCAAAATAGCAGTAATATTTGTAAAACAATAATAACATGCACTGGTAAAACATGATATAATTATGAAAGGGGCATGCCTTCGTTGATGAATCCTTCTTCAAAAGCTTATTATGTCCTCATCCAAACTCGTCACTCCCTACTCGTATAACGATAGGAAATGACAACCAAATAAATACCAAGACAATAAATACCAAATGAAATACAAATCAGAACAAATGTATGAGTTGGTGTACAATAGGACATATGACAATTTGGTAAGGATCGAGGATGTAGTAACTCAATATGAATCAATCAAATGGATATATAGCTCAGATTCTAGGATGATATGATAGATTATCTCAACATAATGTTGTGATAAGATATATGGATAGGCTTGCTAGATTTAGACGGCTCGAGGTATATTGGTTGGTCTATCTTTCTAAACTAATAATAACATATTAGAAAAATATATGATTTTGATATAGCCACTATAGGTGACATAAATATTATATGCAATGCACAGCCATACTATATGCTAGCTAGCCATACAATTAAGCATACACGTGAATAATAAAAAACATCCAAGAAGCTACTGTAACCATACACGTGCATTAACGAATCACATGAACTAGACTAGGATTATAAGTACAACAACATGGCACTAAGATCATCTAGCAAATCCACTGTATCTAAATAAAATAGGTATAACTACATATCTATCACAAATTATGTACATGCGATAACAAGCACATCCACACTTCCATGAATATGGACCAAGTAAAACAATCTTGATAGTGGCATGGCATCAAAACAACCACTAACAGGGTGTGTTAACAAAATATTTATATGCTAAATGTCCAACACGATGAGCAATAGGCAACAAAATAAATCCTACAAATTATTCTAGTCTACAAGCATCATGAGTACAAACAATACTAAATAAGGTTTACAAATGACCTGGGGTGTGCTTTACTGATAATAATGGAAATAGCTAATTAACTAATACTAGAGACGGAAATAGCTAATTAACTAATACTAGAGACGATGCACGATAAAGCAAAGAAATTAAACCTAGCAGTTACAGCTATAGCTAATCATGTGTAATCAGGTGTAAAATAGAACAAAGAACATAACCTCAATTTCTACTAAATAAATCTGTACTAAACATGTGTAGTCGATTTGCAAAATCTAGTTCAAGACTAGCATATATTCATAGGCAAACTAGCTAGACGCTCGGTTCCTAGTGATAATCTTCATTCAAACTAGCCACAATGTACCTCCTTAACAACCAGCCGCCAGCTAGAGACCCTCGAGCTGCCATGCACCGATCTACGATCGCAGGCTTGGGATTAATCAAAACCTCTCTCGACAAAGAGCCGACACCGGAGCCTAAGAAAGGCAAGGCTCTGGTAAAACGCTATTCCTCGCCCTCATCTAGCGACGACAGCCACGACCTGTCTTGACGCCGCCGCTCACGGCGACATGACCATGACTACGACGTGTGTGATGACATCACGCAGCGCAAGATCGACAAGTCAAGGACGCGACGTGCCCGATCGACTGACTCAGAAGACGAAGACGTGGAACTCTGTGACGCCAGATGCTTCAGCAGGGCCATCAGGCAAAAGCGAATGCCCAAGGGGTTTAAGCTCACATCAGATAACCCAAAGTTTGACGGTCTGCAGGACCCGAAAATCTGGTTGGAGGACCATATCTCCCCCGTCAGGCTCCACGGCGGGAGTCGAAGAACGGCCATGCAATGCCTGCAACTACAGCTATAGGGCGCCGCCCGGGCATGGCTCAACAACCTCCCACGCGGATCCATTCGTAGTTGGGAAGAGCTAGTCTACAGCTTTGTGCGCAACTTCAAGGGCACCTACAAAAGGCTCGCGTCAATCGAAGAATTAAGGTGCTTCCAGCAAACGTCGGGTGAATCGCTACGCTCGTACATCCAAAGATGGTCCATCATCAAGAACTCCACAGAAAATATCTCGTAGGATCACGCAATCGACGCATTCAACAGCGGCGTTTGCCACATAGTGCTCAGGGAGGAGCTGGGCCGCTCGAAGCCCAAAACCATTGACCACCTGATGGAAATTGCGAATCGGTGGGCAGATGAAGAAGATTCGGTGAAGAATCGCGTTCACTCCGACGATGAGGCAGAACTCGAACGTAGATGCGACCGCCGAAGTAAACGTCAAATGCGCATCTACGATGACCACAACGACGTAAACATAATCATAGCCGGCTATGCCGACAGACGCGATGACAACCGCAACAGCGGCTACCGCAGCGGTGGACATCCCGACTCCGGGAAAACCACACAAGTATGGCAGCGTCGCACTCGCGACGAAACACCAGCAACATCCATTGAGGATAAGCTGTCCGGGCCGTGCACCGTGCACTTCTACATCGACAAGCATGACGGCAAAAAGAAATCCAGCCACCTCCTCAAAGACTTCCGTGAGTTCCTCAAACTCCATGAGGGTCTGGCTCGGATGAATCGCGACATGGTCAACAGGGGCTACGGAGCCGCCCCAGGCGCTGTGGCACATGGAGCTCCTCCACCACCACCCGGACCACCACCAAACACGGCTGCACCCGACCAGCATCACGGAGGCGAACCGTACCCACGAGCCATGGGCACCATGATGATCCAAAAGGGCCGCCCCTCCAACCGGGTGCAAAAGGCCATCACTTGCCGAGTGAATCTGGCGACAAACTCACCACCTTCCACCACTGAGTACCTCAGCGGAAGCGACTCCTGCATCACCTTAGACAAGCGTGACCATCCGTGCCAGGTACCTCGCCCAGGCCATTGTCCCCTCATACTCGAGGCACAAATTGGAGGTTTCGACATGAATCGCGTCTTCATGGACGGCGGAAGCGGCATCAACCTTATGTTCGCGAGTACCTTGCGAGCAATGAGGATCCCTCTGACCTGCCTAGAGGCCTCGGACACAACATTCCACGGCATCATCCTAGGCAAGGGCATATACCCCCTCAGCAAAATCAACCTCGACGTCATCTTTGTGATGGGTTCGTAGCATGGAAAACAAAAAAATTCTACCGCAAGAATGAACAAAACCTAGATCTAATCTAGATAAAAGCCAAGATCTAATCTATTAGACATGTGCAACGAGATAGATCTGTACTAACCCTTGTAGATCCGAAAGCCTTGTGCGAGATCGGATCTCGTGGTTGATATAGACGATCACTTGCCGATCTCAAGATCGAGTAGACGATCCTTCCGGCGCCGTGTTTCGGCAGCGCTTCCGTAGTCGGTCACACGTGCGGAGTCAAAGCAGACCTTCCTCTCCCCGTTCCAGCGAGCAGCGGAGGTAGTAGATCTCTCCACGAAATCCCAGCAGCACGACGGCGTGGTGGTGGTGGTGGAGTAGAGAATTTTGCAGGGCTTCGCCTAAGCCAGAGCAGATGGAAGGAGGAGGAGAGAGGCGGCTAGGGTTTGGAGTGGGAAGGCGCAAAGGGGGGTGGCGCCTCCATCCCTCTATATATAGAGGGAGGGGTGCGGCCTAGGGTTCCCACCCCTAGGCCCACCTCCTAGGGCCGGCGCACAAGGGAGCTTGGGGGGAGAGTCCTCCCCCCCAAGTTTCCCTTTATCCTTTCTTGGTTTTCAAGTAAACTCCAAAAAATATTCTAGAACCTTCCGGAACATTCCGAAACCTTCTAGAATCCCCATATAAACACTCTGAAACATTTCCTAACTTAGAAAACGATCCCCATTATATGAATCTTATTCCCCGGACAATTTCGGATCTCCTCGTGATGTCCCAGATCCAATCCGAGACTCCGAACAACATTCGGTCTCCAACACACATTTCATATCTACTTAAAACAACTTCGAACCTTAAGTGTGTCATCCTACAGTTCGTGAATATGCAGACATGATGGAGACACCACTACTAGGAAAACGCCCTTTAGTGGCGCACCTGAAAAGGCCATCTGTGGCGCACTAGCAGTGCGCCACGGGCCTCACACTACGGCTATCTCCTAGCCGTGGCGCACTACCTGGTGTGCCACGGTTGTGTCGAGATAGGCGTGGCGCACATGCCAGTGCGCCACGGAAAGTAGTCCAGGTGCGCCACGCGTATGAAACGATAACCGTGGCGCACTAGGTGCTGTGCGCCACGGATATAAATTTCAAAATTCAAAAAAAAGCAGTAGATCTGGATCTCGTCGTCAGTGTCGTCGCGCGTCGGTGCAGGTCACCGTCGTCGCCTCGTCGTCATCACCTCGTCGTCTCGTCGTCGCCTCCTCGTCGTCACCTCGTCGTCATCGTCGGAACTGCAAGGAGGAGGAGGAGAATAGGAGGAAGAGGAGGAGAAGAAGAAGAGGAGGAGGAGAAGAAGAGGAGGAAGAGGAGGAAGAGGAGGAGAAGAAGAGGAGGAGGAGAAGGAGAAGAAGAGGAGGAGAAGAAGAAGAGGAGGAAGAGGAGGAGAAGAAGAGGAGGAGAAGGAGAAGAAGAGGAGGAGGAGGCCTCGTCGTTGTCGGAACTACAAGGAGGAGGAGGAAGAGGAGGAGAAGAAGGAGCCCGTCGTCTCGTCATCGGAACTGGAAGGAGGAGGCCGCCGCCATCACCATGTTCACTGCAAGGAGGAGGAAGAGGAGGAGAAGGAGAAAGAGAAGGAGAAGGAGGAGAAGAAGAAGGAAATGAGAAGGGAGGAAAAGGAAAAGGAGAGAAGGGGAGGGAAGGTGGGCGGGGTGGGGATTCGAAATTTGAATCCCGCCCAAGCTTATCCGTGGCGCACTAGGTGGTGGTGCGCTACGGGTAAGCCACCCTCTATTTTTTTTCTGCAGGAAAAAACGGTCTTTTGACCATAAATTTTTACTCTTTTCGAATTTTGAAAATCTAAAAAATCGCTAAACGACCGTAGCATGACTTTTTACCGTGGCATGACTTTTTTTCGATATCGTATGCAAAAGTTACGGCCTTTTTACCGTGGCATGACTTTTTTTTTCCAAATAAAGTCAAAACTCATGTTTGTTAATTTTACTAGAAGCTATACTACATTACCTACCTAAATATGAAAGGATTTAATTTTTTGAAGTGTTTATCATTTTCTTTTATTTTTTGCAAAACCTAAAAAGGCGATCCACGGGGGGGGGGGGGTGGAGTTGGTGCAGGATAGTTAGGCGTAGGGCACTAGGGCAAGGTGCCGCCCTACTAAGTTTATACATCTGTGGCGCACATGCCATAGTGCGCCACAGATGTGTCTGGCCGTTTCACAGCAGAGAGGGGCATGCGCTTAGGCGTAGCGCACCCCCTCCATGTGCGCCATGGTTGACACTAACAACCGTAGCGCACCTACCCTATGTGCGCTACGGATGTTTGGCGTGCGGCCAACAGGGCCCTGGCCCACACACATCTGTGGCGCACTATGGTCATGTGCGCCATGGTTGTTCTAGTTACTAGTAGGGCACTTCCCATAGGTGAGCCACGCCTGTTTTAGCCGTGGGGCACTTCAACCATGTGAGCCACGGATGTGCTGATTACCTATAGCCATTTTCCTAGTAGTGCACCTCTCCGATCAATAACCATCAGCGGGATCTGGAGATCCATAACGGCTCCCACATACTCAACGATGACTTCGTGATCGATAGAACCATTAACATACGAAACCAATTCCCTTTGTCACGCGATACTCTACTTATCCGAGGTTTGATCGTCGGTATCTCCATACCTAGTTCTACCTCGTTACTGATAAGTACTCTTTACTCGTTCCATGTTATGTCATCCCTTGTGACCTAGTCACATGCTTGCAAGCTAACTAGATGACATTCCACCGAGAGGGCCCAGAGCATATCTATTCGTCATATGGATGGACAAATCCCAATCTTGGTCCATGCGCTTCAACACATACTTTCAGAATACCCAATGACACCTTTATAACCACCCAGTTACGAAGCGGTGTTTGATGTCATCAAAGTACCCATCCGGTGATGGTGATTAACATAACCTCATGGTCGAAGGATTAGGTTACTATGCATTTGAAAGCTTGTAGAAATACGAACTTAATGACTTGATCTTATGCTACGCTTACTATGGGTGTGTGTCCATCACATCATTCTCCTAATGATATAACCTTGTTATTAATGACATCCAATGTCCATGATCAGGAAATCATGATCATCAATTAATCAACAAGCTAGTTCAACAAGAGGCTTACTAGGGACTCTTTTATGTTTACAAAACACACATGTGTTAGTGTTTCCTTATAATACAATTATAGCATGGGATGCAAACATTCATCATAAACACAAAGATATAATAATAACCACTTTTATTATTGCCTCTTGGGCATATCTCCAACAGTCTCCCACTTGCACTAGAGTCAATAATCTAGATTACATGGTAATATACCTAACACCCATGGCGTTCTGGTGTTGGTCATGCTTTGCTCTAGGGAGAGGTTTAGTCACGGATCTGCCACATTCAGATCAGTGTCTACTTTGCAAATCTTTATGTCACCATCTCGGACATACTCGCGAATAGCATGGAAACGTAGCTTGATGTGCTTCAGCTTGCTATGTGATCTTGGCTCCTATGCATTAGCTATGGCACCTGTGTTGTCACAGTAGATGGCCATCGGGTCCAATGCACTAGGAACCACGCCAAGTTCAGTAATGAACTCCTTCATCCATATGGCTTCTTGTGCAGCCTCCGAAGCAGCTATGTATTCCGATTCAGTTGAAGATTTCGCCACAACGCTTTGCTTGGCACTCCTCCAGCTCACTCCAGCACCATTCAAAATAAATACGTATCCAGACTGTGACTTCGAGTCATCTGGATCGGTGTTCCAACTAGCATCAGTGTAACTATTTACAACAAGCTGTTCATCACCTCCATAAGAAAGAACCATATCCTTAGTCCTATTTAGGTACTTTAGGATATTCTTGACCGTTGTCCAGTGCTCCATTCCAGGATCACTTTGATATCTGCTAGTCAAACTAACAGCATGTGCTATATCCGGTCTTGTACATAGCATGGCATACATGATAGAACCTATGGCCGAGGCATAGGGAATATTATTCATCTTCTCTCTATCTTCTGCTGTAGCTGGACTTTGAGTCTTACTCAAGGTCTTACCTGACAACATGGGCACGAACCCTTTCTTGCTCTCTTCCATTCTAAACTTCTTTAGAACTTTGTCCAAGTATGTACTTTGTGAAAGCGCTATTAGGCGTCTTGATCTATCTCTATAAATCTTGATGCCTAGAATATATGCCGCTTCGCCAAGATCCTTCATTGAAAAACTATTATTCAAATAGGCTTTGACACTATTAAGAAGTTCTATATCATTCCCAATCAACAATATGTCATCTACATATAGTACTAGGAATGCTACAGAGCTCCCACTCACTTTCTTGTAAATACAAGCTTCTCCATAAGTTTGTATAAATCCAATTTTTTTGATTACTTTATCAAAATGTTGATTCCAACTCCGGGATGCTTGCTTAAGTCCATAAATGGAGCGCTGAAGTTTGCATACCTTGTCAGCATCTTTAGGATCGACAAAACCCTTGGGTTGTACCATATACAACTCTTCCTCAATGTCACCATTAAGGAGCGCCGTTTTGACATCCATCTGCCAAATATCATAATCGAAATATGCAGCAATTGCTAACAAAATCCTCACAGACTTTAGCTTCGCTACTGGTGAGAATGTCTCATCGTAGTCAACTCCTTTAATTTTTCGGAACCCTTTCACGACAAGTCGAGCTTTATAGAAGGTAACATTACCATCAGCATCTATTTTTCTTTTGAAAATCCATTTGTTCTCGACAGCCTTACGGCCATTCGGTAAGTCCACCAAAGTCCATACTTGGTTTTCGTACATGGATCCCATTTCGGATTTCATGGCTTCTAGCCATTTGTCGGAATCTGGGCTCACCATAGCTTCTTCATACGTCGTAGGGTCATCAGTGTTGTCCACCAACATGACGTTCAAGGCAGGGTCATACCAATCAGGAGTGGTACGAACCCTCGTTGACCTGCGAGGTTCAGCAGCAGCTTCGTTCGAAGTTTCATGATCACCATCATTAGCTTCCTCTCCAATTGGTGCAGGCGGCACAAAAACATCTTCCGGTGCTACGCTACTCTCAACTCCGAGAGAAGGTTCAATAACCTCATCGAGTTCTACTTTCCTTCTAGTCACTTCCTTCGAGAGAAACTCCTTCTCAAGAAAGGATCCGTTCTTGGCAATGAAAACTTTGCCTTCGGATCTATGATAGAAGGTATACCCAATTGTTTCTTTAGGGTATCCTATGAAGACGCATTTCTCCGCTTTGGGTTCAAGCTTATCAGGTTGTAACTTCTTTACATATGCTTCGCAACCCCAAACTTTAAGGAACGACAACTTAGGTTTCTTTCCAAACCATAATTCGTACGGTGTCGTTTCAATGGATTTATATGGTGCCCTATTTAAAGTGAATGCGGCTGTCTCTAATGCATAGCCCCAAAACGATAGCGATAAATCTGTAAGAGACATCATAGACCGAACCATATCTAAGAGAGTTTGATTACGACGTTCGGACACACCATTACGCTGTGGTGTTCCCGGCGGTGTCAATTGTGAAAGTATTACACATTTCTTTAAATGCATGCCAAACTCATAACTTAGATAATCACCTCCGCGGTCAGAACATAGAAACTTAATCTTCTTGTTACGATGATTTTCCACTTCACTTTGAAATTCCTTAAACTTCTTGAAAATTTTGGACTTATGTTTCATAAAGTAGACATACCCATATCTACTTAATTCATCCGTGAAAGTGAGAACATAACGATATCCACCACGTGATGCTACACTCATTGGACCGCACACATCGGTATGTATTATTTCCAATAAGTCTGTAGCTCGCTCCATTATTCCAGAGAATGGAGTCTTAGTCATTTTTCCCATTAGACATGCTTCGCATCTTTCAAGTGATTCAAAATCAAGTGATTCAAGAAGTCCATCAGAATGGAGTTTCTTCATACGCTTCACTCCAATGTGACCAAGACGACAGTGCCACATGTATGTAGAATTATCATTCAATTTTGTTCGTTTAGCATCTATGTTGTGAACATGTGTATCACTACTATCGAGATTCAGTAAGAATAAACCATTCATCTTAGGTGCATTACCATAAAAGATATTACTCATATAAATCGAACAACCTTTATTCTCGGACTTAAAAGAGTAACCATCTCGCAATAAACAAGATCCAGATATAATGTTCATGCTTAACGCAGGCACCAAATAACAATTATTCAAATTTAAAACTAATCCCGAAGGTAGATGTAGAGGGAGCGTGCCGACGGCGATCACATCAACCTTGGAGCCATTTCCAACGCGCATCGTCACCTCGTCTCTCGCCAGTCTTCGTTTATTCCGTAGCTCCTGTTTCGAGTTACAAATATGAGCAACCGAACCAGTATCAAATACCTAGTAACTACTACGATTACTAGTAAGATACACATCAATAACATGTATATCGAATATACCTTTCTTCTTGATGTTGCCGTTCTTCAGATCTTCCAGGTACTTGGGGCAGCTACGCTTCTAGTGACCAGCACCCTTGTAGTATAAGCATTCAGTTTCAGGCTTAGGACCAGCCTTGGGCTTCTTAGCAGGTGTGGCAGCTTTCTTGCCGTCCTTCTTGAAGTTGCCCTTGTTCTTAGGCTTGCCCTATTTCTTGAAATTGGTGGTATTATTGACCTTCAACACTTGGTGCTCCTTCTTGATCTCCACTTCAGCAGTTTTCAGCATGGACGATAGTTCAGGCAACGTCTTGTTCATGCAGTTCATATTGTAGTTCATCACAAAGTTCTTATAACTCGGTGGCAGTGATTGTAGGACACGGTGAATCCCTAACTCATTAGGAATCGTTATCCCCAACTCTTGGAGCTTGTTTGCGTGCCCAGACATGGTGAGCACGTGCTCGCTAACGGAGCTACCCTCTTCCATCTTACAGTTAAAGAACTTTTCGGAGGCCTCATAGCTCTCCACGGCCGCGTGAGTCTCAAAAATAAGCTTGAGCTCCTTAATGATCTCGAAAAGTTCGGGGTGCTCAAAGCGCTTCTGAAGCTCCGTTTCTAAACCATACAGGATGGCACACTGAACTGTGGAGTAATGATTTTTCTGTGTGGCGTAAACATTCTTTACGTCATCGGTGGCATCTTCTGCAGGTGGGTCACCTAGCGGTGCTTCGAGCACATAGGTCAACTGACCAGCCCTGAGGACAATCTTCAGTCCACGGAGCCAGTCCGTGAAGTTGCTTCCATTGTTCTTAAGCTTTTCTTTCTCTAGGAACGCATTGAAATTGATGGAGAGGTTCGCCATAATCTACAACAAATTTGCAAGTAGTTTAGACTAAGTTTATGATAAATTGAGTTCAATTTTCGTTCTTAAATTAACTAGGTGAACTCCCACTCAAAACAACATTCCTCACATTGTCTTAGTGATTACACGAACCAAGTCCACTACACCAAGTCCGATCTTCACGAGAGAAGACGTAGTTTCATCGACGAACAATCTTCATGTTCATCATATCATTTATATGATTCATGCTCTACCTTTTGGTATTCCGTGTTCCGAGACCATGTCTGTACATGCTAGGCTCATCAAGATTAACCTTAGTTTCCGCATGTGCAAATCTGGCTTGCACCCGTTGTATGCACACGTAGAATCTATCACATCCGATCATCACGAGATGCTTCGAAACGACGAGTCTTAGTAACGGTGCCAACTAAGGACGAACACTTTATTACTTGATATTCAGTGAGAGGGGTCATCTTATAATGCTACCGTCGCGATCTAAGCAATACAAGATGCATAAAGGATTAACATCACAGGCAATTCATAATTAGTGTGATATGATATGGCCCTTTCTTCTTATGCCTTTGATCTCCATCTCCAAAGCACGGACATGATCTCCATCATCACCAGCATTGCATCAAGGTCAGTGGCGCCGCTTCATGGTTGTCCATCATCACTAGCAACTATTACAACTACTTGGAATAAAGCTATTACAAGATGAATAGACACGCAGGTCTTAACAGAATTAAAGACAACCATTAGGCTCCTGCCGGTTGCCATATTACAACAAGGATCATTGCATACATCAAATATAATCACAATCACATGATGGCCATATCACATCACAAAACCCCTGCAAAAACAAGTTAGACGCCTCTAATTTTCTTTCCATGTTTTACGTGGTTTGGGGCTTTCGAATAAGAACGGATCTTACCTACGAAACTGATCCACAACGTTGATACAAGTGCTATCAAGTGCAAAGTGTAGATTTGATCTATACTATGGTGGGAAAGACAGACACCCGCAAAGCCACTTGTGTAAAGCAAGTTACACGTCAAGCGTGGAGCAAGTCTCATGTGCGATGACATGTAAGGTTAGCCCGAGCCGCTTCATCCCACCATATCGCAAGATGCAAAGTACACAAAGCAAAAGACGGCACGAGCACCAACGCCCACAAAACCATTGTGTTCTACTCGTGCAACAGATCTACGCATAGACATGACTCTGATACCACTGATGGGTTTGTAGCATGGAAAACAAAAAATTTCTACCGCAAGAACGAACAAAACCCAGATCTAATCTAGATAAAAGCCAAGATCTAATCTATTAGACATGTGCAACGAGATAGATCTGTACTAACCCTTGTAGATCCGAAAGCCTTGTGCGAGATCGGATCTCGTGGTTGATGTAGACGATCACTTGCCGATCTCAAGATTGAGTAGACGATCCTTCCGGCGCCGCGTTCCGGCAGCGCTTCCGCAGTCGGTCACACGTGCGGAGTCGAAGCAGACCTTCCTCTCCCCGTTCCAGCGAGCAGCGGAGGTAGTAGATCTCTCCATGGAATCCTAGCAGCACGACGGCGTGGTGGTGGTGGTGGAGTAGAGAATTCTGCAGGGCTTCGCCTAAGCCAGAGCAGATGGAAGGAGGAGGAGAAAGGCGGCTAGGGTTTGGAGTGGGAGGGGGCAAAGGGGGGTGGCGCCTCCACCCCTCTATATATAGAGGGAGGGGTGCGGCCTAGGGTTCCCACCCCTAGGCCCACCTCCTAGGGCCGGCGCACAAGGGAGCTTGGGGGGAGAGTCCTTCCCCCCCAAGTTTCCCTTACTTACCCTCCAAGTTTCCCTTTATCCTTTCTTGGTTTTTAAGTAAACTCCAAAAAATATTCTAGAACCTTCCGGAACATTCTGAAACCTTCTAGAATCCCCATATAAACACTCTGGAACATTTTCTAACTTAGAAAACGATCCCCATTATATGAATCTTATTCCCCGGACAATTTCGGATCTCCTCGTGATGTCCCGGATCCAATCCGAGACTCCGAACAACATTCGGTCTCCAACGCACATTCCATATCTACTTAAAACAACTTCGAACCTTAAGTGTGTCACCCTACGGTTCGTGAATATGCAGACATGATGGAGACACCTCTCCGATCAATAACCATCAGCGGGATCTGGAGATCCATAACGGCTCCCACATACTCAACGATGACTTCGTGATCGATAGAACCATTAACATACGAAACCAATTCCCTTTGTCACGCGATACTCTACTTATCCGAGGTTTGATCGTCGGTATCTCCATACCTAGTTCTACCTCGTTACTGATAAGTACTCTTTACTCGTTCCATGTTATGTCATCCCTTGTGACCTAGTCACATGCTTGCAAGCTAACTAGATGACATTCCACCGAGAGGGCCCAGAGCATATCTATCCGTCATATGGATGGACAAATCCCAATCTTGGTCCATGCGCTTCAACACATACTTTCAGAATACCCAATGACACCTTTATAACCACCCAGTTACGAAGCGGTGTTTGATGTCATCAAAGTACCCATCCGGTGATGGTGATTAACATAACCTCATGGTCGAAGGATTAGGTTACTATGCATTTGAAAGCTTGTAGCAATACAAACTTAATGACTTGATCTTATGCTACGCTTACTATGGGTGTGTGTCCATCACATCATTCTCCTAATGATATAACCTTGTTATTAATGACATCCAATGTCCATGATCAGGAAATCATGATCATCAATTAATCAACAAGCTAGTTCAACAAGAGGCTTACTAGGGACTCTTTTATGTTTACAAAACACACATGTATTAGTGTTTCCTTATAATACAATTATAGCATGGGATGCAAAAATTCATCATAAACACAAAGATATAATAATAACCACTTTTATTATTGCCTCTTGGGCATATCTCCAACACTTTGGCACGCCAAAAAACATTCGACACGAGCGCATTGACTTTGAAGTCGTCGACTGGCCCTCATAGTACCACTGCATCCTTGGACATGTTGTGTTCGCTAGGTTCATGGCAGTGCTACACTACGCCTATCTGCAGATGAAAATGTCAGGCCCTAATGGCGTCATCACAATCAATGGGAGCTTCGAGAGGTCCGACAGTTGCGACAGGGAGTTAACAGAATTTCCCAGTCCTTCGGCATGCAGGAAGAACTCGCGAGACTGAAGGAGTCGACAGACAACAGTCTACCTCCCCTGAGCCAGCCAAGTTCACCTGACCTATCCTTCGACTCATCGGTGCACACGAAGAAAGTTCAGGTCCACCCATCGGATCCCGCCAAGACGGCCCTCATCGCCAACAACTTGAGTCCCGCATAGGAACTCGCACTCGTCAAATTCCTCCGTGAGCACTGGGAAATCTTTGCTTGGTGTCCAGCAGACATGCTAGGAGTTCCCAGGGAATTCGCCGAGCATGCACTCAATGTTAACCCAGACGCAAGGCCAGTCAAACAAACAATTCGGCGACTGTCGGAACCAAGAGAAAAAGCAGTCGGAATGGAGATCAACAGACTCCTCGACGCCAAATTCATACGCGAAATCAAGGAAAGCACTTGGCTCGCCAACACGGTGCTAGTACCAAAAAGGACACGGATATCCTGCGGATGTGCATGGACTTCACCTCTCTGAATAAGCACTAACCAAAGGACCACTTTCCGCTGCCACGAATCGACCAAATCATCGACTCCACCGTGGGATGTGAGCGCCTCTGCTTCCTCGATGCCTACTCAGGCTACAATCAGATTCGAATGAAGGAGGAGGATCAAGAGAAAATGGCGTTTACAACGCCTTTTGGTGTGTTCTGCTACAATATAATGCCCTTCGGGCTAAAAAAACGCAGGAGCCACCTACCAATGGTGCATGCAGGCTTGCCTCAAGAACCAACTTGGTCGCAACATCCAAGTCTATGTTGATGACATAGTAATCAAGACCAAATAGGAATCCTCACTAATCGACAATTTACGCGAAACCTTCGCCAACCTCGACCGCTATCGGATCAAGCTCAATCCGGACAAGTGCGCCTTCGGCGTACCATCTGGGAAACTACTCGGGTATCTTATCTCCGCAAGAGGGAGCAAGGCAAACCCGAAGAAAATAAAAGCCATACTGGCCATGGAGAAGCCGAAGAACATAAGAGGTGTCAAGCAGCTGGCCGGATGAATTGCGGCGCTCAGTCGATTCATCAGTCGAATGGGCGAAAAGGCACTGCCCTTTTACCAACTTCTCCGCAAAGCCGACAAGTTCAAGTGGACCAACGAGGCACAGGAAGCATTCGAAGACCTCAAGCGCCTACTGTCCACCTCGCTAGTACTGGTGACCCCACGCGAAAGGGAACCACTGCTGCTATACTTCTCCACCACCAGCCAGGTGGTTAGCACGGTGCTCGTGGTAGAACGGGCCGAGGAAAACAAAGTCCACGGAGTACAACGCCTAGTCTACTACCTCAGCGAGGTACTCACACCAACAAAGCAGCGGTACCCGCACTACCAGAAGTTGGCATACGGCGTCTTCATGACAGCCCGGCGACTATGCCACTACTTCCAAGAACACCCAATCGTGGTAGTCAACGACGCCCCGCTCGGGCATATCCTCAACAATCCCGACACCACCGGACGAGTCGCGCTTTGGGGGATCGAACTGTCTCCATGAGACATTACATATGAAAAACGCGACGCAATCAAGTCGCAAGTTCTCCCTGCACTGGATGGAGAACCATCTCCCTGAAAAACCAGATATGTCCTACCTCTGGACAATGCACTTCGACGGATCGAAGCGAAAGGATGGGGCCGGCGCAGGTGTCATACTGACATCGCCCCAGGGAGACAAGCTGAAATATATCCTGCGAATGCAGTTCACCTCCTCCAACAATGAAGCTGAATACGAGGCCCTACTGCACGGGATGAGAATGGCAAAAGCCTGCGGCGCCAAGAGGCTCATAATATATGGCGACTCCAAGATGGTCGTCAACTAGACAATGCACGAGTGCGACGCACTGAATGACAACATGATCACCTACCACGACCTCTATGACACACTCGAAGGGGACTTCGATGGTTGCGAGCTGCAGCACATAGGCCGCGAAAGCAACGAAGAGGCGGACACACTCGCCAACATTGGATCCACCTACGCCCCCATACCACCTAGGGTATTTCTCGAGCGCATATGCGAACGCTCCATCAAGCCAAAGGTCGCAGAGAAGAAAACAAGCGCAGCAACAGACTCAGGGGCTACGCCGCCCAATGAGCCAATGGCACTCGACGACCTGGAGCTTGACACAGGACTCGAAGGACCAATGACTGTCATGATGATCGAGCCATCTTGGACTCAACTGTACATCACGTATCTTCTCAGAAAAAGGCTACCAGACGACCCAACTGACGCACGGCACATTGCGCGGCGATCCAAGGCATTCCCTATTATCAACGGCGAACTATACAAGCGCAGCATCACAGGAGTACTCCAATGATGCATCTCCAACGCCGATGGAAGGGTTGTCCTCCTCGACATCCATGAAGGGACTTGCGGGCACCACGCTGGCAGTCGAGCCCTCGTCGCCAAAGCTCTACGAGCTGGATTCTACTAGCCTACGGCTATGCGTGACACCAAGGACATCGTTCAAAAATGCAACGCTTGCCAGCGATTCGCGGACAAGCCACACGCACTTGGCGTGGAACTCCGGCCAATCCTGTTGGCCTGGCCCTTCGCGCAACGGGACTCGACATGGTCGGCAAGCTCCCAAAGTCATCACGAGTAGGCTACGTCTACCTCCTGGTCGCAGTCGACAAATTCACCAAGTGGATAGAGTCCATCGTCTATCGCTTCGGAGTGCCACACAACATCATCACGGACAATGAGACGAACTTCACATCCAAGGAGTTCCAATAATTCTGTGAGAATTTGGGAATCAACGTAAGCTACGCCTCTGTAGGACATCCACAGACCAACGGTCAGGTCGAAAAAGCCAACGAGCTCGTCTGCGGCGGTATCAAGAAGCGACTTCTCAGGCCACTCGAACAAGCCGCAGGCTACTGGCCAGACGAGCTGCAATCGGTACTCTAGAGCCTGCGCACAACTCCAAACAACGCCACGGGGTACACCCCATTCTTCATGGTGCACGAGGCTGAAGCGGTGTTACCCGTAGTAGTACGATACAAAGCACCACGAGTGGTCGCTTACAGTGAGCAGGAATCAACTCTTGCACTCGAAGACTCCATCGACCTCCTTGACGAGGCACGAGAAATCGCCGCAGAAAGTTCAACGATCTACCAGCAGAACCTACGCAACTATCACAACAGAAGGCTACGCCCCAGGTCCTTCGACGAAGGAGACCTGGTCCTGCGACTGAAACAACAAGGGAATCTCAAGCTCGAGTCCCCCTGGGAGGGACCATACGTGATTACAGAAGTAATCCTAGGTGGCTCCTATTGCCTTAAAGATTTCGAGACAGGAGTCGCGTACTCCAACCCCCGGAACATCGCACAGCTGCGGCGCTTCTACCCCTAGTAGTATTTTATTTTTTTACATTGCAAACAAGGCTACTCAGCCAAGGCTACTTAGCCACACATTGTACCCCGTACTATCCTGCGAATAAATAAAGCTAAGTGCCCCAATACTCTGTGTTCCTTTTATTTTTGCAAATTATCCACTCGGGGGCTGCGCCACCCTATACACATATGTTCTACGAACTAACGCGATATCCTGAGTAGCTGACGTGCCAATTGAAACCCTTGACAAACACCAACCCAGTTGCAACACACCTGACAGGTTGACAAGGTGCTGAGATAAACACAAGTCAGGCTAATGAAAAGGAATCGCATAGTGCAACGCACTCGCAAAACATACAAGCTCTTATATACATCAATGCCAATCAATTGTACACAGCATGTATATATATATATGAACTTTACAACACTGGTGCACCTATGTGCAGGATAAAAACTAAACTACTGTTGCAACAAAGGAACATTGGTCTGCTCCTTGAAGAAGTCGATGATTTCCTCCGCTGGGCGATCCACCGCCTGGTAGTGAGGAACCATGTTCCAAGTCGAACCTACTGGCGGCGCTGGCGGTCCGGCCGCAATTGCTGCAACATCCACATCAGGCATGTGCAGTCATACCAGCAACAGAGCAGCCTTGGCACCAGCCACTAACTGTTGCCGTATACACTCACGAACTGCACTCAAGTCTTGAAATTTGGCAAGAAGGGCCAGCAGGCTCAATGGAACGACGTCCAGCGGGAACATCGTCTGATAAATATTCCTCAAGCACGATTGTGACTTCTTCAAGAAGTGAAGCACTCACGACGCACGATCCTACAGGGTCGCAAGTGCAATTGCACGATCATGATCCACCCAGAAGTATCCACTCGCCTGAATCTGCTCTTGGGTTAGATCATTCATGCGAACGACAATCCTGTCCTTCTCATCCTGCGGATGGTGTGCACTGACAACTATACCAAGCCAAGGCAAAAGTATGAAGACAACGAACTATTGCGGGTGACTACAAGAAAAAGATAAGGAAGAGGAAAGCTAACACTTGAATTGGTCGCCCAGCTGCGTCACCTCCCCTAGCAGATATTGCTCTCGGGCGACGGCTTTCTCTGCCCTCGATTTCCATACATCTGTGTTACCGCGGAGCATAGGCAGTTCGCGCTCCAACTGCTTCACGTGGTCACGGAGTCGCGAGAGCAGAGACAGTTCATCTACCCTTGAGCGCGACTGTGCCAAAGTATCATCAGCATATGGCATATTCTGAGGTTCACTCGAAGGACCACTCGATGTGCCCTATCACAAGTCAAGCAAGAGACAATAAGAAGACTAAGGCGATGCATAGACAAAAGACTTGAGTGCATTCAAGCATAATAAAGTATCAGCAGATACACTCGCCAAAGGCATGTTCCAGACAAAAGAAATAGGTTATTTAACTATTACAGACACGACTACTGAGGAGAAACTGGCTTCTTCGACTTGGACTTTGGTTTTGGGGCCCTCATCGAGTCTGTGGCAGTATCAGACGCCACAGACTTTCCGCTGGCCCCTGACGTCGCAGCCTTCACCGCCGTCTTGGCTCACTGCAGTTCCTCGGAGTACTTCGCAACTGTATTGATCAGCTGCGGCCCGTACTTGCCAGAAGAAGTTGCGAAAGGAGCAAAGACTACCTGTTGGCCATCCACGTTGACAGGCATTGCCTTGGAGACCGCAGCAGGATCAACCTCGACTCCATGGGCTTGAACCATCGCGAGTGATATTGAAGCGCCAGCCGCACGGAGTGAGTTCTTGAAGCCTGCAAGAATGCCTCCAGCAAGGGACTCCACCAGATTGTCTACATTATCGATTAGCTCAGCCTTGGGCGCTAGCTCCTCACGGAGGTGACTGAGCACACCCCTGGCCTTGGCAAGCGTCCCCTGAACGGCAGCGCTGCGATCTTTGACTGCCGAGATGGCGCCCGCCAAGGCATCATCACGACAAAGTTCTTGGGCGTCAAAGCTCAAACCACTAGCATCTACACAAGAATCAAGCATTGGTGCAAAAGTCAGCACAACAACAAATTCGAAAGAAGAAGACACGACGAAAATCCAGACAAGGGAATACCTAAGAGAGCCTTGGCATTAAGCATTGTGTGTAAAGTAAACAATACGATTGTTCTATGAACAAAGGATTGATGTTTTCTCCCTAGTAGCAACATCACATCTAGTACCTTAGAGATTTTGGTCACTTGCCCATATTACTAGAGGCATGAACCCACTATCGAGCATAAATACTCCCTCTTGGAGTTGCTAGCATCTACTCGGCCAAGATAGCTACTAACAATGGAGAGCATGCAAGATCACAAATAACAACGACACGATAGAATCAATAATCAATCTGAAATAGCATCTCAATATCCATCGAATCCCCACAAACACAACATGTAAGATTACAAATAGATGATCTTGATCATGAACGGGGCTCACAAGATCTAGACATGGTAGCACAAAGGAGAAGAACCAACCATCTAGCTACTACATGGACCCGTAGTCCAGGGATGAACTACTCACGCATCACACCGGAGGCAGGCATGGTGATGAAGAAGGCCTCCATGGTGATCTCTCCCGCCCGGCAGGATGCCGAGAAGAGCTTCAGATCCCTCCTGATCTAGGGATGGAGATGATGGTAGCTACATACTCTTTCGTGGAATTTTGATCGGGTACTTAGGGTTTCTGTATTGGAGGCTTCTTATAGGCGAAAGGGGAGACTGAGGGGGTTCCCTAGGCGGCCACACCACCCCCTAGCGTGGGCCAGGCCTGACTGCGCGACCAGGTGGTGTGGCTGGCCCCTGGCCCCTCTCCGTCTCGTCTTCTGGCTCCGTGTCCCCCTCGGTGAAATATTGACTTTGGCTTTTGTCCCGTCCAATTTCGAGAATATTCATTTTCTGACTTTCCTGGAATCAAAAACAGCAGAAAACAGGCAGCTAACACTGTGGCATCTTGTTAATAGGTTAGTCCAAGAAAGTGTGTAGAAATACTCCATAATGTGGACAAAACATAAGAAAGTAGATATAAAACAAGCATGGAACATCAAAAATTATAGATACATTTACAACGTATCATCCACCATCGAGCAGAAGCAACATCAATATTTCAAGTGAAGACAACTTCTTTGAGGTTGGATGCCGAGAAACCTGACTGAAGACTAGCAAGAAGAGTTGTTAACCGCTAACTTTCCCTGAGATAACTCCTTAAACCTTCGTTAGGTAACCACCCTCGACGATTTTTTTGCAATAGGGCATCGCTCGAAGACCTCAACTAAATACACATGGTAATAAAATCTTTCTCTAGCTTTCTGCTAGCACTCCAAGAAAGAAGATCTACACGCTTTCCGAAGTACCTTAGTGAAGCTCTAAGGTGGAAAGACTACGTCTTTCCACTCAATCCTAGAAGGCGGTCTATCGGAAGATACTTCAGAAAGATTTCCATACCCGATGTCTTTTGTCCAAGCATCAAGTCACGAGTCATCAGATGAGATACCGACTGAAGATTTTACGAAGCCTCTCTGCTACTTCAGCTGAAGACCCAAGTAAAGGACTGTAGAATCACTAACTTCATCAACTCTAACCTTCCTGGACGATCCACTAATCCCACTGCTTAGATAGGCTAAGTACGAAAAGTAGTATATGAGCCTCATAGGACCCAGTTCACGGAAGTCATCGGAAGGTTTCAACTCCTTGTAGAAGATTGCGATATCCACCTAACATCATCTGACGACTCCTAGAAGGAAGGACTGCATTATCTCCGAGCCATCTTAGTCTAGTCTTAAGGGGGAAAGACTTCGTCTTTCTCACAACATAAAAAAATCCCCCACCAGAAAACAACCTTAGGAGTTTCAACCCTAAGTCGTTAAATAGGATACGATAGGCCCCTAAGGAAAACCCCGTGGACCCTTACCGAAAAAGACATCAAGCTGCAGACTCTATCCTTTGCAAAGTTCCACCTAGAAATAGTTCACCTAGCGAAAACCCTCGAGATATCGAGCCCAAAAAGAAAATAAGATCATCCATCACAATCAAGACTAGAACATACTCAACTCTCCATGCATCCAAGAAGATTCAAGTTCAGCTCCACCGACATAGTAACCATGTTCGAAGATGAAGTCCATAAGTTAATACGCTCGAGATGCATAACCCTAGCTCTGACGCAAAATCCCTAACCCTACTCTCCCAAATCTCGGGACGAGATTCTTTTAAGGGGGAAAGGTCTGTAACATCCCAATTTCAGTAACCCTAATTAGATGTCTAGAATGCAAATTAGGAGGAACAAAAACTTTTTCTTGATTAGTGATGTAGTGTTTGCTTGTTGTTTATCCGTGCTTATGAATCTGAATGTATACCATATGATATACCCCTTACCTCACCATCAGTTAACAAAAGCTATTTGACAAAACAGTCTTGGCTTATTTTTTTCATTTGCTCAAATGTTCTGGCATTTCAAACCCGAGCCAAGATGTCGTTTCAACCCTAACTATTTTAGTAGCCTCTATTGACAAAATTATGGAGATCTATGAGATATAATCTCCCTATGTTATCAAGGCAGGACCTTCAACTACTCTTACCTCTAGGTCTCTCTAGAACCTTTTGAAAAGCTTTTAAATTCTATTCTTGATAGAAGTACCAAGAAACCTTACCTTATTTAAAAACCAAACCTTTCAAACTACACATCCTTATTTCAAGATAGGCTTGATGATAACCCTAGTAATAGTTGAGTGTCTTGCTAAGATGAATTGACTTGATCTGTTGTTTGATGAATTGCCTTGATCTGCTATCTGACTTGTTTTCTTAGGAAGTAGTATGAGCTACCCTAGGAGCTCATCCTCTAGGATCAAGATAAATTAAGATTACTAACCATAAGCAAGTTACTCAAGCCTAATCTAATCTCCAGTCAATAGTCACCCTCTAATCCCCTTAACCAGATCAATCTAGAATTAATCTTTTCACATAGTTGCCAAGTTAAGGAAGACCAATCTTAAGCAAGGATCCCTCCCACTAAATCTACACTTCAAAATCATCCATTTGATGATGATTTGGAACCTTGCAACCTATCCAAAAACATCAAAACTTGTATTCTAGTCAAAATCCTTAAATCTTACAAAAATGACTAAGTCCAGGAAAAATGTTATGTTATCACACCTTTGAGTTTCCATCATTTCCAACCCTTGTGCATTTTTGGAAATGCACTTGAACTATATTGTAAACCATCGTAAGTACTACCAAGACCCACTCTTGCCCTTGGATAGATCATCCTCCAACCCACTTGTTGATGGTTTTGCAGGCAAGACAATAATCCTTTATGCAAATCTTATCAACATGCATATTTTGGCAGAAGCTCACATCTTCATACTATCTTATTTTGACCAACTCTTGGCATGATTGTAATCTACTCATACAGGTCTATCCATACCTAATTCACTTGTTTGATATGGAGCTTTGTGCTTCTAGAACCCATAGGGTTTTGGAGGCTAAATGCTAATCTAATTTGGCAACCTTATTTTATTCAAACTTGGGCATCAATTCTCGGAGAGCTCCATCATGATCAACCTCAAACCTCTACACCATGGCGATCTTTATCGCTTGTTCTATCCATCCATATATCCCCTGACCCAAGGAGGGCTCTGATCTCCAAGACCCAACAAGGTTTTGTAGGTATACAATTAACTTTACCCTAGATCCTTCATTCCTTGTATCCTTCCAAAGTCAAGTTGGTTTTTCAAAAACCAAAGTTCCAAATTATAGATACACCTTGTGAACATCCTCTACCTTGGAGATACAAATTTAACAAGTGCTTCCCATAATTATTTTGGCCCAAAAACAAAAAATATTTTTTATTTAACAAAAACCTCAAAACTCCTACTATAAAAGAAAGTTTGTATCTGTCCAAAACACTTTGCCAGCTTTAGGCACATTTGAGGTCTATATATCATACCCTATCTTCTGACTTCAAGAATAATTATTTTTGAAGAGTTTTATTAATTCTTTTTGCCTATTCTCTTAAATGGCAGAAATGGAGAAATAAATGTTTTAAATAATTTCCTTCATCAATAAATTCAGGGAAAATTCTCCAATGTGTGAACTCATATTTGGGACCATCTCAAACTAAAAACTTGCCTTATCCAATTAAAAAATTTCAAATGAATTCAATAAAACAGATTTAGCCCTATTTGAAATATGGATATAAAAGGAATCAAAATCATCTAATAAATCTCACATAATTCTTAGAGGTGTATACTAACCATACCTATCCACCAGCATACTTGAATCATATTAACCTGATCAAAAACCAAGGTGGTTACCCCTACTCGTCATTATGGCCAAAAGTGGAGAATGATTAAAACATGAACTAAACCCCTTTCAAAATCCATCCAAACTTGCAAAGCACTTCAGCACTGCACCCACCCATCTGTGCTAGTTGAGCTACAATGTACCTTTTCACTGTAGCAAACCCTAGCCTGTTCCCTAGTGCTTGGAAGCAATGTTAAAGAGAGAGAGACAAGCAAATATTGCCAAAATGTACTCATTTAATGTGCTATAGCCATCCCTCTCCCTCTCTGCCCTGGCACGACCCAGAGCCCTGCTACCCCTCTCTCCACTACCCACACCTCACACAATAGGAGAGCCATGGACTAGCCCTAGCCATGAGTGCACTTGGTGCACCATGCACCACTCCTCCTCGGTTTAAAGGTCCTAAAGCCACCCCGACCTCTCTATATGTTTCACTTCTCCCCTCTTCACTCTACCCAGTCTCCCCCGAGCTCCATATCTTGCTCCATCACTCTCACTCGCCATGGATAAAGGAGGAGCTCCCTTCTTGGCCTCCCTCGGAAGGTAGAGTTTTCCATCGAACTAGACCCCTAGCTCTCCTTCGTTCTGTTATGCCTCCCCTGCACCTAACCTACCTCCCCCTGCTCTCCCTTTCATCGCAGGATCACAGGAGACACCACACATGTGCATGGCCGAGCGGAGCATCTCTGACCAGCCAGAGGTTCCTGGGACCCAGTCCCGCTGCATGCAACGTCCCTGCGCCTTCCCAAGACCCAACATACTCTCCAGAACCTTACCGTCGTTGTGCCTGCCTCCCCGGGACAACTCCGATGAATTCCCGATGCATCTCCGTTGGTGCCCCTGTGCAAGATGCCTCGGGTCACCGAATCGGGCCATGCCACCCATCATTGGCCTCGCCGTGATGCGCCGCGTCGCCTCACCGCCTCTCCATCGTCCGGGATTGGCCTAGGTGAGCTCCCTACCACCCCCATACCTCCCCTAGGGTTTCATCCAGCCTCCCTGGACACAGAGATTGAATACAGGCCCGCATCGTCTAATCCTCCTTACTCCAATGGCAGGGATCTATCGATACCCGTCCGGCCGCCCGCTCCCACTGACCCTGGGGCCCCACCTATCGGGTTCGAAGCCACCGCTTCCCGCGCGCGGCGTAGCCCGGGTGGGCCGAATCCCCCTCCGTGGCCCAATTCCACTCTGGATCTGGCCCGGCTAACCTGTTTCCTTTTAGTTTTACTACCAAAATTTAGATCTGCACAAATACTTGTTGGTTTAAATCAAGAACAAATTAGAAAATTCATGAGATTGCCCAAATCTAAATTTTAAGATGTTCATTACTGTTTTCTATAACATGCAGAGCCCACCCCATCCCAAAAATGGTTTCCTGTACTTTTGTGAGATTAAATCTACTAAAAAATTTGTTTGACACTAAATAAATTCCTCAGGAAGCTACACATACCCATATAAGATTATTCAAATTTCCTCTAAAAGGTAATTGATATACATATTAGTTAGTCTTTACCCCATGCCAAGTGGAGCTATATTTTTGATGTAGCAAAAATAACAAACTCAATTCAGACTTGACTTGAGAAAATTCTCTAGGGCAAACTATAACATGTTTTGATTTTATTCCAACTCTTAGTGATGTGGTACATCTGTATCTATCAAAAACTAGGAGATCACTATTTATTGAGCCTCTGTAAATTCTAATAAATTAAATACTTTTGTATAGTCATTGTGAAAGTACTCGAATCTAGTTTCACGCCATCGTCTTAGGTTTGACATGGAAGTAGGTGAGCTAGACGAGTGGCAGATGCCGGGATGAAGATCTTGTCAGAGGGTTGGTCGCGTCGATCAACGAGTACCTATCCGATGTGACAAAGTGATGTAGAACTTGGTGAGGTAGTATACCACCAGAACGGTGACATATTGGACACATCGGATAAAAGAAACGTTAAGCCAAATTCTTATAGACATTGTGTCGAACATGCTGCGGGCAAGATGTCCAGGAGGCCAGGTGACAGATTTACTGCCACACACGGAAGCCGCAGAGGGCAACTGCAGATCCAAGACAACTAGGGACGTGCACACACAAAAACTGGAGCACGCATAGACATGGGGCACGAGACGGTCAGAATTTACCGCGATACTTCACCTGGAATGGACAAGGAAAAAAATGTGCTCGACAAACATGTACTGGTGAGGAGCAGCGCTGGGAAGGCGGTCGAGCGCGCACGCGTAGACTTGGATTGGGTGGTGCGTTTCTTGGCCCACTTCATCCTTCCATTCTAACTATATAAAAGGGCGACCGATTTGCCTCCTCTTAGCGATCGGTAGCGATATGTTACTGTAGATTTCCGCTCTCCTCCAATAGGACTAGGACACGTCGTGCCTCTCCCCGCTTCTCGGCCTCAACTCCGTGCAGCATCGCCTTCTTTCATTAAGCGTGTCACGTATTGTTAACCAATCAGTCCTTCTCCCAATTATATCCATGTGCCGCTTTCTGTTAGAAGGCTCTGGACCTCTGCATCGGTATCTTCCACCCGCCCTCCGCCTTCCTCACGACTTCACCTAGCCGCCCCTCTTCCTCTGCCCCTAACTTGTTCGATCAGATGCCTTTGCGACTTCACCTAGCCGGCCACCGCCGTTCCTCTGGCCAGCCTCCGCCGGCTCTTCCTCTGCCCCAGCTTGCTCAATTAGATGCCATTGCACTGGCAACTCGCTCATAGGAGGTGGCCACGGGATAGGTGCCATCGATAGCGATAGTGCGCGATAGGGGGTAGGACTGTGAGGGGTGGAGGCACTAGTGAAGGAGATATGCCCTAGAAGCAAATAATAAATAGGTTTTTATTATCATATCTCAATTAGTTTGTAATAGTTTTATACTGTGCTATAACTGTATTAATACGAAACGTTAATACACGTGTGGTATGTAAAGAAACCAAGTCTCTAGTTACCTCTAGCGAACTAGTTCATTGGTCATGAGGATGATCTAGGGTTTCGAGATCATGGACATTTATGCCAATTGACAATAAGGTCACGTCATTAGTTGAATGATGTGATAGACCAACAACCCAACCAGTTATATCTTAATGAGATCTAGTTACAAAGTTCATCATTAATGATAAACTAAGGAAACCTCGCAATCTGTCCTTAGACTGTGAGATAATGCAAATCACCGTTCTGGAGTGAGCTTAGATGGTTATCAAGTATCATTCCGTGACTTGATGATCGAAAATGTGCCACTTAGTTTTCTCAAAGGGGCGTGTAGAGGAGTACATATCAAGACCAGGATTTTCCCAGCCATGTAACGGATAGATACATTCGTGGCCATCTCGGTGATGTTGCCTTAACGAAGCTTGCAAGCATGTGACTGGGTCACGGAATGCAACAACACAGAAACGAGAAAACAAGTTCATCGGTAACGAGATCGAACGAAGGTATGGAGATACCCTAGATCAAATCTCGGATGAACTAGGTATCAAGTGGCAAAGAGAATGGGAAACGATATTATCATCGTGGAATGCTTGAGTCTATTGGATTTAAACTAGCAATATATAGATATCAAAGTCTCGTAGCTGGAATTCTCAATTTGATGATGATTAAAGAATTTTGGAATGTTCAAGATTATCGAGAGGACCTGCATTTGAGTAGGAGCTAATTAGCTTGCCCAAATCTTAATATGAAAGAGACATATTTTGAGTGAGAGCTAAGTAGCTTGGCCAAATCTTAATATGTAGTAGATATATTTTGAGTGGGAGCTAAGTGAAATCCCTGGATCTCAAATATGGATGCCATATTTGAGTGGGAGCATGAAATTATTCTAGGATATGTGGATGACATCTGTGAATGATGTGATTGGTGTTAATAACATTTAAGTAGATAAATGAGTAAAATGCACCGGAGGTCCTAAAAGTTTGGAGGAAACCGTATGCAGGTCCTAAATGTTTCAACTCGTGTACCGGAGGTCCTAAAAGATTCATGTGCACTGTAGCCGAAGCTGTAGCTGAGAATCAGGACCTGCAGTGCATAACTAACTGAGAATTAGGACCTACAGTGCACAACTAACTAAGAATTAGGACATCCGGTACACAAGTTGAAACTTTTGGGACCTGCACATGGTTTCCTCCAAACTTTTAGGATGTCCGGTGCATTTTACTCTAGATAAATTGGGATGAAGTTGAAGTTATTAAACAATGAGATCTATCGAGATAGATTGGTGAGTTTAATAAACATTGAATGTCGAATGCTTCTTGAACTTGATTCTGAAGATGTTCAGAATGTCCTAGACAAGATTCTAAAGAAGCTCAGAATGAAACAAGGTAAGGAAGAAGTTCTTACTATATGAAGCATTGAGTTAGTATTACAACTATGGTTAAAATAAAGAAACAGATCTGTTGCATCTCCTATGCCTCTGCCATAGGTTCTTTCGTACAACCATATTGTATAGTCGATGTAATGTGACCCGAAGTTCTAGTTGGAAGGACAAGCTCTTAACTGTAAGAACATATATTTAAGTGATTCTTGAGTTAATCACTGAACTAGAATTAAGTTTGTCCTTGAATGGCAAAAAGCAAAGTAAGTGGCATAGTTGTATTTCATGCACTAGGATCTACATAGATATAGAAGTATAAAGGCTCCATCTGATGTGATGTATATTGTTATGACGGGGCTAGTTCGTCTTTAACGTTGAATTATGTGTCCCATGGCACAATGCCCATGAAAAAGCCCTCGAGGTTGATCTAAAGTCACTGTAGGCTCCTGGAAACCGGCCTCGTTCTGCTGCCATAACTGCCATATACACACAAAGGATTGCAAAATGTGTTTCGAAGTTTAGATGACAACAGTGAAAACGACCGTCATTATAAACACTAGAAACAAAGTCTCACTTTTTCGCCAAACAAATACTTCAACCCATTATGAGATAATGGTATGAATATCAAAGTTAGGAAGACATTAACGATTTACAAAGACATAATGATCTGGTAAAATAGAACATGGACAGGACATTTTCCATAAGCATGCATGATCAATAAATGCATATGTGATATGGTTTATGATGAGTAAAATGCAAGCTAGATTATTTGTACTCTAGTGCAAGTGGGAGACTGAAGGAGATATACCCTAGACGCAAATAATAAATAGGTTTTTATTATTATATCTCAATTAGTTCATAATAGTTTTATATTGTGCTATAACTGTATTAATACGAAACGTTAATACACATGTGGTATGTAAACAAACCAAGTCTCTAGTTACCTCTAGCGAACTAGTTCATTGGTCATGAGGATGATCTAGGGTTTCGAGATCATGGGCATTTATGCCAATTGACAATGAGGTCATGTCATTAGTTGAATGATGTGATAGACAAACAACCCAACCAGTTGTATCTTAATGAAATCTAGTTACAATGTTCATCATTAATGATAAACTAAGAAAACCTCGCAACCTGTCCTTAGACTATGAGATAATGCAAATCACTGTTTTGGAGGGAACTTAGATGGTTATCAAGTATCATTCCGTGATTGGATGATCGAAAAGGTGCCACTCAGGTTTCCCAAAGGGGCGTGTAGAGGAGTACATATCAAGACCAGGATTTGTCCATCCATGTAACGGATAAATACATTTGTGGCCATCTCGGTGACGTTGCATTAACGAAGCTTGCAAGCATGTGACTGGGTCATGGAATGCAATGACACAGAAACGAGAAAACAAGTTCATCGGTAACAAGATCGAACGAAGGTATGGAGATACCGTAGATCAAATCTCGGGTGAACTAGGTATCAAGTGGCAAAGGGAATGGGAAACGATTGTTTACGGTTCAAACGACATTATCATCGTGGAATGCACAGGGGTTTTATGGGCATTCCGGTCCCACTATTGATCATTGATGGAGATCATGTATGTGCCATTCCCGAGCCGTGGGGAAATACACTTAAGGGTACGATGAGCTAGAGATCCTATATAAGTTGGAATCACCATATGAAAGAGAAAAGGAAATCGAAAAAGTTCCGTGAGAGAACCAGAATCGTTTCGGGAAAGATCCAAGTCGTTCGGAGGAAATCGAAAGGGAACCAAAAGGTGTTGCGGGTCAAATCAGATTTTGTAATATGTATTTATATATTAATTAATGTAATTAATATTCAATATAATATTGAAATCTAATTTGAACGGGTATTTCACTAATGGGCCAAACTTCCTAGAGAAAAAGGGCCCATGAGGGAAAACCGAAGTAGGAAAGGGCCAAGGACCAAGGCCTAGCGCCTCAAGGGGGCCCACCCGGCCAGCCTAGGGTTATGCGCGGGGTGGGGACCACCCCTGGCCAGCTGGCCCATGAGGCCCATGGCGCCTCCCCCTCTCTCCCTTGTTTAGTCCCATATGGGAAACCCAAAGGGGAGGGCACACCCCCTCCCCCTATATAAAGGGGTGCTCATGGGTAGGATTAAACACACCAATATTTGAAGAAGTTTTTTGGTTGACTTTCTCCTTTTCTCTCTCGGCTCCATGCGTTGGCACGGTCGCAAGTAAGAACTGTCCATGCAAGAGACACCGGACCTGCAGCACGTCGTTGTGCTGCAGGGATTCCAAGCCGGATATCTACTTTCGCACTCCCGGCAGGGATCAAGGAGCCGGAAGTCGTCATCGTACACCGTATGTACGAAACCACGAGGGTCCTCACTTGAGGCACCTTGGATGTCATGAGCTGGAGCTGCTGCACGATGAAGAAGGAGCAAGGGGTGATCTGCGAGGAGCTTCGTGACCTTGAGGTCGGCTACGGGTTCGACTACTTCAACCACGTTCCCCTCGAAACGTTAATCGCGTACGGTCTATAAGGGTATGTATTCTATATGCTCCGATCGTTACTGCATTACTACATAGATAGATCTTGGCGTATTAGAGTTTTATCGTAGGAAATTTTTGTTTTCTGCTACGGAACCCTTCAACTAGAGGGGTCGGGTCGACTGGTTGAGCTTGCTGACAGTGGTTGGTTCCGGCGAAAGGAGAATGGGGGCGGCGCGGTGAGTAGGGCGAAGTTGCCTTAGCCTGCAGATTCTGATTTCTGAACATGCCGGTGGTGGCAGCGGCGACGAGTCACGGGACGTTTGCCGCTTCTGGCTCGGACGCAGCGCTGCGCGCGTGTGCCTCATCTAGCACGGTGGGTTGACCTGCGCATCTGGCTGTCACTTCTCTCCTCTGCGTCGCGTGCCTGCTAGCTGCTGGCCCACGTGAAGCCCAACAGCCTATTTTGAGAGCCCTGCCGTAAGTCAGATGGTTGTCTGAGCTTCTCCCTCTATTTCTTACTACTATTCATCTCTTCTCTTTAATTTGATGCATTAGTTGATAAATATGTAGCATTTCCGTTTTATGTTGTTGGCTTCTGCAGGTTCTGAAGAAATTCCTTGGCAAGAATCGGGACTCCTTTTCATTGATCAGCAGCTACCTTCCGAACATTCATCCATCTAGCTCTGTTGTACAAATATTGGATTACTTATCTTGCCTTACATCTCTGCCGTCTAATCTTATCTAAACCATAGCTCCTCAATGCTAAGCTTCGGTTCTTTGTTATACTCCCTCCGACCCAAATTAGTTGACTTAGAATTGTCCAGATTTGAATGTATCTAGACTTGTTTCAGTGCTAGATACCTCTGAATTTAGACAAAACCAAGTCAACTAATTTGGGTCAGAGGAAGTACATTAAAATTCACCCTGTTCCTTTTTAAATCATATCCCATCTGAGCTAAGTTTCAGTTTACTGCACCACTCCTTACTAATAGATTCTTTAATTGTTGACATAAGATGTTCAGTCAAACCTCATTGATTCTGTACTGTCCAACACTCGAATCTGATTGATCCTGAACTGTCCAACTCTTGGATTCCGAATCTTGCTTTATTATCTATTGATGTGCAGTCTATTTTTCTTATACCATGACCCATCACTGCTAAATTTCCGTGTAATCATTTGGAATTTATTTAAATTACCCACCTTGCCTTATTACCAAGTAGTATCCACTTTTTTTCCAAACCATAGCTCAGCAATGTTAGCTTCCAGTTTCCTGTACCACTTTTCTCTAGCAGAATCTATAATCACTTGCATGAACTGTACACTTAAACCAAATTGATATTCTAGGAAACATGATCGAGGGTTGCCTGCCAGACAATCGAATAGATAAATTCAGTGATAAGCTAAAGAAGAATTTGGTAAATTTCCCTCTCTATGCACATAGTGCAGAGCCATTTGACGTCCTGGCATCACGCTGATTGATATTCTAGGAAACATGATCGAGCGTTACCTGCCAGACAATCGAATAGATAAATTCAGTGATAAGGTAAAGAAAAATTTGGTAGATTTCCCTCTCTACGCACATAGTGCAGAGCCATTTGACGTCATGGCATCACGCATAGGAAACAATGCCATCTTATCTGGTCTCAAACGAAGGTACTTTATACATTGTATACTACATTATTTGTCGTCCATACACACTTCCTTTTCTTATTTAATTACTTCCAATTTCAGATGTATCAGAACCTTGCCTAACTGTTAGTGCTTATGAACCCGTGTGTGCCAAGCTGTGAGGGTGACCACGTTCAGAGAAAGATTACACGGTATGATCGCCGGAATTTGTCACATAAAAAACCACCAGCAATGTTCACTTCCTCTTCCCACTATGAGGAGGACGACATGAAGCCCATCATATTTGATTTCAGCCATCAGCAAAGACTCCAAGGCTTCTCTTTTCCATGTTCTTTATTTTTCCGGTCTGGATACTACCTGAGAGATTTGGTTGCGATATCTGTCCAGTATCTTTTTGTTCTTGGTGTTTTTTTCTCTTATGCAATGTATATCCAGTCCTCCTTAATTTACCTTTTACCCCATGTCATCTTCTTCCACCAGCTAGGCAAGTCCACCCTATGAAGAAATAAATGCTGCTGCAATTTCTTGGGCTAGCTTAGCTCCCGAATTTCTTTGAGATTGATTGAAAGGTTGTGCTTTGACGATGGCTTTGGTTGGTCATACAAACTTAAGATTTCTACAATGCACTGCGACGTACTCATAGTCCAGCTGAGCAACTGATGTTTATTTTGTATCTATATATGCAGGGGATGTTGGTATTTGAGGTTGAGTAGTCCGTCTAGATGGAACAGTGAGTTTTCATTGTTGTAGCCATTTGAGTTTGAGTATGCAGTCCTGCCGACGGGCAAACAGCCAAGCACTTTCTGTCGCTGGGCCAGCCGTACCTGATTGGTTCTTCTCTATCAGAGCCATTCCTTCTAGAGGTAAGATTATCATCTTTAGATCAGAGAAAGGTAAAAATCCAAACACATCAGATTTCCAATGCACGAGGATACAGAATAAGTGAGTGCACATCCCTAAGTTGAGCACCAAAATAAATTAAGTTTGTCCCACCGGCATGTAAGTTGTGTTCTATAGTCCTAGTTAGTATTTTTGGGAGCAACATGCATAAGGTGACTACCTTTTAGTTAATTTGTTGATTTGTTTAAGATGCCTAAGTTGGCTACAGAAATGAATTAAGTTGGTTTTACCAACATGCTTAATTAGATTTTACATAGTCTAGTTGATTTCCTTTTCCTTTTTATGGAGCAACATGCACAAGTCGGACTACTCGGGTTAATTAAGTTGTATTTGTGTATATCCCTAAGTTGAGTACCAAAATGAATTAAGTTTGGTCCCACCGACATGTAAGTTGTGTTCTATAAACTAGTTAGCTTTTTTTGGAGCAACATGCTTAATTGGGTTAATTTGTTGAATTGTTAAGATGCCTAAGTTTAGCTACAGAAATGAATTAAGTTGGTTTTACCAACATGCTTAATTGGGGTTATATAGTCTAGCTGATTTTCTTTTCCTTTTATTGAGCAACATGCACAAGACGGATACTCGGGTTATTTAAGTTGTATTGTCAATATGCCTAAGTTGAGTACTAAAAGGAATTAAGTTGGTTCCGCTGGCATGTAAATTGTGCTAAACTATTTTTCCAGGTTCTCTTTTTTTTAACAACTTTTTGATTTGTCTCAATGCAATGACTGTATCATAAATAAGTTCTTTTTCCAACCCTGCGCAGTTTTTTGTTAATAAGCTGTCTAACCCTGAATATTTTTTTTTCAACAGACAAGTTCAAGTCATAAAATGATGAAAGAGAATGCCAAGCACGCCCGCCTGCGCTTACCAGCTCCACAAACTGGATAGCAGGTAAACGTCCTCTTTTTCTTCTAGGATACCTCTTCTGCCTTTTTCTGTGTTTTACAACTATGTGTGTTTTTGAAAACGACTTTTTTGAGTAGGACACAACTGTCGCGGATACAACTTTTGTGCAACATGCGCCGCCAGCAGCAAGGCCTGCCCGCATACGACGAACCACAGTGCATTCTTTTCTTCTATTTTATGTTCTTTTTCACGCAAAGCTATCACCGGAAGCATAACCTAAATAATTAAGCATGTGACCTCTTTTTTGTTGTCACAGATACGAAGGAACCGCACTTCTCCTGCCAGGTTGTTCAAACTGAACCAACTTTTAGTGCAAGATCAGAAAGATTTGATAGAAGAATGGGGATGGGGAGGCATACTTAAGGTGCAGGCAAAGAGATGCATGTAGACCTTAGTATGTGGGTCTTATCATGTTTTGACTCCATACGGAGCGAGATTGTTGTACCAGGAAGGGGGAGCATCCCGATCAATGCAGACAGCTACACCAAAGTGTTTGGGATCAAGAACGAGGGAAGCCCTGTTAGTTATGAAATGGAAACAGAGGTTATTGAGTTCATGAATAAAGAGTATAATATAGAGAGTGGCTCAGCACCCGAGTGGGCCGATTGGTGTACGATGATAAAAGAAATGGAAGGGGCTGTAGACATGAAGTTTCTCCGCGCATATTTTGCTGGCGTAATCAGCTGCTTTGTGAGTCCTACAACAGCATCCAGCATCAGTCCCAGGTGTTACCAATCATTAGTCGACCTCAACCAGTTCCGGCGGACAAACTTCGCCCAATTTGCCGTTGATCAAATAATCAAAGAAGTCAAGAAAATGGAAGTAAAGAAGAAATCTGTCTGTTGCTGCCTCCACCATCTCGTGGTAATTTGCTCGGAGACACCCCTTTTTTCCCCTAAATCTAAAACACACATATTTTTTGGCAGCTCGTAGTATCATGTGTAACCCTTTTTTGACCTTTTTTTCAATCCAGATTCTTTATCTTGATTCCCTGGAGGTCGACGAGGTTGTGGAGTCCGAAGAAGTATGTCCAATACGGGCTGCAGCATGGAACGACAAACTCATACAGGCTGTCATGCGGAAGGATGCAAAAGGGGATAGGGAGTTTGGGAAGTCGAAAGTAAGCATCTCTGCCTATCAAAACCAAATCTCCATGTGTTGATTTACTCATCCCCCCAGAATGGGGTGTCTAACACGCCTTTTGTTTTTTTGGACCGCACAACAACATACAGCTAAAAGAATCTGTCGGGGCTAATATAAGAGACAGTCTTTTTGTGGGTATGACAAGGACCGAGGAATTCGTGTCTACGAAGCTGCCACAGAGCTTTTTAAACGAGGTATAATTGTATGCAGTCAGTTAAGTTGTTTTTATTTTCATTTTTAGCGGATTTTTTTCTCTATCCATTAAGTTGGCTGTTAGTGTTTTTTTAAGTTTGGCTGATGGAGTAAATCAAGTTTGTTTTAAAAAAAGGTTTTCTAAGTGGGCTTTGTTGGATGTTTATTTTTTAAGTTGATACCTCTATATACCCTTTTTTTAGTTGGCCGGGCGAAGTTTTAAATTTTTGTAAGTTGGCCCTTTTTTAAAATTAACCAAGTGGGCTGGTCGAGCGTATTAAGTTGTCTCCCCGCATTCAACCATGTTGGCTGCTGAAGGGTTACTAAGTTGCATACCCACTATTTTTTTTGCTAATTTTGTCTACCCATTAGTGCTCAATGCATACTCATATGTTAAGTTGTCTTGCTCTACATCAGATTGACATGAACTTATTTTTAAAGAGTGACAACAAATAAGGCAAACACCAAATGCAAATTTGTGGGGGTATCTATGCAACTAAAATACCACTAGTAGCAAGTTTCTTTTTTATCCCAAGTTATATCCAATTATCAACTGTGTTGTAGTGGGAACAAGCTCAAATGGGCCATCACCACTTCTGCGGTGCAGATCTCCTTGTTTTTCCTGCTATTTTTTTTACTCCTGCTAATGCTAAGTTGCATACCCACGATTTGCTAAGTTGTATACCCACTAGAGTTAAGTTGCATCCATTGTTTGACATAGCTGTAGATGGAACATACATAGTTGCATTTATCTCTATTTAATCTGTTTCGGGGCAGCGTTTCATTTGTCCATCGTCCAACTAGGGGTTAAGTTGCATCCATTGTTCAACTAGTACTAAGTTTGATAGCGCCATTTTTTTATGGGTGAAGTTGCACACCATTGCTATAAACCTTCCTATCCTGACGTCCAAGTTGCCCACCATTGGTACTAAGTCAGATATCAACATGGTAGTGAAGTTGCTATAAACCTGCCTATGCTGATCCCCAAGTTACCCAACGCTGGTACTAAGACAGCTAGCACTAGTACCCAATGCTGGTACATAGTGGTAGTGAAGTTTTTGTGCAACCACTATCATGAAGTTGATTACCACTAGTACTAAGTCGTCTAGTATCATGCCTACGTTTGTCTACTAATACTACTAAGTTGTTTTTCTCTACCTTTTTTGATTATGTAGAGAAAAACAGTGGCAATTTAACCTAGAAACTAACCTGATAACTAATCTGGTTCCAACTAATAACTAAGTTTGGACCAACTTAGTCATCAGATGAACCAAATTAAGTTGGCTGCAGCCTGCAACTTAGTTTATATTCAGAATCAACTTTGCTAGTTTATGATTTCCCTCTTTTTTTCTCTCCCCTAATTTTTGGCTGCGTAGTTTTAATTTTTTAAGTTGGTCACTCAAATCATCCAAGTTGGCTGGCCAAAGGGTATTAAGTTGGCTACTGAAGAAGACTAAGTTGGTTGCTGGAGTTTTAATAATTTTCCCCTCTCCCTCTTTTGATTATACAGAGAAAAAAGAAATTTGCTATATGCGTGGGCGGGCTATACACAGACATATCCAATAGGATCGGAACATTTGTCGAGGCTATTGGGAATATATACAGTGAAGAAAGGTCTAGCTATGTTGAGGGGAGAAGAAAGAAGCAAAGGACTCATGGAGATGTTGACAATGAAAACTACGAAGAAGATGGCAGCGACCATGATGATGATTCTGACGGTGATGACGATAGTGATGACGAGGATGAGGAAGATGGCGACAACAAAGAAGATGAAGAAGATGGAGCCACCAGAGATGCAAACAACGGAAATGGAAGAGATGGAGAAGATGAACAAGAGGAAGATCCGGGGTGCAACTTGAATAATATGCCAAGAAGATCAGCTAGGCTGACACCAAAGGAAAACCATGACGGACCAGCTAGCAACCTCAGGAAGAGGGGCACTGACATAGAAAACCATGACGGTGTATGTGGCAGCAAGCCTGATGATCTCTCAGTGCAGGGCTTGTTCAAAGAACAAGAAGGAAAGCGAGGAAGAATGGACAGTAAGGTCACATGCAGGACAAGGTCACCAGACAGAAGACCAAAACTCAACATGGAATCCTTTTTCAGAGTTGAGAGAAATGTGAAAGAACATTTCATGTTTTCCTATGTTTTGCGTGTTAGATAACAATACTATGGAGACTTTTCATGTGTGCTAAGTGTGCAGGAAGTTTTGAGGGGGGCCGGATAATCCGCCCCTCCAAGGGCCGGATAATCCGTCCTACCTCATCTCTCAAGGAAGCCAAGGCGCGTCGCTCAGTGTCCAGTCGGATTTTCTCCTGGAAAATCCTAACTCGGGCGGTTTTTCCTCCCCAGGCCGAATAATCCGGGTTTCGCAAGGGCCGGATAATCCGGCCCCCAGTTTTCGAGCAAAAGGAGCCAAGGCGCGTCGCTCAGTATCCGGTCGGATTTTCTACCGGAAAATCCGAACTGGGGCGGTTTTTCTCCCCAGGCCGGATAATCCGGCCTTCGCATAGGGCCGGATAATCCGGCCCCCAGAAGTTTATCAAGGGCAAGCTCGGCGCGACGCTCAGAGAGGGGGCGGATTTTCTGCCGGATATTCCGAGTCTGGGGCGGAGTTTCCCCAGACCAGATAATCCGGCCCTCACTTGGGACGGATAATCCGGCCCCCAAAGTGTGCAACGGCTGGTTTTTGGAAGGGGGTATAAGTACCCCTTCTTCCCCATCGTCCAGCTCTCTTGATTCATTCAAATTTGACCAGACCCTGTGCAAGAGCTCTAAATCTCGATCTCCCACTTCAACCACCCTAAGGACTTGATCTTTGGTGAAATTGAAGGAGGAGAAGTTCATCATCAACATCAAGAATCAAGCGCTTCAACTCCTCTCCATTCACTTGGAGAAATCCCTGATCTAGTATTCTCGTTAATACCTAGATCGTGTTATTGTATTTGACAACTTTGTTCTTGTGGGAGCTTGTTGTCATTTCGGGAGCCTCCAAGTTGTTGTGGAGTTGTTGCCCCGCTAGTTGTGTAAAGGCGCCGGTGCCCGCCTCGAAGGGTACCTATAGTGGAAGGTGGATCAGGCCTGTTGTGGAGAGATCCATCGGAGAACAGGGTGATGCCTTTTGTGGCGTGGTGGTCTTAGTACCGCCCACCCCTCCAACGTAGACGTACTTCCCTTAACAAGGAAGGAACTGCCGTCAAACAAATCATGTGTCTCCGCGTGCTTCTTTTCGGTTCACTCGTTCCTCTTCCACTCGCTCCTTACTCGCTAGTAGATAGGCTTGCATATAGGGAAATTCCACACATTAGTTTATCTAGAGAATTTATCTTTGTGCTAAGCCTAAACTTGAAAAATAATTAAAAATTGGTGTAACACCTATTCACCCCCCCTCTAGGTGCCCATACGATCCATTTCAATTGGTATCAGAGCCCCAGCTCTTAATTCGGGCTTAACCGCCTAAGAGTAGTATGGGTACCAGGGATGATGGAAATGAGGCTGTGGATAAGGTCACAATGGATGATCTCAAGTCGTTGGAAACAACCTTGTTGAAATCCTTTGAGGCTAAGATGGAGGAGATGAATCAAATGATTGCTCGCCTTACATCATCCATAGCCCCATCTCCATCCTCCTCTGAGGCTCCCTCGCCATCATCTAAGGAAAAGGGTAACACCGGATCTAAGGATGATGATGTGGAAGGTGAAAAACTAAATGGTTCCACCTCCAAAAAGGGAAGTGGTAAGGAGGAATATAGTGAGGTTCGCCACGTATATTCCCCCGACCCACCTATCCCTCATCCTCATATAAACAATAGGGGTGATCCACCCAAGCTCACTGCATCTTCTTTTAACCAATGGCAATTTCTAATGAAATCTCATGTTTGCGGCTCCTCTATTGAATTGTGGAGGATCATTGAAGAAGGTCTTCATGTTGGAGATCAAACCAATCTAACAAGAAGGGAAGTTGTGGATAGCTAGTTGAATGCCACTGCTCTCCACATGATACAGCTGGGTGTGGGTCCCAAGGACATGCCACACATTGAACATCTCAACACGGCCAAAGAGGCATGGGATGCTCTTACGGACCTTTTTGTTGGAAAAGAAAGCATGAGAAGAAACCGGTATGATGCCCTTAGTAACGAAGCTAAGGGATTCTACATGTTGGATGGTGAAAACCATGAGGACATGTATATAAGACTCAAGGGCATCGCAACAACATTTCGGAAGCATGGGGCCACTCACATTGATGATGCATGGATAAAGAGGAAGTATGTGAGTGCCTTAATGCCTTTCGAACCAACGGATTTGAAGAGCTTGCAAGGTAGACAGAACTATCATCAAATGACATCCAATGAAGTCATGCAAGAAATGGCGTCATTCAAAGTGGCGGCAAAGAATGTTGAAGATGCCCATGCTCGGGCCATTGGAATGCAAAAGGGTGTCAATATGGCTCTCAAAGCCAATGTTGCTGAGCAAGAGGATGATGAAGGAGCATTTGAGAGGATATCCATGGACTGCCCCGATGAGGTCAAACGTGCTCATGGTGAGTACATGGCATTCTATGCAAGGAACTTTTGGAAGGACCCTGCCAAAGCCAAGTCTGAACTTGAGCGCAAGAACGAGTCAAATGGAAGAAGAGAAAGTGGCCCAAGATTGAGAACTTGCTTCAACTGTGGAGATAGACTGCACTTTGTAGCCGAGTGTCCTTATGAAAATAGAGAAGACAATGGTGGCAGGCTCATTCTTAAAGAGAAATCCAAAGTTCCTAAGAAGAAGCCATTTGCTAAGAAGAATGGTCCTTTCAAGAAGCAACCCAAGATGGTCCTTGTAGCTCAAGAGGAATACTCCTCCGCAAGTGAAGATGAAGAGGATGATGATAGTTATCGCGAAGTGGCTGCTATAGCCACCACATCAACTCCCTCCTCTCTCTTCGACTCGCCGAACGAGAACGCCATAAACAACAACGCCACTTGCCTAATGGCAAGAGGATCCGAGGTATCGACTTCTAACTCCACATTTTCTAAGACTAACATAATTTTGGATATGGATGATCATGACAGTCTTGAAATGAAAGAAGAAGTTATTTCCTTGGATATTTTTTTCACTAACCTACAAGGTGAGGACAAACTCCATTTTGATACTCTTATGAGTCAACTTGCTCGAGCTGAAGATCTCCTTGAAGAAAAGGGCAGAATTGAAAGAGAAGATGCTTTGGAGATAGCCTCTTTGAAGAATGCCTTGGAAGAGGAAGAGGAAACTCGAGTTTCTTTGGAAGAAAGACTCGAATCCCTAGAGGAGTCACAAGAAGAAGCTGTAGCTCAGCTCATTAAAGAACGTGACCATGCCCTTGCCAAGGTAAAGAAAATAAAGAACGAAAAGATTGATTTTGGGGCTGTTCATGCTAGACTTTTGGAGAAGTTTGATGATCTTGAAAGTGCTCACAAGGCATTGAAGAGTGATCATTCTACTCTAAATGATTCTCATGACCAGCTCCAAACTCAATTGAAACGGTATAATGTACCAAGTACCTCATCTTCATCCTTTGGAAAAGAAGATCTTGCAAGGAGTTCTCAACACAAAGGTATAGGGGTTATTGATGAGATACTGAGCAGGCAAAGGTCAAACAATAGTAAAGAAGGTCTTGGTTACATACCCAAGACAAAGAGCAAGAAAAACAAGAAGAACAACACTGCTCAATCGAAGACTAGGAACATTACCAATGATAAGACTAATTATGATGGTTTTGCAGGGATCAACAATCCTAACTTCGAACTATATTGTGATTCTTATGGTGATGTTTATGCTAGTTATGTAGGGCCTTATGATTGTTACATTCCTTGGTCTATTTGGGTTCCTAAGGCCCTTGTTACTAACATGAGAGGACCCATTGAAAAATGGGTACCTAAAACCAAGAAGTAATTTTCTTGCAGGGCTATGCTTCCGGTGGTTCTAAATGGGTACTCGATAGCGGTTGTACGAGTCATATGACCGGAAGCAAGGAGATCATCACGGAGATGCGGCCGAATCTTAATCACATTACCGTCTCCTATGGTGACAAGTCAAAATCTTAGGTATTGGGTCTCGGCAAAGTTGTGGTGGCTCATGATATCTCTCTCGTGGACGTCATGCTTGTTGAGACCCTCGGGTATAACTTACTTTCTGTTTGTGCCCTTGGTAAGATGGGCTTTGCAGTTTACATTGATGCTGATTTGGTGGTACTCTTGTGGAGCAAGTCTCTAAAAGTCGCTTTCGTGGGATATGTCGAAAACGACCTGTACGTGGTAGACTTTTCGGGGAAAACCACTACAGGTCCGATGTGTCTTTTCGGAAAGGCTGACGCGGGTTGGCTATGGCATCACCGACTAGGCCACGTAAATATGAGAACTTTGCAAAGTCTCCACAAGGGTGGCCACATTCTTGGACTAAAAGAAAATGTCTCTTTTTCCAAAGATCGTGTCTGCAGGGCGTGTGTTGAAGGGAAAATGCATGATTCTCCTCATCGAAGGAAAACTATTATCTCTTCAAAAAGGATCTTCGAGCTTCTTCATGTGGATCTTTTCGGACCTCCATCTCATGCAAGCCTTGGTGGGAAGAAGTATTGTCTAGTGATTGTTGATGATTACTCAAGATACACTTGGGTTTATTTCTTCAAGTTGAAGAGTGAAACTCAACAAACTGTCATCGACTTCGCCAACGAGGTTCAACGTCAACACAACGTCCCCATTCTGGCTATAAGGAGTGATAACGGCTCGGAGTTCAAGAACTACACATTAAATGAGTTCCTAAGTGAAGAGGGGATAAGATATCAATATTCCGCTGCGTACACCCCTCAACAAAATGGTGTAGCCGAGAGGAAGAATCGAACTCTAATGGACATGGCAAGATCAATGTTGGCCGAATTCAAATCTCCATATAACTTCTAGGCTGAAGCAATCTCTACTGCTTGTCATTCATCCAATCGTTTATACCTTCGCAAGATTTTGGACAAGACTCCGTATGAAATACTTACCGGTAACAAGCCAAACATCTCATACTTTCGGGTATTCGGGTGTAAGTGTTTCTTTCTTATTAAAGGAGTTCGTTTATCTAAGTTTGAATCTAAGGCTCTAGAAGGTATTTTTGTTGGTTATGGTGCCGAATCCCACACTTATAGAGTCTACAATAAGCTCTCCGGAACTGTTGTAGAATCTTGTAGTGTGGTGTTCGAGGAAAATGACGGTTCCCGTGCGGAGCAAGTTGGTGTTTGTGATGCAGATGTTGAAATACCCCAAGATGCCATAAGAAGAATGGGAGTGGGATTCTTCCGCCCCATTGAGGAACCCCTTGTGGCAGACCGGGAAGGACAATGCTCTACTCATATAGAGCCCTCATCTACACATACGCAACATGCTCCAACCATGAGGGCAACCTCTACACCATCTCCATCAACTGCTGAAGGTCAAGATGCTCCAGAAATCTCCAGGCCGGATTTTCCGGTGGATACCAGATTATCCGGCCACCCTGCTCCAGCTGTCCATGTTGCTCCTGGTGGTGAAGATATCAACACAAGCTCTAGGCCGGATTTTCTGGCTGACCCCAGATTATCCGGCTCCTCACCAGTTCAAGCGAGTCCCAGGCTTCCTGAAGATGCTGCTGCAAGTCCTCCCAGGCCAGATTATCCGGCCTCTTCATCGGCCGGATTATCCGGCCTTGACTTTCCAGTTCTGCAGCCTCCTGTTATGGCTACGGACTCACCTCAAGGGCATGCATCTCCACCACCTGCTACTGACGTTCCAGCTACTGATCAAGGCGGAGAAAATGCCTCCAATGAAAACTCAAGTGATGAATCTCCTCCACCAAGAGACAACAAACTTATTGAACTTCGTCGCAAGGCTCGGGCTGATCGTAACCTTGAGTTGAGGGGTCACACTCTCGACAAGGTTGTTGGTGATCTTCGACGAAGGGTGTCTACTAGAAGAGAATTGGCCAGTTTTGGTGAGCATCAAGCTCATATCTCCATGGTGGAACCTAAGAAGGTCTTTGAAGATCTTGAAGACCCAGACTGGGTTGTTGCTATGCATGAAGAATTGAACAATTTTAAGCGCAACAAAGTCTGGAAACTAGTGGAGAAACCCAAAGAGTGCAGCAATGTTATCGGCACCAAGTGGATTTTCAAGAACAAGCAAGATGAGAATGGCATCGTTGTGAGGAACAAGGCAAGACTTGTGGCACAAGGTTACTCCCAAGTTGAGGGCATCGACTTCGGCGAGACCTATGCTCCTGTGGCTCGTCTTGAGTCCATCCGTATCCTACTTGTTTATGCTGCTCATAACAATTTTAAGTTGCAGCAAATGGACGTCAAGAGTGCCTTCCTTAACGGTCCTCTACATGAGTTGGTATACGTAAAGCAACCCCCGGGGTTTGAGGATCCTAACTTCCCGAACCATGTCTACAAACTCGATAAGGCACTCTATGGCCTTAAACAAGCCCCACGTGCGTGGTATGAGCACCTTAAAGAGCTTTTGTTAGATCGTGGCTTCGAAGTTGGGCAAATCGACCCTACTCTTTTTACTAAGAAGGTTAAGGGGGAGCTCTTCGTATGCCAACTATATGTAGACGATATCATTTTTGGTTCTACTAACAAAGCTTTTAACGATGAATTTTCAAAGCTTATGACTGACAGGTTTGAGATGTCTATGATGGGGGAAGTATGGTTCTTTCTTGGATTCGAGATCAAGCAACTAAGAGAAGGAACCTTTATTAATCAAGCAAAGTACATCCAAGATATGCTCAAGAGATTCAAGATGACGGATCTAAATGGTGTCGCTACTCCGATGCAAACAAAGTGTCATCTCGAACTCAACCCTCATGGTAAAGATGTGGACCAAAAGGTATACCGGTCCATGGTCGGCTCTCTTCTTTACCTTTGTGCATCTAGACCTGATATTGTGTTGAGTGTGGGAGTGTGTGCAAGGTATCAAGCAGCTCCTAAAGAAAGCCACTTAGTGGCGGTCAAGAGGATCTTTCGATATTTAGTTCATTCCCCCAACTTTGGTCTCTGGAATCCCAAGGGCTCCAATTTCTCTTTATGTGGTTATACTGACTCAGATTGGGCTGGTGATAAGGATGATCGGAAGTCAACTTCTAGAGCTTTTCAATTCTTGGGAAGATCTCTTGTATGTTGGTCCTCCAAAAAGCAGAATTGTATATCTCTCTCCACCGCCGAAGCTGAATATGTTGCTGCTGCCAGCGCTTGTACTCAATTATTGTGGATGAGGCAAACTTTAAAGGAATACGGTGTCAAATGTGACAAAGTGCCTCTTTTATGTGATAATGAAAGTGCTATCAAATTTGCGTATAATCCAGTTCAGCACACAAGGATGAAGCATATTGAGATTGGGAATCATTTTATTCGTGACCATGTTGCTCGAGGTGATATTGATCTATCTTTTGTGAGCACGAAGAATCAACTGGCGGATATTTTTACAAAGCCACTTGATGAAGCAAGATTCTGCTATTTGAGGAATGAGCTAAATATCATTGATTCCGGGAGCTTGTCTTGATTACCCATGCACCCACTCGTACATCCCAATCCTTGTTTGGTCTAGTTGTGGGCATGGATATAGGGGGAGTGTGGTCCTAACATATTGGGCTAACCTTCCCCCCATAATGCCAATAGCAAGTTATATCATTTCTCTTAATATCATGTTGTGATATGTGAGCTTATTGATGAGTATTGGTCGTGAACCCAAGATATATCTTCGCGGTGTCACACCATACACTCCAACAAGGTGGCTTCAGCCACCGCCCTCTCCTTTGTGGAGAATTGGATCTTTTTGGATGTTATTTGCTCTCTCATGTTCTTATGGGAATCACACTTAATCTTGGCTTTTATTTGATTTGGATTTTGCAATTTTGAGTGTCTAGTACCATCTTAGTTTTGCTTTCTCCATCATAAGCCTTCCCTACCCCTAAGACATCTATTCTTGCACACAAGTCCCTTGTACACCTTGTGAGGGTGTTGTTTGGGGACGCGCGGGCCTGGTTCTGTGTATAACAGAATCCCAGATTTTAGGCCGGATAATCCGGCCCAAGTATTGGCCGGATAATCCGGCCCTGGCGGATTCGATCTTAAAGGGCAGGGCTCGGGGAGAAGGGCTCATAACGAGCAACACTTCTCCCCCAGCCCTCTCCTTCTCCCCAGCCGCCGCCTGCCGCCCCTCACCCTCCCCGGAGCCTCTCCGGCCACCGGATTTTCCGGGCCTTCCCGAATCTTCTTCTCCGCGCCTCTGGGTACCTTCTCCTCCGCGTTCTTCCTCTAATGAGTGAGGGTAACTCCCTCCCTTCCCATCTTTGGCTAGATGTGTATCTTGTTGGATGGAATGTTGTCTAGAAGGATGTGTTTTCGCATAGAACTCATAGTCTTACAGTTTCTAGGCCCGGTCTACTTTTTTTGCATGCATTCTTGGTGAAATCGAAAATTTCTGCCAGGGCCGGATTATCCGCCCCTGGCTAGGCCGGATAATCCGGCCTGACAGATTCAAGTCTGCTTCAGTTTCACTATGGTGTATGTATTGAGTAGTTTTGACCTATGAACTTTTTGCCTACTTGTTCCATGCTCTCTCCTGGACTTGTGTGTATGCTTATCCCCTTGCTATCGGCCTTATTCTCCTCACAGGTGGTTCCGGTGTTCCCAAGACCTACAAGCGCCGTCCTCGTGCCAAGTACTTTCGGGACGATGGTCAAGGTAACCCAGTGGACGAAGTTGAATTGCGGAGAAGGAAGAACGAAGAGAGGCGCATGGCTGAACAATCCAAGAGGACTAGGAAGGGTGTGTCCAAGCGGAAGGGCAAGGAGCCCAAGATCAACTACAGGGCTCTGGATGCGGTCTCCTTCTCTACCATTCGTCACCGTGACTTGTTTGCTGAGCTGCCTTGTGATGATGAGCTAGGGGATAACCGGTTTTGGTGTGCAGAACAAAAAGGGATTTATGAAGACATCTATGCCAGGCTGAACATTAGGCTATGCACCCTCTGGTACTTGCTGATGCTTTGGAGAAGGCGCATCTTGTGGATGCGATGTATGTGGCTGAGAGGATGGGGCTCAACCATCTCATGTCCCTCCAGTGCTCCTTTGACTCTGTGGTGGTGAAGCAATTCTTCTCCACTCTGGTGATTTGTGGTGATGAGCGTCGCACTATGAAGTGGATGACTCATGACAGGCCCATGACTGCTGATTTTCACGTGTTTGCTGAGGTTTTGGGGTACTCCTTCCGCAGCAGGGATAGAGCCAGTGGCCACCGCATCATCACTCAGTTGAAGCCCAACAAGGATGCTGATCTCTCTCCGTGCACTGTGGACAATGGAATTGTCGGTACTGTGGTTGGTCTTGCTCCCATCTATGCTGCATTGATGGGTCTCTTCCGTGACTCTATTACACCGAGTGGGGGCAACAATGACAGCATCCGTGGTCACCTTGTTCAGCTACTTCAATTTTCTCATGAGCTTGCCTCCTACGAGGACGAGTCAGTGCAGTACAGGCTGGATGTCATGAACTTCATTTACCATGAGCTGTGTGATGCTATGTTCAACCGTCTGTCCATTCCATATGTGCCCTACATTATGTTGCTCATCCGCCACCTGCTTCCTGCCGAGGAGTTCCACATTGACTCGGTGCACAAGGCCAAGAAGATTTACAACAAGGTTCGGAAGACTGCTCACCCCTCCTCTGCTCCTGAGGGTCTCATGAGGGATGCTCGTCGGCCCCCAGTGCCTCCCGTGGCCCGCGAGATCAAGCATCTGAACTGGTTCCAGTGTCACATCCTCTGCATGGGCGTGGACACACGCAAGGGTCAATATGAGGCCTACATGTAGCGCCATGAGTTGGCTCACTCCCAGCAGCTCATTCTCCACCACGTGTCTGGCGCTTTGGGTGCTCCTCCGGCTCCTACACCTCCCACTCCATATGCTCGGTGGAACTCTTCCTCCGGACTGAACTATGGTGAGCTGGAGCGTCACTTGTTCCCCTCTGCACCTGCTGCTGATGCTGATGATGAGGAAGGTGATACTGAGGAGCTTGAAGATGAGGATGAGGAAGAGCATGAGGACGAGGACGAGGACGAGGACGAGGACGAGGACTATGATGAGTGATCCCATGGGGCGCTAGCATCACTCTTCTCCCTTTTTGGTGTCTTGATGCCAAAGGGGGAGAAGCAGTTCTATTAGGTTGTCCGTGGATTTGCATGAGTCGGGCATAAGCACTTGCACTTTTTATTCGTTATTTCTTGCTTATGCCCATTTAGCGTTGAACTTTTATATTCGTGGTTGTCTAGATGATACCTATGGACTTCATATCATGGATTATGCTCATCGTTATATCTATTCATATCCTACTGCTGGTGGTTTATCACGGAAGGCGCGCGCTCATAATGGTTATCCAATAATAATTGTGATTTATGTCAAGGATGCCTATTCTCTACTTCGATGGTATGTGTTTTTGCCCTTTTGTCTTTGGAATAGATTCAACTATTTGTGTGCATTTGTATTCCAATGCAAAACTCTATTATGCACACATTGAGGGGGAGTCCCTTCCATAGTTATCTCTGTTTGTCTTGTGTCTTTCTCCTGCAAATCCTGGTATTGTCATTTAACAACAAAAAGGGGGAGATTGAAAGAACATTTCATGTTTTCCTATGTTTTGCGTGTTAGATAACAATACTATGGAGACTTTTCATGTGTGCTAAGTGTGCAGGAAGTTTTGAGGGGGGCCGGGTAATCCGCCCCTCCAAGGGCCGGATAATCTGGCCTACCTCATCTCTCAAGGAAGCCAAGGCGCGTCGCTCAGTGTCCAGTCGGATTTTCTCCTGGAAAATCCGAACTGGGGCGGTTTTTTCCTCCCCAGGCCGGATAATCCGGGTTTCGCAAGGGCCGGATAATCCGGCCCCCAGTTTTCGAGCAAAAGAAGCCAAGGCGCGTCGCTCAGTATCCGGTCGGATTTTCTACCGGAAAATCCGAACTGGGGCGGTTTTTCTCCACAGGCCGGATAATCCGGCCTTCGCATAGGGCCGGATAATCTGGCCCCTAGAAGTTTATCAAGGGCAAGCTCGGCGCGACGCTCAGGGAGGGGGCGGATTTTCTGCCGGATATTCCGAGTCTGGGGCGGAGTTTCCCCAGACCGAATAATCTGGCCCTCACTTGGGCCAGATAATCCGGCCCCCAAAGTGTGCAACGGCTGGTTTTTGGAAGGGGGTGTAAGTACCCCTTCTTCCCCATCGTCCAGCTCTCTTGATTCATTCGAATTTGACCAGACCCTGTGCAAGAGCTCTAAATCTCTATCTCCCACTTCAACCACCCTAAGGTCTTGATCTTTGGTGAAATTGAAGGAGGAGAAGTTCATCATCAACATCAAGAATCAAGCGCTTCAACTCCTCTCCATTCACTTGGAGAAATCCCTGATCTAGTATTCTCGTTAATACCTAGATCGTGTTATTGTATTTGACAACTTTGTTCTTGTGGCAGCTTGTTGTCATTTCGGGAGCCTCCAAGTTGTTGTGGAGTTGTTGCCCCGCTAGTTGTGTAAAGGCGCCGGTGCCCGCCTCGAAGGGTACCTATAGTGGAAGGTGGATCAGGCCTGTTGTGGCGAGATCCATCGGAGAACAGGGTGAGGCCTTTTGTGGCGTGGTGGTCTTAGTACCGCACACCCTTCCAACGCAGACGTACTTCCCTTAACAAGGAAGGAACTGCGGTCAAACAAATCCTGTGTCTCCGCGTGCTTCTTTTCGGTTCACTCGTTCCTCTTCCACTTGCTCCTTACTCGCTAGTAGATAGGCTTGCATATAGGGAAATTCCACACATTAGTTTATCTAGAGAATTTATCTTTGTGCTAAGCCTAAACTTGAAAAAGAATTAAAAATTGGTGTAGCACCTATTCACCCCCCCTCTAGGTGCCCATACGATCCATTTCAAAATGGTTGCAGCAGAAACAAGAGAGCAAATCGGCCGCCTGTACATTAAAGCTCCCGAGTTTTTTGATGACGATGGCAAGAGCGATGCTAATGCTGTCTTCATTGAGGTGGTAGACAGAGAGCTGAGGGCACGTACTGCAAATTATCTTGTGGTAGATATGATTGGAAGCGACGACGAAATACACAAGCTAACAGTAGAGTGCTTCAACCTTCAGAAACTGGATATAAGAGATGACTGGCAAGCACAGACAAGGAGACAGAAGATGTCCGCACACCGTGGCCGCCTAGAAAATGGAACAACCGAAGTGGGGAATAATTCATTGAATGAACACCCAACAAATGCAGCAGTAGTAACTAAACCACCAATGGCAAAGCCCAAAACAATCGTTACTGCTGCCACCGTGGTCCAAGCCACCCAGTCACTGATACTGCAGTAGCCAGCGAAGGGATTGCCACTTCAGCAGCAGGGAGCCCATATGAACATACCAAAAACCGCTCTTCCCCATCCAAAAACTGGCGGCACACAGCTGAAGGTGGCCGCAACTACACCGTTGCGTCGCACAAGTACAGAAAATCCAGGAATATGCAGCACACACAACACAAAAACGAGTGATGTAGGAACCATTTCTGCTGCTGCCGCTGTCCAAGCCACCCAACTGTGTATACCAAGCCCACAAATACCGCAACAGCAAGCGAAGGGATTGCCACTTCAGCAGGGAGCCCTTACGAACTTACCAAAACCCCTTCAACCCCCTCCCAAAACTGGCAGCACACAACTGAAGGTGACCGAACTACACCGCTGCACCGCGCAAGTACTGAAAACCCAGGAATATGCAGCACACACAAAACAAAAACGAGTGATGCATGTCCACTACCACCTGTACCAAAGTTCACACCACTAGATAAAAAAATCTCTTGGCAAGATAGAGTGGACCGAGCCTATGATCCACCATCTTTCGACCTGGGGTTTGACAGCCCAGAGAAGGACGGAAACAAGTGCACACTTCCAGACCATTCAATTTCTGCAAGCATAACACCGGTCAACCTGAACGATGAAAGGTTCAATGATGATTGGGCATGGGATGAGGAAACAATGAGAGAAGCATGTGCCGCAGCTGAAAAGGTAGAAAAAGAAAGGGGTCATATGAAGGATGTCCCAAAGGTTGCAGTTGGTGAGCAAATAAAGAGCAGTTTCCAGACGCCAGCAAGGGTAGGAAGTGCCATCGTATTAGACCCTGATTCTTCTGGAAGCACCACTGCAGGAGATCGCCCACAAGTACAAGAAAGAAGGATCGTTAGGCAGGCTGCTGCAGTGAAATCACCTTACTTTGTATATGTCGATCAAAGGTTGTACACATGCTCAGCCGATGTGAAAGAACTGTACAACGCAGTTATTGCACATGGAAAAAGAACTAAAAGGGGCCAAGACATTGACAATACACCAATAGTAGTATCCTATGAAAAGTATTTCGTTACACTCAGAGATCTCGCAAACTCCATGATGCCCTGCGGACAGTTGTCGAATACTGTAATGGAACTCGGAATAGAGTCCATAATGTTACGGAAACTTAAGAAGGTTAAGAAGCTTGTCATGCCTTTGAGGGTTACGGTAATGACATCTACAATAGTACATTGTAACATTCACCATCCTTTTCTTTTCTCGTTTTTGCACGTTGTATCTAATGACTCTCTCCTGTGTTTTCAAAGTCTACTTAAAAATTTGGAATACAACAAAAGAGAGCTGAAAAAGCACTTCGGCAAGGTCACTGCCCATCTCGACAGGAAAGATAGTGTAAGTCCAAGTCATTTTTTCCCATACCCAAGTTGGTCTTTTTGTAGTTTTGGATTCTGATTTCCTTTTTATCTATCAACTTTTTGATTATGAATATAACTAAGTTGTCGGACGCATCATAACTAAGTTGGTTCCAAAAGCATGCCTAAAACGCATGCTTTGGGCATGCCTAAAACGCATGCCTTTTTATCTATCAACCTGATTATCTATCATAACTAAGAAGGAGGCAACTGATGCCTCCTTCTTTTTTGGGCATGAGATTATGATGAAGGATATCTCAAGTCCATGTAGCTGGGTGTACTTAAGTTGTCTTGTCACCATAGTTAAGTTGTTTTCAACATAGCACTAAGTTGATTATCTAGACTAGCTTAAGTTGCATTTAATTTTTTTGCAAGGTATTTTTGTTTTGCTTTGATTCACTGCCATTTTAAATTTAAGGTTCCTTGTCACCGTAGTTAACTTGTTTCCATAATAGAAGTAAGTTGATTAATCTGATTAGCCTAAGTTTCTGTTGGGAGAATTGTTTTATGTTGGGTAAGTTGTTTTCAGCATATAACTAAGTTGATTAGCTAGACTAGCTTAAGTTTTGCATTTGCTTTTTTGCAGAGAAATTCTTTTGCTTTAATTCATTGTCATTTTGGGCGAGAGTAAGGAATCGCACCATTAGCGTGAGGGGAATTTTAGGTTTCCCTACTTTGATTCACTCGTCCCTTTTTCCCAACTAATTGTCTTGCCATCTTAGTTAAGTTGCTTTCATAATAGAACTAAGTTGATTAATCCGATCAGCCTAAGTTCCATTTTTGGTTAGCCTAAGTTGATTTAATCCGATTTGCCACCATAAAACTTTTTCCTGATCCACCCTTTTCTTTTTCCTTTTTGTTTGAAAACACAGGTTATGATGCCCGTACTCGAGAACTTGGCACCGGGCGAGCGTGACCACATCAATCATTACTGGTTATTTGTCATCAACATAAGGGATAAAAGGTTCGAAGTTCTTGATTCAATCAGGTCATTATCTGACAAGAAGTTCAATGAAATTGTCAAGGAATTAGTCACTCCCATCAAGATTTTATGGGAAGAAAACTATGCAAATTCAGCAGTGCAGATCGGATCTTACAAAGTTGAAGACATCAACCCCCCAAAGCAGTCAACAAAGTGAGTATATCAAACGCATGAAATTGGCTACGGGCACACAAGTTAGCTGTAATTCAACTTTCTAGGCATCTGTTTTAGGCATGCGTTTTAGGCATGTGTTTTGTCCAACCCGATTATGTCATGTTCTACTTGTCGCAAACTACAACCTCCTGTCTAGACTAATTCATCAACTAGCTCCATGGCCCTCCGAGACTGGTACTAAGTATTACCTCATTTTTTAACTATTCCTGATCCCCCATAGAAGCCACATGATAGAGAATGGCAACTGATGCCTCCTTCTTGGGCATGAGATCATGGTCAAGGACATCTCAAGTCCATGTAGCTGGGTGTACTAAGTTGTCTTTGTCACCACAATTAAGTTGTTTTCAGCATAGAACTAAGTTTTTGTCACCCCTAAGCTCCTACCAAGCGCACTTCTGTTGATCGGCCCATTTGCACAACAACTGACTAACAATCCATCTCCAGATGAACAAAGAATATTTTTAATTGGGACAAAATTAGTGCATCTCTGAAAAACTAAATTTTTAGATATAAAGAGGTCAACAATTCCTGAATACTCCTACAACTTACCATCAGTTAGCATCTGTTGTCGTTCCTTGCTACTGTACCAGTTCTGGCTATAGAATTAGGAAAGCTCAGAGCACCATCAACTTTTATCTTTGTCCAACCCGATTATGGCATCTTCTACTTGTGATTCAACTTTTCTTAGGCATGTGTGATTTCAACTTTTCTATGATTCAACTTTTCTTAGGCATCTGTTTATAAAGAACTTAAAAAATCTATAGCAACCAACTTAAATTTCTTTTTTTCCTAGGACACCAAGTTGCTTTTTTCATGCACCATCTAATCACCGTCATTTTTCTTTTAAAACATGCAGCTATGATTGCGGTCTATGCACTTTGTTCAATGCTGAACATTGGAACAGGAGGAGTTTACCGGTGTACGGACCAGGAAATCTACCAAATATAAGGGAAGTGCAGACACACACATGGGTTACCTCGCCGGAAAACAACAGCAATTGTAAAACCATCCTCAAGAAATAAGGTAAGCACTTGTATCTTTCTTCTAATATATATGCAAATTATTTCATCAATAGGCAAAAACAAAAAGAGTATGTGTGTTTATCCCCTGTGTAACAATAGATTTTATGTTTTCATACACCTTTTGGCTATTTTTTCTAGGAATCAACTTGAATATAGTCATGAACCAACTTGTAGTCAGGAACAAACTTGGTATTTTTTTCTGGAACCAAAATACAGAGTGCCAACTGTAACCATTGTGGACAGGCATTCCCTGCCGTCAACATTCAGATCACTCACATTCAGATTGTTACTGAGTAGTACTTGTGGCCACCTCTCGGGGTTGTGCATGCATTGATGCACCTATTTACTTCAGGATAATCTCAGCATAGCACATCATTTTTTTGGTAGAACCACACTTTTTGTGTGGATCTCTGGTTTTCCATAGACTATATATATTTGTGCCCATTTTTCAGAAACTATGTATAAACCAAATCGAGCTCATACAGGGCACATCTTCAGGGTCAAAACCACCATGGAAAAAAAACAGCCAAGGGGAAAACTGGGGGCAGGGTACACAGCAACAGTAGGCGTGATTATTCAGCAGCTACTTGCTTTTTCATGGGTCTGAATGTCAGAGCCAGTTGTAGCTCTGAGTCCTGCCACAGTAGTACTAGCATGTTACCAACTTGGTATATATTTAGGAACCAACTTGGTTATCTATTTTTAGAGCATAAGGAACATAACCTATGTACTCCTTACTCGTGGTAGATCATGCAACAACCAAAAAATCAGTACTATACCTAGCAAAAAATGTTCTTTCAGTCCTCACAAAAAATCAGGAGGCTTTAGTTTTTGTAGCTGGAAGTACCAAAAACCTGAATCTGGGTGTAAAACGAGTTAGTTGTACCTAGGATACAGCTAGGGAGAAGAGCTCATACAATAAAGTATGATAAGCATGCACTTAGTTATAGTCAGGAACCAACTTGGTTAATTTCAGGAACCAACTTAGTTATAATCAAGAACCAACCTGAGTTATAGCTAGGAACCAACAATGGATTTTTATGTTCTCACTGCCGCAAAAACAGAATACACAAAGCGAGGGGAGGTATAAATGCCTCTAAATCTAAAAACACAACTTACATATAGCCAACTTAAGCAAGATGGTAACCCAAGTTAACTGATACAGTAAAAACAACACAACAGAGCTCACCCTACAACTCCACTACTTATGGCCCAACCCAGAAGTACACGTAGCAGCGTTATGTCCAGGCTCAGAACACAAACTACATAGGCTGATTTTTTTGCTTGCAACTCAATGCCAGATGGAATTCGTCCTTTCTTTCGCCCTTTAGTGTTAGACCTGGGAGGGTTTAGTGTTAGAAAATCATCTCTATTCGGCGCAAACACACCACCCGGTTGCTGAATAGAAGACGCACCTGGCCCTGATGTTGTTTGTCTGGCACGGTCTAGTTGTCGAGCAGTAGTGGGGCCAGGTAGCGTTGCAGCCGCTGGAGAAGGTGTTCCATGCATTATACCCCACGTACTTGATGATGTTTCTTCCGCTGACAAAGTAGCGCCACCCAAAAATGCACCCAAACGAGGACCACGAATTGTTACAGTTGGCGATGCACAAGGCACACACTAACTTGTAAACGGAGGTGGCGGCGGGGTCGGCATAGGGCCTGAATGCCATGGCCCTATTGGCAAAGGACCTTCTGCTGTTGACTGGCACACGTTAGGAGCTGAAGAAGTGGGGTGATGCACATTAGTAGCTGCTGTTTGCTGCGGTGCATTAGGAGTTGCTGTTCGCTACGATGCGCTGGGAGTTGCAGTGTTATGTGACGGATTAGGGGTGCTGTTTGTGTGGGATGGTTTCTTTTTTTCCGAACTGTGTTCAGTTGCGCAAACTCAGCTTTCATCTCCCTGATGTGCCTACGAGCAATAGCTTCTGCCTGATCCAATTCACTAAGAATTTTAGCCATTTGCACAAACGATCTAGAGAAGTTTGCAAACCGTAGTTTCTACCGAGACAATTCATGCATCACATCATCTTGTACCTGCTGAGCAGGCAGCACCACATCCTCAATTGCTTGTTGAGTCCACCATTTAAGAATGAACTTTTCTGGTAGTGCATCAATACCTACATGCGTGAACACTTTCAACACATGGCAACAAAGGAAACCATCACGCTGGAACTTGCAACAATCACTGTTGAAGTGTCCAGCATTTGCATTAACCATGTAGGTCCTAGAGCCATAAGGGTAGCACTTGACATTGTTAGGAACCAACAAGTACATGTTCTGCCCTTGTGCTTGCACATTATAGCGCCCAATAAGCTCAAATTCCACCCTGAACCTCAAGTAGATGTCCCTAGTGTAAACAGCCAGTGCATGCTTCTCTATTGGGAATGGGGACCATGCCCTCACCTCAAGCTCATCCGTCCGGTAATCATTGCAGCCCTCTCTACCCAAAATCTTTGCCTGAATCTTCTCATACTGCCTTACAAAGTGCTTGATAGAGTTTTGGGGATTGATGTACCTCTTTAGGACTGCAATGAATCCTTCACTCCTTTGAGTTGACTGCAAGAAAGGAAAGAAGCATTCCCTGAAATAACACGGAAACCATGTATGAGCATACTTTTTTAACCAAACAAAAGTTTCATTCCCAGACAATCCCCACTTCACGACCATTGCTGCCCAAGTTGCTTCAAACTCTTCAACAATCATACTCTCATCAATGCACTCATTGAACTCCTCAGCTAGACCAGGATGACGCCCAAGGAACGACCCTAGCTTCTCATTGGCTTTTTTAATTACGTGCCAATGACAATTTCTATGCACACTATCGGGGAAAATAGCTAAAATCGCACTCTTAATAGCCCAGTCCTGGTCCGTGATTATGTTGTTGGGCTGCTTGCCATCCATTGCTTCGAGGAAATCTCTATAAAGCCACTTAAAGATGTCCTCTTTCTCATCTCTAAGGAAACCACAGCCCAGCAAAAACGACTGCCCATGCCTATTTATACCAATAAACGGCGCAAAAGGCATGTTGAAGCAATTTGTACAGAAAGTTGTGTCAAATGACACACAATCGTGATATGCTTCTACATAAGCTTTCCTTGCCAAACTATCAACCCAGAATATATTCTCAACTCTGTTCTCTGAATCAAAGGAAAATTTGTAGAAGAAACCGGGGCCTTTTGCCTGCATCTCTTTAAAGTGCTCAAGCGATTCACCAATGTCAAACTCCTTGTTTTCACTCCTGAATTTAGACCGCAAGTTTGATATTGTCTTGGGGCCATATGGTACAAAAGCATCCTCGCCATAAAATTCAGACATGATCTCCAACATGCGCCCTGCACAGCATACAAAAAACAACTTAGAATGATGCCCCTGAAACAACTCAGCATAGTAGCAGTAGCAAGTTAGCTAACATTCAGAATCCAACTTAATAACAGTTAGATTTTTTCAAAACAAAAAATGCGAAAAACCTGTTTCCAAGTTGCAATTATGCAGACACTTCAGAAACTCCTTCTCATCACGAGGGATACCCCTGTGCGATCTCAAGTACTTTGTGAGCGATGGCCTTTCTATCAAAGGATGATTATGTTCAGCGATGAAGTAGGTCACCTGCCACTTGTTATCGATGAGTTTGACAAACATTCTAGCTAGGCAATTTGTTTGTTTGATACATTCCCTCTTGCGCTTAAACCCAAATTTGCTACTACTTTTTTTTGATGAATCAGTCTTCCGAGTTTCAACATTGCCTTCATCAAGCTGAACATGGCTTATATCTTCTGGAATATTCATTCTATCCTATTGCTCCTCCTCTTCTGTTTTAGGTCTACGAAACTTGTTGCACACAAACTGTTGCTTAACGATCTGATCTGTGTTCCTCCCTTTATGAGATGTATGGGCCTTGATAGAAAAACCCAGCTTGAGAGCATAAGCATTATAATGCACTTTCGCACTCGCAATCGTGTCGAACCTCATCCCAAGGAATGGTTCTTGCGGACTGGATGCAACCTCCTTGTTCATGCCAGCTCCGTCAACAACAACCTTCCGCCAAGTCGGGGCAAGTGGTGGAATCCGTAGGAACAATAGTCGTGGGAATATTGTGGTCACCAGCAGGGGGTATATCTCTGTTGTTTTGCGAGCCCCTACCGCTCTGTTCATCAGACTGACCACGAAGCATTGTTGCCCTCTCATCAACCACTGGATCTAGAGATTCTCCAACAATCTCTGCCGGCCCTGCCTAAGTGCAATACAACGGCTCCATGTCGCGGTCATCGCCATCTTCCGTAGGGGGAGCATTAAGATCCAAATTTGACATCTGATACAAAGAGAGAAATTTTTTGTGTTAGGATTTCTTTTTTTTAGCCTCTATAATCTATGGATCCATGTTTTGCCTTTTTGGTACCTTTTTGATTCCTGATTTTGTTGTTGTTGTTTTTCCTATCAGATTACTGCCAAGGAGAGAGGACAGTGAAGTGGCAAGCAAAAACAAGATACAAAAACCGAGTCAAGTTGAAGAGATGATTTAACATGCCACCAAAAGTCAAGTTTGTAGGAACTACTCAGCAAGTTGCAAAAGATTCTAGTTTTTCATCACAGGAACGACACAAAACCATGTGGTTTCTTTTTTCTGTACAATCCATGTTTAGCCTTTCTGTTGTTCACTCAAAACTGGGCCTTTTCATCATAGGTATGGTTGTAAAACTGGGGCTTTTTTTCCATCACAGATATGGCTGTTCTAGATAACAGGAAACTATGGCTGCTCCCCTACAGAACTATGATTGTGTGTTACAAATCTGGCATGAATCTGGTGATTTTTCTGGCATGAAACTATTGGTCTGCTATAAAACGAGTGGAGGAGGAGATGAAGGTTACCTTTTTTTTTGCTGTGTCTCTGGTCCTTCTTCTTTTCAGAGCTAGAGGAGTTTGCAACTATGGATGAAATCTGGGAGCCATGGAGACCTGGAGGAGGAAGAAGAACAGGAGGAGGGTGGTGGGGGAGGGGGCAGATTGATCTCTTTTACTTGCAGACAAAGAAGATGGAGAGGGGAGGTGGGGGCGGGGGAGGGAGGGGATGACGAGATGGGCTGGTGGGGGGCTTTTTTGTCGATATCCTGGGAACTAGCCTCCCCCAGGGCGATTAGGGAGCGAGGGGGACCTCGGGGGGTGGATTTTTGGATTAGGGCGAGTGCTGGGTGGTATGAACAAGCATTCGGATGCTCCCTAGCCTTTAAACCTATATTTTGGATATTTTTTATTATATTTTACTTACTTCCTCCGATTTAGTACTAGTTTAGTATCGAAAGTAATGCATTGACACACACATACACATACACACACAGCGCTAGCGTTTGACATACACATACACATACACATACACACACGACCCTAGCGTTTGACATACACATACACACACGACGCTAGCATTTGACACCTACACACACATAATCACACGACCCTAATGTTTGACAATCTTCTTGCCCTTCACTATTTTCATGCCCTTCTTTGGCGCTGTTGAATAATTTAGCCCGGGAATCTATTGACTTCTTCCCGTGAACGGACAAGCTTTAGCCGGTAGGGTGGTCCTACCTCTTCTTGTCGAAGTAGTAGGTATGTCGATGTCCTCTTTCATCTTCAGGTCATCGTAGTTGTCGAAGTCTTACTCATTGGCTACTCCGTCCATTCCGATGATGCTCCTTTTCTCCTCCTCACGATAACACGACTGGGATTCGTCGGGTCGATAATGAAAAAACATTGGTCCACTTGGCTAGCCAATACCCACGGCTCATTTTTAGCGGTGACGTTCACGCTGATAGTTATTGTTTTGGCTTCGGGTATAACCATGGTTGTGAAATACTGATCTTCTTTTTCGACGTTCTTGGCCCATCTAACACGGAACATCGGCACCTTTTATCCATAGTAGTCGAGCTCCCATATCTCCTAGATCCTTCCATAGTATCTTTCGTCGATGGTAGTCAACTCGTCTGTGAAGCATTCCAAAGTTACTCCTGAGTTCTGATATTTGTTGTTCTTGTCCTTTTCCTCAGTGTAGAATGTGTATCCATTGATGTCACACGCCTGGTAGGTCATAAGGTTGTGTGTCGGGTCGTGTGACAAGGTGAATATAAGTTTCTCCTCTTCCGTACAAGGACTCTGGGAGGGATTTTCTAGTAGCTTCTCTATGAACCACCACGTGAAGGTGTAGTTGTGCTCTCTTATTGTTTCTCCTTGAGTCCTCTTTCGGCCCAGGTTGTTGTACTTCTTCTCAATAAAGCTTTTGTGCTTTGCGCACAAAGGGTCGACCAATTTTATGTGTTTTAACGCAACTAGGTTTCCCATGTCAAAGTCGATGCATCGATCAACGTGATCGACATGAATAGTGTCGTGGAAATGGCCACAGCAGTCGCTGCAGTAGGCAGCGATTGATAGAATTGGGGGCGAGAGTTGGCGGCTATCTGCGGTGCGAGATGGGGACGGATGCACATGGGTTTATCTAGGTTCGGCCCCCGGAGGGTAAAGACCTACTCCTTCTAGATTAGATTGATGGAGAGCGAGTTATAGGGGTGACGAGCTCGGCGTCTAAGCAGCAAGTTGCTTGAAGGGGTGCATGATGGAACGTAAGTCCTCAGAGTACCCTAGGGAGGTTTATATAGGAGGCACCTCGCTAGGGTTTACAGTTTACAACCGAACAAGATATGGATTTGGAGGCATTGACCTAATCCGACTGGGCTTCGAGTATGCTTCTGGGCCTCCAGTCTCCAATCGCCAGGCCTTTTCCCTGGTCGCATTCCAGTCGCCGTCCTGCAGGCCCATTCGCTAAGCCTTTTACTCAGCTGGAACGTCCTGTTGGGCATACCCATTTGGCATATCCCCATCAGTAGTGCCCGAGGCCATCGTTGATTCAAAGGCAGGTGTTCATTTGGCAATCAGAGTAGGTGAGTCCAATTTGGATGCCTAGTCGAATCAACGATGGGCTCTGCCAAAACCAAAGAAATTCTCCACCGGGTTTCTAGTCGCTGCTTTGGCGAATGCAATCGTTGCCAGGTCGCTGCCACGTCAACTAGATAGGGCACAGTTGTAGGCGACTCGAGTGAAGGAGTTGGACCGTCAACTTGATCAAACTATCCACTGGGTAGTCCAACAGTAACTTTGGCGCAATTATCGCGGGTAACGGCTACCCCGAGATTGGCGGGTAGCACTCCTTTGTAAGGGGAGTGACAAATCAGTCCTGTAGATCCTTCCTCGCATTCTTCATCCTCGTGCATCCATTCCCTCTATCTTTCCTCGATCTAGACTCTCCAGACCAAGCGATCCGGCTTTCTTCCTGATGGCGCCTCCGAAAGGTTCGTGGGGAAAATCCAAATGCACTGCGACGCAACTCAGGTTCTTTGAGGACGTCGGGGTCCTCTGTAAGGGGAATTGGTGGATCCCCGCGTATTCCAAGATCGAGCTGAAGCCGCGTGTTGGTGAGTTCATCTGCTTCCCAAGCCATTTGGAGAGGGGCTTGGGGTTCCCCACTTTGTTGTTCTTCCAGCGGTTCTACGCATATTATGCGATCAATCCATCACATCTCGGACCGCACAACATCGAGCAGCTGGCGATCTTCATCACCTTCTGCGAATGCTACCTCGGCTGCAGGTCGTACTTCACGCTATGGCTGGAGCTGTTCCACGGCCGCATCGGGCATGAAGGGTCCGGCGACCCAATCTTGGCAGCCGGAGGCATCACCTTTTAGCTGAAGCCGAAGGTTAATTTCGTCAAGCTCATGATGCCGAAGAAGGCACTGAGCGAATGGAAGAAGAGCTGGTTCTACGCGAAGGAGTCCACCCCCTCTAGCAAAGTGGCGTTGTCGGAATTCGTCGCGAAGAGAAGCGAGCCCCATCGGCTGGCAATGGATAGGCTCCCCAACAATCAAAGGATGGCCGTCACGGAAATGATGGACCAGATCTAGAAGCTGAAGGACCAAGGGTTGTCCTAGATTAACCTGTACAACTGCTGGCTCGGGCGGCGCCTGGTTCCATTGGCGGCCCGGCCGCACTGGCTGTACGAGTACAACAGGAAGAACGATCCTTCCCGGACCAGCAAGGAGTCATGGGACGCCGAAGACTATAAGGCCGCCTTGAAAAAGATTACTGACGTGGAATTTACAACCACGTCGGCCGGGCTCGCCCCGTACGTGCCTGTGAAGAACGAAGATCCCACGGTAAGTCTTTTTCTCCGAATATCTTCAGTCGTGATTCCCGCGGTGCAATTTGCAGCCGCATCGTCTGAAACTTGTTCGTGTCCACTCTCAGTTGTTCCAGGTTCTGGAAGGCTGGCTCCCCCCCACTCGACGAAGAGGTCCCCCAAGAGTTCGAGGAGGGTGACAAAGGAGAATCCTCTAAGGAAGAAGAGGAGGAGATGGAGGTTCTTCCCCCAGCGCCCGTGGCCTGCAGGACTCGCATGCAGAAGCAGTGCGAGTTCGAGGCGAGCCGTAGTCTTGAAGAGAGCGAAGAAGACGATGAGATCTTGCAAGAGCACAATTCTCGGCGAACAGCCATGCCGGCGAAGCCCATGCATAAACCGAAGTCACCAGTGAAGAAGCCGGTGTCACCATCCAGATCGGCGGTGGTGTTCAGTCGGACGATGAATCCGACGATGATGCGACCAAGACCTCACGCAAGATCCTGGGATGCGATTCCGATGATGGGATTAGAGGCTGAGGACACCAAAGTGGCGGTGGAAGTTCCACTCTCGGTGATCGTGCCAACAACTTCGGTGGTGCCAGAGCAGGAGGCAGCTGAAGCTATAGCGTCGAAGTCGCCGCAACCTTCGGGGACAACCGCGTCCTCTGAATCGGAGATTCCTGCGACCGCGGCTTCATCATCAAAGAGGCCCGCGGTGTCGTGGGCTTCAGATGTCTGCGAGAAAGGCCTCACGTGCAAGCTAGGCCCGGAGCTAGATAAGCCCGCCCACATCAGCACGGGGTTGCGTGTTCTTCCAGTCGCCAAGTAAGTCTCGGGTTTCCTTTCCAATTCTTGGACAACTTTTTGTATGATTTCTTTACTGACTTTGGAGGTTTTGTAGGTCTGGACTAAGAAGATAGGTCGCCTTTAGTAGCTAAAATTCCGTTGACCATCGACACGGGGGAAGACGATCTCCCCAGGAAGAGGAAGCCTGCTGTGGAAGCTGCGTCTGCTGAAGACGCGAAGAAGCAGAAGGGTGAGCCCGACGAGGCTGTAGCAAAAGAAAGCGACATGGGGGTGACGCTACCACTGGTGGAGAGGAGGTGGCAGCCACTCAATCAGAGCCAGATGAGGGGGCTCCAATGATAGTACCGCCGGCTCTAGCAACCAGTGCCCCGGCGAGGGTGTCCGCGTCGTTCCTGCGCTTCATGGCGAGGGGTTTTCCGATCGTGGTAGAAACCCAATCTCCGCAGATGCCGGAGATCGTCGATGAGGACGTTGGACCTCGTAATGGGCGTACCTCCTTCGTGGTCCCTTTGACGGATGCCAGAGAACTTCACAATATGCTTGGTGCCGCCATTCAGGTACGTCCAGTCCTCAAGTGTCTAGCCGCTAAATTTCAGCGGCTAGGCACTGAGTTTGTTCTAGTCGCCAGTCCACGAGTGTCTAGTAGCTGAGTTTCAGCGGCTAGGCACTCAGTTTCTTCTAGTTGCCAGTCCCCGAGTGTCTAGTCGCTGAATTTCAGCGACTGGACACTGAATTTGCGTTTTTGCGGTTGCTAATTTTTTGTTCTGCTTGTAGGGCTTGTAGAGGGAGTCGGTTGATCGGCAGGCCACAAAAGAGCGTCTGGAGCGTGATCTGCGCATGGCGCAGAAGGCAAACCGGCGACTCCAGGAGACTGCCGGTGAGTACTTGTTTTACTTGGCGATTGCGAGCTGCTGATGTTGACGGAATGCTGACTGTTGTTTCTATTCCATTCATATGGTCTTCTGGCTGCCATTGCGAAAGCCCGAGAAGGGTATGTTCCAGCTGTCGAGCTAGACGTGGCGAATGGGCGTATCAACTCGGTGATGAAGGAATTGGAGGAGGCGAAAGCGGCCGTGATCTCTTCTGAGGATAAGGCAAAGGCCGCAGTCGCCACGACTAAAGAGGAGCGGAAGGCTGTGGACTCCATCATCCTTGGGTTGCAGAGCGATCTCGCTGCCTTGGAGAAGCACATCATCGAGCACTGCCAGAAGCTCCTTGGTGAGTCGTTGCTCTTCTTTTTGACATGTGCGGTGAGTCCCCGAGTGGGTGAATTCGTGGTGGCACTGACGTCTGACGTTGCAGCTGTGATAGGTCAAAGCGATCCGGTGGTGCAAACCTTCAATGCCTCGCAGTGTGTGACCACGGTGGTGAACACGGCCACCGCCTCGGCGTTGTGCGTCCAGACGGTTCTTCAAGGAATGTCCCCCATCAAGGTTATACCTGGGGGACTGACTGAAGTATGGCGCTAACTGGAGGAGGTACCCGTTGTCGTAGAGTGGATGGCGCATTCGGCTTTCAGGCGCGGGGCCACCACGGCGTTGAGCCTGGGGCTCGCACACTTCCCTGACGACTTCGACCTTGACAATGTCACCAGCGGCTACCCTTCCACGACTGGCGCGGTGGAGATGTTGGAGGTGTTGAGGCTGACCGCCAAGGCTGCCCCTTTGCTGATCGGGTGCTGGCGATGGGGGACCTGCTACCGTACCAGGAGACGGTGGTGGCGTCGGGCGACCCCGAGCCGGAACATCGCGACCTGAAGTCAGAGCAACCCTTCCGTTCGGTGCTATCAAAGTTGCTGTCGACCTACCCGACGAACCCATGGCAGCCATTCGTCCATGTCAAGAGTGGTGGCGATGCTTCTTCATCGGGGCCTGCGAAATAGATAGCTTCTTTAGGCAGTTTGTAAGATATGCCAAGTGGCGACTTTTGTAATATGAACAATATTTGTGTATGGGAGTAAGAGGAGTCAATCGACTCGCAATGCAAGTTTAGTTGTGTGGTGTGTTTAACTTTTGTTTGAGCGAGTCCCCGAGCGTGTCCGCCCTTCAGTGGGGTATAACTCGTTTGTGTACATATGTGTTTGTTTTGGATTTTTGTGTTGGTTGTCCCTCGCGACTCCGAAGGGGCGAGTCCTCGAGTGCGAGTAGAGTTGTTTTAGGCGAGTACCCGAGCGTGTGCCTATTACGGGTTGTTGGTGCGTTGTTTGTAACGCGTCTCTCCCCCTGGCTCGGAGAGCCAGTCGCGTGGCGAGTCCAAGGCAGCTCTCTTACTTGGTGTGTTCCCGAGCCGCGCGAGGGTTTCTGTTTGGAATTCCCCGTGCGTGGTTCTTAACCGTTCGAGTCGCTTTGCTCGAGGATGGAGAGGATAGGTCGCTGTGGGAAGCGTATGTTGGTCGTCTTAGCCCGGTGGGCCAGTCGAGCGGGGTGATTCCGATGGTGGCTCCGGGTTGGCGTGTTCGTGGATGACGCAAAGCCCAAATATTTTCGATGCCCTTGGGTCGTACTACTTAGCTGTGTCGGTCGCTCGACCAAGGGTTGACTTCCGTAGGTAGCATATATTGCTTAATGTACGAGTGCGAGTGGCACAAGAGTATGGCGAGTGGACACAATTTGTGCGATCCGAATGAATTTCATTATATACCATCTGGGTACAAGTTTGAGTTCTATGTATAGAACTTTCGGAGAAGGTTTACATTCCATGGCCTCCCGACCTCAAGCTGGCCATCGCCTTGTATGTCGATGAGGTAGTAGGCATCATTGACGAGGATGCGTCCTATGGCGAATGGCCCCTGCCATGGAGGGGAGAGCTTGTGCATGCCTTTCTTGTCATAGGCCAATCGTAGGACCAAGTCGCCCTCCTGGAAGGTGCAGGTCCGTACTGGGCGGTTGTGGTAGCGGCGGAGTCCCTGCTGGTAGATGGCGGTGCGGGATCGAGCCAGGTCGCATGCCTCGTCGAGCTGGTCGATGCTGTCTTGGCGGGCGGTCTCATTTGTCGCCTCGGCGTAGTTGGCAACTCGAGGTGAATCGTGCTGTAGGTCGGTCGGCATCACGGCTTCGGCACCGTATACCATAAAGAAGGGCGTGAACCCCGTGGAGCGATTGACGGAGGTGCAGATCCCCCATATTACGGAGGGGAGCTCTTCAACCTAGCATCCCGGGGTTTGCTCGAGGGGCACTTGGAGTCGTGGCTTGAGTCCGTGGAGGACGCTCTGATTGGCGCGTTCTGCTTGGCCGTTTGACTCCGGGTGGGTGGCTGAGGCGAGGTCGAGTCGTATGCTATGATCTTCGCAGAATTCTGCCATGGCGCCCTTGGCGAATTTGGTGCCGTTGTCCGTTATGATGTTGTGCGGGTAGCCGTACCGGTAGATGAGCTCGCGAAGGAACTTGGTGGTCGTCTTGCCGTCACACTTTTTGATCGGCTTGTCTTCGACCCATTTGGTGACTTTGTCGACCGCGACCAGGAGGTGGGTGAAGCCGGATGGGGCCTTTTTGAATGGGCCGACCATGTCCATGCCCCATACGGAAAATGGCCAGGTGATGGGGTTGGTCTTGAGTGCCGAACCAGGGAGATGCATCTAGTTGGCGTACTTCTGGCACCCGACGCATCGTTGGACGATGTCGGTGGCGTCGGCGTGTGCGTTGAGCTAGTAAAAACCGTGCCGCATGGCCTGGGTGACCAGCGACTTGGCACTAGCGTGATGGCCGCAGTCGTCGGCGTGGATGTCCTGGAGGATCTTGCGTCCTTCTTCTGGCTGTACGCAGCGCTAGAACACTGTTGATGGCCCAAATATATCGAGCTCGTTGGGGAACCCCAAGAGGAAGGTATGATGAGCATAGCAGCAAGTTTTCCCTCAGTAAGAAACCAAGGTTATCAATCCAGTCGGAGCAAGGAAACACCCCAAAGGTGTAGCTAGCTGAACGTTGGCAGGGCGCACTACCGGTGCCAGCAGCAACGTGGAGACCTGCACAACACAACCATAGAACTTTGCCCCCAACATGCGATGAGGTTGTCAATCTCACCGGTTTTGATGAAAACAAAGGATTAAACGTATCGAATGGAAGGAAGTAATAGTTTGCAGAAAGTAAACACAAAGCAATAAACAGTTTATAGATTGTATGTAAAAGAAAGGACTGGGGTCCATAGTTCACTGGAGGTGGCTCTCCTTAAGATAGATAAGATGCTGGGTAAACAAATTATAGCGGGGCAATTGACAAACATCGAGAAAGCAATAAATGCATATACTAATCATCTTGACTCCTTTGGAACTTGACTGGGCATTACAACATTATACATAGACCGCCATCCAACTGCATCTATGACTAATAATCCACCTTTAGGTTATCATCCGAACCCCCTCCAGTATTAAGTTGCAAGCAATAGCTTATTGCTTTATGAATTGTGTGTAAAGTAAACAATACGATTGTTGTATGAACAAAGGATTGTTGTTTTCTCCCTAGTAGCAACAACACATCTAGTACCTTAGAGATTTCTGTCACTTCCCTAGATTACCAGAGGCATGAACCCACTATCGAGCATAAATACTAACTCTTGGAGTTGCTAGCATCTACTTGGCCAAGATAGCTACTCACAACGGAAAGCATGCAAGATCACAAATAACAAAGACATGATAGAATCAATAATCAATCTGAAATAGCATCTCAATATCCATCGGATCCCCACAAACACAACATGCAGAATTACAAATAGATGATCTTGATCATGAACGGAGCTCACAAGATCTAGACATGAAAGCACAAAGGAGGAGAACCAGCCATCTAGCTACTACATGGACCTGTAGTCCAGAGATGAACTACTCACGCATCACACCGGAGGCTTTGATGATCATGAAGAAGGCCTCCAGGGTGAATACCCCTCTCCGGCAGGGTGCCGGGAAGAGCTTCAGATCCCTCCCGATCTAGGGATGGAGATGACGGCGGCTATAGACTCTTTCGTGGATTTTTGATCGGGTACTTAGGGTTTTGGTCCCGAGGGCAATATATAGGCGGAAGGAGAGGCCGAGGGAATGCTGGGGTCGGCCAGATCACCCCTGGCACGGGCCAGGCCTAGCCGCACGGCCAGGTCGTGTGGCCAGCCCCCAGCTCTTCTCTGTCTCGTATTCTGGCATCAGATGTCTTCCGAAAAAATAGACACTTTGGCTTTTGTCCTGTCCAATTCCGAGAATATTCATTTTCTGACTTTCCTGGAACCAAAAAACGGCAGAAAACAAGCAGCTGGCACTGTGGCTCTTGTTAATAGGTTAGTCCAAGAAATCATATGAAAAGTACTCCAAAGTGTGCACAAAACACAAGAAAGTAGATAAAACCAAGCATGGAACATCAAAAATTATACATACATTTGCAATGTATCAACATCCCCAAGCTTAACTCCTGCTCGTCCTCGAGTAGGTAAGTGATAAAAAGAAAGAATAATTTTTGAGGTGACATGCACCATCAAAGACTTGATCAAAGTATTTGCAAAACATTTAAGACTAGGATCATAGTACTTCAATCATAACATGAAAGACAAAGTTCCAGCAATAAGACAAAGAAACTATGATGCAACATGAAAAGGCACAAACAAAAGATTCATGAATAGCAATGCTTTGCAAGACATTTATTTGTTTCACATAAAGAAAACATAGCATAATAGTATTTAGCTTGTCCCTCATAGAGTAGCAAATATAAATGCATGGGACACCTTCAAAGTTCATAAGAGTGACTAGATACAAATAGTTTAAAACAAGCAATATCAAGTTATGCATCAATCAACTAGGCTTGGGACAATGCACATAGAACTAAGAATGGCCACTATGCTCTCAAAGTAGGTGCATAAAGGTAGAAGGTGGAGACTCAATATAATGGTGGAGAAAGGCCTTCAAAGAAGGAAGTAGAGATTCAAGTTTCATAAAGAGCTTCCAAAAATTATGGTACTTATAGCTTTCAACTCTCATTGCCCCTATCATAAGCATCTTGAAGTGATTAAGGTTAAAGTGAACAAACTATGGTGTACATGCTTGACAAAGTATAAGTTAGAAATATCATGTCCCTTGAATACGAGGGATGCTCCTCATGCTACTCATGTTTAGTCACCGGTAAGTTCTTGTCATCGTAAGTACATGTGTATCATAGAGAACCGCCAACGGGGTACCCCTTGCCTGATGATACGGAAGAATCCCCATATCAAAATGACAAGGCAAGCAGACAACGAGCATCTCATCAATCTTCTTATTTACCATGGGAATATGGTCCTTTTTTCGCTCTTTCCTCTTTTCATAATCTCTTTTTTTTCTTTTCTCTTTTTTTTCTCAATATAGGACTCTTTTTTTATAAGAAGAATGCTTCATAGACAACTCATTATGGTTACGCTGCAGGTTTCCACCATGTCAGCATGGATTAGACCAGTGGCCCAGGCGTTTCTCTAACACATATACATAATTCCATGGACTTACAAGCTCCCCTTTCATTTCACACCGACGACATCCATAGACAAAAGAGCATGATATCAACTAGGTACAAGTACCAAGTGCAATGTTGAAAGCGTTCCTCATGACAGCATGGTTCTGCTAATTCCCAACAAATAAGTGCAAGCATATACAACATAGACGACACAATGGTTCAAGTTTATTAAGGGCAAGAAAAGTAAAGTGTGCCATCAAGTTCGTGAGAGCTTTAATCACTAGTTTTCTCATAACAAGTTTAATTCGGAAGGTAAACAAAAACATGAATATACTTGGAATAACATCAGCTGGTAGGTAGGTATGTTGGACTCTTTGGAATAACTTGGTTTAGGGAGTTGGATGCATGATTGGAACTCATACTTGGTTGTGGAGGCTAGCAAAAGACTGGGAGCGACAAACTAAGAGAGCAATTATGGCCATAATCATGCAGAGCGACAAAACATCATTGATGAAAGCATAAAGTGATACTAGAAGTTGAAAACTAAAGGATCATAAAGGCTATGGTGACTTGAGATAGTCATGACATGGTGTGAGCATGTGCCAAATCAACCCAAATAAAGCATCAAAGGAGAATACCACTATACTATGCTTTAATATGCTAAACCAACGCATGATTCATCCAAGGCACATTAAGCAATCTCAATTGTTTATAACAAGTCATGCTACAGCAAAGAATACTAAGCATAAAGCCAAAACAATATCAAGCATGGCATGACAAAGCATAGGCCACAGTCAAAAACAAGCTCTTTTTACCACTTAAGCATGAACTTTCCTACTCTTTTCCAAACCAAACCAAACTATTTGAAAACCAATATATGAAAGAGGGGGTCCAACCAATTTATACATAAAACTAAGAAAACCAAGAAAAACGAAAAACTAAAACGAAAACAAAAAATAAGACGCTCCAAGAACAACACAACTGTGCATGAAACAATAAAAATGAAGCGTTTGGAAGAAACCTGTGATTTTTATTGATGAAGAGGGGGATGCCTTGGGCATCCACAAGCTTTGACGCTTGTACTTCTTGGATATTTCTTGGGGTGACACGCGTGGCATCCCCAAGCTTGAGCTTCAGTCCATCTTTCATCTCATTACTAATTCCTTCCATACACCTGAAATTTTTCCTTCATACAAAACTTCACACAATCTTTATTAGCAACATTAGTGCACTCAAGATAATAAGTCTTAAGGTTCAGTTCTAACACCAAATAAACTTCCATTAGAACACTAGATACTGAAGCACTTCCCTCAAAAATCTCAATTCCCCAAAAGAATTCAAAAAGGAATCAACAAGAAGCAAATGCAGAAAATGGCAGAAATCTGTCAAAACAGACCATTAGGTAAAGACGAATTTTTTCGAAGACGTTCTGTTGCTCAAAACAAAAAGTGTTGAACTAACTAAAGTTATATAACAACCTGGGTAATAAGTACAAAAATTCACGCCTCAAAAGGACGTTCAGAGATTTTACACGAATTTTTACGGTGTAGCACAGAAATCTGTTTCGGGACAGCAACTTTCCCAATCATTACTTCTCTCTCATTAGAGGTTACTCTTGGCACAAAAAGCAAATAAAAAGGATAAGGAGCGGTTATTATTGAATAATAACTTCCAAGACTCATCTAAAACTTTTGGGTTATCTCCCAATAAGTACTTTTCTTTAACGCCTTTAAGTTAGGCATAAGAAGCAAGAAAGAATCAAGTGTTCTCAAATGAAGAAGCATTAAAACCAAATTTCTTGCCCTTACCTCTCTTAATTTTATTCTTAACCTTGGGGAAAATATGATTGTTTGGTGGATAAGAAAGGTGCATGGTCCCCTTTCCCACATCTATTATTGCTGCAAGGAGTTCTAATAGGGACCTTCCAAGTGTAATTTGTCCTTTTCCTGCACATTCAATAACAAGATAATCAGTAGAAATCATTTTTCCAAGGATCTTTGTAAACACTCCTTCAGCTATTCCAATAGGTAATATGTTAGCATTATTAGCAAGGGATATTTCTTTTCTCCTTCAGTAAGCCCCCAAAGATTCAAAGATTCATAAATATCTTTAGGCATAAGGTAAAATTCAGACATGATATCACAGGGAGCTTGAAAAGTTTCATTATTTATATCAATCTTTACCGTGGGGAGTCACTTTGATGGTTCAGAATTTATTGGAACATAATTATGATGCTCGGTAAGCGTATTATAGCAATCTTTGAATCTAGCAGTGCTGGTCTCAAGAGTGTTTAATCTAGCAAATATGCTTGCGAAAGAAATATCAGTTTGGCTAGGCAAGTTGTAAGTAAGGATCAACTTCTTTATAGCATTAACAACATCATCCTCATTACATTGGAGGAAATCTCCTCCCACAATAGCATCTAAAGCATATCTATAGCAAAGAGCAATTCCAAGGTAAAAACTGCTAAGGAACAAGCTTTGAGTCATTTTAGGCTCAGTTTTTTCATGTAGATCAGAGATTCTAGACCAAGCTTCCTTGAAGCTCTCCTCAATTCCTTGTTTAAAAGTGAAAATCATTTCCTCGGGTGACATAGTGATTGGAGCAAGGCTAGACATAATGGCAACTCAAGATAGGAACTAATTTTTTTTTGTTTTTAAATAAGAAAGCAAACTTGTAAAACTAATTTTTATGTGTTTTTTATAAAGAAACAAGCAAACAGAGCAAAAAGAAACTAAGAAAAACAAAAATAACAAAGTAAAGAGATTGGTTATGAGGTACTCCCCTTGTGAAGATGTCCTTGACTCCCCGGCAATGGTGCTAGAAAAAGTTGTTGATGGCCCAAATATATCGAGCTCATTGGGGAACCCCAAGAGGAAGGTATGATGAGCACATCAGCAAGTTTTCCCTCAGTAAGAAACCAAAGTTATCAATCCAGTAGGAGCAAGGAAACACCCCAAAGGTGTAGCTAGTTGAATGTTGGCAGGGCGCACTACCGGTGCCAGCAGCAACATGGAGACCTGCACAACACAACCACATAACTTTGCCCCCAACTTGCGATGAGGTTATCAATCTCACCGTTTTTTCTGAAAACAAAGGATTAAACGTATCGAATGGAGGGAAATAATAATTTGCAGAAAGTAAACACAAAGCAGTAAACAATTTATAGATTGTATGTAAAAGAAAGGACTGGGATCCATAGTTCACTAGAGGTGGCTCTCCTTAATATAGATAACATGCTGGGTAAAAAAATTACAGTGGCGCAATTGACAAACATTGAGAAAGCAATACATGCATATAATAATCAGTTTGACTCCTTTGGAACTTGATTGGGCATAACAACATTATACATAGACCGCCATCCAACTACATCTATGACTAATAAACCACCTTCAGGTTATCATCCGAACCCCCTCCAGTATTAAGTTGCAAGCAACAGATTATTGCTTTACGAATTGCGTGTAAAGTAAACAATACGATTGTTCTATGAACAAAGGATTGTTGTTTTCTCCCTAGTATCAATAGCACATCTAGTACCTTAGAGATTTCTGTCACTTCCCTTGATTACCAGAGGCATGAACCCACTATCGAGCATAAATACTAACTCTTGGAGTTGCTAGCATCTACTTGGCCAAGATAGCTACTAACAACGGAAAGCATGCAAGATCACAAATAACAATGACATGATAGAATCAATAATCAATCTGAAATAGCATTGTTGGGGGATAACCCTGGGTAGGGTCACTCCGGGGTATGAAGGCCGAGTTAGCCGAGGTTCGGCAAGGCCAAAGCGGATGCTGGCCGGGTCACCTCCAAGCAGGCCGGATCATGGAGTAACCCGGACCAGGCGGTCACCTAACATTATATCAGCCGACTTAAGGAGTAAGTCGGAAGTGCTTGTCTAACTTGTATGCAGGAACAGGTATAGCCGGATCTACCATGATCCGGGTCCCGTTTAGCTTCTGGGAGAAGTAAGGAATCTCTCTGGTCAAAAAGAAGGCCTGGTACGCACTGCATGAGCGAAGCAAGCGAGGGCAGGACCACCGGGTCATGGCCGACAAGGGTGACGACGCCCATGTCGGCAGACGCGGGCACCGCAGAGGCTCACGTAGCTAAAGCATGTGTGACGCGGGGGAAAAGCACCCCGGTCGGGTTACCACTTTGAGAGGAGGCATATTCTTAGGAATATGCCTCCACGTATGCCCTAGGCAGAGACCAAGCCTCCTCTATATAAGGGGGGCTAGGGTTTCAGTAGAGGGGGTTGGGTTTTCTTCTATACCGATTTGGCTAAGGTTCTAGGGGTGAACTGTGGGTGAGAGTAAGAGAGCTCCTTCTTCCTCCTCTCGCCAATACAGCTCTAGGAGCACTTGTAATCTTGAAAGGAAAGCAATACAATCTTCTGTGTGGAGAACCACTCCACTATCCCTTCCTGGATTCCCCTAGCGTGTATTAGTCCCCACCTTTAGCCTATCCATGGCATCTGCCGTGACACCACCACGACAGTTGGCGCCCACCGTGGGGCTAGCGGCGCTAGCAGGGGTGAAGATCCGGACGGGAAACCTCATCGGCACCGGTGAACGCATCCTCTCCGGGCTCGTTCAGCGCTTTGGAGCGTTGGACTTCGTCAGCGATAACGCTGGCTGCTTCGGCACGTGCCCACTTCCGCGCAACGGCCTCTTCATCAAGTTGGGTGCGCACAAGGTCTACGTTGTTGTGGACGTATCATGCGTTCATCCGCGGCGCGTCGTCGAGGCAGGGGAACCAACCCTTAGCGTGGTTCACGGGGCGCGTATCACTCGCTCCCCGGACCGTGCTGAAGTGATGATGACTGCGTCGGGTGCAGGCGCAAGCAAGGATCCAGCACCGGACCCAGAGGTAACACGTAAGGCACCGAGGAAAGGTAGAGGACCCCCACTAGAGAGGCCTGAGAATGTACTGAGAGAAGCTATGGATAGCTTGGCAAACCAGGTAGCAGCCGTGGTAGATCCGGCTCAGGCACAGGCCGAGCTAGAGGAAACTAGGCAAAAAATACTAGAAGGCGCAAAGAAAATAGCCGCGGCTCAGCAGTCGTTGAACATGACGCTGCGTGAGTATGCAAAAGCAAACAAAGTTGACACAGTAAAAGTAAAAGGGAGAAATCTCATAAGCGAGATGAACAGAGAAGGTGATAATGGAGCTGAGGAATCGGAAAATTGTTTGTCCGTGGGGTTGCCGAAGTATAGTACCCCGGCGAAGAACCTCAGAGCAGCGGATGCGGCTGCATCCGAGTTAGAGGGTCTGACGGGTGAGGCCCGTCAAAGACAACAAGATAGGGTTAACGAGTTAGTTCAGATCGCGAATAGACAGAACGAAGAGCTACTCAGAGCTAATCTGGAGAGAGCTGGAGCTTCCAAAATCGTCCATTCGACAATGGGTAACCCGGAGAAATCCGCTGGAGCCGCATCGTCTCCTCATGGTGGTCCAAGGAGAGAAGAGGTAGTAACCTCGGCCAGACGGAACAAACAGATCATCTCGTACGACCCGATGTGGGCAGGAAAAGCAAAAGAAGCACGGAAAGATGATGATCGACGAAGTGTGAGCCGAGGTGAAGCTGGCCGAGGTAACCACGACCAAGGCAATGCCGGTCAAGGGAACATTGTCAATGGCAATGCCGGACAGCAAAACTCGGCAGGAGCAGGACAACCGCAGCAGCGGAATATACCAAGGCAAGAGCAAAGCGCTAGCCGAGGTATGCAACAGGGAGTTGCGCCACAGGAGCAAAACCGGTACAACGACGGTGATTCGGAGATGGTGAACGCGGGGTACCCAAGACCGGACTGTCATGTGATAGGGTCAAGATTGGGAAGCAGGGATTTGATGCCGGATGACGCCAGATTGAAACTGGATCGCCTGTATAGGTGGGAACAGATCGAATGTCAAGGTCCACCGTGTCCAACGTGCTTTGGACCCCGGATCATGAAGGAGCCACCGGTACCTAACTTCCAGCTGCCCAGGGGCACGAAGACGTATGCGGCAGTACCAAGCCGGAGGATTGGCTGATAAACTATGCTACGGCTGTGAAAATTGCCACTGGCAACTTGAGATGGGCTGTACAATACGTACCCCAGATGTTGGAAGGTTCGGCCAGAGTATGGCTGAACAATTTGCCACCCGGAAGCATCAACTGCTGGATAGATTTTGAAGAAATGTTTATCAGCAACTTCTCAAGTACATATCGGAGGCCGAATAGGCCGCAGACCCTAGCAATGTGCAAGCAAAGACCTAATGAGACAGACCGTGAATTCTTGACCCGGTGGTGTACCGTAAGAAACTCGTGTGAGGGTGTCATAGAGTCACAGGCCATAGCGTGGTTTGCGCAAGGGTGCAGATATGGCAGCGAGCTGTGGATGAAGTTGCAAAGGAAAATGCTAGTTACGTTGGCAGAGATGATACGGATTGCCGATTCGTATGCTTTGGGTGATCCGACTCAACCTAGGCTCGCGCCAAACGAGTCAAATGAGGAATACTATCAGAGGGATGGAGACGGGTCATCTCGGAGGAATGACTACAGAGGAAAAAGAAGAGATGATAGACCGGATCATCGCTACGGTTCACAACAAGTTGCAGCTGTGAATCAAGATAAACCCGGAGCAGGGAGCAACCAGCGCCAGAAAACTGGAGGGCAATGGACTCCAAGAAACGATGGCAAGAAAACATGGACGCTGGAGCAAAAGAAACAATGGCAAGAAAAGAAAGACCGTCCGAGGTATACCTATGAGTCGATGTTGGACCAGTCGTGTAAGTTTCACACGCCAAATCCAAATAGCTCTGCGGGTCACACAACGAGGCAATGTGAGTGGATGCGTAAGATAGAGCAAGGTGGTTCGGGGAATGCTCAGGCACCCCGGAATGATCAACCTCGGCAGGAGTTACCCCGGCAGCAATTGCTCTCCAGAGCGAACATGCAACAGCTAATGTTGCCTCCCCCTCCGCCGAGGTATGACAACAATGAGAGAAGAGATGCAGTGCATCAGGTGGAAAATCAGCACCAGCCGGATCAGAGGTACCCCGGAAACGAGGGGAGGAATGAGTACAGAGAACATCACCAGAGCTATTGTGTGTTCACAACTGAGGAAACAGATAGAAAGAGCTTGCAGCACCGACATATGGAGGTCAATGCGGTAATGCCAGCAGTGACGAGGTACATGCCTTGGTCGGACCAGGAAATCACCTGGAACATCAAAGATCATCCCAAGCTTATGCCGAGTCTAGGTTCGTATGCGCTAGTGCTGGACCTGACATTCATTGGGCCGAACATCAATGTGAGGTTCTCTAAGGTACTGATTGATAATGGCAGTAGCATTAACATCATGTATGCGGATACAATGCGCAAGTTGGGTATCTCGGAGAACATGCTCCAGGCTACAAGGACAACTTTCCATGGTATTGTACCAGGCATTTCTTGTGAGCCCATAGGCAAAGTCCGGGTTGACGTGCTATTCGGCACGAGAGATAATTGCTGAACTGAGAATCTGGAGTTTGAGGTGGTGAACTTGGAAAGTGCGTATCACGCGTTACTCAGAAGACCAGCAATTAACAAGTTCATGGCAAGCTGCCACATCAGTTATCTAAAGATGAAGTTGCCCGGGCCAAATGGAGTGATTACCATTGCTGAGATTTCTGACGTTCCATTGAGTGTGCCTCAGCTGGGTCTAACCTAGCCGAGTCACTCGTGATTGCGCAAGAGAAAAGAAAAATCCAATAGGTGGCGGCATTAGCTCAGTCCGCGCAGCAGTATATGCCGGTGTTGAGTAACCCGCATGGTAGCGTTACATTCCAAGCCGCAAAGGATACCAAGAAGGTTCCGGTTGATGACATGTTCCCAGAGCGCACCGTAACAATTGGGGCCAGGTTAACTGATAAATAGGAAAGCGAGCTCGTCAACTTCCTCCGTTTGCTTGGTCCACACAGGATTTGCAAGGTGTTCCGAGGGAGTTGGTCGAGCACTCTTTGAACGTAAGACCTAGAGCAAGGCCGGTGAAGCAACCTCTCCGCCGCTTCGCCGAGGATAGGAGAAAAGTCATTGGAGACGAGATAGCTCGGTTGCTAGCAACAGGATTTATCATGGAAGTATTGTATCCGGATTGGCTCTCTAATCCGGTGCTGTTAGAAAAGAAGAAGGATGATCCGAACGTGGCAGTAGTTTGGCGTATGTGTATCTTTTACACGAACCTGAATAAGGCGTGTCCAAAAGATCTATTTCCACTGCCGAGGATAGATCAGGTCATAGACTCAACCGCGGGATGTGAACTGTTGTCATTCATTGATGCATATTTTGGTTTCCACCAGATACCTCTGAATCCGGATGATCAAATAAAGACCGCGTTTATCACCCCGTACGGGGCTTATTGCTATCGCACTATGCCGTTTGGTTTATGTAATGCAGGTGCAACATACCAAAGATGTATGCAAAAATGTTTGCACGACCAAATAGGTCAAAACGTACAAGTATACGTGGATGATGTGGTTATCAAGACCAAGGAAAGCAAAACGCTCCTTGACGACATGAGGCAGACATTCGCGAACTTGAGAAGGTTCCGGATGAAGCTTAACCCGGAAAAATGTACCTTCGGTGTCTCGGCTAGAAAATTACTCGGATTTCTCGTCTGCAGCCGAGGTATCGAAGTTAATCCAACTAAGATTCGGGCCATTGAACGAATGGAGCTGCCGAAGTGTCTTAACGATGTCCAGAAGTTCACTGGGTGCCTAGCATCGTTGAGTCGGTTTGTATGTAGGTTGGGAGAAAAGGCATTGCCTCTCTACCAACTCATGAAAAAGTCAGATAAGTTCGTTTGGACGCCACAGGCCGATGAAGCCTTTGCCCACTTAAAAAAGATGTTGGCCACTGCACCAGTGTTAGCCTCTCCACTATAAAAGGAGCCAATGTTGCTCTACATAGCCGCAACCAACCGAGTTGTAAGCGCAGTGATTGTGGTAGAGCGTAATGAAGAGGGTAAGTCGGTGCAGAGGCCAGTGTATTACTTGAGCGATGTATTATCTGCCTCAAAACAGAACTACCCGCACTTTCAAAAGGTGGCATATGGTGTCTATATGGCGGCAAAGAAGTTAAAGCATTACTTTGAGGAGCACCCCATCAAAGTGATATGTGAAGATCCCATATCCGAGATAATGGGTAACAAGGATGCGAGTGGCAGAATTGCAAAATGGGCAATTGAGCTAGCTCCTTATGCGCCCCAGTACGACAGAAGAGAAGCAATCAAGTCTCAGGCTGTGGCGGACTTTTTTGTAGATTGGGCCGAGGTACAATATGAACCACCGCCACCAGATCCGAACTACTGGAGGATGCACTTTGACGGGTCGAAAACCAAAACCGGATTAGGCGCCGGGGTTGTGCTTACATCGCTAAAGAAGGACCAGCTAAAATACGTATTACAGATCCATTTTGTGGCATCAAACAATGTCGCTGAGTATGAGTCTCTTGTGCATGGGCTCAAAGTGGCAAAAGAGATTGGCATACGTCGGATAATATGCTTTGGCGACTCGGATTTGGTGGTGCAACAAGTGTCTGGAGTGTGGGACGCCCTGGATCCAAACATGGCACTGTACAGGTTTCATGTGCAGAAGATATCTGGTTACTTTGAGGGGTGTGAATTTCACCATGTACCCTGAGTGGAAAACGAGGCTACCGACATGCTATCGAAGCTCGGATCAACCCGACAGGCAATTCCACCGGGTGTAGTATTGGAACACCTCAGAAAACCATCTATCAGGCCGTCCCTAGGAACCGACTCGATCTATGTCCCGGAAGATATAGAATCCGGAGCTGAGCCCATGGACATTGACATGGGAGGTAGTACGCGAGACCCGGGGACTGCATCAGCAAACCGGGGGACTGCCTTAGCAAACCCGGGGACTACCTCGCTCGACCCAGGGACTGCTCAGCGTGATCCGGCCAAAGTTATGCCGGTAGATCAGATGGAAATTGATGAGGACGTGTTCCCTGCACGAGCAATACCAACTTGGGCACTGCCTATATTCCAATTCCTGAAAGATGGAACGTTACCCACTGAGGAGGTGTTAGCCAGGCAAACTCAGAGGAGAGCAATAGCATACACAATTATCAATTCCGAGCTGTACAAACAGAGTGTAACCAATGTCCTCCAGCGATGCGTTGACCCGGAAGAAATGTATGTATCCGAGTCCTTTCTACACTTAGCTAAGAAATGTATGTATCCGAGTCGTCTCATATGTCGGTATGTATGTCGGCGATGAGCTTATCAATGGAATAGTAGAGCCTCGAGCAGAAACTCGGGGACTGCCTTAATAATTTTTGTTGTTGTCTCTTGTGCGTTAGCTGGAATAAGTTGTTCTACTTAACCCAGATTAGTAATGTGTGAGCACCAAAAACCCAACTCTTCGACTTGCTGCTGTCCAACAAGAATTGGCTTCATGGCAAGCAACAGAACAAGTTTGGAATTGCATAGCACATGAAAAGCGACTATGGAAACGAATTTATTCGAGCTAACATTTGTTTTTCGGACTAACCCTGTATTTATTTTCCAGTTATTATGAAGCTTTGTTTTTTGAGCTAAGTCTGAAAGTTTCTTAGTATTGTTAAGACGATTTTTGAAGCTCGGATTCGTAAGTCATAAAACTGAATCAAGGTAGACACGATCTGAGCCAAAAGATTGGACGAACAAGAAAAAGAAACTCGGGGACTACGCCCAAGTTAACCCGGCATAAGAACTTAGTAGCAAAATATCACATATACACAACATACAGTTCCACCCGGCATACCGGGGATCTGATAAATTTTCAAGTTTTTTGACCTAAGCAGCAGCAGGAGGAGGAAGTTCGGCATCGTCTTTGCTATCTTCAATATCTGAGGCATCACCTTCTTCGTCCTCATCCGACACGTCTTCAGCGTTCTCAGTGTTCTCGTCCCCAGCGGATTCCAGGAAGCTCGGTCCTTCAACCCATTCATGGATAGGAGCATATTCGATGAGGCTATAGGCGCAAGCCTGGCGCCGAGCGACCCACTCTGGGTCATTAGTCCATCTGGATCCGGTGCGCCGGCGTGTAAGGAGGCTGAGGTCGATCTTCTCATACCATGTGAGTATGTGGTGAAGGATAGTATCAACTACGGCACGCCCATCGGACTCCCTCCAGAGGTCGAGCTGGGTCTCGATATCCGACAGCTTTTCAGCAAGAAGTGTGATTCTCTTCGGAGCGCTCTCACCGTGCCAAAACGTGTTGAAAACTCGGACTGAAACGTCGAGGAGATCCTTGCCGTAGTTCTTGATGATTTCCACGCGAGATGACAGGCTGACCAATAGGTCCTCCATGTCTAAGGGAATGCTCTCACCGTCAAGAGCGACGGGAGTACCCCTCTCTCGGAAGAAATTGGCAACAACAGCGCTCGCAATAGGAGTACCCTCTGGAAAGTGGCCTGGAAGCAAGGCAAAGGAAGAAGCTGAAGAAAAGACATGTGAAGTAACCCGGAGAATTATGTTGGATAAGGGAAAGGAACTTACGCGAAATGTGGCTATGAATCCGGGTCAACTCCTTGATGCAGTCATTGCGTCTCTTGCGAAGTTGCTCAAGCTCAGCGTTTGCCGATCCAAGTTGGATGTCGGATTCTTTGAGTAGGTCCTGTTCTTTGGAGATCTGGAGAGTAAGGCGCTCGTGCTCTTCTGTGAAATTCTGGCCAACCTTTTGGAGCTCGGTTTGGTGCTAGGCCTTCATCTTTTCCATCTCAGCCTTGAGTCTGGCAATCTCATTGTCCTTGGTCCGGAGGAGAGCGAACTCATCATCTTTTGTCTTCAGCTCGGCTTGATGATGTCTTGCTTGTTCGAGAAAATGCAGCATCATATCAGGCACGGGCACACTATCCTCAAGCGATGTTGAAATAGTGTGTTGACCCGGCAGAGCCGAGGAATGAATGTTTACCGAGCCAAGGAGAAAAGGAAATGGAAAACACTACAAGGTCGGACAAAAAGGACATACCCTTGATTTGTTCCAAGTTCTTCCGCATGATCTTGTTCTCAGCCTCCACCCCAGCTGCAGAAACCGAATGAGGAGATTAGTTCAGCAGAAGAAGATGAAGAGAAACGGAAAAGCGCCAAGGGAGAAACTTACCCCTTTTTTCATGTTCCCTGATAAGTGCAACGTGCTTTGCGCGTAGCATCTTGTGGGTATTCAGCAGGCGTTGGAATTCAGCACTTCGGCGATTGGTGGTCACCTGAAAAATGTACAAAAGCATAAATTAGCTTGGTGTACAAGATCCGGGCCAAGTGGAACTTAACCCGGCTCTAGGTGTGTGCATATTCGAAGCGTACAAGATCCGGGCCAAGTGGAACTTAACCTGGCTCTAGGTGTGTGCATATTCGAAGTGTACAAGATCCGGGCCAAGTGGAACCTAACTCGGCTCTAGGTGTGTGCATATTCGAAGTGTACAAGATCCGGGCCAAGTGGAACTTAACCCGGCTCTAGGTGTGTGCATATTCGAAGTGTACAAGATCCGGGCCAAGTGGAACCTAACCCGGCTCTAGGTGTGTGCATATTCGAAGTATACAAGATCCAGGCCAAGTGGAACCTAACCTGGCTCTAGGTGTGTGCATATTCGAAGTGTATAAGATCCGGGCCAAGTGGAACTTAACCCGGCTCTAGGTGTGTGCATATTCGAAGTGTACAAGATCCGGACCAAGTGGAAGTTAACCCGACTCTAGGTGTGTGCATATTCGAAGTGTACAGAGCTCCGGGCCAAGTGGAACTTAACCCGGCTCTAGGTGTGTACATATTCGAAGTTCACATGGAGCTACGTTAGTTTTCTAATGAGCATCCGGCCGAGTAACAAGTTACTCCACCGGAGGCTCGGGGACTAATGGTTATTATCTACAGCATGTAAAGGAGAAACGACATACCTCCATCATCCGCCCCGCGAGGTTAATTGCCTTGGCGGCTATGTTCATTTGGGCAGAAAATTCTGCGGGGCCGAACTTTTCCGGGAGATCGTCGTTGTGGATGAACTCTGCCTTGTTCCAGTTCATGACGAACTCAATCAGGCTCGGAGGATACCGCTCACCGGTGAGCATATGGGGTGCTACCAAGCCCTTCACATGCGCTTCTTTCCTCTCAACCAAAGCAAGGGCTGGGCTAGTATGTAGAACCATTTGCTGCGCGTTAGTTGGGTCGGCAGGGGCATCCTTCGCTGCTGGAGCTTTCTTGGGTTCGCTGCCCAGCCTCGACGAATGCTGACTTGGTAGCATCCGGAGCCTTTTTGCCCTTGGCTTGCTGGGAAGAAGTAACTGCAGCGGATTTCCCCTTAGGAGCTGCTGGGGTAGTTCCTCACCGAGGTTGAGATGACTCGGACGAGGCGGAAGAACTTGGTGCGGTTGTTGATTTTCTTGGTGCCGGAACGGGTGCTGGTGCTGATTCAGTCGCTGGTGCTGATTCAGTCGCTGGTACTGGAACTGCTGCCGGTGCGGGGGGCGGTGCTAGTGTTGAGGTAGACTCGGTGGCTGCTGGTTGCGGCGATGCCGAAGTTGTGGACACCGTCGCCTCGGCTGGACCGATCCCTCCCGCGCCGAGGTTGCACTCCTCTTGACGAGGTAGTGTGGAATCCGGAGCAGCCGTGGAACCCTCTGGAATAGGGCTCAGCGGACGTGACTCGTCGTCACGAAGGGGAGAAGGGCTAGATCGGAGCGGTGAAGAGATGCTAGATCCACTCTGAGGGACCTCCACCGGAGCCCTGCAGAAGAGAATAATGTCAGAAGAGGAATTACAACAATGCAAGGAAAAGTGGGTTACGGAAACAAAAATGACTTACGCATCCGAGGTTTGGGCCTCCTTGGGTTTCCGAGCCCTTCGTGCCGGGGCTTTGCCTGCCGGCTTGGAGGCAGCTTTGTCTCCGGCCTTCTTTCGCCTTTTTGCGGGCTGAGAAGGTCCGGAGGAGGAACTTGGTGCGGCTCCGCGTTTCTTCTTCGGTGCCACCGGAACCGGTTCGTCCGTAGCAAGTGGAGGATCCTCATGGATATGCCCACTAGGGTTAGCTGATGCCGGAAAGGCAAAAGAAAGAGGGACAGCCTCAACAAGTTCAATCACGTCAACATCCGAGTCATCCTCATCATCGGGCCAGTCTCTAAGAGAAGAGAATTTACCGCTGGGTCGTTTTGTAGCGTCGGTCATAGGGAGAAACATCTCCTGCTCCGTCTCCTCCTCATCCGGGGTTTCTCGGTCCGGCGCCCACTTAAGGGTCGGATCTGTGCCGTCCTCAAGGGTTTGCTGAAGGAATAGCTGAGAAATGGAATGAAGAACAGAGTCAGAAATACAACAAAAACCGACATATATTTAATCCGAAGTAAGTTTGCCCCGCGAAGCTTACCGCGGGAGGGAGCCTGTCACGACAAAAGTGCTCAATTCCCCACGTCCATTCAATGGAGAAATCCTTGTGGGTGGTGAAGAGAGCCTTAACCCAGTGAAAATCTCCGTTTGCTCAGCTCGAAGGAGGAGGTCCGGTTGGGGTCGCGGCCGAAACTCATGTGGCACACCTTGTGGGCGCGCTTCTAGAGGGGAGAGATTCGGTTGCGCACGAACGTGAACATAGCATCCTCGTTGCGCAATCCAAGTTTCTTCAGTTCCACGAACCTCTTGTTAACCTGGTTGGCCAGAGCCGTGGGCTTCTTGGAGATCTCCTCCCAAAATTCCGGGTTAGGTGGACCTGGAGTATAGGGGAGCAACCGAATCAAATCTTTGGTGCCCACGTTCCGGACATAGAAGAAGGTCCGGGCCCATCCTTTGCAGGAGTCAAGCCCGGTGACCCGGGGGAAAATGGAAGTCCTCCGGGGTGAGATGGACGCAGCTCCGAATTGGGTGAGTTGCTTATCCTCCGACTCAACTTGGATGTTGGGGATGACGTTACGACGAAGGCCGAAAAACCGGATCCACGGCTCCTTCGTGGGCCACAGTCCGGTGTAGCCCTCGATCGTAGAAGCAAAAGCAGAGAGAGAAGTGATAGCATTGGCTGGAAGGTGGTGCGGCTGCAAGTGGTAGGTACTAAGCCAATCCCGGAAGAAGTCGCTCACCGGCAAGCCGAACCCCCATTGGAAGTGGGACAAGAACACGATGAACTCACCCGGATTGGGTGAGGGGGCTAGTTCGGCGGAGGGGAGACGAGCGACGACACCGGCAAGGATGCGTTTGGTCCGGTAGAGCCAGTCAAGATCATCTTGACAGACCCATGACCCGGCCCACGCGCCACGGTCCGCCGCAGCGGCGTCCTCCTCCATTTCTTGCTCGGCGATGACGAGATCCTCCTCCGTCATCTCGTACTCGCTACCCTCGCTCGCGCTAGCGGCGGCGGGGATCAGAGGACTGGATTGGCGAGGACCCGTGGTGAGGGAGTTGCACAGTGGTGGCTGCGACACAGAGACACGGGGAAAAGTGCGGCCGCGGCGCTGCTGCTAGGAGCACTGGCGGCGGCGCGTTCGCGAGGAAGATGAAGAAGAAGAGCAACAGGCAGAGGGGCGCAGAAGAGGAAAAAATCCTAAGGGGTGCGCCCCTCCGCTATTTAACCACCCCCTGAGAAGGTGAGTGGGATCGTGCCCTGCAAATGTGCCACATGGTGTGGCCATGTATCAACAGCCTCAGCCAATCAGTGAGGAGCCACACGGAGGGCCACAGGACAGAGGCGATCCCATGACATGACGCACTGATGCGGTAAACAAGGAGGCAGGCGTGACGTGACCCTCGCACGGTGATAACTGACAATTACTGAGGCGGTTACTATGCAGGCCCTTAAAATAAGACAACGTAATGATTAGCCTCCACACGGGTTGGCGTATGAAAGAAGGAAACAAGGCCCGGATAGAGCCATGGTAGCCCGGACAGCGGGTAAAAACTTAGAATGTGCAGAGGGAACGTAAATCCATGAGATCCGAGTCAAAGTGGTAACCCGGCCGACAAGTGAAAACTTGAAACGTGCGAAGGGAACGTAAATCCACATAATCCGAGATAAAGAGCTAAATCGGAAATAACGTCCAAGGCTCGAACATAAATGAACCTGATGTGGCCTTAGCGGCCAAGGCGGCTAAGACCGCACCAGCTTCGGGGACTAATGTTGGGGGGATAACCCCGGGTAGGGTCACTACAGGGTATAAAGGCCGAGTTAGCCGAGGTTCGGCAAGGCCAAAGCAGATGCTGGCCGGGTCACCTCCAAGGAGGCCGGATCACGGAGTAACCTGGACCAGGGGGGTCGCCTAACATTATAACAGCCGACTTAAGGAGTAAGTCGGAAGTGCTTGTCTAACTTGTATGCAGGAACAGGTATAGCCGGATCTACCATGATCCGGGTCCCGTTTAGCTTCTGGGAGAAGGAAGGAATCTCTCTGGTCAAAAAGAAGGCCCGGTACGCACTGCATAAGCGAAGCAAGCGAGGGCAGGACCACCGGGTCATGGCCGACAAGGGTGACGACGCCCGTGTCCGCTGACGCGGGCACCACAGAGGCTCACGTAGCTAAAGCATGTGTGACGCGGGGGAAAAGCACCCCAGTCGGGTTACCACTTTGAGAGGAGGCATATTCTTAGGAATATGCCTCCACGTATACCCTAGGCAAAGACCAAGCCGCCTCTATATAAGGGGGGCTAGGGTTTCAGTAGAGGGGGTTGGGTTTTCTTCTATACCGATTTGGCTAAGGTTCTAGGGGTGAACTGTGGGTGATAGTAAGAGAGCTCCTTCTTCCTCCTCTCGCCAATACAGCTCTAGGAGCACTTGTAATCTTGAAAGGAAAGCAATACAATCTTCTGTGTGGAGAATCACTCCACTATCCCTCCCTGGATTCCCCTAGCGTGTATTAGTCCCCACCTTTAGCCTATCCATGGCATCTGCCATGACACCACCATGATAAGCATCTCAATATCCATCAGATCCCCGTAAACACAACATGCAGAATTACAAATAGATGATCTTGATCATGAATGGAGCTCACAAGATCTAGACATGAAAGCACAAAGGAGGAGAACCAGCCATCTAGCTACTACATGGACCCATAGTCTAGAGATGAACTACTCACGCATCACACCGGAGGCTTGCATGATGATGAAGAAGGCCTCCAGGGTGAATTCCCCTCTCCGGCAGGGTGCCGGGAAGAGCTTTAGATCCCTCCCGATCTAGGGATGGAGATGACGGCGGCTACAGACTCTTTCGTGGATTTTTGATCGGGTACTTAGGGTTTTGGTCCCGAGGGCAATATATAGGCGGAAGGAGAGGCCGAGGGGGTGCTGGGGTCGGCCAGACCACCCCCTAGCGCAGGCCAGGCCTCGCGGCGCGGCCAGGTGGTGTGGCCGGCCCCCAGCTCTTCTCCGTCTCGTATTCTGGCATCAGATTTCTTCCAGAAAAATAGGCACTTTGGCTTTTGTCCCGTCCAATTCTGAGAATATTCATTTTCTAACTTTCCTAGAACCAAAAACAGCAGAAAACAGGCAGCTAGCACTGTGGCTCTTATTAATAGGTTAGTCCAAGAAATCATATGAAAAGCACTCCAAAGTGTGGACGAAACACAAGACAATAGATAAAACCAAGCATGGAACATCAAAAATTATAGATACATTTGCAATGTACCAAACACGCCCGTCACGCTGCGTTTGTGGAGCTCGCTGTTGATGATAACGAAGGACTTGCATCGGTGCACGATCATTCGTGCTTCTGTCTCATTGGTTGGGAGGATCTTGTGCTTGAGGAAGGCGACATATGGTTCCGTCCAGCCGCTGGGGGCCACAATCATGGCGACTAGGGCCGGCTCAGGTTGTAGTGGTATCCCAACATCGATCTCCTTCGGCAGGGAGACCGAAGGATTGCGGATGATGTCGAGGAATACACCTGCGGGTGGCATTTGCTAGTCCGACCCGATGCGGGAGAGGGAGCCTGCTTCCTCGTTCGTTCGCCTATCGATCCACTCGACTGAGTAACCATCGAAGTGTCCTCCCAGCTAGTCTACCGCTTGGCGGTATGCTATCATTATCAGGGAGATGGCGTCCTAGGTCCCGGCGACTTGGCCGACGACTAGATCGGAGTCGCCATAGCACCGTAAGCGGTTAATGTTCATATCCTTGGCGGCCCGCATGCCGTGAAGGAGGGCCTCGTACTCTGCCATGTTGTTGGTGCAGGGCTGAAAGTTGAGGTGGAGCACGTAGTGGAGCTTGTCTTCCTTGGGGGATGTCAGTATGACCCTGACCCCGACGCCGTCGGCATTCTTGGACCCGTCGAAGTGGAGTGACAAGTAGTGGCGGTATGGGAGCTTCTCCGGCTACTGTGCTTCTTCCCAGTATGCGAGGAAATCAGCCAGGCTTGCGACTTGATCGCTTTGCGGGGCTCGTACTTGATGTTCTGGACACCGATTTCATCGACCCACTTGGCGACTCGCCCAGTTGCCTCGCGATTGCGTATTATGTCCTGTAGTGGGGCAGAGGAGATGACCGTGATTGGGTGCTCCTGAAAGTAGTGTGGGAGTCACTGTTGAGCTTTGAATACCGCGTATACCAGTTTCTGGTACTGCAGGTAGCGCTATCTTGAGTCCGTCAGGACTTCGCTGATGTAGTAGATGGGGCGCTGCACGGGGCGCTCATTTCCCTCCTCTAGCCGTTCGACGACCATCACGGCGCTGACGACTCAATTGGAGGCCGCCACATAGACGAGCATTGGCTCTTTGTCGATTGGGGCGGTGAGGAGTGGATCCGCGATTAGCACTTCTTTGAGTGTGTTGTCCTCCTCCACGTCCCATTGGAACATGGGGTTCTTGTGCATCAGGCGGTAGAGTGGCATTGCCTTCTCACCTAGCCGGGGAATGAAGCGACTGTGAGCCACGACTCGCCCAACCAACTTCTCGATGTCACATAGGCACTAGGGTTTTCCGAGTCGCGTGATGGTGTCGATCTTGGTGGGGTTGGCCTTGATGCCTTGTTTGGAGACCACGTACCCTAGGAGCTGTCCGGTGGGGATGCAGAAGGTGCATTCCCCTGGGTTGAGCTTGATGTTATACCTCCGCAGGTTTGCAGAAGTTTCGGCCAGGTCGGCGAGCAGGTTGTTCTGGCGGGTGGACTTTACCACCACGTCGTCGATGTAGACGTGTATGTTGCAGCCAATTTGGCTCGCGAGGCACTCCTGCATGCACCTTGGTAGGTTGCGCCGGTGTTCTTGAGGCCAAACGTCATGGCCGTGTAGCAGAAGGCGCCGAATGGCATGATGAACGCCGTCTTCTCCTCATCCTCGACTGCCATTTTGATCTGATTGTAGCCAGAATATGCATCAAGGAAGCATAGCGACTCTGATCCCGTGGTTGAGTCAATGATCTAATCGATGCGTGGTAGGACGAACTCCTCCTTCAGGCAGGCGCTGTTGAGGTTGGTGTAATCGATACACATTCTCCATGTGTTGTTCTTTTTCAGTACCAGGACTGGGTTTGCCAGCCACTTGGAGTATTTCATCGGCTGAATGAAGCCTGTGACTAGCAGGCGCTGTACTTCTTCGGTGATTGCTCGGTGTCGCTCTTCATTGAAGGGCCGCAGCGACTGCTTTACTGGTCGTACTTTGGGGTCGGTGTTGAGTTTGTACTCAGCGAGTTCCCTCGGGACACCTGGCATGTCAGATGGTTTCCATGCGAAGATGTCGCGATTCTCACGGAGGAACCCGATGAGCGCGCTTTCCTATGCGGGGCTTATGTATGCCCCAATGGTGACCATCTGGCTGGAATCACCCGGGATGAGCTCGACGGTGCGGGTGTGTGTGGTTACCTCGAACGTGGAGCTCATGGCGGTTGGCTTCTTCAGGATGGTGGGGTCGTCCTTATTGATGTTGCTCGCGTATTTCACAAGTTCCTCCGCGTGGTCCGTCTCCACGCCGATGACGGCGTCGGCAAACTCAACGCCTTTGTCTTCGCATTCCACGGCCATATCGGGGTCGCCGTGGATGGTGATGATGCCGCTTGGCCCTGGAAGCTTCATCATGTTGTAGGCGTAGTGGGGGGCCGCCATGAATTTGGCGAATGTTTGGCATCCCAGGACGCAGTGGTAGGGGCTGCGGAAGTTCACCAGTTCGAACTCGATCCGCTAAGTGCGGTAGTTTCCTGGTGTGCCGAAGGTGACTGACAGAGTTACTTTTCCGATCGGGTACGCCTTTCGACCGGGGATGATGCCGTGGAAGGTTGTTAGGGTCTGCTTGATTGCTGATTCTGGGAGATCGAGCCTCTTGAATGTGTCCAGGTACATGATATTGATGGAGCTCCCGCCGTCCATCAGTGTCTTGGGCAGTCAGTAGTCGGCCACTTTGGGACTAACCACCAGGGAGACTCGCCCTAGGTACTCGATCTTCGGTGCGTGGTCCTGGCGACTCCAGGTGGTGCTTTGCTCAGATCAGTTGAGGAAGCGGGGGATATCGACCCGCGTCACCACATTGACATCGACTGCACGGGCGAGCACCTTCGTCTCATGCTTGGTGCCGAGCCCGGTGAAGGTGTGGAGTGATCCGACGGCATTGCCGAAGCCGCCAGCGTTTCCGTTATCCCATGGTGGGTTGTTGTTAGGGTCGTCCCATGCCTTCCTTGCTTTTTCGATCTCCTTGAGGGAGTGGCAGTCGACGGTAGTGTGGGTGGCGAGCTTTCCCTCCCTGCTATGGTAGATGCAGGGTTGGTTGAGTAGGGCGGCAGGGTCGAATTTCGGCCTCACCATGTTGTTGGCACGGTAGTTTCCACTGTCGCAGTAGTTTCCTCCATCGCGGCGGAAGTTCTTCGGGTCACATTGACTGTAGCCGGCATTAGCGACGAAGTCGACTCGCCCATCACCATAGCACTTGTCGGTGATGCGAGTGTTGCTATAGCGCATGTCACGCTGTCGCCCGCTGTCATGGGCGCTGACGCGGCGTCTTCCTCCTGACTCGTCGTCATAGTCTTGGTTGGGGTCCTCTTCCATGTAGCGCTTGGCAATCTCGAGGAGGCCGAGGATGTTGTCGAGTGTCCGGTAGACCCTCTTGATCTTGGTGACCAGGGGTTCATACCGGCATGTGTTCTTGAAGCAGTGTATCGCTGTGTCCGGGTGGATGCCGAAGGCGTTGATCCATAGCTCCCGCCACCTTTGGATCCAGTGGCATGTCGACTCGCGTTGTCCCTGGATGCATTGTTCCAGGTCCTCGATGGTGGTGGCGCGGGTGTAGGAGCCCTCAAAGTGCCTAACGAAGGCGTCCCACATCTCCTCCCACGAGTCGATGCTGTCGGCGGGGAGGGTGTTGATCCATTGCCGGGTGGCACCCTCCATCATCAGGGGGAGGTAGCGAGCGGCTAGCAGGTCGGTGTGGCCAGCGATTCCCATCACCATGAGGTATGTGTCTAGCCAAACTGCTAGATCGTACGTTGGATCGTACTTTTTGATCTCCTTGGGTGCCTTGAAATTGCCAGGGTACTTCTCGCCTCGGATCATAGGTCCGAAGCACTGGGGACCAACTCGGCTGAGCGAGCCCCTAGGTTCGGGGTCGCCGCGGTTGGTGAGGGTGTGCCTCGAGTCATTGGGCTGGTGCACCCGCCAATCCTGGTTGTTGACGATGTGCGTTCGGGCATAGATGGGTTGTCCGTTGGCGGCAACCGTGTTGTTCACCGATCGCGGCTCGTTGGTGGAGAGAACGGGGTTGGCGGCCCGTGGCTGGTTCGCCAGGGGTTGCGGTGGTGGGCAGGTCACGGCGTTGGCGACGGTTGGGTGACCGCTTGAGGCCGCCCTGCTTGCTGAGGAGCGGGAATACATCCGCCCCCGCGGGTCGACTCCCGTGGCTTGTTGCTCGACGGCCCTGGCGAGTAGGGCCATGGTGTACTGGATCTGCAGCGCACCTTCTCCCTAGACGTCGAGGTTGGCGACTGCGGTGTCGGCCGCAACGATGTTGTCCATCGGGGTGGAGTACAGTGGGAGTCCGTTGGCATCGCGAGCCTATGGCAAGATTATGATCCGAGGCTGGTCCGGCAGGGGAGCGTGACCAATGGGTGGTGGCAGGCCCTTGTTACCGGTGCGCCGGGTGGTGGTCGATTGCTGCCACCTTGTGGCACGTTCTCGCAGTACTCCCACTCAGCCGCGGGTGCAGGGTCGCTCCTGTCATTGAAGTTTAGGACGCAGCCCTGGACGTTGGAGTTTAGGCGGTTCTTGATGCGGCGCTGGTGGTAGAGCGACACCTCCTGTGCCTTTGCCCGCTCAAGGTGGAATTTCTCACGCTCAGCTAGCTCCTTGGGCTGCACCTCCTCTAGTCGCAGGCGGGCTTCCTCCACCTCCGTGGCTGTCGCAGTTGGAGGGATCGGTGTGGAGAATGGAACTGGCGGGGCGATCGTGCTGCCCGCCATGTAGATCGCGTTGTAGCGATTGGATCTGGTGCGGAAGTCCTTGGGGGAGTCCGAGCCGGAGTCGGAATCGAAGATCCCAAGGATTGAGGAGTCCTCGAAGTCCTTTGGGTTGGAGACCCGCGTGATGGAGTCCTCCTATGATGCTACGATGATGGATCCGTCGACCGGGGCAGGGGTCGCGGAGTCGTCGTCGTGTAGGGCCGCATCGTTCGTGGTGGTGTTGGTCTCGGTCGCGTTGCTGGCGGACGAGTCGTACTCGGTGGCGAGGCTCCTGATGGAGCGGACCTGCTCCTCCGAGAGCAGATCGCAGCGTGGTGGTGATCCACCGACTATCACCATCGCCGCCGGGTCGAGTACGCCGGTGAAGCCGACGAACAGGTTGATGGAGCCAACCTGTATTATCGTGATGTGGGTGACCGGGCGTGACGCTGGGATGTAGCTGCTGGGCAGGATCTAAAAGATCCCGCCGATGGCGATCATGCGGCCGGTGGCGATCGGCCAGTCGATCGGCGAGTAGGGTCTCGCCGTAGAACTCAGGCCAGTCCGGCTAGGCCCCACGGTGGGCGCCACTATCATGGAAATGGCCACGACAGTCGCTGCAGTAGGCAACGATTGATAGAATCGGGGGCGAGAGCTAGCGGACATCTGCGGTGCGAGATGGGGGGATGCACATGGGTTTACCCAGGTTCGCCCCCCAGAGGGTAAATACCTACTCCTGCTAGATTAGATTAATGGAGAGCGAGTTACAAGGGTGGCAAGCTCGGCGTCTAAGCAGCGAGTCGCTTTAAGGGGTGTATGATGGAACGTAAGTCCTCAGAGTACCCTAGGGAGGTTTATATAGGAGGCATCTCGCTAGGGTTTACAGTTTACAACCGAACAAGATATGGATTCGGAGGCGTTGACCTAATCTGACTGGGCTTTGAGTACTCTTCTAGGCCTCCAGTCTCCAATCGCCAGGCCTTTTCCTCGGTCGCATTCCAGTCGCCGTCCTACAGGCCCATTCGCTAAGCCTTTTAATCAGCCGGAACATCCTGCTGGGCATACCTCATTTGGCATATCCCCATCAAATAGTGAAGTGACCCTCGTGGTGACCACATCCAGCGAGCCTGCCGAGGTGCCTGTTGTTGCCTGGTAGACTAACAGGATCCTCATCGGTGCCTATATAATTCTAGTAGAAAGATATGCACTCATAGGTCGGAAAGCCCTTTGCTATGCTTGCATCTGGACGGGCCCTATTGCGGATGAAGCCTTTGATGATTCCATTCATCCTTTCGAACGACATCATGTTGTGAAGGAATGTCAGTCCGAGGTGGATGATATCATCCATGACATGGACCAGCAGATGCACCATGATTTCGAAGAATGCGAGCGGGAAATAAATCTCGAGCTCGCTTAGTATCACCACAATATCTTCATGTATCCTTGCGAGCTGCTGGACGCCGATCGACTTTCGAGAGATGACGTCCAAAATGTTCCAGAGGCCAAACAATGTCTCATGAACGTGCTTGTCCATTATCCCTTGGATTGGAACGGGAAGTATCTACATCATCAGCATGTGACAGCTGTGAGACTTCATCCTGATGAACCTCTGCTTTACCGCGTCTATATATATGCTTATATGCCCTGAGTAACTGTAAGGAACTTTCACTCCTAGGAGGCACTTGATAAATTGCTCGATCTCCTACTAACTTAAAGTAAAGCAGGATGGGGGCAGTAATAGTCAGACTTCTTGGCCCTGTTCCTCCTGCGGTGACCTTCGGTCTCCTCCGTCTGATCATCATCATCATCGTCAAGGCGTCCTCCCTGAAGATCTTCCCTGATACCTAGATGTTTCAGGTCGCTTCTTGCTTTTGGCCCATCTTTGGTCCTCTCTAGCATGTTGAGCAGGATGCCAACCAGACTCACGAACACGTTCTTCGTGATGTGCATGACATCAAGGCTATGTCGCGTGTGGAGGATCTTCCAGTATGGCAGGTCCTAGAAAACAGACCTCGCTTTCCATACATTCATCAGCGGTTTCAGCCTCTTACACTTCTTTCCTCACGCAGGGCACTATTTCCAATTATTCAGCAATTCCTCGATTTCTTCCCCGCTCCTCAGGCATGAGACTATTCCATTCTCGGCTTTACCATAGAATAGATCTCCACATTTTCTCCATGGGTCATCTTTGCGAAGCCACCTTCGAGTCCCGGGGTACACGGTTTTCGAAGACCCGGGATCCTTTTCTAGTTGGAGATGTGCCGTATGCTCCATGCACTTGACACATGCATAGTGTTCGTGGCACACCTGGCACGAGACATATGCGTAACCAGGATAGTCTTGCACCGTCGTGAGCAACGAGGCTCTAAGAGGAAAATATTCTCCTGAAAAGGCGTCCCACATATTCGCTGGCTTCTCCGACAACATGGCTAGCTCCTCTTTTAATATGCCGAGATACAGATGGATGTCAATACCTGGTTGTTTCGGCCCCTGAATAAGAATACTCATGTGTATGTACCTCCTCTTCATACAAATCCATGGAGGGAGGTTGTACGACCATACAAACATGGGCCGGGTGTTGTGTGTGGTGCTCTGGTTGCCTAATGGATTTAACACTTCGGTGCTCATACCCAGCCTAACGTTCCTTGGATCGTCCCCAAAAAACAGGAACTCAATGTTCATTGCATTCCATTGGCAAGCGTCTGAAGGGTGTGTTAGCATCTTCTCCTTATCCAGATCATCTTTGGGCTTCTACTTTTCCGCGTGCCAGCGCATGAGCTTTGCTTCCTTAGGGTCTATGAAATACCGCTGTAGACGAGGAGTGATCAGAAAGTACCATACCACTTTTTCTGGAGCTTTCTTCCCTCTATTGTATCACGCATGGCCGCACACAGGACATCTGGTTCTATCTGCGTACTCATTCCGGTAAATGATGCGATCGTTGATGCAGGCGTGGTATTTAACGTGTGGTGGATCGAGAGGGCACACGACTTTCTTTACCTCCTCGATATTTGTTGGACAAGTGTTTGGTTTAGGAAGATGGTCATGCCAGAATCTAATCATATGATTGAAGCTTGTGTCGATCCAGTTGTGTTTTGCCTTCATCTCTAGAGCCTTGAGCGTTACATGCAAGCGGGTATCCTCGGGCTGAAATCTTTCATACAATGGAGTTCTCCCGTCTATCTCCAGTTGCGCTAGCTTGGCTTTCTCTCGTCTTCATGAGGAGTAGTTCTTGAACATTAGGGTCCTGCAAGGCTGTTTGTAGTGTTTGATGTGTGTCTGCGTATTCTCCATCATCTTCCACCGTGTCTCATTTGTGATGATCATGTCCGGCATCTCCTTCGTGTGATCATATCCGGGAGGCTCTTCGGCTTCTTGCCTGCCCTCTCCGTTTTTGTTGTCATGCCGCCCTTCCTCATTTCCTGTAGTCCCATTAACATCATCTTCATCAGTGATCCAATGAGTAAATTCAGATATGAAACCATACACGAGTAGGTGGTTCTGCAATACTGTAGAATAAGGGTCCATCAAGCCCTTGAGTCTGAATTTGCGACATAGACATCTTATCTGGGTCTCGTTGTTCTGGATCATTTCAACCGTCGCGCCTTTCAAATATCTAGTCATGAGGCTTTCACTCATCTTGATGACCATGATCACCTGCACGGTATAGAGCAAGAGAATATTTTAGAACGTCCACACACATGCATGCATGGTCTCCAAAAATTCGGCATGACCTCTCCTAAAAATAGGACATACGTGTAATGCAAATGATTTGCCGAAACAGAAATTAATAAATATTTCAGCAAACATGCATACACAGTGCAACAGACACCATACCGTACCACAAACTTTGTCACACACACACAAACATTCATACAACACACAACAATAACATCTCGCCCACACAATCATCACAAGCAATTCATCGTATACACACAAACATGTATATGTCCTTCCATGCATCTACTCACCTAGTAAATGATGGAGGAGGAGGAAAGCGAATCGGTGGTTTTAGTAGATCTAGCCTTCCTTTTACACGACCAGATCTGGTCTAGGCTAGAGGGGGAAAGTGAGTGGAGGAGAAAGTACACCTAGTGGGAAAAGGTAGTGGCTAGCTGTATAAATGGTGCCCGACATATCAGTGGCGCACATATGTCGAACGCGCCACGGATAACCGGCAGATTAGTGGCGCACCTGACACAATGCGCCACGGATATGTCAGGGGCCATCTATATCTGCAACTTATGCATGGCCCCTGACATATCCGTGGCGCATGCCAGTTTAGCGCGTCATAGGAAATGCAAATATCTGTGGAGCACAGACATTACATGCGCCACTAATATGTCAAGGGCCATCCATAAGTGGTAGGTGGGGCTACCCAGAATTACCTACGGCGCACCCATTTACCATGCGCCACGGGTATTTTCCCTATCTGTGGTGCATCTATCCCACATGCGCGATAGGTAATGTATCTATGGCGCACCGCTGTTCCCATGTGCCAATGGATACCAATCATGGATAGCCAAATCTGTAGTAGTGATGTACTCATGCGGTACCACCTGATTCGCCAGTTTGTGGATCAAGGTGATATCAAGTTATGCAAGGTACACATAGATGCAAACATGGTGGATCCATTGACAAAGCCGCTTCCACAGCCTAAGCATGAGGCACACGTAAGAGCCATGGGCATTAGATTCCTAGACATGTGATGTCGGGATGATTGACTCCAGTGAAAGTAAGAGACTGTTGAGAATATGCCCTAGAGACAATCATGTATGATGTAATTCCCAATGTATTCATAAAGTTATTTACTTTTCCTAGTATGAACATCAGATATATATCATTGAATATGTGATTCAGTTGTGGAACTATGTATTCATGTTGTTTATACTAGATGTCCTTGGTCGTTGAGGTTGTGCTGGACACACAACTTAGACCAATGTGAAAGTCGACTGATGACTAGTTTCCACTTGTCATGGGCATGGTGATGCTATTCCGACTTACACGGACTTGGCTAAAGAGTTTAGCAAGTCGGAATGACCCACAGTTGAGATGCAATGAGCATGTTGTCAATTGTAGTCTCAAGCAATGGAATACTTTGACCTAAGGTGATTACATGATCCGAGTTGTGGATCGCCAACTTAGGTTCTATCAAACGCTGTTCCATAAATGGGCAGTCATAAAGGTAGAGTTCGGGTTGGTTATGCAGCAAGTTGCGTGACATGGATTACCAAGATGGGATTTGCCCCTTCATAATGGAGAGATATTCTCTGGGCCCTCTCATGTGATATCATTCGGAAGCATGGCCATGCGCTACTTAGTTAAGTGTTAACTGAGGAGTCAGACTAAGTGTTAGTCCAGTAAATCACATATCACGGAACGAGAATAGAGTCGAGCTATTAAAGGGATGGCAACTACTCACCTGTAGCTTGAAAAGGTATATCGTGAGGCAAAGGTACTCAAATGAAATTCACATTGAGAAAGGTTCGTCTTCTGACTTTACGATGCTTTGGAGTTGGCACGTATTGCTAGAGGTCGTACCAACTATTGACTTGGAGTGGTGACTCGTGTCATGTCCAGGTTTGCGTGAACCTATAGGGTCACACACTTAAGGGAAAGGATCCCATGCGGATGAGATCCATGTGGAGATTGGGATACGGCCTATATGGGCCTCAAGTGTTGAGCCCAGTGGTAGCTGTGAGATTCGATACGTTTTTGATGGTTTTTATTGATGGTTTTCTCTTGGATTTGATCGTTTTCTAGCTTTACCTAACTCTAATACTTCGGTAGAAAAGAAAACTTGGTTTTTAATGTGTGTTTTAGGTTCTAAATGTCAACAGAGGGTTTTAACTAGAGAAACACAATATTCAGGCGAAAACAAGCAAGTCTCTCTTTGGAAGAAACCGAGGGAAGCATGTAGAGGCTTTAATGAGCAACTATACGGTTGAAACAATTTTTCCGGCCGTATAGTTCCCGCCGTATAGCTGCCGCCACCTCTGTCTTGTCAAAAGGGACAACTTCTATGAAGGACTAGGGACGAAAACACAACACAGCAGCTGCCACACCATCCAGAAGGGAGAAAGAAGAGATCCGGAGAATAAGGAGGAGACATTCTTCATCTCGCTCCACGATCTTCGAACTCCTAGCCTATACACCCCCATAGCCATTACTTGTACTAGAGAGAGATCTTCACCTTGCAAGATTAGGGTTTGAGATTGTTTCTTCCCATCTTGAATTGTGTTGGATTACTTTTCTATTCTTATTGTAGATCTCCACGGTAATATCGAGAAGAACTCCCTTTATTTAATTATATTGATGATGCTTTCTTCTCTCATGTGTGACTAAGTCCCTTGGGCGTGGGAGATGTAAGGGATTGGTGAGATGTGATGTGCCTTCATATATTTTCCATTAGTTTGTGATTGATTTTAATTACTATATTATGTGTGCTTGACTATTTGTGGGATGCCTAATGCTTGTTGTCCAAGTAAGGGCCCAGACAACATGATACTTTGTTCTACATGGATAGGATCTTGTTCGCTAGCAGATCGGTGACCCTCGAGTGACACAGGGATATCAATGGAAAACTAGTAGACTCGAGGATAACGAGGAACCACCGTGCTTATTGCATTAGTCCGATCCAAGGAGCTTAATCGCTAAGCGACTTGAAGGGTCTTAATGGTCTAGTGTCTGACCATGGTTTTGGTAATAGACTAGTATGATTATTGAAGTTGGGATGAAATCTAGCAAGAGGAGTTCCGACTAATTATGGGTTGCTCGCATACACATAGACTTATAAGATTACAATTGATACACTTATCACTCATCCACCTGGCACAATCACTATCACCATGAACTGTATCTCCCCGCGCCCTTTTTGCCATTTGTAGAAAACAACAAACAACTGAATCGTTCTTTACTTATATGCTTTTTATTTCTGAAATTTACATTTTAGTTTTATTTAAATACATCCAGTTTAATCCAAATCTCATTCTTATTTCACACTTGCAGTCAACTCACTTGAAGACCCCTGACAACTTTGGGTGTGATAGAGACTTCACCATAAAACACTTACCTTTGGGCTACCTATGGGATCGATATCTATACTTCGAAACTAGCTACAAACAAACTCTGCACTTGTAGACATCACGCTATTTTCTAGCACCGTTACTGGGGAGCTAAGCGCTGAGTGTTTCTCTCTTGACATTTCAGGTGTTACTACTATAAAAATGTTCTCCCTAGGAGACAACGGGTCCACACGCTCTGGTAGGACCTATTTACCAGATTATATTGATCGCGTGCCTACTCAGAGATGCGAGGAAATTATTGAAAAACTTTTAAGATCGAATAAAGTTGAAGTTGAAAACCTGAGTGATATAATGGAAATTATGTGTATTTACAGGACAACTCCCAAGAAGCCTGAGAAAACTCTCAGAGAATATAATGCTCCAAGTTCTAAATTTCTTAAGCAACCAATAGAATTCCCTAGTCCTGGAGTTAGAGAATATCGATCTGATGGTGGAATTATTAAAATTTTGCAGGAAAAAGCTTTTAGTAGAAGGGTAGATGAAGACCCAGAAAGACATCTTAGAGAATTCGACGATGTGGTGACATTGCTTGGACCAAAAGGTTTGCCAAGAGACTTCTCACATCTAAAATTATTTCGTTGGACTCTTAAAGGTAAGGCTCTATACTGGTTATATTCGCTCCCTTGTCATTAAATTAAATGTTGGGAAACTGCATTGTCGAATTCATAAACAGGTTTAATCCTTTTAAAAAGATAACTGAACTAAGAAAGAGTATAAGCAACTTTAGTTAGAACGTGGGAGAAAACTACCCACAAGCCTAGGATAGATTTTTTGGAATGATCAATAGTATTCCTAATCATGGCTATTCTGAATCAATTATTTGCCATTTATTTTACCATGGTCTTAATACTCAATGTAGAGAGTTGCTTGACATCTCAGTGGGAGGATCAATAAATACTTTAACTATTAAAGAATGTTTAGAATTGATGTCTACTAGGGCTAAGAATGATTCTTTATATAATTCTGAGTTTGGTACTAAGCTGGAAAAAGGGATACTTCGGATAACTCCTGATCTTATGCCTGAAGTACGCAAAACAATGAAAGAAAAAGGTATACCTTCTGAACTTGTTAAGGAAAACAAAGTAGACTTGTTACAAGTTTTTACTGAAGAAGACGAAACTAGGAAAGTTTTTCAAGAATTAAAACATCGACAAGCAAAATCTCATAACAACCTACATAATCACTTACAAAAACATAAAAAGATTTTGGCGGAACTCACGAAAAATTACAATGAGATCGACCAAGAAATAAAATTATTTCATAAGTATCTTAGTATGATTGAAACCCAGTGTGAACAAATAGCATCTGGTTATCAAATTTTTCTTCAAGATGATATAGATATTCCTGTTTCTACTAATGTTGGTACAAGAAGAGGTGCAGTTGTTACAGGACCACTAGAATATGAAGCTGAAAAAGAGCGAAAGGAAAAAGCCTTGCTCGAAGCAAGCCAAGAAGATGATACACTAGTGGATCCCCAAGATAACAGCTCAAGAAACACAAGATCAAACAAGGAGGGCCAAGATGATGCACAAGATGACCGTTATGACTCTAATGTAGAGACGGTTGATCCAAGAGAAGAAAAATAAATAAGCAATGAAGATGAAGTTGTTGTAGTAGAAAAGAAGAAAATCGATAAGCAACAACAAAAGAAAGCAACAAAAGAGCCTGATCCCCCACAAAAGGTAAAAGACAAGTATAAGAAAGGAGAGAAAAAGCTTCCTTATCCAGATCGAAAAAGAAAGCACCAGATCAGGTAATCTATGATTCTTTTACAAAAGCACTTAGTGACCTTCGTCTAGAAATTCCATTTGCGGATGCAATCAAAGTTCCTACCTATTCTAAATTCCTCCGTGATATTCATAAAAGAAAGAAAGAAATAACTAAAACCGTTGCCATGGTGACTGGTTGTCCTGCTAATGGGAAGCTATTGTCTAAATCAGGAGATCCCGGAATACCAACTATTTCATGCTCAATAGGCAAAAATGATATTCACAATGCCTTGTGTGATTTAGGTGCAGGAGTTAGTGTAATGACATACTCCCTCTATAAAATGTTAGGATTAGGGGAGTATTCCCCTACTACTATCAGTTTACAGATGGCTGACAAGTCCACTAAACAACCCATTGGTATGATTGAGGATGTTCTACTTAGAATAGATGAGGATGTTATTCCCACTGATTTTATTATTCTTGAAATTCTAGAGGATGAAAAATTATCTATAATACTTGGAAGACCTTTCCTTAGTACTACAGGAGCATCATTTGATTGTGCTAAAGGAAAAATAATCTTCAATGTTTATGATGCTGAAATCATCTAGTATTTTCCAAAGAAGCTAGAAGCAGGAGAAAGATGTATTCCACCGGCAAAATGAGTTCATGTGGTAAGTGCCTTTGATAAGGGGCAACCCAAGGTAAGAATTCGAGAACAAAGAAGGGGTTGAGTTATTCAACCATCCTTAATTAAATGCTTAATGGGAGTCAACCCATCACATTAATAAAATAAACTAAAGAATAAAAAGTTCATCACATTCCTACAACTTTTTCACATACATTCTTGTGGAAGAGCAACTGTGAAGATGCAGCTGTCAAAAAGTAGTAGAAACATTGATTGAACAAATGTAAAATAAGTATAAAAACAAAATTTTGAGATTTATCTCGAGATGTTAAAATTCTGCTCATTACATGTTGATGTTGGTCGACAGTTTCTACTATCAATTTTTCTGTAAAAAATAAGGTATTTTGTTAATTTTCGGGATAAGAAGGTATTCTCGAAGAAATAGAATTTTTTTGATGACTACTGATGGTTTAACGACCAACTATACGGCAGGAATAAAAATTCCGGCCGTATAGTTCTGGTCGTATAGATATCTTTGCCATCAACAATTTTCTTGCGTGGACACACAGAATTTAACGACCAACTATACGACGGGAATAAAAATTCGGGCCGTATAGTTCCGGTCATATAGTTATCGATGCCTCCATACAATTTCTTCCCAAAGGTACTGACTATTTAACGACCAACTATACGGCGGGAATAAAAATTCCAGCTGTATAGTTCCGGTCGTATAGATATCGATGTCTCCTTACAATTTCTTCCCAAAGGTACTGACTGTTTAACGACCAACTATATGGCAGGAACAAAAATTCCGGCCATGTAGTTCTAGTCGTATAGATATCGATGCCTGTTTTTGAGAATTTATCTCGAGGATACAGACGGTTTAATGACCAACTATACAATGGGATCATTATGATCCGGCTGTATAGTTGTGTCCGTATAGCTGTGTTCTGCATAAAGAAAACCTAGAGCGCTGCCAAAACTATACGGGCGAAACAACATATTCCGCCCGTATAATTTCGGCCCTATAGTTCGGCGCGACCACAAAATCGGACCAGGGCGGCTAGGTTTCTTCTCCTCCCTCATTATTTCTCTCATATTCTCTCTCTAAACCTCTCAAAACCCACCTAGAACTCTTGATTCTTCGTGGATTTCGTTCGTTTGAGTGGGGGAATCAACAAATCGGTATGTTTCTCTCCCTATCCTTGCTTTATTTTCTGATTTCCATGGTTGAAACTCTGACATTGATCTAGTGGATGAACTAAAGCTATTTAGCTTTTCCTAATGATTTCTCACATTAGGATTGATTTTTTCTACGTAGAATCATTTGTATATCATGTAGAAACTATATGCCTATGGTTTTATGGTGAAATTTTTCAGTGCATAAAGATGAACAAAATCGGTAACATTTTTCGCAAGAGCAAGCGCCAACGCGGTGAGAGCTCGGGGTCCCAAGCCAAGCGCAACCCCAAGTTGGCCATACTTTCATCAAGGAGGGTGCTGCCCACACGTTGGGCCAACCATAGCTTTCTCACCATGGCGGGGTTGAAGGTGCACTTCGACCTCATGTGTAACAAGGCCGGGCTAACGGTGCTTGGCTACGCAAACCATGACTCCTACGCCGAGCTTACCTATGAGTTCCTTGCCTCCTTCTATGACAACCACATGGAGAAAGGTAATGCGTGCATAGTAAGCTTCACCATGAACCGGTAGCCTTATGAAATAACTTTTGAACAATTTTTTGATGCTTTTGGCTTCCCTCATGTTGGGGAGTCAACTGTTACTAACCTCTATGGCGTCACAAGTGGAGAAACTTGGGAGGCTATTTTTGTTAATGGTAGCACTAAATTCTACCAGAAGAAGATGTCCACCATTCAGAACCCAACAATTCGCTACTACGCCTTGTTCCTCACCAACACACTATTGGGAAGAGGTGATACCGGTTCCATGGCCAATGCAGACATGGCAATGATCACCAAGGATCTCTTTCCCACTGCACCGCAAAGCCCCAATCCTGTAGCTCTACTCATCCAACACTTTCGCCACCAAAGAAACAAGACAAAAGGTGATATTTGCATTGGTGGATTGGTAACCCACCTTGCCCATGCATTAAATATTACATTACCTATTATGCCATCTGTTGACGGCTCCAAACTTATGGACGTCAAGTATTTGACTGCTTGTGGCTTCCTTGGTGTTTACCAAGCTAACCGAAGGCTCTGAGCATATCAGTTTGCTTATCTTGGTGATGCACATGGTGAGAAGGTTCCGTTGCCCTATCCCCAAGCCTTCTCGGTTGTGGACAAGGACACTTGGATCCTCACCAAGGACCAAGTGATGGATATCATGGCTGAACTCCAGCCTGATCAAGAGGAAGATGAAGAAGGGGAGTAGTCGGATGAGGATGAGCAGGAGCATGAGGATGAGCAAGGACATAACCTTGCTTGGGAGGGACAACAGCAATAAGGGGGAGCCTGGGACCCGTGGCCCAACTAGCCACAGCAGGGGTACAACTATGTTCCCTATCAAGAATTCCAGTAGCTCAACCAGCGCGTTGGGGAGATCGACCACACTCTTCAAGGAGAGAATGAAGATGTGAGTGCCTTAAATCACAACTTCAGTCACTTCATGACCCACTTCCCCGACTACTACCAGCAGTATCCTCACCAGCCGCCGAATGACGACAACAACTAAGCCTGGCAATAGCCTAAGCTTGGGGGAGGTTTGAAAACCTCCAAACCTTGCATTCATATTTTCATTTATTCTTTTGATTTATTTTACTTCTTCAAAATTGCATGTTTACTTTTAGTTTGCATTATAAAACAAAAATACAAAAAATTACTTGTAACTTTTATTGCAAGTTCGTTTCTTTGTTTCTCTCGAAGATTGCTCAATATCAGGTGACTTGGCAATATGGTAATACAGAGGGGGTTCGACTCAAATACGAGAATGAAGTAAGCAAGAGTAGGTATCACATTCCTTTCATCACCTTTTCTGCAACCTTAAATTGATCCTACAATTATTTACTCGCTTGCACTGGAGTCACTCCCCACTCAGCTTATTATCCTATAAATTCTATTCCTTTGCTAGTGTCTCCTTTTTAGCTTTGAAACAATGAGCAATGCACTTGGTTAAAATATTTCATACATTTTTACAATAATAAAAAACATCCAAAGGATGACTTGAGTCCATGTTTAGCCCAAAGAATTTTATTTTAGAACTACTCCATCCCATTTGAGCTTAATATAAATAGACTCGATAGTACCCTTGAATGAAATTGTTTGATAAAATGGATGCTTCGAAGTAGTAGAGATTATGCCACTGCTTTTTCTAATAATTACCATAAGATATTGCTTTACGTGTGTCATTATAACACTGTCGTGCTCCATGGGGAACTATTAACTCCGCTGGCCAACGAACGATCTAAATGTGGGAAACCACTTGATTTTGGCTATTGATTTATGTAAACGTCTGTAGGAGCAATGCTATGACGGGTAAAATTTTAGTCTCCTCGTGGTTTCACGTTCTAAGTGAAGTTGTAGTACTCCTCTGACCAATTATTGCTCAACAATTATTTATTGGCATGGTCACGAGTGCACAACACAATCCTAATTAACATGTTAAAAATAGTGGCATGATTTCTCTATGAAAGAGCTGAAGTTTTTGAAAGGCAAAGGAAGGAAAAAGGTGCTTTGAGAGTCTTGAAATTTTGACATGGGAGTAGATGAGTTGTTCTTAAATAGAATGACTTGGTGCCAATTTTAGAACTCTTAATTGATTAAAGAAACAAGAGAAAAAGGTTTTCTTCTCTCAACAAAGAGAGATACCAAAAGGATTTTCTCATTTTCCTAGCTAAATTTTTGACACTTGCTCGGGCATATGATTTATTTGCTAGCAAGATATACATGGTTTGGAAGTGGACTCTGTGCACTCTTGTGAATACTTGTATGATCATTTTTAAGATTGCAGGGATTGTGAAGAAAAGAATTTGACACGAATCCAAGCGTGTAAGTTCTTTTATTTCAATCTCGAATCTCCGCTATACTTCTTTATTTCATTGTCACTCGAGGGCGAGCAACATCTAAGCTTGGGGGAGTTGATAGTTGTGAGATTCGACACATTTTTGATGGTTTTTACTGATGGTTTTCTCCCGGATTTGATCGTTTTCTAGCTTTACCTAACGATAATACTTCGGTAGCAAAGAAAACTTGGGTTTTGAATGTGTGTTTCTGGTTCTGAACGTCAACAAAGGGTTTTAACTAGAGAAACACAATATTCAGGCAAAAACAAGCAAGTCTCTCTTTGGAATAAATCGAGGGAAGCGTGTAGAGGGTTTAACGAGCAACTATACAGTAGGAACAATTTTTTCAGCCATATAGTTCCCGCCGTATAGCTGCCGCCGCCTTTGTCTTGTCAAAAGGGACAACTTCCATGAAGGGACCAGGGACGAAAACACAACACAGCAGCCGCCACACCATCCAGAAGGGAGAAAGAAGAGATCCGGAGAATAAGGAGAAGACGTTCTTCATCTCGCTCCACAATCTTCGACCTCCTAGCCTATACACCCCCATAGCCATTACTTGTACTAGAGAGAGAGATCTTCACCTTGCAAGATTAGGGTTTGAGATTGTTTCTTCCCATCTTGAATTGTGTTGGATTACTTTTCTATTCTTATTGTAGATATCCACGGTAATATCGAGAAGAACTCCCTTTATTTAATTATATTGATGATGCTTCTTCTCTCATGTGTGACTAAGTTCCTTGGGCGTGGGAGATGTAAGGGATTGGTGAGATGTGATGTGCCTTCATATATTTTCCCTTAGATTGTGATTTATTTTAATTACTATATTATGTGTGGTGTGCTATCTGTGGGATGCCTAATGCTTGTTGTCCAAGTAAGGGCCTAGACAACATGATACTTTGTTCTACATGGATAAGATCTTATTCGCTAGCAGACCGGCGACCCCTCGAGGGACACGGGGATATCAATGGAAAACTAGTAGCCTCGAGGATGACGAGGAACCACCGTGCTTATTGCATTAGTCCGATCCAAGGAGCTTAATCGCTAAGCAACCTGAAGGGTCTTAATCGTCTTGTGTCTGATCATGGTTTTGATAACAGACTCGTAGGATTATTTAAGTTGGGATGAAATCTACCAAGAGGAGTTCCGGCTAATTATGGGTTGTTCGCCTACACATATACTTATAAGATTACAATTGCTATACTTATCACTCATCCACCTGGCATAGTCACTATCACCATGAACTATATCTCCCCGAATCGTTCTTTACTTTTATGCTTTTATTTCTGAAGTTTACGTTTCAGTTTTATTTAAATACATCCTATTTAATCCAAATATCATTCTTATTTCACACTTGCAATCAACTCGAAGACCTGTGACAACTTTAGGTGTGACAGAGACTTCACCATAAAATAGTTACCTTTGGGCTCCCTGTGGGATCGATATCTATACTTCGAAACTAGCTACAAACGATCTGTGCACTTGCATACATCACCGAGCTAGGAGTGTATATAAGTGGAGTGACAAGGGATAGTCCCTGACCTAGTCGTCACTTTCTTCACTCCCATTTCGGGCTAGATAGGATCTAGCAGTCCTCTCCCTGGAGCTCCTCTCTCTATGTGTGGATACTGGTAGAGGCGTTGCACGTGCAGCACTGGAGACAAGGAGGTTCATGGGGATCTGGACGTGTTATACGTGGGATCGTTCTACACGGCATCAACTGGCGCGCTTTATCAATAATTCGCACATGTGCGTCTAGTGGTAAATCTCGTGGTCTATTGCCTGAGCTAGATCTTGGGAGTACCGCGTAGGGGAAAAAGGTTTTGTTTATCTCTGTGTGGCCCAACACTAAGGTCATGCACCTTTGGTATGCAAGGCCACCCATCATTGCAGCTTGGTATCTTCATCCAGAATGTATGCAAGGCCACCAGTTCCATTTTATTGATCCTCTTATGCTAGAGTGTTCAGTTTCAGTATAAAATGGTACACCTGCCTCAAAAAAAAGGTACACGTGCGTGAATGACGAACAAAAAATAAAAATAAATATAGGCCATGCAATATATTAGTACTCACAGTTGTGAACTATTGGTTCAATTTAATTAGACTCTATGAACAAAGAAAGTAAGGGAAGCATAAGTCGATCAAACATGGCTCCCTAATCTCTGTTGAGAGATACAAGGATATAGATTGTTTTGCTCCAGGCATTAGTTTGGCAAAGTTAGGGATTAGATGGTGATGCTTCCAAACAATACTCCAAGTTCAGTCGGTGTCCTTGACCAGCTAGGGAAGGGAGGCGCTTGAGGACAAGACCTAGGAGCTCCGGACGAAGATCTGGCCAAGGTGGAAACTGTTCGGCGTCCATCATGCAACTCTACAAGACAATACACATGATTCATAGTTTAGAAAATTAATAAAATCGAAATGCATGTGTTTCTTGTACTGTTCTAGACCCAAGGCCATCACAAAATATTAGAAGTTCAGATTATAGTCAAAATATAAAGATGTCGCGGAAACCAACAAATCTATGCATCATCCATTAGATGAGACATGAACTAGCAAAGTACTATCTTACATAAAAACCAACTTGTTGCACTCCACATTAATCACATATATAATGCATGTAGCACTTGGTAACAGCAGCAAAATCAGGTGACAATTTACCATTTATTTGTCACGGTGGTAACTAGCTAACACGCTTGAGCCAAAGATATACTAGAAGTGAAAAAATGACCATATTCCCTAATTAGAAACACCAACAGCAGCATCATGTGTATGGTGAACTAATAATGAGTCGTGTTGTTAATATCCTCTTGTGCAATAACTTAAGCTCAATATGCTACCTTACAGTAGTATGTCATCTGCTTTATACTACATGAGAAAGCCAGCGAGTGTTTTGTTAATTAAATAAGAAAATGTTGAAAGAGAAGTGACATTTTGTTCAAGCACATACTAGTACTAAAAATGTTGAAAGAGAACTGACTTTTTGTTCAAACATATAGATCTGGTTGCTTGAATTAGCAAATATGCGGTGTAGGTGCCAGTATTTCATTCAACAACATGCTAAAACATTGATACGTGAACATCGAAGCTAAGTATTACCACACATTTGTAGTTTTCACATCGTGTAAGAAAGTACATTACCAAGATCAGATCAATAGCAAGAATAAATTTTAGATCGACTTTGTTTATCCAAAATAATTGGTTTGGAAAAGTAGCAATCTGGAACAAAAATAGAAAGGTCACATGCCCCTAACCCCAAGAACATGCGGAATCAATAGGAGGTGCGCATCGGAGCCAGCTACTTTCAGTCAAACAGAAGTAGGAGAGTAAGAGGGTTAGGTTTAGGGTTTGGTTACCATACCTTGATGGCAACGTCCCTGTGTGAGCAAGGCACGGCAAGGGCCACAACTCGGTCTTCAGCAGTGACGGAGGGCAGCACGGTGGAGCTATGCAATCGCCTCCAGATGGCTGGTACCAGCTTGCCAGCCGACGTACAACACCCCCCGTCGGCCATGCGCTCCTACTGAAGGGTGGCGGTGACCTCCTGCAAGTCGTGGAGGCGACCAACCCGGTCCTCTGATCTAGTGCTCGTGGCCGCATCCATCCCTCGCCTGACCTCTCGAGCACCACCATGTCGATCCCAGTAGCACACAGCGGATGCTCCAGAGAGACGAAGAGAGAGGGGAAGCGCCGTAGGAGAGAGGCAGCAGGGTCAGGGAGAGACGAGATCCGGATAGGAGGCAATGGGGGCGGGGTCTCGCGCGTGAGGGGTTAGGGTTTGGGGCACGAATCCCTCTCGATGGCGATCTGGATGACTAGATGGGTGGCATGTTTTTTACCAAACTACCCCTGCACACTTGTGCAAAACTAGGAAATGAATGGTGTTTTAGTCAATTGATGTTCACGTGTGAGGGACGAGGAGGCGGCAAGTGATGTCTACGCACTTCTATTCTTGTAGACAGTTGTTGGGCCTCCAAGTGCAGAGGTTTGTAGAACAGCAGCAAATTTTCCCTTAAGTGGATTACCCAAGGTTTATCGAACTGAGGGAGGAAGTGCTCAAAGGTATTCCCTCTCAAGCAACCCTGCAATCAAGATACAAGAAGTCTCTTGTGTCCCCAACACACCCAATACACTTGTCAGGTGTATAGGTGCACTAGTTCGGCGAAGAGATAGTGAAATACAAGTGGTATAGATAATTATAATTGGTAACGGTGATAGAAAATAGCTTGATGGCGTGGAAAAGACTAAAGGAAAACTGAAATAAAGATGGAAGCAAGCAAACATGTAACATATCTAGTAGCAAACGGTGTTTCAATGCTTAGAGACAAGACCTAGGGATCATACTTTCAGTAGTGAACACTCTCATATAAATATATTCTTCTTTATGATACTACGCTGAACTACTCTCTGGTTGGACACTCTAATCGTTGGTGGGGCTATAACAGCACACCTCAAAGTTCATCTTTCCCAACTAGATAACCCCACACTGTCACCTTGAGTACTAGATGGGTCCAACAAACACCACAATTTCATAGAGACATCCAACTCCAAATATAACTCATAACAAGTATTTTCAATCTCTAGCCTAAGTGCCACCATGGTGTGCACGCTGTCACTTTCACACACATGGGGAGAGCAGAGATCTATTAAAGCACTTGAGTAGCAATGTAGATCTATAGAATACAAGCTCATGATCTCAATAAGATCATGCATAGAGAGAGATGAACACATAGCTACCAGTAGAACCCTTAGCCTCGAGAGAGAACTACTCCCTCCTCATCATGGGAATCAGCAATGGTGATGGAGATGGTGGTGGAGATCGATGGAGATGGCTCCGGGGGCACTTCCCCGTCCTGGCAGGGTGCCGGAACAGAGACTTTCTGTCCCCCGAATCTCCCCTTCGGTGGCGGCGGTGCTGCGGAACTTTTCGTGGATTTCTAATTGACGATCTAGGGTTTTTGCCTGGAGGGAGATATATAGGCGAAAGATGCAAGGTCGGTGGCCGACCAGGGGGCCCACACCATGCCCTGGCGTGGCCAAGGGGGACCCGCGCCTAGGGGTGGTGTGGCCACCCTATGGCCCCTCTCCGTCTCGTATTCTGGCTCCGTGAGTCTCCGGGAAAAATAGGCATGGTGGCTTTTGTCCCGTCCAATTCCGAGAATATTCATTTTCTGACTTTCTGGAACCAAAAACAGCAGAAAACAGGCAACTGGCACTGTGGCTCTTGTTAATAGGTTAGTCCAAGAAATCATATGAAAAGTACTCCAAAGTGTGGACAAAACACAAGAAAGTAGATAAAACCAAGCATGGAACATCAAAAATTATAGATACATTTGCAATGTATCAACATCCCCAAGCTTAACTCCTGCTCGTCCTCGAGTAGGTAAGTGATAAAAAGAAAGAATAATTTTTGAAGTGACATGCACCATCATAAACTTGATTAAAATATTTGTAAAACATTGATAGCTGGGATCATAGTACTTCAATCATAACATGAAAGACAAGCAATAAGGCAAAGAAACTATGTTGCAACATGAAAAGGCACAAACAAAAGATTCATGAATAACAATGCTTTGCAAGACGTTTGTTTGTTTCACATAAAGAAAACATAGCAAAGTGGCATTCATCTTGTCCCTCATAGAGTAGCAAACATAAATGCATAGGACACCTTCAAAGTTCATAAGAGTGACTAGATACAAATAGTTTAAAAGAAGCAATATCAAAGCTATGCATCAATCAACAAGTCTGGGGACAATGCACATAGAACTAAGAATGGCCACTATGCTCTCAAAGTAGGTGCATACAGATAGAAGGTGGAGACTCAATATAATGGTGGAAGAAAGGCCTTCATAGAAGGAAGCAGAGATTCAAGTTTCATAAAGAGCTTCCAAAAATCATGGTACTTAATAGCTTTCAGCTCTCATTGCCCCTATTATAAGCATCTTGAAGCGATTAAGGTTAAAGTGAACAAACTATGGAGTATATGCTTGACGAAGTATAAGTTGGAAATCTCATGTCCCTTGAATACGAGGGCCGCTCCTCATGCTACTCAAGTTTAGTCACCGGTAAGTTCTTGTCATCGTAAGTACATGTGTATCATAGAGAACCGCCAACGGGGTACCCCTTGCCCGATGATACGGAAGAATCCCCATATCAAAATGACAAGGCAAGCAGACAACGAGCATCTCAGCAATCTTCTTATTTACCATGGGAATATGGTGCTTTTTTCTCTCTTTCCTCTTTTCATAATCTTTTTTTTTCTTGTTCTCTATTTTTCTCAATATCAGACTCTTTTTTTTATAAGAAGAATGCTTCATAGACAGCTCATTATGGTTACGCTGCAGGTTTCCACCATGACGGCATGGATTAGACCAGCGGCCCAGACGTTTCTCTAACACATATACATAACTCCATGGACTTACAAGCTCCCCTTTCATTTCACACCAACGACATCCATAGACAAAAGAGCATGATATCAACTAGGTACAAAGTACCAGTGCAATGTTGAAAGCATTCCCCATGACAACATGGTTCTGCTAATCCCCAACAAATAAGTGCAAGCATATACAACGACACAATGCTTCAAGTTTATTAAGGGCAAGAAAAGTAAAGTGTGCCATCAAGTTCGTCAGAGATTTAATCACTAGTTTTCTCATAACAAGTTTAATTCGGAAGGTAGATAAAAGCATGAATATACTTGGAATAGCATATGCTAGTAGGTAGGTATGGTGGACTCTTTCGAATAACTTGGTTTTAGGAGTTGGATGCATGAGTGGAACTCGTACTTGCTTGTGGAGGCTAGCAAAAGACTGGGAGCGACAAACTAAGAGAGCAATAATGGCCATAATCATGCAGAGCGACAAAACATCATTGATGAAAGCATAAAGTGATACTACAAGTTGAAAACTAAAGGATCATAAAGGCTATGGTGACTTTGTATAGTCTTAACATGGTGTGAGCATGTGCCAAGTCAACCCAAATAAAGCGTCAAAGGAGAATACCACAATACTATGCTTTAATATGCTAAAACAACGCATGATTCTTCAAAGGCACATTAAGCAATCTCAAGTGTTTATAACAAGTCATGCTACAACAAAGAATACCAAGCATAAAGCCAAAACAATATTGAGCATGGCATGACAAAGCATAGGCCACAGTCAAAAACAAGCTCTCTTTACCACTTAAGCATGAACTTTTCCTACTCTTTTCCAATCCAAACCAAACTATTTGAAAACCAATGTATGAAAGAGGGGGTCCAACCAATTTATTCAGCAAACTAAGCAAATTAAGCAAATGAAAAACCAAAACCAAAACGAAAAAGAAGACGCTCCAAGAAAAAAACAACTGTGCATGAAATAATAAAAATGAAGCGTTTGGAAGAAACCTGGGATTTTTATTGATGAAGAGGGGATGCCTTGGGCATCCCCAAGCTTTGACGCTTGTAATTCTTGGATATTTCTTGGGGTGACACGTGTGGCATCCCCAAGCTTGAGCTTTAGTCCATCCTTCATCTCATTACTCATTCCTTCCATACACCTGAAAATTTTCCTTCATACAAAACTTCATGCAATCTTTATTAGCAACATTAGTGCACTCAAGATAATAAGTCTTTAGGTTCAGTTCCAACACCAATAAAACTTCTATTAAAACACAAGATACTGTAGCACTTCCCTCAAAAAGCTGAATTCCCCAAAAGAACTCAAAAAGGAATCAACAAGAAGCAAATGCAAATAATGGCAGAAATCTGTCAAAATAGACCAGCAGGTAAAGACCAATTTTTTCGAAGACCTTCTGTTGCTCAAATCGAAAAGTGTTGAACTAATGAAAGTTATATAACAACCTGGGGAAGAAGAACAAAAATTCACACCTCAAAAGGACATACAGAGATTTTACACGAATTTGTACGGTGAAGCACAGAAATATGTTTCAGGACAGCAACTTTCCCAATCATTACTTCTCTCTGATTAGAGGTTACTCTTGGCACAAAAAGCAAATAAAAAGTATAAGGAGCGGTTATTACTGAAGTAATAACTTCCAAGCCTCATCTAAAACTTTTGGGTTATCTCCCAATAAGTACATTTCTTTAACGCCTTTAAGTTAGGCATGATAGTTTGAGAAGATGCTCACATAAGAAATATGAATTGAAGTAAAAGAGACCATCAAGAAGCAAACTCAAAGAACATTTAAGTCTAACCCACTTCCTATGCATAGGAATCTTGTAACGAAACAAGTCATGAAAGCACAAAGCAACAAGCATAGTAAAGCAAAGCAAGTGCAACTTCAAGACTTTCAACATAAAGAGGGGAAACTTAATAATGTTGAGATACATAAGACCATGTTTCCCTCTCTCATAATAACTTTCAGTAGAATCATGAATAAAATTAACTATATAACTATCACATAAGTCATTCTTATCATGATCCACATGCATATAATAATTATTACTCTCCACATAAGCATAGTCATTCTTATTAATTGTGGTGGGAGAAAATTCACCAAAATAGCTATCACTATTATTCTCATCACCATAATCATCAAATATAGGAGGCATATTATAATCATAATTAATTTTATCCTCAATAGTAGGTGGACTGAAAATATCATATTCATCATTGTAATCATCATATATTGGAGGTGTAGTATCATCATAAGCAATAGAATAATTATCTTCCAAAGTGTTTTCATTTGTAAACATATCATCATTGGAAGGAACATGGATAGCACTAATAGTACAACAATCATCATTTTCAGAATTGGTACCAAAGAGGTTTTCAATATCAAAAGTAGTGTGCTTTTCCCAATCATGATCACTACTATAGGTAACAAGTATAGGAACATCATCGAGTTCAGACTCATCAAAAACTATAATAGGAGCAACATGCTTAGGGGAAAATACCGTTTCCTCTCTCCTTTTACTCCTCCTCTTCTTTTTCTTCTTATGTTTAGGAGGGAGAGGCTTGAAAGTAAGATTCTCCATATACTCTGGTTCATTGTTAGAGACAATAGAAGAAACTTTGGAGGAATCCTCCTTTTCATTAATAAGAACAAAACACATATTAGTCATGTCATATTTTGGTAAAATCTCATCTTTTATAATATTTTGTATGTAAGTATTTTTGTGGCAATTATCAACACAATAAAGATGAAAACCATGCATGACACTATTCATACCAAAAGCACTCATATCTACCAAAGAAGTTTTTCTTGATAACTCTTCACACCCCAAAAATAATGTAAGTTCATCATGCTGATTAGGAGTGATCATGTCATCACAATACAAACTTGCAGTACTCATTGGATTATAAGGGCTATTATTATGGCCTGAGCATTGAAAATTTAAATTACCCACTTCAAAGCAAAGTTCACAAATAAAAGGATAGAGGGCACAAACTTTTTTACCAAGAACATTTAGAGCCCTATACCATGTTCTAGTTTTTTCATTCCTGTCGGTGATACAATATTCTTCTTCAATTTGATTATTCTCACAAGGTCTATGTATTCCACAAAAATTAACATGCTTATAAGAAGTGGTACTTTCAGAGGTTTGAGCATGTTTATTGCTATCATTAATAACAATTTCATTTTCCATGCAAGTGTCTTTATAAGGCTCATGATACATGTCCCATTTTTCTTTAGGAGCATTAATATGAGAAGCAAAGGTTCTATAACAATAAACAAGAATTTGAGGATCAAGACCATATTTAGCACTAAGCTCTTGAAAATCAATAGTTTCAGCAAAAGACTTAATGCAATCATACTCATAGTTTATACCTGGTTCTTTACCTTTGTTGTTATCCCAATCTTCGGTATTTCTTTGAATTGTTTCAAGAAGATCCCACTTAGCTTTGACCTCCTTACTTGTGAAGGATCCCTCTAAACAAGTATCTAGATAGTCCTTGTAATGTCCTGAAAGCTTGCATAGAAATTATTAATAACAATATTACTTGGAAGCTCATGAATGGGACATTTGAGCATTAGTGACATCAATCTCCCCCATGCTTGGGAAATACTTTATCCATCATGAGGCTGAAAATTATAAATGTAATTCCTATCTTTATGAATTTCATGAGGAGGATAAAATTTAGAGTAAAAGAGAGATTCAAGTTCCTTCCACTCCAAATGATGAGGATCATCTAGTAGCTCATACCACTCCCTTGCTTTGCCCTTAAGTGAAATAGGTAATAGCTTCCTCTTAACTTGGTTCATTGAAATACCTGCACACTTGAATAACTCGCATAATTCATGTATAAGGAGTAAATGATCACCAGGATGGAAAGTTCCATCTCCAAAATAGCAGCTATTCATAACACGTTCAACAATTTTTATAGGTATTTTAAAAGGGATGCTTTTAGTATGTGGATTTAAAATATCACAAGTATCATCAGAATTACCACATATGGGAGATAAAGTATCATCAAAGCAAATTTTCTTCTTTGAAGCTGGGGAACTAAAAAGATCATTTTTATAAAAACTAACTTCCCCAAGCTTAGATGTTTCCATAGTATTAGTAACAAAGGTCTTCAAAAGATTCATACTAATAACATTGCTATTAGCATGCAAAGAAAGTTCCATGGGTTTTTTGATTTTCTTTTCTGACAATTCAAGTTCTATCTTAGGAAAAATACTAAAAAGCTCTCTAATTTTGTTGTTGTTTTCCATTAAGCCTAACTAGTGAAAACAAGAAACAAAAAGACAGAATTGCAGAATCTAAAGGAAATAACTTCGAGCACTCACAACGGAGGATGTGAGTACCTTTTACCTTACCTCCCCGGCAACAGCGCCAGAAAATAGGCGTTTGCCGTGGGAGGTTCTTCTTCTTTAATCCTCCAATGTGAATACCTTTTACCTTACCTCCCCGGCAACGGCACCAGAAAATAGCTTGATGTCTACGCACTTCTATTCTTGTAGACAGTTGTTGGGCCTCCAAGTGTAGAGGTTTGTAAAACAACAGCAAGTTTTCCCTTAAGTGGATTACCCAAGGTTTATCGAACTCAGGGAGGAAGTGGTCAAAGGTATTCCCTCTTAAGCAACCCTGCAATCAAGATACAAGAAGTCTCTTGCATCCCCAACACACCCAGTACACTTGTCAGGTGTATAGGTGCACTAGTTCGGCGAAGAGATAGTGAAATACAAGTGGTATAGATAATTATAATTGGTAACGGTGATAGAAAAAAGCTTGATGGCGTGGAAAAGACTAAAGGAAAACTGAAATAAAGATGGAAGCAAGCAAACATGTAACATATCTAGTAGCAAACGGTGTTTCAATGCTTAGAAACAAGACCTAGGGATCATACTTTCAGTAGTGAACACTCTCATATAAATATATTCTTCTTTATGATACTACGCTGAACTACTCTCTGGTTGGACACTCTAATCGTTGGTGGGGCTATAACAGCACACCTCAAAGTTCATCTTTCCCAACTAGATAACCCCACACTGTCACCTTGAGTACTAGATGGGTCCAACAAACACCACAATTTCATAGAGACATCCAACTCCAAATATAACTCATAACAAGTATTTGCAATCTCTAGCCTAAGTGCCACCATGGTGTGCACGCTGTCACTTTCACACACATGGGGAGAGCAGAGATCTATTAAAGCACTTGAGTAGCAAGGTAAATCTATAGATTACAGGCACATGATCTCAATAAGATCATGCATAGAGAGAGAGATGAACACATAGCTACCGGTAGAACCCTTAGCCTCGAGAGAGAACTACTCCCTCCTCATCATGGGAATCAGCAATGGTGATGGAGATGGTGGTGGAGATCGATGGAGATGGCTCCGGGGGCACTTCCCCGTCCCGGCAGGGTGCCGGAACAGAGACTTTCTGTCCCCCGAATCTCCCCTTTGGTGGCGGCGGCGCTGCGGAACTTTTCGTGGATTTTTGATTGATGATTTAGGGTTTTTGCCTCGAGGGAGATATATAGGCGAAAGAGGCAAGGTCGGTGGCCGGCCAGGGGGGCCACACCATGCCCTGGCGCGGCCAAGGGGGGCCCGTGCCTAGGGGTAGTGTGGCCACCCTATGGCCCCTCCCCGTCTCATATTCTGGCTCCATGAGTCTCCGGGAAAAATAGGCATATTGGCTTTTGTCCCGTCCAATTCTGAGAATATTCATTTTCTGACTTTCTGGAACCAAAAACAGCAGAAAACAGGCAACTGGCACTGTGGCTCTTGTTAATAGGTTAGTCCAAGAAATCATACGAAAAGTACTCCAAAGTGTGGACAAAACACAAGAAAGTAGATAAAACCAAGCATGGAACATCAAAAATTATAGCAATGTATCAGCAAGAACTGGCGCTGTCACTCTGGAGCGTTGGATGGAGGTCATCTAAACAACTAAGAGCTGCTTTGATGGGCTGATCTGTGGTTAGTTGGTTCTCTTTTCTGATTGGCTAGTTCTATTTTTCATTGTTCGAGTTTTAAAACAGGGTGTTTTGTGAAGCAACCACCAACTAAAAGTTTCAAAATAGTACAATCCCATTTCTCAAAAATAGTATACCACCTTACATGGACAATGTCCCAACCAGGGTATCTGAAACCTTTCCATCCACCCCTCGTGAAAAAACAAATGCTTCCTGAATCGGTAAGAAGTGGGTCCGATTTGAACTACAGGTGCATGATCTAATGCTCATAATTTTTGCAAAAATATTTTTAGACTCACAATATGATGTTTCTTCAGAGATTCAATGTAAGTTTAGTGAGGCTCATCCCCTATCTACGAACCTGCATGCCCGCTATTTTGGCCATAGTTTGAAACAGGCATACAAAAATTCAAAAAGGTCCAAACAATGTAAAACCTTGGCATGGTGTCATATTATGTGACATAATTGCAAGGAAAAAATACCAAATTTTATATATTGATTGCATCTCAAAAAAACCTCTTAGAAATGACCTATGATATTCGAGGTTTTATGTCTTTTAGGCCAAACGACCAATGTTATGGCCTGAATCGCGGCATAGTTTGTGATAATATGCCCATATTATGCACGCATGTGTATCTTGGGATGTCGATCAATGTTGCACGAGAAAGTTTTCCTTTTCGTCGCACGGAAAAACCATTTTCTATTTTCCGAGTGCCAAAAATAGGGTGTTTTGTGAAGAACCCACCTAATGAAAGTTTCAAAATGGTACCACCCCATTTTTCAAAAAGACCAGGCCACCTTACATGGACAATGTCCCAACCGGGGTAACTCAAACCTTTATGTCCACCCCTCGTGAAAAAGACAAATTCTTGTCAAATCGGTAGGAAGTGGGTTCGATTTGAACTACAGATACATGATCTAATGCTCATAATTTTTTTCAAAAAACATTTTCAGACTCACAATATGATGTTTCTTTAGGGATTCAATGCAAGTTTAGCGAGGCTCATCCCCTATCTATGAACCTTCATGCCCGCCTTTTGACCATCGTTTGAAACGGGCATACAAAAATAAAAAACGATCCAAATAATGTAAAACCTTCACATGGTGTCATACTATGTGACATAGTTGCAAGTAAAAATACCAAACATGGTATATTTATTGCATCTCAAAAAACCTTCTCAGAAATGACCTATCATGTTCGAGGTTTCATGGCTTTGAGGCCAAATGACCAATGTTATCGCCAGAATCGTGACATAGTTTGTGATAATGTGCCTATATTGTGCACGCATGTGCATCTTGCGATGGAAAACAATGTCGCAGCAGGAAGTTTTCCTTTTCGTCATACAGAAAAGGCATTTTCCATTTTCTGAGTGCAAAAAATGGGGTTTTTTATGAAGCAACCACCAAAGGGCTAATTCAAATGCTACCACACCATTTTTTAAAAGTATTAGACCACTTTACATGGTCTATGTCCCAACCGGAGGATCTCAAAGCTTTTCGTCCATCCCTCGTGAAAAAAACAAATATCTGCCGAATCGGTAGGAAGTGGGTCCGATTTAAACTACATGTACATTATCTAATGCTCATGATTTTTTTTAAAATAATTTTAGCATCACAATATGTTGTTTTTTCATAGATCCAATGCAAGTTTAGCGAGACTCATCCCCTAGCTAAGAACCTTCATACCCGCCATTTTGACCATAGTTTGAAAAAGGCATAAGAAATTTAAAAACGGTCCAAACAAGGTAAATCATTCACTTGGTGTATTATTATGTGACATAGTTGCAAATTAAAAATACCAAATTTGGTATATTATAAATATCTCAGAAAAACCTTCTCAGAAATGACCTATCATGTTCGAGGTTTCATGGATTTCAAGCCAAACGACCAATGTTATGGCAAGAATCGCGGTATGGTTTATGATAATGTACCCATATTGTGCACACACGTGCATCATGGGATGACGAATAATGTTGTAGGAGGAATTTTTCCTTTTCGTCACACGGAAAAGCCATTTTCCATTTTCCAAGTGCAAAAATGGGTGTTTTGTGAAGCTACCACCAAAGGACTAATTCAAAATGCAACCATCCCATTTTTCAAAAATATTAGACCACTTTACATGGACTATGTACCAGCCGGAAGATCTCAAACCTTTTCATCCACCCCTCGTGAAAAAGAAAAATGACTACCGAATCGGTAGGAAGTGGGTCCAATTTGAACTACATGTACATGATCTAATGCTCATGATTTTTTGAAAAAAAATTAGGTTCACAATATGTTATTTTACGAGAGATCCAGTGCAAGTTTAGCGAGACTCATCCCCGAGCTAAGAACCTTCATGCCCGCCGTTTTGACCATAGTATGCAAAGGGCATAAGAAATTCAAAATGGTCCAAAGAAGGTAAATCGTTCGTGTGGTATCTTATTATGTGACATAGTTGTAAGAAAAAATACCAAATTTGGTATATTCTAAATATCTCAAAAAAACCTTCTCAGAAATGACCTATCATGTTTGAGGTTTCATGGCTTTCAAGCTAAACGACCAATGTTATGGCTATAATCGAAGCATTGTTTGTGATAATGTATCCATATTGTGCACGCATGTGCATCATGGGATGGCGGACAATGTTGTAGAAGAAAGTTTTCTTTTTCGTCGCACGCAAAAGCCATTTTCCATTTTCCAACACAAAAATAGAAATTTTGTGAAGCAACCACCAAAGGAATAATTCAAATTTCTATCACCATATTTAAAAAAATCCTATACCACGTTATATGGACAATTTTCCAACTGAAGTATCGCAAACCCTTCCATACACCCCTCGTAAAAAAGACAATTTCCTACCGAATCGGTAGGAAGTGGGTCCGATTTGAACTACATGTACATTATCTAATGCCCATGATTTTTTGAAAAAATATTTTTTAGCTTAACAATATGCTATTTTATCAGAGATTCACTGAGAGTTTCCTCCGATTCATCACCTAGAAACATGGGTCGAACCCTTATTGTCAAAACCATGATTCAAAATCTCTATTTACACATATTGAGGTTTTATATGAAAAATATATCCTTCTATTGTTCCTGAAAAGTAAAAGTGTTTCATAATATTCTAAAAGTTTCCTCTAAAAGAATAAAGATAACAAGGATGATGCGGTCTCGCCGGACAGGCCAACCCAGCAATACATGAACCGTCGGCCTGAGCCATCCCAGAGACCATCCCAACATGCTAATGGAAAATTTTGAAAAAAAAAGATGATGCGGCCTCGCCCGACGTGGCCCAGGCCCAAAACGGGCCACATATAATAAAATGAAGTCGTGTCTTTTATTGACACAACGGTTGGTGTGGCATACTAGTCTCAGGTCAAATGTTGTACGGTGAGGTTAAGCATGCGGGTTCGACTCCCCGTCGTGTTGTCTTTTTAGCTTGTTTTTCCAAAAAAAAAATCAGCTGTCGGTTAGGTTGGCTCCCCTCCGTCAGTTTATAATTTCTTAGCACACTATACGGTGGGTCTCGCCTTCCAGGTTGGCAGTGGTCTTCATGTCAGTTTGGTTGACCTGTATGACAGGTAAGTCCCATATGTCAGATATTAGCTCCTAGTCAGCTTGGTCAACTAGTCAAGGTGTGGGTCTCATATGTCAGTAGCAGGGTCAACAGGTCAACTTGTGAACACTGAGCTAAAATTCACACATGAATACGACACATATACACACACGACAGCGGAAGTTGACACATGAACACGACATGTAGACTAACTTGCTAAGGTGGCCTAAAATTAAGGTCATGTAGTAGTGTTATATATGTTATGACTAATTGTGTAAGCAAATTATGACCTTTCTAATAAAATTGATCGTAGTTTTTTATGGTTTGGAGCCTCTAAAATATCCTACGGCCATTAGGTTTGAAATGGTCATAAATCTGTGACAAAAACTCACGATCGTTAATAAAAGGTTACTAGTCAACACATTTCTTATAGTGCAGCTGTGTGTCAAGAGGTATGGACTATTGCCTCTGACCTTGGCCAAATCTTTGAATAGCTCGTTGGAGTCTAGTTGAAGAAAGAAAGTCTTTGTTTTCGGCCTAACTCTGCGTGTTTCCCAACAATATATAAAAAACTATGTTCCTAAAATGCACGTGAGCAATGGTGGAGCACTTGCTGCCATTGCCAAAGAACATGCGACATAGGGAGAGATGGTGGTGATGTGCCCATGCCGACAAAGGCAGCCAAGGTGGTCGTCCAGATCTTCCCACTATCAATGGCCGCGATAACGTTGTGGTTGTGCTAATAGGAGTAGAACTGTTGCAGCACACAAGAGGGGAGAGTGAGCGGTTAGGCAAAATATGGAACGTGTTACCATAATGATGAACCAACTAAATTTTTGCTTGCAAATCTTCACCAACCATTTCCTGCCTTGACTTCATAACCCATCAATATCGCCTCACAGGCTCTCGGCCTCGGCCTTCTTCTTTGCCGCATCCTTCCTCTTCTTCCCTCCATCTAGTCTGCCTTAGTTTCTTTGCATTGGTGTTCCTTCATCAGAATCATTGCCATCATTCAAGTCGATGGAGGAGCTATTTGATTTCCCTTTCTTTGGTGGAGGAGTTTATTGATCCCATAACTTCCACTTCTCACTATGTTCAAGCAACTTCCAACAATGATGGAGGAAAAATAGTTTGCGTTGGAAGCAACCATTTGATTGTTCATATCTTGTGCAATGTGGTCCTACATTGACAAAAATTACAATACAAAACAAGTTTGAGAATATTGATAGTGGACACATTCAAGAATGGGACAAAATGACAAACAATTAACTCACATAGTCATTAGTTTTTCAATGACTTAAAGGAGCATTCCTTACTTTTCCTAAGAAATCACTCTGCTGACTACAAACTTTGATGATTTCGTATCGGCCTTGTAAAAATCTCAATGAGTGAGGTGATGGTTCTGGCATAAACAGATGAAACTTGTCGTCGGTACATTTCCATTTATAATTTATTCTCGTACAATTCCAATCACAATGCACTTGGTACATTTGACAATTTCTTTGAGATAGGCAAGAACAAAGCACTCCTATTTGAATGTTATGACATACGGAAAGGTATAGACATATTGAATGGAACTAGCTCATGCATATAAAAAAAGTTCTTCGTGGAAGCAAAAGTGCAAAATTTTCAAATTAACAAAGGGGCACCTTGCGTATTCATTTTTGATAAATTGCAGCTAGGAGAAGTAGAATGCATGTAAGGAAGTAAAACATTATTTTACATAATTCTTTTTTACTGGCAAGGTTTCTAAAATAAAGCTAGGGGCATAACCACTGTTTTCTAGAGATTTCTATTTTTGTGCCCCTGGTTTGTTAGTTGTACTCAATTTTTCCTAGCCGCTTAGTTTTTCCTCACTTTTCCCCTCCCTCTATTCTAAAACCCTCACAGGCGCTCGGACGGAGGATGTCGTCAAGTCAAAAGCTTGACCGTTACATGCTGACCGATGGGACCGCGTTGGGGCGGGTCGTGCATTGAGCGTTACATTACATCGCCTCGACCGTTACATGCGGACGGGTGGGGCCAGGATACACGGCGGACCAGCTATCCATCTCTCGCTGACTTGTGGGCCCCATATTTCCTGATTGTGTGGCCGGTGGAGCCAATGACAAATGGGGCCTTTTTGTGGGGCCGTCGAAGCCAATGAAAGATGGGGCCGCTATGTGGGGCCGTTCTGTGGGACCGTCGTAGCCAATGACCAGTGGGGCTACCATGTGAGGTTGGAGAGGGATTTGCATATTTGCCACGTTTTACTTTGCACCTTGCGTATTTGCCACTTGGTGTGTAACTGACATGTGGTGGTCATGTAGCAAATATGCAAATTTCAAAGAAAAAGTTTGGTAGATATGCAAAATTGGCAAATATGCAAAAATTGACAGGTGGGATCATGTATGACACGTCCGCTCTCTCTCTCTCCCTCTCATCCACTCGCTCCCAGCCCTAGCCCCGAGCAGCTCCTATCCCACCGGCGGATAGAGCAACCATCGTTGGCGTGTCGGTGCGTCGCCAGATCCGTCCTACGACGGTATGGAACGGACTGCCGTGCTGCACCTCAACCACGGCTCCAGCACCGGTTTGTCCGCATGCATTGTACGTTGAGGCAGTACCGACCGCAGGCAGGTCCGCCGCCCACAACGACCGGGATTTGGTTCTACTGCCATAGCTCGACGAACAGTTGCAGAAATTGCTAGTAGAGCTTGGTAAGACCTTCTCTCCTGCTCTGCCCACCCTAATCAATTAAGTTCCCGTAATTTCCTCGGTATTGCAGGTGTAAATTAGTCCTCAATGTCTGGTCGTAGAGGGTACACCGGCGAGGATGGGGAATCGATCATGTCCTGGCCACATTCTCCTTCTCCTACCACGTCGGAAGTGCATGTAGCTTATTCTCTTTCTACTACTGTTGAATTTGAAGTGCTGCCATGGCATGTCGGACTGATTTCAATTGGGTTTGGTTTGGGATTGTTATAGTGTGCTATGCAGGCCGATGATCCATGGTACATTGCGTACCAAGATGAATCAACCAAGTGGTCTAGCTAGAGGATGGATTTGGAGGAGATGGTTGCCAAGTTAGATGATGAATTGGCCTATAAAAACCTATTGATATTCAAGCTGAAGCGTACTGTTGAGGAAGAATTCAGATCTTATTCGCAAAGAGAAGTTGACACTTGAGGCTGATCTTGCCGTATCTGATTAAGTGGTAGAAAATCTAAAACATGAACTTCAAGTGAAGGGGGAGGAGAATAGTAGATTCATGTGGGCATTTTTAGTAGTTGTCATCCGCGTCCTAGCAGTTATAGTATGTGGTTGTGGTGAAGGGTGCCACGTGTAATGATTAGTTGAATAGATAGCTAATTTAGAGAGAAGAATTGTTATTCAACGGATGGTTGTGAGTTCCTGCTAATTTAGTCACTTTGCGGTCCCAAAGTTATCGAGAGAATGCATTGCGGGGCCCGAGTTGCTTGCCATTGGATCTAGTTGCCTATAGTTGACGTGCCAAATGCCTAGAGGGTTAAGTTGGGGCCCTATCAGTTCTGGCCGTTCTATCGCTGCCATAGTGCCATCATGGCTACCATGTAGACTTGCAGCGTTGGCGACAGCATCCATTCCCCGTTCCAAGTTAGTTGACTCAAAGTCGTCAAGAAACAGATGAATCTAATACTAATTCATGTCTAGATACAATCGAATCTAGACAAATCGAAATCAACTAATTTGGATCAGAGGAAGTACTAGTTATGAATCAGCTTTAGAGCATATCCACCGTCCTCATAGCTCAAATACATATCAATTTTGATTCAAATCATACATATTTCGATCAAATTTATACAAGCCCACCGAAGATTGTCAAAGCAAGTACTACTACATATGAATCAGCTTTAGAGCATATCCACCGGTCTCACGGCTCAAATACATATCAAATTTATTCAAATTTAAGTTAGTTGACTGAAATTTGTCCGGATTTTAAGTGGACGGTGATCTAGCCGCCCTACCCGCCGTATGTGTACTCCAAGAAGTACGGGTAAAATGCTCCCATCTGGCCATGAGGTACAGCCGGCCTTCACCGTCGAAGTGCACCTAGACGTGCCAGCCGTGGCCGCAGCTGACCTCCTAGAGCTTCGGTTCATGAGGGCTTGAGCTGCGGTGTCGCAGTGATGTTGCGGATGATGGCTTCAATCGTCTTCGCATCAATGACCATTGTCGACACCACCGCGGTTGCACTGATGTTTCGGATGATGGCTTCCATCGGTGTATTTCATCAGCAACAGATCTGAGGATGTGAACGGAAGTGAGACAGATAGAGACATAAATTTCAGACAGTTAGATCCTCACCTCCGCATGTCGTTCTAGCGCCATGCCGCCGCAAGCCGTTCAGACCCCCACACGTAGGTCCGTGTCGCTGCACGCTGTTCCGACCGCCACGCTTAGGTTCGTGCCACCGCACGCCGTTCAGACCGCCATGCTTAGATCCGCGCCGCCGCACGGGATTCGGACCGCCACGCTTAGATCCGTGCCGCCGCATGCCGTTCGGACTGCCATGATGCCGTAAGTCGATAGGAGGGGAGGAAGATGCAGCTAGTATACGTGCGACAGGAAAAGGGGGGAGAGACATCCAGCCCATCGGGCTCTTCTGTCCGTAGCCCAATGGGAGAGAGACACCTGCAGCCTGTCGGATCATGATGTATCCAATGGTGGTTGGCCAATATCCATGTGACATACATCGCGACCAATTAGAGCGCAGCCAAACTGAGCGCTAGTTTTTTTACAGTAACTGAGTGCTAGTTGATGCGGTTGGTATACGTGCGACAGGGAAAGGGAGGGAGAGACATCTAGCTTGTCGGGATCTCCTTGCCGTACAAGGTTAGGTGCGCCCATCGGGAGAGAGAGACCTCCAGCCCGTTGAATCATGATATATCCAACGGTGGTTGGCCAAGATCTGTGTGACATACATCTCGACCAATCAGAGCGCAGCCAAACCGAGACATGAGAGAGGGGAAAAGTGAGAAAAACTTTAGCGAGAGGGGAAAAGTGAGGAACCCTTTAGCGGGAGGGGAAAACTGCGGAAAACTTTAGCGGGAGGGGAAAACTGAGTAGAGATAAGGAAAACAAGGGCACTTAGATACAAAAATGACTAAGGGAAATTCAAGCTTTTGGCATAACAAATGGAAAATGTGTTATTTGAACAAAATAATCCATCTTGACCGATATTATATTGTTTGCAACTCAAAGATACACAATTGTTCCAAATTTGGCCTCATTTATAAAAAGTATGTTTTTGGATGAGTTAGTTTGGAGGTTGATTGAGTAGAAAGCAATGCATCTTCATAGCTAGTAGCTCATTTCAAGAAGGGTTTAAGAAGTGGTTTAGGGGATGAGTCAATTTCTCTTTATTTCCTTCTCCTTTATTATTCATGCTAGGTTGTAGGTAACATAACAAGACTCCATGCGAAGATTGCACTATGTTTTGACTTTTTTTGAATTAAACTAATCCTAAAACCATTTTTTTGAATTTAACCACTTAGAAAAATAAAAATGTGGCTGATTACAAGTAAATCCAAAATTTCCAACTCCATATGGTAAATCAATCCAAGATACACAATTGTGCCAAATTTCGGATCAGTTGGTCAACGTTTGTTATGATTTAAGCCATGAACTAGCTAAACCCCATGTCTTGACCACATGTCCAGGTCAAAACTGAGTAGTGCTAAGCAACTAGGTGGATGGCCATAGAAACTTGCAATAACACATACATTATGGAATTATCCAACATACAAACTTGGGAGCGTCATACTAGTTCAAATTCAATACAAACATTGACAGTAGTTCAAATTCATGATACAAATTCAAATTAATAATTCAAATCCATTTTTTCTTGCTCCTAGTGTTTTTCGCTGGGTTCACCACCTTGCTCTGGGTGATCCTAGCTGGAATATTCACGGAGTCCACCATCAGCTTCTTCCAGTTGTTCTTTTTCTCTGCATCCAATGAATCAAGTGCTTTAGTCTGTCGTACAATTGGTTCAATCATGTTTCGATCCATTGGTTCATACGGTTCAAAATGCATTGACATCATTTCTTCAATATCCTCTTGTGTAATTCCTTTACTTTTGAACTCTTCTTCCAATGAATAAATTGCTTTATTCTCCTCTCGATCCATTGGTTCAATCTCACGCGCATTTGGTTCAATCTCATCTGTATTTGGTTCAATATCCTCTCGATCCATTGGTTCAATCTCCCCTGCATTTGGTTCAATCTCCTCTAGATCCATTGGTTCAATCTCCCTGCATTTAGTTCAATCTCATCTGCATTTGGTTCAATCTCCTCTCAATCCGTTGGTTCAATCTGCAATGTATCCATTGCTTCATTCTCCTCTCGTTCAAATACTTCATTCTCATCTGCATTTGCTGCTCCCGCCTAATCATCCATTCCATAAGCTAGGTCCGCTACATTTTTATAAAGGCTAGCAATGTGCCCTAGGATCCTACAACGTTTGTACTTATCTTGTCGAGGTGGTGCACCACCCTCTGCACTAGCTCTCATCATATTCTTCCTTGGTCTACCTACTTGTCTAGTAAAAACTGGAGGGTATAGCTTGAAGCCTGGATCCTCTTCCATCCATTGGTCTTTTACCAACAAGGCTGGAACATTTTGAGCATATGCTGCCCTAAATTTGGCAACGGAGAAATACTCCGACACATACTGATCAACTTCACCCTCTTCACCTCCTAGAACACCCATGAAAAACAATGCATGTATGCAGGGTTTCCCACGGAGCTGCCATTGCCTGGAATAGCATGGCCTATCAACCAAACTCACTGGATACCTCCATTGCCTATCTTTACTGTTAGTGTACGTTACCTCAGCATCCATTCCGCTTCTAATGCATTTCATCTTCAATTGTTTTGAACTAGCATGCAAAGCCTTAATCAAATATGGGAGGATGAGATGGCTAGCATATACTATTGATGCAATTCTTTGACGCAAATCGATCTTTATCATGATCATCTGCCTAATCTTATCAAATATTTTCCACATCATAAGCCCTTTCTATGACTGGACCTTTACATTGAAACTCTCTGCAAGGTTACTTGTTACAAAGTCTACCTTGCAAATTTCATTGAATCGGCTTCTTGACCACACCATTCCATGATGTGCATCCAAATACTCCTTCACCACAGGTTTTTGTTTATACAACACTTCCAAATGATACAGATGCTTGTAACATCCCAAAACTTTAATCCAAGGTTATTAAGATCCAAATCATCAAAATTAGGGTTAACAAAAACTTTTCCAATTTAAAATTATTAAAGCATTCATATGTGTGTGCATTTAAATATGAGTTGTTTTGAGTTGCCATGATTAAGTGATCCATTGATTGTAAAATGATTCTTAGGTGAAATAAACATCATCTAGATCATTCCCAAACAAATCCCAAAGAAAAACAAATCAAAATGAATAAAAGAAGAGAATGCTCATTTGTGCCATTTTAATCAACATGCCTACTTTGGCTATTCCTAGTACTCAATTCTTAACAGAAATAAATGTGGATCTTTGCACCCCTTGCTAGTACATGTAATGATGTACCAAGACCCACTTTGTGATCTGCCAAAAACTTTCAAACACTAATTTTAAATGGCATTTGAAAATTGAATCTAGTTCATATGGGAAGATCCCACTATTTCAAAAACCACTCAAATGAGCTTTATTTTCAAAACCCAAGCAACCACAGATGATCAAGCTTATGACTAACACACCCACCAAAACTAAATTTCTTGCGGCCATTTTCACAAACACTTGGCAGGCAGGAATCAAACTCTAATCCTAGCTCACTGTTTTCTACAGGGTTTTGCCCCCATTTGATCTCCATTTACTCCCTCTGTCTCCACTTGATCCAACCAAACCATAAACACCCCATCCCCTACCCCCTAGCAGCAAGGCCACGCCACCCCGAGCACCATGTCGCCGGCCTAACTTGCCCTCGCCGCAGCAGACTGCCCATCTCTCTCTCGCCATGTCTATGAGCTAGCTCAGACCGCACCGCCACCCTCTGTCCCCTCCCCGAGCACAGCCGAGCCATGGACCACCCGCAGCGCGCCACGCCCAGAGTGTGTGCGCCATGCCGAGCATGCGCCAGAGCGCCGCGCCCGACACGCGTGCACACGCCGCCCCTCGACCGTAGCCCGTGCTCACTGCTTCGCCATGACCCAAGGAGCCCCCCAGACATGCCCATTCGCCGCCATTTGCACCACAACCACCGCCTGACCAAACGCCACCGCCTCTAAGCCCGCATTTAAGCCCTAGAGCACCGCCAGGAGACCGCGCATCGATCGCCGCTCGCAGCCATGCCGCTAGCAGTCCATAGCCATGTCGCCACCGTTGCCTGGCAATGCCGTGTTGTCCCATCGTCAAACCTATAAAAGGAGGCCACCCCCAGCCCCATTCTGCACACCACTCACCTCCCCTCTTGCCACTGATCAGTCCCCACTTCTCCCCGGAGCCGCTCGAGCTCGTAGTCGCCGGAATTCCACCGGAGTTGGCCGCCTATAGAGGAGAAGGGCCCCGTTGATTGCGACCACCCCCGGAGCTGCCTCGACCACCCTTGAGCTTGCCTCGTCCACCAGTTCGTTTGCCCCCATCGCCGTCATCGCTGGAGCCCTGGTACGCCCCCTTGATGACCCACAAGTATAGGGGGTGTATCACAGTATTTTCGAGGGAGGTGGAACCCAATTTATTGATTCGACACAAGGGGAGGCAAAGAATATTTATAAGCCTTAACAACTGAGTTGTCAATTCAGCTGCACCTGAAAACAATCTTGCTCACAGCAGTTTATCAGTAGCAACCGTTTTATAGTAGGAATAGTAAAGCAGCAGCAATAGTAAAGCAAAGACAATAGTAACAAAAGCAGTAACAGTGGGATTCGAGTGCGGTAAGCATAGGGATGGATGGACGGGCGTTGCATGGACAAGACAATTCACATAGCAATCAGAACATAGGGCAATTGTAGATAAATAAGATAAAGCATCCAAGTACTAGACAATCCTAGGCATGTGTTCCATATATAGTCATACGTGCTCGCAATGAGAACTTGCACAACATCTTTTGTCCTGCCAGCCCGTTTGCAGCGGGGCCTCTAGGGAACTACTGGCAATTAAGGTGCTCCTTTTAATAGAGCACCGGAGCAAAGCATTAACACTCCGTGAACACATGTGATCCTCACATCAAAGCCTTTCCCTTCCGGTTATCCCGATTTCTGTCAGTTCGAGGCCATAGATTCCGGACAACGACGTGTGTATACAACTTGTAGATAAGACCAGAAACAATACTATCATAATGAATCAATAACATGTTCAGATCTGAAATCATGGCACTCGGGCCCTAGTGACAAGCATTAAGCACAACAAGTCGCAAAAAAGTCATAAAGCACTAATAAAAGATACTAGGCACCATGCTTTAACAATCTGATGCCATTACATGAATGATCTCATCCAATCCCTACCATCCCCATAGCCTACAGCGGGGGATTACTCACTCATAGATGGAGGAAACATGGATGGTCGATGAAGATGATGGTGGAGATCGAGGGAGATGGCTCCGGGGGCACTTCCCCGTCCCGGCAGGGTGCCGGAACAGAGACTTTCTGTCCCCTGAATCTCCCCTTCGGTGGCGGCGGCGCAGCGGAACTTTTCGTGGAAAAACGTTGAACCCCCCGAAGTTTTTAGGTCAGAAGGCTTCTTATAGGAGAAGAGGGAGACCGAGGGGGTTCCTGGGGCCACCACACCATGCCCTGGCGCGCCCAGGCCCAGCCCATGCCTAGGGGTGGTGTGGCCAGCCCCTGGCTCTCCTCCGTCTCGTATTCTGGCTCCTGGAGTCTTCTGGAAAAATAGGCACTTTGGCTTTTGTCCCGTCCAATTCTGAGAATATTCATTTTCTGACTTTCTTGGAACCAAAAACAGCAGAAAACAGGCAGCTGGCACTGTGGCTCTTGTTAATAGGTTAGTCCAAGAAATCATATGAAAGGTACTCCAAAGTGTGGACAAAACACAAGAAAGTGGATAAAACCAAGCATGGAGCATCAAAAATTATAGATACATTTGTAGTGCATCAACATCCCCAAGCTTAACTCCTACTCGTCCTCGAGTAGGTAAGTGATAAAAAGAAAGAATAATTTTTGAGGTGACATGCACCATCAAAGAATTGATAACATTCATAGCTGGGATCATAGTACTTCAATCATAACATGAAAGACAAAGTTCTAGCAATAAGACAAAGAAACTATGATGCAACATGAAAAGGCACAAACAAAAGATTCATTAATAACAATGCCTTGCAAGACGTTTGTTTGTTTCGCATAAAGAAAACATAACATAGTGGCATTCAGCTTGTCCCTCAAAGAGTAGAAAACATAAATGCATAGGACACCTTCAAAGTTTACAAGAGTGACTAGATACAAATAGTTTAAAACAAGCAATATCAAGGTATGCATCAATCAACAAGTCTTGGGACAATGCACATAGAACTAAGAATGGCCACTATGCTCTCAAATTAGGTGCATAAAGATAGAAGGTGGAGACTCAATATAATGGTGGAAGAAAGGCCTTTTGTAAAAGGAAGTAGGGATTCAAGTCTCATAAAGAGCTTCCAAAAATTATGGTACTTGTAGCTTTCAGCTCTCATTGCCCCTATCATAAGCATCTTGAAGTGATTAAGGTTAAAGTGACACAACTAAGAGGATATTCTTGACAAGTTATAAACCGAAATCTCATGCCCCTCACTTATGAAGACCGATCCTCATGCTACTCAACTTTAGTCACGAGTAAGCTCTTGTCATTGTAAGTACATGTGTATCATTAAGAACCGCCAACAGGGTACCCCTTGCACATGATACGGGAGCTTTCCCATAATCAAAATGACAAGGCAAGCAGACAATGAGCATCTCAGCGATCTTTTTATTTTCTATTTGCATAGGTTTTTATTGAGGATGCTGCATAGAGTGCTCATTATGGTGATGCTGCAAGTTTCCACCATGATTAGGCATGGCTTAGGCTAGCGGCCTAGGCGTTTCTCTAACACACATACAAACTCCATGACCTTACGAGTTCCACTTTTATTTCACACCGCCGGGATCCGTAAGAAAAAGAACATGATATCAACTGGGTACAAAGTACAAGTGCAATGTTGAAAGCATTCCCCATGAAACATGGTTCTGCTAATTTCAACTTATAAAGCGCAAGCATATACGCAACAAAGAAGGACCCAATGGTTCAAGTTTATTAGAGGCAAAAAGTAAAGTGTGCCATCAAGTTCGTGAGAGCTTTAATCACTAGTTTTCTCATAACAAGTGGAAGGTAAACAAAAGCATGAATATACTTGGAATAGCATAAGCTAGTAGGTAGGTATGGTGGACTCTTTGGAATAACTTGGTTTAGGGAGTTGGATGCATGAGTGGAACTCATACTTTGTTGTGGAGGCTAGCAAAAGACTGGGAGCGACAAACTAAGAGAGCAATAATGGCCATAATCATGCAGAGCGACAAAACATCATTGATCAAAGCATAAAGTGATACTACAAGTTGAAAACTAAAGGATCATAAAGGCTATGGTGACTTTGTATAGTCATAACATGGTGTGAGCATGCGCCAGGTCAATCCAAATAAAGCATCAAAGGAGAATACCACTATACTATGCTTTAATATGCTAAAACAACGCATGATTCATCCAAGGCACATTAAGCAATCTCAATTGTTTATAACAAGTCATGATACAGCAAATAATACTAAGCATAAATCCAAAAAATATCAAGCATGGCATGACAAAGCATAGCCACAGTCAAAAACAAGCTCTTTTTACCACATAGGCATGAACTTTCCTACTCTTTTCCAAACCAAACCAAACTATTTGCAAACCAAATGTAAGAAAGAGGGAGTCCAACCAATTTATTCAGAAAACTAAGCAAACCAAGCAAAATAAAACCAAAACGAAAACGAAAAAGAAGACGCTCCAAGAAAAACACAACTATGCATGAAACAATAAAAATGAAGCGTTTGGAAGAAACCTGGGATTTTTATTGATGAAGAAGGGGATGCCTTGGGCATCCCCAAGATTTGACGCTTGTACTTATTGGATATTTCTTGGGGTGACACGCGTGGCATCCCCAAGCTTGAGATTTAGTCCATCCTTCATCTCATTACTCATTCCTTCCATACACCTGAAAATTTTCCTTGATACAAAACTTCACACAATCTTATTAGCAACATTAGTGCACTTAAGATAAATAAGTCTCAAAGTTCAGTTCTAACACCAAATAAACTTCCATTAGAACACTAGCTACTGTAGCACTTCCCTCAAAAAGCTCAATTCCCCAAAATAACTCAAGAAAGAACTAACAAGAAGCAAATGCAGAAAATGGCAGAAATCTGTCAAAACAGACCAGCAGGTAAAGACTAATTTTTTCGAAGACCTTATGTTGCTCAAATCAAAAAGTGTTGAACTAACAAAAGTTAGATAACAACCTGGGGCAGAAGCACAAAAAATTACAGCTCAATCAGACATACAGATATCTCTCAGGAATGTTTACGGTGAAGCACACAAATCTGTTTCGGGACAGCAACTTTCCCAATCATTACTTCACTCTCATTAGAGGTTACTCTTGGCACAAAAAACAAATAAAAAGGATAAGGAGCGGTTATTACTGAAGTAATAACTTCCAATACTCAACTAAAACTCTTGGTTTATCTCCCAACAAGTACTTTTCTTTAACGCCTTTAAGTTAGGCAAAAGCAAAAACTGAAAATGGATAAAATGGAAGTAAGCGGAGATAATCATGGTGGAAACATTATTTTGTTCAATGAAATCCTTTTGTTAACAAGGTTGATCAGGTCTTGTTACCAAAACAATTTAATATGATACAAAACTTTGTATTCCACTAATGATTATGTTACCTCAACCTTGATAGCAATGGTCCCAATCATAATAGTTTCAAATTTTTCTCTTGGTAGGGCACAATATATTTCTCCAACTTGAATGCCCTCAACATATTCAATTATATTCAAACCATAAGTCCTTTCAATCTTCTTGGGGAAATAGAAAGTGTGTTCCTTGTCATTAACATTGAAAGTCACCTTCCCTTGATTACAATTGATAACAACTCCTGCAGTATTTAAGAAAAGGTCTCCCAAGAATAATAGACATATTATCATCTTCAGGCATAATAGTTTGAGAGGATGCTCTCATAAGAAATATGAGTTGAAGTAAAAGAGAGCATCAAGAAGAAAATTCAAAACACATTTAAGTCTAACCCACTTCCTATGCATAGGAATCGTGTATGCAAATAAATTTGCAAGGAACAAAGTGGCAGGCATAGGAAGATAAAACAAGAGTAACTTCAAAACTTTCAGCACATAGAGAGGTGTTTCAATACCATGAAAACTTCTACAACCATATTTTGCTCTCTCATAATAATTTTCAGTAGCCTCATGAATAAACTCAACAATATAACTATCACCTAAAGCATGCTCTTCATGATCTACAAGCACTAGAGCTTTATCATAAACATCTTCAAAAGAAACCTTGGGAACATAACATTCATCCTCCTTTAGTAAGCATGGATGATAATCAAATAATGTAAGGGATAAATAGTTACTCTCATTAGAAGGTAGGCATGGGTAGCTAATCCATTCTTCCTCCTTTTGTTCATCACTCTCCTCCTCTTTTTTATCTAATGAGATTTCAGGTTCATCAATTTCTTCTTCCATAGGATCCTGCAAGGCATTAGTCTCTTCCATAGGGTCCTGCAAGGCATTAGTCTCTTCCATTTGTGGAAAGCATCTATTAAAATATTCAAGGATATGGATATTTTCATCCTTGTAATTATCAAAGCAAAATTTAAGTATACCATAAACCTCATACTTATAAGGTGAATCATCAATATTTTCAAGCAAACTAGCAAGTTCAAAAGCACCCTTCCAAGCAATAAATTCTTCAATTTGTTCCGCATCATAAAAGTCATAAATTCCTTTAGCATAGGAAGATATGATATCATTATCATTATACTCACATTGAAAAGGGAGGTGTTTATACCTCTTTCTGCAACGAGATTCATCACAACAATACGTAGCACTATAAATAGAGCACACGTTTCTAGCAATAGTATACAATCTATCAATTTGTTCCCATAAGTGTTTCCCTTTTTGTGACAAGCGGTGTTCCTTATAATAATATTTTTGATCTTCCGTGAACCCACCTTGCCAATAAGCTTCAGTTTCAAAGAAACCAACCATTGACAACAAGCATGATAAAGCAAGACAATAACAGACCAACGAAAATAACAACTAGAGTAGGAACTAATTTTTTTGTATTTTTGATAAAGAAACAAGCAAACAAGGAGAAAATAAACTTAGCTTGAACAATAGTGAATCCAAGTGGACTTGATAAATAAAGCTATGCTCCCCGGCAATGGCGCCAGAAAATAGTCTTGATGACCCACAAGTATAGGGGGTGTATCGCAGTATTTTCGAGGGAAGTGAAACCCAATTTATTGATTCGACACAAGGGGAGCCAAAGAATATTTATAAGCCTTAACAACTGAGTTGTCAATTCAGCTGTACCTGGAAACAATCTTGCTCACAGCTGTTTATCAGTAGCAACAATTTTATAGTAGGAATAGTAAAGCAGCAGCAGTAGTAAAGCAAAGACAATAGTAACAAAAGCAGTAACAGTGGGATTCGAGTGCGGTAGGTATAGGGATGGATGGACGGGCGTTGCATGGACAAGACAATTCACATAGCAATCAGAACATAGGGCAATTACAGATAAATAAGATAAAGCATCCAAGTACTAGACAATCCTAGGCATGTGTTCCATATATAGTCATACGTGCTCGCAATGAGAACTTGCACAACATCTTTTGTCCTGCCAGCCCGTTTGCAGCGGGGCCTCTAGGGAACTACTGGCAATTAAGGTGATCCTTTTAATAGAGCACCGGAGCAAAGCATTAACACTCCGTGAACACATCTGATCCTCACATCAAAGCCTTTCCCTTCCGGTTATCCCGATTTCTGTCACTTCGGGGCCATAGGTTCCGGACAACGACATGTGTATACAACTTGTAGATAAGACCAGAAACAATACTATCATAATGAATCAATAACATGTTCAGATCTGAAATCATGGCACTCGGGCCCTAGTGACAAGCATTAAGCACAACAAGTCGCAACAAAGTCATAAAGCACTAATAAAAGATACTAGGCACCATGCCCTAACAATCTGATGCCATTACATGAACGATCTCATCCAATCCCTACCATCCCCATAGCCTACAGTGGGGGATTACTCACTCATAGATGGAGGAAACATGGATGGTCGATGAAGATGATGGTGGAGATAGATGGAGATGGCTCCGGGTGCACTTCCATGTCCCGGCAGGGTGCCGGAACAGAGACTTTCTGTCCCCCGAATCTCCCCTTCGGTGGCGGCGGCACAGCGGAACTTTTCGTGGAAAAACGTCGAACCCCCCGAAGTTTTTAGGTCAGAAGGCTTCTTATAGGCGAAGAGGGAGACCGAGGGGGTGCCTGGGGCCACCACACCATGCCCTGGCGTGGCCAGGGCCAGCCCGCGCCTAGGGGTGGTGTGGCCAGCCCCTGGCTCTCCTCCGTCTCGTATTCTGGCTCCTGGTGTCTTCTGGAAAAATAGGCATGGTGTGGCCAGCCCCTGGCTCTCCTCCGTCTCGTATTCTGGCTCCTGGTGTCTTCTGGAAAAATAGGCACTTTGGCTTTTGTCCCGTCCAGTTCCGAGAATATTCATTTTCTGACTTTCCTGGAACCAAAAACAGCAGAAAACAGGCAGCTGGCACTGTGGCTCTTGTTAATAGGTTAGTCCAAGAAATCATATGAAAAGTACTCCAAAGTGTGGACAAAACACAAGAAAGTGGATAAAACCAAGCATGGAGCATCAAAAATTATAGATACATTTGCAATGTATCACCCCTGAGCACCCCCACCGAGCCGCTAGGGTTTGTCCTCGCCGGCGACCTGTCCGTCGTTGACGACGAGCCCCAGCCGTCGATCCTAGTTCTAATCTAACGGCCCACATCGCCCCGTACCGCTTCGCGTGTAAATAGCCACTGACTGGTGGACCCCCTGTCAGCTGTGCCCCGCGCCGCGGAGTGTCACTGGGCCGGCCCGTTAGCTTTCCTGCGCAACCCATTTAATTCAAATTAGGATTTTTCTATTTAGTTTGAACCTAGTTTTGTCCTTTAGTTTGAAAACCAATTCAGAGAGATCTATAAATCCAAATGGAGTGATTCTAATTTTGTTAGAAAGCTACTGAAAAGATCTACCCAAGCCCGTTGGATTTAATTCAATTAGAGATAGAGATCTCTCCTAGTAAAAATAACAAGACAGAAGCTTTTGCATATTCAAACATTTTTATAAAATCAACCATGATAGCTTTTGAGTTGATTCAAACTCTCAAAAATCACATTTAACCATACCTATCTGAATATGTAATAATATTAGGGTTTACAGGCAGTGACTTTGGACTAGTACCAAAACAATGCTATATAAGCATTTCTAGTCACTTTAAATCATTAAATAATAAACTTAAACCAAAGTAATTGTGATCCAACCCTTAAATCACATTCCCACATGTTAGAATATGTGGTGATGACATGTGTCAAAATGATCCCATATTTAAGTGGTAAATATTAAATCTTAGTTAATTTTCAATGAGTAGAAATTACTTTTCTTAAATAAAAAGAATGAAACTAGTTAATAAAACTTGTGATGCTTGTGATGATAATAGATCATCAAATGTGTGCCTTAGAGTGCTAATTAGACTAGTTAAGTATTGTTTGGTGATTGTGTACTCCGTATGTATTTATAGACGATAGCATCGACCAAGCTTTCGAGGAGGAGGAGTTCTATCAAGAAGAGGAAGAAAACTTCAACCACTGCACCAACCAAGGCAAGCTAACACTTGCAAGTATAATGCTTAGCAAGCTAGAATTAAGCTAGATGATTGAGCAAAGATGCTTTAGGCATGCTTGGTCACACCATTTTGACTATTACTTATCCCAAGTATTACTTTCCAAGCTTTACTTACTTTACTTTACCAAAGTCCCTTACTTGTTTTTGAAGGTAGGATAGAGAGTATAAAACTTGACCTATTTAGATAACTTTAGATGTCATTCTATGACATGAGATTGATCCCATCTTTCCACCTTAGTGAACACTCTTAACTTAGTAGTTTAGAGTTAAATAAAAACTTGAGTCACTTTAGATGGGAACACTTCGTGAAAATGAATTGTTAAAACCTTAGAATGATGAGTCATTCTATTGAAATGTTTTGACTTGTGTTGAGAAACACAAATGGTTTATGATGATGAAAATGTTGATGCTTGAGCCTTGACCCTTTTACAAAACTGATGGTTGGATTCGGATGTGATACCATTCCAAATTTACCGTACAACCACAATACCTGAATTGGGTAAGGCTTAGCCGGAAATTTATATGCATTAGTATTAGTTCCCTCGCGGGAGAGGTTTGATCTGAGGCTACCTCTCAACATTGTCCACCTATGCAGTGCCCAAGATGACTGATGGTCATGGTTGAAAGGCCATGCTCATAGGAGAGGTGCTTATACTAGGGTGTGTAAAGGAAAGGTTATGTTTGATTATCTGCATACTAAGTATGATGATTCAGGGTGATCCCTGACAGATATATCGAATCCTGTGGTGAAAGTGTACCACCTCTACAGAGTGTCAAACCATTCGAATAGCCGCGTCCGCGGTTATGGACAGTTGGAATGGCCATACTGTTTCGTTGTCAGATGTTTTCAAAAGAACTTATGAAATGAATGATGAATATTGACTTGACCACAACAGGGTTGTGTTTACGACACTAGCTTCCCAACTTAAGTGATTCTAGAACTTTATTTTATCTTTCTTTGCTTCTGAACTCAGCTTAGCTTTCAAACTTAACCTTATAGTTAAACTTAGAGTTAGTACTTTACTTGTAGAATTATACTACTTGTTAGTGGTAGTTTGCGAGTACTTAAAGAGTACTCATGGCTTTTGTCCCTGGCTATTCTCATGGCCATACTATGAAGGAGACTACCAAGATGATGGCCAACAGGACGGCTATGATAACTAGGACTATCTGCCTTCATCAGCATTGCCTGTGCCCCTGAAGATGGACCCCACCGCTACACTTATCTTTTATTCCGCTGCTTGTTGTATTAAGACTGGATCATGAGATCCTTATTTGTGTAAGACCTTATGTATGGTTTATAATGGATGATGTACTGTGATATCCAATCTATTATGTCTCGCAAAAATGCTAATCATGGGATTGTGATGAATGACATAACAGGCATTTGGGATTAAAAATCCGGGTGTTGACAAGTTGGTATCAGAGCCATCCTGACCATAGGAGACCCTAGTTAGAATGGACGTCCAAACAAAAACTTAGTTTCAAAACCAAAGTGAGTATTTATGAAAAACTATTTCCTCTCTTATCCTTGGGAATTCATTCTTTCTCAAAAATTCATGTTCCTCAAAATTCTTACATTACTACTTAAAATTTGACACACTTGATGACTTCACTAATTTCCTCATCCTAAATTCTTGTAGATGGAGACTCAGTTCAGCAAGTTCTACCAGTTGGGAAATGGAGGTCAGCTGATCTTCGAGAGGGATCTGGATTCACTGTCGGAGTTATTGGGATGCCCGCATCCGGAGTTTCTTGGAGCTCAACTTCCAGGACCCCCAAGAGGAGATTTACAGTGGCTAGTCACTGCTGATCTTAGAGGAAGCATCGAAGCACCAACGTTCGGGAGAATCCAGTTCTCCGTGAGAGAGAACAACTGGCTAGATGGATTAGCCAGGGCAATGCATGAAGCTCTCGCACGTCTGTGTGCCCTTAGTGTCAACCAACTCCAGGGAACCCGTTTTTCTCACTATGCAAGACGTGACTTCATGGGGATGCCAATGGAGATGCCAAGTCACCCAGAGCTGAAGCGTCAAGTGGAGAACCTTGACTTCCTGTTGTACGATCGTCAGAAGGAATTGGACAATGCTAGGGAGTTCTCCAACCACAACCATGCCATTGCCGCCCAGAAGGCCCAGACTTTCTCACTGCTAGTCAAGGATCGTCACTCTCTTTGCCTCCAGCGCGAGAAGAAGGATCGCACCATCGCCCGTCTTTGCAAGAAGGTGGCCGACCTCGAGAAGACCGTCAAGGAGTAAGAAGCTCAGCTTGCTCCAAAGGAGGAATAAGAGGAGGGTGAAGACATCCAGGGAGTCATGGATTCTTACCTTAGCAATGATGATGACTTTTTGGAGGAGGATGCTGTGGACTTCTACATTGACGATGAGGACTCCGACTTCATCGACGATGAGTAGATGCACTAGAGTACTATCGTAGCATGAGATGTATCGGTCCCACTGTATCGTAGCTCACAGAATGGTTCTTCAAACCATCTGTTTTCCTTTATTGTTGTGGTGTGTGTTTGTATCGTATGCTTGTTTGCATGAATGAGATGAAGTTAGTTGCAAAACCTGAGTCAAACTCACAGTTTTAGCTTGAAATCAAAACCATGAACCTTATAACTTCCCTCTTACCCCTTTATCTACCTCAACCTTCAGATGACTCGTGGAAACCAAGGAGGGACCAGCTCGTCGCAAGATCCAATGCTGCATATCTTGCAGAATCTCATCACAGACAGAGAAGCAAGCCGGGCAGAACACCAAGCTAACCTAGCAACACTGCAACAGATCGCCCAGATGGCTCTCAACAACCAAGGGCATGGAAACCAGGATCACCATGGATCCAAACTCAAAAACTTCCATAATACCAATCCCCCAATCTTCAACCAAGCTGAAAACCCACTAGATGCTGATGAATGGTTACAGACAATGGAAAAAACTTAGAAGTGGCAGGAGTTGATGACAACAAGAAAGTTCTCTTCACCACCCACTATCTGGCGGGAGATGCAAGAGCTTGGTGGACTAGTATCCGTAACATGAACCATGGTCGAGTGATGGCATGGGAAGCCTTCGAAACCAAGTTCATCCGCACCCACGTGTCGCAAGGTCTAGTCACCAGACTAAGGGATGAGTTTCGCGATTTGAAGCAAGGCAGAATGACTGTGGTGGAATACCGTGACAGATTCCTGTCGCTTTCAAGATACGCCCCTGATGAAATCAATATAGATGTCGAGAAGAAAGAGAGATTCCTGAACAGACTGCATGATGAGATGCAGACTGTCATCGTCAACATCCGTTTCGAGGATCTCGAAGAGCTAGTCGACTCTGTCATTCAGATGGAAGGGAAGATTAATCAGGCCAACGACAACCGCAAACGTCGTATGATGCAACAATGTGGATCCAGCAGTCACCAGAAGTACAGTCCCAACCCCTCACTAGGATATGCACCAAGGAACAATCGACCCCCAATGTCTCGCCCAAGCTACCCCAACCGTAGCGGAGGCAATGTGAAGTCCGGATGAAACAATCACAACTCCGGCAACACCAACAATTTCAACTGTGCCCCTCCCAAGAACAACAACAACAACACTGCACCCAGAACTGGCAGCAATGCTTTTCCTATCGCAGCAAAAGACAAGTCCCAGATCACTTGTTTCGAGTGTGGAGTGAAGGGCCACTATTCCAATGAGTGTCCCAAGAAGACTGCTGCCACTGCCAATGTGAATGCCCCAACTCAATAGCAGCATTGTGTTCAACCAGGGAGAAGATTTGCCCCAGGGAACCCTCACAACCGCAATGGTCGTCTCTTCCCCAGAGAAGATTTTTATGCCAACCTAATAGTACTTGGAACCAAAGAATTGGAAGTAGTAATAGGTATGGACTGGATGTTAAGGCATAAAGGAATGATAGACTGTGCTAAGAAAGCCATCACAATGACCAGTAGCTCTGGAGTAACAGTAGAGCATATATCTGAAACCTTACCTCGTCAATTCAAGTGCAACAAGAGTCTAGCCCTACCCACCATAGACCAAGTAAGAGTAGTCTGTGAATACCCCGACGTATTCCCAAATGAATTGCCAGGTATGCCCCGGATAGGGATATTGAGTTCATTATCGAACTAATCCCTAAAACCAGACCCATAACCCAGAGACCCTATAGCATGAACCCCTCAGAGTTAGTGGAATTGAAGAAGCAGTTGGATGCTATGTTGGCAACAAGCTTGATTCAACCAAGCGCTTCACCATGGAGATCACCGGTGTTATTCATCGACAAGAAAGATGCAGGAAACCGTTTGTGCACAGATTACAGAAAGCTAAATGACGTCACCATTAAAAACAAGTACCCCTTGCCAAAAATAGAGGATCTATTTGATCAGTTGACTGGAGCTCAGGTATTCTCAAAGATTGATCTTAGGACTGGTTATCACCAACTTAAGATTCGTGCAACGGATATTCCAAAGACCGCCTTCACTACTCGCTATGGTTTATACGAGTATACGGTTATGTCTTTTGGATTAACCAATGCCCCTACTTATTTCATGAACCTCATGAATAAGATCTTTATGAATTTTCTAGATAAGTTTGTAGTTGTGTTCATCGACGATATCCTTATCTACTCCAAGTCAGAAGAAGAGCATGAGCAGCATCTGAGAATCATCCTAGGAACCCTGAGAGAGCACTGGTTGTATGCTAAGTTCAGCAAGTGTGAGTTTTGGCTGAAGGAGGTAGGATTCCTAGGACATATTGTGTCTGCCGGAGGAGTTTCTGTTGATCCCGCCAAGATCAGAGATGTCGAAGCATGGGAAGCCCCAACCACTCAAACCCAAGTCCGTGCCTTTCTCGGATTAGCGGGATACTACCGCAAGTTCGTCGAAGGATTCTCGAGCATCGCTAGGCCCATGACCCAATTGTTGAAGAACGACAAGAAATTTGAATGGACCGACAAGTGTGAAGCCAGTTTTCAGGAACTAAAGAAGAGATTGATATCAGCCCCAATATTGATCATGCCAGATATCAAGAAGCCGTTTGATGTATATTGTGATGCATCCAAGATTGGTCTCGGATGTGTATTGATGCAAGAAGGAAAAGTCATCGCCTATTTGTCTCGAAAACTGAAGCAGCATGAGCAGAACTATCCGACCCATGATCTTGAATTAGCAGTCGTAGTTTTGGCATTGAAGACATGGCGTCATTATCTTATGGGTAATCCCTGTGAGATTTACTCAGATCATAAGAGCTTGAAATATATTTTCACTCAGAAGGAGCTGAATATGAGGCAAACGAGATGTATAGAGTTAATCAAGGATTATGACCTTGACATTCACTATCACCCCGGCAAAGCCAATGTGGTAGCGGATGCTCTTAGCAGATTGCCATGTAGGCTTAACACCATGATCAAGGAGAAGAAGCCAAATTTGTATGAAGAGTTGGAGCAGTTTAGGACTGAGCTAGTTAGCAAAGGATTCTTAGCTAGCATTGAACTTCAACCCACATTAATCATCCAAATCAAGGAAGCCCAGAAGGGAAATGAAAGTATCGACGGAATCAAACGTCGTATTGGTACAAGGAAGGTACCTGGATTCACTGAAGACGAAGAAGGAGTGTTGTGGTACAAAGGACGTATATGTGTGCCAGAAGATTCGGAGCTAAAGCAAGTTATCATGAAGGAAGCTCATGATACTCTTTATTCTATCCACCCCGGAGGAACGAAGATGTATCAAGACCTGAAAGAGAAATTTTGGTGGCACAAGATGAAGAGAGAGATCGGAAGTTACATCGCCAAGTGTGACATCTGTCAGAGAGTCAAAGCAGAGCATCCGAGACCCGCAGGACTGTTGCAACCATTGCAGATTCCGGAATGGAAATGGGATTCCGTCAGAATGGACTTTATCACCGGTTTGCCTACTTCCAGTAGGGAAAATGACTCAATCTGGGTCATAGTTGATAGACTGTCCAAGGTAGCTCACTTCATACCTGTCAAGACTACCTACCAGAGTGCAAAGCTAGCAGAGCTGTACATTGCTAGGATTGTTAGTTTGCATGGAACCCCCAAGACCATAGTATCAGATCGAGGAACCCAGTTCACCTCGAGATTTTGGCAGAAAGTCCAGGAAGGATTAGGCACCAAGTTGAACTTCAGCACCGCTTATCACCCGCAAACTGATGGACAGACTGTGAGAGTCAACCAGATCCTAGAAGATATGTTAAGAGCTTGTGTGTTAGAGTACGGATCAAAATGGGAAGACCTGCCTTTCGCAGAATTCTCATATAACAACAGTTATCAACCTAGTTTGCAAATGGCACCATTTGAATTCCTATACGGAAGGAAGTGCCGTACCCCTTTAAATTGGTCGCAAGTAGGAGAGAGTCAGATCTTTGGACCCGACATTCTCCGAGAATCCGAAGAGAAGGTTCACAAAGTCCGTGAGCACCTCAAGACCGCCCAATCCAGACAGAAGAGTTATGCTGACAAGAGAAGGAGATACCTGACTTTCAATGTCAGAGATTTTGTATATCTCAATGTTTCGCCATTGAAGGGAACTCAACGCTTTAATCTGAAAGGAAAGTTAGCCCCCAGATATATCGAGCCCTTCAAGATTCTAAACCGTCGAGGAGAAGTATCGTATCAACTGGAACGACCTGAAGAGATGCCAGCCATCCATAATGTGTTCCATATCTCGTTACTTTGCAAATGTCTGGAAGTGCCTGAGAACACTAAAGTTTTCAAGAACATCGATCACCGAGCTGTGGAGATCAACAATGACCTGACAGATCGTGAAGTGCCCATCCGTATCCTAGAAGAAGCTTACAGAACCACCAGGACCAGGAGTATCAAGTTTCTCAAGATTCAATGGAGCAACCATACCGAAGAGGAAGTCACTTGGGAGCGAGAAGATTACATTAGGACAGAGTTCCCAGATCTCTTTAGTTCCTAGTTTTCTTTGTAAATCTCGGGACAAGATTTTGTTTAAGGGGGGAAGGTTTGTAACATCCCAAAACTTTAATCCAAGGTTATTAAGATCCAAATCATCAAAATTAGGGTTAACAAAAACTTTTCCAGTTTAAAATTATTAAAGCATTCATATGTGTGTGCATTTAAATAGGAGTTGTTTTGAATTGCCATGATTAAGTGTTCCACTGATTGTAAAATGATTCTTAGGTGAAATAAACATCATCTAGATCATTCCCAAACAAATCCCAAAGAAAAACAAATCAAAATGAATAAAAGAAGAGAATGGTCATTTGTGCCATTTTAATCAACATGCCTACTTTGGCTATTCCTAGTACTCAATTCTTAACAGAAATAAATGTGGATCTTTGCACGCCTTGCTAGTACATGTAATGATGTACCAAGGCCCACTTTGTGATCTGCCAAAAACTTTCAAACACTAATTTTAAATGGCATTTGAAAATTGAATCTAGTTCATATGGGAAGATCCCACTATTTCAAAAACCACTCAAATGAGCTTTATTTTCAAAACCCAAGCAACCACATATGATCAAGCTTATGACTAACACACCCACCAAAAATGTTTTCAAAATTCAAAACTAAATTTCTTGCGGCCATTTTCACAAACACTTGGCAGACAGGAATCAAACTCTAATCCTAGCTCACTGTTTTCTACAAGGTTTTGCCCCATTTGATCTCCATTTACTCCCTCTGTCTCCACTTGATCCAACCAAACCATAAACACCCCACCCCTACCCCCTAGCAGCAATGCCACGCCACCCGGAGCACCATGTCGCCGGCCTAACTTGCCCTCGCCGCAGCAAACCGCCCCTCTCTCTCTCGCCATGTCTATGACCTAGCCCAGACCGCACCGCCACCCTCTGTCCCCTCCCCGAGCACAACCGAGCCATGGACCACCCGCAGCGCACCATGCCTAGAGTGTCTGCGCCATGCCGAGCATGCGCCAGAGCGCCGCGCCCGACACGCGTGCACACGCCGCCCCTCGACCGCAGCCCGTGCTCACCGCTTTGCCACGACCCAGGGAGCCCCCCAGACATTCTCGTTCGCCGCCATTTGCACCACAGCCACCGCCCGACCAAACACCACCACCCCTAAGCCTGCATTTAAGCCCTAGAGCACTGCCAGGAGACCGCGCATCGATCGCCGCTTGCAGCCATGCCGCTAGCAGCCCGTAGCCATGTCGCCACCGTCGCCTGGCCACGCCGCGCTATCCCGTTGTCGAGCCTATAAAAGGAGGCCACCCCCAGCCATATTCTGCACACCACTCACCTCCCCTCTTGCCACTGATCAGTCCCCACTTCTCCCCAGAGCCGCTCGAGCTTGTAGTCGCCGGAATTCCACCGGAGCTGGCCGCCTCTAGAGGAGAAGGGCCCTGGTGATTGTGACCACCCCCGGAGCTGCCTCGACCATCCCTGAGCTCGCCGTCATCCACCAGTTCATTTGCCCCCATCGCCGTCGTAGCTGGAGCCCTAGTACGCCCCCTGAGCACCCCCACCGAGCCGCTAAGGTTTGTCCTCGTCGGCAACCTGTCCGCCATCGATGACGAGCCCCAACGTCGATCCTAGTTCTAATCTAATGGCCCACATGGCCCCGTACCGCTTCGCGTGTAAATAGCCACTGACCGGTGGACCCCCTTGTCAGCTGTGCCCCGTGCCGTGGAGTGTCACTGGGCCGGCCCGTTAGCTTTCCCGCACGACCCATTTAATTCAAATTAGGATTTTTCTATTTAGTTTGAACCTAGTTCTGTCCTTTAGTTTGAAAATCAAGTCAGAGAGATCTACAAATCCAAATGGAGTGATTCCAATTTTGTTAGAAGCCCATTGGATTTAATTCAATTAGAGTTAGAGATCTCTCCAAATGGAGTGATTCCAATTTTGTTACAAGCCCGTTGGATTTAATTCAATTAGAGTTAGAGATCTCTCCTAGTAAAAATAACAAGACAGAAGCTTTTGCACATTCAAACATTTTTATAAAATCAACCATGATAGCTTTTGAGTTGATTCCAACTCTCAAAAATCACATTTAACCATACCTATCTGAATATGTAATAATATTAGGGTTTACAGGCAGTGACTTTGTACTAGTACCAAAAGAATGTTATATAGGCATTTCTAGTCACTTTAAATCATTAAATAATAAACTTAAACCAAAGTAATTGTGATCCAACCCTTAAATCACATTCCCACGTGTTAGAATATGTGGTGATGACATGTGTCCACATGATCCCATATTTAAGTGGTGAATATTAAATCTTAGTTAATTTTCAATGAGTAGAATTTACTTTTCTTAAATAAAAAGAATGAAACTAGTTAATAAAACTTGTGATGCTTGTGATGATAATAGATCATCAAATGTGTGCCTTAGAGTGATAATTAGACTAGTTAAGTATTGTTTGCTGATTGTGTACTCCGTATGTATTTATAGACGACAATACCAACCAAGCTTTCGAGGAGGACGAGTTCTATCAAGAAGAGGAAGAAAACTTCAACCACTGCACCAACCAAGGCAAGCTAACACTTGCAAGTATAATGCTTAGCAAGCTAGAATTAAGCTAGATGATTGAGCAAAGATGCTTTAGGCATGCTTGGTCACACCATTTTGACTATTACTTACCCCAAGTATTACTTTCCAAGCTTTACTTCCTTTACTTTACCAAAGTCCCTTACTTGTTTTTGAAGGTAGCATAAAGAGTATAAAAATTGACCTATTTAGATAACTTTAGATGTCATTCTATGGCATGAGATTGATCCCATCTTTCCACCTTAGTGAACACTCTTAACTTAGTAGTTTAGAGTTAAATAAAAACTTGAGTCACTTTAGATGGGAACACTTAGTGAAAATGAATTGTGAAAACCTTAGAATGATGAGTCATTCTATTGAAATGTTTTGACATGTGTTGAGAAACACAAACGGTTTATGATGATGAAAATGTTGAGGCTTGAGGCTTGACCCTTTTACAAAACCGATGGTTGGATTCGGATGCGATACCATTCTAAATTTACCGTACAACCACAATACCTGAATTGGGTAAGGCTTAGGCAGAAATTTATATGCATTAGTATTAGTTCCCTCGCGGGAGAGGTTTGAGCTGAGGCTACCTCTCAATGTTGTCCACCTATGCAGTGCCCAAGATGACAGATGGTCATGGTTGGGAGGCCATGCTCATAGGAGAGGTGGTTATAGTAGGGTGTGTAAAGGAAAGGTTATGTTTGGTTATCTTCATACTAAGTATGATGATTCAGGGTTATCCCTGACAGATGTATCGAATCTTGTGGTGAAAGTGTACCACCTCTGCAGAGTGTCAAACCATTCGAATAGCCGCGCCCGCGGTTATGGACAGTTGGAATGGCCATACTGTTTCGTTGTCAGATGTTTTCAAAAGAACTTATGAATTGAATGATGAATCTTGACTTGACCACAACAGGGTTGTGTTTACGACACTAGCTTCCCAACTTAAGTGATTCTAGAACTTTATTTTATCTTTCTTTGCTTCTGAACTCAGCTTAGCTTTCAAACTTAACCTTATAGTTAAACTTAGAGTTAGTACTTTACTTGTAGAATTATACTACTTGTTAGTGGTAGTTTGCGAGTACTTAAAGAGTACTCATGGCTTTTGTCCCTGGCTATTCTCATGGCCAGACTATGAAGGAGACTACCAAGATGATGGCCAGCAGGACGGCTATGATAACTAGGACTATCTGCCTTCGTCACATTGTCTGTGCCCCTGAAGATGGACCCCACCGCTACGCTTATCTTTTATTCCGCTGCTTGTTGTATTAAGACTGGATCATGAGATCCTTATTTGTGTAAGACCTTATTATGGTTTGTAATGGATGATGTACTGTGATATCCAATCTGTTATGTCTCGCAAAAATAGTAATCCTGGGATTGCGATGAATGACATAACAGGCATCTGGGATTAAAAATCCAGGTGTTGACAATGCTTCCTCAAACTGCATGTGTATGAAGGTTGCCATAGGTTGTCAGTATAAACTTTACCTTTGAATTTCTTTGTAAAATTCCACAGTAAGTGTCGCATATATTCCCTATGCTCCACTCCGGGGAATACTACTTCTACAGCTTTCTCCAAACCTTTGCAAGTGTCCGTGTGGATAGTAAGTCCTGGTGGATGACCTATAAGGTCATGCAAATTCTCCAGAAACCAAGTCCAACTTTCCTCTGACTCAATATCCAAAACTCCAAAAGCAACAGGGAACATCAATTGTGGTCATCAACTATAGTAGAAGCTTCTAGTTATCCTTTAAATCTGCCATGAAGAGCTGTTGTATCCACGGCCAAATAAGGCCTGCAACCATCTAGAAACACTTGCCAACAAGCTTTGAAACAAACAAAAGCCCTTATAAAACACTCCTTCTCCTTTGTATTTCCTCTTATTTTGTATTGAACTTTATTCATGTCTATCTGTACAACAATACATGGACTAGTCATCTTCACTTCAGCTTTGAAGCTGTAAAGCAACTGAAAACTTTCATTCCATGGACCATTGATGATATCAAGAGCCATTTCCTTTGCATAGAACATCCTCATGTAAGGTACTGTAAATATTATACTTTTTAGAAACTTCTTTTATGATCGTTGTTGCACCAAGTGATGGGTTCGCTCTCATCCAATCAATGATTGCATCTGCCAACCACCTAATCTTTGCTAGTTTTGTTTTGTCCTTTGGTTGTACCCCTTGAGGTGGACAAGAATGTTTGAACCTGTTACTTTTTATCTGAAACATAATTAAAATGTTAGGTACAGTTAACAAACTCTACACAATGATCTAAAATACACAACTGGTTGTAATACCTAAACCAAACTTCTCCTGAGCATAGTGGATGCATGCATCCTCCACCTACACCTCTTGTACGGGCACTTCACTATGAACCTTGCTGGCTCACTCTTAATAACATCATAATCATTATTGGTCTAGATGCAATATGTAGTAAGGGAATTACGACAGTCCCGCACCGTTTCAAATACGGTGCGTTCTGAAATCTTAGGATCATTCCTATCCCACTAAATTACTGGAAAGTCCTCACCATCATATTCAGATAAAACGAGATTTTCATTGTTGTCAATGTTCTCTTTGTCATTGGTGTCATCAAATCTGGCACCATGGGCCATTTCCTTCGTGTATTGATCCTCTAGTGCCTCTTTACTGAATCTATCTACCAATTCAGGAAAATCAACTCATCCTCATCATCTAGTGGAGGCGCTCCCTCGTCAGGATCTGCTTTGTCCTCCACATCGGCCGCACGAGCTATTTGTCTTACACTTCAGTGTTAACAGATGGTACTGTTGTGGACCTACAAGGAGCGCGGGGGTGCACACTATTAGCAGAGACAACAGAGACACATGATGCTCGACCACCTGATGATGCTTGACCACCAGATGATGCTTTAACCCTCTTTACTGTATGTTCAACTTTAGGTTGCACATGGAGACGAATTTGACCAAAACGTTCAGCAGCATTCAAAGAGAAAAGCGTTACCAAATCAGCTTCACTAGTTAGTGGGAGCAATCTTTACTCGCTGATGTTGAAATATTGCAACAACTGAATCGCCATTGCTCCAGGGGAATTTAGAATATATTTTATATTTCAAATCTCTAAGAGTTATGGAAGTTGCAACTGCCACTGGGAAGTAAAATCCAGAGAGATACTATTCACACCCACTAATTACGCTAGTATCCAATCTAACTGCCAACTGAAATGCCAACTGGATCAATCCTATTCGAAAAGGAAGGTAGTTAGCTGAGCACCAGAGATTCGCACTCAATTACTGCCCATAATCAATCCACAAAGGGAAACAATGCATACCTAGACGGAATCCATGCATTAGATCCCTCCGATTCCACCCAATCTTCTCTGCACTCGACGGGGAGGACCGGTACACCAGCCGGTGTTGCATACTGTTCTGCGAAAGGGGTCGATCTAGCGGGGGTGAGAGCGGAGCCGGAGGTTGAGTGGGCTCCACTGCTAGGGGGAGGGGGCGGCTTGGCGGCCGAGGACGACATAAGGTAGGAGGGCACAACGGCAGAGGAGCGTAGGGGTAGTGTGGAGCTATTCTAGGCTCGGGGGAAGCGAATGCTTTGGGTGAGCGAGAATGGCCGGTCCGACGTGTCTCCATGCGGCCCCACCCTTCACCATGTATCCAAGACCCATCCCAACACGGCCCCACTCATCACCACATATGCAAGACCCTTCCCAATGCGACCCCACCTATCAGCATGTAATGGTCGAGGCGACGTAACATAACACTCAACGCACGACCCGCCCCAACACGGTCCCACCGGTCAGCATGTAACGGTCAAGCCTTTGATCTGATGGCATCCCCCCGTATGAGCGCCTGTGAGGGTTTAAGAATAGAGGGAGGGGAAAAGTGAGGATAAACTAAGCGGCTGGGGAAAACTGAGTACAACTAACAAACCGAGGGCACAAAAATAGAAATCCCTATTTCCTAAATAAGAAAATATACATTGTTACAAGTAAGATAGTCGGTAAGAAGTTGGTGAGCAAGTAGTATGCAACTTAAAACGAAACCGCAGATTGTTGTCTAAGCTAATGTTAGGAAACAAAATATAACCTTGAGATAAAAAATTTGGGGACACATCAATGATCAAATTGATTGGTGAAAAACCAACTTCAGGTAGATTCACCAAGTGTCATATCGTCGAATACCTTCAGGGAAGAAAGAGAATCATTAATCAACAAATTTCCAACTATCAAACCGAATGAATATGCATGAGGCATGGATGAGTCAAGAAAGAAGAAAACTGAACAGTTGCAAAACTAAAAGGGCATGCTGCCCAAAGACGACACTAGAATTAGGGGATGGATAGAACCTACGAGTGTTTACTTAGGTTTTAGCCCACACCACAAATGGTGTGTGTGGAAGAAGACCCCTAATTCAAATGGAAAAAGGGAGTCGACATGATTCGTTCTGTAGCTTTTTACTTGTTTGAGTAATAGGTATGCCGCACTATTAAGAGGTGTCAAGGTATTTAATGATGGTAGATTTTTGTTTGAAGGGATCATGCTCAGAGATTGGATTGTAGCACACTGAGAGATATTTATAAAGGTTTGGACCTAGATGTACAATGTCCGGTAAACACCTTACTCATATTTGTGGGTGAATGGGATTATCAAAGTGTGCTAAGGTGATATTGGGATAAATATCTATCTCACTTATGGTGGATGGTAGCATCAGAGATCGGTCCAACCTTTCCTGCCCTAGCTATGATGTTTTCTGATGTAAAATGAGATATCCGTCTTCGTCTCCCCATTCAGCCTCCCTCCTCCCCTCCCCCTTATATTCATGGTGGGTCTAGGGTTACATAATGCCAAGATAGTTTTACAAGTGGCGGTGCTTATACAAAACCCTAACATAAATATCTAGATCCAATCTTGCCGGAGTAACTTAATATCCTGAAGAATTTGTTCGGTGATATACCATGGCTCTGCCACTAAGGTGATGGCATTTGGGCCCACACCTAGGGCCCAAGTCTTCTTGGTTGGCCACCATGGTTCCGGGTAGGCCACCTTTTGGTTGCCTGGACCCACCTGGTACCTATGACCTCATCAGTGTCCCTCGAATCCTCCATGGTCGGAGGGAAAACAACTTAAAATTCCATTCGGGGGTGCCGAATGGAGGTCACGAAGGAGTACTTGATTTGCATTTCTTGTCGAGGTGTCTATGGTGTGCTTATCCTTCATGCGACCGTCCCAGTCGAGTTTTGTTAGAAGGGGTGGATAGTCTAGAGGAAAAAGGAAAGTGGTTACCCACGGGGGGGGGGGGGGCTTCATCGAGGGAAATAAGGAGTCCTTAGTGGTCCCGATCCTCTCCCTATTAATAGGGTGAGGGTGTGTGTGGTATCCACTCACATCACTAAGACCCCCTTGTCCTAATCTATTGCCTTCCTTTTTTTCTGATATGTCATCACGACTATCCGCTCCTTAGCCCTGATGTCGTTGTCGAGGAGCGAGGAGAGTGTTGACCATCCCATCAGAGGAGGGAGAGTCCTCATCAAAGAAGGCCTTCTCGCATGGGGATGGAGAATCCCCCCAAGGAGAAGAGTTAGACATTGTCAGACCCACCATGGGCTATTTGTCTCAAAGTTCCTTGAAGGAGAAGGACTTGGAGACATTGGAACCGCTGGAAGAGCTAGATCTCTAGGCTAATATCTTCTAGAGATGTTCTTGAGGGGCCAAGCTTCTTGACCCACATGAGGACGAGGTAGTGTTCTTTCCCATCTTCTTTATGCGAGGCCTGGGGCTTCCGATCTCCAAGTTCTTCCGCCTATTTCTTGACTTCTAATGCTAGTGGGACACATCATCTTAATCCCAATTCTATGGGGAATCTTGCGGCCTTTATGGTCCTTTGCGAGCTATACCTAGGGTTGGCCCCTGGCCTATTATTCTGGAGGTATTTTTTCCACACTCGTTGAGGAGGTGAGTGTTCCACATCCAATTTCAGCTTTGGTCGCATATCGACCATGACTACCCCGTGTGGAAATTCATGAGGTCTAACAAGGGGTGGCACACTTTATGTGGATGTTACCGCAACCTGGAGGGAAATTTCTTGGGGATGACCTAGTCAATGAGGCTTTCCGATGCTGAGTGTGAACAAATCCGTTGCCTTCTTAAATGATTCCAAGGGCTCGTGAACACTAGTCGGCATACTCGAAAGCAGGTTCCACGCACTTCTTGCTTCCCTTAACTAAATAGTGCATCGATTAGGGCTCACCATTTTGATCTTGATCCATGACTTCATGTCTCAGAGGATCCTTCCCATTCAGGGTCGCTATCGGCTGATGTGCGAGGTCTCTGGCCCTCCTAGCCACGACTGCACATGGTCCACCATTCTTCCCCACACAAGGTGTTGGAGATGATGAGTTTGATGGGGTTTGCGCATGTAATGAAAAGAATATGACCTACACAATCTACCAATATCTAACCATGAAGACTCTAAAGGGATTAGATCTAGATATAATACCAACATTGATGTGGAAGAGAACGCTGATCGGTGTAGAATTTTAAGACGAATGAGTCGATGCCCACAGCTAGGTGTATCCCTCCTAGCCATGAGGATATGGTCCAACCGATACAAGGATCAGAACTATGATCCCTCCATGCATTGCATGTGTCCGGTGCTCTGATCCATCAGCATTCCACCATGCAAAGCTCGACGTCGACAATGCTTGTCCCGCAACCTTTTGATAGTATTGCGATGGTGTAGAATGAGAGAGAGGGGAGAGGGGAGAGAGAGACTCGTAGAGGAACTTTTGGTGTGTCATTGGAGGAGGCCCCTGGGGCCTTTATATAGGAGAAGGGGAAGGGGTGCGCGTGAAGGGAATATGCCCGAGAGGCAATAATAAAGTTTTTATTATCTTATTCCATGTTTATGATAAAAGTTTATTTTACATGCTATAATTGTATTAATTGGAAACATTAATACATGTGTGTTTAATCAAAAAATACAAGGTTCCTAGTAATTCCTCTCATATAAACTAGCTCATTGATTAACAAGATGATCAAGGTTTCCTGATCATAGACATTGGATGTTGTTAATAACAAGGTCACAACATTGGAGAATGATGTGATGAACATTCATCCGAAGTATAGCATTACGATCAAAGTCGTTATGTTTATATTTCTGTAGCATCATATGAAGTAATCTTTATCCTTAGACCATGAGATCATGTTAATTGCTAACACCGGAAGAATACTTTGATAATATCAAACGTCACACTATAACAGTGTGACTATACAAATGGGTTTGGGTATTCCAAAGGTGTTATGTTGAGTCTCATGAATCAAGTGTGTAATTTGTCAATCCCGATGACGGATAGATATACTCTGGTCCCTCTCGGTGATATCACATTAAGATAGCTTGCAAGCAAGTGATGTAATCACTAGATGTTATATCACGAGAACGAGAAAAGAGTGCATGTCGGTAATGAGATCAAACTAAGTATTGAGATACTGATGATCGAATCTCGGACATGTAATATATCGCAAGACAAAGGGATTTAGTTAATATCGTTAAAGGTTCTCTCGATCACAGAAGTCATCGTTGAATGTGTGGGAGTCAGTATGTATCTTTAGGTCTCGCTTCTGATTATTGATTTGAGAGGGGTCTTGATCATGTCTGCATTATTCGTGAACCGTAGGATGACACACTTAAGGGTTGCCAAACAATTTTGAGCAAATATGTTCTAGATGAAAGAATTGCAAAGCGCTGGAATTATTTCAATAGACACGAAAATTGTTTCAGATGAAATTGCTGAAATTGGTTCTATATGTTTGTTAATTAAAGTAATTAACAAAATTCTGAATAAAATTAATAAAAGAGTTTTATTACATGAGAGAGCATTAAATTTGGAGAAATTCAATGCATTTAAAGTGAAGACTTTAATAGAGAATGTGAAGGGGCATATTTATGTGGAGAGGTTACCACCACATGAATGAGGGAGGTGAAGGGGCACCCCCATGGGGGGCTTGTTCGTCTGCGGTACCAAAGTTGGCAGGCCAACGCATGGCGGTACCTAAGTTGCCTGAAATTACCGCGTTTCGAAAAGTTGGGCTGCCAACTACCGAGAGGGGCCATTTCGAGGCAAACTCGTCGCACCCCTGCCAAATCCAAACATGCCGTGAAACTACCCCATGAAGTAGACGGTCGGGACCCACATGTCGGTTATCTGTCCGTGACGCGGGCGCCAACGCGGCAACCACGTAGGCGAAACGAGATATTAAAGGAGCATCGTGCGTTGACCAAATTCACAAATCCACTCCCTTCCTCCTTTTGCATGAACCCTAGCACCGGCGGCGTCAAAATCCCCTCTCCAACCAGAATGATCTATTCGGGCATTTGACTTCTGGCGTCAAGTTGCTGCGCCTACTCGCTGCTACCGAGCTCTAATGCCGAATGCCGTGCCAGCCGTTGCGACGATCTAGCCTGCCTCTACCACCGACGAGTTGAGCAGCACGAAGGATGGCAGATCCATTTGCCGAGGAAGAAGTACTTCTGGCTAATTTCGGGTGAGCTACTCTTCTCTTTGCTATTCGCACTACCTATAACTGCTAGCTGGCTATTGGCATTACAGAGATATATCGAACATAGAATTGTTTGCTAGCACGACACTGACAAACAATTCTTATCTTTTGTCTCCAATTTTCTATCAACTAGGATCTCCACTGAACCCAAATACACGGTTCTGGTGAGCATTTGCGGCTACCTCGTTAAATTAGCACATGGGAAGAGCACGTGGAAACAAGCTCAGAGTCTGAAGATGGAAGTAGCACCTGTGCAGTTATGCACTGTCCCTGGTTTGGTTGCTGCTGTGCGTGAACTTGCTGAAATGAGGCCAGAGCAGACTGCACGGTTCAACATCGTTGATGAACGAGGTTTCAGGGTTCCTATAGCGTGTGACAGTCAGCTAATTGGGTTGATGAAACATCATGTTAGGCTTCGCGTGGTTACGCTGGTGTGTAACATAGTGGATGAGGAAGCTCCTGCTACTGGGAGTCGCCCAGCTATTATTGGACAGGGAGGTCTATCTCGAACCCCTGCTGTTGTTGAGCAAAATGTGGTTCCTCGTCCGCGACATGCTTCTGTCAGGCAACCTCCTCGTAGGAGTCCCCGTATTGCCGTTGTGGAAAACTCTGCTCTAGAATCTGCTGGTACTGGTCATCCCTGTAACTACCTCGGTGAATTACGCTCCTAGTTGCAAGCCTGGATGAGAGGGAATGGTTGAAATAGTACGGTGGGGCCCAAATGCCACTCACAGGTAGACCTTTCGGCCGTCCCAACCATTTCCACACATCGAGACAAGAACGGGCGGCGTAATCGGCAGGCGAAGGGATCAACTACATACACAAATGAGTATGTATGCAAGCCACCATACAACAGTACATCAGAGCCATTCCATCTAAAAAGAAAGGAAATATAGCAACGCCATACAGCAAGATCCAAATATCCTAGATAGATATAATAGTTTAGGATATCTCCTCATACATCAATCAACAGAGTATCAAGCGGAAGCGGAAGACAAAATCCGAGTACGGATAAGAAGCAAATCGGCATAAGATGCCCCATAAATAAGCAGATCCCGCCCACAGATCTCACGGATCCCCGTTCCCGGAATCTCTACACCGAATGATCGTTGCCCACATCGTCAGTCTCTTCCACCCAGTATCCATCTTGCGAGTGTACCTGTCCATCTGAACCAATAATTTATCGTGTGAGACCCTAGGGGTACTCAGCAAGTCTTTATGCCTCTAAAGGGGACACAACCTGGGGTGACGCAATTGCAGCAAAAGATAAACCCTAACAGTTCTATAGATACTCGCTAACCATCCGCCCAACCAGAGATAGACGGATGTCCGTGAATTAAGAACAACAGTTATAACGATAATCTTAACAGATCCATCCTCCTCCTCGCTTACCGACGAGGAGGCGGATGAACAACCCCCCCCATCCGTTGGCAGTTTTATTATCCATTCCGGGAGTGTTACACTATTTACTAGTCAGGTACCTAGTCTAGTCAAATTAAAAACGGTACTTTAGTTATGCTTGTCTATGATCGAGAAACTGTGCTCCAAGTCGTCCATAACCGCGGACACGGCTTTCAGAAAGTTTTACCCTGCAGGGGTGCACAAATAGCAACACACACTCGATATGCCTCGGAAAAACCAAATCAAAACCCAACGAGGCAGTCACGACAAAGCGATCACAGGATTCAGAAATATTTCAGGGGGCCACCCCATTGAGCTACTCGCAACGAAGTTAGCTGACTTCGAGACGGCCTCAAGGTTTGTGGAGCCGGCTGTAAACGACTGGGAACCCGAAAGTGTGACTGGGCTTGTCGATACAGCGAAAATGGGTCACGGACCTAAACAGTACAGTGTGCAGTACCTCGCACAATTTAAATAAAGCAGTAAAGCATGGCATAAGTACAGGAGAGTAAATAAAACCTCAAACTAGTTTGTGGCCCCAAGAAATAAGAATGAATCAAGCTCTGGCTCAGGGGGGTTCATAAGCCTCCCGGATGTGGATAGCGCGAATATTCTTGGAACAGGAATCAAGTACTCGGGGTCTTACGGGACACAAGTGAGCCTAAAAACCAAATAGCAAATATGGCTCACCGATGCCACTTTCATTAGTTATCCCATTACCACCCAGGTTAAGTTGTTTAGGTACCTCGTTATCCATCAGACACTCACATACCCTACACATGCTGTTCTACGACCCGCATGGCTCAAACAACTCCTGTAGTAATGGCTCATGGGATGGAGGAACAAGCTTCGGTGGGGTTTAAAAAGTAAAGGCTATGCAATACTTGGGATTCAAATTAATGCAATCGCAACTCAATGATGCAAGAATAAGATAGAGGCAATAGGTACTAGATGTATGCAAGCATGTGGTAGTGCTTGCCTGGCAGCTCAGTTGAAGCAAGTGATGGATCTGGGTAGTGCTCCTGGTTCTCTTGATATATCCCCTGCTCAGCGTCTATTCGAAGAAGAACCAAACAAACAAGGGCCAACATAAATAAAGTGCACAAGCATATGAATAAATGCGACAAGCAAACAATCATGCCATGATGAATGATGCACAATTTGCATGGCATTAATGTAGCATGGCATGGGTGAGGTGTGGAATACAATAATAAATCATTTTATTGAGTTTTGGCCCCATTTTATCCTCATTAAAGTTGCTGTATACATTATATTTATATGATGCATGCTTCAAATCAAACCATGGAATGCATAAACAGAAAGGTCTCGTCGAGCTAATCATTTTAGACATATCATTTGTTAAATTTGGAGTTATAAAACAAAAGTTATTAATTATTTAAGACAAAAGGGCATTTTAAAGTAATTTTAATCAACTTGGAATTTTTAGTGTTCAAAATATATTTTGGATGGCATATTTGAAATCCTCACATTTTCCTGATTTGAAAACATATATTATTTGTATTAATTGGATTTATATTTGAAAAGATATTTGAAAACAGAATTAAATTTGAATTTGAATTAATTTAAAAAGGATTTGAATTTAAACAGATTACAGAATTACTTTTGCTACTCAGTCACAGCTAGCCACAGCCAATGACCAGTGGGGCCAGCAGCTGACTCAGCAGCGCACTTCGCAGAAAAGGTTTTTACACCGCGAGCTAACCTAGCCTAAGCGACAGACAGGCGGGCCCGACAGAGACTCCGGCCCCACGTGGCAGCGAAAGCCCAGGGTGGACCACGTGGCGTCGCGAGGGGAGCGCGGGTTAAGGAATCCGAAAGCCTAGGGGTTTTTCTGCAAAAGCGTTGGCGCGGCTGACTGGTGGGGTTTGCGGACCGCGGGTTGATCAGAAAAAGAACGGAGGGCTAAACTGCAAAACGACCACAGCCGTACTGTGGATCTTCTTCTCTGCGTTGAGCGACAGGTCGATGCACGGCGCGGGCAGGGATCGATCTCTGGACCTGGGGCTAGTGCGCGGAAGCAGCTACCGGTGCGGTGGGGCGGGGATTGCTGACAGAGGACAGATCGGTAGGCTAGGTAGGGTTTCTGCGCGTCGCGGGAGCGAGCAGACGCTAGCGCCGCCGGCGCACACAGCCTGTTCGACGGAGCGGACGGCGACACTAGGACGATACGGCGAAGGGGACCATGTCAGGGAGGTTAGCCAGCTCACCGAGAGTGCGTCGGTGGTGGCGGATCGGCTTGGGGCGCGGTGGATCGCCGGCGAAGCAGACGGACGGCCGGCTAGGGTTTCGCGTCGGTCTCGCGCTGGTACCGGCGCTCCTGGGCTTCTCCTCCTCGACGGCGTGTATAGGCGGCCTCCCCGGAGTCTCCCCGGAGTCTCCTCGTTCTCCTCGATCACCTCCACGCCACGCTGGTTTGCTGGTTCGAGGGATCGGTGGTGGACAGACAGTGGCCGGCGATGGTGTAGCCGGTGGCGGGGGAAGGCAGGGAGAGAGGGGGCGGTCTAGGGTAGATCTGGGGGTAGCAGGGCGAGGCAGAGAGGTGGGAGAGGTGGTAGGTAGCAGAGAGGGAGGGAGGTGCCGTGTGGGGGCGGGGGTAGATGATAAAGGTGGCTCGGCCACCTTTCCCTTCTCCTCCTCTCACGTGCTCGGCAGGGCAGGGGCAGGCAGGGGCAGCTGGCAGGTGGGGAAGGTGAGGCCAGGGAGGGTGGCTCGGGCTGGGGTCCACTAGGCAGAGAGAGAGAGAGCAAGAGAGGGAGAGGGGGTAGCCTCGGGTAGGGTTAGGGTTTGGAGCTAGGCTCGGTTAGAGAGGGGGTGTGGCTCGGGTGTAGCTAGGGTTTGGTTGGGGTGGCAGCTAGGCGGGCCAGGGTGGCCAGGTGGGGCCAGCAAGGAGGGGAGAGGAGAGAGGCCGAGAGGGGGTGATGGGGTGGTTTAGGGTTTGCTAGAACTAGGTTTAGAGGGGGGTATGGTTAGATGGGTAGGTGAAAAGGGTGGTAGGGTTTTAGAATTAGATAGAGGATTAGGGTAGGATGGTTTAGGGTTTAGATAGAATACACAAGATCATGCATGGATGGTGGAGAAAAAGGAGAGGGAGGTGAATAAAAGAGAGAGAGATGGATAGATGTGTGTGGTTTGGATTCACTCAAAATGCAAATAAAATCCAAATGACAAGCAAAAGTGGTTCTTGCATGGCCCATGCAAAGCTAATTTAAGGCCATGTTAATCATTGTGAAAACAATATTATCACATGGCATTGATATTATGCATTTCCAAAGGTGGAATAAATCCAAGCAAAAGAAATCGAAGGATGCCCCATGTGGAGTAATTGGAGATGGCCATGTTTGAAATAAAATGGGACATGCTAATGTGTATGTTCCACTAGGTATTTAATAGTCCCATAACATTCTCACATGAGCATAAATCCATAACAATCCAAATGGAAGCTAGGAGAAAGGGTCCCACTCACAAGGCATGCAAAGGTGGCCATGTGGCTCTCATAAACCAATATTGTGAAAACAACATGATGCTAAGATGAGAGCATGTGGAAAAAGAATTGGATCCATCCCAACCCACATGAGCTAGAAGTAAAACCAATAAATGCCAAGATCATATTTAGTTGGATGGTGGAATTTATAAGGTGGTGAAGAAAAGGTGGTGGAGTTAATAAGAGATATGCCCCCAACTCAACTTGGGCATTAAACAATATATCAAGAACCAAATACAATATCAAGAGGCAAATACACTTAACAATGCATATGAGAGAAGAACCAAAACAAAAAGGGTTTTATATGATGCTCAAATGCAAGGTGACATGATGACATGAGCATGATATAATGATGATGCAACTATTATATATAGGAAGTAGCATCTATCTAGACTAGGCTAGTAGCATTGCAATTGTTAGACAATTGGGATGCTACAATCCCCGTCCCCGTGCCCGTGTTGCTGCGGCTGCTGCTCACCAAATCCATGCCGCTGTTGAGAAAACTAAGGCGTCCGGAGGCTACCCCGCTGTTGTTGCCAAGACCGCCGCCTTGTGTGCTGCTCCTCCTCGAAACCGTCCTCAAGTTGTGCGAACCCGTGCTCTAGAATCTGCTGGTACTAGTCGTCCTCGTGTTGTTGTTGATCTGGACGTTGTTGACCCAATCCCTGCCACTGTTGAGCAAACTAAGGCTTCCGGAGGCTGCCCCACTGTTGTTGCAAAGACTGAACCATTCTCTCCTCCTCGAACCCGTGCTCGGGTTTAGCGAGCTGCTGGTCTGAAGCCAGCTCATGGTCTGGACTCTGGTAGCACTCGAAACACTTCTGTTGTGGGAACTGTTCCTGATCGTCGAGGTGGCATGGCAGGAGCTGATCCTATTGTGGCTGCTGTTAGAAGGGGCCCTGCATGTCCACCATGTAATGTAGCTCCCGCTGCTAAGGGCCCTCGCCTTGCTCCTGGTCATGGTACTTCCACCGAGGTTGATCCAGCTAACGATGACACTGGTGATGGCGGCGGTGGCATTGGGGCTGGGTCTCATGGTGCCGCTCCATCTCTCGAACCTCTCGGAGGTTTCTATCCTGAAGAACCTGATGATGGCAAAGTAATCGTTCGTGTCAGTGTCGTGGATTATACTGCAAAATTAGATGATGACACAGAAAAATTCTATGACGAGTTTGATGTAATCCTTGGCAGATACGACCCTGAAGTGGTAGAGTTATCTGACCTGATGGCATCGTTACGTGTGAAGGTGCTGTGGGGGTCCTCCCAGGAAGCACGTTTGTTATATTATGGTTACAGGAGCAAAAAGGCTATCGAAGTGAAAGATACCATGGATTTATTCGTACCGTTTACAAGGAAACATTATAGAGGTGAAGTTTACTTCCACTTGGTAGTGCTCACGGTTGGAGAGGAATTGGAACTCGACAATAGAGATGATGGACTTTTAGAAGGCATGCATGACCTGATCCATGGCATCACTGGGGCTGGTGCGACTGAGGGTGGCTTCAAACAGAGGAGAGTCTTATAGAGGAACGTCATAAAGAGGATCAGGAAGAGCATCCCTAGAAAGGGCACCCCGAAGAAGAACGTCACCAAGGAGACCACGCCAGAGAAGAGGACGCCCAAGAGTCGCACGACAAAAGGCACCATGCCGCAAAGTACACCCCTAAGATCTAGTCAAAATGCCACACCGAACGATAGCAGCAAAAATGCTAAGAGGGTTAGCACGGTGGTGAACACTCCCAGGAGTGGTAACAAAGAGGCGAAGATGGCCAGCACAAAGGCTACCACACCCAGTGGGAGCATAAAAAACACTAATTTGGAGCGGAACACGCCGCTGTCAGGGAATTATGCCAGCACGAAGGAGAACACACCCAATAGTAGCAGCAAAAGGGCTAATTTGGAGCGGAACACGCCGCTGAGGTCAGGAAATAATGCTAGCACGAAGGAGAAGACGCCCAATAGTAGCAGCAAAAGGGCTAATTTGGAGCGGAACACGCCGCTGGGGTCAGGCAATAATGCCAGCATGAAGGAGAACACGCCCAATAGTAGCAGCAAAAGCGCTAATTCAAAGAAGAACACGCCGCAGACGTCGGGCAATAATGCCAGCACCCTAGAGCCAACACCCATGAGGGGAGGCAGTAAGGAGATCACACCCAAGAGTGGCAGCAAAAGGCCTAGTTCGATGGGGAATGGAACGTGGATGTCAAGCCCTACTGATACCATCATGAAAGATTACATCAGGAAGGAGGATCTACATAGGAAGAGCAAGAGGGTTCTGTACACTCAAGATGAAATTGATTTTGACTGCTGTTTGTCCACTGAAGTACCTGGGATGCGTGCAAACGTAAAACCACCCCATGTGGTTGCAGCACAACCAACCGAGTGTCTTGGAGAAAACAGAGTTGCCGGTGAGGTGGACTGGGGCAATGTTCCTGTCCATCCGGGTGGAGACGATGGTGCAGCCCCACCCATGGGAGTTAATATGATGTGTGCAATACTAGGCATTGGAGACGATGGCGAAGATTCTGAATCAGATGAAGAAGCAGGCACTGTAGAGGACTAAGAATCTGGTGATGATGAAATAGACGAGGAACTTAACGATGAGGCTGGTATTCCAGTCGATGATTTTGGTGTTGAAGTAGAAGAAATGAAACATGACCACGAGTATCCTATAATTTCGGTCGGCACCGAGTTCAGGAGCATGCATGAGTTTAGGATGTCGTTCCGGCATTTTTGTGTCAAGGGGGAGTTCGATGTTTATCGACTAAAGAACTCTGCCGAGAGGTATGAGGCCGTTTGCAAGTTAACGTGGATGAATGGACGGGCCGAGGTACATTGTCCATGGAGGATCACAACAAGATCCTTACCTGCATCGACTGCAATTAGGGTATTGGGGCAATGAATGCAGCAAACCATTAGAACTCTCTTTCTCTCTCTTTTCACTCTATAACTACAATTGATGTGCGATATCTTTCTGGCAACTAGTCGACTCTGCTTATCTTTTAAATGAATCTGTGTTGCAGGTGAACAGAATGGGCCCTGCACACATGTGTCCGACAGGAAGCAAACTGAAATCCTCAATGGCTGATACAGAGTGGGTGGCTATGCAATCTATGTCCGTACTAAAGGATAACCCTAAGGAGACCACGAAGAATATTCAGACTAGCCCCGGTTCTAAATACAACATTGTCCTTCCGTATTACACGGTTTGGAAAGGTAAAGAGAAAGCTCTGGGGGTCTTGCACGGGGATTGGACCAATAGCTTCAGGATGCTGTACAACTTCAAGGCGGAGGTACAAGCTAGGTGTCCGAGGAGTGTTGTGGAGATTGACACCGAATCAAAAGGTGGTAAAATATATTTCAAAAGATTTTTCATGGCGCTTAAACCTTGCATCGATGGATTCAAGGGCGGCTGTAGGCCGTATCTGAGTGTAGACAGCACTGTCCTAACTAGCAAATGGAAAGGTTGCCTGCCATCTGCCACAGCACTTGATGGTCACAACTGGATGTTCCCAGTGGCATTCGGGCTATTTGAAACAGAAATGGAGGAAAACTGGGTCTGGTTTATGAGGCAGCTCAGGAGATCAATAGGCCACATGGATCCATTGGCTATATCCACGGATGCATGCAAAGGGCTGACGAATGCAGTGAAGGAGGTGTTCCCGCGAGCTGAAGGTAGAGAATGCCATGCCCATCTGATAATCAAATTGTACTCACACTACGCAGGCAACGTATTTTGTTACATGTTTCCTGCTGCTAGAGTTTACAAACCTAGTAGCAGCGATTATTTCATGAGCAAGATTTTTGCCGAAGCCCCTGAACTTCCAGAGTACTTAGCCATCCATCATTCGCAGCTATGGAAGAGGAGTCAATTCAACCTTGACATCAAAGTTGATTACATAAACAACAACCTTGCAGAATGCCTGAATAACTGGGTGAAGGACATAAAAGTGCGTCATGTTCATATCTTGATGGACAGCATACGTGGTATGATCATGAACCTGTTAAATATTAGGAGAGAGATCGGTAGGAGACTTAGAGGACATATGCTACCGCCAGTTGTACAGCAACTACACAAGAGAAGCCGAGGACTTGCTCATCTTAAGGTTCTCCCGTCAACCAACAGAAGTTGTGAGGTGGTCGATATGTCCAAGTGTGGCAAAAGGGATGTTGTGAACATCCAGCTGCGAGAATGCACCTACTTAGAGTGGAAGCATACCGGGAAACCTTGCGACCACGCCTTGGCCTTGTTGGTGAAGAAAAGAACTCTACCACATTTGGATCAGTATTTGTCAGACTACTACTCTATGGAAAAGTTCAGAGCTGTGTACGCTGGATCCGTCGAGCCATGTACAGTCCCATCTCAGTGGCCTCAAGTCCAATTGTCTTTAGAGCTTTGCCAGCCAGTTACAAAAAGGGGCAGAGGAAGACCCCAGGTGAATAGGTTTAAGAATTTTCTCGAGAAGAAGGTTTTGGCTTTATGTGCTACAAAGAAGGGCAAAAACAGATGCAAGACATGCCATCTTATAGGCCATAGAGCAGCTAGATGTCCCCTTAATGCTCCCAAACCTAGGTATGAGATGGTACATTCACAGAAAAAAATTGTTTATAGTCTGTAGATATAAGGTAGTAATCCATGTACTGTTTTTTTACAGGAAGCGCAAGGTAAGAAACAAGACAGCCGACTCAGTGATTTTGCTACGGGAAGAAAACCAAAACAAGTGGAGTGATGATGCCGGACAAGATTCTGGTGCTGATTGGCCTGACTTCCCTCGGCCCGGAGATGCATGGTACGTGAAGGTAAGAAAATTGGCACCCAGGAAGAGGAAGAAGGCAGGAGATGAAGAAGCCAGTGGACGTGAAGGAAAGAGGAAGAAAGTTGGCACCCAAGCAGAGAAAAAGGGCTAGCAGTGTAGCAGCCTAATGATGTATTGAACTTGAACCTATATATGTAGTTCGGTTAAACTCTAGAGCTGTGTGCGTGGAACTTGTCGGGCGAAACAATCTGCCTCTCGTACTCGGAGTAAAATTTATCGCGACTTTAGGATTTGATACGGCCGAGGCCACTAGTTGAATCCAAAACTGTGACTGTGCCACTACTATCTGAACAATCGTGATAGCAGAGCGGTTAAATCCTCTCCAAAATCGATGGGTGTTAGTGGCACATACATGATTTATTTATAGGCGCTTAATAAATCCCTGCTATTGGCATTACACTTATGATAAGTTTCTGGGCTGGAAAACAATTTCTTAAGCTGGCCGCTACACTCCACGAAGCAGCAACTTATTTCAGCTGCTGGACAACGACATGGCAACATAAACTGCAAATGCAACAGATAATGAGGAAATTGTGTCCACTATCTGGCCTAATCTTGAGCCCGTCTGTCTCACCACCTCCCTGCCCCTGCCTCCCCTGCACCTGGCGAAGCTCCCGGATCTCTCACTCCATCGCACGAATCTCCTCTTTCTTGTCCCACACAGAATCACGTAGATCCTGAACAAGGTCTTTGTGAAAACCTGTCAGTGGCTTTTCGATCCACACAAACTTGTCACAGCCAGTCCCCCTCCCTTCATGCGTAGTAGATCGAAGGAAACTGACAACACCCGGATTTTTAATCCCAGATGCCCATTATGCCATACCTCGCAATCCCAGGATTACCATTTTTGCGAGACATAACGGATTGGATATCACAGTACATCATCCATTACAAACCATACATAAGGTCTTAGACAAATAAGGATCTCATGATCCAGTCTTTAATACAACAAGCAGCGGAAACAAAAGATAAGCGTAGCGGTGGGGTCCATCTTCAGGGGCACAGGCAATGCTGACGAAGGCAGATAGTCCTAGTTATCATAGCCGTCCTGATGACCATCCTCTTGATAGTCTCCTTCATAGTCTGGCCATGAGAATAGCCAGGGACAAAAGCCATGAGTACTCTTTAAGTACTCGCAAACTACTATTAACAAGTACTATAGTTCTAAGTTAAAGTGCTAAATCTAAGTTTAACTATAAAGTTAAGTTTGAAACCTAAGCTGAGTTCAGAAGCAAAGAAAGATAAAATAAAGTTCTAGAATCACTAGAGTTGGGAAGCTATTATCATAAACACAACCCTGTTGTGGTCAAGTCAAGGTTCATCATTCATTTCAAGTTATTTGGAAAACATCTGACAACGAAACAGTATGGCCATTCCAACTGTCCATAACCGTGGACACGGCTATTCGAATAGTTTGACACTCTGTAGAGGTGGTACACTTTCACCACAAGATTCGATACATCTATCAGGGATAACCCTGAATCATCATACTTAGTATGCATATAATCAAACATAACCTTCCCTTTACACACCCTAGTATAAGCACCTCTCCTATGAGCATGGCCTCCCAACCATGACCATCAGTCATCTTGGGCACTACATAGGTGGACATCATGAGAGGTAGCCTCAACTCAGACCTCTCCCGTGAGGGAAATAATACTAATGCATATAAATTTCCAGCTAAGCCTTACCCAATTCAGGTAATGTGGTTGTACGGTAAATTTGGAATGGTATCGCATCCGAATCCAACCATCAGTTTTATAAAAGGGTTAAGGCTCATGCCTCATCATTTTCATCATCGTAAACCATTTGTGTTTCTCAACACATGTCAAAACATCTCAATAGAATGACTCATCATTCCAAGGTTTTCATAATTCATTTTCACCAAGTGTTCCCATCTAAAGTGACTCAAGTTTTTGATCTACTCTAAACTACTAAGTTAAGAGTGTTCACTAAGGTGGAAGTGATGGGTTCAATCTCATGCCATAGAATGTCATCTAAAGGTTTCTAAGTAGGTCAAGTTTTATACTTTTTATGCTACCTTCAAAACAAGTAAAGAACTTTGTGTAAACTAAGGGAGGTAAATCTTGTAAACAAAGACTTGGGGTAACTAATAGTAAAAGGGGTGTGATCAAAGCATGCTTAAGGCATCTTTGCTAAACCATCTAGTTTGATTCTAGTTTGCTAAGCACTAAACTTGCAAGGGTTAGCTTGCATTGTTAATGGTGGCTTGCAAGTATAACTTGCAAGGGTAAATCTTGGATAGTGCTAGCTTGCCTTGGTTGGTGCAGTGGTTGAAGTTTCTTCGTCTTCGTCTTGATAGCACTCCTCCTCTTCATAGACTTGGTCGGTACTATCGTCTATAAAAATACATACGGAGTACACAATCACCAAACAATACTTAACTAGGCTAGGTAGCATTCTAAGACACACAATTGATGATCTATTATCATCACAAACATCACAAGTTTAATTCAATAGTTTCTTTCTTTTTATTTTAGAAAAGTAATTTCTACTCATTGAAAATTTTAACTAAGATTTAATATTCACCACTTAAAATATGGGATCATGTGGACACATGTCATCACCACATATTCTAACATGTGGGAATGAGGTTTAAGGGATGGATCAATATTACTTTGGTTTAAGTTCATTATTTAATGATTTAAAGTGACTAGAAATGCCTATATAGCATTATTTTGGTACTAGTCCAAAGTTACTGCATGTAAACCTTAATATTATTACATATTTAGTTATATATGATGAAATGTGATTTTTGAGAGTTGGAATCAACTCAAAACCTATCTTAGTTGATTTTATAAAAATGTTGCAAGGTGCAAATGCTTCTGTTTTGTTATTTTTATTAGGAGAGATCTATAACTCTAATTGAATTAAATCCAACGGTCTTGTATAGATCATCTCCATACCTTTCAGAAAAAATTGGTTTCATGCAATTTGGATTTGTAAAACTCCCAGAATTGAATTTTAAACTAGTGGACAGAAACTAGATTTAACTAAAAAGAAAAATCCAGATTTGAATGGGTGGGCTAGTGCGGGAAAGAAGTTGGGCCTGCCCAGTGGCGCTCCGCGACACGGGGCTTAGCTGACAGGGGGGTCCCGCTTGCCAGTGGGTCTTAACATGCGAAACGGTACGCGCGCTGTGGGCCGTAGGATTAGAACGGGGATCTACGACTGAGGGTCGTCGTCGACGACGAACAGGTCGCGGGCGAGCTCGAACCCTAGTGGCTCGGTGGGGGTTTGGTGGGGACGTACCAGGGCTCCAGCAGGGTCGGCGAGACGGGCAAACGAACTGGTGGTCGACGGCGAGGCGAGGCGCGGTTGCAGCGGAGCTTGGGGTGGTCGCAATCAGCGGTGCCCTTCTCCTTCTGCTGCGGCTGCTCCGGCTCCAATTCCGGCGAGGCAGAGCTTGCTTGGCTCCGGCGAGAGGTGGGTGAGGTTCAGAGAGGTGAGGGGAGTGGAGTGGTGTGGAGAGAAGAGGTTGGGGAGGCCTCCTTTTATAGGCCCGACGGTGAGACCGAGCGGGATGGGCAGGCGACTCCGGCGACAAGGCTACGGCCGGCTAGAGGCATGGCAGTGGGTGACGATCGACCGGCGGTCTCCTGGTGGTGCTCTAGGAATTGAATGCGGCCGTAGGGGCGGTGGCATGCGGTCTGGGCGAGGTGGCGCTCTGAGCGGCAGAGGCGGCGGTGTCCACGGCGAGCGGTGGCTATGGTGCTTTGGGCGGCGAACGGGGGTGTCTGGGGTGTTCTCCAGGTCATGGTGGAGCGGTGGGCGCGGGCTGCGGTCGAGCGGCGGTCTGTGCACGCATGCCGGGTGCGGCGCTCTGGCGCGTGCTCGGCATGGTGCGGTGGCACTAGGCGCGTGGTATCCTCGGTGGTCCACGGCGAGGCTCAGCTCGGGCAGGAAACAGAGGGTGGCGGTGAGGTGCTGGCTACCTCCTAGACATGGCGAGGGAGAGGGGAGTGGTCTGCTGCAGCGGGTGCATGGTTGGCCGGCGAGAGGTGGCTCGGCATGGCATGGCAATGCCACTAGGGGCTAGGGGAGTACGTTTAAATGGCTTTGCTAGATCATTTTGAGATAAAAGGAGTAAAAAGGGGCCAAATGGGAGACAAGTTTGGCCAGAATACTATTTGAAATAGTGAAATGTGTTTTGTTTGAAATCTGCCTGCCAAGTGTTTGATGAAATGGCCGCAAGAGAAAAAGTTTTGAATTTTGGTTTCAAAATTTTTGAGTGATCTCCACTTGTGCTAGGTAGTCTCTGGTTGCAAGGGTTTTGAAAGTGGAGCTCAAATAGATGGGTTTTGAAATAGGGGTGATCTATGCATATGCATTAGATTCAAATTTCAAATGCCAATTAAAATAGTTAACATAATGTTTTTAGCAGATCCAAAGGTGGGCCTTGGTACCTCATTATGTGTACTAGAAAGGGGTACAAAGATCAAGAATTTTTTCTGTTAAGAAATGAGTGCTAGGAACACTCAAAGTAGTGTAGTGGATTAAAATGGCCAAAATGACCATTCCTCCTTTTTAATTCTTTTTGATTTGATTTTCTTTAGGAAAAGTTTGGGAATGATGTAGATGATGTTTAAATCACCTAAGAAACGTTTTAGAAGCAAAGGATCACCCAATCATGGCAATTCAAAACAACTCCTATTTTAAATGCACACACATATGAATGCTTTCATTTTAAATTTGGAAAAGTTTTTGTTAACCCTATTTTTGGATGATTCGATCTTGATAAGCTTGGATTAAAGTTTTTGGGATGTTACAGAAACAAAAAAAGAATTACATTACGCTTTCCGGGTCCGGGTTACCATTGTACCTACAGTAGAAACTTACCGCTCTGATGCTGCAGTTGCTGAATTTTCCTCTAGTATTTTCGTCGGTCCACGAAATCCATCTCGGCATCTTATCACCAAACAAACACAGCATATTAGGGTAGTAATCGTAGGGCGCCCTCCGGTACCTGATGGGGGCACCCGCCTGACGGCGTTGAGCCGACCCTAATTCCGCCCGAGACGAACTGCACGAGCTGCGAGCCATGAGCGAGGGGAGCGAGGGCAGAAGAAAGAGGAGCCTTTGTATGTCAGGGTAGTGGTGAAGCGTGATTTATCCCTACTTAATAACTCGGGCAGAATCCTACCGTACACATTCGGCTGACAGGTGGGGGACCTAGCGTGTGGACTTGTCAAAATAAACTCGCGCCTTCGTGGTTCAAAAGCCCTGTCGCGTGCATTGGACGAAATTTTATGGTACCTTGCCCGCGTACATAGCACTGGGAGGTCTTGCTCAGGAACCAGACACGCCTGGCCCACAATCTTACTCCCTCCTAGGAACTTGTCATGGCTCGCGCCGGCAGATCCATCCGCTCCACCGCTTCCAGTAGGGCTCGCCACGGCGGATCCACCCCAAGATCCTACCGTCGCAGTATCAAATGGCCATGGTTTCTTGAGAGGAGCGACGACGCTACGTATGCGGCATCGAGCTTGAGCAGGAGCCGCTAGGCGCGACGGTGCTTGGTCCATGCCAACCCCGTCACCTTCGTCATTGTCGATTCCGATATGGAGGGTGACGGGGACAAAGCTGTGCAGAACGCCATTGTTGCCTCCTTGGTGAAGGGCAAGCCACGGGCGGGAGTGGATGTCGCCAGGAAGGGCACGTCGGTGTCACCAATCGAGGTGGAGTCCGACGACAGCTGTGTGATGTGGGTTTAGATGTTGTTTAGGATGGTTGCAATTTCGGTTGTGTTTAATGCGAGTACAATTATTGTAATGTGTTTGTCGAGCTATATTAAGAAATGTGTGCAATAGCAGCCGGTGAGTGCTTCCACTTTAGAAATTGTGTCTGTGCCATTTGCATGTTGCATTATCAACGTAGATTACTTGTAAACAATCCAATGAAAATCATCAGATTACAACCATCGGACGGGAGTGGCAGGATGGAAGAGAAGTTGGGACAGTGGCTTCGAGGGGAAGGACACTAGCAGGTGGGCCCTCGGAACACGTGACACTGACATGCGGGAGCGGGAGCACACGGTATTGCGGTCTGTCCAGAGCAAGCAGACTTTGCAACGTGACAACAGCAAGCTGATTGGACCAATATAATAACTCGTCAAAGTATTAAGGAGTACTGAAAACTACAACTGGGGTACATTCGCACAACACGTATGCTCTAAGCACGTGAGAAGCATCGCTTAAGTCTAACAGTAACGACAACACAAGTACTATATTTTCTATCGGTCTTTTCGATACAAATGTAGAAATGCATCTGCCTGTTCGGTCCAGCACCGACAAGGTACTGAGATGGCACGCATAGGATCGACCTTAGGTCCACATACTCCACCTCCCGCGGTGTCGGGCAGCTCGGTGCCTCGGCTAGCATAAGAATGCTATCCGACGACGGCGGCTGGGCGTTCGCCCACATGCGCACCGTGTATACGGGCTAGGCGCGCGAGACCGACCTGACGCATACGGCACCCACGACGGTGGGCCCGGCTCTGGTTCCCGGAACACCGGCGGTGATGGTCAGGACAAAAACAGAGCCGTCCCCCCCTGGAAAATTAGCAGGCGGCGTGCCGAGTCAGTGAACGGCACCTGCTCTTGGAGAACTTGGGCTTGCCCGTACGAGATCCTAATCACTTCTATCAAGTGCCCATCTACAAGGTGGACGACAAGCTCTGCCGGCGGGCCGGTGTAGTTGCAGCCTGGCTCCATGCAGGCGCACGTGCCGTGCGGGCACGCGTGCTCATGGAGCAGGAGCTCGCGGTAGGAGTAACGACAAAAGCATCCTGGGTGGGAGCACACGAGCGGAAACGCTGCTGCGAAGTTGCACGCGAGGATCTCCAGATTCTTGGGCTCCCACATCTGCCACAACTGAAGTTCGTCGAGAAATCGGAAAAAAGATCAGCAGTTAGATTGGCGAATAGCAGGAATGTGTAGGATAAGTTCAAAAGCTTGTAAAATGATTTCTTACCATGAAGGTAGCGACCGGAGAATTGGCGGATGTCGTCAGCTTGTGGCTACGACAGGATGGAAGTGAAGTGGGGAAAGTGGCTTCGAGGGGAAGGAAGAGAAGTACGGGGAGGAAGAGAAGTAACGGGGACGTGACACTGGGATATGGCCCACTGAACTCGTGAGTCGTAATACTCGCAACATGCCAGTTTGTCTAGAGCAAGCGTGGCCAATCATGCCGCAGAACAACCTACTTGAGGATCGCTCACGCGAAGACCATCCCAATCGTCCAAGCGCCCTAAATGAACGGTATGTAACAATCGTCAAGCAGAACAACTATGTTATGGCGTGCCTTCTAGAAGACTCGGTCTAACGGTGGATCCATTGGGGGGCAATGCTAGTTTTAGTATAAGAACAAGCATGAAATGACTCAAATGGATCCATGTGTGGTTTGTAGAAATAACACGCATGCAATGACTCTAGTAGTTGATCCATGTGTGGTTCGAGGAAATAACACACATGCAATGACTCTAGTGGTTGATCCATGTGTGGTTTGTGGAAATAACACACATGCAATGACTTTAGTGGGTCCACATGTGTGGTTTGTGGAAAGAACACACATGCAATGACTCTGGTTGATCCATATGTGGTTTGTGGAAAGAACACACATGCAATGACTCTAGTGGTGGATCCATGTGTGGTTTGTGGAAAAGAACACACATGCAATGACTCTAGTGATGGTTTGTGGTTTTAGTATAAGAACAAACATGCAATGACTCTAGTGGTTGATCCATGTGTGGTTTGTGGAAAGAACACACATGCACTGACTCTAGTGGTTGATCCATGTGTGGTTTGTGGAAAGAACACACATGCAATGACCACTGGTGTATCCATGTGTGGTTTGTGGAAAAGAACACACATGCAATGACTCTAGTACTGGTTTGTGGTTTTAGTATAAGAACACACATGCATTGACTCTAGTGGTTGATACATGTGTGGTTTGTGGAAATAACACACATGCAATGACTCTAGTGGTTGATCCATGTGTGGTTTGTGGAAAGAACACACATGCAATAACCACTGGTGGATCCATGTGTGGTTTGTGGAAAAGAACACACATGCAATGACTCTAGTGGTTGATCCATGTTTGTTTGTGGAAATAACACACATGCAATGACTCTAGTGGTTGATCCATGTGTGGTTTGTGAAAAGAACACACATGCAATGACTCTAGTGTTGGTTTTAGTATAAGAACACACATGCAATGACTCTAGTGGTTGATCCATGTGTGGTTTGTGGAAATAACACATATGCAATGACTCTAGTGGTTGATCCATGTGTGGTTTGTGGAAATAACACACATGCAATGACTCTAGTGGGTCCACATGTGTGGTTTGTGGAAAGAACACACATGCAATGACTCTGGTTGATCCATCTGTGGTTTGTCGAAAGAACACACATGCAATGACCACTGGTGGATCCATGTGTGGTTTGTGGAAAAGAACACACATGCAATGACTCTAGTGCTAGTTTGTGGTTTTAGTATAAGAACAAAAATGCAATGACTCTAGTGGTTGATCCATGTGTGGTTTGTCGAAAGACCACACATGCAATGACTCTGGTTGATCCATGTGTGATTTGTGGAAAGAACACACATGCAATGACCACTGGTGGATCCATGTGTGGTTTGTGGAAAAGAACACACATGCAATGACTCTAGTACTGGTTGGTGGTTTTAGTATAAGAAGAAACATGCAATGACCACTGGTGGATCCATGTGTGGTTTGTGGAAAGAACACACCTGCAATGACTCTGGTTGATCCATTTGTGGTTTGTGGAAAGAACACACATGCAATGACCACTGGTGGATCCATGTGTGGTTTGTGGATAAGAACACACATGCAATGACTCTAGTGGTTGATCCATGTTTGTTTGTGGAAATAACACACATGCAATGACTCTAGTGGTTGATCCATGTGTGGTTTGTGAAAAGAACACACCTGCAATGACTCTAGTGTTGGTTTTAGTATAAGAACACACATGCAATGACTCTAGTGGTTGATCCATGTATGGTTTGTGGAAATAACACATATGCAATGACTCTAGTGGTTGATCCATGTGTGGTTTGTGGAAATAACACACATGCAATGACTCTAGTGGGTCCACATGTGTGGTTTGTGGAAAGAACACACATGCAATGACTCTGGTTGATCCATATGTGGTCTATGGAAAGAACACACATGCAATGACCACTGGTGGATCCATGTGTGGTTTGTGGAAATGAACACACATGCAATGACACTAGTGCTGGTTTGTGGTTTTAGTATAAGAACAAACATGCTATGACTCTAGTGGTTGATCCATGTGTGGTTTGTGGAAAGATAACACATGCAATGACTCTTGTTGATCCATATGTGGTTTGTTGAAAGAACACACATGCAATGACTCTAGTGGTGGATCCATGTGTGGTTTGTGGAAAAGAACACACATGCAATGACTCTATTACTGGTTTGTGGTTTTATTATAAGAACACACGTGCAATGACTCTAGTGGTTGATCCATGTGTGGTTTGTGGAAATAACACACATGCAATGACTCTAGTGGCTGATCCATGTGTGGTTTGTGGAAAGAACCCACATGCAATGACCAATGGTGGATCCATGTGTGGTTTGTGGAAAAGAACACACATGCAATGACTCGAGTGCTGGATTGTGGTTTTAGTATAAGAACAAACATGCAATGACTCTAGTGGTTGATCAATGTGTGGTTTGTGGAAAGAACACACATGCAATGACCACTGGTGGATCCATGTGTGGCTTGTGGAAAATAACACACATGCAATGACTCTAGTACTGGTTTGTGGTTTTAGTATAAGAACACACATGCAATGACTCTAGTGGTTGATCCATGTGTGGTTTTTGGAAATAACACACATGCAATGACTCTAGTGGTTGATCCATGTGTGGTTTGTGGAAAGAACACACATGCAATGACTCTGGTTGATCCATTTGTGGTTTGTGGAAAGAACACACATGCAATGACCACTGGTGGATCCATGTGTGGTTTGTGGAAAAGAACACACATGCAATGACTCTAGTACTGGTTTGTGGTTTTAGTATAAGAACACACATGCAATGACTCTAGTGGTTGATCCATGTGTGGTTTGTGGAAATAACAAACATGCAATGACTCTAGAGGTTGATCCATGTGTGGTTTGTGGAAAGAACACACATGCAATGACCACTGGTGGATCCATGTGTGGTTTGTGGAAAATAACACACATGCAATGACTCTAGCGGTTGATCCATGTTTGTTTGTGGAAATAACACACATGCAATGACTCTAGTGGTTGATCCATGTGTGGTTTGTGAAAAGAACACACATGCAATGACTCTAGTGTTGGTTTTACTATAAGAACACACATGCAATGACTCTAGTGGTTGATCCATGTGTGGTTTGTGGAAATAACACATATGCAATGACTCTAGTGGTTGATCCATGTGTGGTTTGTGGAAATAACACACATGCAATGACTCTAGTGGGTCCACATGTGTGGTTTGTGGAAAGAACAGACATGCAATGACTCTGTTTGATCCATATGTGGTTTGTGGAAAGAACACACATGTAATGACCACTAGTGGATCCATGTGTGGTTTGTGGAAAAGAACACACACGCAATGACTCTAGTGCTGGTTTGTGGTTTTAGTATAAGAACAAACATGCAATTACTCTAGTGGTTGATCCATGTGTGGTTTGTGGAAAAGAACACACATGCAATGACTCTAGTGCTGGTTTGTGGTTTTAGTATAAGAACAAACATACACTGACTCTAGTGGTTGATCCATGTGTGGTTTGTGGAAAGAACACACATGCAATGACTCTAGTGGTTGATCCATGTGTGGTTTGTGGAAAGAACACACATGCAATGATCACTGGTGGATCCATGTGTGGTTTGTGGAAAAGAACACACATGCAATGACTCTAGTACTGGTTTGTGGTTTTACTATAAGAACACACATGCAATGACTCTAGTAATGGTTTGTGGTTTTAGTATAAGAACACACATGCAATGACTCTAGTGGTTGACCCATGTGTGGTTTATGGAAATAACACACATGCAATGACTCTAGTGGTTGATCCATGTGTGGTTTCTGAAAGAACACACATGCAATGACCACTGGTGGATCCATGTTGGTTTTAGTATAAGAACACACATGCAATGACTCTAGTGGTTGATCCATGTGTGGTTTGTGGAAAAGAACACACATGCAATGACTCTAGTGGTTGATCCATGTGTGGTTTGTGGAAAGAACACACATGCAATGACTCTGGTTGATCCATATGTGGTTTGTGGAAAGAACACACATGCAATGACCACTGGTGGATCCATGTGTGGTTTGTGGAAAAGAACACACATGCAGTGACTCTAGTACTTGTTTGTGGTTTTAGTATAAGAACACACATGCAATGACTCTAGTACTGGTTTGTGGTTTTAGTATAAGAACACACATCCAATGACTCTAGTGGTTGATCCATGTGTGGTTTGTGGAAATAACACATATGCAATGACTCTAGTGGTTGATCCATGTGTGGTTTGTGGAAATAACACACATGCAATGACTCTAGTGGGTCCACATGTGTGGTTTGTGGAAAGAACACACATGCAATGACTCTGGTTGATCCATATGTGGTTTGTGGAAAGAACACACATACAATTACCACTGGTGGATCCATGTGTGGTTTGTGGAAAAGAACACACATGCAATGACTCTAGTGCTGGTTTGTGGTTTTAGTATAAGAACAAACATGCAATGACTCTAGTGGTTGACCCATGTGTGGTTTGTGGAAAGAACACACATGCAATGACTCTTGTGGTTGATCCATGTGTGGTTTGTGGAAAGAACACACATGCAATGACCATTGGTGGATCCATTTGTGGTTTGTGGAAATAACACACATGCAATGACTCTAGTGGGTCCACATGTGTGGTTTGTGGAAAGAACACACATGCAATGACTCTGGTTGATCCATATGTGGTCTGTGGAAAGAACACACATGCAATGACCACTAGTGGATCCATGTGTGGTTTGTGGAAAAGAACACACATGCAATGACTCTAGTGGTTGATCCATGTTTGTTTGTGGAAATAACACACATGCAATGACTCTAGTGGTTGATCCATGTGTGGTTTGTGAAAAGAACACACATGCAATGACTCTAGTGTTGGTTTTAGTATAAGAACACACATGCAATGACTCTAGTGGTTGATCCATGTGTGGTTTGAGGAAATAACACACATGCATTGACTCTAGTGGTTGATCCATGTGTGGTTTGTGGAAATAACACACATGCAATGACTCTAGTGGGTCCACATGTGTGGTTTGTGGAAAGAACACACATGCAATGACTCTGGTTGATCCATATGTGTTTTGTGGAAAGAACACACATGCAATGACTCTAGTGGTGGATCCATGTGTGGTTTGTGGAAAAGAACACACATGCAATGACTCTAGTGCTGGTTTGTGGTTTTAGTATAAGAACAAACATGCAATGACTCTAGTGGTTGATCCATGTGTGGTTTGTGGAAAGAACACACATGCAATGACTCTAGTGGTTGATCCATGTGTGGTTTGTGGAAAGAGCACACATGCAATGACCACTGGTGGATCCATGTGTGGTTTGTGGAAAAGAACACACATGCAACGACTCTAGTACTGGTTTGTGGTTTTAGTATAAGAACACACATGCAATGAATCTAGTGGTCGATACATGTGTGGTTTGTGGAAATAACACACATGAAATGACTCTAGTGGTTGATCCATGTGTGGTTTGTGGAAAGAACGCACATGCAATGACCACTGGTGGATCCATGTGTGGTTTGTGGAAAAGAACACACATGCAATGACTCTAGTGGTTGATCCATGTTTGTTTGTGGAAAAAACACACATGCAATGACTCTAGTGGTTGATCCATGTGTGGTTTGTGAAAAGAACACACATGCAATGACTCTAGTGTTGGTTTTAGTATAAGAACACACATGCAATGACTCTAGTGGTTGATCCATGTGTGGTTTGTGGAAATAACACATATGCAATGACTCTAGTGGGTCCACATGTGTGGTTTGTGGAAATAACACACATGCAATGACTCTAGTGGGTCCACATGTGTGGTTTGTTTAAAGAACACACATGCAATGACTCTGGTTGATCCATCTGTGGTTTGTGGAAAGAACACACATGCAATGACCACTGGTGGATCCATGTGTGGTTTGTGGAAAAGAACACACATGCAATGACTCTAGTGCTAGTTTGTGGTTTTAGTATAAGAAGAAACATGCAATGACTCTAGTGGTTGATCCATGTGTGGTTTGTCGAAAGACCACACATGCAATGACTCTGGTTGATCCATGTGTGGTTTGTGGAAAGAACACACATGCAATGACCACTGGTGGATCCATGTGTGGTTTGTGGAAAAGAACACACATGCAATGACTCTAGTGTTGGTTTGTGGTTTTAGTATAAGAACACACATGCAATGACTCTAGTGGTTGACCCATGTTTGGTTTATGGAAATAACACACATGCAATGACTCTAGTGGTTGATCCATGTGTGGTTTGTGAAAGAACACACATGCAATGAGCACTGGTGGATCCATGTTGGTTTTAGTATAAGAACACACATGCAATGACTCTAGTGGTTGATCCATGTGTGGTTTGTGGAAAAGAACACACATGCAATGACTCTAGTGGTTGATCCATGTGTGGTTTGTGAAAAGAACACACATGCAATGAGTCTGGTTGATCCATATGTGGTTTGTGGAAAGAACACACATGCAATGACCACTGGTGGATCCATGTGTGGTTTGTGGAAAAGAACACACATGCAGTGACTCTAGTACTTGTTTGTGGTTTTAGTATAAGAACACACATGCAATGACTCTAGTACTGGTTTGTGGTTTTAGTATAAGAACACACATCCAATGACTCTAGTGGTTGATCCATGTGTGGTTTGTGGAAATAACACATATGCAATGACTCTAGTGGTTGATCCATGTGTGGTTTGTGGAAATAACACACATGCAATGACTCTAGGGGGTCCACATGTGTGGTTTGTGGAAAGAACACACATGCAATGACTCTGGTTGATCCATATGTGGTTTGTGGAAAGAACACACATACAATTACCACTGGTGGATCCATGTGTGGTTTGTGGGAAAGAACACACATGCAATGACTCTACTGCTGGTTTGTGGTTTTAGTATAAGAACAAACATGCAATGACTCTAGTGGTTGATCCATGTGTGGTTTGTGGAAAGAACACACATGCAATGACTCTTGTGGTTGATCCATGTGTGGTTTGTGGAAAGAACACACATGCAATGACCATTGGTGGATCCATGTGTGGTTTGTGGAAAAGAACACACATGCAATGAATCTAGTACTGGTTTGTGGTTTTAGTATAAGATCACACATACAATGACTCTAGTGGTTGATACATGTGTGGTTTGTGGAAAAAACACACATGCAATGACTCTAGTGGTTGATCCATGTGTGGTTTGTGGAAAGAACACACATGCAATGACCACTAGTGGATCCATGTGTGGTTTGTGGAAAAGAACACACATGCAATGACTCTAGTGGTTGATCCATGTTTGTTTGTGGAAATAACACACATGCAATGACTCTAGTGGTTGATCCATGTGTGGTTTGTGAAAAGAACACACATGCAATGACTCTAGTGTTGGTTTTAGTATAAGAACACACATGCAATGACTCTAGTGGTTGATCCATGTGTGGTTTGAGGAAATAACACACATGCAATGACTCTAGTGGTTGATCCATGTGTGGTTTGTGGAAATAACACACATGCAATGACTCTAGTGGGTCCACATGTGTGGTTTGTGGAAAGAACACACATGCAATGACTCTGGTTGATCCATAAAAGAACACACATGCAATGACTCTAGTACTGGTTTGTGGTTTTAGTATAAGAACACACATGCAATGACTCTAGTGGTTGATACATGTGTGGTTTGTGGAAATAACACACATGCAATGACTCTAGAGGTTGATCCATGTGTGGTTTGTGGAAAGAACACACATGCAATGACCACTGGTAGATCCATGTGTGGTTTGTGGAAAAGAACACACATGCAATGACTCTAGTGGTTGATCCATGTTTGTTTGTGGAAATAACACACATGCAATGACTCTAGTGGTTGATCCATGTGTGGTTTGTGAAAAGAACACACATGCAATGACTCTAGTGTTGGTTTTAGTATAAGAACAGACATGCAATGACTCTAGTGGTTGATCCATGTGTGGTTTGTGGAAATAACACATATGCAATGACTCTAGTGGTTGATCCATGTGTGGTTTGTGGAAATAACACACATGCAATGACTCTAGTGGGTCCACATGTGTGGTTTGTGGAAAGAACACACATGCAATGACTCTGGTTGATCCATCTGTGGTTTGTGGAAAGAACACACATGCAATGACCACTGGTGGATCCATGTGTGGTTTGTGGAAAAGAACACACATGCAATGACTCTAGTGCTAGTTTGTGGTTTTAGTATAAGAACAAACATGCAATGACACTAGTGGTTGATCCATGTGTGGTTTGTCGAAAGACCACACATGCAATGACTCTAGTGGTTGATCCATGTGTGGTTTGTGGAAATAACACACATGCAATGACTCTAGTGGTTGATCCATGTGTGGTTTGTGGAAAGAACCCACATGCAATGACCAATGGTGGATCCATGTGTGGTTTGTGGAAAAGAACACACATGCAATGACTCTAGTGCTGGTTTGTGGTTTTATTATAAGAACAAACATGCAATGACTCTAGTGGTTGATCCATGTGTGGTTTGTGGAAAGAACACACATGCAATGACTCTGGTTGATCCATGTGTGGTTTGTGGAAAGAACACACATGCAATGACCACTGGTGGATCCATGTGTGGCTTGTGGAAAATAACACACATGCAATGACTCTAGTACTGGTTTGTGGTTTTAGTATAAGAACACACATGCAATGACTCTAGTGGTTGATCCATGTGTGGTTTTTGGAAATAACACACATGCAATGACTCTAGTGGTTGATCCATGTGTGGTTTGTGGAAAGAACACACATGCAATGACTCTGGTTGATCCATTTGTGGTTTGTCGAAAGAACACACATGTAATGACCACTGGTGGATCCATGTGTGGTTTGTGGAAAAGAACACACATGCAATGACTCTAGTACTGGTTTGTAGTTTTAGTATAAGAACACACATGCAATGACTCTAGTGGTTGATCCATGTGTGGTTTGTGGAAATAACACACATGCAATGACTCTAGAGGTTGATCCATGTGTGGTTTGTGGAAAGAACACACATGCAATGACCACTGGTGGATCCATGTGTGGTTTGTGGAAAAGAACACACATGCAATGACTCTATTGGTTGATCCATGTTTGTTTGTGGAAAAAACACACATGCAATGACTCTAGTGGTTGATCCATGTGTGGTTTGTGAAAATAACACACATGCAATGACTCTAGTGTTGGTTTTAGTATAAGAACACACATGCAATGACTCTAGTGGTTGATCCATGTGTGGTTTGTGGAAATAACACATATGCAATGACTCTAGTGGTTGATCCATGTGTGGTTTGTGGAAATAACACACATGCAATGACTCTAGTGGGTCCACATGTGTGGTTTGTGGAAAGAACACACATGCAATGACTCTGGTTGATCCATCTGTGGTTTGTGGAAAGAACACACATGCAATGACCACTGGTGGATCCATGTGTGGTTTGTGGAAAAGAACACACATGCAATGACTCTAGTGCTAGTTTGTGGTTTTAGTATAAGAAGAAACATGCAATGACTCTAGTGGTTGATCCATGTGTGGTTTGTCGAAAGACCACACATGCAATGACTCTGGTTGATCCATGTGTGGTTTGTGGAAAGAACACACATGCAATGACCACTGGTGGATCCATGTGTGGTTTGTGGAAAAGAACACACATGCAATGACTCTAGTGTTGGTTTGTGGTTTTAGTATAAGAACACACATGCAATGACTCTAGTGGTTGACCCATGTGTGGTTTATGGAAATAACACACATGCAATGACTCTAGTGGTTGATCCATGTGTGGTTTGTGAAAGAACACACATACAATTACCACTGGTGGATCCATGTGTGGTTTGTGGGAAAGAACACACATGCAATGACTCTAGTGCTGGTTTGTGGTTTTAGTATAAGAACAAACATGCAATGACTCTAGTGGTTGATCCATGTGTGGTTTGTGGAAAGAACACACATGCAATGACTCTTGTGGTTGATCCATGTGTGGTTTGTGGAAAGAACACACATGCAATGACCACTGGTGGATCCATGTGTGGTTTGTGGAAAAGAACACACATGCAATGAATCTAGTGGTTGATCCATGTTTGTTTGTGGAAAAAACACACATGCAATGACTCTAGTGGTTGATCCATGTGTGGTTTGTGAAAAGAACACACATGCAATGACTCTAGTGTTGGTTTTAGTATAAGAACACACATGCAATGACTCTAGTGGTTGATCCATGTGTGGTTTGTGGAAATAACACATATGCAATGACTCTAGTGGTTGATCCATGTGTGGTTTGTGGAAATAACACACATGCAATGACTCTAGTGGGTCCACATGTTTGGTTTGTGGAAAGAACACACATGCAATGACTCTGGTTGATCCATCTGTGGTTTGTGGAAAGAACACACATGCAATGACCACTGGTGGATCCATGTGTGGTTTGTGGAAAAGAACACACATGCAATGACTCTAGTGCTAGTTTGTGGTTTTATTATAAGAAGAAACATGCAATGACTCTAGTGGTTGATCCATGTGTGGTTTGTCCAAAGACCACACATGCAATGACTCTGGTTGATCCCTGTGTGGTTTGTGGAAAGAACACACATGCAATGACCACTGGTGGATCCATGTGTGGTTTGTGGAAAAGAACACACATGCAATGACTCTAGTGTTGGTTTGTGGTTTTAGTATAAGAACACACATGCAATGACTCTAGTGGTTGACCCATGTGTGGTTTATGGAAATAACACACATGCAATGACTCTAGTGGTTGATCCATGTGTGGTTTGTGAAAGAACGCACATACAATGACCACTGGTGGATCCATGTTGGTTTTAGTATAAGAAAACACATGGAATGACTCTAGTGGTTGATCCATGTGTGGTTTGTGGAAAAGAACACACATGCAATGACTCTAGTGGTTGATCCATGTGTGGTTTGTGGAAAGAACACACATGCAATGACTCTGGTGGATCCATATGTGATTTGTGGAAAGAACACACATGCAATGACCACTGGTGGATCCATGTGTGGTTTGTGGAAAAGAACACACATGCAACGACTCTAGTACTGGTTTGTGGTTTTAGTATAAGAACACACATGCAATGAATCTAGTGGTTGATACATGTGTGGTTTGTGGAAATAACACACATGAAATGACTCTAGTGGTTGATCCATGTGTGGTTTGTGGAAAGAACACACATGCAATGACCACTGGTGGATCCATGTGTGGTTTGTGGAAAAGAACACACATGCAATGACTCTAGTGGTTGATCCATGTTTGTTTGTGGAAAAAACACACATGCAATGACTCTAGTGGTTGATCCATGTGTGGTTTGTGAAAAGAACACACATGCAATGACTCTAGTGTTGGTTTTAGTATAGGAACACACATGCAATGACTCTAGTGGTTGATCCATGTGTGGTTTGTGGAAATAACACATATGCAATGACTCTAGTGGTTGATCCATGTGTGGTTTGTGGAAATAACACACATGCAATGACTCTAGTGGGTCCACATGTGTGGTTTGTTTAAAGAACACACATGCAATGACTCTGGTTGATCCATCTGTGGTTTGTGGAAAGAACACACATGCAATGACCACTGGTGGATCCATGTGTGGTTTGTGGAAAAGAACACACATGCAATGACTCTAGTGCTGGTTTGTGGTTTTAGTATAAGAACAAACATGCAATGACTCTAGTGGTTGATCCATGTGTGGTTTGTGGAAAGAACACACATGCAATGACTCTTGTGGTTGATCCATGTGTGGTTTGTGGAAAGAACACACATGCAATGACCACTGGTGGATCCATGTGTGGTTTGTGGAAAAGAACACACATGCAATGACTCTAGTGTTGGTTTGTGGTTTTAGTATAAGAACACACATGCAATGACTCTAGTGGTTGACCCATGTTTGGTTTATGGAAATAACACACATGCAATGACTCTAGTGGTTGATCCATGTGTGGTTTGTGAAAGAACACACATGCAATGACCACTGGTGGATCCATGTTGGTTTTAGTATAAGAACACACATGCAATGACTCTAGTGGTTGATCCATGTGTGGTTTGTGGAAAAGAACACACATGCAATGACTCTAGTGGTTGATCCATGTGTGGTTTGTGAAAAGAACACACATGCAATGAGTCTGGTTGATCCATATGTGGTTTGTGGAAAGAACACACATGCAATGACCATTGGTGGATCCATGTGTGGTTTGTGGAAAAGAACACACATGCAGTGACTCTAGTACTTGTTTGTGGTTTTAGTATAAGAACACACATGCAATGACTCTAGTACTGGTTTGTGGTTTTAGTATAAGAACACACATCCAATGACTCTTGTGGTTGATCCATGTGTGGTTTGTGGAAATAACACATATGCAATGACTCTAGTGGTTGATCCATGTGTGGTTTGTGGAAATAACACACATGTAATGACTCTAGGGGGTCCACATGTGTGGTTTGTGGAAAGAACACACATGCAATGACTCTGGTTGATCCATATGTGGTTTGTGGAAAGAACACACATACAATTACCACTGGTGGATCCATGTGTGGTTTGTGGGAAAGAACACACATGCAATGACTCTACTGCTGGTTTGTGGTTTTAGTATAAGAACAAACATGCAATGACTCTAGTGGTTGATCCATGTGTGGTTTGTGGAAAGAACACACATGCAATGACTCTTGTGGTTGATCCATGTGTGGTTTGTGGAAAGAACACACATGCAATGACCATTGGTGGATCCATGTGTGGTTTGTGGAAAAGAACACACATGCAATGAATCTAGTACTGGTTTGTGGTTTTAGTATAAGAACACACATGCAATGACTCTAGTGGTTGATACATGTGTGGTTTGTGGAAAAAACACACATGCAATGACTCTAGTGGTTGATCCATGTGTGGTTTGTGGAAAGAACACACATGCAATGACCACTAGTGGATCCATGTGTGGTTTGTGGAAAAGAACACACATGCAATGACTCTAGTGGTTGATCCATGTTTGTTTGTGGAAATAACACACATGCAATGACTCTAGTGGTTGATCCATGTGTGGTTTGTGAAAAGAACACACATGCAATGACTCTAGTGTTGGTTTTAGTATAAGAACACACATGCAATGACTCTAGTGGTTGATCCATGTGTGGTTTGAGGAAATAACACACATGCAATGACTCTAGTGGTTGATCCATGTGTGGTTTGTGGAAATAACACACATGCAATGACTCTAGTGGGTCCACATGTGTGGTTTGTGGAAAGAACACACATGCAATGACTCTGGTTGATCCATATGTGGTTTGTGGAAAGAACACACATGCAATGACTCTAGTGGTTGATCCATGTGTGGTTTGTGGAAAAGAACACACATGCAATGACTCTAGTGCTGGTTTGTGGTTTTAGTATAAGAAAAAACATGCAGTGGCTCTAGTGGTTGATCCATGTGTGGTTTGTGGAAAGAACACACATGCAATGACTCTAGTGGTTGATCCATGTGTCGTTTGTGGAAAGAACACACATGCAATGACCACTGGTGGATCCATGTGTGGTTTGTGGAAAAGAACACACATGCAATGACTCTAGTACTGGTTTGTGGTTTTAGTATAAGAACACACATGCAATGACTCTAGTGGTTGATACATGTGTGGTTTGTGGAAATAACACACATGCAATGACTCTAGTGGTTGATCCATGTGTGGTTTGTGGAAAGAACACACATGCAATGACCACTGGTGGATCCATGTGTGGTTTGTGGAAAAGAACACACATGCAATGACTCTAGTGGTTGATCCATGTTTGTTTGTGGAAATAACACACATGCAATGACTCTAGTGGTTGATCCATGTGTGGTTTGTGAAAAGAACACACATGCAATGACTCTAGTGTTGGTTTTAGTATAAGAACACACATGCAATGACTCTAGTGGTTGATCCATGTGTGGTTTGTGGAAATAACACATATGCAACGACTCTAGTGGTTGATCCATGTGTGGTTTGTGGAAATAACACACATGCAATGACTCTAGTGGGTCCACATGTGTGGTTTGTGGAAAGAACACACATGCAATGACTCTGGTTGATCCATCTGTGGTTTGTGGAAAGAACACACATGCAATGACCACTGGTGGATCCATGTGTGGTTTGTGGAAAAGAACACACATGCAATGACTCTAGTGCTAGTTTGTGGTTTTAGTATAAGAACAAACATGCAATGACACTAGTGGTTGATCCATGTGTGGTTTGTCGAAAGACCAAACATGCAATGACTCTAGTGGTTGATCCATGTGTGGTTTGTGGAAATAACACACATGCAATGACTCTAGTGGTTGATCCATGTGTGGTTTGTGGAAAGAACCCACATGCAATGACCAATGGTGGATCCATGTGTGGTTTGTGGAAAAGAACACACATGCAATGACTCTAGTGCTGGTTTGTGGTTTTATTATAAGAACAAACATGCAATGACTCTAGTGGTTGATCCATGTGTGGTTTGTGGAAAGAACACACATGCAATGACTCTGGTTTATCGATGTGTGGTTTGTGGAAAGAACACACATGCAATGACCACTGGTGGATCCATGTGTGGCTTGTGGAAAATAACACACATGCAATGACTCTAGTACTGGTTTGTGGTTTTAGTATAAGAACACACATGCAATGACTCTAGTGGTTGATCCATGTGTGGTTTTTGGAAATAACACACATGCAATGACTCTAGTGGTTGATCCATGTGTGGTTTGTGGAAAGAACACACATGCAATGACTCTGGTTGATCCATTTGTGGTTTGTGGAAAGAACACACATGTAATGACCACTGGTGGATCCATGTGTGGTTTGTGGAAAAGAACACACATGCAATGACTCTAGTACTGGTTTGTAGTTTTAGTATAAGAACACACATGCAATGACTCTAGTGGTTGATCCATGTGTGGTTTGTGGAAATAACACACATGCAATGACTCTAGAGGTTGATCCATGTGTGGTTTGTGGAAAGAACACACATGCAATGACCACTGGTGGATCCATGTGTGGTTTGTGGAAAAGAACACACATGCAATGACTCTAGTGGTTGATCCATGTTTGTTTGTGGAAAAAACACACATGCAATGACTCTAGTGGTTGATCCATGTGTGGTTTGTGAAAAGAACACACATGCAATGACTCTAGTGTTGGTTTTAGTATAAGAACACACATGCAATGACTCTAGTGGTTGATCCATGTGTGGTTTGTGGAAATAACACATATGCAATGACTCTAGTGGTTGATCCATGTGTGGTTTGTGGAAATAACACACATGCAATGACTCTAGTGGGTCCACATGTGTGGTTTGTGGAAAGAACACACATGCAATGACTCTGGTTGATCCATCTGTGGTTTGTGGAAAGAACACACATGCAATGACCACTGGTGGATCCATGTGTGGTTTGTGGAAAAGAACACACATGCAATGACTCTAGTGCTAGTTTGTGGTTTTAGTATAAGAAGAAACATGCAATGAATCTAGTGGTTGATCCATGTGTGGTTTGTCGAAAGACCACACATGCAATGACTCTGGTTGATCCATGTGTGGTTTGTGGAAAGAACACACATGCAATGACCACTTGTGGATCCATGTGTGGTTTGTGGAAAAGAACACACATGCAATGACTCTAGTGTTGGTTTGTGGTTTTAGTATAAGAACACACATGCAATGACTCTAGTGGTTGACCCATGTGTGGTTTATGGAAATAACACACATGCAATGACTCTAGTGGTTGATCCATGTGTGGTTTGTGAAAGAACACACATACAATGACCACTGGTGGATCCATGTTGGTTTTAGTATAAGAACACACATGCAATGACTCTAGTGGTTGATCCATGTGTGGTTTGTGGAAAAGAACACACATGCAATGACTCTAGTGGTTGATCCATGTGTGGTTTGTGGAAAGAACACACATGCAATGACTCTGGTTGATCCATATGTGGTTTGTGGAAAGAACACACATGCAATGACCAATGGTGGATCCATGTGTGGTTTGTGGAAAAAAACACACATGCAGTGACTCTAGTACTTGTTTGTGGTTTTAGTATAAGAACACACATGCAATGACTCTAGTACTGGTTTGTGGTTTTAGTATAAGAACACACATCCAATGACTCTAGTGGTTGATCCATGTGTGGTTTGTGGAAATAACACATATGCAATGACTCTAGTGGTTGATCCATGTGTGGTTTGTGGAAATAACACACATGCAATGACTCTAGTGGGTCCACATGTGTGGTTTGTGGAAAGAACACACATGCAATGACTCTGGTTGATCCATATGTGGTTTGTGGAAAGAACACACATACAATTACCACTGGTGGATCCATGTGTGGTTTGTGGGAAAGAACACACATGCAATGACTCTAGTGCTGGTTTGTGGTTTTAGTATAAGAACAAACATGCAATGACTCTAGTGGTTGATCCATGTGTGGTTTGTGGAAAGAACACACATGCAATGACTCTTGTGGTTGATCCATGTGTGGTTTGTGGAAAGAACACACATGCAATGACCACTGGTGGATCCATGTGTGGTTTGTGGAAAAGAACACACATGCAATGAATCTAGTGGTTGATCCATGTTTGTTTGTGGAAAAAACACACATGCAATGACTCTAGTGGTTGATCCATGTGTGGTTTGTGAAAAGAACACACATGCAATGACTCTAGTGTTGGTTTTAGTATAAGAACACACATGCAATGACTCTAGTGGTTGATCCATGTGTGGTTTGTGGAAATAACACATATGCAATGACTCTAGTGGTTGATCCATGTGTGGTTTGTGGAAATAACACACATGCAATGACTCTAGTGGGTCCACATGTGTGGTTTGTGGAAAGAACACACATGCAATGACTCTGGTTGATCCATCTGTGGTTTGTGGAAAGAACACACATGCAATGACCACTGGTGGATCCATGTGTGGTTTGTGGAAAAGAACACACATGCAATGACTCTAGTGCTAGTTTGTGGTTTTATTATAAGAAGAAACATGCAATGACTCTAGTGGTTGATCCATGTGTGGTTTGTCCAAAGACCACACATGCAATGACTCTGGTTGATCCATGTGTGGTTTGTGGAAAGAACACACATGCAATGACCACTGGTGGATCCATGTGTGGTTTGTGGAAAAGAACACACATGCAATGACTCTAGTGTTGGTTTGTGGTTTTAGTATAAGAACACACATGCAATGACTCTAGTGGTTGACCCATGTGTGGTTTATGGAAATAACACACATGCAATGACTCTAGTGGTTGATCCATGTGTGGTTTGTGAAAGAACACACATACAATGACCACTGGTGGATCCATGTTGGTTTTAGTATAAGAAAACACATGCAATGACTCTAGTGGTTGATCCATGTGTGGTTTGTGGAAAAGAACACACATGCAATGACTCTAGTGGTTGATCCATGTGTGGTTTATGGAAAGAACACACATGCAATGACTCTGGTTGATCCATATGTGGTTTGTGGAAAGAACACACATGCAATGACCAATGGTGGTTCCATGTGTGGTTTGTGGAAAAAAACACACATGCAGTGACTCTAGTACTTGTTTGTGGTTTTAGTATAAGAACACACATGCAATGACTCTAGTACTGGTTTGTGGTTTTAGTATAAGAACACACATCCAATGACTCTAGTGGTTGATCCATGTGTGGTTTGTGGAAATAACACATATGCAATGACTCTAGTGGTTGATCCATATGTGGTTTGTGGAAATAACACACATGCAATGACTCTAGTGGGTCCACATGTGTGGTTTGTGGAAAGAACACACATGCAATGACTCTGGTTGATCCATATGTGGTTTGTGGAAAGAACACACATACAATTACCACTGGTGGATCCATGTGTGGATTGTGGGAAAGAACACACATGCAATGACTCTAGTGCTGGTTTGTGGTTTTAGTATAAGAACAAACATGCAATGACTCTAGTGGTTGATCCATGTGTGGTTTGTGGAAAGAACACACATGCAATGACTCTTGTGGTTGATCCATGTGTGGTTTGTGGAAAGAACACACATGCAATGACCATTGGTGGATCCATGTGTGGTTTGTGGAAAAGAACACACATGCAATGAATCTAGTACTGGTTTGTGGTTTTAGTATAAGAACACACATGCAATGACTCTAGTGGTTGATACATGTGTGGTTTGTGGAAAAAACACACATGCAATGACTCTAGTGGTTGATCCATGTGTGGTTTGTGGAAAGAACACACATGCAATGACCACTAGTGGATCCATGTGTGGTTTGTGGAAAAGAACACACATGCAATGACTCTAGTGGTTGATCCATGTTTGTTTGTGGAAATAACACACATGCAATGACTCTAGTGGTTGATCCATGTGTGGTTTGTGAAAAGAACACACATGCAATGACTCTAGTGTTGGTTTTAGTATAAGAACACACATGCAATGACTCTAGTGGTTGATCCATGTGTGGTTTGAGGAAATAACACACATGCAATGACTCTAGTGGTTGATCCATGTGTGGTTTGTGGAAATAACACACATGCAATGACTCTAGTGGGTCCACATGTGTGGTTTGTGGAAAGAACACACATGCAATGACTCTGGTTGATCCATATGTGGTTTGTGGAAAGAACACACATGCAATGACTCTAGTGGTGGATCCATGTGTGGTTTGTGGAAAAGAACACACATGCAATGACTCTAGTGCTGGTTTGTGGTTTTAGTATAAGAACAAACATGCAATGACTCTAGTGGTTGATCCATGTGTGGTTTGTGGAAAGAACACACATGCAATGACTCTTGTGGTTGATCCATGTGTGGTTTGTGGAAAGAACACACATGCAATGACCATTGGTGGATCCATGTGTGGTTTGTGGAAAAGAACACACATGCAATGAATCTAGTACTGGTTTGTGGTTTTAGTATAAGAACACCCATGCAATGACTCTAGTGGTTGATACATGTGTGGTTTGTGGAAAAAACACACATGCAATGACTCTAGTGGTTGATCCATGTGTGGTTTGTGGAAAGAACACACATGCAATGACCACTAGTGGATCCATGTGTGGTTTGTGGAAAAGAACACACATGCAATGACTCTAGTGGTTGATCCATGTTTGTTTGTGGAAATAACACACATGCAATGACTCTAGTGGTTGATCCATGTGTGGTTTGTGAAAAGAACACACATGCAATGACTCTAGTGTTGGTTTTAGTATAAGAACACACATTCAATGACTCTAGTGGTTGATCCATGTGTGGTTTGAGGAAATAACACACATGCAATGACTCTAGTGGTTGATCCATGTGTGGTTTGTGGAAATAACACACATGCAATGACTCTAGTGGGTCCACATGTGTGGTTTGTGGAAAGAACACACATGCAATGACTCTGGTTGATCCATATGTGGTTTGTGGAAAGAACACACATGCAATGACTCTAGTGGTGGATCCATGTGTGGTTTGTGGAAAAGAACACACATGCAATGACTCTAGTGCTGGTTTGTGGTTTTAGTATAAGAACAAACATGCAATGACTCTAGTGGTTGATCCATGTGTGGTTTCTGGAAAGAACACACATGCAATGACTCTAGTGGTTGATCCATGTGTGGTTTGTGGAAAGAACACACATGCAATGACCACTGGTGGATCCATGTGTGGTTTGTGGAAAAGAACACACATGCAATGACTCTAGTACTGGTTTGTGGTTTTAGTATAAGAACACACATGCAATGACTCTAGTGGTTGATACATGTGTGGTTTGTGGAAATAACACACATGCAATGACTCTAGTGGTTGATCCATGTGTGGTTTGTGGAAAGAACACACATGAAATGACCACTGGTGGATCCATGTGTGGTTTGTGGAAAAGAACACACATGCAATGACTCTAGTGGTTGATCCATGTTTGTTTGTGGAAATAACACACATGCAATGACTCTAGTGGTTGATCCATGTGTGGTTTGTGAAAAGAACACACATGCAATGACTCTAGTGTTGGTTTTAGTATAACAACACACATGCAATGACTCTAGTGGTTGATCCATGTGTGGTTTGTGGAAATAACACATATGCAATGACTCTAGTGGTTGATCCATGTGTGGTTTGTGGAAATAACACACATGCAATGACTCTAGTGGGTCCACATGTGTGGTTTGTGGAAAGAACACACATGCAATGACTCTGGTTGATCCATCTGTGGTTTGTGGAAAGAACACACATGCAATGACCACTGGTGGATCCATGTGTGGTTTGTGGAAAAGAACACACATGCAATGATTCTAGTGCTAGTTTGTGGTTTTAGTATAAGAACAAACATGCAATGACACTAGTGGTTGATCCATGTGTGGTTTGTCGAAAGACCACACATGCAATGACTCTGGTTGATCCATGTGTGGTTTGTGGAAAGAACACACATGCAATGACCACTGGTGGATCCATGTCTGGTTTGTGGAAAAGAACACACACGCAATGACTCTAGTATTGGTTGGTGGTTTTATTATAAGAACACACATGCAATGACTGTAGTGGTTGATCCATGTGTGGTTTGTGGAAACAACACACATGCAACGACTCTAGTGGTTAATCCATGTGTGGTTTGTGGAAAGAACACACATGCAATGACCACTGGTGGATCCATGTGTGGTTTGTGGAAAAGAACACACATGCAATGACTCTAGTGGTTGATCCATGTTTGTTTGTGGAAATAACACACATGCAATGACTCTAGTGGTTGATCCATGTGTGGTTTGTGAAAAGAACACACCTGCAATGAATCTAGTGTTGGTGTTAGTATAAGAACACACATGCAATGACTCTAGTGGTTGATCCATGTGTGGTTTGTGGAAATAACACACATGAAATGACTCTAGTGGTTGATCCATGTGTGGTTTGTGGAAAGAACACACATGCAATGACTCTAGTGGGTCCACATGTGTGGTTTGTGGAAAGAACACACATGCAATGACTCTGGTTGATCCATATGTGGTCTATGGAAAGAACACACATGCAATGACCACTAGTGGATCCATGTGTGGTTTGTGGAAATGAACACACATGCAATGACTCTAGTGCTGGTTTGTGGTTTTAGTATAAGAACAAACATGCTATGACTCTAGTGGTTGATCCATGTGTGGTTTGTGGAAAGAACACACATGCAATGACTCTGGTTGATCCATATGTGGTTTGTTGAAAGAACACACATGCAATGACTCTAGTGGTGGATCCATGTGTGGTTTGTGGAAAAGAACACACATGCAATGACTCTAGTACTGGTTTGTGGTTTTAGTATAAGAACACACATGCAATGACTCTAGTGGTTGATCCATGTGTGGTTTGTGGAAATAACACACATGCAATGACTCTAGTGGTTGATCCATGTGTGGTTTGTGGAAAGAACCCACATGCAATGACCAATGGTGGATCCATGTGTGGTTTGTGGAAAATAACACACATGCAATGACTCTAGTGCTGGTTTGTGGTTTTAGTATAAGAACAAACATGCAATGACTCTAGTGGTTGATCCATGTGTGGTTTGTGGAAAGAACACACATGCAATGACTCTGGTTGATCCATGTGTGGTTTGTGGAAAGAACACACATGCAATGACCACTGGTGGATCCATGTGTGGCTTGTGGAAAATAACACACATGCAATGACTCTAGTACTGGTTTGTGGTTTTAGTATAAGAACACACATGCAATGACTCTAGTGGTTGATCCATGTGTGGTTTTTGGAAATAACACACATGCAATGACTGTAGTGGTTGATCCATGTGTGGTTTGTGGAAAGAACACACATGCAATGACTCTGGTTGATCCATTTGTGGTTTGTGGAAAGAACACACATGTAATGACCACTGGTGGATCCATGTGTGGTTTGTGGAAAAGAACACACATGCAATGACTCTAGTACTGGTTTGTAGTTTTAGTATAAGAACACACATGCAATGACTCTAGTGGTTGATCCATGTGTGGTTTGTGGAAATAACACACATGCAATGACTCTAGAGGTTGATCCATGTGTGGTTTGTGGAAAGAACACACATGCAATGACCACTGGTGGATCCATGTGTGGTTTATGGAAAAGAACACACATGCAATGACTCTAGTGGTTGATCCATGTTTGTTTGTGGAAATAACACACATGCAATGACTCTAGTGGTTGATCCATGTGTGGTTTGTGAAAAGAACACACCTGCAATGACTCTAGTGTTGGTTTTATTATAAGAACACACATGCAATGACTCTAGTGGTTGATCCATGTGTGGTTTGTGGAAAGAACACATATGAAATGACTCTAGTGGTTGATCCATGTGTGGTTTGTGGAAATTACACACATGCAATGACTCTAGTGGGTCCACATGTGTGGTTTGTGGAAAGAACACACATGCAATGACTCTGGTTGATCCATATGTGGTTTGTGGAAAGAACACACATGCAATGACCACTCGTGGATCCATGTGTGGTTTGTGGAAAAGAACACACATGCAATGACTCTAGTGCTGGTTTGTGGTTTTAGTATAAGAACAAACATGCAATGACTCTAGTGGTTGATCCATGTGTGGTTTGTGGAAAAGAACACACATGCAATGACTCTAGTGGTTGATCCATGTGTGGTTTGTGTAAAGAACACACATGCAATGATCACTGGTGGATCCATGTGTGGTTTGTGGAAAATAACACACATGCAATGACTCTAGTACTGGTTTGTGGTTTTAGTATAAGAACACACATGCAATGACTCTAGTGTTGGTTTGTGGTTTTAGTATAAGAACACACATGCAATGACTCTAGTGGTTGACCCATGTGTGGTTTATGGAAATAACACACATGCAATGACTCTAGTGGTTTATCCATGTGTGGTTTGTGAAAGAACACACATGCAATGACCACTGGTGGATCCATGTTGGTTTTAGTATAAGAACACACATGCAATGACTCTAGTGGTTGATCCATGTGTGGTTTGTGGAAAAGAACACACATGCAATGAATCTAGTGGTTGATCCATGTGTGGTTTGTGGAAAGAACACACATGCAATGACTCTGGTTCATCCATATGTGGTTTGTGGAAAGAACACACATGCAATGACCACTGGTGGATCCATGTGTGGTTTGTGGAAAAGAACACACATGCAGTGACTCTAGTACTTGTTTGTGGTTTTAGTATAAGAACACACATGCAATGACTCTAGTACTGGTTTGTGATTTTAGTATAAGAACACACATCCAATGACTCTAGTGGTTGATCCATGTGTGGTTTGTGGAAATAACACATATGCAATGACTCTAGTGGTTGATCCATGTGTGGTTTGTGGAAATAACACACATGCAATGACTCTAGTGGGTCCACATGTGTGGTTTGTGGAAAGATCACACATGCAATGACTCTGGTTGATCCATATGTGGTTTGTGGAAAGAACAGACATACAATTACCACTGGTGGATCCATGTGTGGTTTGTGGAAAAGAACACACATGCAATGACTCTAGTGCTGGTTTGTGGTTTTAGTATAAGAACGAACATGCAATGACTCTACTGGTTGATCCATGTGTGGTTTGTGGAAAGAACACACATGCAATGACTCTTTTGGTTGATCCATGTGTGGTTTGTGGAAAGAACACACATGCAATGACCATTGGTGGATCCATGTGTGGTTTGTGGAAAAGAACACACATGCAATGACTCTAGTACTAGTTTGTGGTTTTAGTATAAGAACACACATGCAATGACTCTAGTGGTTGATACATCTGTGGTTTGTGGAAATAACACACATGCAATGACTCTAGTGGTTGATCCATGTGTGGTTTGTGGAAAGAACACACATGCAATGACCACTAGTGGATCCATGTGTGGTTTGTGGAAAAGAACACAGATGCAATGACTCTAGTGGTTGATCCATGTTTGTTTGTGGAAATAACACACATGCAATGACTCTAGGTGTTGATCCATGTGTGGTTTGTGAAAAGAACAGACATGCAATGACTCTAGTGTTGGTTTTAGTATAAGAACACACATGCAATGACTCTAGTGGTTGATCCATGTGTGTTTTGTGGAAATAACACATATGCAATGACTCTAGTGGTTGATCCATGTGTAGTTTGTGGAAATAACACACATGCAATGACTCTAGTGGGTCCACATGTGTGGTTTGTGGAAAGAACACACATGTAATGACTCTGGTTGATCCATCTGTGGTTTGTGGAAAGAACACACAAGCAATGACCACTGGTGGATCCATGTGTGGTTTGTGGAAAAGAACACACATATAATGACTCTAGTGCTGGTTTGTGGTTTTAGTATAAGAACAAACATGCAATGACTCTAGTGGTTGATCCATGTGTGGTTTGTGGAAAGAACACACATGCAATGACTCTGGTTGATCCATATGTGGTTTGTGGAAAGAACACATATGCAATGACCACTGGTGGATCCATGTGTGGTTTGTGGAAAAGAACACACATGCAGTGACTCTAGTAGTTGTTTGTGGTTTTAGTCTAAGAACACACATGCAATGACTCTAGTACTGGTTTGTGGTTTTAGTATAAGAACACACATGCATTCACTCTAGTGGTTGATACATGTGTGGTTTGTGGAAATAACACATATGCAATGACTCTAGTGGTTGATCCATGTGTGGTTTGTGGAAATAACACACATGCAATGACTCTAGTGGGTCCACATGTGTGGTTTGTGGAAAGAACACACATGCAATTACTCTGGTTGATCCAGATGTGGTTTGTGGAAACAACACACATACAATTACCACTGTTGGATCCATGTGTGGTTTGTGGAAAAGAACACACATGCAATGACTCTAGTGCTGGTTTGTGGTTTTAGTATAAGAACGAACATGCAATGACTCTAGTGGTTGATCCATGTGTGGTTTGTGGAAAGAACACACATGCAATGACTCTTTTGGTTGATCCATGTGTGGTTTGTGGAAAGAACACACATGCAATGACCATTGGTGGATCCATGTGTGGTTTGTGGAAAAGAACACACATGCAATGACTCTAGTGGTTGATACATCTGTGGTTTGTGGAAATAACACACATGCAATGACTCTAGTGGTTGATCCATGTGTGGTTTGTGGAAAGAACACACATGCAATGACCACTAGTGGATCCATGTGTGGTTTGTGGAAAAGAACACAGATGCAATGACTCTAGTGGTTGATCCATGTTTGTTTGTGGAAATAACACACATGCAATGACTCTAGGTGTTGATCCATGTGTGGTTTGTGAAAAGAACAGACATGCAATGACTCTAGTGTTGGTTTTAGTATAAGAACACACATGCAATGACTCTAGTGGTTGATCCATGTGTGTTTTGTGGAAATAACACATATGCAATGACTCTAGTGGTTGATCCATGTGTTGTTTGTGGAAATAACACACATGCAATGACTCTAGTGGGTCCACATGTGTGGTTTGTGGAAAGAACACACATGTAATGACTCTGGTTGATCCATCTGTGGTTTGTGGAAAGAACACACAAGCAATGACCACTGGTGGATCCATGTGTGGTTTGTGGAAAAGAACACACATATAATGACTCTAGTGCTGGTTTGTGGTTTTAGTATAAGAACAAACATGCAATGACTCTAGTGGTTGATCCATGTGTGGTTTGTGGAAAGAACACACATGCAATGACTCTGGTTGATCCATATGTGGTTTGTGGAAAGAACACACATGCAATGACCACTGGTGGATCCATGTGTGGTTTGTGGAAAAGAACACACATGCAGTGACTCTAGTAGTTGTTTGTGGTTTTAGTCTAAGAACACACATGCAATGACTCTAGTACTAGTTTGTGGTTTTAGTATAAGAACACACATGCATTGACTCTAGTGGTTGATACATGTGTGGTTTGTGGAAATAACACATATGCAATGACTCTAGTGGTTGATCCATGTGTGGTTTGTGGAAATAACACACATGCAATGACTCTAGTGGGTCCACATGTGTGGTTTGTGGAAAGAACACACATGCAATTACTCTGGTTGATCCAGATGTGGTTTGTGGAAACAACACACATACAATTACCACTGTTGGATCCATGTGTGGTTTGTGGAAAAGAACACACATGCAATGACTCTAGTGCTGGTTTGTGGTTTTAGTATAAGAACAACCATGCAATGACTCTAGTGGTTGGTCCATGTGTGGTTTGTGGAAAGAACACACATGCAATGACTCTTGTGGTTGATCCATGTGTGGTTTTTTGAAAATCCACACATGCAATGACTCTGGTTGATCCATGTGTGGTTTGTGGAAAGAATACACATGCAATGCCCCTGGTGGATCCATGTGTGGTTTGTGGAAAAGAACACACATGCAATGACTCTAGTACTGGTTTGTGGTTTTAGTATAAGAACACACATGCAATGACTCTAGTGGTTGATCCATGTTTGTTTGTGGAAATAACACACATGCAATGACTCTGGTTGATCCATCTGTGGTTTGTGGAAAGAAAACACATGCAATGACCACTGGTGGATCCATGTGTGGTTTGTGGAAAAGAACACACATGCAATGACTCTAGTGCTAGTTTGTGCTTTTAGTATAAGAACAAACATGCAATGACTCTAGTGGTTGATCCATGTGTGGTTTGTCGAAAGACCACACATGCAATGACTCTGGTTGATCCATGTGTGGTTTGTGGAAAGACCACACATGCAATGACCACTGGTGGATCCATGTGTGGTTTGTGGAAAAGAATACACATGCAATGACTCTAGTACTGGTATGTGGTTTTAGTATAAGAACACACATGCAATGACTCTAGTGGTTGATCCATGTGTGGTTTGTGGAAATAACACACATGCAATGACTCTAGTGGTTGATCCATGTGTGGTTTGTGGAAAGAACACACATGCAATGACCACTGGTGGATCCATGTGTGGTCTGTGGAAAAGAACACACATGCAATGACTCTAGTGGTTGATCCATGTTTGTTTGTGGAAATGACACACATGCAACGACTCTAGTGGTTGATCCATGTGTGGTTTGTGAAAAGAACACACCTGCAATGACTCTAGTGTTGGTTTTAGTATAAGAACACACATGCAATGACTCTAGTGGTTGATCCATGTGTGGTTTGTGGAAATAACACATATGCAATGACTCTAGTGGTTGATCCATGTGTGGTTTGTGGAAATAACACACATGCAATGACTCTAGTGGGTCCACATGTGTGGTTTGTGGAAAGAACACACATGCAATGACTCTGGTTGATCCATATGTGGTTTGTGGAAAGAACACACATGCAATGACCACTGGTGCATCCATGTGTGGTTTGTGGAAATGAAGACACATGCAATGACTCTAGTGCTGGTTTGTGGTTTTAGTATAAGAACAAAGATGCTATGACTCTAGTGGTTGATCCATGTGTGGTTTGTGGAAAGAACACACATGAAATGACTCTGGTTGATCCATATGTGGTTTGTGGAAAGAACACACATGCAATGACTCTAGTGGTGGATCCATGTGTGGTTTGTGGAAAAGAACAAACATGCAATGACTCTAGTGGTTGATCCATGTGTGGTTTGTGGAAAGAACACACATGCAATGACTCTGGTTGATCCATGTGTGGTTTGTGGAAAGAACACACATGCAATGACCACTGGTGGATCCATGTGTGGCTTGTGGAAAATAACACACATGCAATGACTCTAGTACTGGTTTGTGGTTTTAGTATAAGAACACACATGCAATGACTCTAGTGGTTGATCCATGTGTGGTTTTTGGAAATAACACACATGCAATGACTGTAGTGGTTGATCCATGTGTGGTTTGTGGAAAGAACACACATGCAATGACTCTGGTTGATCCATTTGTGGTTTGTGGAAAGAACACACATGTAATGACCACTGGTGGATCCATGTGTGGTTTGTGGAAAAGAACACACATGCAATGACTCTAGTACTGGTTTGTAGTTTTAGTATAAGAACACACATGCAATGACTCTAGTGGTTGATCCATGTGTGGTTTGTGGAAATAACACACATGCAATGACTCTAGAGGTTGATCCATGTGTGGTTTGTGGAAAGAACACACATGCAATGACCACTGGTGGATCCATGTGTGGTTTATGGAAAAGAACACACATGCAATGACTCTAGTGGTTGATCCATGTTTGTTTGTGGAAATAACACACATGCAATGACTCTAGTGGTTGATCCATGTGTGGTTTGTGAAAAGAACACACCTGCAATGACTCTAGTGTTGGTTTTATTATAAGAACACACATGCAATGACTCTAGTGGTTGATCCATGTGTGGTTTGTGGAAAGAACACATATGAAATGACTCTAGTGGTTGATCCATGTGTGGTTTGTGGAAATTACACACATGCAATGACTCTAGTGGGTCCACATGTGTGGTTTGTGGAAAGAACACACATGCAATGACTCTGGTTGATCCATATGTGGTTTGTGGAAAGAACACACATGCAATGACCACTCGTGGATCCATGTGTGGTTTGTGGAAAAGAACACACATGCAATGACTCTAGTGCTGGTTTGTGGTTTTAGTATAAGAACAAACATGCAATGACTCTAGTGGTTGATCCATGTGTGGTTTGTGGAAAAGAACACACATGCAATGACTCTAGTGGTTGATCCATGTGTGGTTTGTGTAAAGAACACACATGCAATGATCACTGGTGGATCCATGTGTGGTTTGTGGAAAATAACACACATGCAATGACTCTAGTACTGGTTTGTGGTTTTAGTATAAGAACACACATGCAATGACTCTAGTGTTGGTTTGTGGTTTTAGTATAAGAACACACATGCAATGACTCTAGTGGTTGACCCATGTGTGGTTTATGGAAATAACACACATGCAATGACTCTAGTGGTTTATCCATGTGTGGTTTGTGAAAGAACACACATGCAATGACCACTGGTGGATCCATGTTGGTTTTAGTATAAGAACACACATGCAATGACTCTAGTGGTTGATCCATGTGTGGTTTGTGGAAAAGAACACACATGCAATGAATCTAGTGGTTGATCCATGTGTGGTTTGTGGAAAGAACACACATGCAATGACTCTGGTTCATCCATATGTGGTTTGTGGAAAGAACACACATGCAATGACCACTGGTGGATCCATGTGTGGTTTGTGGAAAAGAACACACATGCAGTGACTCTAGTACTTGTTTGTGGTTTTAGTATAAGAACACACATGCAATGACTCTAGTACTGGTTTGTGATTTTAGTATAAGAACACACATCCAATGACTCTAGTGGTTGATCCATGTGTGGTTTGTGGAAATAACACATATGCAATGACTCTAGTGGTTGATCCATGTGTGGTTTGTGGAAATAACACACATGCAATGACTCTAGTGGGTCCACATGTGTGGTTTGTGGAAAGATCACACATGCAATGACTCTGGTTGATCCATATGTGGTTTGTGGAAAGAACAGACATACAATTACCACTGGTGGATCCATGTGTGGTTTGTGGAAAAGAACACACATGCAATGACTCTAGTGCTGGTTTGTGGTTTTAGTATAAGAACGAACATGCAATGACTCTACTGGTTGATCCATGTGTGGTTTGTGGAAAGAACACACATGCAATGACTCTTTTGGTTGATCCATGTGTGGTTTGTGGAAAGAACACACATGCAATGACCATTGGTGGATCCATGTGTGGTTTGTGGAAAAGAACACACATGCAATGACTCTAGTACTAGTTTGTGGTTTTAGTATAAGAACACACATGCAATGACTCTAGTGGTTGATACATCTGTGGTTTGTGGAAATAACACACATGCAATGACTCTAGTGGTTGATCCATGTGTGGTTTGTGGAAAGAACACACATGCAATGACCACTAGTGGATCCATGTGTGGTTTGTGGAAAAGAACACAGATGCAATGACTCTAGTGGTTGATCCATGTTTGTTTGTGGAAATAACACACATGCAATGACTCTAGGTGTTGATCCATGTGTGGTTTGTGAAAAGAACAGACATGCAATGACTCTAGTGTTGGTTTTAGTATAAGAACACACATGCAATGACTCTAGTGGTTGATCCATGTGTGTTTTGTGGAAATAACACATATGCAATGACTCTAGTGGTTGATCCATGTGTAGTTTGTGGAAATAACACACATGCAATGACTCTAGTGGGTCCACATGTGTGGTTTGTGGAAAGAACACACATGTAATGACTCTGGTTGATCCATCTGTGGTTTGTGGAAAGAACACACAAGCAATGACCACTGGTGGATCCATGTGTGGTTTGTGGAAAAGAACACACATATAATGACTCTAGTGCTGGTTTGTGGTTTTAGTATAAGAACAAACATGCAATGACTCTAGTGGTTGATCCATGTGTGGTTTGTGGAAAGAACACACATGCAATGACTCTGGTTGATCCATATGTGGTTTGTGGAAAGAACACATATGCAATGACCACTGGTGGATCCATGTGTGGTTTGTGGAAAAGAACACACATGCAGTGACTCTAGTAGTTGTTTGTGGTTTTAGTCTAAGAACACACATGCAATGACTCTAGTACTGGTTTGTGGTTTTAGTATAAGAACACACATGCATTGACTCTAGTGGTTGATACATGTGTGGTTTGTGGAAATAACACATATGCAATGACTCTAGTGGTTGATCCATGTGTGGTTTGTGGAAATAACACACATGCAATGACTCTAGTGGGTCCACATGTGTGGTTTGTGGAAAGAACACACATGCAATTACTCTGGTTGATCCAGATGTGGTTTGTGGAAACAACACACATACAATTACCACTGTTGGATCCATGTGTGGTTTGTGGAAAAGAACACACATGCAATGACTCTAGTGCTGGTTTGTGGTTTTAGTATAAGAACGAACATGCAATGACTCTAGTGGTTGATCCATGTGTGGTTTGTGGAAAGAACACACATGCAATGACTCTTTTGGTTGATCCATGTGTGGTTTGTGGAAAGAACACACATGCAATGACCATTGGTGGATCCATGTGTGGTTTGTGGAAAAGAACACACATGCAATGACTCTAGTGGTTGATACATCTGTGGTTTGTGGAAATAACACACATGCAATGACTCTAGTGGTTGATCCATGTGTGGTTTGTGGAAAGAACACACATGCAATGACCACTAGTGGATCCATGTGTGGTTTGTGGAAAAGAACACAGATGCAATGACTCTAGTGGTTGATCCATGTTTGTTTGTGGAAATAACACACATGCAATGACTCTAGGTGTTGATCCATGTGTGGTTTGTGAAAAGAACAGACATGCAATGACTCTAGTGTTGGTTTTAGTATAAGAACACACATGCAATGACTCTAGTGGTTGATCCATGTGTGTTTTGTGGAAATAACACATATGCAATGACTCTAGTGGTTGATCCATGTGTTGTTTGTGGAAATAACACACATGCAATGACTCTAGTGGGTCCACATGTGTGGTTTGTGGAAAGAACACACATGTAATGACTCTGGTTGATCCATCTGTGGTTTGTGGAAAGAACACACAAGCAATGACCACTGGTGGATCCATGTGTGGTTTGTGGAAAAGAACACACATATAATGACTCTAGTGCTGGTTTGTGGTTTTAGTATAAGAACAAACATGCAATGACTCTAGTGGTTGATCCATGTGTGGTTTGTGGAAAGAACACACATGCAATGACTCTGGTTGATCCATATGTGGTTTGTGGAAAGAACACACATGCAATGACCACTGGTGGATCCATGTGTGGTTTGTGGAAAAGAACACACATGCAGTGACTCTAGTAGTTGTTTGTGGTTTTAGTCTAAGAACACACATGCAATGACTCTAGTACTAGTTTGTGGTTTTAGTATAAGAACACACATGCATTGACTCTAGTGGTTGATACATGTGTGGTTTGTGGAAATAACACATATGCAATGACTCTAGTGGTTGATCCATGTGTGGTTTGTGGAAATAACACACATGCAATGACTCTAGTGGGTCCACATGTGTGGTTTGTGGAAAGAACACACATGCAATTACTCTGGTTGATCCAGATGTGGTTTGTGGAAACAACACACATACAATTACCACTGTTGGATCCATGTGTGGTTTGTGGAAAAGAACACACATGCAATGACTCTAGTGCTGGTTTGTGGTTTTAGTATAAGAACAACCATGCAATGACTCTAGTGGTTGGTCCATGTGTGGTTTGTGGAAAGAACACACATGCAATGACTCTTGTGGTTGATCCATGTGTGGTTTTTTGAAAATCCACACATGCAATGACTCTGGTTGATCCATGTGTGGTTTGTGGAAAGAATACACATGCAATGCCCCTGGTGGATCCATGTGTGGTTTGTGGAAAAGAACACACATGCAATGACTCTAGTACTGGTTTGTGGTTTTAGTATAAGAACACACATGCAATGACTCTAGTGGTTGATCCATGTTTGTTTGTGGAAATAACACACATGCAATGACTCTGGTTGATCCATCTGTGGTTTGTGGAAAGAAAACACATGCAATGACCACTGGTGGATCCATGTGTGGTTTGTGGAAAAGAACACACATGCAATGACTCTAGTGCTAGTTTGTGCTTTTAGTATAAGAACAAACATGCAATGACTCTAGTGGTTGATCCATGTGTGGTTTGTCGAAAGACCACACATGCAATGACTCTGGTTGATCCATGTGTGGTTTGTGGAAAGACCACACATGCAATGACCACTGGTGGATCCATGTGTGGTTTGTGGAAAAGAATACACATGCAATGACTCTAGTACTGGTATGTGGTTTTAGTATAAGAACACACATGCAATGACTCTAGTGGTTGATCCATGTGTGGTTTGTGGAAATAACACACATGCAATGACTCTAGTGGTTGATCCATGTGTGGTTTGTGGAAAGAACACACATGCAATGACCACTGGTGGATCCATGTGTGGTCTGTGGAAAAGAACACACATGCAATGACTCTAGTGGTTGATCCATGTTTGTTTGTGGAAATGACACACATGCAACGACTCTAGTGGTTGATCCATGTGTGGTTTGTGAAAAGAACACACCTGCAATGACTCTAGTGTTGGTTTTAGTATAAGAACACACATGCAATGACTCTAGTGGTTGATCCATGTGTGGTTTGTGGAAATAACACATATGCAATGACTCTAGTGGTTGATCCATGTGTGGTTTGTGGAAATAACACACATGCAATGACTCTAGTGGGTCCACATGTGTGGTTTGTGGAAAGAACACACATGCAATGACTCTGGTTGATCCATATGTGGTTTGTGGAAAGAACACACATGCAATGACCACTGGTGCATCCATGTGTGGTTTGTGGAAATGAAGACACATGCAATGACTCTAGTGCTGGTTTGTGGTTTTAGTATAAGAACAAAGATGCTATGACTCTAGTGGTTGATCCATGTGTGGTTTGTGGAAAGAACACACATGAAATGACTCTGGTTGATCCATATGTGGTTTGTGGAAAGAACACACATGCAATGACTCTAGTGGTGGATCCATGTGTGGTTTGTGGAAAAGAACACACATGCAATGACTCTAGTACTGGTTTGTGGTTTTAGTATAAGAACACACATGCAATGACTCTAGTGGTTGATCCATGTGTGGTTTGTGGAAATAACACACATGCAATGACTCTAGTGGTTGATCCACGTGTGGTTTCTAGAAAGAACCGACATGCCATGACCAATGGTGGATCCATGTGTGGTTTGTGGAAAAGAACACACATGCAATGACTCTAGTGCTGGTTTGTGGTTTTAGTATAAGAACAAACATGCAATTACTCTAGTGGTTGATCCATGTGTGGTTTGTGGATAGTACACACATGCAATGACTCTGGTTGATCCATGTGTGGTTTGTGGAAAGAACACACATGCAATGACCACTGGTGGATCCATGTGTGGCTTGTGGAAAATAACACACATGCAATGACTCTAGTACTGGTTTGTGGTTTTAGTATAAGAACACACATGCAATGACTCTAGTGGTTGATCCATCTGTGGTTTTTGGAAATAACACACATGCAATGACTCTAGTGGTTGATCCATGTGTGGTTTGTGGAAAGAACACACATGCAATGACTCTGGTTCATCCATTATGGTTTGTGGAAAGAACACACATGCAATGACCACTGGTGGATCCATGTGTGGTTTGTGGAAAAGTACACACATGCAATGACTCTAGTACTGGTTTGTGGTTTTAGTATAAGAACACAGATGCAATGACTCTAGTGGTTGATCCATGTGTGGTTTGTGGAAATAACACACATGCAATGACTCTAGTGGTTGATCCATGTGTGGTTTGTGGAAATAACACACATGCAATGACCACTGGTGGATCCATGTGTGGTTTGTGGAAAAGAACACACATGCAATGACTCTAGTATTTGATCCATGTTTGTTTGTGAAAATAACACACATGCAATGACTCTAGTGGTTGATCCATGTGTGGTTTGTGAAAAGAACACACCTGCAATGACTCTAGTGTTGGTTTTACTATAAGAACACACATGTAATGACTCTAGTGGTTGATCCATGTGTGGTTTGTGGAAATAACACATATGCAATGACTCTAGTGGTTGATCCATGTGTGGTTTGTGGAAATAACACACATGCAATGACTCTAGTGGGTCCACATGTGTGGTTTGTGGAAAGAACACACATGCAATGACTCTGGTTGATCCATATGTGGTTTGTGGAAAGAACACACATGCAATGACCACTGGTGGATCCATGTGTGGTTTGTGGAAAATAACGCACATCCAATGACTCTAGTGCTGGTTTGTGGTTTTAGTATAAGAACAAACATGCAATGACTCTAGTTGTTGATCCATGTGTGGTTTGTGGAAAAGAACACACATGCAATGACTCTAGTGCTGGTTTGTGGATTTAGTATAAGAACAAACATGCAATGACTCTAGTGGTTGATCCATGTGTGGTTTGTGGAAAGAACACACATGCAATGACCACTGGTGAATGATGTGTGGTTTGTGGAAAAGAACACACATGCAATGACTCTAGGACTCGTTTGTGGTTTTAGTATAAGAACACACATGCCATGACTCTAGTACTGGTTTGTGGTTTTAGTATAAGAACACACATGCAATTACTCTAGTGGTTGACCCATGTGTGGTTTATGGAAATAACACACATGCAATGACTCTAGTGGTTCATCCATTTGTGGTTTGTGGAAAGAACACACATGCAATGACCACTGGTGGATCCATGTTGGTTTTAGTATAAGAACACACATGCAATGACTCTAGTGGTTGATCCATGTGTGGTTTGTGGAAAATAACACACATGCAATGACTCTAGTGGTTGATCCATGTGTGGCTTGTGGAAAGAACACACATGCAATGACTCTTGTTGATCCATATGTGGTTTGTGGAAAGAACACACATGCAATGACCACTGGGGATCCATGTGTGGTTTGTGGAAAAGAACACACATGCAATGACTCTAGTACTGGTTTGTGGTTTTAGTATAAGAACACACATGCAATGACTCTAGTACTTGTTTGTGGTTTTAGTATAAGAACACACATGCAATGACTCTTGTGGTTGATCCATGTGTGGTTTGTGGAAATAACACATATGCAATGACTCTAGTGGTTGATCCATGTGTGGTTTGTGGAAATAACACACATGCAATGACTCTAGTGGGTCCACATGTGTGGTTTGTGGAAAGAACACACATGCAATGACTCTGGTTGATCCATCTGTGGTTTGTGGAAAGTACACACATGCAATGACCACTAGTGGATCCATGTGTGGTTTGTGGAAAAGAACACACATGCAATGACTCTAGTGCTGGTTTGTGGTTTTAGTATAAGAACAAACATGCAATGACTCTAGTGGTTGATCCATGTGTGGTTTGTCGAAAGACCACACATGCAATGACTCTGGTTGATCCATGTGTGGTTTGTGGAAAGAATACACATGCAATGACCACTGGTGGATCCATGTGTGGTTTGTGTAAAAGAACACACATGTAATGACTCTAGTACTGGTTTGTGGTTTTAGTATAAGAACATTCATGCAATGACTCTAGTGGTTGATCCATGTGTGGTTTGTGGAAATAACACACATGCAATGACTCTAGTGGTTGATCCATGTGTGGTTTGTGGAAAGAACACACATGCAATGACCACTGGTGGATCCATGTGTGGTTTGTGGAAAAGAACACACATGCAATGACTCCAGTGGTTGATCCATGTTTGTTTGTGGAAATAACACACATGCAATGACTCTAGTGGTTGATCCATGTGTGGTTTGTGAAAAGAACACACCTGCAATGACTCTAGTGTTGGTTTTAGTATAAGAACACACATGCAATGACTCTAGTGGTTGATCCATGTGTGGTTTGTGGAAATAACACATATGCAACGACTCTGGTGGTCGATCCATGTGTGGTTTGTGGAAATAACACACATGCAATGACTCTAGTGGGTCCACATGTGTGGTTTGTGGAAAGAACACACATGCAATGACTCTGGTTGATCCATATGTGGTCTGTGGAAAGAACACACATGCAATGACCACTGGTGGATCGATGTGTGGTTTGTGGAAAAGAACACACATGCAATGACTCTAGTGCTGGTTTGTGGTTTTAGTATAAGAAGACACATGCAATGACTCTAGTGGTTGATCCATGTGTGGTTTGTGGATAGAACACACATGCAATGACTCTGGTTGATCCATGTGTGGTTTGTGGAAAGAACACACATGCAATGACCACTGGTGGATCCTTGTGTGGTTTGTGGAAAAGAACACACATGCAATGACTCTAGTACTGGTTTGTGGTTTTAGTATAAGAATACAGATGCAATGACTCTAGTGGTTGATCCATGTGTGGTTTGTGGAAATAACACACATGCAATGACTCTAGTGGTTGATCCATGTGTGGTTTGTGGAAAGAACACACATGCAATGACCACTGGTGGATCCATGTGTGGTTTGTGGAAAAGAACACAAATGCAATGACTCTAGTGGTTGATCCATGTTTGTTTGTGGAAATAACACACATGCAATGGCCCTAGTGGTTTATCCATGTGTGGTTTGTGAAAAGAACACACCTGCAATGACTCTAGTGTTGGTTTTACTATAAGAACACACATGCAATGACTCTAGTGGTTGATCCATGTGTGGTTTGTGGAAATAACACATATGCAATGTCTCTAGTGGTTGATCCATGTGTGGTTTGTGGAAATAACACACATGGAATGACTCTAGTGGGTCCACATTTGTGGTTTATGGAAATAACACACATGCAATGACTCTGGTTGATCCATATGTGGTTTGTGGAAAGAACACACATGCAATGACCACTGGTGGATCCATGTGTGGTTTGTGGAAAAGAACACACATCCAATGACTCTAGTGCTGGTTTGTGGTTTTAGTATAAGAACAAACATGCAATGACTCTAGTTGTTGATCCATGTGTGGTTGTGGAAAAGAACACACATGCAATGACTCTAGTGCTGGTTTGTGGTTTTAGTATAAGAACAAACATGCAATGACTCTAGTGGTAGATCCATGTATGGTTTGTGGAAAGAACACACATGCAATGACTCTAGTGGTTGGTCCATGTGCGGTTTGTGGAAAGAACACACATGCAATGACCACTGGTGGATCGATGTGTGGTTTGTGGAAAAGAACACACATGCAATGACTCTAGTACTGGTTTGTGGTTTTAGTATAAGAGCACACATGCCATGACTCTAGTACTGGTTTGTGGTTTTAGTATAAGAACACACATGCAATGACTCTAATGGTTGACCCATGTGTGGTTTATGGAAATAACACAGATGCAATGACTCTAGTGGTTGATCCATTTGTGGTTTGTGGAAAGAACACACATGCAATGACCACTGGTGGATCCATGTTGGTTTTAGTATAAGAACACACATGCAATGACTCTAGTGGTTGATCCATGTGTGGTTTGTGGAAAAGAACACACATGCAATGACTCTAGTGGTTGATCCATGTGTGGTTTGTGGAAAGAACACACATGCAATGACTCTTGTTGATCCATATGTGGTTTGTGGAAAGAACACAAATGCAATGACCACTGGGGATCCATGTGTGGTTTGTGGAAAAGAACACACATGCAATGCCTCTAGTACTGGTTTGTGGTTTTAGTATAAGAACACACATGCAATGACTCTAGTACTTGTTTGTGGTTTTAGTATAAGAACACACATGCAATGACTCTTGTGGTTGATCCATGTGTGGTTTGTGGAAATAACACACATGCAATGACTCTAGTGGTTGATCCATGTGTGGTTTGTGGAAAGAACACACATGCAATGACCACTGGTGGATCCCTGTTGGTTTTAGTATAAGAACACACATGCAATGACTCTAGTAGTTGATCCATGTGTGGTTTGTGGAAAATAACACACATGCAATGACTCTAGTGGTTGATCCATGTGTGGTTTGTGAAAAGAACACACATGCAATGATTCTAGTGTTGGTTTTAGTATAAGAACACACATGCAATGACTCTAGTGGTTGATCCATGTGTGGTTTGTGGAAATAACACGCATGCAATGACTCTAGTGCGTCCAGATGTGTGGTTTGTGGAAAGAACACACATGCAATGACTCTAGTTGATCCATCTGTGGTTTGTGGAAAGAACACACATGCAATGACCACTGGTGGATCCATGTGTGGTTTGTGGAAAAGAACACACATGCAATGACTCTAGTGCTGGTTTGTGGTTTTAGTATAAGAACAAACATGCAATGACTCTAGTGGTTGATCCATGTGTGGTTTGTCGAAAGACCACACATGCAATGACTCTGGTTGATCCATGTGTGGTTTGTGGAAAGAATACACATGCAATGACCACTGGTGGATCCATGTGTGGTTTGTGGAAAGAACACACATGCAATGACTCTGGTTGATCCATATGTGGTCTGTGGAAAGAACACACATGCAATGACCACTGGTGGATCCATGTGTGGTTTGTGGAAAAGAACACACATGCAATGACTCTAGTGCTGGTTTGTGGTTTTAGTATAAGAAGACACATGCAATGACTCTAGTGGTTGATCCATGTGTGGTTTGTGGATAGAACACACATGCAATGACTCTGGTTGATCCATGTGTGGTTTGTGGAAAGAACACACATGCAATGACCACTGGTGGATCCATGTGTGGTTTGTGGAAAAGAACACACATGTAATGACTCTAGTACTGGTTTGTGGTTTTAGTATAAGAACACACATGCAATGACTCTAGTGGTTGATCCATGTGTGGTTTGTGGAAATAACACACATGCAATGACTCTAGTGGTTGAAACATGTGTGGTTTGTGGAAAGAACACACATGAAATGACCACTGGTGGATCCATGTGTGGTTTGTGGAAAAGAACACACATGCAATGACTCCAGTGGTTGATCCATGTTTGTTTGTGGAAATAACACACATGCAATGACTCTAGTGGTTGATCCATGTGTGGTTTGTGAAAAGAACACACCTGCAATGACTCTAGTGTTGGTTTTAGTATAAGAACACACATGCAATGACTCTAGTGGTTGATCCATGTGTGGTTTGTGGAAATAACACATATGCAACGACTCTAGTGGTCGATCCATGTGTGGTTTGTGGAAATAACACACATGCAATGACTCTAGTGGGTTCACATGTGTGGTTTGTGGAAAGAACACACATGCAATGACTCTGGTTGATCCATATGTGGTCTGTGGAAAGAACACACATGCAATGACCACTGGTGGATCCATGTGTGGTTTGTGGAAAAGAACACACATGCAATGACTCTAGTGCTGGTTTGTGGTTTTAGTATAAGAAGACACATGCAATGACTCTAGTGGTTGATCCATGTGTGGTTTGTGGATAGAACACACATGCAATGACTCTGGTTGATCCATGTGTGGTTTGTGGAAAGAACACACATGCAATGACCACTGGTGGATCCATGTGTGGTTTGTGGAAAAGAACACACATGCAATGACTCTAGTACTGGTTTGTGGTTTTAGTATAAGAACACAGATGCAATGACTCTAGTGGTTGATCCATGTGTGGTTTGTGGAAATAACACACATGCAATGACTCTAGTGGTTGATCCATGTGTGGTTTGTGGAAAGAACACACATGCAATGACCACTGGTGGATCCATGTGTGGTTTGTGGAAAAGAACACACATGCAATGACTCTAGTGGTTGATCCATGTTTGTTTGTGGAAATAACACACATGCAATGACCCTAGTGGTTGATCCATGTGTGGTTTGTGAAAAGAACACACCTGCAATGACTCTAGTGTTGGTTTTACTATAAGAACACACATGCAATGACTCTAGTGGTTGATCCATGTGTGGTTTGTGGAAATAACACATATGCAATGACTCTAGTGGTTGATCCATGTGTGGTTTGTGGAAATAACACACATGCAATGACTCTAGTGGGTCCACATGTGTGGTTTATGGAAATAACACACATGCAATGACTCTAGTTGATCCATATGTGGTTTGTGGAAAGAACACACATGCAATGACCACTGGTGGATCCATGTGTGGTTTGTGGAAAAGAACACACATCCAATGACTCTAGTGCTGGTTTGTGGTTTTAGTATAAGAAGAAACATGCAATGACTCTAGTTGTTGATCCATGTGTGGTTTGTGGAAAAGAACACACATGCAATGACTCTAGTGCTGGTTTGTGGTTTTACTATAAGAACAAATATGCAATGACTCTAGTGGTAGATCCATGTGTGGTTTGTGGAAAGAACACACATGGAATGACTCTAGTGGTTGGTCCATGTGCGGTTTGTGGAAAGAACACACATGCAATGACCACTGGTGGATCGATGTGTGGTTTGTGGAAAAGAACACACATGCAATGACTCTAGTACTGGTTTGTGGTTTTAGTATAAGAACACACATGCCATGACTCTAGTACTGGTTTGTGGTTTTAGTATAAGAACACACATGCAATGACTCTAGTGGTTGACCCATGTGTGGTTTACGGAAATAACACAGATGCAATGACTCTAGTGGTTGATCCATTTGTGGTTTGTGGAAAGAACACACATGCAATGACCACTGGTGGATCCATGTTGGTTTTAGTATAAGAACACACATGCAATGACTCTAGTGGTTGATCCATGTGTGGTTTGTGGAAAAGAACACACATGCAATGACTCTAGTGGTTGATCCATGTGTGGTTTGTGGAAAGAACACACATGCAATGACTCTTGTTGATCCATATGTGGTTTGTGGAAAGAACACACATGCAATGACCACTAGGGATCCATGTGTGGTTTGTGGAAAAGAACACACATGCAATGACTCTAGTACTGGTTTGTGGTTTTAGTATAAGAACACACATGCAATGATTCTAGTACTTGTTTGTGGTTTTAGTATAAGAACACACATGCAATGACTCTTGTGGTTGATCCATGTGTGGTTTGTGGAAATAACACACATGCAATGACTCTAGTGGTTGATCCATGTGTGGTTTGTGGAAAGAACACACATGCAATGACCACTGGTGGATCCCTGTTGGTTTTAGTATAAGAACACACATGCAATGACTCTAGTGGTTGATCCATGTGTGGTTTGTGGAAAATAACACACACGCAATGACTCTAGTGGTTGATCCATGTGTGGTTTGTGAAAAGAACACACATGCAATGATTCTAGTGTTGGTTTTAGTATAAGAACACACATGCAATGACTCTAGTGGTTGATCCATGTGTGGTTTGTGGAAATAACACAGATGCAATGACTCTAGTGCGTCCAGATGTGTGGTTTGTGGAAAGAACACACATGCAATGACTCTAGTTGATCCATCTGTGGTTTGTGGAAAGAACACACATGCAATGACCACTGGTGGATCCATGTGTGGTTTGTGGAAAAGAACACACATGCAATGACTCTAGTGCTGGTTTGTGGTTTTAGTATAAGAACAAACATGCAATGACTCTAGTGGTTGATCCATGTGTGGTTTGTCGAAAGACCACACATGCAATGACTCTGGTTGATCCATGTGTGGTTTGTGGAAAGAATACACATGCAATGACCACTGGTGGATCCATGTGTGGTTTGTGGAAAAGAACACACATGCAATGACTCTAGTACTGGTTTGTGGTTTTAGTATAAGAACACACATGCAATGACTCTAGTGGTTGATCCATGTGTGGTTTGTGGAAATAACACACATGCAATGACTCTAGTGGTTGATCCATGTGTGGTTTGTGGAAAGAACACAGATGCAATGATCACTGGTGGATCCATGTGTGGTTTGTGGAAAAGAACACACATGAAATGACTCCAGTGGTTGATCCATGTTTGTTTGTGGAAATAACACACATGCAATGACTCTAGTGGTTGATCCATGTGTGGTTTGTGAAAAGAACACACCTGCAATGACTCTAGTGTTGGTTTTAGTATAAGAACACACATGCAATAACTCTAGTGGTTGATCCATGTGTGGTTTGTGGAAATAACACATATGCAACGACTCTAGTGGTCGATCCATGTGTGGTTTGTGGAAATAACACACATGCAATGACTCTAGTGGGTCCACATGTGTGGTTTGTGGAAAGAACACACATGCAATGACTCTGGTTGATCCATATGTGGTCTGTGGAAAGAACACACATGCAATGACCACTGGTGGATCCATGTGTGGTTTGTGGAAAAGAACACACATGCAATGACTCTAGTGCTGGTTTGTGGTTTTAGTATAAGAAGACACATGCAATGACTCTAGTGGTTGATCCATGTGTGGTTTGTGGATAGAACACACATGCAATGACTCTGGTTGATCCATGTGTGGTTTGTGGAAAGAACACACATGCAATGACCACTGGTGGATCCATGTGTGGTTTGTGGAAAAGAACACACATGTAATGACTCTAGTACTGGTTTGTGGTTTTAGTATAAGAACACACATGCAATGACTCTAGTGGTTGATCCATGTGTGGTTTGTGGAAATAACACACATGCAATGACTCTAGTGGTTGATCCATGTGTGGTTTGTGGAAAGAACACACATGAAATGACCACTGGTGGATCCATGTGTGGTTTGTGGAAAAGAACACACATGCAATGACTCCAGTGGTTGATCCATGTTTTTTGTGGAAATAACACACATGCAATGACTCTAGAGGTTGATCCATGTGTGGTTTGTGAAAAGAACACACCTGCAATGACTCTAGTGTTGGTTTTAGTATAAGAACACACATGCAATGACTCTAGTGGTTGATCCATGTGTGGTTTGTGGAAATAACACATATGCAACGACTCTAGTGGTCGATCCATGTGTGGTTTGTGGAAATAACTCACATGCAATGACTCTAGTGGGTTCACATGTGTGGTTTGTGGAAAGAACACACATGCAATGACTCTGGTTGATCCATATGTGGTCTGTGGAAAGAACACACATGCAATGACCACTGGTGGATCCATGTGTGGTTTGTGGAAAAGAACACACATGCAATGACTCTAGTGCTGGTTTGTGGTTTTAGTATAAGAAGACACATGCAATGACTCTAGTGGTTGATCCATGTGTGGTTTGTGGATAGAACACACATGCAATGACTCTGGTTGATCCATGTGTGGTTTGTGGAAAGAACACACATGCAATGACCACTGGTGGATCCATGTGTGGTTTGTGGAAAAGAACACACATGCAATGACTCTAGTACTGGTTTGTGGTTTTAGTATAAGAACACAGATGCAATGACTCTAGTGGTTGATCCATGTGTGGTTTGTGGAAATAACACACATGCAATGACTCTAGTGGTTGATCCATGTGTGGTTTGTGGAAAGAACACACATGCAATGACCACTGGTGGATCCATGTGTGGTTTGTGGAAAAGAACACACATGCAATGACTCTAGTGGTTGATCCATGTTTGTTTGTGGAAATAACACACATGCAATGACCCTAGTGGTTGATCCATGTGTGGTTTGTGAAAAGAACACACCTGCAATGACTCTAGTGTTGGTTTTACTATAAGAACACACATGCAATGACTCTAGTGGTTGATCCATGTGTGGTTTGTGGAAATAACACATATGCAATGACTCTAGTGGTTGATCCATGTGTGGTTTGTGGAAATAACACACATGCAATGACTCTAGTGGGTCCACATGTGTGGTTTATGGAAATAACACACATGCAATGACTCTGGTTGATCCATATGTGGTTTGTGGAAAGAACACACATGCAATGACCACTGGTGGATCCATGTGTGGTTTGTGGAAAAGAACACACATGCAATGACTCTAGTGCTGGTTTGTGGTTTTAGTATAAGAACAAACATGCAATGACTCTAGTTGTTGATCCATGTGTGGTTTGTGGAAAAGAACACACATGCAATGACTCTAGTGCTGGTTTGTGGTTTTACTATAAGAACAAATATGCAATGACTCTAGTGGTAGATCCATGTGTGGTTTGTGGAAAGAACACACATGCAATGACTCTAGTACTGGTTTGTGGTTTTAGTATAAGAACACAGATGCAATGACTCTAGTGGTTGATCCATGTGTGGTTTGTGGAAATAACACACATGCAATGACTCTAGTGGTTGATCCATGTGTGGTTTGTGGAAAGAACACACATGCAATGACCACTGGTGGATCCATGTGTGGTTTGTGGAAAAGAACACACATGCAATGACTCTAGTGGTTGATCCATGTTTGTTTGTGGAAATAACACACATGCAATGACCCTAGTGGTTGATCCATGTGTGGTTTGTGAAAAGAACACACCTGCAATGACTCTAGTGTTGGTTTTACTATAAGAACACACATGCAATGACTCTAGTGGTTGATCCATGTGTGGTTTGTGGAAATAACACATATGCAATGACTCTAGTGGTTGATCCATGTGTGGTTTGTGGAAATAACACACATGCAATGACTCTAGTGGGTCCACATGTGTGGTTTATGGAAATAACACACATGCAATGACTCTGGTTGATCCATATGTGGTTTGTGGAAAGAACACACATGCAATGACCACTGGTGGATCCATGTGTGGTTTGTGGAAAAGAACACACATCCAATGACTCTAGTGCTGGTTTGTGGTTTTAGTATAAGAACAAACATGCAATGACTCTAGTTGTTGATCCATGTTTGGTTTGTGGAAAAGAACACACATGCAATGACTCTAGTGCTGGTTTGTGGTTTTACTATAAGAACAAATATGCAATGACTCTAGTGGTAGATCCATGTGTGGTTTGTGGAAAGAACACACATGGAATGACTCTAGTGGTTGGTCCATGTGCGGTTTGTGGAAAGAACACACATGCAATGACCACTGGTGGATCGATGTGTGGTTTGTGGAAAAGAACACACATGCAATGACTCTAGTACTGGTTTGTGGTTTTAGTATAAGAACACACATGCCATGACTCTAGTACTGGTTTGTGGTTTTAGTATAAGAACACACATGCAATGACTCTAGTGGTTGACCCATGTGTGGTTTACGGAAATAACACAGATGCAATGACTCTAGTGGTTGATCCATTTGTGGTTTGTGGAAAGAACACACATGCAATGACCACTGGTGGATCCATGTTGGTTTTAGTATAAGAACACACATGCAATGACTCTAGTGGTTGATCCATGTGTGGTTTGTGGAAAAGAACACACATGCAATGACTCTAGTGGTTGATCCATGTGTGGTTTGTGGAAAGAACACACATGCAATGACTCTAGTGGTTGATCCATGTGTGGTTTGTGGAAAGAACACACATGCAATGACCACTAGGGATCCATGTGTGGTTTGTGGAAAAGAACACACATGCAATGACTCTAGTACTGGTTTGTGGTTTTAGTATAAGAACACACATGCAATGATTCTAGTACTTGTTTGTGGTTTTAGTATAAGAACACACATGCAATGACTCTTGTGGTTGATCCATGTGTGGTTTGTGGAAATAACACACATGCAATGACTCTAGTGGTTGATCCATGTGTGGTTTGTGGAAAGAACACACATGCAATGACCACTGGTGGATCCCTGTTGGTTTAAGTATAAGAACACACATGCAATGACTCTAGTGGTTGATCCATGTGTGGTTTGTGGAAAATAACACACACGCAATGACTCTAGTGGTTGATCCATGTGTGGTTTGTGAAAAGAACACACATGCAATGATTCTAGTGTTGGTTTTAGTATAAGAACACACATGCAATGACTCTAGTGGTTGATCCATGTGTGGTTTGTGGAAATAACACAGATGCAATGACTCTAGTGCGTCCAGATGTGTGGTTTGTGGAAAGAACACACATGCAATGACTCTAGTTGATCCATCTGTGGTTTGTGGAAAGAACACACATGCAATGACCACTGGTGGATCCATGTGTGGTTTGTGGAAAAGAACACACATGCAATGACTCTAGTGCTGGTTTGTGGTTTTAGTATAAGAACAAACATGCAATGACTCTAGTGGTTGATCCATGTGTGGTTTGTCGAAAGACCACACATGCAATGACTCTGGTTGATCCATGTGTGGTTTGTGGAAAGAATACACATGCAATGACCACTGGTGGATCCATGTGTGGTTTGTGGAAAAGAACACACATGCAATGACTCTAGTACTGGTTTGTGGTTTTAGTATAAGAACACACATGCAATGACTCTAGTGGTTGATCCATGTGTGGTTTGTGGAAATAACACACATGCAATGACTCTAGTGGTTGATCCATGTGTGGTTTGTGGAAAGAACACACATGCAATGATCACTGGTGGATCCATGTGTGGTTTGTGGAAAAGAACACACATGAAATGACTCCAGTGGTTGATCCATGTTTGTTTGTGGAAATAACACACATGCAATGACTCTAGTGGTTGATCCATGTGTGGTTTGTGAAAAGAACACACCTGCAATGACTCTAGTGTTGGTTTTAGTATAAGAACACACATGCAATAACTCTAGTGGTTGATCCATGTGTGGTTTGTGGAAATAACACATATGCAACGACTCTAGTGGTCGATCCATGTGTGGTTTGTGGAAATAACACACATGCAATGACTCTAGTGGGTCCACATGTGTGGTTTGTGGAAAGAACACACATGCAATGACTCTGGTTGATCCATATGTGGTCTGTGGAAAGAACACACATGCAATGACCACTGGTGGATCCATGTGTGGTTTGTGGAAAAGAACACACATGCAATGACTCTAGTGCTGGTTTGTGGTTTTAGTATAAGAAGACACATGCAATGACTCTAGTGGTTGATCCATGTGTGGTTTGTGGATAGAACACACATGCAATGACTCTGGTTGATCCATGTGTGGTTTGTGGAAAGAACACACATGCAATGACCACTGGTGGATCCATGTGTGGTTTGTGGAAAAGAACACACATGTAATGACTCTAGTACTGGTTTGTGGTTTTAGTATAAGAACACACATGCAATGACTCTAGTGGTTGATCCATGTGTGGTTTGTGGAAATAACACACATGCAATGACTCTAGTGGTTGATCCATGTGTGGTTTGTGGAAAGAACACACATGAAATGACCACTGGTGGATCCATGTGTGGTTTGTGGAAAAGAACACACATGCAATGACTCCAGTGGTTGATCCATGTTTTTTGTGGAAATAACACACATGCAATGACTCTAGAGGTTGATCCATGTGTGGTTTGTGAAAAGAACACACCTGCAATGACTCTAGTGTTGGTTTTAGTATAAGAACACACATGCAATGACTCTAGTGGTTGATCCATGTGTGGTTTGTGGAAATAACACATATGCAACGACTCTAGTGGTCGATCCATGTGTGGTTTGTGGAAATAACTCACATGCAATGACTCTAGTGGGTTCACATGTGTGGTTTGTGGAAAGAACACACATGCAATGACTCTGGTTGATCCATATGTGGTCTGTGGAAAGAACACACATGCAATGACCACTGGTGGATCCATGTGTGGTTTGTGGAAAAGAACACACATGCAATGACTCTAGTGCTGGTTTGTGGTTTTAGTATAAGAAGACACATGCAATGACTCTAGTGGTTGATCCATGTGTGGTTTGTGGATAGAACACACATGCAATGACTCTGGTTGATCCATGTGTGGTTTGTGGAAAGAACACACATGCAATGACCACTGGTGGATCCATGTGTGGTTTGTGGAAAAGAACACACATGCAATGACTCTAGTACTGGTTTGTGGTTTTAGTATAAGAACACAGATGCAATGACTCTAGTGGTTGATCCATGTGTGGTTTGTGGAAATAACACACATGCAATGACTCTAGTGGTTGATCCATGTGTGGTTTGTGGAAAGAACACACATGCAATGACCACTGGTGGATCCATGTGTGGTTTGTGGAAAAGAACACACATGCAATGACTCTAGTGGTTGATCCATGTTTGTTTGTGGAAATAACACACATGCAATGACCCTAGTGGTTGATCCATGTGTGGTTTGTGAAAAGAACACACCTGCAATGACTCTAGTGTTGGTTTTACTATAAGAACACACATGCAATGACTCTAGTGGTTGATCCATGTGTGGTTTGTGGAAATAACACATATGCAATGACTCTAGTGGTTGATCCATGTGTGGTTTGTGGAAATAACACACATGCAATGACTCTAGTGGGTCCACATGTGTGGTTTATGGAAATAACACACATGCAATGACTCTGGTTGATCCATATGTGGTTTGTGGAAAGAACACACATGCAATGACCACTGGTGGATCCATGTGTGGTTTGTGGAAAAGAACACACATCCAATGACTCTAGTGCTGGTTTGTGGTTTTAGTATAAGAACAAACATGCAATGACTCTAGTTGTTGATCCATGTGTGGTTTGTGGAAAAGAACACACATGCAATGACTCTAGTGCTGGTTTGTGGTTTTACTATAAGAACAAATATGCAATGACTCTAGTGGTAGATCCATGTGTGGTTTGTGGAAAGAACACACATGCAATGACTCTAGTGGTTGGTCCATGTGCGGTTTGTGGAAAGAACACACATGCAATGACCACTGGTGGATCGATGTGTGGTTTGTGGAAAAGAACACACATGCAATGACTCTAGTACTGGTTTGTGGTTTTAGTATAAGAACACACATGCCATGACTCTAGTACTGGTTTGTGGTTTTAGTATAAGAACACACATGCAATGACTCTAGTGGTTGACCCATGTGTGGTTTATGGAAATAACACAGATGCAATGACTCTAGTGATTGATCCATTTGTGGTTTGTGGAAAGAACACACATGCAATGACCACTGGTGGATCCATGTTGGTTTTAGTATAAGAACACACATGCAATGACTCTAGTGGTTGATCCATGTGTGGTTTGTGGAAAAGAACACACATGCAATGACTCTAGTGGTTGATCCATGTGTGGTTTGTGGAAAGAACACACATGCAATGACTCTTGTTGATCCATATGTGGTTTGTGGAAAGAACACACATGCAATGACCACTAGGGATCCATGTGTGGTTTGTGGAAAAGAACACACATGCAATGACTCTAGTACTGGTTTGTGGTTTTAGTATAAGAACACACATGCAATGATTCTAGTACTTGTTTGTGGTTTTAGTATAAGAACACACATGCAATGACTCTTGTGGTTGATCCATGTGTGGTTTGTGGAAATAACACACATGCAATGACTCTAGTGGTTGATCCATGTGTGGTTTGTGGAAAGAACACACATGCAATGACCACTGGTGGATCCCTGTTGGTTTTAGTATAAGAACACACATGCAATGACTCTAGTGGTTGATCCATGTGTGGTTTGTGGAAAATAACACACATGCAATGACTCTAGTGGTTGATCCATGTGTGGTTTGTGAAAAGAACACACATGCAATGATTCTAGTGTTGGTTTTAGTATAATAACACACATGCAATGACACTAGTGGTTGATCCATGTGTGGTTTGTGGAAATAACACAGATGCAATGACTCTAGTGGTTGATCCATGTGTGGTTTGTGGAAATAACACACATGCAATGACTCTAGTGTGTCCAGATGTGTGGTTTATGGAAAGAACACACATGCAATGACTCTAGTTGATCCATCTGTGGTTTGTGGAAAGAACACACATGCAATGACCACTGGTGGATCCATGTGTGGTTTGTGGAAAAGAACACACATGCAATGACTCTAGTGCTGGTTTGTGGTTTTAGTATAAGAACAAACATGCAATGACTCTAGTGGTTGATCCATGTGTGGTTTGTCGAAAGACCACACATGCAATGACTCTGGTTGATCCATGTGTGGTTTGTGGAAAGAATACACATGCAATGACCACTGGTGGATCCATGTGTGGTTTGTGGAAAAGAACACACATGCAATGACTCTAGTACTGGTTTGTGGTTTTAGTATAAGAACACACATGCAATGACTCTAGTGGTTGATCCATGTGTGGTTTGTGGAAATAACACACATGCAATGACTCTAGTGGTTGATCCATGTGTGGTTTGTGGAAAGAACACACATGCAATGACCACTGGTGGATCCATGTGTGGTTTGTGGAAAAGAACACACATGCAATGACTCCAGTGGTTGATCCATGTTTGTTTGTGGAAATAACACACATGCAATGACTCTAGTGGTTGATCCATGTATGGTTTGTGAAAAGAACACACCTGCAATGATTCTAGTGTTGGTTTTAGTATAAGAACACACATGCAATGACTCTAGTGGTTGATCCATGTGTGGTTTGTGGAAATAACACATATGCAATGACTCTAGTGGTTGATCCATGTGTGGTTTGTGGAAAGAACACACATGAAATGACCACTGGTGGATCCATGTGTGGTTTGTGGAAAAGAACACACATGCAATGACTCCAGTGGTTGATCCATGTTTGTTTGTGGAAATAACACACATGCAATGACTCTAGTGGTTGATCCATGTGTGGTTTGTGAAAAGAACACACCTGCAATGACTCTAGTGTTGGTTTTAGTATAAGAACACACATGCAATGACTCTAGTGGTTGATCCATGTGTGGTTTGTGGAAATAACACATATGCAACGACTCTAGTGGTCGATCCATGTGTGGTTTGTGGAAATAACACACATGCAATGACTCTAGTGGGTCCACATGTGTGGTTTGTGGAAAGAACACACATGCAATGACTCTGGTTGATCCATATGTGGTCTGTGGAAAGAACACACATGCAATGACCACTGGTGGATCCATGTGTGGTTTGTGGAAAAGAACACACATGCAATGACTCTAGTGCTGGTTTGTGGTTTTAGTATAAGAAGACACATGCAATGACTCTAGTGGTTGATCCATGCACGGTTTGTGGATAGAACACACATGCAATGACTCTGGTTGATCCATGTGTGGTTTGTGGAAAGAACACACATGCAATGACCACTGGTGGATCCATGTGTGGTTTGTGGAAAAGAACACACATGCAATGACTCTAGTACTGGTTTGTGGTTTTAGTATAAGAACACAGATGCAATGACTCTAGTGGTTGATCCATGTGTGGTTTGTGGAAATAACACACATGCAATGACTCTAGTGGTTGATCCATGTGTGGTTTGTGGAAATAACACATATGCAATGTCTCTAGTGGTTGATCCATGTGTGGTTTGTGGAAATAACACACATGGAATGACTCTAGTGGGTCCACATTTGTGGTTTATGGAAATAACACACATGCAATGACTCTGGTTGATCCATATGTGGTTTGTGGAAAGAACACACATGTAATGACCACTAGTGGATCCATGTGTGGTTTGTGGAAAAGAACACACATGCAATGACTCTAGTGCTGGTTTGTGGTTTTAGTATAAGAACAAACATGCAATTACTCTAGTGGTTGATCCATGTGTTGTTTGTGGAAATAACACACATGCAATGACTCTAGTGGGTCCACATGTGTGGTTTGTGGAAAGAACACACATGTAATGACTCTGGTTGATCCATCTGTGGTTTGTGGAAAGAACACACAAGCAATGACCACTGGTGGATCCATGTGTGGTTTGTGGAAAAGAACACACATGCAATGACTCTAGTGGTTGATCCATGTTTGTTTGTGGAAATAACACACATGCAATGACCCTAGTGGTTGATCCATGTGTGGTTTGTGAAAAGAACACACCTGCAATGACTCTAGTGTTGGTTTTACTATAAGAACACACATGCAATGACTCTAGTGGTTGATCCATGTGTGGTTTGTGGAAATAACACATATGCAATGACTCTAGTGGTTGATCCATGTGTGGTTTGTGGAAATAACACACATGCAATGACTCTAGTGGGTCCACATGTGTGGTTTATGGAAATAACACACATGCAATGACTCTGGTTGATCCATATGTGGTTTGTGGAAAGAACACACATGCAATGACCACTGGTGGATCCATGTGTGGTTTGTGGAAAAGAACACACATCCAATGACTCTAGTGCTGGTTTGTGGTTTTAGTATAAGAACAAACATGCAATGACTCTAGTTGTTGATCCATGTGTGGTTTGTGGAAAAGAACACACATGCAATGACTCTAGTGCTGGTTTGTGGTTTTAGTATAAGAACAAACATGCAATGACTCTAGTGGTAGATCCATGTGTCGTTTGTGGAAAGAACACACATGCAATGACTCTAGTGGTTGGTTCATGTGCGGTTTGTGGAAAGAACACACATGCAATGACCACTGGTGGATCGATGTGTGGTTTGTGGAAAAGAACACACATGCAATGACTCTAGTACTGGTTTGTGGTTTTAGTATAAGAACACACATGCCATGACTCTAGTACTGGTTTGTGGTTTTAGTATAAGAACACACATGCAATGACTCTAGTGGTTGACCCATGTGTGGTTTATGGAAATAACACAGATGCAATGACTCTAGTGGTTGATCCATTTATGGTTTGTGGAAAGAACACACATGCAATGACCACTGGTGGATCCATGTTGGTTTTAGTATAAGAACACACATGCAATGACTCTAGTGGTTGATCCATGTGTGGTTTGTGGAAAAGAACACACATGCAATGACTCTAGTGGTTGATCCATGTGTGGTTTGTGGAAAGAACACACATGCAATGACTCTTGTTGATCCATATGTGGTTTGTGGAAAGAACACACATGCAATGACCACTGGGGATCCATGTGTGGTTTGTGGAAAAGAACACACATGCAATGACTCTAGTACTGGTTTGTGGTTTTAGTATAAGAACACACATGCAATGACTCTAGTACTTGTTTGTGGTTTTAGTATAAGAACACACATGCAATGACTCTTGTGGTTGATCCATGTGTGGTTTGTGGAAATAACACACATGCAATGACTCTAGTGGTTGATCCATGTCTGGTTTGTGGAAAGAACACACATGCAATGACCACTGGTGGATCCCTGTTGGTTTTAGTATAAGAACACACATGCAATGACTCTAGTGGTTGATCCATGTGTGGTTTGTGGAAAATAACACACATGCAATGACTCTAGTGGTTGATCCATGTGTGGTTTGTGAAAAGAACACACATGCAATGATTCTAGTGTTGGTTTTAGTATAAGAACACACATGCAATGACTCTAGTGGTTGATCCATGTGTGGTTTGTGGAAATAACACAGATGCAATGACTCTAGTGGTTGATCCATGTGTGGTTTGTGGAAATAACACACATGCAATGACTCTAGTGTGTCCAGATGTGTGGTTTGTGGAAAGAACACACATGCAATGACTCTAGTTGATCCATCTGTGGTTTGTGGAAAGAACACACATGCAATGACCATTGGTGGATCCATGTGTGGTTTGTGGAAAAGAACACACATGCAATGACTCTAGTGCTGGTTTGTGGTTTTAGTATAAGAACAAACATGCAATGACTCTAGTGGTTGATCCATGTGTGGTTTGTCGAAAGACCACACATGCAATGACTCTGGTTGATCCATGTGTGGTTTGTGGAAAGAATACACATGCAATGACCACTGGTGGATCCATGTGTGGTTTGTGGGAAAGAACACACATGCAATGACTCTAGTACTGGTTTGTGGTTTTAGTATAAGAACACACATGCAATGACTCTAGTGGTTGATCCATGTGTGGTTTGTGGAAATAACACACATGCAATGACTCTAGTGGTTGATCCATGTGTGGTTTGTGGAAAGAACACACATGCAATGACCACTGGTGGATCCATGTGTGGTTTGTGGAAAAGAACACACATGCAATAACTCCAGTGGTTGATCCATGTTTGTTTGTGGAAATAACACACATGCAATGACTCTAGTGGTTGATCCATGTATGGTTTGTGAAAAGAACACACCTGCAATGATTCTAGTGTTGGTTTTAGTATAAGAACACACATGCAATGACTCTAGTGGTTGATCCATGTGTGGTTTGTGGAAATAACACATATGCAATGACTCTAGTGGTTGATCCATGTGTGGTTTGTGGAAATAACACACATGCAATGACTCTAGTGGGTCCACATGTGTGGTTTGTGGAAAGAACACACATGCAATGACTCTGGTTGATCCATATGTGGTCTGTGGAAAGAAAACACATGCAATGACCACTGGTGGATCCATGTGTGGTTTGTGGAAAAGAACACACATGCAATGGCTCTAGTACTGGTTTGTGGTTTTAGTATAAGAACACACATGCAATGACTCTAGTACTGGTTTGTGGTTTTAGTATAAGAACACACATGCAATGACTCTAGTACTTGTTTGTGGTTTTAGTATAAGAACACACATGCAATGACTCTAGTGGTTGATCCGTGTGTGGTTTGTGGAAATAACACACATGCAATGACTCTAGTGGTTGATCCATGTGTGGTTTGTGAAAAGAACACACCTGCAATGACTCTAGTGTTGGTTTTAGTATAAGAACACACATGCAATGACTCTAGTGGTTGATCCATGTGTGGTTTGTGGAAATAACACATATGCAATGACTCTAGTGGTTGATCCTTGTGTGGTTTGTGGAAATAACACACATGCAATGACTCTAGTGGGTCCACATGTGTGGTTTGTGGAAAGAACACACATGCAATGACTCTGGTTGATCCATATGTGGTCTGTGGAAAGAACACACATGCAATGACCACTGGTGGATCCATGTGTGGTTTGTGGAAATGATAACACATGCAATGACTCTAGTACTGGTTTGTGGTTTTAGTATAAGAACACACATGCAATGACTCTAGTACTTGTTTGTGGTTTTTGTATAAGAACACACATGCAATGACTCTAGTGGTTGATCCGTGTGTGGTTTGTGGAAATAACACACATGCAATGACTCTAGTGGTCGATCCATGTGTGGTTTGTGGAATGAACACACATGCAATGACTCTAGTGGTGGATCCATGTGTGGTTTGTGGAAAATAACACACATGCAATGATTCTAGTGCTGGTTTGTGGTTTTAGTATAAGAACAAACATGCAATGACTCTAGTGGTTGATCCATGTGTGGTTTGTGGATAAACACACATGCAATCACTAGTGGTTGATCCATATGTGGTTTGTGGAAAGAACACACATGCAATGACCACTGGGGGATCCATGTGTGGTTTGTGGAAAAGAACACACATGCAATGACTCTAGTGTTGGTTTTTGGTTTTAGTATAAGAACAAACATGCAATGACTCTAGTGGTTGATCCATGTGTGGTTTGCGGAAAGAACACACATGCAATGACCACTGGTGCATCCATGTTTGTTTTAGTATAAGAACACACATGCAATGACTCTAGTGGTTGATCCATGTTTGTTTGTGGAAATAACACACATGCAATGACTCTAGTGGTTGATCCATGTGTGGTTTGTGAAAAGAACACACATGCAATGACTCTAGTGGTTGATCCATGTGTGGTTTGTGGAAATAACACATATGCAATGACTCTAGTGGTTGATCCATGTGTGGTTTGTGGAAATAACACACATGTAATGACTCTAGTGGTTGATCCATGTGTGGTTTGTGGAAAGAACACACATGCAATGACCACTGGTGGATCCATGTTGGTTTTATTATAAGAACACACATGCAATGACTCTAGTGGTTGATCCATGTGTGGTTTGTGGAAAATAACACACATGCAATGACTCTAGTGGTTGATCCATGTGTGGTTTGTGAAAAGAACACACCTGCAATGATTCTAGTGTTGGTTTTAGTATAAGAACACACATGCAATGAGTGTAGTGGTTGATCCATGTTTGGTTTGTGGAAATAACACATATGCAATGACTCTAGTGGTTGATCCATGTGTGGTTTGTGGAAATAACACACATGCAATGACTCTAGTGGGTCCAGATGTGTGGTTTGTGGAAAGAACACACATGCAATGACTCTGGTTGATCCATATGTGGTTTGTGGAAAGAACACACATGCAATGACCACTGGGGGATCCATGTGTGGTTTGTGGAAAAGAACACACATGCAATGACTCTAGTGCTGGTTTGTGGTTTTAGTATAAGAACAAACATGCAATGACTCTAGTGGTTGATCCATGTGTGGTTTCTAGAAAGACCACACATGCAATGACTCTGGTTGATCCATGTGTGGTTTGTGGAAAGAATACACATGCAATGACCACTGGTGGATCCATGTGTGGTTTGTGGAAAAGAACACACATGCAATGACTCTAGTACTGGTTTGTGGTTTTAGTATAAGAACACACATGCAATGACTCTAGTGGTTGATCCATGTGTGGTTTGTGAAAATAACACACATGCAATGACTCTAGTGGTTGATCCATGTGTGGTTTGTGGAAAGAACACACATGCAATGACCACTGGTGGATCCATGTGTGGTTTGTGGAAAAGAACACACATGCAATGACTCTAGTGGTCGATCCATGTGTGGTTTGTGGAATGAACACACATGCAATGACTCTAGTGGTGGATCCATGTGTGGTTTGTGGAAAATAACACACATGCAATGATTCTAGTGCTGGTTTGTGGTTTTAGTATAAGAACAAACATGCAATGACTCTAGTGGTTGATCCATGTGTGGTTTGTGGATAAACACACATGCAATGACTAGTGGTTGATCCATATGTGGTTTGTGGAAAGAACACACATGCAATGACCACTGGGGGATCCATGTGTGGTTTGTGGAAAAGAACACACATGCAATGACTCTAGTGTTGGTTTTTGGTTTTAGTATAAGAACAAACATGCAATGACTCTAGTGGTTGATCCATGTGTGGTTTGCGGAAAGAACACACATGCAATGACCACTGGTGCATCCATGTTTGTTTTATTATAAGAACACACATGCAATGACTCTAGTGGTTGATCCATGTTTGTTTGTGGAAATAACACACATGCAATGACTCTAGTGGTTGATCCATGTGTGGTTTGTGAAAAGAACACACATGCAATGACTCTAGTGGTTGATCCATGTGTGGTTTGTGGAAATAACACATATGCAATGACTCTAGTGGTTGATCCATGTGTGGTTTGTGGAAATAACACACATGTAATGACTCTAGTGGTTGATCCATGTGTGGTTTGTGGAAAGAACACACATGCAATGACCACTGGTGGATCCATGTTGGTTTTATTATAAGAACACACATGCAATGACTCTAGTGGTTGATCCATGTGTGGTTTGTGGAAAATAACACACATGCAATGACTCTAGTGGTTGATCCATGTGTGGTTTGTGAAAAGAACACACCTGCAATGATTCTAGTGTTGGTTTTAGTATAAGAACACACATGCAATGAGTGTAGTGGTTGATCCATGTTTGGTTTGTGGAAATAACACATATGCAATGACTCTAGTGGTTGATCCATGTGTGGTTTGTGGAAATAACACACATGCAATGACTCTAGTGGGTCCAGATGTGTGGTTTGTGGAAAGAACACACATGCAATGACTCTGGTTGATCCATATGTGGTTTGTGGAAAGAACACACATGCAATGACCACTGGGGGATCCATGTGTGGTTTGTGGAAAAGAACACACATGCAATGACTCTAGTGCTGGTTTGTGGTTTTAGTATAAGAACAAACATGCAATGACTCGAGTGGTTGATCCATGTGTGGTTTCTAGAAAGACCACACATGCAATGACTCTGGTTGATCCATGTGTGGTTTGTGGAAAGAATACACATGCAATGACCACTGGTGGATCCATGTGTGGTTTGTGGAAAAGAACACACATGCAATGACTCTAGTACTGGTTTGTGGTTTTAGTATAAGAACACACATGCAATGACTCTAGTGGTTGATCCATGTGTGGTTTGTGAAAATAACACACATGCAATGACTCTAGTGGTTGATCCATGTGTGGTTTGTGGAAAGAACACACATGCAATGACCACTGGTGGATCCATGTGTGGTTTGTGGAAAAGAACACACATGCAATGACTCCAGTGGTTGATCCATGTTTGTTTGTGGAAATAACACACATGCAATGACTCTAGTGGTTGATCCATGTGTGGTTTGTGAAAAGAACACACCTGCAATGACTCTAGTGTTGGTTTTAGTATAAGAACACACATGCAATGACTCTAGTGGTTGATCCATGTGTGGTTTGTGGAAATAACACATATGCAATGACTCTAGTGGTTGATCCATGTGTGGTTTGTGGAAATAACACACATGCAATGACTCTAGTGGGTCCACATGTGTGGTTTGTGGAAAGAACACACATGCAATGACTCTGGTTGATCCATATGTGGTCTGTGGAAAGAACACACATGCAATGACCACTGGTGGATCCATGTGTGGTTTGTGGAAATGACCACACATGCAATGACTCTAGTGCTGGTTTGTGGTTTTAGTATAAGAACAAACATGCTATGACTCTAGTGGTTGATCCATGTGTGGTTTGTGGAAAGAACACACATGCAATGACTCTGGTTGATCCATATGTGGTTTGTGGAAAGAACACCCATGCAATGACTCTAGTGGTGGATCCATGTGTGGTTTGTGGAAAAGAACACACATGCAATGACTCTAGTACTGGTTTGTGGTTTTAGTATAAGAACACACATGCAATGACTCTAGTACTGGTTTGTGGTTTTAGTATAAGAACACACATGCAATGACTCTAGTACTTGTTTGTGGTTTTAGTATAAGAACACACATGCAATGACTCTAGTGGTTGATCCATGTGTGGTTTGTGGAAATAACACACATGCAATGACTCTAGTGGTTGATCCATGTGTGGTTTGTGAAAAGAACACACCTGCAATGACTCTAGTGTTGGTTTTAGTATAAGAACACACATGCAATGACTCTAGTGGTTGATCCATGTGTGGTTTGTGGAAATAACACATATGCAATGACTCTAGTGGTTGATCCATGTGTGGTTTGTGGAAATAACACACATGCAATGACTCTAGTGGGTCCACATGTGTGGTTTGTGGAAAGAACACACATGCAATGACTCTGGTTGATCCATATGTGGTCTGTGGAAAGAACACACATGCAATGACCACTGGTGGATCCATGTGTGGTTTGTGGAAATGAACACACATGCAATGACTCTAGTACTGGTTTGTGGTTTTAGTATAAGAACACACATGCAATGACTCTAGTACTTGTTTGTGGTTTTTGTATAAGAACACACATGCAATGACTCTAGTGGTTGATCCGTGTGTGGTTTGTGGAAATAACACACATGCAATGACTCTAGTGGTCGATCCATGTGTGGTTTATGGAAAGAACACACATGCAATGACCACTGGTGGATCCATGTTGGTTTTAGTATAAGAACACACATGCAATGGCTCTAGTGGTTGATCCATGTGTGGTTTGTGGAAAATAACACACATGCAATGACTCTAGTGGTTGATCCATGTGTGGTTTGTGAAAAGAACACACATGCAATGATTCTAGTGTTGGTTTTAGTATAAGAACACACATGCAATGACTCTAGTGGTTGATCCATGTGTGGTTTGTGGAAATAACACATATGCAATGACTCTAGTGGTTGATCCATGTGTGGTTTGTGGCAATAACACACATGCAATGACTCTAGTGCGTCCAGATGTGTGGTTTGTGGAAAGAACACACATGCAATGACTCTGGTTGATCCATATGTGGTTTGTGGTAAGAAGACACATGCAATGACTCTAGTGGTGGATCCATGTGTGGTTAGTGGAAAAGAACACACATGCAATGACTCTAGTGCTGGTTTGTGGTTTTAGTATAAGAATAAACATGCAATGACTCTAGTGGTTGATCCATGTGTGGTTTGTGGATAAACACACATGCAATGACTAGTGGTTGATCCATATGTGGTTTGTGGAAAGAACACACATGAAATGACCACTGGGGGATCCATGTGTGGTTTGTGGAAAAGAACACACATGCAATGACTCTAGTGTTGGTTTGTGGTTTTAGTATAAGAACAAACATGCAATGACTCTAGTGGTTGATCCATGTGTGGTTTGCGGAAAGAACACACATGCAATGACCACTGGTGCATCCATGTTTGTTTTAGTATAAGAACACACATGCAATGACTCTAGTGGTTGATCCATGTGTGGTTTGTGAAAAGAACACACATGCAATGACTCTAGTGGTTGATCCATGTGTGGTTTGTGGAAATAACACATATGCAATGACTAGTGGTTGATCCATGTGTGGTTTATGGAAATAACACACATGTAATGACTCTAGTGGTTGATCCATGTGTGGTTTGTGGAAAGAACACACATGCAATGACCACTGGTGGATCCATGTTGGTTTTACTATAAGAACACACATGCAATGACTCTAGTGGTTGATCCATGTGTGGTTTGTGGAAAATAACACACATGCAATGACTCTAGTGGCTGATCCATGTGTGGTTTGTGAAAAGAACACACCTGCAATGATTCTAGTGTTGGTTTTAGTATAAGAACAAACATGCAATGACTCTAGTGGTTGATCCATGTGTGGTTTGCGGAAAGAACACACATGCAATGACCACTGGTGCATCCATGTTTGTTTTAGTATAAGAACACACATGCAATGACTCTAGTGGTTGATCCATGTGTGTTTTGTGAAAAGAACACACATGCAATGACTCTAGTGGTTGATCCATGTGTGGTTTGTGGAAATAACACATATGCAACGACTCTAGTGGTTGATCCATGTGTGGTTTGTGGAAATAACACACATGTAATGACTCTAGTGGTTGATCCATGTGTGGTTTGTGGAAAGAACACACATGCAATGACCACTGGTGGATCCATGTTGGTTTTACTATAAGAACACACATGCAATGACTCTAGTGGTTGATCCATGTGTGGTTTGTGGAAAATAACACACATGCAATGACTCTAGTGGTTGATCCATGTGTGGTTTGTGAAAAGAACACACCTGCAATGATTCTAGTGTTGGTTTTAGTATAAGAACACACATGCAATGAGTGTAGTGGTTGATCCATGTGTGGTTTGTGGAAATAACACATATGCAATGACTCTAGTGGTTGATTGATGTGTGGTTTGTGGAAATAACACACATGCAATGACTCTAGTGGGTCCAGATGTGTGGTTTGTGGAAAGAACACACATGCAATGACTCTGGTTGATCCATATGTGGTTTGTGGAAAGAACACACATGCAATGACTCTAGTGGTGGATCCATGTGTGTTTTGTGGAAAAGAACACACATGCAATGACTCTAGTGCTGGTTTGTGGTTTTAGTATAAGAACAAACATGCAATGACTCTAGTGGTTGATCCATGTGTGGTTTGTGGAAAGAACACACATGCAATGACTAGTGGTTGATCCATATGTGGTTTGTGGAAAGAACACACATGCAATGACAACTAGGGGATCCATGTGTGGTTTGTGGAAAAGAACACACATGCATTGACTCTAGTGTTGGTTTGTGGTTTTAGTATAAGAACAAACATGCAATGACACTAGTGGTTGATCCTTGTGTGGTTTGTGGAAAGAACACACATGCAATGACCACTGGTGGATCCATGTTTGTTTTAGTATAAGAACACACATGCAATGACTCTAATGGTTGATCCATGTTTGTTTGTGGAGATAACACACATGCAATGACTCTAGTGGTTGATCCATGTGTGGTTTGTGAAAAGAACACAGATGCAATGACTCTTGTGTTGGTTTTAGTATAAGAACACACATGCAATGACTCTAGTGGTTGATCCATGTGTGGTTTGTGGAAATAACACATATGCAATGACACTAGTGGTTGATCATGTCTGGTTTGTGGAAATAACACACATGCAATGACTCTAGTGCTAGTTTGTGGTTTTAGTATAAGAACAAACATGCAGTGACTAGTGGATATCCATGTGTGGTTTCTGGAAAGAACACACATGCAATGACTAGTGGTTGATCCATATGTGGTTTGTGGAAAGAACACACATGCAATGACCACTGGTGGATCCATGTGTGGTTTGTGGAAAAGAACACACATGCAATGACTCTAGTGTTGGTTTGTGGTTTTAGTATAAGAACAAACATGCAATGACTCAAGTGGTTGATCCATGTGTGGTTTGTGGAAAGAACACACATGCAATGACTCTGGTTGATCCATATGTGGTTCGTGGAATGAACACACATGCAATGACCACTGGTGGGTCCATGTGTGGTTTTTAGTATAAGAACACACATGCAATGACTCTAGTGCTGGTTTGTGGTTTTAGTATAAGAACAAGCATGCAATGATTCTAGTGGTTGATCCATGTGTGGTTTGTGGAAATAACACACATGCAATGACTCTAGTGGTTGATCCATGTGTGGTTTGTGGAAAGAACACACATGCAATGACCACTTGTGGATCCATGTGTGGTTTGTGGAAAAGAACACACATGCAATGACTCTAGTGGTTGATCCATATGTGGTTTGTGAAAAGAACACACCTGCAATGCCTCTAGTGTTGGTTTTACTATAAGAACACACATGCAATGACTCTAGTGGTTGATCCATGTGTGGTTTGTGGAAATAACACATATGCAATGACTCTAGTGGTTGATCCATGTGTGGTTTGTGGAAATAACACACATGCAATGACTCTAGTGGGTCCAGATGTGTGGTTTGTGGAAAGAACACACATGCAATGACTCTGGTTGATCCATGTGTGGTTTGTGGAAAGAACACACAAGCAATGACCACTGGTGGATCCATGTGTGGTTTGTGGAAAAGAACACACATGCAATGACTCTAGTGCTGTTTTGTGGTTTTAGTATAAGAACAAACATGCAATGACTCTAGTGGTTGATCCATGTGTGGTTTGTGGAAAAGAATACACATGCAATGACTCTAGTGCTGGTTTGTGGTTTTAGTATAAGAACAAACATGCAATGACTCTAGTGGTTGATCCATGTGTGGTTTGTGGAAAGAACACACATGCAATGACTCTAGTGGTTGATCCATGTGTGGTTTGTGGAAAGAACACACATGCAATGACCACTGGTGGATCCATGTGTGGTTTGTGGAAAATAACACACATGCAATGACTCTAGTACTGGTTTGTGGTTTTAGTATAAGAACACATATGCAATGAATCTAGTATTGGTTTGTGGTTTTAGTATAAGAACACACATGCAATGACTCTAGTGGTTGACCCATGTGTGGTTTATGGAAATAACACACATGTAATGACTCTAGTGGTTGATCCATGTGTGGTTTGTGGAAAGAACACACATGCAATGACCACTGGTGGATCCATGTTGGTTTTAGTATAAGAACACACATGCAATGACTCTAGTGGTTGATCCATGTGTGGTTTGTGGAAAAGAACACACATGCAATGACTCTAGTGGTTGATCCATGTGTGGTTTGTTGAAAGAACACACATGCAATGACTCTGGTTGATCCATAAGTGGTTTGTGGAAAGAACACACATGCAATGACCACTGGTGGATCGATATGTGGTTTGTGGAAAAGAACACGCATGCAATGACTCTAGTACTGGTTTGTGGTTTTAGTATAAGAACACACATGCAATGACTAGTACTGGTTTGTGGTTTTAGTATAAGAACACACATGCAATGACTCTAGTGGTTGATCCATGTGTGGTTTGTGGAAATAACACACATGCAATGACTCTAGTGGTTGATCCATGTGTGGTTTGTGGAAAGAACACACATGCAATGACCACTGGTGGATCCATGTTGGTTTTAGTATAACAACACACATGCAATGACTCTAGTGGTTGATCCATGTGTGGTTTGTGGAAAATAACACACATGCAATGACTCTAGTGGTTGATCCATGTGTGGTTTGTGAAAAGAACACACATGCAATGATTCTAGTGTTGGTTTTAGTATAAGAACACACATGCAATGACTCTAGTGGTTGATCCATGTGTGGTTTGTGGAAATAACACACATCAAATGACTCTAGTGGGTCCAGAGGTGTGGTTTGTGGAAAGAACACACATGCAATGACTCTGGTTGATCCATATGTGGTTTGTAGAAAGAACACACATGCAATGACCACTGGTGGATCCATGTGTGGTTTCTGGAAAACAACACACATGCAATGACTCTAGTGCTGATTTGTGGTTTTAGTATAAGAACAAACATGCAATGACTCTAGTGGTTGATCCATGTGTGGTTTGTGGATAAACACACATGCAATGACTAGTGGTTGATCCATATGTGGTTTGTGGAAAGAACACACATGAAATGACCACTGGGGGATCCATGTGTGGTTTGTGGAAAAGAACACACATGCAATGACTCTAGTGTTGGTTTGTGGTTTTAGTATAAGAACAAACATGCAATGACTCTAGTGGTTGATCCATGTGTGGTTTGCGGAAAGAACACACATGCAATGACCACTGGTGCATCCATGTTTGTTTTAGTATAAGAACACACATGCAATGACTCTAGTGGTTGATCCATGTGTGGTTTGTGAAAAGAACACACATGCAATGACTCTAGTGGTTGATCCATGTGTGGTTTGTGGAAATAACACATATGCAATGACTAGTGGTTGATCCATGTGTGGTTTATGGAAATAACACACATGTAATGACTCTAGTGGTTGATCCATGTGTGGTTTGTGGAAAGAACACACATGCAATGACCACTGGTGGATCCATGTTGGTTTTACTATAAGAACACACATGCAATGACTCTAGTGGTTGATCCATGTGTGGTTTGTGGAAAATAACACACATGCAATGACTCTAGTGGCTGATCCATGTGTGGTTTGTGAAAAGAACACACCTGCAATGATTCTAGTGTTGGTTTTAGTATAAGAACAAACATGCAATGACTCTAGTGGTTGATCCATGTGTGGTTTGCGGAAAGAACACACATGCAATGACCACTGGTGCATCCATGTTTGTTTTAGTATAAGAACACACATGCAATGACTCTAGTGGTTGATCCATGTGTGTTTTGTGAAAAGAACACACATGCAATGACTCTAGTGGTTGATCCATGTGTGGTTTGTGGAAATAACACATATGCAATGACTCTAGTGGTTGATCCATGTGTGGTTTGTGGAAATAACACACATGTAATGACTCTAGTGGTTGATCCATGTGTGGTTTGTGGAAAGAACACACATGCAATGACCACTGGTGGATCCATGTTGGTTTTACTATAAGAACACACATGCAATGACTCTAGTGGTTGATCCATGTGTGGTTTGTGGAAAATAACACACATGCAATGACTCTAGTGGTTGATCCATGTGTGGTTTGTGAAAAGAACACACCTGCAATGATTCTAGTGTTGGTTTTAGTATAAGAACACACATGCAATGAGTGTAGTGGTTGATCCATGTGTGGTTTGTGGAAATAACACATATGCAATGACTCTAGTGGTTGATTGATGTGTGGTTTGTGGAAATAACACACATGCAATGACTCTAGTGGGTCCAGATGTGTGGTTTGTGGAAAGAACACACATGCAATGACTCTGGTTGATCCATATGTGGTTTGTGGAAAGAACACACATGCAATGACTCTAGTGGTGGATCCATGTGTGTTTTGTGGAAAAGAACACACATGCAATGACTCTAGTGCTGGTTTGTGGTTTTAGTATAAGAACAAACATGCAATGACTCTAGTGGTTGATCCATGTGTGGTTTGTGGAAAGAACACACATGCAATGACTAGTGGTTGATCCATATGTGGTTTGTGGAAAGAACACACATGCAATGACAACTAGGGGATCCATGTGTGGTTTGTGGAAAAGAACACACATGCATTGACTCTAGTGTTGGTTTGTGGTTTTAGTATAAGAACAAACATGCAATGACACTAGTGGTTGATCCTTGTGTGGTTTGTGGAAAGAACACACATGCAATGACCACTGGTGGATCCATGTTTGTTTTAGTATAAGAACACACATGCAATGACTCTAATGGTTGATCCATGTTTGTTTGTGGAGATAACACACATGCAATGACTCTAGTGGTTGATCCATGTGTGGTTTGTGAAAAGAACACAGATGCAATGACTCTTGTGTTGGTTTTAGTATAAGAACACACATGCAATGACTCTAGTGGTTGATCCATGTGTGGTTTGTGGAAATAACACATATGCAATGACACTAGTGGTTGATCATGTCTGGTTTGTGGAAATAACACACATGCAATGACTCTAGTGCTAGTTTGTGGTTTTAGTATAAGAACAAACATGCAGTGACTAGTGGATATCCATGTGTGGTTTCTGGAAAGAACACACATGCAATGACTAGTGGTTGATCCATATGTGGTTTGTGGAAAGAACACACATGCAATGACCACTGGTGGATCCATGTGTGGTTTGTGGAAAAGAACACACATGCAATGACTCTAGTGTTGGTTTGTGGTTTTAGTATAAGAACAAACATGCAATGACTCAAGTGGTTGATCCATGTGTGGTTTGTGGAAAGAACACACATGCAATGACTCTGGTTGATCCATATGTGGTTCGTGGAATGAACACACATGCAATGACCACTGGTGGGTCCATGTGTGGTTTTTAGTATAAGAACACACATGCAATGACTCTAGTGCTGGTTTGTGGTTTTAGTATAAGAACAAGCATGCAATGATTCTAGTGGTTGATCCATGTGTGGTTTGTGGAAATAACACACATGCAATGACTCTAGTGGTTGATCCATGTTTGGTTTGTGGAAAGAACACACATGCAATGACCACTTGTGGATCCATGTGTGGTTTGTGGAAAAGAACACACATGCAATGACTCTAGTGGTTGATCCATATGTGGTTTGTGAAAAGAACACACCTGCAATGCCTCTAGTGTTGGTTTTACTATAAGAACACACATGCAATGACTCTAGTGGTTGATCCATGTGTGGTTTGTGGAAATAACACATATGCAATGACTCTAGTGGTTGATCCATGTGTGGTTTGTGGAAATAACACACATGCAATGACTCTAGTGGGTCCAGATGTGTGGTTTGTGGAAAGAACACACATGCAATGACTCTGGTTGATCCATGTGTGGTTTGTGGAAAGAACACACAAGCAATGACCACTGGTGGATCCATGTGTGGTTTGTGGAAAAGAACACACATGCAATGACTCTAGTGCTGTTTTGTGGTTTTAGTATAAGAACAAACATGCAATGACTCTAGTGGTTGATCCATGTGTGGTTTGTGGAAAAGAATACACATGCAATGACTCTAGTGCTGGTTTGTGGTTTTAGTATAAGAACAAACATGCAATGACTCTAGTGGTTGATCCATGTGTGGTTTGTGGAAAGAACACACATGCAATGACTCTAGTGGTTGATCCATGTGTGGTTTGTGGAAAGAACACACATGCAATGACCACTGGTGGATCCATGTGTGGTTTGTGGAAAATAACACACATGCAATGACTCTAGTACTGGTTTGTGGTTTTAGTATAAGAACACATATGCAATGAATCTAGTATTGGTTTGTGGTTTTAGTATAAGAACACACATGCAATGACTCTAGTGGTTGACCCATGTGTGGTTTATGGAAATAACACACATGTAATGACTCTAGTGGTTGATCCATGTGTGGTTTGTGGAAAGAACACACATGCAATGACCACTGGTGGATCCATGTTGGTTTTAGTATAAGAACACACATGCAATGACTCTAGTGGTTGATCCATGTGTGGTTTGTGGAAAAGAACACACATGCAATGACTCTAGTGGTTGATCCATGTGTGGTTTGTTGAAAGAACACACATGCAATGACTCTGGTTGATCCATAAGTGGTTTGTGGAAAGAACACACATGCAATGACCACTGGTGGATCGATATGTGGTTTGTGGAAAAGAACACGCATGCAATGACTCTAGTACTGGTTTGTGGTTTTAGTATAAGAACACACATGCAATGACTAGTACTGGTTTGTGGTTTTAGTATAAGAACACACATGCAATGACTCTAGTGGTTGATCCATGTGTGGTTTGTTGAAATAACACACATGCAATGACTCTAGTGGTTGATCCATGTGTGGTTTGTGGAAAGAACACACATGCAATGACCACTGGTGGATCCATGTTGGTTTTAGTATAACAACACACATGCAATGACTCTAGTGGTTGATCCATGTGTGGTTTGTGGAAAATAACACACATGCAATGACTCTAGTGGTTGATCCATGTGTGGTTTGTGAAAAGAACACACATGCAATGATTCTAGTGTTGGTTTTAGTATAAGAACACACATGCAATGACTCTAGTGGTTGATCCATGTGTGGTTTGTGGAAATAACACACATGCAATGACTCTAGTGGGTCCAGAGGTGTGGTTTGTGGAAAGAACACACATGCAATGACTCTGGTTGATCCATATGTGGTTTGTAGAAAGAACACACATGCAATGACCACTGGTGGATCCATGTGTGGTTTCTGGAAAACAACACACATGCAATGACTCTAGTGCTGATTTGTGGTTTTAGTATAAGAACAAACATGCAATGACTCTAGTGGTTGATCCATGCGTGGTTTGTGGAAAAGAACACACATGCAATAACTCTAGTGCTGGTTTGTGGTTTTAGTATAAGAACAAACATGCAATGACTCTAGTGGTTGATCCATCTGTGGTTTGTGGAAAGAACACACATGCAATGACTCTAGTGGTTGATCCATGTGTGGTTTGTGGAAAGAACACACATGCAATGACCACTGGTGGATCCATGTGTGGTTTGTGGAAAAGAACACACATGCAATGACTCTAGTGGTTGATCCATGTTTGTTGGTCGAAATAACACACATGCAATGACTCTAGTGGTTGACCCATGTGTGGTTTGTGAAAAAAACACACATGCAATGACTCTAGTGTTGGTTTTAGTATAAGAACACACATGCAATGACGCTAGTGGTTGATCCATGTGTGGTTTGTGGAAAGAACACACATGCAATGACCACTGGTGGATCCATGTGTGGTTTGTGGAATGAACACACATGCAATGACTCTGGTTGATCCATATGTGGTTTGTGGAAAGAACATACATGCAATGACTCTAGTGGTGGATCCATGTGTGGTTTGTGGAAAAGAACACACATGCAATGACTCTAGTGCTGGTTTGTGGTTTTAGTATAAGAACAAACATGCAATGACTCTAGTGGTTGATCCATGTGTGGTTTGTGGAAAGAACATACATGCAATGACTAGTGGTTGATACATATGTGGTTTGTGGAAAGAACACACATGCAATGACCACTAGGGGATCCATGTGTGGTTTGTGGACAAGAACACATATGTAATGACTCTAGTGCTGGTTTGTGCTTTTAGTATAAGACAAACATGCAATGACTCTAGTGGTTGATCCATGTGTGGTTTGTGGAAAGAACACACATGCAATGACTAGTGGTTGATCCATATGTGGTTTGTGGAAAGAACACACATGCAATGGCCACTGGTGGATCCATGTGTGGTTTGTGGAAAAGAACACACATGCAATGACTCTAGTACTGGTTTGTGGTTTTCTTATAAGAACACACATGCAATGACTCTAGTGGTTGATCCATGTGTGGTTTGTGGAAATAACACACATGAAATAACTATAGTGGTTGATCCATGTGTGGTTTGTGGAAAGAACACACATGCAATGACCACTGGTGGATCCATGTTGGTTTTAGTATAAGAACACACATGCAATGACTCTAGTGGTTGATCCATGTGTGGTTTGTGGAAAATAACACAAATGCAATGACTCTAGTGGTTGATCCATGTGTGGTTTGTGAAAAGAACACACATGCAATGATTCTAGTGTTGGTTTTAGTATAAGAACACACATGCAATAACTCTAGTGGTGGATCCATGTATGGTTTGTGGAAATAACACATATGCAATGACTCTAGTGGTTGATCCATGTGTGGTCTGTGGAAGTAACACACATGCAATGACTCTAGTGGGTCCAGATGTGTGGTTTGTGCAAAGATCACACATGCAATAACTCTGGTTGATCCATATGTCGTTTGTGGAAAGAAAACATATGCAATGACTCTAGTGGTGGATCCATGTGTTGTTTGTGGAAAAGAACACACGTGCAATGACTCTAGTGCTGGTTTGTGGTTTTAGTATAAGAACAAACATGCAATGACTCTAGTGCTGGTTTGTGGTTTTGGTATAAGAACAAACATGCAATGTCTCTAGTGGTTGATCCATGTGTGGTTTGTGGAAAGAACACACATGCAATGACCACTGGTGGATCCATGTGTGGTTTGTGTAAAAGAACACACATGCAATGACAACTGGTGGATCCATGTGTGGTTTGTGGAAAAGAACACACATGCAATGACTCTAGTGTTGGTTTGTGGTTTTAGTATAGGAACAAACATGCAATGACTCTAGTGGTTAATCCATTTGTGGTTTGTGGAAAGAACACACATGCAATGATTCTGGTTGATCCATATGTGATTTGTGGAAAGAACACACAAGCAATGACCACTGGTGGATCCATGTGTGGTTTGTGGAAAAGAACACACATGCAATGACTCTAGTACTGGTTTGTGGTTTTAGTATAAGAACACACATGCAATGACTCTAGTGGTTGATACATGTGTGGTTTTTGGAAAGAACACACATGCAATGACTCTGGTTTATCCATATGTGGTTTGTGGAAAGAACACACATGCAATGACCACTGGTGGATCCATGTGTGGTTTTTAGTATAAGAACACACATGCAATGACTCTAGTGCTGGTTTGTGGTTTTAGTATAAGAACAAGCATGCAATGACTCTAGTGGTTGATCCATGTGTGGTTTGTGGAAAGAACACACATGCAATGACTCTAGTGGTTGATCCATGTGTGGTTTTTGGAAAGAACACACATGCAATGACCACTTGTGGATCCATGTGTGCTTTGTGGAAAAGAACACACATGCAATGACTCTAGTGGTTGATCCATGTTTGTTTGTGGAAATAATACACATGCAATGATTCTAGTGGTTGATACATGTGTGGTTTGCGAAAAGAACACACATGCAATGACTGTAGTATTGGTTTTAGTATAAGAACACACATGCAATGACTCTAGTGGTTGATCCATGTGTGGTTTGTGGAAATAAAACATATGCAACGACTCTAGTGGTTGATCCATGTGTGGTTTCTGGAAATAACACACATGCAATGACTCTAGTGGGTCCACATGTGGTTTGTGGAAAGAACACACATGCAATGACCACTGGTTGATCCATAAGTTATTTGTGGAAAAGAACACACATGAAATGAGTCTAGTGGATCCATGTGTGGTTTGTGGAAAAGAACACACATGCAATGACTCTAGTTCTGGTTTGTGGTTTTAGTATAAGAACAAACATGCAATGTCTCTAGTGGTTGATCCAAGTGTGGTTTGTGGAAAGAACACACATGCAATGGCCACTGGTGGATCCATGTGTGGTTTGTGTAAAAGAACACACATGCAATGACCACTGGTGGATCCATGTGTGGTTTGTGGAAAAGAACACACATGCAATGACTCTAGTGTTGGTTTGTGGTTTTAGTATAAGAACAAACATGAAATGACTCTAGTGGTTGATCCATGTGTGGTTTGTGGAAAGAACACACATGCAATGATTCTGGTTGATCCATATGTGGTTTGTGGAAAGAACACACATGCAATGACCACTGGTGGATCCATGTGTGGCTTGTGGAAATAACACACATGCAATGACTCTAGTGTTGGTTTGTGGTTTTAGTATAAGAACAAACATGCAATGACTCTAGTGGTTGATCCATGTGTGGTTTGTGGAAAGAACACACATGATATGATTCTGGTTGATCCATATGTGGTTTGTGGAAAGAACACACATGCAATGACCACTGGTGGATCCATGTGTGGTTTGTAGAAAAGAACATACATGCAATGACTCTAGTACTGGTTTGTGGTTTTAGTATAAGAACACACATGCAATGACTCTAGTGGTTGATCCATGTGTGGTTTGTGGAAATACCATACATGCAATGACTCTAGTGGTCTATCCATGTATGGTTTGTGGAAAGAACACACATGCAAATACCACTAGTGGATCCATGTGTGGTTTGTGGAAAAGAACACACACGCAATGACTCTAGTGGTTGATCCATGTTTGTTGGTGGAAATAACACACATTCAATGACTCTAGTGTTTGATCCATGTGTGGTTTGTGAAAAGAACACACATGCAATGACTCTAGTGTTGGTTTTAGTATAATAACACACATGCAATGACTCTAGTGGTTGATCCATGTGTGGTTTGTGGAAATAACACATATGCAACGACTCTAGTGGTTGATCCATGTGTGGTTTGTGGAAATAACACACATGCAATGACTGTAATGGGTCCACATGTGGTTTGTGGAAAGAACACTCATGCAATGACCACTGGTTGATCCATAAGTTGTTTGTGGAAAAGAATACACATGCAATGAGTCTAGTGGATCCATGTGTGGTTTGTGGAAAAGAACGCGCATCCAAAGACTCTAGTGCTGGTTTGTGGTTTTAGTATAATAAGAAACATGCAATGACTCTAGTGGTTGATCAATGTGTGGTTTGTGGAATGAACACACATGCAATGACTAGTGGTTGATCCATATGTGGTTTGTGGAAAGAACACACATGCAATGACCACTGGTGGATCGATGTGTGGTTTGTGGAAAAGAACACACATGCAATGACTCTAGTGTTGGTTTATGGTTTTAGTATAAGAACAAACATGCAATCACTCTAGTGGTTGATCCATGTGTGGTTTGTGGAAAGAACACACATGCAATGACCACTGGTGGATCCATGTCTGGTTTGGAAAAGAACACACATGCAATGACTCTAGTGGTTGATCCATGTTTGTTTGTGGAAATAATACACATGCAATGACCCTAGTGGTTGATCCATGTGTGGTTTGTGAAAAGAACACACATGCAATGACTCTATTGTTGGTTTTAGTATAAGAACACACATGCAATGACTCTAGTGGTTGATCCATGTGTGGTTTGTGGAAATAACACATATGCAATGACTCTAGTGGTCGATCCATGTGTGGCTTGTGGAAAGAACACACATGCAATGACTCTAGTGGGTCCACATGTGTGGTTTGTGGAAAGAACACACATGCAATGACTCTGGTTGATCCATATGTGGTTTGTGGAAAGAACACACATCCAATGACCACTGGTGGATCCATGTGTGGCTTGTGGAAAATAACACACATGTAATGACTCTAGTACTGGTTTGTGGTTTTAGTATAAGAACACACATGCAATGACTCTAGTGGTTGATCCATGTGTGGTTTGTGGAAAGAACACACATGCAATGACCACTAGTGGATCCATGTGTGGGTTGTGGAAAAGAACACACATGCAATCACTCTAGTGGTTGATGCATGCTTGTTGGTGGAAATAACAAACATGCAATGACTTCAGTGGTTGATCCATGTATGGTTTGTGAAAAGAACACACATGCAATGACTCTAGTGTTGGTTTTAGTATAAGAACACACATGCAATGACTCTAGTGGTTGATCCATGTGTGGTTTGTGGAAATAACACATATGCAACGACTCTAGTGGTTGATCCATGTGTGGTTTGTGGAAATAACAAGCATGCAATGACTGTAATGGGTCCACATGTGGTTTGTGGAAAGAACACTCATGCAATGACCAATGGTTGATCCATAAGTTGTTTGTGGCAAAGAATACACATGCAATGAGTCTAGTGGATCCATGTGTGGTTTGTGGAAAAGAACACACATGCAATGACTCTAGTGCTGGTTTGTGGTTTTAGTATAAGAACAAACATGCAATGACTCTAGTGGTTGATCAATGTGTGGTTTGTGGAAAGAACACACATGCAATGACTAGTGGTTGATCCATATGTGGTTTGTGGAAAGAACACACATGCAATGACCACTGGTGGATCGATGTGTGGTTTGTGGAAAAGAACACACATGCAATGACTCTAGTGTTGGTTTGTGGTTTTAGTATAAGAACAAACATGCAATGACTCTAGTGGTTGATCCATGTGTGGTTTGTGGAAAGAACACACATGCAATGACCACTGGTGGATCCATGTCTGGTTTGGAAAAGAACACACATGCAATGACTCTAGTGGTTGATCCATGTTTGTTTGTGGAAATAATACACATGCAATGACCCTAGTGGTTGATCCATGTGTGGTTTGTGAAAAGAACACACATGCAATGACTCTACTGTTGGTTTTAGTATAAGAACACACATGCAATGACTCTAGTGGTTGATCCATGTGTGGTTTGTGGAAATAACACATATGTAATGACTCTAGTGGTCGATCCATGTGTGGTTTGTGGAAAGAACACACATGCAATGACTCTAGTGGGTCCAGATGTGTGATTTGTGGAAAGAACACACATGCAATGACTCTGGTTGATCCATATGTGGTTTGTGGAAAGAACACACATCCAATGACCACTGGTGGATCCATGTGTGGCTTGTGGAAAATAACACACATGTAACGACTCTAGTACTGGTTTGTGGTTTTAGTATAAGAACACACATGCAATGACTCTAGTGGTTGATCCATGTATGGTTTGTGGAAAGAACACACATGCAATGACCACTAGTGGATCCATGTGTGGGTTGTGGAAAAGAACACACATGCAATGACTCTAGTGGTTGATGCATGTTTGTTGGTGGAAATAACACACATGCAATGACTCTAGTGGTTGATCCATGTGTGGTTTGTGAAAAGAACACACATGCAATGACTCTAGTGTTGGTTTTAGTATAAGAACACACATGCAATGACTCTAGTGGTTGATCCATGTGTGGTTTGTGCAAATAACACATATGCAACGACTCTAGTGGTTGATCCATGTGTGGTTTGTGGAAATAACACGCATGCAATGACTGTAATGGGTCCACATGTGGTTTGTGGAAATAACACTCATGCAATGACCACTGGTTGATCCATAAGTTGTTTGTGGAAAAGAATACACATGCAATGAGTCTAGTGGATCCATGTGTGGTTTGTGGAAAAGAACACACATGCAATGACTCTAGTGCTGGTTTGTGGTTTTAGTATAAGAACAAACATGCAATGACTCTAGTGGTTGATCAATGTGTGGTTTGTGGAAAGAACACACATGCAATGACTAGTGGTTGATCCATATGTGGTTTGTGGAAAGAACACACATGCAATGACCACTGGTGGATCGATGTGTGGTTTGTGGAAAAGAACACACATGCAATGACTCTAGTGTTGGTTTGTGGTTTTAGTATAAGAACAAACATGCAATGACTCTAGTGGTTGATCCATGTGTGGTTTGTGGAAAGAACACACATGCAATAACCACTGGTGGATCCATGTCTGGTTTGGAAAAGAACACACATGCAATGACTCTAGTGGTTGATCCATGTTTGTTTGTGGAAATAATACACATGGAATGACTCTAGTGGTTGATCCATGTGTGGTTTGTGAAAAGAACACACATGCAATGACTCTAGTGTTGGTTTTAGTATAATAACACACATGCAATGACTCTAGTGGTTGATCCATGTGTGGTTTGTGAAAATAACACATATGCAATGACTCTAGTGGTTGATCCATGTGTGGTTTGTGGAAAGAACACACATGCAATGACTCTAGTGGGTCCACATGTGTGGTTTGTGGAAAGAACACACATGCAATGACTCTGGTTGATCCATATGTGGTTTGTGGAAAGAACACACATCCAATGACCACTGGTGGATCCATGTATGGCTTGTGGAAAATAACACACATGTAATGACTCTAGTACTGGTTTGTGGTTTTAGTATAAGAACATACATGCAATGACTCTAGTGGTTGATCCATGTGTGGTTTGTGGAAAGAACACACATGCAATGACCACTAGTGGATCCATGTGTGGTTTGTGGAAAAGAACACACATGCAATGACTCTGGTGTTGGTTTGTGGTTTTAGTATAAGAACAAACTTGCAATGACTCTAGTGGTTGATCCATGTGTGGTTTGTAGAAAGAACACACATGCAATGACTCTGGTTGATCCATATGTGGTTTGTGGAAAGAACACACATGCAATGACCACTGGTGGATCTATGTGTGGTTTTTAGTATAAGAACACACATGCAATGACTCTAGTGCTGGTTTGTGGTTTTAGTATAAGAACAAACATGTAATGACTCTAGTGGTGGATCCATGTGTGGTTTGTGGAAAGAACACACATGCAATGACTCTAGTGGTTGATCCATGTGTGGTTTGTGGAAAAGAACACACATGCAATGACTCTAGTGGTTGATCCATGTTTGTTGGTGGAAATAACACACATGCAATGACTCTAGTGGTTGATCCATGTGTGGTTTGTGAAAAGAACACACATGCAATGACTCTAGTGTTGGTTTTAGTATAAGAACACACATGCAACGACTCTAGTGGTTGATCCATGTGTGGTTTGTGGAAATAACACATATGCAACGACTCTAGTGGTTGATCCATGTGTGGTTTGTGGAAATAACACACATGCAATGACTGTAATGGGTCCACATGTGGTTTGTGGAAAGAACACACATGCAATGACCACTGGTTGATCCATAAGTTGTTTGTGGAAAAGAATACACATGCAATGAGTCTAGTGGATCCATGTGTGGTTGGTGGAAAAGAACACACATGCAATGACTCTAGTGCTGGTTTGTGGTTTTAGTATAAGAACAAGCATGCAATGACTCTAGTGGTTGATCCATGTGTGGTTTGTGGAAATAACACACATGCAATGACTCTAGTGGTTGATCCATGTGTGTTTTGTGGAAAGAACACACATGCAATGACCACTTGTGGATCCATGCGTGGTTTGTGGAAAAGAACACACATGCAATGACTCTAGTGGTTGATCCATGTGTGGTTTGTGAAAAGAACACACCTGCAATGACTCTAGTGTTGGTTTTACTATAAGAACACACATGCAATGACTCTAGTGGTTGATCCATGTGTGGTTTGTGGAAATAACACATATGCAATGACTCTAGTGGTTGATCCATGTGTGGTTTCTGGAAATAATACACATGCAATGATTCTAGTGGTTGATCCATGTGTGGTTTGCGAAAAGAACACACATGCAATGAATGTAGTGTTGGTTTTAGTATAAGAACACACATGCAATGACTCTAGTGGTTGATCCATGTGTGCTTTGTGGAAATAAAACATATGCAACGACTCTAGTGGTTGATCCATGTGTGGTTTCTGGAAATAACACACATGCAATGACTCTAATGGGTCCACATGTGGTTTGTGGAAAGAACACACATGCAATGACCACCGGTTGATCCATAAGTTATTTGTGGAAAAGAACACACATGCAATGAGTCTAGTGGATCCATGTGTGGTTTGTGGAAAAGAACACACATGCAATGACTCTAGTTCTAGTTTGTGGTTTTAGTATAAGAACAAACATGCAATGTCTCTAGTGGTTGATCCATGTGTGGTTTGTGGAAAGAACACACATGCAATGACCACTGGTGGATCCATGTGTGGTTTTTGTAAAAGAACACACATGCAATGACCACTGGTGGATCCATGTGTGGTTTGTGGAAAAGAACACACATGCAATGACTCTAGTGTTGGTTTGTGGTTTTAGTATAAGAACAAACATGCAATGACTCTAGTGGTTGATCCATGTGTCGTTTGTGGAAAGAACACACATGCAATGATTCTAGTTGATCCATATGTGGTTTGTGGAAAGAACACACATGCAATGACCACTGGTGGATCCATGTGTGGTTTGTGGAGAAGAACACACATGAATGAATCTAGTACTGGTTTGTGGTTTTAGTATAAGAACATACATGCAATGACTCTAGTGGTTGATCCATGTGTGGTTTGTGGAAATACCATACATGCAATGACTCTAGTGGTTGATCCATGTGTGGTTTGTGGAAATACCATACATGCAATGACTCTAGTGGTTGATCCATGTGTGGTTTGTGGAAAGAACACACATGCAATGACCACTTGTGGATCCATGTGTGGTTTGTGGAAAAGAACACACATGCAATGACTCTAGTGGTTGATCCATGTTTGTTGGTGGAAATAACACACATGCAATGACTCTACTGGTTGATCCATGTGTGGTTTGTGAAAAGAACACACCTGCAATGACTCTAGTGTTGGTTTTAGTATAAGAACACACATGCAATGACTCTAGTGGTTGATCCATGTATGGTTTGTGGAAATAACACATATGCAATGACTCTAGTGGTTGATCCATGTGTGGTTTGTCGAAATAACACACATGCAATGACTCTAGTGGGTCCACATGTGTGGTTTGTGGAAAGAACACACATGCAATGACTCTGGTTGATCCATATGTGGTCTATGGAAAGAACACACATGCAATGACCACTGCTGGATCCATGTGTGGTTTGTGGAAATGAACACACATGCAATGACTCTAGTGTTGGTTTTAGTATAAGAACACACATGCAATTACTCTAGTGGTTGATCCATGTGTGTTTTGTGGAAATAACACATATGCAACGACTCTAGTGGTTGATCCATGTGTGGTTTGTGGAAATAACACACATGCAATGACTGTAATGGGTCCACATGTGGTTTCTGGAAAGAACACACATGCAATGACCACTGGTTGATCCATAAGTTGTTTGTGGAAAAGAATACACATGCAATGAGTCTAGTGGATCCATGTGTGGTTTGTGGAAAAGAACACACATGCAATGACTCTAGTGCTGGTTTGTGGTTTTAGTATAAGAACAAACATGCAATGACTCTAGTGGTTGATCAATGTGTGGTTTGTGGAAAGAACACACATGCAATGACTAGTGGTTGATCCATATGTGGTTTGTGGAAAGAACACACATGCAATGACCACTGGTGGATCCATGTGTGGTTTGTGGAAAAGAACACACATGCAATGACTCTAGTGTTAGTTTGTGGTTTTAGTATAAGAACAAACATGCAATGACTCTAGTGGTTGATCCATGTGTGGTTTGTGGAAAGAACACACATGCAATGACCACTGGTGGATCCATGTCTAGTTTGTGGAAAAGAACACACATCCAATGACTCTAGTGGTTGATCCATGTTTGTTTGTGGAAATAATACACATGCAATGACTCTAGTGGTTGATCCATGTGTGGTTTGTGAAAAGAACACACATGCAATGACTCTAGTGTTGGTTTTAGTATAAAAACACACACGCAATGACTCTAGTGGTTGATCCATGTGTGGTTTGTGGAAATAACACATATGCAATGACTCTAGTGGTTGATCCATGTGTGGTTTGTGGAAATAACACACATGCAATGACTCTAGTGGGTCCACATGTGTGGTTTGTGGAAAGAACACACATGCAATGACTCTGGTTGATCCATATGTGGTTTGTGGAAAGAACACACATCCAATGACCACTGGTGGATCCATGTGTGGCTTGTGGAAAATAACACACATGTAATGACTCTTGTACTGGTTTGTGGTTTTAGTATAAGAACACACATGCAATGACTCTAGTGGTTGATCCATGTGTGGTTTGTGGAAAGAACACACATGCAATGACCACTAGTGGATCCATGTGTGGTTTGTGGAAAAGAACACACATGCAATGACTCTAGTGGTTGATCCATGTTTGTTGGTGGAAATAACACACATGCAATGACTCTAGTGGTTGATCCATGTGTGGTTTGTGAAAAGAACACACATGCAATGACTCTAGTGTTGGTTTTAGTATAAGAACACACATGCAATGACTCTAGTGGTTGATCCATGTGTGGTTTGTGGAAAGAACACACATGCAATGACCACTGGTGGATCCATGTGTGGTTTGTGGAAAAGAACACACATGCAATGACTCTAGTGGTTGATCCATGTTTGTTGGTGGAAATAACACACATGCAATGACTCTAGTGGTTGATCCATGTGTGGTTTGTGAAAAGAACACACATGCAATGACTCTAGTGTTGGTTTTAGTATAAGAACACATATGCAATGACTCTAGTGGTTGATCCATGTGTGGTTTGTGGAAATAACACATATGCAACGACTCTAGTGGTTGATCCATGTGTGGTTTGTGGAAATAACACACATGCAATGACTGTAATGGGTCCACATGTGGTTTGTGGAAAGAACACACATGCAATGACCATTGGTTGATCCATAAGTTGTTTGTGGAAAAGAACACACATGCAATGACTCTAGTGCTGGTTTTTGGTTTTAGTATAAGAACAAACATGCAATGACTCTAGTGGTTGATCAATGTGTGGTTTGTGGAAAGAACACACATGCAATGACTAGTGGTTGATCCATATGTGGTTTGTGGAAAGAACACACATGCAATGACCACTGGTGGATCCTTGTGTGGTTTGTGGAAAAGAACACACATGCAATGACTCTAGTGTTGGTTTGTGGTTTTAGTATAAGAACAAACATGCAATGACTCTAGTGGTTGATCCATGTGTGGTTTGTGGAAAGAACACACATGCAATGACCACTGGTGGATCCATGTCTGGTTTGTGGAAAAGAACACACATGCAATGACTCTAGTGGTTGATCCATGTTTGTTTGTGGAAATAATACACATGCAATGAATCTAGTGGTTGATCAATGTGTGGTATGTGAAAAAACACACATGCAATGACTCTAGTGTTGGGTTTAGTATAAGAACACACATGCAATGACTCTAGTGGTTGATCCATGTGTGGTTTGTGGAAATAACACATATGCAATGACCACTGGTGGATCCATGTGTGGTTTGTGGAAAAGAACACACATGCAATGACTCTAGTGGTTGATCCATGTTTGTTGGTGGAAATAACACACATGCAATGACTGTAGTGGTTGATCCATGTGTGGTTTGTGAAAAGAACACACATGCAATGACTCTAGTGTTGGTTTTAGTATAAGAACACATATGCAATGACTCTAGTGCTTGATCCATGCGTGGTTTGTGGAAAAAACACATATTCAACGACTCTAGTGGTTGATCCATGTGTGGTTTGTGGAAATAACACACATGCAATGACTGTAATGGGTCCACATGTGGTTTGTGGAAAGAACACACATGCAATGACCATTGGTTGATCCATAAGTTGTTTGTGGAAAAGAATACACATGCAATGAGTCTAGTGGATCCATGTGTGGTTTGTGGAAAAGAACACACATGCAATGACTCTAGTGCTGGTTTTTGGTTTTAGTATAATAACAAACATGCAATGACTCTAGTGGTTGATCAATGTGTGGTTTGTGTAAAGAACACACATACAATGACTAGTGGTTGATCCATATGTGGTTTGTGGAAAGAACACACATGCAATGACCACTGGTGGATCCTTATGTGGTTTGTGGAAAAGAACACACATGCAATGACTCTAGTGTTGGTTTGTGGTTTTAGTATAAGAACAAACATGCAATGACTCTAGTGGTTGATCCATGTGTGGTTTGTGGAAAGAACACACATGCAATGACCACTGGTGGATCCATGTCTGGTTTGTGGAAAAGAACACACATGCAATGACTCTAGTGGTTGATCCATGTTTGTTTATGGAAATAATACACATGCAATGAATCTAGTGGTTGATCCATGTGCGGTTTGTGAAAAAACACACATGCAATGACTCTAGTGTTGGTTTTAGTATAAGAACACACATGCGATGACTCTAGTGGTTAATCCATGTGTGGTTTGTGGAAATAACACATATGCAATGGCTCTGGTGGTTAATCCATGTGTGGTTTGTGGAAATAACACACATGCAATGACTCTAGTGGGTCCACATGTGGTTTGTGGAAAGAACACACATGCAATGACCACTGGTTGATCCATAAGTTGTTTGTGGAAAAGAACACACATGCAATGACTCTAGTGTTGGTTTGTGGTTTTAGTATAAGAACAAACATGCAATGACTCTAGTGGTTGATCCATGTGTGGTTTGTAGAAAGAACACACAAGCAATGACTCTGGTTGATCCATATGTGGTTTGTGGAAAGAACACACATGCAATGACCACTGGTGGATCCATGTGTGGTTTTTAGTATAAGAACAAACATGCAATGACTCTAGTGCTGGTTTGTGGTTTTAGTATAAGAACAAATATGGAATGACTCTAGTGGTTGATCCATGTGTGGTTTGTGGAAAGAACACACACGCAATGACTCTAGCGGTTGATCCATGTGTCGTTTGTGGAAAGAACACACATGCAATGACCACTGGTGGATCCATGTGTGGTTTGTGGAAAAGAACACACATGCAAGGACTCTAGTGGTTGATCCATGTTTGTTGGAGGAAATAACACAGATGCAATGACTCTAGTGGTTGATCCATGTGTGGTTTGTGAAAAGAACACACATGCAATGACTCTAGTGTTGGTTTTAGAATAAGAACACACATGCAATGACTCTAGTGGTTGATCCATGTGTGGTTTGTGGAAATAACACATATGCAACGACTCTAGTGGTTGATCCATGTGTGGTTTGTGGAAATAACACACATGCAATGACTGTAATGGGTCCACATGTGGTTTGTGGAAAGAACACACATGCAATGACCATTGGTTGATCCATAAGTTGTTTGTGGAAAAGAATACACATGCAATGAGTCTAGTGGATCCATGTGTGGTTGGTGGAAAAGAACACACATGCAATGACTCTAGTGCTGGTTTGTGGTTTTAGTATAAGAACAAGCATGCAATGACTCTAGTGGTTGATCCATGTGTGGTTTGTGGAAATAACACACATGGAATGACTCTAGTGGTTGATCCATGTGTGGTTTGTGGAAAGAACACACATGCAATGACCACTTGTGGATCCATGTGTGGTTTGTGGAAAAGAACACACATGCAATGACTCTAGTGGTTGATCCATGTGTGGTTTGTGAAAAGAACACACCTGCAATGACTCTAGTGTTGGTTTTACTATAAGAACACACATGCAATGACTCTAGTGGTTGATCCATGTGTGGTTTGTGGAAATAACACATATGCAATGACTCTAGTGGTTGATCCATGTGTGGTTTGTGGAAATAATACACATGCAATGATTCTAGTGGTTGATCCATGTGTGGTTTGCGAAAAGAACACACATGCAATGACTGTAGTGTTGGTTTTAGTATAAGAACACACATGCAATGACTCTAGTGGTTGATCCATGTGTGGTTTGTGGAAATAAAACATATGCAACGACTCTAGTGGTTGATCCATGTGTGGTTTCTGGAAATAACACACATGCAATGACTCTAATGGGTCCACATGTGGTTTATGGAAAGAACACACATGCAATGACCACTGGTTGATCGATAAGTTATTTGTGGAAAAGAACACACATGCAATGAGTCTAGTGGATCCATGTGTGGTTTGTGGAAAAGAACACACATGCAATGACTCTAGTTCTGGTTTGTGGTTTTAGTATAAGAACAAACATGCAATGTCTCTAGTGGTTGATCCATGTGTTGTTTGTGGAAAGAACACACATGCAATGACCACTGGTGGATCCATGTGTGGTTTGTGTAAAAGAACACACATGCAATGACCACTGGTGGATCCATGTGTGGTTTGTGGAAAATAACACACATGCAATGACTCTAGTGTTGGTTTGTGGTTTTAGTATAAGAACAAACATGCAATGACTCTAGTGGTTGATCCATGTGTGGTTTGTGGAAAGAACACACATGCAATGATTCTGGTTGATCCATATGTGGTTTGTGGAAAGAACACACATGCAATGACCACTGGTGGATCCATCTGTGGTTTGTGGAAAAGATCACACATGCAATGACTCTAGTACTGGTTTGTGGTTTTAGTATAAGAACACACATGCAATGACTCTAGTGGTTGATCCATGTGTGGTTTGTGGAAATACCATACATGCAATGACTCTAGTGGTTGATCCATGTGTGGTTTGTGGAAAGAACACACATGCAATGACCACTTGTGGATCCATGTGTGGTTTGTGGAAAAGAACACACATGCAATGACTCACACACATGCAATGACTGTAATGGGTCCACATGTGGGTTGTGGAAAGAACACACATGCAATGACCACTGGTTGATCCATAAGTTGTTTGTGGAAAAGAATACACATGCAATGAGTCTAGTGGATCCATGTGTGGTTTGTGGAAAAGAACACACATGCAATGACTCTAGTCCTGGTTTGTGGTTTTAGTATAAGAACAAACATGCAATGACTCTAGTGGTTGATCAATGTGTGGTTTGTGGAAAGAACACACATGCAATGACTAGTGGTTGATCCATATGTGGTTTGTGGAAAGAACACACATGCAATGACCACTGGTGGATCGATGTGTGGTTTGTGGAAAAGAACACACATGCAATGACTCTAGTGTTGGTTTGTGGTTTTAGTATAAGAACAAACATGCAATGACTCTAGTGGTTGATCCATGTGTGGTTTGTGGAAAGAATACACATGCAATGACCACTGGTGGATCCATGTCTGGTTTGTGGAAAATAACACACATGCAATGACTCTAGTACTGGTTTGTGGTTTTAGTATAAGAACACACATGCAATGACTCTAGTGGTTGATCCATGTGTGTTTTGTGGAAAGAACACACATGCAATGACTCTAGTGGTTGATCCATGTTTGTTGGTGGAAATAACACACATGCAATGACTCTAGTGGTTGATCCATGTGTGGTTTGTGAAAAGAACACACATGCAATGACTCTAGTGTTGGTTTTAGTATAAGAACACACATGCAATGACTCTAGTGGTTGATCCATGTGTGGTTTGTGGAAAGAACACACATGCAATGACCACTGGTGGATCCATGTGTGGTTTGGGGAAAAGAACACACATGTAATGACTCTAGTGGTTGATCCATGTTTGTTGGTGGAAATAACACACATGCAATGACTCTAGTGGTTGATCCATGTGTGATTTGTGAAAAGAACACATATGCAATGACTCTAGTGTTCGTTTTAGTATAAGAACACATATGCAATGACTCTAGTGGTTGATCCATGTGTGGTTTGTGGAAAAAACACATATGCAACGATTCTGGTGGTTGATCCATGTGTGGTTTGTGGAAATAACACACATGCAAACTGTAATGGGTCCACATGCGGTTTGTGGAAAGAACACACATGCAATGACCACTGGTTGATCCATAAGTTGTTTGTGGAAAAGAATACACATGCAATGAGTCTAGTGGATCCATGTGTGGTTTGTGGAAAAGAACACACATGCAATGACTCTAGTGCTGGTTTTTGGTTTTAGTATAAGAACAAACATGCAATGACTCTAGTGGTTGATCAATGTGTGGTTTGTGGAAAGAACACACATGCAATGACTCGTGGTTGATCCATAGTGGTTTGTGGAAAGAACACACATGAAATGACCACTGGTGGATCCTTGTGTGGTTTGTGGAAAAGAACACACATGCAATGACTCTAGTGTTGGTTTGTGGTTTTAGTATAAGAACAAACATGCAATGACTCTAGTGGTTGATCCATGTGTGGTTTGTGGAAAGAACACACATGAAATGACCACTGGTGGATCCATGTCGGGTTTGTGGAAAAGAACACACATGCAATGACTCTAGTGGTTGATCCATGTTTGTTTGTGGAAATAATACACATGCAATGACTCTAGTGGTTGACCCATGTGTGGTTTGTGAAAAAACACACATGCAATGACTCTAATGTTGGTTTTAGTATAAGAACACACATGCAATGACTCTAGTGGTTGATCCATGTGTGGTTTGTGGAAATAACACATATGCAATGACTCTGGTGGTTAATCCATGTGTGGTTTGTGGAAATAACACACATGCAATGACTCTAGTGCCGGTTTGTGGTTTTAGTATAAGAACAAACATGCACTGACTCTAGTGGTTGACCCATGTGTTATTTGTGGAAAGAACACACATGCAATGACTAGTGGTTGATCCATATGTGGATTGTGGAAAGAACACACATGTAATGACCACTGGTGGATCCATGTGTGGTTTGTGGAAAAGAACACACATGCAATGACTCTAGTGTTGGTTTGTGGTTTTAGTATAAGAACAAACATGCAATGACTCTAGTGGTTGATCCATGTGTGGTTTGTAGAAAGAACACACATGCAATGACTCTGGTTGATCCATATGTGGTTTGTGGAAAGAACACACATGCAATGACCACTGGTGGATCCATGTGTGGTTTTTAGTATAAGAACACACATGCAATGACTCTAGTGCTGGTTTGTGGTTTTAGTATAAGAACAAACATGGAATGACTCTAGTGGTTGATCCATGTGTGGTTTGTGGAAATAACACACATGCAATGACTCTAGTGGTTGATCCATGTGTGGTTTGTGGAAAGAACACACATGCAATGACCACTGGTGGATCCATGTGTGGTTTGTGGAAAAGAACACACATGCAATGACTCTAGTGGTTGATCCATGTTTGTTGGTGGAAATAACACACATACAATGACTCTAGTGGTTGATCCATGTGTGGTTTGTGAAAAGAACACACATGCAATGACTCTAGTGGTTGATCCATGGGTGGTTTGTGGAAATAACACATATGCAACGACTCTAGTGGTTGATCCATGTGTGGTTTGTGGAAATAACACACATGCAATGACTGTAATGGCTCCACATGTGGTTTGTGGAAAGAACACACATGCAATGACCACTGGTTGATCCATAAGTTGTTTGTGGAAAAGAATACACATGCAATGAGCCTAGTGGATCCATGTGTGGTTCGTGGAAAAGAACACACATGCAATGACTCTATTGCTGGTTTGTGGTTTTAGTATAAGAACAAACATGCAATGACTCTAGTGGTTGATCAATGTGTGGTTTGTGGAAAGAACACACATGCAATGACTAGTGGTTGATCCATATGTGGTTTGTGGAAAGAACACACATGCAATGACCACTGGTGGATACATGTGTGGTTTGTGGAAAAGAACACACATGCAATGACTCTAGTGTTGGTTTGTGGTTTTAGTATAAGAACAAACATGCAATGACTCTAGTGGTTGATCCATGTGTGGTTTGTGGAAAGAACACACTTGCAATGACCACTGGTGGATCCATGTCTGGTTTGTGGAAAAGAACACACATGCAATGACTCTAGTGGTTGATCCATGTTTGTTTGTGGAAATAATACACATGCACTGACTCTAGTGGTGGATCCTTGTGTGGTTTGTGAAAAAACACACATGCAATGACTCTAATGTTGGTTTTAGTATAAGAACACACATGCAATGACTCTAGTGGTTGATCCATGTGTGGTTTGTGGAAATAACACATATGCAACGACTCTGGTGGTCAATCCATGTGTGGTTTGTGGAAATAACACACATGCAATGACTCTAGTGGGTCCACATGTGGTTTGTGGAAAGAACACACATGCAATGACCACTGGTTGATCCATAAGTTGTTTGTGGAAAAGAACACACATGCAATGACTCTAGTGGTTGATCCATGTGTGGATTGTGGAAAGAACACACATGAAATGACCACTAGTGGATCCATGTGTGGTTTGTGGAAAAGAACACACATGCAATGACTCTAGTGGTTGATCCATGTTTGTTGGTGGAAATAACACACATGCAATGACTCTAGTGGTTGATCCATGTGTGGTTTGTGAAAAGAACACACATGCAATGACTCTAGTGTTGGTTTTAGTATAAGAACACACATGCAATGACTCTAGTGGTTGATCCATGTGTGGTTTGTGGAAAGAACACACATGCAATGACCACTGGTGGATCCATGTGTGGTTTTTAGTATAAGAACGCACATGCAATGACTCTAGTGCTGGTTTGTGGTTTTAGTATAAGAACAAGCATGCAATGACTCTAGTGGTTGATCCATGTGTGGTTTGTGGAAAGAACACACATGCACTGACTCTAATGGTTGATCCATGTGTGGTTTGTGGAAAGAACACACATGCAATGACCACTTGTGGATCCATGTGTGGTTTGTGGAAAAGAACACACATGCAATGACTCTAGTGGTTGATCCATGTTTTTTTGTGGAAATAATACACATGCAATGATTCTAGTGGTTGATCCAAGTGTGGTTTGCGAAAAGAACACACATGCAATGACTATAGTGTTGGTTTTAGTATAAGAACACACATGCAATGACTCTAGTACTGGTTTGTGGTTTTAGTATAAGAACACACATGCAATGACTCTAGTGGTTGATCCATGTGTGTTTTGTGGAAAGAACACATATGCAAAGGCCACTAGTGGATCCATGTGTGGTTTGTGGAAAAGAACACACATGCAATGACTCTAGTGGTTGATCCATGTTTGTTGGTGGAAATAACACACATGCAATGACTCTAGTGGTTGATCCATGTGTGGTTTGTGAAAAGAACACACATGCAATGACTCTAGTGTTGGTTTTAGTATAAGAATACACATGCAATGACTCTAGTGGTTGATCCATGTGTGGTTTGTGGAAAGAACACACATGCAATGACCACTGGTGGATCCATGTGTGGTTTGTGGAAAAGAACACACATGTAATGACTCTAGTGGTTGATCCATGTTTGTTGGTGGAAATAACACACATGCAATGACTCTAGTGGTTGATCCATGTGTGGTTTGTGAAAAGAACACACATGCAATGACTCTAGTGTTCGTTTTAGTATAAGAACACATATGCAATGACTCTAGTGGTTGATCCATGTGTGGTTTGTGGAAAAAACACATATGCAACGACTCTAGTGGTTGATCCATGTGTGGTTTGTGGAAATAACACACATGCAAACTATAATGGGTCCACATGCGGTTTGTGGAAAGAACACACATGCAATGACCACTGGTTGATCCATAAGTTGTTTGTGGAAAAGAATACACATGCAATGAGTCTAGTGGATCCATGTGTGGTTTGTGGAAAAGAACACACATGCAATGACTCTAGTGCTGGTTTTTGGTTTTAGTATAAGAACAAACATGCAATGACTCTAGTGGTTGATCAATGTGTGGTTTGTGGAAAGAACACACATGCAATGACTCGTGGTTGATCCATAGTGGTTTGTGGAAAGAACACACATGAAATGACCACTGGTGGATCCTTGTGTGGTTTGTGGAAAAGAACACACATGCAATGACTCTAGTGTTGGTTTGTGGTTTTAGTATAAGAACAAACATGCAATGACTCTAGTGGTTGATCCATGTGTGGTTTGTGGAAAGAACACACATGAAATGACCACTGGTGGATCCATGTCGGGTTTGTGGAAAAGAACACACATGCAATGACTCTAGTGGTTGATCCATGTTTGTTTGTGGAAATAATACACATGCAATGACTCTAGTGGTTGACCCATGTGTGGTTTGTGAAAAAACACACATGCAATGACTCTAATGTTGGTTTTAGTATAAGAACACACATGCAATAACTCTAGTGGTTGATCCATGTGTGGTTTGTGGAAATAACACATATGCAATGACTCTGGTGGTTAATCCATGTGTGGTTTGTGGAAATAACACACATGCAATGACTCTAGTGCCGGTTTGTGGTTTTAGTATAAGAACAAACATGCAATGACTCTAGTGGTTGTCCCATGTGTTGTTTGTGGAAAGAACACACATGCAATGACTAGTGGTTGATCCATATGTGGATTGTGGAAAGAACACACATGTAATGACCACTGGTGGATCCATGTGTGGTTTGTGGAAAAGAACACACATGCAATGACTCTAGTGTTGGTTTGTGGTTTTAGTATAAGAACAAACATGCAATGACTCTAGTGGTTGATCCATGTGTGGTTTGTAGAAAGAACACACATGCAATGACTCTGGTTGATCCATATGTGGTTTGTGGAAAGAACACACATGCAATGACCACTGGTGGATCCATGTGTGGTTTTTAGTATAAGAACACACATGCAATGACTCTAGTGCTGGTTTGTGGTTTTAGTATAAGAACAAACATGGAATGACTCTAGTGGTTGATCCATGTGTGGTTTGTGGAAAGAACACACATGCAATGACTCTAGTGGTTGATCCATGTGTGGTTTGTGGAAAGAACACACATGCAATGACCACTGGTGGATCCATGTGTGGTTTGTGGAAAAGAACACACATGCAATGACTCTAGTGGTTGATCCATGTTTGTTGGTGGAAATAACACACATACAATGACTCTAGTGGTTGATACATGTGTGGTTTGTGAAAAGAACACACATGCAATGACTCTAGTGTTGGTTTTAGTATAAGAACACACATGTAAAGACTCTAGTGGTTTATCCATGTGTGGTTTGTGGAAAGAACACACATGCAATGACCACTGGTGGATCCATGTCGGGTTTGTGGAAAAGAACACACATGCAATGACTCTAGTGGTTGATCCATGTTTGTTTGTGGAAATAATACACATGCAATGACTCTAGTGGTTGACCCATGTGTGGTTTGTGAAAAAACACACATGCAATGACTCTAGTGTTGGTTTTAGTATAAGAACACACATGCAATAACTCTAGTGGTTGATCCATGTGTGGTTTGTGGAAATAACACATATGCAATGACTCTGGTGGTTAATCCATGTGTGGTTTGTGGAAATAACACACATGCAATGACTCTAGTGCCGGTTTGTGGTTTTAGTATAAGAACAAACATGCAATGACTCTAGTGGTTGTCCCATGTGTTGTTTGTGGAAAGAACACACATGCAATGACTAGTGGTTGATCCATATGTGGATTGTGGAAAGAACACACATGTAATGACCACTGGTGGATCCATGTGTGGTTTGTGGAAAAGAACACACATGCAATGACTCTAGTGTTGGTTTGTGGTTTTAGTATAAGAACACACATGCAATGACTCTAGTGGTTGATCCATGGGTGGTTTGTGGAAATAACACATATGCAACGACTCTAGTGGTTGATCCATGTGTGGTTTGTGGAAATAACACACATGCAATGACTGTAATGGGTCCACATGTGGTTTGTGGAAAGAACACACATGCAATGACCACTGGTTGATCCATAAGTTGTTTGTGGAAAAGAATACACATGCAATGAGCCTAGTGGATCCATGTGTGGTTCGTGGAAAAGAACACACATGCAATGACTCTATTGCTGGTTTGTGGTTTTAGTATAAGAACAAACATGCAATGACTCTAGTGGTTGATCAATGTGTGGTTTGTGGAAAGAACACACATGCAATGACTAGTGGTTGATCCATATGTGGTTTGTGGAAAGAACACACATGCAATGACCACTGGTGGATACATGTGTGGTTTGTGGAAAAGAACACACATGCAATGACTTTAGTGTTGGTTTGTGGTTTTAGTATAAGAACAAACATGCAATGACTCTAGTGGTTGATCCATGTGTGGTTTGTGGAAAGAACACACTTGCAATGACCACTGGTGGATCCATGTCTGGTTTGTGGAAAAGAACACACATGCAATGACTCTAGTGGTTGATCCATGTTTGTTTGTGGAAATAATACACATGCACTGACTCTAGTGGTTGATCCATGTGAGGTTTGTGAAAAAACACACATGCAATGACTCTAATGTTGGTTTTAGTATAAGAACACACATGCAATGACTCTAGTGGTTGATCCATGTGTGGTTTGTGGAAATAACACATATGCAACGACTCTGGTGGTCAATCCATGTGTGGTTTGTGGAAATAACACACATGCAATGACTCTAGTGGGTCCACATGTGGTTTGTGGAAAGAACACACATGCAATGACCACTGGTTGATCCATAAGTTGTTTGTGGAAAAGAACACACATGCAATGACTCTAGTGGTTGATCCATGTGTGGATTGTGGAAAGAACACACATGAAATGTCCACTAGTGGATCCATGTGTGGTTTGTGGAAAAGAACACAAATGCAATGACTCTAGTGGTTGATCCATGTTTGTTGGTGGAAATAACACACATGCAATGACTCTAGTGGTTGATCCATGTGTGGTTTGTGAAAAGAACACACATGCAATGACTCTAGTGTTGGTTTTAGTATAAGAACACACATGCAATGACTCTAGTGGTTGATCCATGTGTGGTTTGTGGAAAGAACACACATGCAATGACCACTGGTGGATCCATGTGTGGTTTTTAGTATAAGAACACACATGCAATGACTCTAGTGCTGGTTTGTGATTTTAGTATAAGAACAAGCATGCAATGACTCTAGTGGTTGATCCATGTGTGGTTTGTGGAAAGAACACACATGCACTGACTCTAATGGTTGATCCATGTGTGGTTTGTGGAAAGAACACACATGCAATGACCACTTGTGGATCCATGTGTGGTTTGTGGAAAAGAACACACATGCAATGACTCTAGTGGTTGATCCATGTTTTTTTGTGGAAATAATACACATGCAATGATTCTAGTGGTTGATCCAAGTGTGGTTTGCGAAAAGAACACACATGCAATGACTATAGTGTTGGTTTTAGTATAAGAACACACATGCAATGACTCTAGTGGTTGATCCATGTGTGGTTTGTGGAAATAAAACATATGCAACGACTCTAGTGGTTGATCCATGTGTGGTTTCTGGAAATAACACACATGCAATGACTCTAGTGGGTCCATATGTGGTTTGTGGAAAGAACACACATGCAATGACCACTGGTTGATCCATAAGTTATTTGTGGAAAAGAACACACATGCAATGAGTCTAGTGGATCCATGTGTGGTTTGTGGAAAAGAACACACATGCAATGACTCTAGTTCTGGTTTGTGGTTTTAGTATAAGAAGAAACATGCAATGTCTCTAGTGGTTGATCCATGTGTGGTTTGTGGAAAGAACACACACGCAATGACCACTGGTGGATCCATGTGTGGTTTGTGTAAAAGAACACACATGCAATGACCACTGGTGGATCCATGTGTGGTTTGTGGAAAAGAACACACATGCAATGGCTCTAGTGTTGGTTTGTGGTTTTAGTATAAGAACAAACATGCAATGACTCTAGTGGTTGATCCATCTGTGGTTTGTGGAAAGAACACACATGCAATGATTCTGGTTGATCCATATGTGGTTTGTGGAAAGAAGACACATGCAATGACCACTGGTGGATCCATGTGTGGTTTGTAGAAAAGAACACACATGCAATGACTCTAGTACTGGTTTGTGGTTTTAGTATAAGAACACACATGCAATGACTCTAGTGGTTGATCCATGTGTGGTTTTTGGAAATAACATACATGCAATGACTCTAGTGGTTGATCCATGTGTGGTTTGTGGAAAGAACACACATGCAATGACCACTTGTGGATCCATGTGTGGTTTGTGGAAAATAACACACATGCAATGACTCTAGTGGTTGATCCATGTTTGTTGGTGGAATTAACACACATGCAATGACTCTAGTGGTTGATCCATGTGTGGTTTGTGAAAAGAACACACATGCAATGACTCTAGTGTTGGTTTTAGTATAAGAACACAGATGTAATGACTCTAGTGGTTGATCCATGTGTGGTTTGTGGAAAGAACACACATGCAATGACCACTGGTGGATCCATGTCGGGTTTGTGGAAAAGAACACACATGCAATGACTCTAGTGGTTGATCCATGTTTGTTTGTGGAAATAATACACATGCAATGACTCTAGTGGTTGACCCATGTGTGGTTTGTGAAAAAACACACATGCAATGACTCTAATGTTGGTTTTAGTATAAGAACACACATGCAATGACTCTAGTGGTTGATCCATGTGTGGTTTGTGGAAATAACACATATGCAATGACTCTGGTGGTTAATCCATGTGTGGTTTGTGGAAATAACACACATGCAATGACTCTAGTGGGTCCACATATGGTTTGTGGAAAGAACACACATGCAATGACCACTGGTTGATCCATAAGTTGTTTGTGGAAAAGAACACACATGCAATGAGTCTAGTGGATCCATGTGTGGTTTGTGGAAAATAACACACATGCAATGACTCTAGTGCCGGTTTGTGGTTTTAGTATAAGAACAAACATGCAATGACTCTAGTGGTTGACCCATGTGTTGTTTGTGGAAAGAACACACATGCAATGACTAGTGGTTGATCCATATGTGGATTGTGGAAAGAACACACATGTTATGACCACTCGTGGATCCATGTGTGGTTTGTGGAAAAGAACACACATGCAATGACTCTAGTGTTGGTTTGTGGTTTTAGTATAAGAACAAACATGCAATGACTCTAGTGGTTGATCCATGTGTGGTTTGTAGAAAGAACACACATGCAATGACTCTGGTTGATCCATATGTGGTTTGTGGAAAGAACACACATGCAATGACCACTGGTGGATCCATGTGTGGTTTTTAGTATAAGAACACACATGCAATGACTCTAGTGCTGGTTTGTGGTTTTAGTATAAGAACAAACATGGAATGACTCTAGTGGTTGATCCATGTGTGGTTTGTGGAAAGAACACACATGCAATGACTCTAGTGGTTGATCCATGTGTGGTTTGTGGAAAGAACACACATGCAATGACCACTGGTGGATCCATGTGTGGTTTGTGGAAAAGAACACACATGCAATGACTCTAGTGGTTGATCCATGTTTGTTGGTGGAAATAACACACATACAATGATTCTAGTGGTTGATCCATGTGTGGTTTGTGAAAAGAACACACATGCAGTGACTCTAGTGTTGGTTTTAGTATAAGAACACACATGCAATGACTCTAGTGGTTGATCCATGGGTGGTTTGTGGAAATAACACATATGCAACGACTCTAGTGGTTGATCCATGTGTAGTTTGTGGAAATAACACACATGCAATGACTGTAATGGGTCCACATGTGGTTTGTGGAAAGAACACACATGCAATGACCACTGGTTGATCCATAAGTTGTTTGTGGAAAAGAATACACATGCAATGAGCCTAGTGGATCCATGTGTGGTTCGTGGAAAAGAACACACATGCAATGACTCTAGTGCTGGTTTGTGGTTTTAGTATAAGAACAAACATGCAATGACTCTAGTGGTTGATCAATGTGTGGTTTGTGGAAAGAACACACATGCAATGACTAGTCATTGATCCATATGTGGTTTGTGGAAAGAACACACATGCAATGACCACTGGTGGATACATGTGTGGTTTGTGGAAAAGAACACACATGCAATGACTCTAGTGTTGGTTTGTGGTTTTAGTATAAGAACAAACATGCAATGACTCTAGTGGTTGATCCATGTGTGGTTTGTGGAAAGAACACACTTGCAATGACCACTGGTGGATCCATGTCTGGTTTGTGGAAAAGAACACACATGCAATGACTCTAGTGGTTGATCCATGTTTGTTTGTGGAAATAATACACATGCACTGACTCTAGTGGTTGATCCATGTGTGGTTTGTGAAAAAACACACATGCAATGACTCTAATATTGGTTTTAGTATAATAACACACATGCAATGACTCTAGTGGTTGATCCATGTGTGGTTTGTGGAAATAACACATATGCAACGACTCTGGTGGTCAATCCATGTGTGGTTTGTGGAAATAACACACATGCAATGACTCTAGTGGGTCCACATGTGGTTTGTGGAAAGAACACACATGCAATGACCACTGGTTGATCCATAAGTTGTTTGTGGAAAAGAACACACATGCAATGACTCTAGTGGTTGATCCATGTGTGGTTTGTGGAAAGAACACACATGAAATGACCACTAGTGGATCCATGTGTGGTTTGTGGAAAAGAACACACATGCAATGACTCTAGTGGTTGATCCATGTTTGTTGGTGGAAATAACACACATGCAATGACTCTAGTGGTTGATCCATGTGTGGTTTGTGAAAAGAACACACCTGCAATGACTCTAGTGTTGGTTTTAGTATAAGAACACACATGCAATGACTCTAGTGGTTGATCCATGTGTGGTTTGTGGAAATAACACATATGCAATGACTCTAGTGGTTGATCCATGTGTGGTTTGTGGAAATAACACACATGCAATGACTCTAGTGGTTGATCCATGTTTGTTGGTGGAATTAACACACATGCAATGACTCTAGTGGTTGATCCATGTGTGGTTTGTGAAAAGAACACACATGCAATGACTCTAGTGTTGGTTTTAGTATAAGAACATACATGTAATGACTCTAGTGGTTGATCCATGTGTGGTTTGTGGAAAGAACACACATGCAATGACCACTGGTGGATCCATGTCGGGTTTGTGGAAAAGAACACACATGCAATGACTCTAGTGGTTGATCCATGTTTGTTTGTGGAAATAATACACATGCAATGACTCTAGTGGTTGACCCATGTGTGGTTTGTGAAAAAACACACATGCAATGACTCTAATGTTGGTTTTAGTATAAGAACACACATGCAATGACTCTAGTGGTTGATCCATGTGTGCTTTGTGGAAATAACACACATGCAATGACTGTAATGGGTCCACATGTGGTTTATGGAAAGAACACACATGCAATGACCACTGGTTGATCCATAAGTTGTTTGTGGAAAAGAATACACATGCAATGAGCCTAGTGGATCCATGTGTGGTTCGTGGAAAAGAACACACATGCAATGACTCTAGTGCTGGTTTGTGGTTTTAGTATAAGAACAAACATGCAATGACTCTAGTGGTTGATCAATGTGTGGTTTGTGGAAAGAACACACATGCAATGACTAGTGGTTGATCCATATGTGGTTTGTGGAAAGAACACACATGCAATGACCACTGGTGGATACATGTGTGGTTTGTGGAAAAGAACACACATGCAATGACTCTAGTGTTGGTTTGTGGTTTTAGTATAAGAACAAACATGCAATGACTCTAGTGGTTGATCCATGTGTGGTTTGTGGAAAGAACACACTTGCAATGACCACTGGTGGATCCATGTCTGGTTGGTGGAAAAGAACACACATGCAATGACTCTAGTGGTTGATCCATGTTTGTTTGTGGAAATAATACACATGCACTGACTCTAGTGGTTGATCCATGTGTGGTTTGTGAAAAAACACACATGCAATGACTCTAATGTTGGTTTTAGTATAAGAACACACATGCAATGACTCTAGTGGTTGATCCATGTGTGGTTTGTGGAAATAACACATATGCAATGACTCTAGTGGTTGATCCATGTGTGGTTTGTGGAAATAACACATATGCAACGACTCTGGTGGTCAATCCATGTGTGGTTTGTGGAAATAACACACATGCAATGACTCTAGTGGGTCCACATGTGGTTTGTGGAAAGAACACACATGCAATGACCACTGGTTGATCCATAAGTTGTTTGTGGAAAAGAACACACATGCAATGACTCTAGTGGTTGATCCATGTGTGGTTTGTGGAAAGAACACACATGAAATGACCACTAGTGGATCCATGTGTGGTTTGTGGAAAAGAACACACATGCAATGACTCTAGTGGTTGATCCATGTTTGTTGGTGGAAATAAAACACAAGCAATGACTCTAGTGGTTGATCCATGTGTGGTTTGTGAAGGGAACACACATGCAATGACTCTAGTGTTGGTTTTAGTATAAGAACACACATGCAATGACTCTAGTGGTTGATCCATTTGTGGTTTGTGGAAATAACACATATGCAACGACTCTAGTGGTTGATCCATGTGTGGTTTGTGGAAATAACACACATGCAATGACTGTAATGGGTCCACATGTGGTTTGTGGAAAGAACACACATGCAATGACCACTGGTTGATCCATAAGTTGTTTGTGGAAAAGAACACACATGCAATGAGTCTAGTGGATCCATGTGTGGTTTGTGGAAAATAACACACATGCAATGACTCTAGTGCCGGTTTGTGGTTTTAGTATAAGAACAAACATGCAATGACTCTAGTGGTTGACCCATGTGTTGTTTGTGGAAAGAACACACATGCAATGACTAGTGGTTGATCCATATGTGGATTGTGGAAAGAACACACATGTAATGACCACTGGTGGATCCATGTGTGGTTTGTGGAAAAGAACACACATGCAATGACTCTAGTGTTGGTTTGTGGTTTTAGTATAAGAACAAACATGCAATGACTCTAGTGGTTTATCCATGTGTGGTTTGTAGAAAGAACACACATGCAATGACTCTGGTTGATCCATATGTGGTTTGTGGAAAGAACACACATGCAATGACCACTGGTGGATCCATGTGTGGTTTTTAGTATAAGAACACACATGCAATGACTCTAGTGCTGGTTTGTGGTTTTAGTATAAGAACAAACATGGAATGACTCTAGTGGTTGATCCATGTGTGGTTTGTGGAAAGAACACACATGCAATGACTCTAGTGGTTGATCCATGTGTGGTTTGTGGAAAGAACACACATGCAATGACCACTGGTGGATCCATGTGTGGTTTGTGGAAAAGAACACACATGCAATGACTCTAGTGGTTGATCCATGTTTGTTGGTGGAAATAACACACATACAATGACTCTAGTGGTTGATCCATGTGTGGTTTGTGAAAACAACACACATGCAATGACTCTAGTGTTGGTTTTAGTATAAGAACACACATGCAATGACTCTAGTGGTTGATCCATGGGTGGTTTGTGGAAATAACACATATGCAACGACTCTAGTGATTGATCCATGTGTAGTTTGTGGAAATAACACACATGCAATGACTGTAATGGGTCCACATGTGGTTTGTGGAAAGAACACACATGCAATGACCACTGGTTGATCCATAAGTTGTTTGTGGAAAAGAACACACATGCAATGAGCCTAGTGGATCCATGTGTGGTTCGTGGAAAAGAACACACATGCAATGACTCTAGTGCTGGTTTGTGGTTTTAGTATAAGAACAAACATGCAATGACTCTAGTGGTTGACCCATGTGTTGTTTGTGGAAAGAGCACACATGCAATGACTAGTGGTTGATCCATATGTGGATTGTGGAAAGAACACACATGTAATGACCACTGGTGGATCCTTGTGTGGTTTGTGGAAAAGAACACACATGCAATGACTCTAGTGTTGGTTTGTGGTTTTAGTATAAGAACAAACATGCAATGACTCTAGTGGTTGATCCATGTGTGGTTTTTAGAAAGAACACACATGCAATGACTCTGGTTGATCCATATGTGGTTTGTGGAAAGAACACACATGCAATGACCACTGGTGGATCCATGTGTGGTTTTTAGTATAAGAACACACATGCAATGACTCTAGTGCTGGTTTGTGGTTTTAGTATAAGAACAAACATGGAATGACTCTAGTGGTTGATCCATGTGTGGTTTGTGGAAAGAACACACATGCAATGACTCTAGTGGTTGATCCATGTGTGGTTTGTGGAAAGAACACACATGCAATGACCACTGGTGGATCCATGTGTGGTTTGTGGAAAAGAACACACATGCAATGACTCTAGTGGTTGATCCATGTTTGTTGGTGGAAATAACACACATACAATGACTCTAGTGGTTGATACATGTGTGGTTTGTGAAAAGAACACACATGCAATGACTCTAGTGTTGGTTTTAGTATAAGAACACACATGCAATGACTCTAGTGGTTGATCCATGGGTGGTTTGTGGAAATAACACATATGCAACGACTCTAGTGGTTGATCCATGTGTAGTTTGTGGAAATAACACACATGCAATGACTGTAATGGGTCCACATGTGGTTTATGGAAAGAACACACATGGAATGACCACTGGTTGATCCATAAGTTGTTTGTGGAAAAGAATACACATGCAATGAGCCTAGTGGATCCATGTGTGGTTCGTGGAAAAGAACACACATGCAATGACTCTAGTGCTGGTTTGTGGTTTTAGTATAAGAACAAACATGCAATGACTCTAGTGGTTGATCAATGTGTGGTTTGTGGAAAGAACACACATGCAATGACTAGTGTATGATCCATATGTGGTTTGTGGAAAGAACACACATGCAATGACCACTGGTGGATACATGTGTGGTTTGTGGAAAAGAACACACATGCAATGACTCTAGTGTTGGTTTGTGGTTTTAGTATAAGAACAAACATGCAATGACTCTAGTGGTTGATCCATGTGTGGTTTGTGGAAAGAACACACTTGCAATGACCACTGGTGGATCCATGTCTGGTTTGTGGAAAAGAACACACATGCAATGACTCTAGTGGTTGATCCATGTTTGTTTGTGGAAATAATACACATGCACTGACTCTAGTGGTTGATCCATGTGTGGTTTGTGAAAAAACACACATGCAATGACTCTAATGTTGGTTTTAGTATAAGAACACACATGCAATGACTCTAGTGGTTGATCCATGTGTGGTTTGTGGAAATAACACATATGCAACGACTCTGGTGGTCAATCCATGTGTGGTTTGTGGAAATAACACACATGCAATGACTCTAGTGGGTCCACATGTGGTTTGTGGAAAGAACACACATGCAATGACCACTGGTTGATCCATAAGTTGTTTGTGGAAAAGAACACACATGCAATGACTCTAGTGGTTGATCCATGTGTGGTTTGTGAAAAGAACACACATGAAATGACCACTAGTGGATCCATGTGTGGTTTGTGGAAAAGAACACACATGCAACGACTCTAGTGGTTGATCCATGTTTGTTGGTGGAAATAACACACAAGCAATGACTCTAGTGGTTGATCCATGTGTGGTTTGTGAAGGGAACACACATGCAATGACTCTAGTGTTGGTTTTAGTATAAGAACACACATGCAATGACTCTAGTGGTTGATCCATGTGTGGTTTGTGGAAATAACACATATGCAACGACTCTAGTGGTTGATCCATGTGTGGTTTGTGGAAATAACACACATGCAATGACTGTAATGGGTCCACATGTGGTTTGTGGAAAGAACACACATGCAATGACCACTGGTTGATCCATAAGTTGTTTGTGGAAAAGAACACACATGCAATGAGTCTAGTGGATCCATGTGTGGTTTGTGGAAAATAACACACATGCAATGACTCTAGTGCCGGTTTGTGGTTTTAGTATAAGAACAAACATGCAATGACTCTAGTGGTTGACCCATGTGTTGTTTGTGGAAAGAACACACATGCAATGACTAGTGGTTGATCCATATGTGGATTGTGGAAAGAACACACATGTAATGACCACTGGTGGATCCATGTGTGGTTTGTGGAAAAGAACACACATGCAATGACTCTAGTGTTGGTTTGTGGTTTTAGTATAAGAACAAACATGCAATGACTCTAGTGGTTTATCCATGTGTGGTTTGTAGAAAGAACACACATGCAATGACTCTGGTTGATCCATATGTGGTTTGTGGAAAGAACACACATGCAATGACCACTGGTGGATCCATGTGTGGTTTTTAGTATAAGAACACACATGCAATGACTCTAGTGCTGGTTTGTGGTTTTAGTATAAGAACAAACATGGAATGACTCTAGTGGTTGATCCATGTGTGGTTTGTGGAAAGAACACACATGCAATGACTCTAGTGGTTGATCCATGTGTGGTTTGTGGAAAGAACACACATGCAATGACCACTGGTGGATCCATGTGTGGTTTGTGGAAAAGAACACACATGCAATGACTCTAGTGGTTGATCCATGTTTGTTGGTGGAAATAACACACATACAATGACTCTAGTGGTTGATCCATGTGTGGTTTGTGAAAACAACACACATGCAATGACTCTAGTGTTGGTTTTAGTATAAGAACACACATGCAATGACTCTAGTGGTTGATCCATGGGTGGTTTGTGGAAATAACACATATGCAACGACTCTAGTGATTGATCCATGTGTAGTTTGTGGAAATAACACACATGCAATGACTGTAATGGGTCCACATGTGGTTTGTGGAAAGAACACACATGCAATGACCACTGGTTGATCCATAAGTTGTTTGTGGAAAAGAACACACATGCAATGAGCCTAGTGGATCCATGTGTGGTTCGTGGAAAAGAACACACATGCAATGACTCTAGTGCTGGTTTGTGGTTTTAGTATAAGAACAAACATGCAATGACTCTAGTGGTTGACCCATGTGTTGTTTGTGGAAAGAGCACACATGCAATGACTAGTGGTTGATCCATATGTGGATTGTGGAAAGAACACACATGTAATGACCACTGGTGGATCCTTGTGTGGTTTGTGGAAAAGAACACACATGCAATGACTCTAGTGTTGGTTTGTGGTTTTAGTATAAGAACAAACATGCAATGACTCTAGTGGTTGATCCATGTGTGGTTTTTAGAAAGAACACACATGCAATGACTCTGGTTGATCCATATGTGGTTTGTGGAAAGAACACACATGCAATGACCACTGGTGGATCCATGTGTGGTTTTTAGTATAAGAACACACATGCAATGACTCTAGTGCTGGTTTGTGGTTTTAGTATAAGAACAAACATGGAATGACTCTAGTGGTTGATCCATGTGTGGTTTGTGGAAAGAACACACATGCAATGACTCTAGTGGTTGATCCATGTGTGGTTTGTGGAAAGAACACACATGCAATGACCACTGGTGGATCCATGTGTGGTTTGTGGAAAAGAACACACATGCAATGACTCTAGTGGTTGATCCATGTTTGTTGGTGGAAATAACACACATACAATGACTCTAGTGGTTGATACATGTGTGGTTTGTGAAAAGAACACACATGCAATGACTCTAGTGTTGGTTTTAGTATAAGAACACACATGCAATGACTCTAGTGGTTGATCCATGGGTGGTTTGTGGAAATAACACATATGCAACGACTCTAGTGGTTGATCCATGTGTAGTTTGTGGAAATAACACACATGCAATGACTGTAATGGGTCCACATGTGGTTTATGGAAAGAACACACATGCAATGACCACTGGTTGATCCATAAGTTGTTTGTGGAAAAGAATACACATGCAATGAGCCTAGTGGATCCATGTGTGGTTCGTGGAAAAGAACACACATGCAATGACTCTAGTGCTGGTTTGTGGTTTTAGTATAAGAACAAACATGCAATGACTCTAGTGGTTGATCAATGTGTGGTTTGTGGAAAGAACACACATGCAATGACTAGTGTATGATCCATATGTGGTTTGTGGAAAGAACACACATGCAATGACCACTGGTGGATACATGTGTGGTTTGTGGAAAAGAACACACATGCAATGACTCTAGTGTTGGTTTGTGGTTTTAGTATAAGAACAAACATGCAATGACTCTAGTGGTTGATCCATGTGTGGTTTGTGGAAAGAACACACTTGCAATGACCACTGGTGGATCCATGTCTGGTTTGTGGAAAAGAACACACATGCAATGACTCTAGTGGTTGATCCATGTTTGTTTGTGGAAATAATACACATGCACTGACTCTAGTGGTTGATCCATGTGTGGTTTGTGAAAAAACACACATGCAATGACTCTAATGTTGGTTTTAGTATAAGAACACACATGCAATGACTCTAGTGGTTGATCCATGTGTGGTTTGTGGAAATAACACATATGCAACGACTCTGGTGGTCAATCCATGTGTGGTTTGTGGAAATAACACACATGCAATGACTCTAGTGGGTCCACATGTGGTTTGTGGAAAGAACACACATGCAATGACCACTGGTTGATCCATAAGTTGTTTGTGGAAAAGAACACACATGCAATGACTCTAGTGGTTGATCCATGTGTGGTTTGTGGAAAGAACACACATGAAATGACCACTAGTGGATCCATGTGTGGTTTGTGGAAAAGAACACACATGCAATGACTCTAGTGGTTGATCCATGTTTGTTGGTGGAAATAACACACAAGCAATGACTCTAGTGGTTGATCCATGTGTGGTTTGTGAAGGGAACACACATGCAATGACTCTAGTGTTGGTTTTAGTATAAGAACACACATGCAATGACTCTAGTGGTTGATCCATGTGTGGTTTGTGGAAATAACACATATGCAACGACTCTAGTGGTTGATCCATGTGTGGTTTGTGGAAATAACACACATGCAATGACTGTAATGGGTCCACATGTGGTTTGTGGAAAGAACACACATGCAATGACCACTGGTTGATCCATAAGTTGTTTGTGGAAAAGAACACACATGCAATGAGTCTAGTGGATCCATGTGTGGTTTGTGGAAAATAACACACATGCAATGACTCTAGTGCCGGTTTGTGGTTTTAGTATAAGAACAAACATGCAATGACTCTAGTGGTTGACCCATGTGTTGTTTGTGGAAAGAACACACATGCAATGACTAGTGGTTGATCCATATGTGGATTGTGGAAAGAACACACATGTAATGACCACTGGTGGATCCATGTGTGGTTTGTGGAAAAGAACACACATGCAATGACTCTAGTGTTGGTTTGTGGTTTTAGTATAAGAACAAACATGCAATGACTCTAGTGGTTTATCCATGTGTGGTTTGTAGAAAGAACACACATGCAATGACTCTTGTTGATCCATATGTGGTTTGTGGAAAGAACACACATGCAATGACCACTGGTGGATCCATGTGTGGTTTTTAGTATAAGAACACACATGCAATGACTCTAGTGCTGGTTTGTGGTTTTAGTATAAGAACAAACATGGAATGACTCTAGTGGTTGATCCATGTGTGGTTTGTGGAGAGAACACACATGCAATGACTCTAGTGGTTGATCCATGTGTGGTTTGTGGAAAGAACACACATGCAATGACCACTTGTGGATCCATGTGTGGTTTGTGGAAAAGAACACACATGCAATGACTCTAGTGGTTGATCCATGTTTGTTGGTGGAAATAACACACATACAATGACTCTAGTGGTTGATCCATGTGTGGTTTGTGAAAAGAACACACATGCAATGACTCTAGTGTTGGTTTTAGTATAAGAACACACATGCAATGACTCTAGTGGTTGATCCATGGGTGGTTTGTGGAAATAACACATATGCAACGACTCTAGTGGTTGATCCATGTGTAGTTTGTGGAAATAACACACATGCAATGACTGTAATGGGTCCACATGTGGTTTGTGGAAATAACACACATGCAATGACCACTAGTTGATCCATAAGTTGTTTGTGGAAAAGAATACACATGCAATGAGCCTAGTGGATCCATGTGTGGTTCGTGGAAAAGAACACACATGCAATGACTCTAGTGCTGGTTTGTGGTTTTAGTATAAGAACAAACATGCAATGACTCTAGTGGTTGATCAATGTGTGGTTTGTGGAAAGAACACACATGCAATGACTAGTGGTTGATCCATATGTGGTTTGTGGAAAGAACACACATGCAATGACCACTGGTGGATACATGTGTGGTTTGTGGAAAAGAACACACATGCAATGACTCTAGTGTTGGTTTGTGGTTTTAGTATAAGAACAAACATGCAATGACTCTAGTGGTTGATCCATGTGTGGTTTGTGGAAAGAACACACTTGCAATGACGACTGGTGGATCCATGTCTAGTTTGTGGAAAAGAACACACATGCAATGACTCTAGTGGTTGATCCATGTTTGTTTGTGGAAATAATACACATGCACTGACTCTAGTGGTTGATCCATGTGTGGTTTGTGAAAAAACACACATGCAATGACTCTAATGTTGGTTTTAGTATAAGAACACACATGCAATGACTCTAGTGGTTGATCCATGTGTGGTTTGTGGAAATAACACATATGCAACGACTCTGGTGGTCAATCCATGTGTGGTTTGTGGAAATAACACACATGCAATGACTCTAGTGGGTCCACATGTGGTTTGTGGAAAGAACACACATGCAATGACCACTGGTTGATCCATAAGTTGTTTGTGGAAAAGAACACACATGCAATGACTCTAGTGGTTGATCCATGTGTGGTTTGTGGAAAGAACACACATGAAATGACCACTAGTGGATCCATGTGTGGTTTGTGGAAAAGAACACACATGCAATGACTCTAGTGGTTGATCCATGTTTGTTGGTGGAAATAACACACATGCAATGACTCTAGTGGTTGATCCATGTGTGGTTTGTGAAAAGAACACACCTGCAATGACTCTAGTGTTGGTTTTAGTATAAGAACACACATGCAATGACTCTAGTGGTTGATCCATGTGTGGTTTGTGGAAATAACACATATGCAATGACTCTAGTGGTTGATCCATGTGTGGTTTGTGGAAATAACACACATGCAATGACTCTAGTGGTTGATCCATGTTTGTTGGTGGAATTAACACACATGCAATGACTCTAGTGGTTGATCCATGTGTGGTTTGTGAAAAGAACACACATGCAATGACTCTAGTGTTGGTTTTAGTATAAGAACACACATGTAATGACTCTAGTGGTTGATCCATGTGTGGTTTGTGGAAAGAACACACATGCAATGACCACTGGTGGATCCATGTCGGGTTTGTGGAAAAGAACACACATGCAATGACTCTAGTGGTTGATCCATGTTTGTTTGTGGAAATAATACACATGCAATGACTCTAGTGGTTGACCCATGTGTGGTTTGTGAAAAAACACACATGCAATGACTCTAATGTTGGTTTTAGTATAAGAACACACATGCAATGACTCTAGTGGTTGATCCATGTGTGGTTTGTGGAAATAACACATATGCAATGACTCTGGTGGTTAATCCATGTGTGGTTTGTGGAAATAACACACATGCAATGACTCTAGTGGGTCCACATGTGGTTTGTGGAAAGAACACACATGCAATGACCACTGGTTGATCCATAAGTTGTTTGTGGAAAAGAACACACATGCAATGAGTCTAGTGGATCCATGTGTGGTTTGCGGAAAATAACACACATGCAATGACTCTAGTGCCGGTTTGTGGTTTTAGTATAAGAACAAACATGCAATGACTCTAGTGGTTGACCCATGTGTTGTTTGTGGAAAGAACACACATGCAATGACTAGTGGTTGATCCATATGTGGATTGTGGAAAGAACACACATGTAATGACCACTGGTGGATCCATGTGTGGTTTGTGGAAAAGAACACACATGCAATGACTCTAGTGTTGGTTTGTGGTTTTAGTATAAGAACAAACATGCAATGACTCTAGTGGTTGATCCATGTGTGGTTTGTAGAAAGAACACACATGCAATGACTCTGGTTGATCCATATGTGGTTTGTGGAAAGAACACACATGCAATGACCACTGGTGGATCCATGTGTGGTTTTTAGTATAAGAACACACATGCAATGACTCTAGTGCTGGTTTGTGGTTTTAGTATAAGAACAAACATGGAATGACTCTAGTGGTTGATCCATGTGTGGTTTGTGGAAAGAACACACATGCAATGACTCTAGTGGTTGATCCATGTGTGGTTTGTGGAAAGAACACACATGCGATGACCACTGGTGGATCCATGTGTGGTTTGTGGAAAAGAACACACATGCAATGACTCTAGTGGTTGATCCATGTTTGTTGGTGGAAATAACACACATACAATGACTCTAGTGGTTGATCCATGTGTGGTTTGTGAAAAGAACACACATGCAATGACTCTAGTGTTGGTTTTAGTATAAGAACACACATGCAATGACTCTAGTGGTTGATCCATGGGTGGTTTGTGGAAATAACACATATGCAACGACTCTGGTGGTCAATCCATGTGTGGTTTGTGGAAATAACACACATGCAATGACTCTAGTGGGTCCACATGTGGTTTGTGGAAAGAACACACATGCAATAACCACTAGTTGATCCATAAGTTGTTTGTGGAAAAGAACACACATGCAATGACTCTAGTGGTAGATCCATGTGTGGTTTGTGGAAAGAACACACATGAAATGACCACTAGTGGATCCATGTGTGGTTTGTGGAAAAGAACACACATGCAATGACTCTAGTGGTTGATCCATGTTTGTTGGTGGAAATAACACACATGCAATGACTCTAGTGGTTGATCCATGTGTGGTTTGTGAAAAGAACACACCTGCAATGACTCTAGTGTTGGTTTTAGTATAAGAACACACATGCAATGACTCTACTGGTTGATCCATGTGTGGTTTGTGGAAATAACACATATGCAATGACTCTAGTGGTTGATCCATGTGTGGTTTGTGGAAATAACACACATGCAATGACTCTAGTGGTTGATCCATGTTTGTTGGTGGAATTAACACACATGCAATGACTCTAGTGGTTGATCCATGTGTGGTTTGTGAAAAGAACACACATGCAATGACTCTAGTGTTGGTTTTAGTATAAGAACACACATGTAAAGACTCTAGTGGTTTATCCATGTGTGGTTTGTGGAAAGAACACACATGCAATGACCACTGGTGGATCCATGTCGGGTTTGTGGAAAAGAACACACATGCAATGACTCTAGTGGTTGATCCATGTTTGTTTGTGGAAATAATACACATGCAATGACTCTAGTGGTTGACCCATGTGTGGTTTGTGAAAAAACACACATGCAATGACTCTAATGTTGGTTTTAGTATAAGAACACACATGCAATGACTCTAGTGGTTGATCCATGTGTGGTTTGTGGAAATAACACATATGCAATGACTCTGGTGGTTAATCCATGTGTGGTTTGTGGAAATAACACACATGCAATGACTCTAGTGGGTCCACATGTGGTTTGTGGAAAGAACACACATGCAATGACCACTGGTTGATCCATAAGTTGTTTGTGGAAAAGAACACACATGCAATGAGTCTAGTGGATCCATGTGTGGTTTGTGGAAAATAACACACATGCAATGACTCTAGTGCCGGTTTGTGGTTTTAGTATAAGAACAAACATGCAATGACTCTAGTGGTTGACCCATGTGTTGTTTGTGGAAAGAACACACATGCAATGACTAGTGGTTGATCCATATGTGGATTGTGGAAAGAACACACATGTAATGACCACTGGTGGATCCATGTGTGGTTTGTGGAAAAGAACACACATGCAATGACTCTAGTGTTGGTTTGTGGTTTTAGTATAAGAACAAACATGCAATGACTCTAGTGGTTGATCCATGTGTGGTTTGTAGAAAGAACACATATGCAATGACTCTGGTTGATCCATATGTGGTTTGTGGAAAGAACACACATGCAATGACCACTGGTGGATCCATGTGTGGTTTTTAGTATAAGAACACACATGCAATGACTCTAGTGCTGGTTTGTGGTTTTAGTATAAGAACAAACATGGAATGACTCTAGTGGTTGATCCATGTGTGGTTTGTGGAAAGAACACACATGCAATGACTCTAGTGGTTGATCCATGTGTGGTTTGTGGAAAGAACACACATGCAATGACCACTGGTGGATCCATGTGTGGTTTGTGGAAAAGAACACACATGCAATGACTCTAGTGGTTGATCCATGTTTGTTGGTGGAAATAACACACATACAATGACTCTAGTGGTTGATCCATGTGTGGTTTGTGAAAAGAACACACATGCAATGACTCTAGTGTTGGTTTTAGTATAAGAACACACATGCAATGACTCTAGTGGTTGATCCATGGGTGGTTTGTGGAAATAACACATATGCAACGACTCTGGTGGTCAATCCATGTGTGGTTTGTGGAAATAACACACATGCAATGACTCTAGTGGGTCCACATGTGGTTTGTGGAAAGAACACACATGCAATGACCACTGGTTGATCCATAAGTTGTTTGTGGAAAAGAACACACATGCAATGACTCTAGTGGTTGATCCATGTGTGGTTTGTGGAAAGAACACACATGAAATGACCACTAGTGGATCCATGTGTGGTTTGTGGAAAAGAACACACATGCAATGACTCTAGTGGTTGATCCATGTTTGTTGGTGGAAATAACACACATGCAATGACTCTAGTGGTTGATCCATGTGTGGTTTGTGAAAAGAACACACCTGCAATGACTCTAGTGTTGGTTTTAGTATAAGAACACACATGCAATGACTCTAGTGGTTGATCCATGTGTGGTTTGTGGAAATAACACATATGCAATGACTCTAGTGGTTGATCCATGTGTGGTTTGTGGAAATAACACACATGCAATGACTCTAGTGGTTGATCCATGTTTGTTGGTGGAATTAACACACATGCAATGACTCTAGTGGTTGATCCATGTGTGGTTTGTGAAAAGAACACACATGGAATGACTCTAGTGTTGGTTTTAGTATAAGAACACACATGTAAAGACTCTAGTGGTTGATCCATGTGTGGTTTGTGGAAAGAACACACATGCAATGACCACTGGTGGATCCATGTCGGGTTTGTGGAAAAGAACACACATGCAATGACTCTAGTGGTTGATCCATGTTTGTTTGTGGAAATAATACACATGCAATGACTCTAGTGGTTGACCCATGTGTGGTTTGTGAAAAAACACACATGCAATGACTCTAATGTTGGTTTTAGTATAAGAACACACATGCAATGACTCTAGTGGTTGATCCATGTGTGGTTTGTGGAAATAACACATATGCAATGACTCTGGTGGTTAATCCATGTGTGGTTTGTGGAAATAACACACATGCAATGACTCTAGTGGGTCCACATGTGGTTTGTGGAAAGAACACACATGCAATGACCACTGGTTGATCCATAAGTTGTTTGTGGAAAAGAACACACATGCAATGAGTCTAGTGGATCCATGTGTGGTTTGCGGAAAATAACACACATGCAATGACTCTAGTGCCGGTTTGTGGTTTTAGTATAAGAACAAACATGCAATGACTCTAGTGGTTGACCCATGTGTTGTTTGTGGAAAGAACACACATGCAATGACTAGTGGTTGATCCATATGTGGATTGTGGAAAGAACACACATGTAATGACCACTGGTGGATCCATGTGTGGTTTGTGGAAAAGAACACACATGCAATGACTCTAGTGTTGGTTTGTGGTTTTAGTATAAGAACAAACATGCAATGACTCTAGTGGTTGATCCATGTGTGGTTTGTAGAAAGAACACACATGCAATGACTCTGGTTGATCCATATGTGGTTTGTGGAAAGAACACACATGCAATGACCACTGGTGGATCCATGTGTGGTTTTTAGTATAAGAACACACATGCAATGACTCTAGTGCTGGTTTGTGGTTTTAGTATAAGAACAAACATGGAATGACTCTAGTGCTTGATCCATGTGTGGTTTGTGGAAAGAACACACATGCAATGACTCTAGTGGTTGATCCATGTGTGGTTTGTGGAAAGAACACACATGCAATGACCACTGGTGGATCCATGTGTGGTTTGTGGAAAAGAACACACATGCAATGACTCTAGTGGTTGATCCATGTTTGTTGGTGGAAATAACACACATACAATGACTCTAGTGGTTGATCCATGTGTGGTTTGTGAAAAGAACACACATGCAATGACTCTAGTGTTGGTTTTAGTATAAGAACACACATGCAATGACTCTAGTGGTTGATCCATGGGTGGTTTGTGGAAATAACACATATGCAACGACTCTAGTGGTTGATCCATGTGTAGTTTGTGGAAATAACACACATGCAATGACTGTAATGGGTCCACATGTGGTTTGTGGAAAGAACACACATGCAATGACCACTGGTTGATCCATAAGTTGTTTGTGGAAAATAATACACATGCAATGAGCCTAGTGGATCCATGTGTGGTTCGTGGAAAAGAACACACATGCAATGACTCTAGTGCTGGTTTGTGGTTTTAGTATAAGAACAAACATGCAATGACTCTAGTGGTTGATCAATGTGTGGTTTGTAGAAAGAACACACATGCAATGACTAGTGGTTGATCCATATGTGGTTTGTGGAAAGAACACACATGCAATGACCACTGGTGGATACATGTGTGGTTTGTGGAAAAGAACACACATGCAATGACTCTAGTGTTGGTTTGTGGTTTTAGTATAAGAACCAACATGCAATGACTCTAGTGGTTGATCCATGTGTGGTTTGTGGAAAGAACACACTTGCAATGACCACTGGTGGATCCATGTCTGGTTTGTGGAAAAGAACACACATGCAATGACTCTAGTGGTTGATCCATGTTTGTTTGTGGAAATAATACACATGCACTGACTCTAGTGGTTGATCCATGTGTGGTTTGTGAAAAAACACACATGCAATGACTCTAATGTTGGTTTTAGTATAAGAACACACATGCAATGACTCTAGTGGTTGATCCATGTGTGTTTTGTGGAAATAACACATATGCAACGACTCTGGTGGTCAATCCATGTGTGGTTTGTGGAAATAACACACATGCAATGACTCTAGTGGGTCCACATGTGGTTTGTGGAAAGAACACACATGCAATGACTCTAGTGGTTGATCCATGTTTGTTGGTGGAAATAACACACATGCAATGACTCTAGTGGTTGATCCATGTGTGGTTTGTGAAAAGAACACACATGCAATGACTCTAGTGTTGGTTTTAGTATAAGAACACACATGCAATGACTCTAGTGGTTGATCCATGTGTGGTTTGTGGAAAGAACACACATGCAATGACCACTAGTGGATCCATGTGTGGTTTTTAGTATAAGAACACACATGCAATGACTCTAGTGCTGGTTTGTGGTTTTAGTATAAGAACAAGCATGCAATGACTCTAGTGGTTGATCCATGTGTGGTTTGTGGAAAGAACACACATGCACTGACTCTAATGGTTGATCCATGTGTGGTTTGTGGAAAGAACACACATGCAATGACCACTTGTGGATCCATGTGTGGTTTGTGGAAAAGAACACACATGCAATGACTCTAGTGGTTGATCCATGTTTTTTTGTGGAAATAATACACATGCAATGATTCTAGTGGTTGATCCAAGTGTGGTTTGCGAAAAGAACACACATGCAATGACTATACTGTTGGTTTTAGTATAAGAACACACATGCAATGACTCTAGTGGTTGATCCATGTGTGGTTTGTGGAAATAAAACATATGCAACGACTCTAGTGGTTGATCCATGTGTGGTTTCTGGAAATAACACACATGCAATGACTCTAGTGGGTCCATATGTGGTTTGTGGAAAGAACACACATGCAATGACCACTGGTTGATCCAGAAGTTATTTGTGGAAAAGAACACACATGCAATGAGTCTAGTGGATCCATGTGTGGTTTGTGGAAAAGAACACACATGCAATGACTATACTTCTGGTTTGTGGTTTTAGTATAAGAAGAAACATGCAATGTCTCTAGTGGTTGATCCATGTGTGGTTTGTGGAAAGAACACACATGCAATGACCACTGGTGGATCCATGTGTGGTTTGTGTAAAAGAACACGCATGCAATGACCACTGGTGGATCCATGTGTGGTTTGTGGAAAAGAACACACATGCAATGGCTCTAGTGTTGGTTTGTGGTTTTAGTATAAGAACAAACATGCAATGACTCTAGTGGTTGATCCATCTGTGGTTTGTGGAAAGAACACACATGCAATGATTCTGGTTGATCCATATGTGGTTTGTGGAAAGAAGACACATGCAATGACCACTGGTGGATCGATGTGTGGTTTGTAGAAAAGAACACACATGCAATGACTCTAGTACTGGTTTGTGGTTTTAGTATAAGAACACACATGCAATGACTCTAGTGGTTGATCCATGTGTGGTTTTTGGAAATAACATACATGCAATGACTCTAGTGGTTGATCCATGTGTGGTTTGTGGAAAGAACACACATGCAATGACCACTTGTGGATCCATGTGTGGTTTGTGGAAAATAACACACATGCAATGACTCTAGTGGTTGATCCATGTTTGTTGGTGGAATTAACACACATGCAATGACTCTAGTGGTTGATCCATGTGTGGTTTGTGAAAAGAACACACATGCAATGACTCTAGTGTTGGTTTTAGTATAAGAACACACATGTAATGACTCTAGTGGTTGATCCATGTGTGGTTTGTGGAAAGAACACACATGCAATGACCACTGGTGGATCCATGTGTGGTTTGTGGAAAATAACACACATGCAATGACTCTAGTGGTTGATCCATGTTTGTTGGTGGAAATAACACACATGCAATGACTCTAGTGATTGATCCATGTGTGGTTTGTGAATGGATCACACATGCAATGACTCTAGTGTTGCTTTTAGTATAAGAACACACATGCAATGACTCTAGTGGTTGATCCATGTGTGGTTTGTGGAAATAACACATATGCAACGACTCTAGTGGTTGATCCATGTGTGGTTTGTGGAAATAACACACATGCAATGACTGTAATAGGTCCACATGTGGTTTGTGGAAAGAACACACATGCAATGACCACTGGTTGATCCATAAGTTGTTTGTGGAAAAGAATACACATGCAATGAGTCTAGTGGATCCATGTGTGGTTTGTGGAAAAGAACACACATGCAATGACTCTAGTGCTGGTTTGTGGTTTTAGTATCAGAACAAACATGCAATGACTCTAGTGGTTGATCCATGTGTGGTTTGTGGAAAGAACACACTTGCAATGACCACTGGTGGATCCATGTCTGGTTTGTGGAAAAGAACACACATGCAATGACTCTAGTGGTTGATCCATGTTTGTTTGTGGAAATAATACATATGCAACGACTCTGGTGGTCAATCCATGTGTGGTTTGTGGAAATAACACACATGCAATGACTCTAGTGGGTCCACATGTGGTTTGTGGAAAGAACACACATGCAATGACCACTGGTTGATCCATAAGTTGTTTGTGGAAAAGAACACACATGCAATGACTCTAGTGGTTGATCCATGTGTGGTTTGTGGAAAGAACACACATGAAATGACCACTAGTGGATCCATGTGTGGTTTGTGGAAAAGAACACACATGCAATGACTCTAGTGGTTGATCCATGTGTGTTGGTGGAAATAACACACATGCAATGACTCTAGTGGTTGATCCATGTGTGGTTTGTGAAAAGAACACACATGCAATGACTCTAGTGTTGGTTTTAGTATAAGAACACACATGCAATGACTCTAGTGGTTGATCCATGTGTGGTTTGTGGAAAGAACACACATGCAATGACCACTGGTGGATCCATGTGTGGTTTTTAGTATAAGAACACACATGCAATGACTCTAGTGCTGGTTTGTGTCTTTAGTATAAGAACAAGCATGCAATGACTCTAGTGGTTGATCCATGTGTGGTTTGTGGAAAGAACACACATGCACTGACTCTAATGGTTGATCCATGTGTGGTTTGTGGAAAGAACACACATGCAATGACCACTTGTGGATCCATGTGTGGTTTGTGGAAAAGAACACACATGCAATGACTCTAGTGGTTGATCCATGTTTTTTTGTGGAAATAATACACATGCAATGATTCTAGTGGTTGATCCAAGTGTGGTTTGCAAAAAAAACACACATGCAATGACTATACTGTTGGTTTTAGTATAAGAACACACATGCAATTACTCTAGTGGTTGATCCATGTGTGGTTTGTGGAAATAAAACATATGCAACGACTCTAGTGGTTGATCCATGTGTGGTTTCTGGAAATAACACACATGCAATGACTCTAGTGGGTCCATATGTGGTTTGTGGAAAGAACACACATGCAATGACCACTGGTTGATCCATAAGTTATTTGTGGAAAAGAACACACATGCAATGAGTCTAGTGGATCCATGTGTGGTTTGTGGAAAAGAACACACATGCAATGACTCTAGTTCTGGTTTGTGGTTTTAGTATAAGAAGAAACATGCAATGTCTCTAGTGGTTGATCCATGTGTGTTTTGTGGAAAGAACACACATGCAATGACCACTGGTGGATCCATGTGTGGTTTGTGTAAAAGAACACACATGCAATGACCACTGGTGGATCCATGTGTGGTTTGTGGAAAAGAACACACATGCAATGGCTCTAGTGTTGGTTTATGGTTTTAGTATAAGAACAAACATGCAATGACTCTAGTGGTTGATCCATCTGTGGTTTGTGGAAAGAACACACATGCAATGATTCTGGTTGATCCATATGTGGTTTGTGGAAAGAAGACACATGCAATGACCACTGGTGGATCCATGTGTGGTTTGTAGAAAAGAACACACATGCAATGACTCTAGTACTGGTTTGTGGTTTTAGTATAAGAACACACATGCAATGACTCTAGTGGTTGATCCATGTGTGGTTTTTGGAAATAACATACATGCAATGACTCTAGTGGTTGATCCATGTGTGGTTTGTGGAAAGAACACACATGCAATGACCACTTGTGGATCCATCTGTGGTTTGTGGAAAATAACACACATGCAATGACTCTAGTGGTTGATCCATGTTTGTTGGTGGAATTAACACACATGCAATGACTCTAGTGGTTGATCCATGTGTGGTTTGTGAAAAGAACACACATGCAATGACTCTAGTGTTGGTTTTAGTATAAGAACACACATGTAATGACTCTAGTGGTTGATCCATGTGTGGTTTGTGGAAAGAACACACATGCAATGACCACTGGTGGATCCATGTGTGGTTTGTGGAAAAGAACACACATGCAATGACTCTAGTGGTTGATCCATGTTTGTTGGTGGAAATAACACACATGCAATGACTCTAGTGGTTGATCCATGTGTGGTTTGTGAAGGGAACACACATGCAATGACTCTAGTGTTGGTTTTAGTATAAGAACACACATGCAATGACTCTAGTGGTTGATCCATGTGTGGTTTGTGGAAATAACACATATGCAACGACTCTAGTGGTTGATCCATGTGTGGTTTGTGGAAATAACACACATGCAATGACTGTAATGGGTCCACATGTGGTTTGTGGAAAGAACACACATGCAATGACCACTGGTTGATCCATAAGTTGTTTGTGGAAAAGAATACACATGCAATGAGTCTAGTGGATCCATGTGTGGTTTGTGGAAAAGAACACACATGCAATGACTCTAGTGCTGGTTTGTGGTTTTAGTATCAGAACAAACATGCAATGACTCTAGTGGTTGATCAATGTGTGGTTTGTGGAAAGAACACACATGCAATGACTAGTGGTTGATCCATATGTGGTTTGTGGAAAGAACACACATGCAATGACCACTGGTGGATCGATGTGTTGTTTGTGGAAAAGAACACACATGCAATGACTCTAGTGTTGGTTTGTGGTTATAGTATAAGAACAAACATGCAATGACTCTAGTGGTTGATCCATGTGTGGTTTGTGGAAAGAACACACATGCAATGACCACTGGTGGATCCATGTCTGGTTTGTGGAAAAGAACACACATGCAATGACTCTAGTGGTTGATCCATGTTTGTTTGTGTAAATAATACACATGCAATGACTCTAGTGGTTGATCCATGTGTGGTTTGTGAAAAGAACACACATGCAATGACTCTAGTGTTGGTTTTAGTATAAGAACACACATGCAATGACTCTAGTGGTTGATCCATGTGTGGTTTGTGGAAATAACACATATGCAATGACTCTAGTGGTCGATCCATGTGTGGTTTGTGGAAATAACACACATGCAATGACTCTAGTGGGTCCACATGTGTGGTTTGTGGAAAGAACACACATGCAATGACTCTGGTTGATCCATATGTGGTTTGTGGAAAGAACACACATCCAATGACCACTGGTGGATCCATGTGTAGCTTGTGGAAAATACCACACATGTAATGACTCTAGTACTGGTTTGTGGTTTTAGTATAAGAACACACATGCAATGACTCTAGTGGTTGATCCATGTGTGGTTTGTGGAAAAGAACACACATGCAATGACTCTAGTGTTGGTTTGTGGTTTTAGTATAAGAACAAACATGCAATGACTCTAGTGGTTGATCCATGTGTGGTTTGTGAAAAGAACACACATGCAATGACTCTAGTGTTGGTTTTAGTATAAGAACACACATGCAATGACTCTAGTGGTTGATCCATGTGTGGTTTGTGGAAATAACACATATGCAATGACTCTAGTGGTTGATCCATGTGTGGTTTGTGGAAATAACACACATGCAATGACTCTGGTTGATCCATATGTGGTTTGTGGAAAGAACACACATCCAATGACCACTGGTGGATCCATGTGTAGCTTGTGGAAAATACCACACATGTAATGACTCTAGTCCTGGTTTGTGGTTTTAGTATAAGAACACACATGCAATGACTCTAGTGGTTGATCCATGTGTGGTTTATGGAAAGAACACACATGCAATGACCACTAGTGGATCCATGTGTGGTTTGTGGAAAAGAACACACATGCAATGACTCTAGTGGTTGATCCATGTTTGTTGGTGGAAATAACACACATGCAATGACTCTAGTGGTTGGTCCATGTGTGGTTTGTGAAAAGAACACACATGCAATGACTCTAGTGTTGGTTTATGGTTTTAGTATAAGAACAAACATGCAATGACTCTAGTGGTTGATCCATGTGTGGTTTGTAGAAAGAACACACATGCAATGACTCTGGTTGATCCATATGTGGTTTGTGGAAAGAACACACATGCAATGACCACTGGTGGATCCATGTGTGGTGTTTAGTATAAGAACACACATGCAATGACTCTAGTGCTGGTTTGTGGTTTTAGTATAAGAACAAACATGGAATGACTCTAGTGGTTGATCCATGTGTGGTTTGTGGAAAGAACACACATGCAATGACTCTAGTGGTTGATCCATGTGTGGTTTGTGGAAAGAACACACATGCAATGACCACTGGTGGATCCATGTGTGGTTTGTGGAAAAGAACACACATGGAATGACTCTAGTGGTTGATCCATGTGTGGTTTGTGAAAAGAACACACATGCAATGACTCTACTGTTGGTTTTAGTATAAGAACACACATGCAATGACTCTAGTGGTTGATCCATGTGTGGTTTGTGGAAATAACACATATGCAACGACTCTAGTGGTTGATCCATGTGTGGTTTGTGGACATAACACACATGCAATGACTGTAATGGGTCCACATGTGGTTTGTGGAAAGAACACACATGCAATGACCACTGGTTGATCCATAAGTTGTTTGTGGAAAAGAATACACATGCAATGAGCCTAGTGGATCCATGTGTGGTTGGTGGAAAAGAATACACATGCAATGACTCTAGTGCTGGTTTGTGGTTTTAGTATAAGAACAAACATGCAATGACTCTAGTGGTTGATCAATGTGTGGTTTGTGGAAAGAACACACATGCAATGACTAGTGGTGGATCCATATGTGGTTTGTGGAAACAACACACATGCAATGACCACTGGTGGATACATGTGTGGTTTGTGGAAAAGAACACACATGCAATGACTCTAGTGTTGGTTTGTGGTTTTAGTATAAGAACAAACATGCAATGACTCTAGTGGTTGATCCATGTGTGGTTTGTGGAAAGAACACACTTGCAATGACCACTGGTGGATCCATGTCTGGTTTGTGGAAAAGAACACACATGCAATGACTCTAGTGGTTGATCCATGTTTGTTTGTGGAAATAATACACATGCAATGGCTCTAGTGGTTGATCCATGTGTGGTTTGTGAAAAAACACACATGCAATGACTCTAATGTTGGTTTTAGTATAAGAACACACATGCAATGACTCTAGTGGTTGATCCATGTGTGGTTTGTGGAAATAACACATATGCAACGACTCTGGTGGTTAATCCATGTGTGGTTTGTGGAAATAACACACATGCAATGACTATAGTGGGTCCACATGTGGTTTGTGGAAAGAACACACATGCAATGACCACTGGTTGATCCATAAGTTGTTTGTGGAAAAGAACACACATGCAATGAGTCTAGTGGATCCATGTGTGGTTTGTGGAAAATAACACACATGCAATGACTCTAGTGGTTGATCCATGTGTGGTTTGTGAAAAGAACACACATGCAATGACTCTAGTGTTGGTTTTAGTATAAGAACATACATGCAATGACTCTAGTGGTTGATCCATGTGTGGTTTGTGGAAATAACACATATGCAATGACTCTAGTGGTTGATCCATGTGTGGTTTGTGGAAATAACACACATGCAATGACTCTAGTGGGTCCACATGTGTGGTTTGTGGAAAGAACACACATGCAATTACTCTAGTTGATCCATATGTGGTTTGTGGAAAGAACACACATCCAATGACCACTGGTGGATCCATGTGTGGAATGTGGAAAATAACACACATGCAATGACTCTAGTACTGGTTTGTGGTTTTAGTATAAGAACACACATGCAATGACTCTAGTGGTTGATCCATGTGTGGTTTGTGGAAAGAACACACATGCAATGACTCTAGTGGTTGATCCATGTGTGGTTTGTGGAAAGAACACACATGAAATGACCACTAGGGGATCCATGTGTGGTTTGTGGAAAAGAACACACATGCAATGACTCTAGTGGTTGATCCATGTTTGTTGGTGGAAATAACACACATGCAATGACTCTAGTGGTTGATCCATGTGTGGTTTGTGAAAAGAACACACATGCAATAACTCTACTGTTGGTTTTAGTATAAGAACACACATGCAATGACTCTAGTGGTGGATCCATGTGTGGTTTGTGGAAAGAACACACATGCAATGACCACTGGTGGATCCATGTGTAGTTTATGGAAAAGAACACACATGCAATGACTCTAGTGGTTGATCCATGTTTGTTGGTGGAAATAACACACATGCAATGACTCTAGTGGTTGATCCATGTGTGGTTTGTGAAAAGAACACACATGCAATGACTCTAGTGTTGGTTTTAGTATAAGAACACATATGCAATGACTCTAGTGGTTGATCCATGTGTCGTTTGTGGAAATAACACATATGCAACGACTCTAGTGGTTGATCCATGTGTGGTTTGTGGAAATAACACACATGCAATGACTGTAATGGGTCCACATGTGGTTTGTGAAAAGAACACACATGCAATGACCACTGGTGGATCCATGTGTGGTTTGTGGAAAAGAACACACATGCAATGACTCTAGTGGTTGATCCATGTTTGTTGGTGGAAATAACACACATGCAATGACTCTAGTGGTTGATCCATGTGTGGTTTGTGAAAAGAACACACATGCAATGACTCTAGTGTTGGTTTTAGTATAAGAACACACATTCAATGACTTTAGTGGTTGATCGATGTGTGGTTTGTGGAAAGAACACACATGCAATGACTAGTGGTTGATCCATATGTGGATTGTGGAAAGAACACACATGTAATGACCACTGGTGGATCCATGTGTGGTTTGTGGAAAAGAACACACATGCAATGGCTCTAGTGTTGGTTTGTGGTTTTAGTATAAGAACAAACATGCAATGACTCTAGTGGTTGATCCATCTGTGGTTTGTGGAAAGAACACACATGCAATGATTCTGGTTGATCCATATGTGGTTTGTGGAAAGAAGACACATGCAATGACCACTGGTGGATCCATGTGTGGTTTGTAGAAAAGAACACACATGCAATGACTCTAGTACTGGTTTGTGGTTTTAGTATAAGAACACACATGCAATGACTCTAGTGGTTGATCCATGTGTGGTTTTTGGAAATAACATACATGCAATGACTCTAGTGGTTGATCCATGTGTGGTTTGTGGAAAGAACACACATGCAATGACCACTTGTGGATCCATCTGTGGTTTGTGGAAAATAACACACATGCAATGACTCTAGTGGTTGATCCATGTTTGTTGGTGGAATTAACACACATGCAATGACTCTAGTTGTTGATCCATGTGTGGTTTGTGAAAAGAACACACATGCAATGACTCTAGTGTTGGTTTTAGTATAAGAACACACATGTAATGACTCTAGTGGTTGATCCATGTGTGGTTTGTGGAAAGAACACACATGCAATGACCACTGGTGGATCCATGTGTGGTTTGCGGAAAAGAACACACATGCAATGACTCTAGTGGTTGATCCATGTTTGTTGGTGGAAATAACACACATGCAATGACTCTAGTGGTTGATCCATGTGTGGTTTGTGAAGGGAACACACATGCAATGACTCTAGTGTTGGTTTTAGTATAAGAACACACATGCAATGACTCTAGTGGTTGATCCATGTGTGGTTTGTGGAAATATCACATATGCAACGACTCTAGTGGTTGATACATGTGTGGTTTGTGGAAATAACACATTGCAATGACTGTAATGGGTCCACATGTGGTTTGTGGAAAGAACACACATGCAATGACCACTGGTTGATCCATAAGTTGTTTGTGGAAAAGAATACACATGCAACGAGTCTAGTGGATCCATGTGTGGTTTGTGGAAAAGAACACACATGCAATGACTCTAGTGCTGGTTTGTGGTTTTAGTATCAGAACAAACATGCAATTACTCTAGTGGTTGATCAATGTGTGGTTTGTGGAAAGAACACACATGCAATGACTAGTGGTTGATCCATATGTGGTTTGTGGAAAGAACACACATGCAATGACCACTGGTGGATCGATGTGTTGTTTGTGGAAAAGAACACACATGCAATGACTCTAGTGTTGGTTTGTGGTTATAGTATAAGAACAAACATGCAATGACTCTAGTGGTTGATCCATGTGTGGTTTGTGGAAAGAACACACATGCAATGACCACTGGTGGATCCATGTCTGGTTTGTGGAAAAGAACACACATGCAATGACTCTAGTGGTTGATCCATGTTTGTTTGTGTAAATAATACACATGCAATGACTCTAGTGGTTGATCCATGTGTGGTTTGTGAAAAGAACACACATGCAATGACTCTAGTGTTGGTTTTAGTATAAGAACACACATGCAATGACTCTAGTGGTTGATCCATGTGTGGTTTGTGGAAATAACACATATGCAATGACTCTAGTGGTCGATCCATGTGTGGTTTGTGGAAATAACACACATGCAATGACTCTAGTGGGTCCACATGTGTGGTTTGTGGAAAGAACACACATGCAATGACTCTGGTTGATCCATATGTGGTTTGTGGAAAGAACACACATCCAATGACCACTGGTGGATCCATGTGTAGCTTGTGGAAAATACCACACATGTAATGACTCTAGTACTGGTTTGTGGTTTTAGTATAAGAACACACATGCAATGACTCTAGTGGTTGATCCATGTGTGGTTTGTGGAAAAGAACACACATGCAATGACTCTAGTGTTGGTTTGTGGTTTTAGTATAAGAACAAACATGCAATGACTCTAGTGGTTGATCCATGTGTGGTTTGTGAAAAGAACACAAATGCAATGACTCTAGTGTTGGTTTTAGTATAAGAACACACATGCAATGACTCTAGTGGTTGATCCATGTGTGGTTTGTGGAAATAACACATATGCAATGACTCTAGTGGTTGATCCATGTGTGGTTTGTGGAAATAACACACATGCAATGACTCTGGTTGATCCATATGTGGTTTGTGGAAAGAACACACATCCAATGACCACTGGTGGATCCATGTGTAGCTTGTGGAAAATACCACACATGTAATGACTCTAGTACTGGTTTGTGGTTTTAGTATAAGAACACACATGCAATGACTCTAGTGGTTGATCCATGTGTGGTTTATGGAAAGAACACACATGCAATGACCACTAGTGGATCCATGTGTGGTTTGTGGAAAAGAACACACATGCAATGACTCTAGTGGTTGATCCATGTTTGTTGGTGGAAATAACACACATGCAATGACTCTAGTGGTTGGTCCATGTGTGGTTTGTGAAAAGAACACACATGCAATGACTCTAGTGCTGGTTTGTGGTTTTAGTATAAGAACAAACATGGAATGACTCTAGTGGTTGATCCATGTGTGGTTTGTGGAAAGAACACACATGCAATGACTCTAGTGGTTGATCCATGTGTGGTTTGTGGAAAGAACACACATGCAATGACCACTGGTGGATCCATGTGTGGTTTGTGGAAAAGAACACACATGGAATGACTCTAGTGGTTGATCCATGTGTGGTTTGTGAAAAGAACACACATGCAATGACTCTAGTGTTGGTTTTAGTATAAGAACACACATTCAATGACTCTAGTGGTTGATCCATGTGTGGTTTGTGGAAATAACACATATGCAACGACTCTAGTGGTTGATCCATGTGTGGTTTGTGGACATAACACACATGCAATGACTGTAATGGGTCCACATGTGGTTTGTGGAAAGAACACACATGCAATGACCACTGGTTGATCCATAAGTTGTTTGTGGAAAAGAATACACATGCAATGAGCCTAGTGGATCCATGTGTGGTTGGTGGAAAAGAACACACATGCAATGACTCTAGTGCTGGTTTGTGGTTTTAGTATAAGAACAAACATGCAATGACTCTAGTGGTTGATCAATGTGTGGTTTGTGGAAAGAACACACATGCAATGACTAGTGGTGGATCCATATGTGGTTTGTGGAAACAACACACATGCAATGACCACTGGTGGATCCATGTGTGGTTTGTGGAAAAGAACACACATGCAATGACTCTAGTGTTGGTTTGTGGTTTTAGTATAAGAACAAACATGCAATGACTCTAGTGGTTGATCCATGTGTGGTTTGTGGAAAGAACACACTTGCAATGACCACTGGTGGATCCATGTCTGGTTTGTGGAAAAGAACACACATGCAATGACTCTAGTGGTTGATCCATGTTTGTTTGTGGAAATAATACACATGCAATGGCTCTAGTGGTTGATCCATGTGTGGTTTGTGAAAAAACACACATGCAATGACTCTAATGTTGGTTTTAGTATAAGAACACACATGCAATGACTCTAGTGGTTGATCCATGTGTGGTTTGTGGAAATAACACATATGCAACGACTCTGGTGGTTAATCCATGTGTGGTTTGTGGAAATAACACACATGCAATGACTATAGTGGGTCCACATGTGGTTTGTGGAAAGAACACACATGCAATGACCACTGGTTGATCCATAAGTTGTTTGTGGAAAAGAACACACATGCAATGAGTCTAGTGGATCCATGTGTGGTTTGTGGAAAATAACACACATGCAATGACTCTAGTGGTTGATCCATGTGTGGTTTGTGAAAAGAACACACATGCAATGACTCTAGTGTTGGTTTTAGTATAAGAACATACATGCAATGACTCTAGTGGTTGATCCATGTGTGGTTTGTGGAAATAACACATATGCAATGACTCTAGTGGTTGATCCATGTGTGGTTTGTGGAAATAACACACATGCAATGACTCTAGTGTTGGTTTATGGTTTTAGTATAAGAACAAACATGCAATGACTCTAGTGGTTGATCCATGTGTGGTTTGTAGAAAGAACACACATGCAATGACTCTGGTTGATCCATATGTGGTTTGTGGAAAGAACACACATGCAATGACCACTGGTGGATCCATGTGTGGTGTTTAGTATAAGAACACACATGCAATGACTCTAGTGCTGGTTTGTGGTTTTAGTATAAGAACAAACATGGAATGACTCTAGTGGTTGATCCATGTGTGGTTTGTGGAAAGAACACACATGCAATGACTCTAGTGGTTGATCCATGTGTGGTTTGTGGAAAGAACACACATGCAATGACCACTGGTGGATCCATGTGTGGTTTGTGGAAAAGAACACACATGGAATGACTCTAGTGGTTGATCCTTGTGTGGTTTGTGAAAAGAACACACATGCAATGACTCTAGTGTTGGTTTTAGTATAAGAACACACATGCAATGACTCTAGTGGTTGATCCATGTGTGGTTTGTGGAAATAACACATATGCAACGACTCTAGTGGTTGATCCATGTGTGGTTTGTGGACATAACACACATGCAATGACTGTAATGGGTCCACATGTGGTTTGTGGAAAGAACACACATGCAATGACCACTGGTTGATCCATAAGTTGTTTGTGGAAAAGAATACACATGCAATGAGCCTAGTGGATCCATGTGTGGTTGGTGGAAAAGAACACACATGCAATGACTCTAGTGCTGGTTTGTGGTTTTAGTATAAGAACAAACATGCAATGACTCTAGTGGTTGATCAATGTGTGGTTTGTGGAAAGAACACACATGCAATGACTAGTGGTGGATCCATATGTGGTTTGTGGAAACAACACACATGCAATGACCACTGGTGGATCCATGTGTGGTTTGTGGAAAAGAACACACATGCAATGACTCTAGTGTTGGTTTGTGGTTTTAGTATAAGAACAAACATGCAATGACTCTAGTGGTTGATCCATGTGTGGTTTGTGGAAAGAACACACTTGCAATGACCACTGGTGGATCCATGTCTGGTTTGTGGAAAAGAACACACATGCAATGACTCTAGTGGTTGATCCATGTTTGTTTGTGGAAATAATACACATGCAATGGCTCTAGTGGTTGATCCATGTGTGGTTTGTGAAAAAACACACATGCAATGACTCTAATGTTGGTTTTAGTATAAGAACACACATGCAATGACTCTAGTGGTTGATCCATGTGTGGTTTGTGGAAATAACACATATGCAACGACTCTGGTGGTTAATCCATGTGTGGTTTGTGGAAATAACACACATGCAATGACTATAGTGGGTCCACATGTGGTTTGTGGAAAGAACACACATGCAATGACCACTGGTTGATCCATAAGTTGTTTGTGGAAAAGAACACACATGCAATGAGTCTAGTGGATCCATGTGTGGTTTGTGGAAAATAACACACATGCAATGACTCTAGTGGTTGATCCATGTGTGGTTTGTGAAAAGAACACACATGCAATGACTCTAGTGTTGGTTTTAGTATAAGAACATACATGCAATGACTCTAGTGGTTGATCCATGTGTGGTTTGTGGAAATAACACATATGCAATGACTCTAGTGGTTGATCCATGTGTGGTTTGTGGAAATAACACACATGCAATGACTCTAGTGGGTCCACATGTGTGGTTTGTGGAAAGAACACACATGCAATGACTCTAGTTGATCCATATGTGGTTTGTGGAAAGAACACACATCCAATGACCACTGGTGGATCCATGTGTGGAATGTGGAAAATAACACACATGCAATGACTCTAGTACTGGTTTGTGGTTTTAGTATAAGAACACACATGCAATGACTCTAGTGGTTGATCCATGTGTGGATTGTGGAAAGAACACACATGCAATGACTCTAGTGGTTGATCCATGTGTGCTTTGTGGAAAGAACACACATGAAATGACCACTAGGGGATCCATGTGTGGTTTGTGGAAAATAACACACATGCAATGACTAGTGGTTGATCCATATGTGGTTTGTGGAAAGAACACACATGCAATGACCACTGGTGGATCGATGTGTGGTTTGTGGAAAAGAACACACATGCAATGACTCTAGTGTTGGTTTGTGGTTTTAGTATAAGAACAAACATGCAATGACTCTAGTGGTTGATCCATGTGTGGTTTGTGGAAAGAATACACATGCAATGACCACTGGTGGATCCATGTCTGGTTTGTGGAAAAGAACACACATGCAATGACTCTAGTGGTTGGTCCATGTTTGTTTGTGGAAATAATACACATGCAATGACTCTAGTGGTTGATCCATGTGTGGTTTGTGGAAAGAACACACATGCAATGACCACTGGTGGATCCATGTGTGGCTTGTGGAAAATAACACACATGCAATGACTCTAGTACTGGTTTGTGGTTTTAGTATAAGAACACACATGCAATGACTCTAGTGGTTGATCCATGTGTGGTTTGTGGAAAGAACACACATGAAATGACCACTAGGGGATCCATGTGTGGTTTGTGGAAAAGAACACACATGCAATTACTCTAGTGGTTGATCCATGTTTGTTGGTGGAAATAACACACATGCAATGACTCTAGTGGTTGATCCATGTGTGGTTTGTGAAAAGAACACACATGCAATGACTCTACTGTTGGTTTTAGTGTAAGAACACACATGCAATGACTCTAGTGGTTGATCCATGTGTGGTTTGTGGAAAGAACACACATGCAATGACCACTGGTGGATCCATGTGTAGTTTGTGGAAAAGAACACACATGCAATGACTCTAGTGGTTGATCCATGTTTGTTGGTGGAAATAACACACATGCAATGACTCTAGTGGTTGATCCATGTGTGGTTTGTGAAAAGAACACACATGCAATGACTCTAGTGTTGGTTTTAGTATAAGAACACATATGCAATGACTCTAGTGGTTGATCCATGTGTGGTTTGTGGAAATAACACATATGCAACGACTCTAGTGGTTGATCCATGTGTGGTTTGTGGAAATAACACACATGCAATGACTGTAATGGGTCCACATGTGGTTTGTGAAAAGAACACACATGCAATGACCACTGGTGGATCCATGTGTGGTTTGTGGAAAAGAACACACATGCAATGACTCTAGTGGTTGATCCATGTTTGCTGGTGGAAATAACACACATGCAATGACTCTAGTGGTTGATCCATGTGTGGTTTGTGAAAAGAACACACATGCAATGACTCTAGTGTTGGTTTTAGTATAAGAACACACATTCAATGACTCTAGTGGTTGATCGATGTGTGGTTTGTGGAAAGAACACCCATGCAATGACTAGTGGTTGATCCATATGTGGATTGTTGAAAGAACACACATGTAATGACCACTGGTGGATCCATGTGTGGTTTGTGGAAAAGAACACACATGCAATGACTCTAGTGTTGGTTTGTGGTTTTAGTATAAGAACAAACATGCAATGACTCTAGTGATTCATCCATGTGTGGTTTGTAGAAAGAACACACATGCAATGACTCTGGTTGATCCATATGTGGTTTGTGGAAAGAACACACATGCAATGACCACTGGTGGATCCATGTGTGGTTTTTAGTATAAGAACACACATGCAATGACTCTAGTGCTGGTTTGTGGTTTTAGTATAAGAACAAACATGGAATGACTCTAGTGGTTGATCCATGTGTGGTTTGTGGAAAGAACACACATGCCATGACTCTAGTGGTTGATCCATGTGTGGTTTGTGGAAAGAACACACATGCAATGACCACTGGTGGATCCATGTGTGGTTTGTGGAAAAGAACACACATGCAATGACTCTAGTGGTTGATCCATGTTTGTTGGTGGAAGTAACAAACATGCAATGACTCTAGTGGTTGATCCATGTGTGGTTTGTGAAAAGAACACACATGCAATGACTCTAGTGTTGGTTTTAGTATAAGAACACACATGCAATGACTCTAGTGGTTGATCCATGTGTGGTTTGTGGAAATAACACATATGCAACGACTCTAGTGGGTCCACATGTGGTTTGTGGAAAGAACACGCATGCAATGACCACTGGTTGATCCAAAAGTTGTTTGTGGAAAAGAATACACATGCAATGAGCCTAGTGGATCCATGTGTGGTTGGAGGAAAAGAACACACATGCAATGACTCTAGTGCTGGTTTGTGGTTTTAGTATAAGAACAAACATGCAATGACTCTAGTGGTTGATCAATGTGTGGTTTGTGGAAAGAACACACATGCAATGACTAGTGGTGGATCCATATGTGGTTTGTGGAAAGAACACACATGCAATGACCACTGGTGGATACATGTGTGGTTTGTGGAAAAGAACACACATGCAATGACTCTAGTGTTGGTTTGTGGTTTTAGTATAAGAACAAACATGCAATGACTCTAGTGGTTGATCCATGTGTGGTTTGTGGAAAGAACACACTTGCAATGACCACTAGTGGATCCATGTCTGGTTTGTGGAAAAGAACACACATGCAATGACTCTAGTGGTTGATCCATGTTTGTTTGTGGAAATAATACACATGCAATGGCTCTAGTGGTTGATCCATGTGTGGTTTGTGAAAAAACACACATGCAATGACTCTAATGTTGGTTTTAGTATAAGAACACACATGCAATGACTCTAGTGGTTGATCCATGTGTGGTTTGTGGAAATAACACATATGCAACGACTCTGGTGGTTAATCGATGTGTGGTTTGTGGAAATAACACACATGCAACGACTCTAGTGGGTCCACAGGTGGTTTGTGGAAAGAACACACATGCAATGACCACTGGTTGATCCATAAGTTGTTTGTGGAAAAGAACACACATGCAATGAGTCTAGTGGATCCATGTGTGGTTTGTGGAAAATAACACACATGCAATGACTCTAGTGGTTGATCCATGTGTGGTTTGTGAAAAGAACACACATGCAATGACTCTAGTGTTGGTTTTAATATAAGAACACACATGCAATGACTCTAGTGGTTGATCCATGTGTGGTTTGTGGAAATAACACATATGCAATGACTCTAGTGGTTGATCCATGTGTGGTTTGTGGAAATAACACACATGCAATGACTCTAGTGGGTCCACATGTGTGGTTTGTGGAAAGAACACACATGCAATGACTCTAGTTGATCCATATGTGGTTTGTGGAAAGAACACACATCCAATGACCACTGGTGGATCCATGTGTGGCTTGTGGAAAATAACACACATGCAATGACTCTAGTACTGGTTTGTGGTTTTAGTATAAGAACACACATGCAATGACTCTAGTGGTTGATCCATGTGTGGTTTGTGGAAAGAACACACATGCAATGACTCTAGTGGTTGATCCATGTGTGGTTTGTGGAAAGAACACACATGAAATGACCACTAGGGGATCCATGTGTGGTTTGTGGAAAAGAACACACATGCAATGACTCTAGTGGTTGATCCATGTTTGTTGGTGGAAATAACACACATGCAATGACTCTAGTGGTTGATCCATGTGTGGTTTGTGAAAATAACACACATGCAATGACTCTACTATTGGTTTTAGTATAAGAACACACATGCGATGACTCTAGTGGTTGATCCATGTGTGGTTTGTGGAAAGAACACACATGCAATGACCACTGGTGGATCCATGTGTAGTTTGTGGAAAAGAACACACATGCAATGACTCTAGTGGTTGATCCATGTTTGTTGGTGGAAATAACACACATGCAATGACTCTAGTGGTTGATCCATGTGTGGTTTGCGAAAAGAACACACATGCAATGACTCTAGTGTTGGTTTTAGTATAAGAACACATATGCAATGACTCTAGTGGTTGATCCATGTGTGGTTTGTGGAAATAACACATATGCACCGACTCTAGTGGTTGATCCATGTGTGGTTTGTGGAAATAACACACATGCAATGACTGTAATGGGTCTACATGTGGTTTGTGAAAAGAACACACATGCAATGACCACTGGTGGATCCATGTGTGGTTTGTGGAAAAGAACACACATGCAATGACTCTAGTGGTTGATCCATGTTTGTTGGTGGAAATAACACACATGCAATGACTCTAGTGGTTGATCCATGTGTGGTTTGTGAAAAGAACACACATGCAATGACTCTAGTGTTGGTTTTACTATAAGAACACACATGCAATGACTCTAGTGGTTGATCCATGTGTGGTTTGTGGAAAGAACACACATGCAATGACCACTGGTGGATCCATGTGTGGTTTGTGGAAAAGAACACACATGCAATGACTCTAGTGGTTGATCCATGTTTGTTGGTGGAAATAGCACACATGCAATGACTCTAGTGGTTGATCCATGTGTGGTTTGTGAAAAGAACACACATGCAATGACTCTAGTGTTGGTTTTAGTATAAGAACACATATGCAATGACTCTAGTGGTTGATCCATGTGTGGTTTGTGGAAAAAACACATATGCAACGACTCTAGTGGTTGATCCATGTGTGGTTTGTGGAAATAACACACATGCAATGACTGTAATGGGTCCACTTGTGGTTTGTGGAAAGAACACACATGCAATGACCACTGGTGGATCCATGTGTGGTTTGTGGAAAAGAACACACATGCAATTACTCTGGTTGATCCATATGTGGTTTGTGGAAAGAACACACATGCAATGAATCTACTGGTGGATCCATGTGTGGTTTGTGGAAAAGGACACACATGCAATGATTCTAGTGCTGGTTTATGGTTTTAGTATTAGAACAAACATGCAATGACTCTAGTGGTTGATCCATGTGTGGTTTGTGGAAAGAACACACATGCAATGACTAGTGGTTGATCCATATGTGGTTTGTGGAAAGAACACACATGCAATGACCACTGGTGGATCCATGTGTGGTTTGTGGAAAAGAACACAGATGCAATGACTCTAGTGTTGGTTTGTGGTTTTCGTATAAAAACAAACATGCAATGACTCTAGTGGTTGATCCATGTGTGGTTTGTGGAAAGAACACACTTGCAATGACCACTGGTGGATCCATGTCTGGTTTATGGAAAAGAACACACATGCAATGACTCTAGTGGTTGATCCATGTTTGTTTGTGGAAATAATACACATGCAATGCCTCTAGTGGTTGATCCACGTGTGGTTTGTGAAAAAACACACATGCAATGACTCTAGTGTTGGTTTTAGTATAAGAACACACATGCAATGACTCTAGTGGTTGATCCATGTGTGGTTTGTGGAAAGAACACACATACAATGACTAGTGGTTGATCCATATGTGGTTTGTGGAAAGAACACACATGCAATGACCACTGGTGGATCCATGTGTGGTTTGTGGAAAAGAACACACATGCAATGACTCTAGTGTTGGTTTGTGGTTTTAGTATAAGAACAAACATGCAATGACTCTAGTGGTTGATCCATGTGTGGTTTGTGGAAAGAACACACTTGCAATGACCACTGGTGGATCCATGTCTGGTTTGTGGAAAAGAACACACATGCAATGACTCTAGTGGTTGATCCATGTTTGTTTGTGGAAATAATACACATGCAATGACTCTAGTGGTTGATCCATGTGTGGTTTGTGGAAAGAACACACTTGCAATGACCACTGGTGGATCCATGTCTGGTTTGTGGAAAAGAACACACATGCAATGACTCTAGTGGTTGATCCATGTTTGTTTGTGGAAATAATACACATGCAATGACTCTAGTGGTTGATCCATGTGTGGTTTGTGAAAAAACACACATGCAATGACTCTAGTGTTGGTTTTAGTATAAGAACACACATGCAATGACTCTAGTGGTTGATCCATGTGTGGTTTTTGGAAATAACACATATGCAATGACTCTAGTGGTTGATCCATGTGTGGTTTGTGGAAATAACACACATGCAATGACTCTAGTGGGTCCACATGTGTGGTTTGTGGAAAGAACACACATGCGATGACTCTGGTTGATCCATCTGTGGTTTGTGGAAAGAACACACATGTAATGACCACTGGTGGATCCATGTGTGGTTTGTGGAAAAGAACACACATGCAATGACTCTAGTGTCGGTTTGTGGTTTTAGTATAAGAACAAACATGCAATGACTCTAGTGGTTGATCCATGTGTGGTTTGTGGAAAGAACACACATGCCCATGACTAGTGGTTGATCCATATGTGGTTTGTGGAAAGAACACACATGGAATGACCACTGGTGGATCCATGTGTGGTTTGTGGAAAAGAACACACATGCAATGACTCTAGTACTGGTTTGTGGTTTTAGTATAAGAACAAACATGCAATGACTCTAGTGGTTGATCCATGTGTGGTTTGTGTAAAGAACACACATGCAATGACTCTGGTTGATCCATATGTGGTTTGTGGAAAGAACACACATGCAATGACCACTGGTGGATCCATGTGTGGTTTTTAGTATAAGAACACACATGCAATGACTCTTGTGATGGTTTGTACTTTTAGTATAAGAACACACATGCAATGGCTCTAGTATTGGTTTGTGGTTTTAGTATAAGAACACACATGCAAGGACTCTAGTGGTTGATCCATGTGTGGTTTGTGGAAATAACACACATGCAATGACTCTAGTGGTTGATCCATGTGTGGTTTGTAGAAAGAACACACATGGAATGACCACTGGTGGATCCATGTTGGTTTTAGTATAAGAACACACATGCAATGACTCTAGTGGTTGATCCATGTTTGTTTGTGGTTTTAGTATAAGAACAAACATCCTCTCTCTCTCTCTCTCGTAGAAGCCCAAACCTGTGCCCACTCTGTCTGCTACGCCCTGATTGGTTGTCACAGCTGTCACGCGGATAGTGCGCACCAACCGTTGATCCTGTGTGATCGAACGAGGCTCGTTGCACACGTTGTGCCCTTCACAGGATAGTGCGAGACAACACGGACGTCTCCCTCAACGAGACTTCTACAAGAAGGAACACGATGCCGTCCATGGAAAAAGTGGTCGAGTGGTCATGTAATGTTTAATCTAGTCTGCAAAGGCTACAAGTCAACTACACGGCAACTGGTCATCCACGGACCACCGGCTATACCATTTTTACTACGCAGCGCGCCTGCACTCTCACTTCCGTGAGGCCCCCACCACACGAACCTTCCACGCGGCAGCCACAGCCGGAAGAGCTGTCAACCGGGGCCCTCGAGGAGGCCTAAACGTCCCCGCATTAAAAACCCAGCCTATCGGGTCCTCCATTCGCACTCATCCCTAGTCTCTCTTCCCTATCCAGCAAAACACCACAATCTTGAACGTACTTGCACGAACCTTCTCCATGAAACCAGTGCATGGGGGTGAGTGTCCGGGCATCGCCGACGGGGTGGTGCTTCACGCAGCAGATCTGGAGGAGCATCACGCAGCACAGGCCGAGGAGGACATGCAGTTCAACCCCTTGGGGGACCATGTGCACGCCGGTGCTGACGACTTAGGAGGCGCCGATGAGGGCGTGGAGTTCGACGAACACGCTCCGCTCGTGTACCCAGAGGTACATCTATTTCTACATGTTTCATATTTTCTGCTCGAGCTTAATCTATCCAGGCGTCATAAAAAAATCTAGTCCTAATGATTAAATGCAACGTACGAACCGATACATGGAGAGATCTAGTCTGTTCTGAATGAATCCACATTATTTATTAATAAGTTACCAAGAACACAAACCACATTAATTTAGGAGAGAGCTGGGGAGATGGCCGTAATGAACTGCTGAACCTATATAGACATGTTATTGCATCGAAAGTAACTTGGAATAGTGGAAGGAATACATATTTATTATTTTGCTCATTTCGGTTTGTATTCCATACATTACAGGTGTATTCAAGTGAGATGGACTCTGACAAGGAGACCAGGGACAACAAGAGCCTCCATGCCATGAAGAAGCTCAAGAGCAGGATAATCCCTTTCCGCACTCGACTTGGGGAGCTCAGGTGCCCTTTCTGTAAGAAAGGAGTCAACCCGAGGATTGCCAGCTTGATTCTGCATGCGGTTAGCATCGGTAAAAGCCCGGCTAGTAAACACAAGTCGGCGACCAAGGCTAAGCACACTGCTTATGGCAAGTTCCTGAGGGAGTATGTCAAGAACAGCCTAGTGTCCCCTTACATAGGAATCAGCAACTCCTAGCCGACCAACCCCGTCACTGTGTTGGCCCAGCCACTAATAATATTTAGTTCTCTTATCGTATCTAGACCCTTAAACTATGTGGATTTCTATTTTCGTACCCTTCAAAATATATTCAAGTTCATCTGTTTATGTTGTTAAAGTTCCGGTGGCATACTCGTTATTTTGCATGGATAGAGGGGTGCCCCCGATAGATATATAAGGGTTATCCTGTCCGCTAGATCATAGAGGATCAACAGTTGGTGGGCAAAACTGAATACAACTGAATCGCCATGGTTAGACACGAGGGAAAAAACGTGACTCACGGTACGCATGTGCGGTGCACGGGGCGGTAGCGGACACGTGTGGCCGTGCACGGTGCATTAGCCTACGCGGTGCACGGTAGTGCAACGAAACGCCACTTCCCTTCTCCTTTAATAGAGGCCTACCCACTCCCACTCCCACTCATCACGCACTCGCTCACTCAACCGTTTCCACTGTCCCATCACCTTCTGCAAACGCCCAACAAAACCCCAACCATGCCGACGATAGAGAAGATCGGCGCGGTGGCCATCGGCGCCTCCAAGGCAGCCGGCGAGGAGCCCCCCGTCCCTGTCCCCGCATCCACCATAGCCTCCGACGAGGAGGCCCCCACCGGTCTCGGACAGATCCCACTCGGCTAGGACCCCTACAAGGAGGTTGTCTACATAAGGCCGGAGAACCCCTACGACACCAGCATCGCCGACCCGTGGTCTGAGGTAACCAGGGTTTTATCCCCTTCCCTTGTTCTTCCCCCGTTCCCATCGTTGGATGCTAGATCATATGTTATTAGGGCTCGGCTGTTCGTATTTTTTACAGTAGCTAATCCTATTGTGTTAGATCTCGATTTTCGATGAATACCCCTGTTCGTAGTTGGGATCGGTATTCGATTTGGTTTGAGATTTGGGGAATAATCGGGAGATCTCATTCGGTTAATTTATGCAAAAAATCAATCCCGATAATCAAAGTATCTCAATCATGTCCTTATTTCACTCTTCTATTTTTTCCAACAGGAGGATAGCAGCGACCTCCGCAGCGACGATGAGTCGCAGGACACCAAGACTCGTCAGGTGCTGAGGAGGCTGATGTCCGGTCAGTACAACAACTTCTTCTCCGGCGACGTGTACAGGTGCCCCTTCTGCCCCACCAGGAGGCTCCGCGGCACGGACTTCAACTCCCTCGTGAAGCATGCCGAGGACGTGAGGACCTGCGGCGAGTCCGTGAACGTCCACGGCTTCAGCGCCAAGCACCAGGCGCTCGGTCTTCACCTCCGCAACCTCCATAAGGTGGCTATCAAGGAGGGTCACATGCCCCCAATCAGACCCAAGGTGCCCAAGGTCAAGGGGGTGGGCAGCAAGAAGTGGAGGACGCGCCAGAGGGAGGAGGCGGATGCCCTCGTGGTAGAGGCCACGAGGGGCCACTGATCAGCTGCTGCTGCTGTAAAGTAGCTTCTTTTGTCTTGTCTTTGTTGAAGCAGTCCGCTGCTGCTGCTGAGCAGCCTAATTGTCAAACCTCGTTAAGTACCGTACTATATAACCTATATTAGCTACTTTATCTACATCTACTCTATTTACTGAATGTCTTTATGGTGCTGGTTTGTTTTGCTGCTCTAGATTTGCTACTAGATTGGGGTAAAACGATCACAAAAGGAACAATGAATAAAGAGAGAAGCTGCTCTAGATTTCCTACCTTTTTGGGTAAAAAAACACAACTGTTAGAGAGAGAGGGGAAAAGGCACTCTTTAAAATGGCCACTTTAGGCATCATGGCGCATGTAACGGCCAAGCCTTTGACCAGACGGCACCCCCCCAAGCGCATGTGAGGGCTTCGGAATATCGGGAGGGCAAAAGTGAGGACAAACGAGACACAATGTTGCTATAGCTAAATCTGATAAAAAGCTAAATTTGGCTTTACCATGCAATTTGGCTAGAGCTCCACAATGTAGCTATTCTAAATCCCTAAACTATGTGGTGCGTTGAAACCTAATGCTTTTCCACCGACACGTGTGTTACAAAGTTAGTTGATCGTGCATGCTTACACAAGTGGCCTACAGAGAAACTTATAGAAGCATGGGCAAACGAGCTTCATTTTGGCAAATTCGGGACAAGCTTTGCGCAATCGGCAGGCCTGATTGGCTGGGCGACTGCAGGGATGCTAGGTCCATGTCTATGCTTACACTTCTTAAACTTGTACACTTCCTTCTGTCCTGCAAAATTACGTCGTGTCAGCACCGCGCACCCGCTGCGGATCGGCAACGGGACGGTGGTCTACATGACCGGCCTATGCCACGCCAAAGCCACGTCGCACACCCGTCCCATCGCCTACCGGGATGGACGCCGAATTTAATCGCTAGGATTGGAAACCATCGGTGCTCTCCCGGTCAAACTTGCTTCCGCATGGGTATGACCGGAATATTGGTAAACGAAATTTAAGCATCGCCTTCTGTCTCCTCAACACATCATTGTGCAAAAATCCCCAACCCATTCCTTCCGCCGACGCCGCCACCGCAAGAACCATCGATGCTGCTGCAGGCACCGCCTCCGCGTGGCCATACCACTACAACAGATCACTCCACCTCCATGCCCAGTCCCAGCCACCGCTACCGAAACTAGGCCACCGCCGCCGCATTAGCTGCTGCCATGGACGCAGAGTACGGCGTGTTCAGCGACGGGAGCGACTACACCGACGAGTACACCGTCACCACCCATGGCACCACCAAGCTGACGGTCGTCCACACAAATGTGTCAGCGGAGGTGGCCAAGGTCATCGCAATGTACGACTGGTGGCTACAAGATCAGATGGACAGGTACAAGATCGTCGACCTTGACCTCGAGTATACCAGAGATAGGAAGAGGACGACGCTTTTGCAGCTGTTCATGCGCAACCACTGCCTACTATATCACGTATGTAGGGCCCAATCTGTATGCCCGGAGCTTCGCGAGTTCCTACACAGGAGGGAGATCTACTTCGCCAGTGTCGACATCAAGAACGACACTACGAAGCTAGAATGGGATCTCCTCGTTCATGTCGTCAATCACGTCGATCTCCAACGTTTGTGGAGGTACCCAGATGGCGGTACGGGGAAAGCCAACATGGCTAGACTCGCTTCCGACATCATCTACCGCGAGTACGCTGGCATGAAAATCGAGTTCCCGAAGCACCTGCACGAGCGGTGGGAGTGGAGGCACCTGGATTATGATGCGATCAAGTACGCAGCCAGGGACGCGTATGTCTGCTACGAGATGCTCAACAGGATCTGGCGGGTGGGTGAGTGTGTTGTGTACCACTACTAGTTTCGCATTTTGTTCCTAGTTTTATCTCGCCTGTATTTTATCTCGCCTGTATTTTCTAAGCATTCCATGTGTAAGAATCAAGCTCGTATGATCCCTGTGCTATTAGCTACTTAACCTGTATGAATTACATTCCCCCTTTTGTATGCTCAACATTCATTCTTACAAATTCTGTCTGTGCCATTTGCATGTGGCAGAATCCAGGACTGACATGCATAAGGTGTGATACAGTCATAAGTCATAACCAAACCCATATTATAGAGGAAGATACAGTCATAAACCAGATTATAGTTTGACAAAGGTAATACACAGTAGTTCATAATTGCTCACATAGTGTACTTATGAAATAACATGTTTTCATAAACATAACAATCATGCACTAATAGTCTACATCCCAGCCTGTTGGAGAAGGCAACCGATCCCAGGATGCCTTCGGTCGCTTGCCCTGCTTTGTAGATTCATCTACGATCCGGCATCTGGGACAAACAACCTACCTTGATGGTGGTTCAATGATGCGATGCCTGGAACGAGATTTTACAATCTGACGGTACAGCTCGTGGCTAACATACCCATCAATTGCAGCATACTTCAGATTAGGTTCAGAAAGTGGCTTATCCTCCCAGTAATCGTGTCCTAAATGCCTCCATAAACATCTCGGCAATCTGTCCTTCATGTCAGCGTACCACGGGTCTATGAGTTCAGAGGCAAGAGCGGCCATCCTGGTCTTGCTGCCCCTCGTCCCTGGGATCCAGTAAATTTCCTGGATGTCCACTCTACACTCCTCTGGGATTCTAATGTTGACAGTCGGGCTTTCAAGCAGTTTACTATCATTCGTGATGTCAACACTGGTAAATGTTATGTGCTAGTTCAAGAGAAAGTCATGAAACAGATCCCTAATGCTTTCGCCCCACCTGCATGAAAATGAATTCAGACAAATAATATAGCAATAACTTCTGCAAACAGACGGTTTAGGAACAAAAAGACAACAAAGTCTACCAGATCCCGTCAGCCCCCTTCTCGCAAAAAGGCTGGTATACGAGGACGTGCTCCTTCATGGAGAGTTGCACCACGGCGATCCTACGGCAATTGCGGCTGTACTCGAGGTCGAGACCTACGAACCTGTTTTCTTCGAACTGCAGCCAACTCGTGAAATTATTCAGAGTGTTCCTCACCGTCCGAGGGTCGGTGGTGTAGACGACATCGATCTTCTTCCCGCCATGTACTTCGATGTCGAAGTGCGCAGTTTCTTGCCTGCCGTCGTTTCGGACGTCCGGAGCGTCCATGACTACAGGCAAGAGGGAAAGGACACAGAGGAAGAGGGTGATGCGGTGGTGGAGGAAATGGATGAGGCCGTGGAGGAGAAAGACGATGAGGCCGTGGAGGAGGAAATGAGACGGAGAAGTGAAAGATTGGAACCGCCCTTACCAATATCTGGAATGGTGCACGATCGTTCGTAGTAGGGTGAAGGTGGCGAAAAACGATGGTTTTACACGTCGACTCTAGCACTTCCTAAAATTTGTTCTGCGCCACTTGCATGCGGTGGAATCAATTCAAACGTAGGCACGTTTACGCGTGCCGACCTTCACTCACTGACAGGCGAGCCGCACATTTCCCTTTTAATTGCGCCCCCTGTTTCGGTGCCCGCCCTCAATAATTACGCCCCCCGTTCTTTTCTTCCATGCAGACGAGAACCGGCGGCGGCGGCTGTTCCTTGCAGATTCGCTCCCCACTCGAACAACTGCCCCCATCCCTGATTCCACCCCCTCTCGAATCCATCCGCCTCCTCATCACAACGCCTCCATTAATCCACTAGATTCTAGACTCCATTTGCCGCTATGGGTAGAGCTTGGGGTAGCAGCAGGCTGAAGCGAAAGGCATGCGACGACGACGCGGATGGCCAGGGCGACCGCTACCGCGAGGATTGGGGATGACCGAACCTTAGCGCTGCGAACATGCACAGGATCGCCTCGGAGTTGGACATCATCTCAGCCGGCCGCCTCGCTCGCTGCAGATGCGGAACATGGACGAACAACCATTCAGCACGCCAGGCCTTCTTTACCCTAATAATAGTAAATGGCTAGACGACCGCGATGGGCACGTAGGTTCCAGTATCTAGCTTATTCGTTCAGTCATATTGTTGATTCATATGTGTTGAACTCTCATTGGAATCCTTTGTTCCTTTCGTCGAACGTGTTGTGTGCACGCGCGGTTTGAACAAATCGAACAATTTAAGACTATTTTGTACAGCAGAAGCTCTGCTCGTACCTAATATTCTGGTATTTTCGTAGCGACACAGTCTTACTTTAGGTGATAGACGAGTTGTCAATTTCGATTTTGCAATGGAATGCCTGCTAGGTGATAATCTGTTTCCTAAAATAAAAACAAACAGATTAGACGATTTAAGGTTGTTATGCCCCGAGCTATTTAATTATGATCATCGTCAGGAGTTTGTTCTGGGGGGCTCTGCTCCTACTCCCTATATTGAGTATCTTCGTAGTGACAAAGGCACAATTTACACGATATCTGAGGAGACACTCGTATTTAGGCGATATTTTGTGTACTTTAATATAAAGGTCCAGTTGTCAAATTGTATCTGCAATGAAATCCATGCTAGGTGATTGTACCAACTGACAACAAACTCTGCAGAATATTCATGCAAAACTGATGCTGCTGGATAAGTGGTCGGAATCAGTAGTGGTGAATATCAAGGAAGAAGAAGAGACGGAAATGAGAGATGACCAGAACTGGGTGGGTGGCAATGGCGAGTGACTGGTCCTTTTATCCCAGGATGGGAGTACTTGGACTCTAAAAAATCGCTATAGATCGAAGAGACTTGCAGTGCCATCTTTGAAGGGTGTCGGCATTACTGCATTCAACAGCCGGTGGCCGCCGCCCATTTCCGAATTCGCTTACAGGTTCAACATGGAAGAATTTGAGCTCGTGAAGGTATAGCTCCCACATAGACCGCGGGAGGGCGCGTGGAAGAACTGGGAGTACGACCTCTTAGCGGTGTTCGACAAGGCAATCGCATTCATTAGATTCCCAGAAGACAAGGAATGGACAGTCTTGTGCGATGACTTCCTGCGGCCGGAGAAGTATGTTGACGCCGTCCTCACCTACGGCTACTCTTCGTACAGACCGCAATGCATTTATGCGGTCACTGAACCTAGCGGCGACGTGCGTGTTTGGGAGCCGTCCATTTGGGGTGAGTCATGGTGTCATATAGCATGTAAAATCCCATTCAAAATTCTGCTTACTGACTGTTAGTAACACGTAGGTACCCACGTAGCCCCGCGCATAATTCCAGCTCCGGTCATCGAAGATGCAGTAGCAGATGCTGAACTTGGGACACGGCGCTGGTTCCTGGCACCTCCCGGAGACAACACGGAACAGCATGATGAAACTTTTGTGGATTCATATCAGGGGAGCACTAAACATTGTTAGTGATACAATAGAACATATGGGGACACAACTTTCTTCATACCCATCACTGCGGTGTCACGTTTTCTCGAGGTCTGCATGCCCATCCGAAGACCCAGTAGAGCAAGTCTGGAGCAGAGTCAACAATCTGAAGGGACAATCTGTGTTTCTTGGGATCAACTACCCTTTCTTTGTCAGAGCCCCTAGAGCTATTGAGCCTGTAATTGCTCAGGCAGCCCTGGCCCCTGATGCTGGTGGTGGTGGTGGTGGTGGTGTTGGTGGTGGTGGAGCTGACGAAGAACTAGCTGTTGCTGCTCCTGGTGAAGCTGACGAAATACTTGGTGAAGCTGCTGCTTGTGAAGCTGACAAAATACTTGCTAATGCTGCTACTGGTGAAGCTGACGAAATACCTGCTGAGGCTGCTGCCGGAGTCCAGGAAGAACATGCTGGTGTTGTTGCTGAGGTGCCAGCACTTCCAGTGTTGATAGCAGACTGTGTGTTTGCTGCACACTCACGCGCCTATCATGTTGACACTCCAGATCCGACCTGGAGCCGAATCCACGTCGGGGGGAGGGGGCCTACAATTGGCTCATCAGTGGGGTCGTAATATTTGAAGGAGAATGAAAGACGGCCAAACACAGCATTCTGGTTTGTTCCGACGATACCACCAGCTCCAGGGACCTAGTGGTCATACTGGCAGATCCGATGAACCATTTGTCTTTATCTTTATCATTAGTTACGCTTATGTGTGTAAAGACTAAGCTGTGATTATTTGTGTAAGACTAAGTTAGGCCTAACTGCGTAATATTCAGTGAAGCCCAACTTTTCTATCCATGCCCATAACAACAAAATTGCACCATAGAACATACAAATGTAATGTGCATACCACACATTTTTGCTCAGGATAAAAACCACTTCAAGAAAATGATACATCGTGTACGCATTTGAACGCATCACTAGAATGTGCCACCTATTGATGATTGATGACATGGATCTAACTTTTCTGCGCTTATTTTCATTGAACCGCTCATTGATTTGTTCACATATTTTTTGACAATGGATGATGAACTCCACTCTCTTGGTAACTTGCTTCGTCAGTGAGCACTTGTTGATGCAATGCAAAGTACAGAACATGGTCGTCATCGTCATTCCATTTAGGTTCTCTATGTTTCGTCATCACGGAGCTACTAATTTCAAATGAAAATCTAGTAAACAATATATGTGTACATTGTTAGAGTATGCTACGGCCACGGTACATACATGTTTTTCTACAATCACAAGAAGAAAACTTGATGCATTTTCACCTTATTGGCATTGTGCCGAACTGGGTGGATGTGGCTTTGGGGTTCGGAGAGGAAGGCGCCGTGGCTGGTGCATGTGCGACCATGGCGACGGGGAACTCGGATTCTGGAGGAGACCAACAGGACCGAGCATGGTCGGCATGGGTACAAATCTCACCCGGGAATGAATTCCCGTCCCCGCGCCGTGCCAATGGTGCGGTCATGGTGAGGGCGAGCTCTGATTCGGGATGGGGAGGAGAATGGGCCGAGCAGGTTTGTCCAAGTCCTAGCTCCGCGCCATGGCCGCGACCATAGATTTCCGCCCCGGAGGAAGAAGCAGACGCGTAAAGGATGCATGCACCAATGCTGCAAGCCTACATGGCAGCCTACATGGCAGCGACGACGGCAGCGACATAACGGCGAAAGCTGACAGGGGGGACCCAACTTGACGGCCATTAGCCTGATTTTTTGTATTGAAACGTAAAGTTGAATTCGTGCCGAAAAGGACCCTCTGAGTATTTGGCACGCCAACTATAGTCATTGCGGATAATATCAGGGAACTCGGGTACCGCGTTGCCTGGCCACCCCAACTTTCAGGCCGCAAAATGATATTCTCCCCCATGGGGCGTAGGCCATGGGGAGGGGCACCTCCTCTCACTCCTTCACACTCACACCTCCCCATGAAGGATCTCTCTCCCCCTCTAGAATTATTCCCCATGGTCTAGGATTAGCGAGATACATGTTGTCGGTGGCATTTTGTCTAGAAGGAGTTGATGCTTCCGCTGCATCGCTGGAGCGAGGAGGTAGAGGTTGTTCGGTGATCTAAACGTGTGTGCGAGGATGGATGTGCTGCTGATTTGCGGCGCTAGGACTTCCACATGATCTTGAGATCGGCAAGCGTTCGACTACATCATCCACGAGTTCCATCTCGTTAACAAAGCTTTGTTGGTCTATGAGGGTATGTTCTCTATGGATGTATATTCACCCGTTTCTTGTAACTAATAGATAGATCTTGGCGTTTAATAGTTCCCATCGTAGGAAATTTTGTTTTCTATGCTGCGAACCCAACAGTGGTATCTGAGCCTGATCTATGCGTAGATACTTTGCACGGGTAGAACAATTATGAGTATGTGGATGCTGATGATCATTTTATTGCATCTTCTATGCATTTTGGATATTGGTGGCATAGTGGGATGAAGCGGCCTAGACTAACTTTACATGTCCTCGCACATGAGACCCATTCCACGCTTGACATGTAACTAGTTTTGCATAAGTGGCTAGCGGGCGTCTATCTCTCCTACTATAGTCAACATCCGATTTACAACGAGTTACTAATAATTTAGTTATCATCATTGTGGTTCCGTGTTCGTAGGTATGAACGTTTCTATCTTTGAAAGCCCTAAGCCACGTAAAACTTGCAATTGATAAATTAGAAGCATCTAGTTTAGATCGTTGCTAGGCTAGTATAATAATATGGTAATGTTGTAAGTTGATGTGTAGTTGATACTCTTACAACACACCTAACGTATAAGTTCCATAGACCTTGGCCTTATACATAAAGGAATGAAAAATATCATACCACGACGCACATGATAGTGATCAAGTGCAAGAACCATATCATTTCACATTACACATTTGATGTTTGCATCTTATATTGCTTGTTTGGCATTTTAGTAGCATTATAATATGATCCCTCATTTAGATATCAAATAAAAATGTGTTCTTCCTTAAGTATGCACCATTCTATGGATCGTGTTTCGAGACATCACATGATGATAGGGTGTACTTGACTCTGCGCTTTCGTACAACAGGTGTAAGACAGTTTTACACACACAAGTACTAAGGTTCTTACTTGGCGATCCTAGCATGTACATACATGGCCTCGGAACATGGACCGAAAGGTTAAGAATGAGTAATATAGTTGATATTATCCCCATATAGATGCTCGCCTTTGAAGCTACACTGACTCACATGATGATCGGACTTGGTGTAGTGGATTTGGTTCATGTAATCACCAAAAAGACATGAGGTATGTTGTTTTTGAGTGGGAGTTCATTCGTAATTTAGATTAGTCGCACTCAATTTATCATAAACTAAAATCAAAGTGAATTTGCATAATTTGTTGTAGTCATTCGCATCCGTTTACTACCTTATGCTTAGTTTTAATTGAGATAATAGAACTATGGAATTCTAGATATTTACTTTACGAACTGGTATCGTATTGTTTTCAGTGTCAATTTAAAGTTTAAAAGTCCTATTGCAAAGTTTCAGCAAACTCCATCAACTCCATAAAGTTTAATAAGTAGTATTAAACCAAGAGTAACAATTCCAGTGTTAGTATAGAAAGTATCATGTTTGCCTCTATGATTCTTGATATTCAAATGTTGTTTTAATATCAAGGTTATCTGGGAGCTGAAAGAATTGTTTCAGACACCATCATGTGTGGAAGATATTGTGATATCTAAAACAATACTTATGGTTGCAATATGATAGAGTATAATTTGGTAAAATACACGTTCTCATATTATATGAGAATTTGCGAAGGTTGAATACGCTAGACATCCTAATCTCCCAAAAAGGTTTTGGGAACGAGATTATACTCACGATTCGTCCTTATTGGTTATAGTAGCTTGATCATGAAAGTTGTCATGATAAGGATGAATAGAAGATGTAGGTAAAATGTTTACTACACTAATAGATTACTAAAGAATGAATTTTTGAAAGAATGCCCAACATTTGATGATGGTGATGAACTTCAAAGTACAAGTCCGAAGGTATTAGTATTTGACTATACACGCTTTGGACTATGTGTCATGTGTATGGCGCCACTATTGACGTTGATAGATTCTTCTAAAAGAAAAGGAAATGCTGAAAGAGAATCTATAAAACATTTGGTGGAAAAGAAAAGACTGGAAATGTCCAGCTAAGGTATATAGATGATATACATGTTATGGTTGTATCTTTGCTTGTTAAACAATGTGGTTCTTCGTAATTGGATACCGAATTGGTTGGTATGAAATGTCATACAGAACAACCCAATTCATGAACTACAATGGCCTAAGTAACTAGCAAGAGAATATGTGATGATGTTTATCAAAAACAAATAAATTATTATTGTGTTCATCATTGACATCAAAGCTTGCCTTCAAGATTTGTTTAAAAAAATGTTATTTTGTTCCAGTATTATGAGAACAATGGTTGTTCAAATAATTACTGTATTCCATAGAAGATGGATGAACTTTTACAAGTCTAGTTGGAGAAATCATGTCCATAAAACTAATGCTAAAATGTCGCAAGACAAACAATTGAAATATCACTTATGAAGTGACATCGCCACTTAAATTATATTGGAAAGAAAACATGAAGAAACTCCATGTTGAGGGATTTTTTTGGAATCTTTGATTTTTATCAATTGATGCTTGCGAGACTTTACTGGAGATAATTGAAACTCCGTTCATAGTCCAAAGAGGAATGGATGACTAACTTATTGGATATTGTATATGTTGATGTATATAGTCCATTATACGTAGCCATGTGCGATGGATCTTTCGACTTCGTATGCTTTCTACGAAAATTTGAGTGAATATATTTGTATATTTACTTAATAAGGAAGAAGTATGAAACATTTGAAAATTGTTCAAAGACATTCAAGATGAAGTGGAAAATCATTATAACAAGAAAATGAAGAATTTATGATTCGATCATAAAGGATGATATTTGATTTGCATGTTCACCAAACACCTAAGATTTGAGGAATTGTTCCATGGATTTGCATTTCCCGATAAACCATAGGAGTATGGCATGTTCGAGAGATCAAATCGAACCTTGTTTTACATGGTAAGATCAAAGGTGTCATTTATAAAACTGCCATTATGTTTTAAGGATTAAATCTTTAGAGACTACCGCTTTTACACTGAAAATAGCACAATCGTGATCCGTTGAAATGACGCCATATGAGTTATGGTTTGGGATAAAAACCGAGTTGTCTTTTCTTAAATTTTGGTATGCTTGTCATAAGTAAAATGTTTACAATCAACTTCAGATAAGCACGTCTTTGTAGGTTATCCCAAAGCAACAGTTGGGTATTCCTCCATAACACTGAAGACAAAAGAGTTTGTCACTTTGAACGTCAAGTTTCTTAAGAAAGGAATTTTTCCCAAAAGTTAAGTGGGAGGACAATAGAACTTTGATTAGGTTGATGAACCTAAGCAACATGTGCTAAGTAGCGCAACACCGTAAAATATCCCAGAGGTAGCTAAAATGCTCATGGCTCCCGTGATTACAAAGGTTGTGATCTCGGAGATTAGAGTTCCTATTGAACCTTGTGGGTCAGTAAGAATCAAATAGTAAGATTTGAAATAGAAGTTGTTATTGTTTTGACAATGATGAATCGACTGCATGCAAAGAAGCGATGATGGGCCCTGACTCCATAAAATGACTAGAAGTCATAAAATCCGTGATAGAATCCATACACGAGAAATCAAGTTTCTGAACTTGGAAGACCCTCCAGAAAGGCATGAAGCCTATTGGTCGTATTTGGATCTATAAAGAAATAGACGTGGATGTTTGACATCTATGAAATATTTGACATATCAGAAAGGAGTTTACGACAATGTTCAAGGAGTTGACTATGACAAGATTTGATCTTTCATAGAGATATTTAGTCTTGACGGATTAATGTAGCAACCACTCCATATAATTTGGTATATGATAGTTAAACAAACAAAACAATGTTTTTCTAATAGAATGGTTACCTAGGACGTGTACATGACACGGTATGAACAGTTTTGTTAATTCAAAGGATGCTAAAAGGGCATGCAAACTTTAATGGTTGAAGCAAGCATAGTGGAGTTGGAATCTTCAACATGATGAAACTGTTAAAAAGTTTAATTTCATCGGAGATGATGAAGATGCTTGCATTTGCAAGAAATTAAGTGGGAGCACTGAGACATATTTCTAACACATTATGTAGATGACATGGTGTTGATTGGAAATGATGTGTATTTTATTAACATAGGTTAAGAATTTCATTAAAATTAGATTTTGATGAAAGACTTGGGAAAACCGGAATATTAGGCATCAATGACTATATGGATAGATTGAGGCCCTAATATGGTTATGCAAAACATACATATATGAGATATTGAATGAGTTCAATATGGAAACGACAAGAAAGGTTCTTGCCACATGAAAAAGGTTGAATCAAGATTCAAGTGTATTGACACTTGGTGAATGGAACGAGATTCAAGTGTTTTGACACTTGGTGAGTGAAATCACATGAATATTTTGATCAATAATACCATGATATGTATATATCCAGATATGTCCTATGCTCTAAATGTTATGAGCATATACTAGGATGACTCATAAGATGATCATTGGATGATAGTAAAAGATATTCTTATGATCTTTGGAAGAACTTAGAATATGTTTGGTATAGGTAACAAAAAGTTACAAATAGGTCATTATAAAGAGTTACATTGATACTATTTTGTCACAAGACACACATTAAATTTATATCAATTTAGACTATGGGTGGCTAAATGTAATGGAAAAGATGTTCCATGATGGATTTGGATGAGTTCCAAAGTTGAGACATTGTGATGGGTACTACAACAAAAGGCTAAGTATATGACTGTTATAGTACCAGCAAAGGAGGGCATTTGTGTTAAGTAGTTTGCTATCAAACTAGGTGTGGTTCAAAGTGGGCTAATACTATGAAGTTATATTGTATGACAATAATATCAACATATTTTAACCCAAACAAACTAAAGGTCTCACCAAAGGACCAAATTTACACAATGCCATCTCATTTGAGAATGAGTGATGTGTAGAGATGCAAAGACATGCAAATACATATGGACCTGAAAGTGTAAGATCTGGAGATTATGTTTACCACTAGAAAACGCGTATATATACAAAACCAGAAAGCCAAAGGTGTTGAATGCGCAAGTTTACAAACTAGATTATTGACTCTACTGCAAGTGGGAGACTGAAGGGAATATGCCCGAGAGGCAATAATAAAGTTGTTATTATCTTATTCCATGTTTATGATAAAAGTTTATTTTATATGCTATAATTGTATTAATTGGAAACAAAATACAATGTTCCTAGTAATGCCTCTCATATAAACTAGCTCGTTGATTAACAAGATGATTAAGGTTTCCTAATCACGGACGTTGGATGTTGTTAATAACAAGGTCACAACATTGGAGAATGATGTGATGAACATTCATCCGAAGTATAGCATTATGATCAAAGTAATTATGTTTATATTGCTATAGCATCATATGAAGTAATCTTTATCCTTATACCATGAGATCATGTTAATTGCTAACACCGGAAGAATACTTTGATAACATCAAACGTCACACCGTAACAGGGTGACTATAAAGATGGGTTCGGGTATTCCGAAGGTGTTATGTTGAGGATCATGGATCAAGAGTGAAAATTTTCAATCCCAATAACGAATAGATATACTCTGGGCCCTCTTGGTAATATCACATTAAGATAGCTTGCAAGCAAGTGACGTGATCACTAGGATGTAATATCACGGGAATGATAAAAGAGTGCATGTTGGTAACGAGATCAAAATAAGTATTGAGATACTGATGATCGAATCTTGGACATGTAATATATCGGAAGACAAAGGGATTTAGTTACTACCATTAAAGGTTCTCTCGATCATAGAAGTCATCGTTGAATGTGTGGGAGTTAGTATGGATCTCCAGGTCCCACTTCTGATTATTGATATGAGAGGGGTCTCGATCATGTCTGCATTATTTGCGAACTGTAGGGTGACACACTTAAGGGTTGCCAAACACCATTTGGAGCAAATATGTCCTAGACGAATGAATTGCAAAGCGCTGGAATTATTTCAATAGACACTGAAATTGTTTCGGGTGAAATTGCTGAAATTGGTTCTGCATGTGATATTGAAATGTTGCAGTGGGGGTTTTATGTGAATGTTTGTTAAGTAAAGTAATTAACAAAATTCAGAATAAAATTAATAAAAGAGTTTTATTAAATGAGAGAGCATTAAATTTGGAGAAATTCAATGCATTTAAAGTGGAGACTTTAATAGAGAATGTGAAGGGGTATATTAATGTGGAGGGGTTACCACCACATGAATGAGGCAGGTGAAGGGGCGCCCCCATGGGGTGCCGGCCATGGGGAGGGGCACCCCCTCCTCCTATAAAAGGCCCCCTCTCACTCCTTCACACTTACACCTCCTCGTGAAGGATCTCTCTCCCCTCTAGAATTATTCCCCCATGGTCTCGGATTAGCGAGATACATGTTCCAAGTGGCATTTCGTCTGGAAGGAGTTGCTACTTCTGCTGCATCGCTGGAGAAAGGAGGTGGAGGTTGTTCAGTGTCCTGAACGTTTGTGCGAGGACGGATGCGCTACTGATTTGCGGCTCTAGGACTTCCCCAGGATCTTGAGATCGGCAAGTGTTCGACTACATCATCCATGAGTTCCATATCGTTAACAAAGCTTTGTTGGTCTACGAGGGTATGTTCCTTATGGATGTATATCCACCCGTTGCTTGTATCTAATAGATAGATCTTGGCATTTAATAGGTTCCATCGTAAGATTTTTTGGTTTTCTATGCTGCGAACCCAACAACGTGGCCTAGTGATCTTCGTTTAGGCCAGGGACCAAGGGGGCACAAGGTTAGTGCCCCCCTCCTATGGCAGGTTTCTGATCTTCCCTTCCAAATTTGAGAATATCTCCAACTTGACAATCAAGTAAGATCGATTCCTTCCAAAATTAGAAGATGTGATTGAAACCCTCCATAAATGGAGATTTGATTGAAAATCTTCGCGATTATGCAACGCACTAAATAAGAAGAGTAGAGGTGGAACCACATGGCCCCATGCTCTAGCCCTAGGGTGCTGGGCGCTGGCCATGGGTGGCCTTGGGTGGCCTAGGAACCACACCTAGGGTGGGTCCACCCCCACTTATCCACTCCAAAAACCGGAACACCTCCTATACTTTATTTATCCTCATGTTTCATCTATATGAATCTGATACCTCGCAACTATTTATATTCTAAAACCTTTCTAAAAGCTCTCTGATATATTCACCATCTTGGGAAGACAACGGTAAAACTTCAAAATCATCACCGATGACTTTGGGACAACTTCCCTATGCCCCCCTAGATTAGCAGTCCGCGAATCCCTATTATGCATATATCCATGTTCCCATGATCAGTGCGCCATGGAACATAATCGACAAGTACCATTGCAACATCCATTACATAATGAGAACAAGAATTATATTCATGCCATTATGGATATCCAAAACATCAGCAGCGAATCTTCATCAAACATAGAGCCCAATCCTGCCTTAACCTACAGGCAACTGACTGAGAAGATGATCTAACTCGCATAGACGTTAGCATGTCCATCATCCTTCTTGCTTTTGAAAGTTTGGCCAAGTAAATATCCAGGGGTAGTGCTAGTGAGTACTTTGAATGTACCCGCAAACCACCAAGATAAGGTAAACAAGATAATGCATTTTGGTTGTGGGGAGATAGCTCTAGCTATGTTTGTTTTTGGAAAAGCCTAGTTTTTCTTGTAGATATGGCATCTCTATATCTTTGTTGAAAAAGAGTTTTGAAAACATGTCTCGATTCTAAAGTCTGGATATCTCCATATCCTTGTTGAAAACCTTTTTAAAAACAATTTTAGAGGAAAACCCATTTTAAACATCTTCGACCATCCATGGCCAAAACAAAACCTCAATATTAGGTCCTCTCATGACCTCCATACTTCATCTATCTTTCCAAGATCACCACTTGGGTCCTCCTAGCAATCACATTTCCAACCATCCTTGACTGTGGACATGGCTATTCGAATAGATTATACTCTACAGAGTTTGTGCACTTTCCCCACAAGAATCAATACATCCACCGGGTTTCAACCATGGCCCGCTACACACGGTAAACGGGGGTTCGGATAATCAAACATAACATTTCTTTTGTCGACCCTAGCAAAGGCACCATTACCTTATGGGTTTGTCCTCCCGGGAAACGCATATGTGTCTCTCTACACCATAATCCTCACTTCTGTACAGGCCTATATCCAAACCTCTAGTTTGGGATATACCATGATTGAGTGATTCCACTTCCTTCCTTACTCCTAAGTCATACCATCAGTGGGAGACCCAATTGTTGCACTAGCCCTTGTCAGAGACATATGCCAACCCCATATCCATACACCTTTACAGGGAAAAGCCTGGAATTCTGGGGATTTCTCTCCTATAGCATGTTTAGGGGTTGCCCATGCTAAAGAGAAAAAAATACGAGTTAAGCCCCAGCTTCTGGGGTAATGTGGTTGCACGAATAAGTTGTACTAGTAAAGGCATATAAAATCCCTTCGCTTTCTCAAGTCCATCATATTCACTTATCAACATCACCCCTTTTCTTTCTTTAAAACATCCACCTAGAAACGATGCCCATCCCAAGGGTTTTACAAAACATTTTCAAAACCTTTGTAGTAGAGTAATCCCCAAAATAGTTTGGTTAATCAAATCCTAGGTTTCCAATGAGGTAGGGTGCTAACCACCGTACTCTTGATCTAAGGGGTATGGTAGGTTATCCACAAGGGGGAGTGTCTGAAGGGAATATGCCTCAGAGGCAATAATAAAGTGGTTATTATCTTATTCCTTGTTTATGATAAATGTTTATTTTGCATGCTATAATTCTATTAATTGGAAACATTAATACATGTGTGTTTAATAAACAAATAAAGGGTTCCTAGGTATGCATCACTTATAAACTAGCTCTTTGATTAACAATATGATCAAGGTTTCCTAATCATGGACATTGGATGTTGTTAATAATGAGGTCACAACATTGGTTGAATGCTGTGATGAACATTCATACAAAGTATAGCAATACGATCAAAGTCATTGTGTTTAAATTTCTATAACATCATACAAAGTAATTCTAGTCCTTAGACCATGAGATCATGTCAATCACTAACACTAGAAGAGTAACTTGATAACATCAAACGTCATACCATAATAGGGTGACTATAAAGGTGGGTTCATATACTCCGAAGGTGTTATGTGGAGGCTCATGGATCAAGAGTGGGATTTGTCCATCCCGATGACGGATAGATATACTCTGGGAACTCTCGGTGGTATCACATTGAGATAGCTTGCAAGCAAGTGATGTGATAACTAGAATGTTATATCACGAGAACGAGAAAAGAGTGCATGTCGGTAACAAGATCAAACTAGGTATGGAGATACCGATGATCGAATCTCGGACATGTAATATATCGTGAAACAAAGGGATTTAGTTACTAACGTTAAAGGTTCACACGATCACTAGAGTCATCGTTGAAGGTTTGGGAGTCAGTACGGATCTCTAGGTCCCACTACTGATTATTGATCAGAGAAGGGTCTCGATCAAGTCTGCATTATTCACGAAAAATAGGGTTACACAGTTAAGGTATACTAACACCATTTGGAGCAAATAATATACAAGATAAACATTATGAAAGCGCTGGAATTGTTTCGATGGACACCGGAATTGTTTCGGGTGAAATTGCTGAAATTGGTTCTGCATGTGATATCGAAATATTGCAAGGTGTTTTATGTGAATGTTTGTTAATTAAATTAATTAACAAAATTCTAAATAAAATAAATAAAAGTGTTTTATTTACAGAGAAAAATGCATTTAATTTAGTGCACATTAAATGCAAGTGAGTGGAGTTGAAATTTATGTGAGTGGGCTTAGTGGAAGCTCCACCCACATGAATGAGGGAGAGGTGGGGGCACCGACCATGGCTGGCCAGCCATGGCCATGGGGCTGCGCCCCATCGCCTATGAAAGGAGCCCCATGGCTCCCCTCCTCTTGCACCACCTCCTCGTGAAGATCTCTCTCCCCCTCTAGAAATTATTTCCCATGGTCTCGGATTAGCGAGATGCATGTTCCCGGTGGATTTGTATGGAAAGGAGTTGCTTCTTCTGTTGCTTTGTTGAAGCAAGGGACATAGGTTGTCGGGGTACCGAACGTGTGTGCAATCATGGATGCACCGCTGCTTTGCGGTGCTGGACTTGCTGGACTCGCTGGACTTCATCACGATCTTGAGATTGGCAAGTGTACGACTACATCAACCACAAAATCAGTTTCGTTAACAATGATTTTTCACTCTTCAAGGGTATGCTCTCTATGGATGTATATCCACCCGTTGCTTGTATCTAGGTAGATAGATCTTGGTGCTTAGTAGTTCCCATCGTAGGAATTTTTTGTTTTCTATGTTGTGAACCCAACAGTGGTATCAGAGCCTGATCCATGCGTAGATGCTTTGCACGAGTAGAACACATAAGAGTACGTGGGCAATGATTATCATGTTATTGCATCTTTTATGTATTTTGGATATTGGTGGCTGTGGTGACCCAGCATACCACTGTATGATGTAGTACACTATAGTCATCGACATAACACCAATGAAACACCGTTCACTAGTATTACATCGCTTAGAGTGGTACAACAGAAACATAGTAGGTCCAAGACATGACTATAGATTACAACTCGACTCTTTACAAAAGATGTAGAGAACACTCTAGGTTAAAGAGAGAGAAAGAAACTTCTTACAAAGAAGAATCAGAAATAACAACTCAGAACTATCTAGAGAATAAGACTAGTATCTGAACTAATGGGCTTGCAATTGCTGCTATTGCAATGCTCTATAGAAGTAGGTTTTATGGCTATAGAATCTACTTTTATCTACTTAAGAACTTTGTCTTCACTTTTGTTGATGTATATGTTGACTTCATTGATTTTATTGAAGAACTTGAGCTGTCGATGATGGTTTCTTGAGCAGAAATTGATGTTGACATCGTCTTCAATGGCTTAAAACCTAGCAAGGGTTAAGAAGGTACGGTTGAGTACGAGCGTACTTAGCAAGTTCACTAAAAAGGAGTGTTTGATGCACTATCTCTACAGCCACAGACCAAAGGTCGTCGGCAATGCAGGTTTTCGTAAACATTTCTTCAAAGGTTGCTTTTATTCTGAAAACTATGTCCGACAGCCTTCACAGGTTGACTAGAACCTTCGTGGGGTTCCTTTCCTGCCGCGTTTGTAGCTCCTTCCCAGAACAGGGAGTAACATGTCATAGTTCTTACACTCTGTAGAGGTGCGTTGCTTTACCCATGAGAGACCAAATCTTTGTTGCACAACTGGGCAGCTTATTCCCGTCCACAATTCCGTGATGTGGGGCCTAGTAGATGATCCAAGCCAATCACTGCCCCCTTGCGACCCTGAATGTCCCCTTGGTGTACGCCAGGCCCACATCTTGAATTACGGCAATGGTTAATACAGACCGTCAGATGCCAGAACTATCGTGGGACGTTGAGGGATCCCACCCATATGTTGTATATCCTCTATGAATTACCAATTAATGCATGCTACGAGGATAACAACCATGACCTGGCCATCCGGATGCATGCGAGAGGAAGAAGATACAGCTGACTTCTCCATCCCATTCCAAATCTCATGGTTAACGCGTAATATACGACACTAGAATCATTGCGACATTGGTTGTTAAGTCCTAGATATTATGTTCCTTTACCACTAGAACTATATCAGTAGATTATTACCTCTTGGTAAATAATCCATAATCATATTATTACGAAAATAGTGTTTTTGACCTTTTTGAAATGCAGGTGATAACAACATTTGAGTTACAAGCATTTGATAGAAAATAATCAAAGGACATGAGCAAGTTGTGAACTTGCCTTTTGTGATTGCAAGATTATGCACTCACGGTCTTCAAGACATTAGAAGATCCAAATTCTGAAAGTAACATCATTGGTCCGGTAAGGACTAATGTTTAAAGACGCAAGATGCAATTATGCATAAGTAATGTAATGTGGTTTGATAAACACGAATCCCCGGAATAATCGTATCTAATCTAGGTTTGGATTTTGTGATGAGTTCTTTGGAATGTTTACACTTTTATATCAATTTCACACTTATGCTTCTTATTAAGGCTTGTGAGAGTGTGTGTGAAACAATATGTAAATACAACAAGTAGCATGCAATACTAAATCACTCAAATGGGTCATGGTATCTAAAATATTTCTTAAGCAAGATTAAGAATCAATTAGAGCCTTTATATAAATGCTTTAAGGATTACTTTTAATGTTTCTTAAAATAATAACTTTTGAGGAAAGATTACTTTTACAAAGTTAAGGCAGTTAAACTTAAAGTTAAAACTCTTAGGGTTCCTTTTCAATTATAATTACTAAAAAGGAAAACATCACTAGATTTGAATAACCTCAACACTTGTAGTGGAGACTTATATGTCTTGAATAGGGTATTAAATTCTATGTTGTTCACTTCTTAATGTTTTATAAAGATGGAATAAAAGTATTATTGATTTTATAGAAGTAGTGTTTTCTTAAACTTATAAGTGAATAGGATCACTTACTTATTTTAGAAGCAATGCCTATTTCTATAAACATGGGAATGGCATCATATTAAATACTTAAAAACTTTGTTTAGTTTTTAAAGTGGATTCCCAAACTTGCAAAAGAGTTGGTAGTTAATATCTTGATGATCTTGGAGATGCATCAAATCCTTTGGTTAAACAATATACTATTTTGATGATTTTATAATGATAAAATTAAAATACACTTAATTTTGCATGATAGTTTTAGTAGATACATTTTTAAAATGGTTTGACCTATGTTAACTTCACTTAAACATCAATTGAACTTGTTATTACATTTTTAGACTTTAAACAAATAATGGTAAAGGCAATAGTAAAGATTTATATTTTTTAATGAATTAAAACAAAAGAAAAAGGGTTTAATAAGATTTATTAGACCTTTACCTTTTATTTTACTTCAATTATGAAATATGATATTTGTAAGGTGTAGATTTTATTTTTGTGATCATTTTGGTATATTATACGTATTTTTGTGATTTTTCAATAATAAGATATGATTTTTTATAAGTTTTATCATTTTATAAATACCTAATAAATAATAAATATTGAGTTAAGTGACATAAAAATGTACACAATAAGTTTATGAATGTATATTTTGTTTGCTAAGAATTTTGATATATTACACTTATTTTTATAAATTTTAAATAATAGGATATATTTATTTAAGATTTATCCTTAATATGATATTTACAAATTAATAATTATTATTTTATTTAAGTTGGAAAATAAAATATGATATTAGGATTATATTATAGAGTTTATTTTTCTGAACATTTTGGTATATAATATATATTTTTCTGAATTATAAAACAAAAGATATTGCATTTCTAAGATTTAATCATTTTATTAAATTCCTAAAATATATTTATATTTGAACTTATTTTGTTTTATCTATTTACTAAACAGAGAAAAACCCTTTTATACTCGGACTACTCTGACCCAGCCACTAACCAATGGGGTCAGGGCCACGTCACTTGCCACCTAGGCAAGGACTAAGTCAAATAGGCTGGCGTGATCGGGATGACGTGGGCATGGCGTCGTGCTGACACAAACATGGGCACCACTGCCAGTTTGTGGTCGCCGACAGCGAACTACGACGCCCCAACACACGCGGTAGGGTGCTCTAGAAAGAGGGTTCGATGGGGAACCTAATAGTGGTGGCGGTCCTAGCAAATAGTCATTAGGAGATGACCGGCGACGAGCGCACATGACAACACGGTTCGGACTTACGTGGGTAGGTCACTATGGTGAACTAGCGGCAAATCGGATAAGACCATGGGGTTCAGGAGCTTACCAGGAACACAAAGAAAGTGACGGTGAGGCAAGGTGAGGTCGGACGACATTGATTTGATGGTGGTCGAAGCTTAGGAAGACGAGATCGTGGAGCTCGATTGAGGGCACGCGCGGCCGATTCCTTCCACGAGATGAACTAGGGCAGCACGATGGTCCGTCGGTGGTCTCCTCCAGGCGAGGGGCAATCGGAAACGGCCGGAACAACGACCACCGGTGGGCTAGGGTTTCGGTACCGAGAGAGATAGAGAGTGCTCCAGATGGGGAAATGGATGAGGATGAGCAGAGGCGTCGCGGTGGCCTAATTATCTCCTCCAGGCGTCGGTGGCGAGTATCACGATGCACGGCTGACGTCGACGACGGCATCAGGCGGTGGTGAGGTCCTCTAGTGAGCTGCCTGTGTGCGTAGCGGTGACGATGACGGTTTTTTGCAAGAAACCTCCTGGCCAAACTTCTGTCTCATCCCGCGGTCCACCCTCTTGACCCACCTGTTAGTGAGAGAGAAGGAGATGATCTGGGCTGGAGTTGGGCTTTTGCTGGGCCACGGCAGAGTGAGCGAATTGTGCTTCCTGCTGCTCGCGGGCGTTGAATAGGACTAGCTGTGGCCTAGTTCTATTTTATGTTTTTTGTAAAACCTTTTAAAATATAAATTTCCTCAAGGATTTAAATATCTAGAGATTTTATAAGTTATAAATATTATTGTATAAAGGAATTATAACTATTTTCTTTGCATTCCTTATTGTGTATAAATATATTCATAATTATATGAAGGGTTCTTTTATTTAGTAAAGTAAATATAATTTAGGGTTTTAGGGATTTACTTCCTATAGGAAAATCTTATAGAAATTATTTGTATCTCCACTTAATGAATGTAATGGTAGTCGTTTAAGATGGCTAATGAGGTATATAGAATTTTATTTAATCTTAGTCTCATATAAGGATTAATGAATAAACCTTATAATGAATTAAATCTTAGGGTTCATAATTTGGTGGTTTAAATTTTAGGATTCTTTAAAGTTTGGAATTTCCTATTGAAGTTCTACTTGAATAGTAGTGTTTAGAATTATCATAAAACCATCTTGGTTAATTCATTATACATGAATAACAATCATTAATAAAGCAATGAAGTTACTCCTTTACTTATAGTTATCGTGGGTTCTAAGGATATTTAATAGACTCACATTCTATTTTGAGTATGGATGAAGATTAAGAGTTAGGATAACTTGCCTACATGTTTTGTGGCCATGAATAATAACTCAACTTAGAGTGAGCTATTAAGACTGATTTACTAAAGTGATCTTGATTGTATATGAGACTAGGTCTTTATTAGGGTTTAAGACAATCTGATGGATAAGGCTTCCATCAATACACTCTCAACTGGTATCTTACTTATCTCTTAGATATTTAATTCTACTAAGAGTTACTATTCTTTGGCTACCTAAGAATAGGAATTTATTTAACTACCCTCTTTATTCTAGGATTTTAAACAAAGAGGTAGACATGGGTCTTGTCCTAGTTTGATATGTTCTTGGTTAAGGCTTCTAAAGAATCCTTACCTTAATATCTCACTAAGGTTATCTTTAGATAAGGAATTCCTCTCCTAAATATACTCTATAAAACTCTCTTTCCTTGGTCACAAAGATCACTTCTTCCTGAATAGGTTAATCATATGACTCCACCTTATCCATCATTATATGATGACATGGTCATGCCACTTCAACATTACTCCTTCATCCTTCTCCTAGTACATATGACTTCCATTTCTAAATCACATTTAAGGAAGTCATTCATCTAATTAGTTCTAACTTCATTAATCGACTCTTGCCCATTCTTACTTTACTACACCACTTGCACTTTTTAACTACCCTAGATGAATCCATCAATGCAACTATTACTAACTCCATCCATAAACTCCTTTATAATAATCTTGCCTCTACTTTCAAGGCTTGCAAGATTATAGTTCCCTCTATAAATCACCTGTGATAACAATCCTATGGAACATGTATGGTACTACTCTCCATATAACTCATATTATACACTAATCCTATGGAATAGGTATGGTACTACTCTCCGTATAACTCATATTATACACTTCATCAAACTCTAGCTTGACTTCGCATGATCAAGCTAGATGATTCAGCTTACTAGGGTTTTGCCTAATTTGGTATACTCACAGCTCTTCTTTATCAGCTGGTCATCTATTCTCAAATGACTTGAGAATAATGACCACCAATCTTTGATCAAGCAAAGCTTAGGCTTCTAATTGTTTGATCAAGATATATTAACACTAAGCAGTAGACTTGTACTAGTCTTTCTATAAGATTTATCCTATTAAGGATACTTACTTCATATCTATATCTACTTGGCTTAACCAGATTATTATTTGATACACTAATACTACTAGCTTTCTCATGGCTCCTCAAGTACTAGTTGAACTCTTAGGTTTAGATACCTCTTCTAGTTACTCATGAGTGAGTTAACTCCTCCAACATCATATGGTTTTATCTCCACTAAGGATCACATTCCATTGATGATGGCACACTCTAACATATCTAGTTCCTTCGTCTTAATTTACTTAAGGTCTTTGGGAAAGTCAATATAATAAGTCAAAATTAAGAGTCAATAAGTGCTAGGTCAAGAATTGATCACTCAACCTTGATGATCAATTGACAGTAGGACTTGGTTAAATAGATATGTCACCTACTCACAAGGCAACAAAATATATGAGATGAATGGTCTTGGCTTGACTTCCCTTTCTACTCTATTTTTGATAAGAGTTAATGTTTAAGAACTACCATGATAGCCATGGTAGGAATAACTATGACAAACAAGTGTTTCAAGGTTTAGTTATGGGGTTTCTTTACTTAAGTTATATACTTAACTTGGTATTCAGGGTTTGTGATAGATAATACCTTGATATCATCTTTAGAATATTAAGTATCCATCCTTGAGTTGTTGTATGGAATATCATGTAATGATATCTAGAAGATCAAGTACTCCTCATTAAGTAGTGTGTTGTGACTTAGTTTTATTACATTTGATCTACCCTTAGATCAAATTATATTACCCAAAGGTAAGTTTTAGCAAAGGTCATATTGAAACTTATGGCAGTCAACTTGATGATCTACTTCAGTTCCACCAAGTTAAGAGAAGGAGTCCTTAGTGGTCCCGATCCTCTCCCTATAAATAGGGGTGAGGGGGTGTGTAGTATCCAGTCACATCACTAAGACTCCCTTTTCCCTAATTTGTTTCCTTCCTCTTTTTCCAATATGTCATCGTGACTATCCGCTCCTTATCCCTGATGTCATCATCGAGGAGCAATGAGAGTGTTGACCATCCCATCAAAGGAGGGAGAGGCCTCATCAGAGAAGGCCTTCTCGCATGGGCATGGAGAATCCACCCAAGGAGAAGAGTCAGACATCATCAGGCCCACCATGGGCTATTGGTTTCAAAGTTCCTTGAAGGAGAAGGACTTGGAGACATCTGAACCACTAGAAGAGCTAGATCTCTAGGATAAGATCTTCTGGAGATCTTGCTAAGGGGCTGAGCTTCTTGACCCACATGAGGACGAGGTAGTGTTCTTTCCCATCTTCTTTATGCGAGGCATGGGGCTTCTAGTCTCCAAGTTCTTCCGCCTATTTCTTGACTTCTACTGGTAGTGGGACACATCATCTTAATCCCAATTCCATGGGGAATCTTGTGGCCTTTATGGTCCTTTGCAAGATATACCTAGGGGTTGCCCCCGGCCTATTATTCTGGAGGTATTTTTCCACACTCGTTGAGGAGGCAATCGGGACACATCCAATTTCAGATTTGGTCGCATATTGATCATGACTACCCCGGGTGGAAATTCATGAGCTCCAACAAGGGGTGGCACACATTATGTGGATATTACCGCAACCTAAAAGATCCATCCCTGGACTAGAGCTCCAAATACCTTAGGGGACGACCTAGTCAATGAGGGATACTGACGCTGAGTGTCAACAAATTGGCTGCCTTCTTGAACGAGTCCAAGGGCTCGTGAACAAGGGAATCACTGTTTTTATCTTGGTCCATGACTTCATCTCTTAGAGGATCCTTCCCATTCAGGGTCACAATCGGCTGATGTGCGAGGTCTCTGACCCTCCTGGCCCCGACTGCGCATGGTCCACCATTCTTCCCCACACAAGGTGTTGGAGAGGATGGGTTTGATGGGGTTTGCGCATGCAATGAAAATAATCTTCCCTACACGAACAACCAAGATCTAACCATGAAGACTCTAAAGGGATTATATCTAGATATAATACCAACATTGATGCGGAAGAGAATGCTGGTCGGTGTAGATTTTTAAGACAAATGAGTCGATCCCCACAGCTAGGTGTATCCCTCCTAGCCATGAGGATATGGTCCAACCAATACAAGGATCATACGTATGATCCCTCCATCCATTGCACGTGTCCGGTCCTCTGATCCGCCAGCATTCCATCGTGCAGAGCTCGACGTCAACGGTGCTTGTATCACAACCTTCTGATAGTATTGCGATAGTGTAGAACAAGAGAGAGAGAGAGAGAGAGAGAGAGAGAGAGGGAGAGAGAGGGAGAGGGGACAGAGAGACTCGCCGAGGAACTTTTGGTGTGTGATTGGAGGAGGCCCCTGCGGCCTTTATATAGGAATAGGGAAAGGGGTGCATGGCCTAGGGATCCTCCTTTAGGCCGGCGACCAAGGTGGGGCCCAAGGGTAGTGCCCCCTCCTACGGCAAGTTTCCGATCTCCCTTCCAAATATGAGAATATCTCCAACTTGACAATCAAGTAAGATCGATTCATTCCAAATTTAGAAGATCTGATTGAAACCTTCCATAAATGGATATTTGATTGAATATCTTCATGATTATGCAACACACTAAATAAGGAAAGTAGAGGTGGAACCACATGGCCCCATGCTCTAGGCCTAGGGTGCTAGGCGTCGGCCATGGGTCGGCTTGGGTGGCCTAGGAACCACCCCTAGGGTGGGTACACCCCCTCTTATCCACTCTGACCACCAGAACCCCTTCCGGTACTTTATTTCTCCTCATGTTTCATCTAGATGAATCTGATACCTTGCAACTATATATATATTCTAGAACCTTTCCAAAAGCTCTCTGACATATTCACCGTCTCGGGAAGACAACAATAAAACCTCAAAATAATCACCGATCACTTTGGGACAACTTCCCTGTGCCCCCCTAGATTAGCAGTCCACGAATCCCCGTGGAACATAACCGACAAGTACCATTACAACATCCATTACATAATGAGAACAAGACTTATATTGATGCCATTGTGGTTATTCAAAACATCAGCAGTGGATCTTCATTGAACACATAGACCATTCCTGCCTTGACCTACAGGCAACTGACTGGGAAGATGACCTAACTCGCATAGACGTTAGCATGTCCATCATCCTTCTTTCTTCTAAAAGTCTAGCCAAGTAAATAGCCAGGGGCAGTGCTAGTGAGTACTTTGAATGTACCCACAAACCACCAAGATAAGGTATAAAAGATAATGCATTTTGGTTGTGGCGAGATAGCTCTAAATATGTTTGTTTTTGTAAAAGCCTAGTTTTTCTTGTAGATATGGCATCCCTATATCTTTATTGAAAAATGGTTTTGAAAACATGTCTCTGTTTTAAATTCTGGATATCTCCATATCCTTATTGAAAACCTTTTTGAAAACATTTTTAGAGGAAAAACCCTTTTTAAAAATCTTCGACCATCCATGGGCAAAACAAAACCTCAATCTCAGGTCGTCTCATGACCTCCATAATTTCATCCATCTTTCCAAGATCACCACTTGGTTCCTCCTAGCAATCACCTTTCCAACCGTTCTTGACCGTGGACACGTCTATTCGAATAGATTATGCTCTGCAAAGTTTGTGCACTTTCCCCACAAGAATCAATACATCCACCGGGATTCAACCATGGCCTGCTACACACGGTAAATGGGGGTTCAGATAATCAAATATAACCTTTCATTTGTCAACCCTAGCAAAGGCACCATTCCATTAAGGGTTTGTCCTCCCCGAAACACGTATGTGTGTCTCTACGCCATAATCCTCCCTTCCGTATAGGCCTATATCCAAACCTCTAGTTTGGGATATACCTTGATTGAGTGATTCCACTTCCTTCCTTATTCCTAGGTCATACCATCTGTGGGAGACCCAATTTTTGCACCGGCCCTTGTCAAAGATATCCGCCAACCCCAGATCCATAGACCTTTACAAGAGAAAGCCTCGAATTCAGGGGATTTATCCCTTATAGCATGTTTAGGGGCTACCCATGCTAATGGGAACAAACTACGAGTTAAGCCCCAGCTTCTAGGGTAATGTTGATGCACGGTTAAGTTGTTTTGGTAAAGGCATATAACATCCCTTCTCTTTCTCAAGTCCATCATATTCACTTCTCAACATCACCCCTTTTTTTCTTTAAAACATCCACTTGGAAACGATGCCCATCCCAAGGGTTTTACAAAACATTTACAAAAATTTTGTAGAAGAGTAATCCCCAAAATAGTTTGGTTAATCAAATTCAAGGTTTCCTACTAGACACCATGTCATAACTTGGAGGGGCCAAGTTACTATCGCAGTTGTAGTAAAATAAAAGCATGCAGATAATATGAAATTTATGAAAGAGATGTAAAGCAAGTTATAAAAGGAGTAGAATATCAGAATCTAGGAAGGGTGCTTGCTTGTGATTAGTAATAGGTCCCTGGACTTCTTCTCGGACAACCAATAATAATAATATGATGCCTTCTTCTCAATGTCAAGACAATCTCAACTATCGTCGTCATAGAGCATACATGCAAACAAGCGAGAGACCATAATCAATACAAGGCAATAGGCACCAATCCAATACAACATACAAACACACAATACACCACTAACTTTAGTTGGTTTTGGTAAATTGAGCTCATAGTAGTTGGACCTACTTTAATTGTATTTGTGGAATTTCTTTTATGATTTAATGGACAAAAGCTACTTAATAAAGGGGTTTCCAACCAAGGCTTGGTTCTGTATGACACCAATTTACAAAAATTATATCAACATCAGGGTATTGAGAAAACTAAGTCACCAAAAGTGGTTTCAGGATTTTATCACTTTTCTTTATTTAGTTATGAATTTTCTAGTGAGATAAATCCTTATTTTGGAGAATAAATCACCAGGAAAGGTCTTTAAGTCCAAATATTATTTGCTCTTAGGGTTAGGAAGAGGTTTGAGGGCTTGTTCACTAAGAGTTTGTTTTACTTCAAAATAATTAACATTATGCCCTTGGGGAAATCCCAAATTCAGTTTTGTAATTTTTTTGTCTTTTTCACTAGTTTAAAACTAGAGGCTCTTTTGATTTGAAACCAAGGACACATGATAGGTATTTCAAATATCTTTATGCAGAAATTGGGTTCAACAAATTTGAAGTTGTAGAACTCCTGGAATTATTTATCTAGTGAAAATATCACAAACAGAGGGGTTTAATTCACCAAAATTCAACATAGGCTCAATAAATCTGGAGCACCTAGGATTTGGTAGATCTGGAGGTGCATGTGCACATGGAGTTGTAATTAGGTCAAAATAATTTATATTTTTACCCAGGTAATTTACTAAAGGAACAATTTAACTGTTTTTGTCATTTCTACTATAGACAAACCATCGGGCTCTTTGGGTTGAGGTGAAGGTGAAATGCAAGGTGTATCAAATACCTCACAGTACAAGGTGGTTTCCTCCTAAATGGATTTACCAAACTCTCTGAAAGATTTATTTTGTGAAAAGGGTACCTTTTTCTATTTATTTTACTAGAAAAGATCTGTCTAAAGTTTGGGCAAGCCATTTTCCCTACATGTTTGAGAAAACACAAGGGAACTTGGTAAAAATTACATCTGGACCCTTCAACTAGTTTTCTATTTTGTTTGCTATTATTCCTGCAAGGCAATTTATAGCTCTAGAATAGAGACAAAGGGGAAAAAGGAAATAGGGGCGCCAAGACAGATCTGAAATATGCTAGGCCTGAGGAGTGGATCTGGCCCACTCGGGTGACACGGAACATGTGGCGTGGTGTGTTAAAATTCCTGGAGCCAGGCCCCGCTGGTTAGTGGTCGTGGCGGTCGAAAGGGGCATGAGGTAATCCCGGCCGCACGATCAAGTCAGATCGAATGGCGGGTGCTCGTCGCCTACCTCTGATAGAAGAGCCGGGGAACAAACCCTAGGCGGGGCAGGAGGGCGGCGGTGGGACTCACCAAGGGTTCGCTGGCGACGGGGAAGAGTCGGAGGTGACGTTGCTTCCGATGGGGAGCCGAACAAGGGTTGACGGCTGCGGGTTTGGTGATGGAAGGAGGCCTCGCGGTAGCATCCAAGAACAAGCTTTAGGAGCTCGCCAGCAACGCTGTGTTGTATGTTCCTGAGCAGGGGGTAAGAGCAAGGTTATATATGCCTTGATGAGGGTGACATGTTGCAACAAGAATGTGAGAAGAAGGACTAGTATTGCCTCAGCAGAGGCTTCCTTCTTCTTGCAGCACCATAGCTATTTTTCTTACTCTCGGGTAGTAGAGAGCGAGGGAGGTCTGGGGAGTGTGAGCGAGGGAGGTAGGTGGGGGAAATGAGTCTGAAGGGGAGGGTCGGGTGTCCGCAGGCCTTTTATCCAAGGATGGTTGACGAGGGGTAACCTCGGCAATGCCCATGGTGATGGACTTGGGGTTTTGCGGAAAAGAGAACACTGGGGATTTCGTCGGATGTCAGGAAAACAATGAAGACAAAGTCGCCTGAATATTGAGTAAACACGCTATTACAAGTTGTACTCTAGATTCTATGTACCCTCGCTTGGGCTTATCCCGTCCTATATATAATAGGTCGGGTCTCAAAGCTGTAGGCGGATAGGTTTCATACACGCGTGCTTACAATACCAACACATTGTCGGTTTATAATCACTTTCCTAATACAATCAAAGCCTTTGTCGGTTGCTTCTTTGGGCTATTGTCTAGAATCTTCATGGGCCATAGGCCTTTTACCCAATATAGGGTAGTGAATCATAAGCATCCAAGTAATTGGACCTATGTCCGTAGTCCCCGAGACTCTACTTGAATCGTAGTTTCAGGTTGAGTCTCAAAGTTTTATTTTCCTTTAGTTTTATCGCTTTTTGCATTTTGTAGGGATTTGGTACAACGAGTCTGATGCTTCCGATGGATCGAGAATCAGTTAATTGCTGCTAGGCAAAAACAAGGTTGTCCTACATCAAAATCAAGTCCCCGGGCTCGAATCCGGTAGTTGTAACTGGCGTAATTCAGTTTGGGCCGCTGAGGTCTTACCGAATACTGAATTCTAGTTTCTTATTTTATCGGGTACCCAGCGCGTCCGTCGGGATCTTTTTCTGGCAGATCGCATTCTTGTGCGACTACCAGGCCACACCGGACGAATCCTGGGGTCTTACCTTCATGTTTCTGAACACAGCATTCGGATTTTTATTGCGTCGAGTGTGATCCGAGAGTTTTTTCTTTATAGTGGCTGAAGAACTTTTTGCTTTTTGTAACCTCCTCCCAATAGGAATATCTGTCATCGAATGGTTCCTTTGTTTTTCTTTATCGGGTGCGCGCCAGCGCTCCTGATAGGAGTAGCCCCCGAGTCTATGTTTGGATATATATATATATCAGAACATAGGCTCGAAAACTTAATTTTATGGCACCAGTGTTTCTGTATTTTTATTTGGTGCACGACCAGTGCTCCGATAGGAGTAGCCCACGAGGCGACAGTCGTAATATTGTATATTCGAGTGTAGTCTCAAATCTTCTCCTGAAGGAATTTACTTGGACTCCAATATAATTTCTTTAGGTCAAGATTGTTAAAACAAGTTGCAACTCCAGCAATGTTTCCACTGTGACGTTAGTGATGACATACCTGATGCTGTTGATTTTCAGAGAACACGCCCTGATGGGACGTGTCTAACATGGGCCCATGCAGCAGTAATGATGACACGTGATAGCGTATTCAGCGGAGATTCTTGACTACACGTGCCCTCTCTGCGCGAAAATCGAGGCGTCACGCGCTGTTCTCCGTTTTTACCGCAGCCATAACTTCTTTTAACTTTTTCCTTTACGGAACCTTTGTAACACGTGTCATCATCGTGTGATCTCTTGTCGGTTCGATTTCGGATCGAATGGTTTAGTCCTCGCGTCGTTTCTCTTTATAAGGGAAGGGATATGTGTTTTAGTGTTTCACCTTACCTCCCCCTGCTCCATCTTCCTCCTTGCACTCTTGCCCCCTTTTGAACTCCTACTCTTGCTCCCTTGCAAACTTTGGTTTTCGTGCTCTTTTTCCCCTTTTCGCCGCCATGGCCAAAAGCAAAGTTGTTGGGACTTACGCTGCCGCCGCGAAGGCCACTAGGAAGAGGGCCATCGGGTGGGTTCCCACCAACTGTATGACTCGGGAGCTCTATGAGGCGCAGAACTCCGGCCTTCTGACGGAGGGTTCCTTCAAGCTCCCCGGAGACAAAGCTGCTCCCATCCCCGAGCCTGGCTGGAGGGTAATGTTCCTTCCTTTCCTCTTTTGCTGTCTTTCTCTTCCTATCCACGAGTTTCTTCGTGGCCTTTTGTTTGTCTATGGCGTGCAACTTTATCAACTCACGTCCAATTCTATTCTCTATGTCGCTTGTTTCGTCACTCTTTGTGAGTGTTTCCTTGGGATTCATCCCCATTGGGGCCTTTGGAAATACTTCTTCTATGTTCGTCGTAATTCCATTGACACCATTGTCCATGATGTTGGTGGCACCATTTTTTCTGTCCAATCTGATGTTGATTACTTGGACTTCAAACTTACTGATTCTATCCAAGGTTGGAAGTCCAAGTGGTTTTATGTCAAGGATCGGCCACTCGAAGGCCAATCTTTTGGGTTAGCCCCCTTTGATCCTAAGAAAATCTGTCGTAAACTTGACTCCTGGGATCACCGTCCTTCTATCGAGGAAATGACGGAAATCCAACCCTATGTCGATCATATTTTGAAGCTGCGGCATGAGGTTGGAAAGGAATTGTTGGGTCTCCAGGTCCTGGCATACTTTTTGCGGATTCGCGTCCAGCCGCTTCAAGCCCGACTTTCCGGCATGTGGGCGTACACCGAGAGGAAGGACCCGATGAGAATTTCTTCGGAAGACCTTGTCCTCAAGGTGTATGAGAAAAGAGTCCAGAGCTTCACCACTTTGACCGCAAAAAGTCCGGTTCCTTCAACTTGTCTTGTGTAGCCATTTGGCAAGAAAAACCGGCTTCCCGAGGTAAATTTCCGTTGCCTTCACCTATTCCGTTCTTCTTCTTGTAGATGCACTTGCACTCTTTTCATTGACAAGCTTGTTTTGCGTCTTGTGCTTGTGTAGGATTTTGATCATCTTAGCTCGCTTCCTCGTCTTCCTGGAAGTTTGAGCCCCTGCCCATTCTTCCGCATCTGACGATCTCCCTATGACTGGGACTGCCATGGATGAGGACGGGAGTCTTCTGCATCTGATTCTTCTTCGAAGATGCAATCTCTTCCTTTGGTTGGCTCCGGAGATTGCCACGTGGAACATGCTGGTGAAAAAAGGAAACGCCCTTATGTTGTGGAAAGGGTCGAGGACTCGGATGACTCGACTACTTCCAAGCCTTTCGGTGCTTCTCCAATCGCGGCTGCTCCCGCCCCGGTGAATTTGTTTCGTCTTGCGCAGGATGTGTTCGTAAGTGTTCGACTGCTTCTTTTTCCATTTTTACCGGGTGGTTTAACTGCTGATGCATGTTCCAATTTGTGTTGTTCTTTTGCAGTGATGATGAGGATCCTCCCGCATCTCCTCTTCGTGCATCCGTGGGCTATTCTGCAAAGAAATCTCCTCCACCGTCAGTGGAGCCGAAGGAAAATCTCCTGTCTTCTGTGGAGAAATTTTTTCAAAAAGATACTGCCACTTCATCCAAACCGACGCTGCAAAAAAGGAAGAAAATAGTGGGGAAAGGGCGGTGATATCAGAAAACCCTATTGATGTGGATATGAAAGATGTAAGTCACTTTGTAATTTGTAACTTTTTCTGCCTGTAGCCTCTTTTATTTTTGCCCTAATATCTTTTGCTATGATGTTTTTCTTCAGCCTTTGATGCATGAGATGGTTGACATGGCCTCTCAATTGATAAAGATTCGTGATTAAGCCGAAGAAATGAAAGGTATGTCCTTGTTTTGTTTTCGGGATTTACTTGTGAGGTATTCTTCCTTGGTTTGCATGATCCTATTATGTAGCTACCGCCAAAGAATCTGAAGTTATTCGGGACCAGGCGATGAAGCATGCCGATGACCTGGAAGCCAAGTTGCAAGTTGCTGAGGAGGCTTTGGAGGTTGTCAGGCAGAAAGCGAAGGCTGATGCCAAAGAATTGGCCAAGCAAGCCGCTATTCGAGATGAAAATCTTCGGAAGTGCTTGGAGGTCCTAAATGCTTCTCTGGCCTGTAAGTTTTTTTTCTTTCGTGTCTTTATTTCATTTCTTCCCTTTGGAAATCAATACTTTCCTTCTTATTTTATTTTTAGAATTGACTGGCAAAGACCTGACGCTGCATGAAGATAAGAAGGTTGCTCCTTTATCGGATGTTGTTATCACCTTGGAGGCCAAATCGTTCGTGGGCGCAACCTTCTTGTCCCCTCCCGCCGTGCCTTCAAGAATCTTCATGCCAAAATATTTCCAACCAAGGATGTGCCGAACAACCTGAATGATCTCGTCGTTGTTTTTGGTGCTAATCTCAGCCCCCTTGTTGGTTATAGTTTGACGCAGTCAAGGAGTGGCGACGAAACTTCAATGGCCCTAGCGATGGTGCACGGCGAGAAGGTCGACTGAGAGAAGGTTAGCTCCTCTGTCCCAGTCACCCCCAATGGCCAAGCTGTTGACCTAAAGCCTTATATTAAGAGGGCCAGAAAATATTCTCGGCTGCTCCTAGGTTTGGGCTCGGGTTTAGAGAACCTTGCTGCCCCTTCTTCAGCTGCCCCTGCTATGATGGGTGCTCCTTCTTCGGCTACTCCTGTAGCTAGTGCTCCTTCCGCTAGTGCCACCCTGTATTTCAAGGATTCGTCGTCGTAGGTTATGTTTTGTAACTTTTATCGTGTCTCCCTTCATTGTAATGAACCTTGAACTTATCCAGCCTCCCTTTGCTTCTTTTTACAAGAAAGCAACTTTTGAATATATCCGTGTGACCTTGCTTTTGTATGCTGAGTGTTTCATATATTTTTTGTCTTGCCAGATCTTGAATGATTCTTCGGATCCTTCTGGACCCGTGCAACTGTCGGATGTTGTTCTGTCCTCTGCTATAGTAGGTGCGGCCAGTTCCGCCATCGTGCGTACGGTGGACCCACCGTTGTATGCTGAAAAGATAGAACAGGCGAAAAAACTTGAAGGAAAACCGTGGGTTGTTCAATCGATGGTGGATGTTTCCCAATCGAAAACACTAGGCCCTCAACTGCGAGGCTTTTTTCTTGAAAGAAATCTCCGGGGCGAGCGAAAAGTTGTTGTGTAAGTTGCCTTTTTCTTCGGTTGTTTTTCCCGTCTTGCTAGAAATTAATTTCTCCCCGATTTGTAGGCATTCGATTGTGCGAGAGGGAGGAAACCCAGCGTCTATGCAACCGGATGCATGCTCTTGTGTCTGCCTCTCGAAGTTCTGAAACAAATTTTTGGACTGATGTCCGTCGTGCCTACACTGTGGCACTGCTGCAGGATTGCATATCGGAGCTGGAGCAATTTGTCGAGTGTTGCCGCAGATCTCTAGCTATTTTTTACAATGCCATGTTTCCTCGGGAACCTCAGCCTCAGACCTTGGCAGATTTAATTGCAAAGTTTCGGCAAGGTGAGAGGATCCACCATTATGTGAAGCTTCGGCTTGTGGCGGGTGCCAAGCTCGCATTCTCTTGGGTGCATGCACATCACCTGTCATTGGATCTGGATGTTATATCTTCAGGTCTGCCTCCCCCTTCTGATGGCGACCTTGTTTATATGGCACCTCATTACGCCGCCATTTGTAGACCTGCCATTAGGATTGTGCGTAGGTGCTTAGAAGCATATGAAGAATTTTTTGTTAACTGTGAGATCTGACTGCTTGTTTGTGCAACCTTGTACTGTATCACTGAAATATTGTAAAGACATTTATCAAAAAGGTCATATGTTTTATACGAGATTTTGATTGCATGTTGTATTATTTTAATCTTGGGACCCGACGAACTAATGTTCATGTTCCATAGAAGTATGTATTTCGTGGAATACTTTCCTTATTTATTGATAATAATGGGTAGGAGTACATTGCGAGGGCGTGATCGCCTGGCCGTTGGCCTTTATTGAATATGAAGTGCGTCTAAATGGAGGTTTTTTGAAGGAACTTTGGCTTCTGTTCTGGGGGATATTCATCATCTTCCACGTCATGGTGCTCTTGTCATGTCAATCAATGAGTCTTCTTATGTGGGACCGTTATTGGAGGCTGCATACGCTACTTTTGTGAGACCGTTGCGTATTTGATCTTCCACCATTTTCTTTTTGCGGGTGTGTGCTTCATGTATCGGTTCTTCGTCCACTATTTTCAGCTGTCCAAGTCCTACCTCCATCCCAAAAGATTCCAAGATTTTGTTGAATTCTCGATCGTAGCTGTCCATGGTGAACCAAGCTTATGGAAAGCATGGGAGGGTGCCTGGGATCAGGTTGGACAATGTTGGTGGTCAGGTGGTTGTGCTGAAAGTCAAGGAGGCGGAGAGAGTTACGAGAGTAGTGAGTTGAAAGCTTCCTCCTCTCCTTTTATTTATGAGGACATGGGAGTAAGGACAAGAGGGGCTCTGGGCTAGGGCACACCCATTTGCCATGGAGGGAGGGTGCTATAGGGGTGTGGTGATGGAAATATGCCCTAGAGGCAATAATAAATGTGTTATTATTCATATTTCTGTTTCATAATTAAGTTTATCGTTCTATGCTATAATTTTATTAGTTCTAAATAATGTGTATTTGGAGGAAAACCAAATACATGTGTGGGATGATAAACACCAAATATATCCCTAGTCATGCCTCTATGACTAGTATGTATGTCAGCGATAGTTTTGATTTCCCGACTATGGGAAAGTGGCAATGTGATTGCGGTGTTGCCAATGACATATGTGATTAGAGTTGTTGGAGAACAACGATGATGGATAGACCCAAACATGAGATACCGTGAAATGCATCATCAATATAGTTATTGGTATAATCTCATATGACATTGTATTGACTTTACTAGAAATCGTTTGCCCACGAGACATATGTGAACTTGGGAACAATATGGACCTCACAAGATTCTCCAAATGTTGCTCTTAACGGAGTGACTATAAAGTTGATGCTTGTTCGTACTGGATGGTTCGTTGATCATTCACATGATGTGCTTATGAGAATTGATACTCCTGATGATGGAGAGATACACTCTAGGCCCGCTCATGTACTATGATGTTCGTCATCGTCTGGCCGGACACGTGATCAAGTTGTTGAAAAGAGGAACATCGATAATATGGAATGAGTAAAGAGTACATGCTAGGTAACGAGAATAACCTAGTGTTTCATCTCGGGCAATGTAAAGTATTGACTAATAAATACGATATGTATCGGACAATACTATTGTTTACATGATAAAAAACTTCGTGTTATTTGTGGGGGTTGCTACTTGTATCAAGACACTGATAGTAATCATTATCACCGGAATGAGTTCTAGACATGTCCACAAATATTGGAACCTATCGGGTCACACACTTAAGACGTCTAGAATGTGAGTGCGAATGAGACATGACATAGGTACGACTACTCGGATGCTTATGATTTGCTGCCCTATACTGGGTAAAAGGATTACCACCCATGAAGATTTCAGATGACATCCCAAGGAAGTAGCTGACAAAGACTTTGATTGTATTAGGAAAGAGTCTTTGAACCGACAATGTGTTGGTATTGTAATCACGCATATGGAAAACCTATCCGCATACAGCTTTGAGACCCGGCCTATTATATATAGGACGGGAGAAGCCCAAGCAAGGGTACCGAAAATCTCCTAGGCAACATGTACTAGTGCAATTTCCCAATATTCAGGCGACTTTGACTCCATTGTTTTCCTGACATCCGACGAAATCCCTAGTGTTCTCTTTTCAACGAAACCCTAAGTCCTTCACTACGGACATTGACGAGGTTACCCCTTGTCAATTGGCACCATCTGTGGGAAGCATGAACGCTGGAACCATGGATTCGGCGGACCACTCTCCACCAAGCATCAACCCGACGAAAGCAGATCCACACCCACCCACCCCTATATTGGTACCTGCCGATTTCAATGGCGGATCCGATCTAATCATCGGAAGCTTCCACTTCCAAGTAGAAGACCCGCAAGGATTGCACCCTTCGGCCCTGATCACATCAGAACCATCGGTGGGAAAACCTACGCCTACAGCGCTCCCATCACCTTCCGTCGGATCCTCCATGGACGCCACAGCACAGATCGAAGCAGGCGAAGAAAACGAGTAAACCATGACAGATTTGGGGGAACTTGATGGTCTTTACAACAATCTCTCCTTTGGATCAGATCCTCAGCCAAATCCACCACGCGAAGCAAGCCCGGAAAATTCATAACCCAAAGAAAGCAGTGAAAACGTCGACTTCGGAAAAAGGATGGCGAATATCTACCCAGAACTACAATCCTAGAATATTACCAGTACATCCTTTGAAGCAGAAGATAACATCATCAGCCCACGCATAACACGCCACCAAGTGTGCATGGTCAACGGGAATACCTCAACACCACGCGACTCTAATGGTAATGCTATCCTCGACCCCAATGATATTTTATCGGATGACAATGCAGGAAATCATAGCAATGAAGGGGACCATGGAAACGGAGGAGAGACGGCGGATAACTGCATAGTCCAAGGAAGAGGCAGAGAATTGCATGGGGGAGAGAGGCAAACTCTTCGGCTACCAGCAACGACATGGAAAAAAGCAAGGGAAGCAATTTCGGGAGCAGTCCCGATGACAGCGGATGCTTCACATGAGGATCTATTAGCATACCAATACCTGCTTCAGGATGCAAAGGCAACTCGGTGAAAGGAAGAGATTAGCCGATGAATCTAGCTTACGACAAGCACAGTTAAGCTCTACCCAAGGATCAGGGAGCGTAAAAGGAGGAGTACCGACAAGAAGAGGAACATATGGATTGTAGCATATCCCTGAGGCACTAAGAACTAGACTCATTCAAGATCTTGATCTATCGTTCATGTCGATTGACCAAGCAGGAAACATCAAGGCAAAAACGGCCGAGGCAGCCATTATGGCCGCGCAAACATATCTATTCACAACTTAGCCTGCACCCGACAATCCTCGTGCAACCCTCCACCGCCCTGCCCTAATGAACCTTGGAATGGTGGGAGCCTCCCTCACGGAAGCAAAGCAAGAAACCACGCGACATCTCAATAGATCCCCACGCCGTCGCAGCAGCCCTCGGCAAGTGGGGCACACCCGACGATCTCGATCGCCACACCAGGCACACCACGTAGGACCCGAGCCGCGAAGCAACACAAGAAACGATAATACGCAACACAGGAACGTTGGATCAAGATATGAGAACCGCAGCCGACGATACCATGATGGATACAACGAAGACGATTATGAGCTATGTGGGGCCAGCTCTTTCACTCAGCGGATTCGCAAAACCTCAGTACCCAAGGACTTCAAACTTCCGCATGACCGCCAAAAGTACGATGGACTCCAGGAACCCGAAGCATGGTTAGCAGATTATTTGGCCATTTTCAAGTTACAATGCGGCTCCACAGCCACCGCAATGCAAAGCTTACAACTACACCTCACCGTCACCACTAGATCATGTCTCAGACAATTACCCGAAGATTCCATCGACAGTTGGAATAACCTGGAAGATAAGTTCACCCGGCACTACCAATCCATGTTTAAATGACCTGCATCCTTGGAGCAGCTGCGGGCATGCAAACAAGAATCTGGGGAATCAATAAGAGCATTCATCCAATGATGGAATATCATCAAAAATTCAGCTAAGTCCATATCCGACGAAAGGGCCATCGATGCCTTCAATGACGGCCTTCATCGTCGAGAATTCATAGAAGAACTGGGACGGGTTAAACCCAAAACAACCTCACAATTAATGGAAATAGCAAATCACTAGGCTGATGGAGAAGACGCGCTGCATAATAAGCGTACACGATCACTCGAAGATGGCAGGGATAAACACAGCAATGATAGAAGAAGAAGGAACAATGATGGAAACACGAGACCAAGTTATGTCGCAGCCGGTTTCTCGGGTGCAGGTAACAACAGAAGCAACGACTACGGTGGAAGATACCGCCATAATACGGACGATGTCGGAGGAAGCCAGTCAACTCAGCGATACCAGCCAAGAGCTCGAGACCCACCCATGTCCATGGTGCAAATGCTGGAAGGACCCAGTAACATGCTTTTTTTACATCAACTCAATAGGAAGACGACAATCTAACCATCTCATGAAAGACTCTCGAACATTCTTGAAGATGCAGGAGCTATGTAATGCAAAAGCAATCGAAGAGGCAAACCGAGGATACTCTTCTGCGCCTGGCACATTAGCCACTGGCGCACCACCACCACCATCACCAACAGTGTTACCACAAAACACAACTGATCAAAACAATGAATACCCTAGGTCAAAAGGAGCAATGTCCATGATTCAGAAAGGGCGCCCATCCAACAGAACCCAGAAGCTCATCACAAGACAAATCAATATGGCAGAAACAGCAAGATCAACCACACCCGAATATCTCCACTGGTCAGAGCAAGAAATCACATTCAGCAGAGCCGATCACCCGCTTCGGGTCCCACGACCGGGTCAATCGGCTTTGATAGTCGAAGCACAAATTGGTGGGTTCGATATGAGTAAGGTCTTCATGGATGCAGGAAGCAATATAAATTTGATCTATGCAAAAATGTTAAGAATAATGGGCTATACTCTACACAATCTCGCGCCAACAGAAACATCTTTCCATGGAATACTGCCAGGTAAAGCCGAAATTCCTTTAGGAAAAGTATTTATTGATGTTTTTTTGGTTCTAAAGTAAATTTTAGGCGAGAAAAACTCAAATTCGAAGTCATGGACTGGCCATCACAATATCGTGTGATCCTGGGACGACCAGCTTTCGCACGGTTCATGGAAGTTCCGCATTATGCGTACCTAGTCATGAAAATGCAGCACCAAAAGGAATCATCACGGTAAAAGGAAGCTTCACATGTGCCGACAATTGTTATCGGGAGTTCAACAAAATTTCTGAATCTTTTAGGATGGCAACGGAGTTCAAACAACTCAAAACTTTAGCAATCGCAGAACCACTGGAAGTAGCACGTATCAATCTCAATCAGGCTTTTGACACTGCAAAGGACACAAAATAAGTACAGATCCACCTAGTCGACCCGACGAAAACAATATTTGTGGCTTCAAATCTTGGTCCCGCATAGGAAAGCATGCTCATCGGGTTCCTCTGTGAGCACTGGTAGATCTTCGCATGGCTACCTTCTGACATGGTGGGAATTCCCAGGGAACTCGCTGAGCATGCATTAAATTTGGATCCAAAGGCGAAGCCAGTGAAACAACCGCTTCGCAGAACCAAAATGTAAAGCCATTAGAAAGGAGCTCCATCGCCTTACTGACGCCAACTTTATCAAAGAACTAACAAAAGCAGAGTGGGTCGCAAACCCAGTATATGTTCCAAAGAAAAACACTACAGAACTTCGGATGTGCATCGACTTTACCGCACTGAACAAACATTGTCCAAAAGATCACTTCCCATTTCCGTGAATCAACCAAATAATCGATGCAACCGCGGGATGTGAACGTCTTTCTGTTTTGGGTGCTTACTCAAGATACCACCAGATCAGGATGAAGGAAGAAAATTAGGAGAAAACAACGTTTATCACGCCTTATGGTGTATTCTGCTACACAACAATGCCCTTTGGCCTTAAGAACGGCGGAGCAAAATATCAGCGGATGATGCAGAAATGTCTGGGAAGCCAAATAGGCACAAACAACAAGTATATATCAATGACGTTATAGTTACAACAATACAAGGATCCACACTCATCGAGGACCTCGAAGAAACATTCAAAAATCTCGAGAAGTTTAACATCAAACTGAACCTGAAGAAATGTTCCTTTGGAGTCCCAGCAGGGCAACTCCGGATGAGCTTTACAAACGCTATATACTTCGGATGAGCTTTGCAAACGCATCCAATAATGAAGCTGAATACGAGGCCTTGTTGCACGACATGCGAATGGCCAAAGCTTGTGGTGCAACTCGCCTCAAAATCTTTGGATATTCCAATCTTGTGGCACATCAAGCAATGAACAAGTGTGACGCCGTCAGTGATAACATGATTGCTTATCGCGATCTATATGGCATTATGGAAGCTCAATTTGATGGATGCGAAGTATCGCACATAGGAAGAGCAAGCAATGAACAGGTAGACAATCTAGCAAACATCGGATCCTTGTGCTTACCAGTGCCACCTAGGGTTTTTTGGGAAGAAATAACGGAACGATCGATCAAAGCAAAAAGTGTCTCCGAGGTCATAGCACAAAAAAGGGAAAAAAGAGTCACCCGCTGCGGTGACCCAACATACCACTTCATGATGTAGTACACTATAATCGCTGACATAACACCAATGAAACACCATTCCACTAGTATTATATCCCTCAGAGTGGTGCAACCGAAACATCGCGGGTCCAAGACATGACTTTAGATTACATCCATCACATTACAAAAGATCCAAGAAACTTCCTCGAAATAGTGAGGAACATTATGTAGAAGAAAACCAGAAAGAACAACTCGAAGTCTATCCTAGGAGTACTACTACTAAGATATATGTATATATATCTGGTTTGCCATTGCTGCTATAGCAATGTTCTACAGAAATAGGTTCTAGTTTTCTGGGAATTTATTTACATTCTACGCTTCAACTTGACCTCCATAGCTTCTGATGTGGTCATTGACTCCATTGAATTCCACTTGGTATCTTTAACTCTTCAAAGTGGACTATTGCTTGGGACCGCCATTGCTTGCTCCGAGATCTAGCAAGGGTTAAGAAGATACGGTTGAGTACGGGCGTACTCAGCAAGTTCACTAAAAAGGAGTGTATGATGCGCTATCTCTACAGCCATAGACCATAGGACATAGGCAATGCAGGTTTTCGTAAACATTTCTTCAAAGGTTGCTTTTATTCTGAAAACTATGTTCGATAGTCTTCACAGGTTGACCAGAACCTTCATGGGGTTACTTTCCTGCCGCGTTCGTAGCTCCTTCCCGGAACAGGAAGTAACATGTCACAATTCTTACGCTCTACAGAGGTGCGTTACTTTACCCATGAGAGACCTTAGCCTTGTTACACATCCAAGCCACGAGCTTGTCCACACTTCCTTAGTATGGGGCCCAGTCTAAGATCCAAGCCAGTACTTCCCTCTCCGCGACCCTGCATGAAGACACGATCCCCCAAGAAGGACTACCATGGTTACTCTTTGGGTAGCCTCTCGAGGACTCTGTAAGCAGCTCTGTCTAGGAGCCACCATCAAGTATGGTGAGCTTACACCAAGACAGCTATGCACAGATAATCTAGACACCTAGCTCACAGGGAACTAAGGAGTCCCACCCATGTGCTAGATTCTAACCTACGAGAATCAACAGCCTCATGATAAGGTCATTCGTCCATGTGAAAAGGAGAAGATACAGCTGACTTTTCTGGCCCATTCCAGATCTCATGGTTAACGCGTAATATACGTCGCTAGAATCACTGGCGACATTGGTTGTTAAGTCCTAGATATTATGTTCCTTTACCACTGGAACTATATCAATAGATTATTACCATTTGGTAAATAATCTATAATCAAATTATTATGAAAATAGTATTTTTTGACCTTTTTGAAATGCAGGTGATGACAACATTTAAGTTATAAGCATTTGATAGAAAATAACCAAAGGACATGAGCAAGTTGTGAACTTGTCGTTTGTGATTGCAAGATTATGCACTCACGGTCTTCTAGATACTAGAAGATCCAAATTCTGTAAATAGCATCATTGGCCCGGTAAGAACGAATGTTTTAAAAAGCAAGATGCAATTATGCATAAGTAATGTAATGCAGTTTGATAAACGTGAATCCCCGGAATAATTGTATCTGATCTAGGGTTTGCAAGCTTGTGGTGATATCTTTAGAATGTGTTGCGTTTTTATACTTGCTTCACACTTGTGCTTCTTATTTAGACTTGTGAGTTTGTGAGACAATATGTAAATACAATAAGTAGCATGCAATACTAAAGCACTCAAATGGGGCATGGTATCTAAAGGATTTCTTAAGCAAGATTAATAATCAATTAGGGCTTTTAGAAAAAGTATGCAAGGATTACTTTTAATATTTCTTAAAATAGTTAGACCTATGTTAACTTCATTTAAACATCAATTGAACTTGTTGTTACACTTTTAGACCATAAACAAATAATGCTAAAAGCAATAGTAAAGATTTATATATTTTTCATGAATTAATATAAAAGAAAGAGAGATGATATTTTTAAGGTGTAGATTATATTTTTGTGATCATTTTGGTATACTATATGTATTTTTGTGATTTTTAAATAATAAGATATGATTTTTATAAGTTTTACCACTTTATAAATACTAAATAAATAATAAATACTGAGTTGAGTATCACAAAAATGTACAAAATAAGTTTATGAATGTGTATTTTGTTTTTCCAAGAATTTTGATATATTATACTTATTTTTTATGAATTTTAAATAATAGAATATATTTATTTAAAATTTATCCCTAATAGTTTATTTGCTAATAATAATTATTATTTTATTTAAATTAGAAACTAAAATATGATAATAGGTTTATATTGTAGAATTTATTTTTCTAAACATTTTGATATATAATATATTTTCTATATTATAAAACACAAGATATTGATTTAATAAGATTTATTCAATTTCTAGAATTAAAAATAAATAACTAAATGTATTTATGAAGTACTGCCGATGTCAGCATGAGGTGGCAGGTTTTTTTCACCGAGGCTATTTCTAGCCCCAGCCACTGACTGGTGGGGCTCCCGCCACGTCAGTAGCCACGCGGCACGGACCAGTCAACAATGACGCAAGACTGACGTCAGCTCGCCGGACCCTCGCCGGAGTACGACGGCGATGCCAAAATACGGCACCAGAGACCTCACGAAGGGGTGCGTTCGAACAAGGACTACGAGGCGAAGCTGTCTATGCATGCGCTGCTAGGTTTTGGTCAACGGAATTGCTCCGGCGATGACCTACTATGGTGGTCGACGATGGTTCACGGCGTGATGGCATTACAAAGCGAGAGAGAAAGATTGATGAGGTCCAGAAGGACCAGTAGCTCACCCTGAGGCTGTCGCGGTGGTTGCCGACGACGATGGTGTCCCGATACGAGCTAATTACCACGAACTCTGATGATCACCAACAAAAGGGAATGATCTAATCACATAGATTTGGAGCTCCCCAGACTCGATTGATGATACTAGGTTGAATAGGATGTCACAGCGCTTCTCCTCGACCACTCCACGGACTCTAGGGCGACCTCTACCGATGACTCTCCGACGACCTATGAACTAGGGTTAGGGTTCCTGGGCATGCGGATAAGGGAGAGAGAACAGGGTGGCGTGTATGGTTTCTCCACGCAGCGTCGGGCCTTCTTATAGGGTTGCTGGAGCGGTAGCGCGCATCTTGGCGCTCGCCGGCACGACAGAGCTCGACAGCGAGCTGCTTCTCGCATCTGTCGACAGAGACGACGACAAAAAAACGAACCGAAGCGGTACAGGCCGGTAATGGGCTACTCATGGGCCAGGTGGGCTGTGGCAAAGTTTGCTGGATGGATTTCTGCTGCTGCTCGAGAGTGACAAATAGTCACGAGACAAATGGGCCGTGGCTGGAGTGACGAACTATCTCTTTTTCTTTCCCTTTTGTATTTCTGTTTTCTTTTCTATTTACAATTTCCTTTCCAATTGCATTTCTACAAGGGTTTAAACATTTTAAATTTTGGTAAAATCTTCAGAATGGTTTAGATATTCATTATACTAAATCTTCTCTTTATATATTCGAAATTCATGAATATATGAAAGGTCCTTTTGATTAAGTAAGAATTTAGGGTTTTAGGGACCCTTTTTCTTATATAGAAGATCTTATAAATATGATTTTCATTTTCACCATGATAATGGTTTATAGTAAAGATTTAAAATGTTGAATGATTTATAGAGAATTCTACACATGCTTAGCCTCACATAGGAATTGATAGATTTACATTATTATACATTAATCATTGTGGTTCATAATATAGTGATTTAAATTTTAAGGTTATTTAAGGTTTGGAATTTCCTTTACTCCAATTCCATTACAATTTCTTCATAACCTTTCTACTCTTCTTCAAAGTAGGCATGGATCACTCCTTGAATTAGTTGTTCGGTACTTTCTTAAGTGTGGTTTATGTTTTGATAGAGGTTTATTATATAATGGTGAATAACCATTATCATTCATGTGGCATAAGTAATCTCAATGCCCAGCAACATATACTTAGGTTTTCTAATACCACACTTACTATGGACCCTAGAGGATAAACTACCCTCAAGTTTATTAGTGAATGTTGCTAGGTATCAAGGTTCAAGGACTGCTCCTAACTTTATAGTCTTGAAAGAAATCTCAACTCAAAGTGAGCTATAAAGATTACTTCTTAATGTGGTCTTGATGGTTCATGAGTCTTGGTTTTATTAGGGTTTAAGATAACAAAGAAAACAAGGCTTTCACCCACAAACACTCATCTGGTTCTCTAATTATCTCTTGGAAGCTTCATCTGTCTAGGAAATATTGTTCAATAGTTACCTAGGAATAGAAATTACTCTCACTGCTAGCTTCATTCTAAGGTTTTGGACAATATGTAGACAGGGTTATATTCATGCCTTGATAAGACCTTGTTTAAGTCTTCTAAAGAATCCTTACCTTAATACCTCACCAAGGTTGTCTTTAGATAAAGAATTCCTTTCCTAAATATACTCTAAAAATCTCTCTCATCTTATTCACAAAGATCACATCTTCCTGAATAAGTCAATCATCTGACTCCACCATATCCATCATCCCATGATGACATGGTCATGCCACTTCAACAATACACATTCTCCATTCTTCTCTTAATACATATGACTTTCATTTCTACTACTAACTCATCAATTAATTCCTTTAGTTCCATCTTGCAACTACTACCAAGGCTTGCAAGATTACATCTCTCTCTATATCACATGTGATATCAATCCTCTGGAATAAGTATGGTACTGCTCTTCATAATACAAGTTGTTCTTGTATTAACTTGGTTAACTACTATGCCTCCAACTACTCCATATAACTCATCAAATACTTCATCATACTCTAGCTTGACTTCTCAGGATCAAGCTAGTTGATTTAGCTTACTAAGATCTTGCCTAACTTGGTATACTCACACTCTTCTTTATTAGCTGGTCATCTATTCTCAAGTGACTTAGGAATAATGACCACCAACCCTGGATCAAGCAATGCTTAGGCTTCTAATTGGCTGATCAAGATCTATCATCAACTAAGTAGTAGACTTGTACTAGTCTCTCTATAGGCTTATCTTGTTAAGCAAGCTTACTCTAAGTTTATATCCACTTGGCTTAACAATATTATCATTAAATTCTCTACTACTATTAGCTTTCTCATATCTTCATAATTATTATCTAAACTCTTGGGTTTAGATACTTCTTCTAGTTAACTCATGAGTGAGTTAACTCCTCTAATACCAAATGGTTTGATCACCACTAAGGATCTCATTCCATTGATGATGTCACACTCTACCATATCTAGTTCCTTCTCCTTATTAATTTACTTAGGTCTTTGGAAGTTCAATATAATAGGTCAAAGCTAAGAGTCAATAAGTTCTAGATCAGGAATTGATCACCCAATATTGATGATCAATTGATACTAGGCCTTAACTATTTAGGAATGTCATATGTTACTATGATAACAAGGGCATGTGATGAATGGTCTTGACTTGTCTTCCATTTTATTTTATTTGTGGTAAGAGTTAATGTTTAAGAACTACCATGGTGCTCATCGTAAGAATAATTATATCAAGCAAGTGTTTCAAGATTTAGGTATTGAGGTTTCTTTACTTGGAGTTATTTACTTGATTGAGTATTCAGGGTTTATGCTAGATAATACCTTAATATAATCTTTAAAAGATTAAGTATTCATCCATGAGTTGTTGTATGGAATACCATATAATGATCTCTAGAAGATCTAGTACTCCTTATTAAGTAGTGTGGTGTGACTTAATTTTATTACATTTGATCTACCCTTAGATCAAATTATATTACCCAAAGGTAAGGTTTTAGCAAAGGTCATATTGAAACTTATCACAGTCAACTTGATGATCTACTTCAGTTCCACCAAGTGAAGAGAAGCTTCAATCTCTTTGACAAGTTTTATTCAAAATCGTGAAAATTATCTAGATTTTCTATGCATGAATGCAATGCACACACCTTATCTTAGCTTATTTCTAAGCTCTAATGCTGGGGTGTTACAGACTCTCCCCCTTAAAATAAACTTTGTCCCCGAAGTTCGTACTCTCTTGCATTTCAGAATGAGGTGTTGACTTGTATTGATCACGATATTTCTTAACTCCATTGTGATCATAATTGGGGATAATTGTGGTATCCCGTATCCAAATCTTTTTCCGTGAATCCTCTTCATTCCGACAATATCCACTGTTGTTTCTAAGTTACCCTATAGTTCCTTTTACTATATGTCTGTGGGTTTATGCTCTTACAGTCCTATTAAGAATTGGTTGTGGACACATTTTGTCCCTTCCAATAAGGTTTTCTTACTACTATAAACTAAACTATTTTAGTAGGCTCTCCTCCTTCTTAAGGACAACTTATGATTTGTGTCTTTTAGAACTAGTCCACTAGGTTTAGTCTATTATATCTCCTTCGATCTTTCATTTAGACATACTCGCGGAAACACCTTATAATGATGGCTTCTTATAACCTTATGAGAATAAGGCTTAACCTCATCATGACTTAGTACTTCTCCAACTTTTAGTCAGAAAGTTAGATAACAACACTCCAGTGTTTATTGTTTACTCTCCCCCTTGGGGTTTCCTAATGGTCTCTAAACTAATGTAGAATACCCATTAACTCAATAGTTAGGATATTGGTCTCCGTCTAGCTTATACTTTACCTCTGGAAGGTCTCACGGGGAAACATATGGTACACCCACCCATTTGTGGATACCAGCGTGAATTCCCTGACTTCTTAAATGCATGTATGAAACATAGTATACAACTAATAATGTCTGGACTTACCACTTGCTTCATTGCAACTGATTTGAGTCATGGTCTCAAACTTCCGTTTTCCTGAAGATGTACCTTCTTCAATTACACCCTCCTTTGAAGATAATCCAGTGGATGTTAAGTTTCCTCCTATGGATATTCCATATTTCTCCCTATGTTCTGGACAACATGATTTCTTGTGTCCTATATTTCCACACTTGTTACACTTTCCTAGAAATTCTCTTGCATTTCTCTTCATTGGAGTAGGATGGATGTTTGGACTATATGGTAGCCCCATTATTGGTCATATTCCTCCTGTTAACAACCCACGAGTTAACGGTCGGTTTAGGCAGTTCATCATCATGTGTCCAGGTTCTCCGCATTGGTAGCATAATCTTTTAGGGTTTGGGCACTCCTTGATAACATGGCCCCTGATTCCACAATTGTGACATATCTTCTTTGTGTTGTACATCATATGTGGATCCGTATAATTCTCCATCATATGTCCTTGGACCTGACATGTTGTGGTCTGTTTTTCAACTTTCTTCCTCTTTCCTTCAGGTACAACAATCTCATCACCTTCTAATATGTGTGCACTATCCAATAATTCCTGGAACTCCTTTGTACGCACAATCCTAAGTTGCATCCTCATACTTGCTTGTATGCCTTTCATGAACTTCCTTTGTTGTTTTGCCTCCATGTTTACTTCTAGATAAACAATTAAACTCCCGTACATGTTTCAGAACTAGAAGATTCTTCATTTCTAAAGTTTCATCCTCCTTCCTTTTCCCATTGTTCCAATGAACAAATTCTTCACGAAACTTCTTTTCGAACTCAGCCCAGGTACTAACACCTTCTCCCAATGTTGTGAACCTTGACTTCTCCCAATACATGACTGCAGTTCTGGTCAATAGATAAGTTGCATACCGCACCTTTTCTTCATCCTTACATCCCACACTCTTAAGCTTCCGAGATGTATCCATTAACCAGTTTTCCGCCTCCAAAGGTTCTTCTACCATGGAAAAACTCTAGGGCTTGGTTTATAAGAACTCCACTAGTTTAACCCTTGGATGTAATTCCTCGGGTTGTTTCACTTGCATTTTGTTTAAAATCTCCTGATAGAATTGATTCTGCCTCTCTATTTCACCCTTTCTTCCGTCTTCCATACCCTTCATATACTGAAGAACTCCTTCATTGGGAATTAAATGCGGCATTTGAATTTCTACTTCCTTTGGAATTTCCTCGCGAACCTCCTTCTGTTGTGTCAGCATTATCTCATTAGCCTTCATCTTCCTATCATCAGAGTGATAATTCGCCTCTCCCTCATGCGAACCCATTTTCCCCACTAGACCTATACATCAAGTAAGAACTTCATGAAACATCATGCATATGCCCATAAAGTTCAACTTCATGCATAACCCTAGTCACACAACAAAATCCAATAAAATACAACAAGTCGCAAATATTATGGCTAGCAAACATACATCAGAAACCTGTAAAAACAGTACTTCGAGTAAAACATCTCTTGTACTTAGGATTTGATGTTATACAGTACAATTTTTGATACCTATTAGTGTATGGATCTCTATCATTGTATACTATATATACAAATCATACTGTTCTTTGCCTCCTTAATTACACCACTTGCACATTTGCAAAGGGATAACTTTGGGCAAAAATGATCCAACTCTAACAATAGTTTGGGTAATTCCCTCTATAACTGGTTATTACATAATTATCCTTGACGTAATCCTTAACATCATCCTTACATTTTTGCTCTTGGTTTCTAATCTTATCCCCTCTAAGTACTTCTACATTATAACCACGGTAATTCACAAGCTTTAACAAGCTTCACTTTCTATATAGATTGACTTATACTACAAGGATACTATCTCTTGGGCCTTACCACTATGGGTTTGGCATACTCCATGGGGTTAATTAAACATAACCTGTTGGTTAACTCTCAATAAGGTTCTATTCTTCCATCAATAACTTTCAAATAGGTATTACTTCCCCTAAAATACATGTTGTTAAAGGTGTTGAGGTGTACTTCCTTGATATTTCCCAACATCCTAAAGATAATAGTGGTGTTTTACTTCTTTACATGGCTTCTCCTTGCAAGATAACACCATGATTACTCCTTTATGGGGTACTCTAGCTTGGTGATATACAACTTTGTTATAATTATGGATATAGGATAATCTAGTAAAAAGGATATTAGCTATTTAGAGAGGTACGATATCGGTAACTTCACCTAGAAATATTAGACAAGTAACTATTCCATAAACTATGATAAGATTATTCTCAAGTGAATAACCATCACACTTACAAGAAGTTTATGTGTAGATAAGATGGCTTCCTAAAGTCACTATCAAACCTACAGAACTCCTAAAAGGGTTTTAATCCTAAGGTCAAAGCGTTTGCTTTGATACCAGCTGCGGTGACCCAGCATACCACTACATGATGTAGTACACTATAGTCGCTGACATAACACCAATGAAACACCGTTCCACCAGTATTATATCCCTCAGAGTGGTACAACAGAAACATCGCGGGTCCAATACATGACTTTAGATTACATACATCACATTACAAAAGATCCAGGAAACTTCCTCGAAATAGTGAGGAACATTATGTAGAAGAAAACCAGAAAGAACAACCCAAAGTCTATCCTAGGAGTACTACTACTAAGATATATGTATATATATATCTGGTTTTCCATTGCTTCTATAGCAATGTTCTACAGAAGCGGGTTCTAGTTTTATGGAAATTTATTTATATTCTACGCTTCAACTTGACCTCCATAGCTTCTGATGTGGTCATTGAATCTATTGAATTCCACTTGGTATATTTAACTCTTCAAAGTGGACCATTGCTTGGGAACGCCATTGCTTGCTCCGAGATCTAGCAAGGGTTAAGAAGATACGGTTGAGTACATGCGTACTCAGCAAGTTCACTAAAAAGGAGTGTATGATGCACTATCTCTATAGCCACGGACCATAGGTCGTAGGCAATGCAGGTTTTCGTAAATATTTCTTCAAAGGTTGCTTTTATTCTGAAAACTATGTCTGACAGTCTTCACAAGTTGACCAGAACCTTCATGGGGTTCCTTTACTGCCATGTTTGTAGCTCCTTCCTGGACCAGGGAGTAACATCTCACAATTCTTACACTCTGCAGAGGTGCGTTAGTTTACCCATGAGATACCTTAGCCTTCTTGCACATCCAAGACGCGAGCTTGTCCACACTTCCTTGGTATGGGGCCTAGTCTAAGATCTAAGCCAGTACTGCTCTCTCCGTGACCCCGCATGAAGACATGATCCCCCAAGAAGGACTACCACGATTACTCTTTGGGTAGCCTCTCGAGGACTCTGTAAGAAGCTCTGTCTAGGAGCCACCATCAGGTATGGTGAGATTACACCAAGATAGCTATGCACGGATAATCTAGACACCTAGCTCACGGGGAACTAAGGGGTCCCACCCATGTGCTGGATTCTAACCTATGAGAATCAACAGCCTCACGATAAGGTCATCCGTCCATGCGAAAGGGAGAAGATATAGCTGACTTTCCCATCCCATTCCAGATCTCATGGTTAACGCTTAATATACGGTGCTAGAATCCCTAGCGACATTGGTTGTTAAGTCCTAGATATTATGTTCCTTTACCACTGGAACTATATCAATAGATTATTACCATTTGGTAAATAATCCATAATCAAATTATTATGAAAATAGTGTTGCCTGACCTTTTTGAAATGCAGGTGATGACAACATTTGAGTTACAAGCATTTGATAGAAAATAACCAAAGGACATGAGCAAGTTGTGAACTTGCCTTTTGTGATTGCAAGATTATGCACTCATGGTCTTCGAGATACTAGAAGATCCAAATTCTGTAAATAGCATCATTGGTCTGGTAAGGACAAATGTTTAAAGAATCAAGATGCAATTATGCATAAGTAATGTAATGCAGTCTGATAAATGCGAATCCCCAAAATAATTGTATCTGATCTAGGGTTGCAAGCTTATGGTGATATCTTTAGAATGTGTTGCATTTTTATACTTGCTTCACACTTGTGCTTCTTATTAAGGCTTGTGAGTGTGTGAGAGAATATGTAAATACAATAAGTAGCATGCAATACTAAAGCACTCAAATGGGGCATGGTATCTAAAAGATTTCTTAAGCAAGATTATTAATCAATTAGGGCTTTTAGAAAAAGTATGCAAGGATTAGTTTTAATATTTCTTAAAATAGTTATACCTATGTTAACTTCATTTAAACATCAATTGAACTTGTTGTTACACTTTTAGACCTTAAACAAATAATGCTAAAAGCAATAGTAAAGATTTATAAATTTTTAATGAATTAAAATAAAAGAAACGAGTTAAAATAAGATTTATTAGACCTTTACCTTTTATTTGACTTCAATTAAGAAAGATGATATTTTTAAGGTGTAGATTATATTTTTTGATCATTTTTGTATATTATATGTATTTTTGTGATTTTTAAATAATAAGATATGATTTTTATAAGTTTTACCACTTTATAAATACTAAATAAATAATAAATATTGAGTTGAGTATCACAAAAATGTACAAAATAAGTTTATGAATGTGTATTTTGTTTTTCCAAGAATTTTGATATATTATACTTATTTTTTATGAATTTTAAATAATAGAATATATTTATTTAAAATTTATCCCTAATAGGTTATTTGCTAATAATTATTATTATTTTATTTAAATTAGAAACTAAAATATGATAATAGCTTTATATTGTAGATTTTATTTTTCTAAACATTTTGATATATAATATATATTTTTCTGAATTATAAAACACAAGATATTGATTTAATAAGATTTATTCAATTTCTGGAATTAAAAATAAATAACTAAATGTATTTATGAAGTAATGCCGATGTCAGCATGAGGTGGTAGTTTTTTTCACCGAGGCTCTTTCTAGCCCCAGCCACTGACTGGTGGGGCTCCCACCACGTCAGTAGCCACGCGGCGCGGACCAGTCAACGATGACGCAAGACTAACGTCAGCTCGCCGGACCCTCCCTGGAGTACGGCGTCAACGCAAAAATATGGCACCAGAGACCTCGCGAAGGGGTGCGTCCGAACGAGGACTACGAGGTGAAGTTGTCTATGCGTGCGCTGCTAGGTTTTGGTCACCGGAATTGCTCCGGCGACCACCTACTGCAGCGGACTACGATGGTTCACGACATTACAAAGCGAGAGAGAAAGATTGAGGAGGTCCAGAAGGGCCAGTACCTCACCCTGAGGCCGTCGCGGTGGTTGCCGATGATGATGGCGTCCCGATACGAGCTAATTTCCACGAACTCCGGTGATCACCGACGAAAGGGAACGATCTAATCACATCGATTTGGAGCTCCCAGACTCGATTTATGATACTAGGTTGAAGAGGATGTCATGGCGCTTCTCCTCGACCACTCCACGGTCTCTAGGGCGACCTCTACCGACGACTCGTCGGCGACCTACGAACTAGGGTTAGGGTTCCTGGGCGTGCGGATAAGGGAGAGAGAACAGGGTGGCATGTAGGGCTTCTCCACGCAGCGTCGGGCCTTCTTATAGGGTTGCTGAAGTGGTGGCGTGCATCTTGACCCTCGTCGACATGGCGGAGCTTGACAGCGAGCTTCTTCTCGCATCCGTTGACAAAGACGACGATGAACAGACGGATCGAAGCGGTACGGACCGGTAGTGGGCTACGCATGGGCCGGGTGGGCTGTGGCATAGTTTGCTGGATGGATTTCTGCTGCTGCTCGCGAGCGACAAATAGGCACGAGACAAATAGATCACATCTTCCTGAATAAGTCAATCATCTGACTCCACCATATCCATCATCCCATGATGACATGGTCATGCCACTTCAACAATACACATTCTCCATTCTTCTCTTAATACATATGAATTTCATTTCTACTACTAACTCATCAATTAATTCCTTTAGTTCCATCTTGCAACTGCTACCAAGGCTTGCAAGATTACATTTCTCTCTATATCACATGTAATATCAATCCTCTAGAAGAAGTATGGTACTGCTCTTCATAATACAAGTTGTTCTTGTATTAACTTGGTTAACTACTATGCCTCCAACTATCCATATAACATATCAAATACTTCATCATACTCTAGCTTAACTTCTCAGGATCAAGCTAGTTGATTTAGCATACTAAGATCTTGCCTAATTTGGTATACTCACACTCTTCTTTATTAGCTGGTCATCTATTCTCAAGTGACTTAAGAATAATGACCACCAACCCTAGATCAAGCAAAGCTTGGGCTTCTAATTGGCTGATCAAGATCTATCATCAACTAAGTAGTAGCCTTGTACTAGTCTCTCTATAGTCTTATCTTGTTAAGCAAACTTACTCTAAGTTTATATCCACTTGGCTTAACAATATTATCATTAAATTCTCTACTACTATTAGCTTTCTCATATCTTCATAATTATTATCTAAACTCTTGGGTTTAGATACTTCTTCTAGTTAACTCATGAGTGAGTTAACTCCTCTAATACCAAATGGTTTGATCACCACTAAGGACCTCATTCCATTGATGATGTCACACTCTACCATATCTAGTTCCTTCTCCTTATTAATTTACTTAGGTCTTTGGAAGTTCAATATAATAGGTCAAAGCTAAGAGTCAATAAGTTCTAGATCAGGAATTGATCACCCAATATTGATGATCAATTGATACTAGGCCTTAACTATTTAGCAATGTCATACGTTACTATGATAACAAGGGCATGTGATGAATGGTCTTGACTTGTCTTCCATTTTATTTTATTTGTGGTAAGAGTTAATGTTTAAGAACTACCCTGGTGCTCATCGTAAGAATAATTATATCAAGCAAGTGTTTCAAGATTTAGGTATTGAGGTTTCTTTACTTGGAGTTATTTACTTGATTGAGTATTCAGGGTTTATGCTAGATAATACCTTAATATAATCTTTAAAATATTAAGTATTCATCCATGAGTTGTTGTATGGAATACCATATAATGATCTCTAGAAGATCTAGTACTCCTTATTAAGTAGTGTGGTGTGACTTAATTTTATTACATTTAATCTACCCTTAGATCAAATTATATTACCCAAAGGTAAGGTTTTAGCAAAGGTCATATTGAAACTTATCGCATTCAACTTGATGATCTACTTCAGTTCCACCAAGTGAAGAGAAGCTTCAATCTCTTTGACAAGTTTTATTCAAAATCGTGAAAATTATCTAGATTTTCTATGCATGAATGCAATGCACACACCTTATCTTAGCTTATTTCTAAGCTCTAATGCTGGGGTGTTACAGACTCTCCCCCTTAAAATAAACTTTGTCCCCGAAGTTCATACTCTCTTGCATTTTAGAATGAGGTGTTGACTTGTATTGATCATGATATTTCTTAACTCCATTGTGATCATAATTGGGGATAATTGTGGTATCCCGTATCCAAATCTTTTTCCGTGAATCCTCTTCATTCCGACAATATCCACTGTTGTTTCTAAGTTACCCTATAGTTCCTTTTACCCTTAGATCAAATTATATTACCCAAAGGTAAGGTTTTAACAAAGGTCATATTGAAACTTATCGCAGTCAACTTGATGATCTACTTCAGTTCCACCAAGTTAAGAGAAGCTTCAATCTCTTTGACAAGTTTTATTCAAAAGCACGAAAATTATCCGGATTTTCTATTCATGAATTAAATGCACACACCTTATCTTAGCTTATTTCTAAGCTCTAATGCTAGGGTGTTACACCCGCGAAAAAATTAGGGGGCTCCATCAGCGACCAAGAGCATAGAAGAGGCCGTCGAATAAGAAGAACAGGAAACTGGAGAGGTCATGTTGATTGAACCTACCTAGATGCAGCCGTATGTAGCATACATGACTAAGGGCGAGCTACCCGAAGACGTGATAGAAGCCGGGAAAATCACCCGAAGATCGAAAGCCTTTAGAATAATCAAAGGGGAGTTGTATAAGAGAAGTATTTCAGGTGTGTTGCAGCGTTGCGTTGCACCAAAGAAGGAAAAAACATACTCAAATATATACACGAACGAGTTTGTGGTCATCATGCCAGTAGATGAGCGATTGTTGCCAAAGCATTCAGGGCAGGATTCTACTGGCTGACTACAGTTCAAGATGCAAAAGATATTGTCAGAACATGTGAAGCTTGCCAACGGTTCGCAACAAAAGCCTGGAGCGCCCGCTGCTGAGTTAAATCCTATACCTATGGCTTGGCCTTTCGCTTAGTGGGGACTCGATATGGTGGGAAAACTTCACAAATCATCGCCAGGAGGACACGTATTTCTGCTAGTAGCAGTCCAAAATTTTACTAAATGGATCCAGACAATTCCTGTCACCAACCAAGATGGAACTTTGGCTATGAATTTCATTAAATCCATAGTATTTTTGTTCGGTGTACCGAACAGCATCATTACAGACAATGGAACTAACTTCACTTCCAATGAGTTCAAGGAGTACTGCCGGGAGATGGTTATCAAAGTAAGCTACGCCTCGGTAGCTCACCCACAAACAAATGGACAAGTAGAATCCAATGGATTAGTTACTGCTGGACTAAAGAAAAGGCTATTAGCACCACTTCACAGAGCAAAAGGAGCATGGGTTGACGAATTACCATCTGTCTTATGGAGTTTACGTACAACCCCAAATAATTCGACACAAGAGACACCTTTCTTTCTGGTCCATGGCGCAGAAGTCGTACTTCCTATTGAAGTATCACATGAATCCCTAAGAGTAGCTGCATATGATGAAGAGGAATCAAGAGAAGTGCTCAAAGATGATGTGGATGCACTTGATGAAGCTCAAGATGAAGCCTTACAACGAGCAACTATGTACCAGCAAAACTTGCGCAATTACCACAACCGACAATTGCAGCCTAGGTCCATCATGGTAGGGGACCTAGTTATTCGCCTCAATCAAGATGGACACCGAAAGTTAGAATCGCCATGGGAAGGACCATACATCATCACAGAAGTCATTCCTGGAGGAGCATATCAACTACAAGACAAGAAGATAGGAGTTAAATACTCCAATCCATAGAATGTAACACAAAAAATGGCAGCTCAGCAGGCCAACCGCCAAACAACCAAAAATCTCGAATCACGCTCAAACACGACAAAAATCCGAATGCCATGTTCAGAAACATGAAGGTAAGACCCTAGGATTTGTCCTGTGTAGCCTGGTAATCGCACAAGAATGCGCTCTACTAGTAAAATATTTGTATCAACGATACGATGAAAAATCCCAATGGACGCATTGGGTATCCGATAAAATAAAACTGGGATTCATTATTCGGTAAGACCTCAGCAGCCCGAACTGAATTACGCCACTAGTAAAATACAGAGTTCATGCCTGGGGACTTGAATTTGATGCAGGACAAGCTTGTTTTTGCCCAAGAGCAATTAACTGATTCCCGATCCGTTGGAAGCATCAGACTCATTATACCAAATCCCTATAAAAAATAAGGGAAAAGAAGAAAAAAGAAACTTTGAGACTCAACCTGAAACTACGGTTCAAGTAGAGTCTCGGGGGCTACTGACATAGGTATGATTACTTGGATGCTTATGATTTGCTGCCGTATACTAGGAAAAAGGCTTACGACCCATGAAGATTTTAGATGATAGCCCAAGGAAGCAGCCGACAAAGACTTTGATTATATTAGGAAAGAGTCTCTAAACTGACAATGTGTTGGTATTGTAATCACGCGGATGTAAAACCTATCTGCATACAGCTTTGAGACCCGACCTATTATATATAGGATGGGAGAAGCCCAAGCGAGGGTACCAAAAATCTCCTAGGAAACTTGTAATAGTGGAATTTCCCCATATTTAGGCGACTTTGACTCCATTGTTTTCCTGACATCCGACGAAATCCCTAGCATTCTCTTTTCTGCGAAACCCTAAGTCCTTCACTATGGACATTGCCGAGGTTACCCCTCGTCAAAATAGTTGGATGAAGTAATTCCAAAAGAAAGTTTCGGAGCATCTCGTAATATTCCAGAGGAGTCCAGGATATTACCGAGAGTGTATGGAATCGTTCTGGACATTAAAAGAGGACGCTGGGAATATTTTAGGAATGTTTTGAATTAATTCTGAGGTGTCCGGAAGTTAATTTGGAAAGCTTCAGAATAAATATTAATATTAATAAGAAATAAGAAATTACTCGTATTATTTATTAATATCCCAGTGGGTCCCATGGGCCTAAGGAACGCATGGAACCACTAGGCCCACATGTGTGAGGGGGAGGGAACCCTGGCCGAATCAGCCAAGGCCTCCCCTATGGCCGGCAGGTGGAGGAGGGGCGAGGCCGTGTGGGGGAAGGAATCGTTTCTAGTCTCAAACGTGCCCCCTAAGTTGGTTTTGAGGAGGACTCCATATTTGATGCGGACTCCGTATTTGATACAGACTTCATCTCTCTATCTCACTGGTGGAAGAAAGGAAAAGGAGGAGTCCTTGTAGGATACGAATCCTAGTCCTACTCTCCTCTATTGAGGAGGGAATCTGCCTATATATTGAGGGGAGAGGGCCATCGGCAAGATATACTAATCCATGCCCTATCCCAAGCCACCGCCACCACCACCGCTGACCGCCGCCGACCAACGCCGCCTGCCGTTGCTTCCTCTTCTTCGCGTTGTTCTCATCGTTGCGTGGAGGAGATCTTCACCAATGCCCACAACTGCTCCATCTTCTACCCCGTCTAGTCTAATCTTGAGGGACGATAGAGTGTTGTTGGATCCTCATCGACACGTTCCCGCTTCATCCGCAGGTTCTTTATCTCGCCTCGATGCGGTGTCATCCTTGTTGCATGTGTGGATATCGATGGAGGTGCGACACTTGGAGCTCTAGTTCTTCGGAGCCTTCCATGGGATAATACATCTCCTCGCGACTCGCTAAGGATTGTTGTGGGGATCGATGCACGATCAACCTCATCATCGACAAACTTCCGCTAGTTCGATCAACTAGGGTGATGTCCTGCAAGGGCACAGGTTCGTCAGAGAATGTTTTCACGGAAGTATTAATTCCAGTTTTTATATGGATCCCAATAAGGAGCCTAGGTAAGTGTTTTTATGCGGCGTTTCTATCGCACTCAAGGTGTCACAAGTCTTGAGTAAATTGACTGCAAAAGCTGACGGTGGAAGTGGTGACTAAAAGATAGAGGAAACTTTCTTAGGAAATAAGTAAATTTCATAAAAGTATAGATGTGAAAAGTGCGTGAAGGTCTTGCAGATGAGAAATTAGACACGGAGAGAAACAGTTCATGATGATAGTGAAAGTGTCAAATAGATAAAGTGGAATAAGTGATAGTGATATTTCTTATTTATAAGTGAGTAGGCAAGAAACCCATATACCGACTACGAGTCCTCATGGCCAATTCTCCCTAGTCCTAATGATCCATCTACCTATTACCATGACCATGGTTAGCATACTAATTAAGGTCTTGTGATCGGATCAAGGTTTTAATCTTGATGGTTCCTTGTTGTCCTCGAGTAGTACTAGCTCTTCATTGATATCAGCCGTGTCACTCGGGGGTCACCGAATTACTAGCATACAAGCTTATACCTATGATATCTTTGGATCATGTTACATGGGCCCTTAAATTACATAACAAGCGTCAGGAAAACATAGAAAATCATTCTAACTATTAAATAAACACTACAACGATCACAAATCGATGGATTTAAAGGAGGCACAACACATCTCACCAATCCCCTACATCTCCCACGCCTATGGGGATATACTTAGACATGAGAGGAAGACAAATCAAAGGCATAATTATATTGCAAGTAGGAATCACCTCATAGTTATTGTAGCAAACCACAATAGCGATCAAATATCAAATCAAATACAAACCGAAGGTAGATCAAAGTATAAAACCCTAATCTTACAAGTGCCAATCTCTCTCTCTCTATCCCCCTAACTAATGATGGGAATGATGGTGGAGTGTGTGGATTGTAGGTTGGAGGTCGTCAAGGAACGAGGTGAAGTTATTCTCCTCTTCCCGATCTGATCTAACCCACTCTGGATGGCTTGCGGCGGTTGTGTTTTCTGTTATTCTATTATTCTCGTCGTCCTTCTTTCATGAAAGTTGCATGTATTGATATGGGGGAGCCGTCGGCGTGTAGTACGGGTAGGCAGTATGGGCACGTCCCGACCATACCGATGGTCGTTAAGCATGCTGAATGCCTCCAATGAAAGGGGCTCCAATTGGGGATTTATTTCTTTGGGTGCAATTATCCCATACATGCTATTAGATCTCCAATAAATGTTCATTACCTGAAAACCATCACAAGAAACCAAGGATTCGCTAATTGCAACATTAACATTAGTAGAAAGGGGTAGTCTTCAGTGAAATCTGGCAATAAACAAGAGGAAAACCAATAGTAAAAAGCAATGAAATTTGGAGCTATCAACATCCCCAAGCTTAGCGGTTACTCGCCCTCGAGTGACAAAGCTATAATGAGTAATAGCAAAGAATTGAATCAAGACGAAAACTTACTTGTTCGAGGTTGTATCATATTCCATTATCTCAAATCCTGCAACCTTGAACATGAGCATAATATATCTAAACAATTGCACTTAAGTTCAATTCCTAAATGCAAGGAACTCTCTAGATAATACTTCTTATAACTCAAATGAGATTGTTAAAAATATGGCTAGGCTTTCAAAACAATTTATTTCAGCGCCTCTCTTATTATGAGAGCAAAAATTTTTTGAGCGAGGTCGCTTGAGTTAAAATTAAGGGTGCACATGTAGATGTTAAAAAGAAAGATAAACTTAGAGTATTTTCATTAACACCCACTTTGATAATCGTTGTTATCAAATACCTCTTCTTTTCCTTGTCTTTCAAGAACTCTAATTATTCAATTTAGGTGGTGAGGTGATGCCAAAGATCAAAAGTATCGAATATTTGTTAGCTCATATTTTGACGATAATCTTTTCTCCTTTTCTCAAGGATCAACGAATATTTCTTTTGTAAACGCTTACACAACCTTTTGAGAATACCAATAATTTTTCCCACATAGCGACATGTATGCCACTCATGCTGTCAACTCATAGCCGAAATCCGGGGTTATACCATAGATCATTCAGAGGCTAGCAGATTTGTTGGCATCCCAAAGGTGTATATTTGAAACATAGAACTTTATTCTTTCTTCTGTCTCTTTTTTTACAGCAGGTCAACACAGGTTTTGGCATCTCCCTCTCCCACCATAAAAAAGTTCATTCTACCAAACAATTCCAGAAGGTATAATCAAGTCAACAATCAGTATGTGGGGTTTGTTGGAAATATGCCCTAGAGACAAATAGTAGTAAGGACTATTATCATATTTCATATAGTTTATGATTAAAGTTTTATATCATGCTATAACTATGTTGAGTGGAAACATCAATATAAGTGTGATATACAAACAAACCAGAGGTTCCCAGTGAAACTCTAGTCACTGGTTCATTGGTCAACAGATGATCATGTTTCCTGATCATGTGGCATTTATGCCAGTTGGAAATGAGGTCATCTCATTCTGAGAATGATATGATGAACCAATACCCAACCTAAACATCATGACCCGATCATGTCACGAAGTTCAAGTTACGATGATTAGAAATGGATCCTCGTAGACTATTCCTTAGACCGTGAGGCTATATCAATCACTGTCTCCCGAGAGTACTTAGATAACATCAAATGCCATCTGGTAAAACGGTGGTTACAAAGGTGTGTTCAGGTACTCGGAGGAAACCGTAGAGGTAATATATGTCAAGAGCGGGATTTGTCCGTCCATGTGACGGGAAGATACTCAAGGGCCCACTCGGAGAAGTTATATCCAATAGCTGCACAGCGTGTGATTTGATCACGGGGATATCACTTGTCGGAACGAGTCAAGTAGCATTGTTCGGTAACGAGATTGAAGACGACATGGTGATGTCATTGATCAGATCTCGGCCAATGCAAGTATAGAGAGACAAAGGGAATAAGACACGACTGTCCCGATTCAAACGACAAAAGATCTTCGTGGAACGCACAGGGGTCACATGGCCATCCAGGTCCCTCTGTTGATCATTGGTGCGGGAGTGTCTCGACCATGTCTAGAGTGTTCCTGATCCGTGGGGTGTCACGCTTAAGGTCTTGATGATGCTTAGAGAGCATTTATAGGATCGGTAGAATCGCCAAAGAATAGAAGGGAGAAAACCGGAAGGGTTTCGGTAAGTCCGGAGGATGTCCGGAGTGGAGGTGGAAGGTGTTCCATGACCACGGAGATTAAATGATATGTGAATGAATGTTAAATATTGATTTAATCATTTATTCATAATTATTTAATAAAGATAAAATCAATTAAAGGTCAAAAAGGCTTAATGGGCCAATTCCGGAGGGAGAGGGCCCATTAGGGGAAAGGAGAGAGGGAGAGGGGCCAAAGAGGGAGGCCGGCCGGGCCTAGCCCCCCTCCCCCGCGGGGCCCACTAGGTGGTCGGCGGCCACCTCCTCCCCTCTCCTCTCCTCTCCTTTAGTCCCACCTCGGGACTTGAGGGGAGGTAGTACCTCCCCTCCCCCTATATAAAGTGGGGTATTTGGCCTAGAAAAATAAACCCAATAATCAATAAAGGTCTCCCCATTTTTGGGAGGACCTCTAATTGATATTTTCTCTCTCCCCCACTCTCTCATGACCATGGTCCCAAGTCTGAACTGCGCGGGCGAGAGACATCTTCACCGCGGAGCGCCGTCGCGCTACGGGATTCGGATCCGGGAGCTCTACTTCCGCAACTGCTGCTGGATCGGGGAAGCGGGAGTCATCGTCAGGCACCTGACGTGTGTAACTCCCCGCGAGGTGTCGCACTTGAGGCACTCGAGTCGTTGGATCCAGAAGGAGCGCAAGGACTTCATCATGACCTTGAGGTTAGCTTCGGCTCGTCTACATCAACCACACTCTCCTGAGCATTGACAACGCTTTTCGGTCTTCAAGGTTAAGTCCGCGAAAAGCCCCTCCCGTTACTGTATTGCTAATAGATAGGTCCTGGCGGCTTCAGGGGTTCAGGGGCGTAGAGTAAAATTTATTGTTTTTATGCGCGGAACCCCTACAGTGGTATCAGAGCTAGATCTATGCGTAGTAATGCTAGTACGGGTAGAACACACTAGATGTAGCGTGTGGGCATTGATCTTTTAGTTGTTATCCTCCCACGTGTACTTGTGTATACCGTAGTAATGCTTGATGAAGCGGCCCCCAACCGACTTTACGCGTTCATTCGCGAGACTAGTCCACGCTTGACATACGGCTTGCACCGTATAAAGTGGCTTAGGGGGTGTTTGTCTCTCTCGCATTAGTTGGTATACCATTTGCAATGGAGGGCCCCGAAAGGGGTGTAGTATAGACAACTACTTCATCAGCGTTGTGCTAGAAGTTCGTAGGTTAGAACGGTTCTTGTACGAAAGCCCATTCAGCCACGTAAAACATGCAAAGATAAAGTAGAGGCGTCTAACTTTATTTTGCAGGGGGGTGTTGCTTTGTGGTATGGTTGTGGCAAACGTAAAGTAATTACCTTTTGTTGCATAGTAGTAGATAGTCACGGTAATGACAAACTACCACGCCGGAATGACACCGGTACCCTGGTGTCTACGGTGCCGGAACCCTGGCGCTGAAACCCGGTGACGACGGATGGAGATCACGACGTGAAGAACCATATCACATAGCATTTACATTCAATGTTATTGTTTGTATGTCTTATTGTGTGCTAGTATTAGATACTCGACGATAGCCTAATAAGATGATCCCTGTTAAAATTACCAACGATTGTGTTCCCCCTTAGTGTGCACCACCAAGAAAGTTCTTCGATATGAGGCGATCCAGGGTTACAGGCCTGGGTGTCATACATATCTACGTTCGCATACAGTGGGTGTAAGCTATGTTGCACAACGAATACGCTGAGGTTGAGTTGTCAAGCCTAGCACACTAGAGAAGTGTGGCCTCAGAACACGGATGGTCGAAAGATCGAGCACGAGTCGCATGAATGATGTGACCGGCGTTTAGCGTCCACCCTTGAACCCACATTGATGGCCGTGACGATCGGGGGAGATGTGGCTGATAGGGGTCGTGTTATCACTAGGAACCCTCACTGGGGATAGGTGTTCCTGAGTGGAGTTATTATTAACTCATTTAATTATAAACTTAGTCTAAATTCCTTTTGCAATTATAAATGTAGAAAATGGTTCTTCCCGAGATTACCTTTCCTATCGATGATTGGTTAAAAGGAGAAAAGCTCAAGTTAGATGGATCCAACTTTTCTGCATGGGTCATACGCCTGTTTGATCTCCTTGGGGAGAACAATGTAGCTGACTACATGACCTGCGAGATGTATCTAGAGCCACCCTATTCTCATGAGACCCGGGAGCAGCGGGATCTGCGTTATCGTCGTTGTGTGATGGCTATATTCATATCAGTGACCATGCGCCTTGGAATGGAGGATGGGCTATGACCAATGGTGGGGAGTCTCAAGCCCCGAATGGTCATGGCACATCTGAGAGCACATTTCGTGGAACAGGTGCGCATGTGGGAGTATGAGCTGACGGGGGACTTCCTCTCCATAAAGATGGAGGAGGGCTCCTCACTGGATGAGCACTTATTGCGCCTCTATGATGCGTACATGAGTCTGGCATACTACCTGGACAACTAGTACTCAAGCTCATTTGCGATGGGAGTTGTGTTGCGGTGGCTTCCTCCAAGCTACCAAGCACAAGTCAGGATCTGCGTTATGAGAGGCTACACGGAAACACTGGATTTCCTCGAGTTCATATCACATTTCAAAAATGTGATAGATGAACCCAACGTCACTGGAGTCATCAACGACCAAGGTATATATTTTATATACAGTTTTATAAATGTTATAATCTTGCAAACACATTTGCAGTGTTAAGTATATCTGATACTTGTTCTGTTTTGGTGAAAACAGGTCCTTCTGCATGAGAGGTGCTTGCTGGAGAGGAGGTGACCTTACGTGTTGATGTCGAGCATGATGATGACGGCCGACGACACTCTCCCTCGACATTTATCACTTAGTTCGTGTTTAGGATGATTAATGTAATCAAGAGATTGTGAATTTCTTTAGTGTGTCTCACACTTCGTGAGACGATTATTCATATGAGTTTGTAACAAACAGTTGTTCCACTTTTATGAATGATTTCTATTCTTGTTCATATCTTGTTTGATTATGTGTAAATTATCCTTGTTGTTTGAAACTAATTGATAATGCATGAACATTTGTAAAACATTAAAATGCCTTGTTTAAAATACCCAACTTAATGATATGTTCATTAGTGAATGAAAAACCATTGTTTAAAATTCAAAGTTATGTGATAATATGTGAAAGTAATTCGATTTATTTTCACATATAAATCATGCCTAAGTTTGGCAAGATAACTTGAACACCGTGTATTACTTGAATACAAAGTGTTTAAAGAATTGTTAAATAGAATACATGTTCGATGTATTGTGTTTAACGAAAAATGGTAGTTATCATTAAATGATTATTTAAATGTGTAAAGTAGTTTGCCAAACAAAACATGAATATGAAACTATTTGATTTGATCAAAGTGTTTCATCAACAAAGGGTATAAATGTAAAGGAGAATCAAATTGCTATGATTTGATCAATAGTAATGAAGTTCAAATTTATAAGAATGGCATAAAATAAATTGTGAAATGCAAAGTGTTTTGAAACGTCAAAATACAAAGCATCACAATGTGATATTAGATATCAAAGGGGGTTGAACAGAAGGCACCAAATAAATCGTTGTAGTGTAGATGTAGAGACCATTAGTTTAGAAATAGTTAGCACTCAATTAGAATTGGTAAACCATTTGAATTCGTGAAAGTTTTGGGGTTATTCGATATAACCAAAACAATAGCGAATAAGTCCTTGTAGAGTATTCATTGGAAACTTTGAATACAAAACCCATAGCTCAAACCAAAAGGAAAGTAAGATTCGTACTGCTGGGATTTTGGTGCATTCTTGAGAAAACTCACTTCTAGTGATGTTTCTCAATTATGAAGCAAATGGAAATTAGTGTAAAACACGATGAGGATTCAAAACCCTGCATTAGACTGTTGAGAAGCGCAACGGACAATGTTCCTGAACGATTCTCTTCACAGAAGGAAAGAATCAATGATTTTGATCATTGTGTTTTCCCTCCACTATTGTTTTTCACTACATAAAGTAGGATTCAAAATGTAAATCCACATCTTGTATGGAGACATTTTTGAATCACTTGTCATGATTTTTGGAATATGACATACCTACGAACTACAAAGGAAATAATGATAAACTAAATTATGAAGAAATCCTAGAAGTAAAATACCCTTGAGAATAAAAAGCAATTCGTTGCTCAATCTCACAAGTAAAGGAGTTGCTTGAATTTTCCCAAATGACTGTAAAACCATAGTGGAAAAGGGGGGGTGAATGAAAAAAGCACAATTTGTCAAGTATTGGACAAATTCAAATGAATTTAATTCATATGTGCTAAATGTCTAGTGGATTTAAAACTGGTAAAGTACTAGTATCTCATAGTAAATCTCCAACTTTGATATTTGATCAAAGGATTTTGAAGTTGTTCAAAATAGTAAGGAGATATGCAATTTGCATAAAATTGAGTGGGAGCTATGAAAGTCTTCCTGAAACAATATGTGATTGACATATTTTTAAGTGGGAGCAATATAAGACTCGAATTCAAATATGTAGGAACATATTTTGAGTGGGAGCTTATCAGAGTAATTCTTAATTATGTTAAGAATGAAAGCGCAAATACTTATAAATAATGATTTATAAGATGTAGAAGTTGATAATAGGTGTATTATGATATTATGTAGTATTCCTTAAGGGATCTTGAAAAGTGTTTCAGAATAGAAGTTAATTAAGGAACTAGTCCTTAATGACTAAAATTAGGAATAGCGTTAAGTTTATCATCAATGGTTGACAGAAAGAAAAGGATGATCATCATCCACTATGTTGAGACATAGGTTCTATCTTAGAAAACTATGATGATAACTTAGCATAATATGTGATCCAAATAAGGAACGTTTGAAAGTGATTAAGTTCGAATCACAGAACGTTGAGCTAAGTTTTGTCCGCAGTTTCTAGTAGAAAACCGTAGACATATTTTTCAAATCCATAAAGGATGACATATATCAAAAGCATAAAGAGTTATGTTATAAGGAAATGTGTTGGAAACTCCTGTAGATACCAATTAATGTCAAGTAGGAAGCGAGGTGAACAAAACATCGAAAGTTGCACCGAGTGCACTAGTGTTTCTATGAATACATTTATAATAATAGATAAGGGTACCATCTAAAGTGTTGTATAATGTTATGGCGGGGCTAATTCGCTTTTAACGTAGAATGACGTGCTCCAGGGCACAGTCCCCATGAGAAAGCCCTCGAAGTTGATCTAACGTCACTGTAGGCTCCTGGAATCAGGCCTCGTTCTGCTGCCATAGCGACGATGCATACACTTAGATGCTATCATGTGATGATAAAGTATTAATGTTAATCAAGATGACATTAGTAAGTTGCAAAGGATTTAGGACTGTAAAGTACAGACCCAAGACTAAACCTCTTCCATGAGCAAGCATGTTCAGGGTACCAGATATATGGTGCCAATGATTGAGAACAAAATGCAGCTAGTGTATTTGTACTCTAGTGCAAGTGGGAGACTATTGGAAATATGCCCTAGATACAAATAGTAGTAAGGACTATTATCATATTTAATATAGTTTATGATTAAAGTTTTATATCATGCTATAACTATGTTGAGTGGAAACATCAATATACGTGTGATATACAAACAAACCAGAGGTTCCTAGTGAAACTCTAGTCACTGGTTCATTGGTCAACAGATGATCATGTTTCCTGATCATATGGCACTTATGCCAGTTGGAAATGAGGTCATCTCATTCTGAGAATGAGATGATGAACCAATACCCAACCTAAACATCGTGATCCGATCATGTCACAAAGTTCAAGTTACGATGATTAGAAATGGATCCTCGTAGACTATTCCTTAGACCGCGAGGCTATATCAATCACTGTCTCTCGAGAGTACTTAGATAGCATCAAACGCCATCTGGTAGAATGGTGGTTACAAAGGTGTGTTCAGGTACTCGGAGGAAACCGTAGAGGCAATATATGTCAAGAGCAGGATTTGTCCGTCCATGTGACGGGAAGATACTCAAGGGCCCACTCGGATAAGTTATATCCAATAGCTGTGCAGCGTGTGATTTGATCACGGGGATATCACTTGTCGGAACGAGTCAAGTAGCATTGTTCGGCAATGAGATTGAACACGACATGGTGATGTCATTGATCAGATCTCGGGCAATGCAAGTATAAAGAGACAAAGGGAATAAGACACGACTGTCCCCGTTCAAATGATGAAAGATCTTCGTGGAACACACAGGGGTCACATGGCCATCCAGATCCCTCTATTGATCATTGGTGCAGGAGTGTCCCGACCATGTCTGGAGTGTTCCCAAACCGTGGGGTATCACGCTGATACGTCCGTTTTGCATCACTATTCTATGTCTTAATTCACTATTATTCATTGATATATTTCGTATTGAGAGGTGATACTTATGTTATTTCATCTAATTTTGCATGGTTGATGACTTTTCGAGCATGGACCGCTGCAGCCAGGATTTTGATGGAAAAGGTGTTGTTTGGAGGCAAAATTCGCGAAGATCAGAAAATCCGGGAAAATATACGGAAAATCCTATTTTTCCAGAAGACTAAGGATGCCAGAAGATGGAGTGGAGGTGGGCCACAGGGGGCCCACACCACCCCATGGCGCGGGCAGGCCTAGGCCACGCCTAGAGGTGGTGTGGCCACCCTGGCCCACTCCAGCCTCTCCCCTCTGGCGTATATCATCCTCCTGAAACCCTAAGACTCGGGGAGCGACCACAGAAAGATTCCGCCGCCTCTACGGGGCGAAAAACACCGAGAGAGAAAGATCTCTTCGGCAGACAGATTTCTGTCGAAGGAATTCCTTCCCGGAGAGGGGATATCGTCGCCATCAACACCACCATCAAGCTGGACTTCATCGGGATCATCATCATCATCATCACCACCATCATCACCATCAGCACCCTCATCACCATCTCCATATTGCTGTAACAATTGAGTTGAACCTTGCATAGTTCATAGGGAAACTTTCCCGGTGTTGATTACTCTTTATAGTTGATGCTATTGAGTGAACCATTGAAATATTGTTTATGTTCAGATTGTTATAAATCATTATTTCATCTCTGATCATGATCCATATGATGTCTTATGAGTAGTTCGTTTTGTTCTTGAGGACATGGGAGAAGTCTTGTTGTTAGTAGTGGAGTTGCGTTGAGAAAGATTCAATAGATTGTTATATAAGTTGTGGTGTACTTCTTCTAGTGGTGTCATGTGAACATCGACTACATGAAACTTCACCTATATGGGCCTAGGGGAATGCATTGTGTATTTGGCTAATAATCGTAGGGGTTGCCGGAGTGACAGAAACCTGAACCCCATTAGGAAACGATTGCACAAGGGACGTAAGGTTCTTAGAGTTTAAAGCTATGGTTAGGTCTCTACCTTAATTACTTTCTTGTACTTACGGATGTTTGCAAGGGGTATAATCACAAGTATGTATTAGTCTTGGATGGGCGGTACATTAGCATAGGTTCACCCACACAACACTTAGCAAGCTAAAGAAGATTAATCAACTATATGAAGCGAAAGCACTTGACAGTCTTCCCATGTGTCCTCGAGAACGTTTGGTCATCTTAAGTAATACAACCGGCTTGTCCTTTGCTGCATAAAGGATTGGGCCACTTGCTGCATTTATTCCTACTGTCTTTTATTTACTCGTACTTTGTTTACTTGCTTTATCAAAAACCCCTAAAAATCCGTTTGCTAAGTATTTGCAGAGAATTCCTGATCCATACCACTAGCCAGCACCTTCTGCTCCTCGTTGGGTTCGACACTCTTACTTATCGAAAATACTGAGATACACCCCCTATACTTGTGGGTCATCAAGACTATTTTCTAGCGCCGTTGTCGGGGAGTGAAGCGCTATTGGAGAGTGGAACTGGTAAAGGAAACTTCTACTGTGAGTATTGTTTAATTCTGCTAGTTGCTTTATTTCCGTTATGGATAATTCGCTGAGTTTCTTATTTGGTAATGCTACTACCACTGCTAAGGTAGTAGATAAGCCACCACCTGTTGAGAATGATGTTTTCAAAATACCTACAAGAATTATTGATCGTGTTATGGATAACTACTATGTTGGGGATGGAACTGTCCATCCCGGTGATTATTTACTCTTTATACACGAATTATGCGGGTTGTTCAAGTGTGCAGGTATTACTACAGATCAAGTTAAGAAGAAGTTATTCTCATTATCACTGAAAGGAAGAACTGAGGAATGGTATAAGCTGTTGAGGAATGGTCAAGCTATGGAATGGGAGGAAATAATGCCTCTCTTTTATTCAAAGTTTTATCCTCCTAGTGAAATTCATAAAGATCGGAATCAAATATACAACTTTTGTCCTCTTGATGGAGAGAGTACAGCTCAAGCTTGGGGGAGATTGAAGTTACCAATGCTCAAATGTCCCATTCATGAGCTCCCCAACAATATGATTATCAATAACTTTTATGCAACGCTCCCTCTACATGATAAAGATTTATTGGATGCTTCTTGTGCTGGATCATTCACTCGCATGGAAGAAGAAGCTAAATGAGATCTTCTGGACCGTATTCAAAACAATGCTGAAGCTTGGGAGAATGACAAAGGTAGAAAGTCAAGTATAAATTATGATTATGAATGCATTGAATCTTTTATGGGAACTGATGACTTTCAAAATATTAAAAATGCTTATGGTCTAGACTCTCAAGCTATTGCTTCTTATTTTAAGGCTTTTGCTTCCTATATTAATGTGCCTAAAAAGAAGTGGAATAAGTATCATGAACCTTATAAAGATATTGCTAAGAGTGTTCCTGCAAGAAATACTGAAGTTTATACTGCTAATCATGTTTTACCTAAACCTTATATTGAGAAAATGCCTTTCCCAGTTAAGGTAAAGGAACATTCTATGATGGCTAGTATGGTAGATGAAAGTATGAATAAAGCTGTTGAACCTGATAAACAAATGGTTGATTAACCTATAATAGCAAGTGTGAAAGACTTTGTCACTAAATATGAAAAAGAGGGACACCCTATCCTTTGTAAGGATACCTCTAATATTGTTTCACATAGTAGTGTTATGAGAGCTAGTATTCCCATGTTTTCTGTTAGAATAAGTGATCATTGCTATGTTGGTCCTTGTGATAGATATATTGTTAAGTTTATGCATGATACTGAAAGCTACTATGAGAGAGGGAAAAGTGTTCTTATGTATCTCAATAATATCAAGTTTCCTCGCTTTATGTGAAAGTTTTTATGTTGCACTTCTTTTGCCTTCTTATGCAAGTTGCCTCTGGTTTCAACAACTTGTTTGTTTACAAAATTCCCTTGCATAGAAAGTGGGTTAGACTTAAATGTGTGTGTGTTTTTTCTTCTTAATTCTCTCTTTCACTTCAATTCATATCCCTATGAGAGCTTCTTCAAAATTATCATGCCCATCTTAATGGCTATAAAGAAAGAGCTTTATGGGAGACAACCCAATTTGTTTTTGCTTTCAGTTTGTTTTTGTTTCTTTGAGTCTTGGAAGTTATTACTTCGGTAATAACCGCTCCTTATCCGTTTTATTTGGTTTTTGTGTCAAGATCAACCTCTAATGAGAGAGAAGTAATATCTGGGGAAGTTGCTGTCCCGAAACAGATTTTTTGTGCTTCACCGTAAAAATTCGTGAGAGATCTCTGTATGTCGTATTGAGCTGTAATTTTTTGTGCTTCTGCCCCAGGTTGTTATTTAACTTTCATTAGTTTTGCACTTTTTTATTTGAGCAACAGAAGAGTTTCGAAAAAATTGATCTTTACCTGCTGGTCTGTTTTGACAGATTTTGCCACTCTTGCATTTGCTTCTTTATTCGATTTCCTTTTTGAATTATTTTTGGGTTTTCGGAAGGAGTTGCTACAGTAGCTTTTGTTTTGATGGTTTTCAGTTGAAGTTAGACTCAAAAGGTTTTATCACTTCACTTATACTAATGTTGCTAATGAGAACTGTGTGAAAGAAATTTCCAGGAAGTGGAGACAATGGTGTAATAAGGAAGAGAAGGGTTTTATGATTCAAGTAATAAGTATATGAAGATGAAGATATTGATGCTATTCAAGTAATGACTCCGGAAGAATCTACTAGATACCAAATTCAGAGACCTGTAGAGTCTGCTTTCAAATAGGTAACAGTTATGGTAAGAAAAGTTCCGCGAAAATACAATCAAACTATATTTTTGCAGTTTTCAGTCGATAAGGAAAGCTACGAAGCGGAAAAGGGACGGAAACGGAGCCAGGGTGGCCCACACCACCGTGTGGCGCGGGCCCACCCCTGGCCGCGCCACTAGGTGGTGAATCCACCCAGGACTCCGCCTCCAACTCGTTTTCTCCCAGTACCTTCCTTTTGATATGAAACTTCGTAATATATAACCCCCCGGATCCCCCGAGGTTCGTATATCGTGTTTTCGTCGTATTTTTGTTTCGATCTATTTCTGCCAGGACATACTCTTTGAAGGCTTAGAAGCACAATGGTGTCTGCCAAGGATAAAGGGAAGGAGCCCATGGAGGAAGACCTCCAAGACCCCGGGAAGGAGAAGGAGGTCAAGAGTGAAGGTGAAGAGGAGCAAGGCAAACATCCGCACACCGGCACTACTATTGCAAGCATTGGAGTGGTGATGAAATCTGCCAGGGTTAGAAGGACGGCACATATGCAGACTTGGGGGAAAGTTCCCCGTCACAGTTTGGCTCCAAGGTCACTTCCCCCACGCACCAAGAATCCCTTCCATACCTTCACCCATAACCATGCAGGAAAAGAAGACTCCAAGAGGGAAGAACGGAAAAAGAATCACAAGAGCTAGGATCCACAAACTGAAATAATCACGAGCCGTATTGAGCACAACTCGGAGTTGATTGGTACTCTCACTTTTGAGATTGAGGACTTGGGGAAACTGATCAGAGAGCTCATCGAGAGGATACCACCACCACCTAAGGAGTGATTCGTCATCAGGTTTGGCATCCCCTTGGTTTGTTCCAAGCTTGGGGGAGTGTCGCGGTATCACATCACTATCTTCTATCTTTTTACCTTTTTAGTAGAGTCATATCATGAATAGAGGAGTTATTATGTAGTATGGTTTGCATTATGGAAGTTTCCCCTCTCTCGTTAGATATGTATCCCTTGGTGTGAGTTGCCGTTATGGAATATTAATGAGAAGTTCTATCATTCACTCTTTTGTAATAGCTTATATTAGTTTTCAATTCGTGGTTATATGATTGATCTTGTTGTTAGTATTGGTAGCACTCTGGGATCATTGAGTTAATTTAGTTGGTTTTGGCAAACCTGGCTCGGTCAGTAGCAACACTATGTTTGAGAGTTGAAAGAAAAGATAAAAGTACCTTTAAAGAAAATAATTTCATCATCTTTCTTTCTTGATTTGCTCATAAGTCTAGTATTCTCTAGTTAAGATCTTTTGTGTTTCCAAGGAAGATTGCATGTTTGTCTTTATCACTTGTATGTTTGTTTGTTTCCTTCAACTCTTATACTTGCTACCCAGCCTTTCTAGCCGAAAACATGTACTGAGAGGGTATTCTTCTCGTGCATCCACCTCCTTTAAACCAAAACCTTTGCCATTTGTGTCCACCATACCTACCTATTAGCATTATTGCTATTCCAAGTAAATTCTTGTTTTATCTACCTCCCAAATTAAACTTGTTATGTGAAAATTAGTGATTAAAGCTCTCACGAACTTGATAGCACACTTTACTTTCTTGCATTTAATAAACTTGAACCATTGGGTCCTTCTTTGTTGCGTATATGCTTGCGCTTATGAGTTGAAGTTAGCCGAACCATGTATCATGGGGACCGATTTCAACACTTCATTTGGTGCTTTGTACCTAGTTGATATCATGTTCTTTTGCTTATGGATCCCAGCGGTGTGAAATAAAAGTGGAACTTATAAGATCATGGAGTTTATATGTGTGTTAGAGAAACGCCTGGGCCGCTAGCCTAAGCCATGCCTAATCATGGTGGAAACTTGTAGCATAACTATAGTGAGCATTCTATGAAGCATCCTCAATAAAAACCTATGCAAATAGAAAATAAAAAGATCGCTGAGATGCTCACTATCTGCTTGCCTTGTCATTTTGATTATGGGATAGCTCCTGTGTCATGTGTAAGGGGTACCCCGTTGGCGGTTCTCAATGATACGCATGTATTTACAATGACAAGAGCTTGCTCGTGACTGAAGTTGAGTAGCATGAGGATCGGTACTCATAAGTAAGGGGCATGAGATTTCAACTTATAACTTGTCAAGCATATCCTCTTAGTTGTGTCACTTTAACCTTAATCACCTAAATATGCCTATGATAGGGGCAATGAGATCTGAAAGCTAGTAAGTATCATAATTTTTGGGAGCTCTTTATGAGACTTGCAATCCCTGCTTCCCTCTTTGAAGGGCCTTTCTTTTACTTTGTAGTTGAGTCAGTAAACCTACTCCCTTCTATCTCAGCAAGTATTTTGAGTTGTGTTTCATTCATTCATATGATGATTTATGCAATCATGTTTCTTATGTTCCTTGCTTTGCACATTGTTCTTATCCTGATGTTTACTACTTTGAAAGCTATCATTGAAAAACCAGTTATTTGTGAACTCTAGCAAATTATCAACTATTCTTCGACTAAGAGCTAAGTTTGCCATTACCAACTATGATTCACTTTATGTATCTTTATTGTGTTTCCTTTACTTATTACAAGTTGAGTTATATAATAGTGAGTTGTCTTCTATTATGATATATGTATTTGATGAATGTGATGGTTCTTGTCCGTATTCTTTTATCGACTCTTCACTCCATAAACTTGAGGCCATGTTTATTGAGCTCAGTTTCGCTTGGGGACAAGCAAAGTCTAAGCTTGGGGGAGTTCATACGTCCATTTTGCATCACTATTCTATGTCTTAATTCACTATTATTCATTGACATATTTCGTATTGAGAGGTGATACTTACGTTATTTCATCTATTTTTGCATGGTTGATGACTTTTGGAGCATGGACCGCTGCAGTCAGGATTCTGATGGAAAAGGTGTTGTTTGGAGGCAAAATTCGCGAAGATCAGAAAATCCGGGAAAATATACGGAAAATCCTATTTTTCCAGAAGACTAAGGATGCCAGAAGATGGAGTGGAGGTGGGCCACAGGGGGCCCACACCACCCCATGGCGCGGGCAGGCCTAGGCCGCGCTTGGAGGTGGTGTGGCCACCCTGGCCCACTCCAGCCTCTCCCCTCTAGCGTATATCATCCTCCCGAAACCCTAAGACTCGGGGAGCGACCACAGAAAGATTCTGCTGCCTCTGCGGGGCAGAAAACACCGAGAGAGAAAGATCTCCCCGGCAGACAGATTTCTGCCGGGGGAATTCCTTCCTGGAGAGGGGAGATCGTCGCCATCAACACCACCATCAAGCTGAACTTCATCGGGATCATCATCATCATCATCACCACCATCATCACCATCAGCACCCTCATCACCATCTCCATATTGCTGTAATAATTGAGTTGAATCTTGCATAGTTCATAGGGGAAACTTTCCCGGTGTTGATTACTCTTTGTAGTTGATGCTATTGAGTGAACTATTAAATTATTGTTTATGTTCAGATTGCTATACATCATTATTTCATCTCTGATCATGATCCATATGATGTCTTGTGAGTAGTTCGTTTTGTTCTTGAGGACATGGGAGAAGTCTTGTTGTTAGTAGTGGAGTTGCATTGAGAAAGATTCAATAGATTGTTATTTAAGTTGTGGTGTACTTCTTCTAGTGGTGTCATGTGAACGTCGACTACATGACACTTCACCTACATGGGCCTAGGGGAATGCATTGTGTATTTGGCTACTAATCGTAGGGGTTGCCGGAGTGACAGAAACCTGAACCCCATTAGGAAACCATTGCACAAGGGACGTAAGGGTCTTAGAGTTTAAAGCTATGGTTAGGTCTCTACCTTAATTACTTTCTTGTACTTACGGATGTTTGCAAGGGGTATAATCACAAGTATGTATTAGTCTTGGATGGGGCGGTACATTAGCACAGGTTCACCCACACAACACTTAGCAAGCTAAAGAAGATTAATCAACTATATGAAGCGAAAGCACTTGACAGTCTTCCCATGTGTCCTCGAGAACGTTTGGTCATCTTAAGTAATACAACCGGCTTGTCCTTTGCTGCATAAAGGATTGGGCCACATGCTGCATTTATTCCTACTGTCTTTTATTTACTCGTACTTTGTTTACTTGCTTTATCAAAAACCCCTAAAAATCCGTTTGCTAAGTATTTGCAGAGAATTCCTGATCCATACCACTAGCCAACACCTTCTGCTCCTCGTTGGGTTCGACACTCTTACTTATCGAAAATACTACGATACACCCCCTATACTTGTGGGTCATCACACGCTTAAGGTCTTGATGATGCTTAGAGAGCATTTATAGGATCGATAGAATCGCCGAAGAATAGAAGGGAGAAAACCGGAAGGGTTTCGGTATGTCCGGAGGATGTCCGGAGTGGAGGTGGAAGGTGTTCCATGACCACTGATATTAAATGATATGTGAATGAATGTTAAATATTGATTTAATCATTTATTCATAATTATTTAATAAAGAGAAAATCAATTAAAGGTCAAAAAGGCTTAATGGGCCAATTCCGGAGGGAGAGGGCCCATTAGGGGAAAGGAGAGAGGGAGAGGGGCCAAAGGGGGAGGCTGGCTGGGCCTAGTCCCCCCCACCCTACGGGGCCCACTAGGTTTCCGGCGGCCACCTCCTCCCCTCCTCTCCTTTAGTCCCACCCCGGGACTTGAGGAGAGGTAGTACCTCCCTTCCCCCTATATAAAGCGGGGTATTTGGCCTAGAAAAATAAACCCAATAATCAATAAAGGTCTCCCCAATTTTGGGAGGACCTCTAATTGATATTTTCTCTCTCCCCCTCTCTCTCTCTCGTGACCGTGGTCCCAAGTCTGGACTGCGCGAGCGAGAGACATCTTCACCGCGGAGCGCCGTCGCGCTGTGGGATTCGGATCCGGGAGCTCGACTTCCGCAATTGCTGCTGGATCAGGGAAGCGGGAGTCATCGTCAGGCACCGGACCCCCTACAGGGTTTAGTACTACTAAGATTAAGCCCTTAAGACAAAAACATGGCACGAAAATTGTCGTTAGGCACTTTCTCTTATTCTTAAAAATCTGGAATTTAATCCAAGGGTAGTTTTCAAACTGATATTAATTGTCGAAAGTCTTAACCAAAGAGGTGACAAAACCCTTTGAGCTCAAGTCCTAAAAGATAACGAATTAAGCATGGAGTCAACCTCAAGTGCAACCGAACGGACATAAAATGTTCATGAATAAGCTTACAGGAAGAAGGAAAATAGGAATGTGGTACCTCCTCTTGCTTGCTCATCTCCTACTTGAGCCAACTCTTTTCATTCGTCTCCATAGCTCAATCACTAGAATTGAGTATCCTGTAGAAAAATCAATAAGAGCCGAGAGAAATTTGCACAAATAAAATTAAAATCTAGTCTAATATTTTTGGGGTTTCTTTTTATCAAGTGCAAAGCTGAAAGTAAACATGTATTGAAAAAAAAACAAATAAAAATAAGAAAGAAAAATATGAATGCGAAAATGTGGGAGGAGTTTAACCTCCCCAAGCTTAGGCTTTTTGCCTAAGTGGAATCAAACATCGTCACCGTCGGGCGGCGACTGTTGATATGGAAAGTTCGGGTAGCGGTTTGGAAAATCGGTCATGAAGGATGTGAAGTCTTGGGTCAGGTTGAAAATGTTAGCGTTCACATCATAAAACGTGTTTTCTATGTTGTCAATGTGATGCACCACCTGGTCAAATTCACTCCTCGGGACATAGTTGAATCCTAGTTGTGGTTAAGGCATACCTTTTTGTTAGTGTAGGTGGAAAGGTTGTTGGTGATGGTGTTGTTGACCATAGTCTTCCCAGCCTGCACCATGCCAATCTTCTTCACCTTGATCTTACTGTTGTTGGCTAGCTACTGCGTCTTCCGAGTTGGGGTGGCCTTCTTGTGGCATAGTCCTTCTTGAGAGGATCAGTGTTTGCTGGAACTCTTCCTCAGTGAGGACCCAACTATGTTTACCTAGCAAACCAAAATCTTGGACAAAAGGAAGCAAAACTTGGTGGAGATCACCGTTAGGATAAAAATAAAGCTAGTAAGCATGAAGGGAGCGTTTGGGTCTATAGACCCCAATAAACTTGGTGCTAGACATATGAATATCATCTAGGGTCTTACTACCAGCCACACCTATTTCCTACGGCAGGACAAATTCGTTTGCATAGAGGATCTGTGTGATCAACCCACCACAACGAATGTCCCCCGTGGAAGCCGACCTTTGGCGGCAAAAGTGCTCGATGAGCAAAGCACCTAAGTTTACCTTATGATCCATCTCTAGATGCAATGCCATATGAATTACACTTATTTCGGGGCCTGCCATTGCCCCGACATCACCTTTCCAAACAATATAATTAACAAGGAAGGTATGAAAATAACATAGTAGGATTCTAGATGGTGGTGCTCTTTTTGCGCAAATAATCAGTGTTCCCGTGGACAGAAATTTGATCCCAAGAATGCATTGCCTCCATGTGCATATTGTAATCAATATCGAGTTCCCCCTCATGGGAGAATCCGAAACTATCACAAAATTCATAGAAGGAAAGGTTGTGGAGCTTCCCATTGAGTACACAACTTACAGTGCAATTACGCTCTTGGGCCTCGATATCATCATGGAATGATGATAGGAACTCATATATAGCAAGCTTGTAGGTGTCGACGGAGAGGTAGGAGAAGTTGACCATGCCAACATGCACAGTAATCCGCTCGAAGTCCTCCAAAAGACCTTGGCGGGAGAGGAACTCATAGTTTACCCACTTGATGGGCAAAACTTTGCGGTTTGATCACCCTCTCATAGTCTCGGATGATGGTGGCCCTCAAGCTGCACACCTCTGAGTACCTCTTCTTCGAACTCGGCGGTTTGGCGGAGCCCGAGGCTCCCGCCGTACCCGAGACCTTGCGCGAGCAGAAAATCCTTCCAATGTTATGCATTGTGCTGCAAAATGTTTAAAGAAAATATAGGCATCAAGTTTCTATCACATGAACAAACGATTACAAGTAGAAGTTACAAATCCTAACGTGAGAAATCAACAATAATCTCAAAATATGATGAACTCATCTAAATAGCCAATATGATGAATTCAACCATGGATTTCAGAAAATAGAGTATGGATCATGTGAGAAACTTACCGATGTGAAGATTCCCCAACTCAAAACATAAAATCAATGAAGAATCAAATGTTCTAGGAGCTTAGGGTTTGAGGTAGAGAGAGAAACAACAAGGAAGAAAGAGGAGGAAGAAGAAGGAGGCTGGCTGGGAACCAGTCGCCGTCGGCCTTTACCTGGTGACACAGTCGGTACGGGCGGGCGGTACAGGCATAGTACACCCGTACTGGTGGTTGTCACCGTTGGATCAAAGTTGGGGTTCGAGATCAAACCTGGTCGGCTTAGTACGGGTGTGCGGTACAGGCGTACCCTGGTTGTACCGTTGCTCGTTATTGGTACTGAGAACTTTGGTTGTTTTCATCGAGGTTCGGTACGGACGCGCAGTACGGGCGCGTCCCGGCCGTACCACCTCTCGTTGCCGATACTGTTCCCCTTGCTGACGTTGCCGAGATTCAGTACGGGCACGCGGTACGGGCGTACCCTGGACGTACTGTTGCTCGTTATCCGATCTGAACCTTTTTCTTCTCTTCATTTTTCCCTTGCTTCTCATCTTCCCTAAGGGAAACTCTCTAATCAACTCAAGACTTGAAATAAATTTATTAGAACATATAAATAATAAAATAAAATAATAAAAACTTAACCTTAATTTATTGAGAATGGATTAACTCCCATTAAGTATTTTATTCTAGAGTTTTGATCAACCAAACTCTATATCATTAGCGTTTACCTCAAGCTGCTCTTTATCCTTGGTTCTTGGTGCTTGAACACGTTTAGGCAACGGAACATATTTTCCATTATGTTCATGTTTCTTTAGAAAGTATCGAACAATCTGATCATCATATATATTAAAGACAATCTTACCGCAAGAGTAATCCACATTAGCTCCAGATGTGCTAAGAAAACGCCTTCCGAGGATGATAGAAAGTTTATCATCCTCAGGAATATCAAGAATAATAAAATCAGTGGGTATAACATGTTGATCTATTCTAAGTAGAACATCTTCGATCATACCGGCAGGTTGTTTAGTTATTTTATCTGCCATTTGTAAAGTGATTAAAGTAGGAGAGTATTCTCCAAGGTTCAATTTTTAAATAAGCAATAAGGCATAACACTAACACCCTCTCCTAAATCACAAAGAGCGTTAAATATATTAGTTTTCCCAATTGCAAAGGAGATAGTTGGTATGCCTGGGTCCCCAAGCTTAGCAGGGAGCTTATCACCAAAGCTTGTCATAACTGTTGCAGTCTTAATTACCTTCTTCTTTCTATTAAGGATATCTCGCGTAAACTTTTTGTAAGTGGGAACTTGAATAGCATAAATTAAAGGAAGTTCTAAACGTAAGCTTTCCAGTGCCTCAGCAAAAGGGTCATAAATAGCTTTATCCGGTTCATATTGAACTCGGTTAGGATAAGGGATTTTTTAGTAGGTATTACCTTCTCCTTTATCTTTGCTACTGGTTCAACATTCTTTTTGGTATTACCTTCTACCTGATTTGTTTTCAAATGTTTCTCTTGCTAATACCAATTGTCAAGACCTTCAGTCTGAATTCTGAGAGTTGGTTGCTCGATTCTCCTATCCATGTGCGGAGTAATGCTTTGGGTGTGTGATGGACTAATCCCCATCCGACTACTCTTATCATTCGCTCTTGTACATTGATTAGTGGATCAATGCAATCTCACTCCTTTCATGAAAGTTAGAGGTGGCCTTATCTTTTGAGACCTCTATTTCTGTTTTGTTTCCCATAGTGTTTCCTCGAAGGACGCGAGCAACAACCCTTGCTGGTGGTGTCGACAATTTCAAGATGAAGCAAGAATTCTTGTTAGTGGTTTCATGGCCATCAACCAGGTGCAGAAAGATCCGATCATCAACCCCTCCCCCGGTGTCTTTGCTTGGATATCGGGACGCGATCCTTGTTAGTGGTATTGAGTTGTAATGCCCGGGAAAATATTCCCAAACTAGAAATGCATGTTATTTTATTTTGTGCATCATCATGATATCATGCATCTTTTGGCTCTAAATATTTCCCCTAAAAGCCTATTTTATTTCTAACTAGTCCCCTTCTTTAATTACAAATTAAAACCCTGGTCTTTTGGATCTTCTATTTGTCTAAAAACTATTTATAAAGTCTATCTAAAAATAAAAAAAATAAAAAAAAGTTTTGTGGGAGACAACCCAACCATTTAGGCCAGGCCACCTGCTACCCACTGGCCTAGCACAGACTAGATAAAACCTAACCCCGACCGACCCACACACGCACCGCACATAGTGCCTGCAACCCACACAACACAACTCACACTTGGTCGCTAGGTGCCATCAAACACACACTACGACAAGCAAAGCACGCACGCGCTGATCGCACGGCACAGACACAACACGTGGTGGGCACCGACCAGGCCAAATCCGATCGATCCCTCACCCCATCGTGTCGCATCCTCTGCTCGTTTCCGAGCCACCTCGCCCCGCGATCCCCTCCGTCCTTGTTTCCATCCCCGCCAGCGTGGCCGCCCTCTCCCTGGCAAAGAGCCACCACTGCCGGTCGTGCGCCTAGCCTCCTCTGCCTCCGCCTCGATCCCCTGTCACTACAGTGCCATCAGCCACCATGGCTCATGGATGAGCTCGCCTCCGTCCACCAGCGCTGGTCGTCGCCTCCTAGGTTCCCCAGCTCGCCACCATGGCCTCGAGCCGCCTCTGTGTTGCCTCACCTATCCTCGACCAGCAGGCGTCCTCGAGCCGTCTCTGCTCGGCCACGAGCTTGCAGCGCCTCCCCAACGCCAGGTCCTGTTAGGGTTCTAGTACAGATCACTCTCTATTGCATATAAATTGTGGCTATGATCCGATTACAAGGTTTGATTCCACCATGAGAAGGAACTAGGTACAGAATAGAGAAATTCGCCGCCGCCACCTTTGCCGTGATCCCCTAGGATGCCCTGCTCTCTGTCGGGTGCCTTGCTTAAGGAGTTGCTCGATGCTCGTCATGGGACCCATTGTGGGCCGATGAACTTGCGGTTGGGCTGGACGAAGCGTTTGGGCCGGGCTCGTCTTGTGGATACACCCATCTCCTCTTCTAGGTTGGCTGTGCCAGGAAGGATGCTGACATCCCCTTCCCCTTGCGAGATGGCTTGCCCCCAAGCCGTCGCCTCTAGAAACTTCTGCCGCAGAGCTTCCTTGTCTTCCTAGGTAATGTCCAACACTGCTGGGTCAGACCATTGCACTTGCACCTGTTCCTTTCGTCCATGTGGTCCACGTTTCCATCGACTTGCCAGAATCTTGATAGGAGTAACAATGCTGTCAGTAGTAATTGGAAGTTGCGAGGATGTAGGAGTACCTAGAAAGAGGGCCTTCCGCAACTGTGATACGTGGAAAACCAGATGGATCCTAGAAGTGCTGGGCAAGGCAACCTCGTAAGCTACAGGATTGATGCATGTCTTGATTAAGGACCGAAGTACCGAAAGGCGAGCTTGTGGTTAGCGCGGCGAGTCATCGACGATTGGACGTATGGCTGAAGCTTCATAGAAACTGAATCACCCACTAAGAAAGTGCGAGGAGTCCTTTTCTTATCTGCCTGAAGTTTCATTTGCTACTTCGCAAGATTTAGGTTGTGTGGGAGTAATTCTTGCATCAGTTGTCTTTCTTCGAGCCATTCTTTCAGAGGAAGGACAGAGCAGACTGCGGCTGTTTTGATCCCCTAGTGCCGTGGTTTGTGTCCATACAGCGCCACAAAAGGTGATGTTTGCAGAGCTGAGTGGGGGCTAGTGTTGTACCAGTACTCTGCAAGTGACAGGTATTGACTCCACTTACCCGGACAGGCGTGAGTGAAGCAACGTAAGTAGATCTCCATACATTGTTTCACGCATTTTGATTGTCCATCAGTTTCTGGGTGATATGCTGAACTCATTCTCAGTTCAGTGCCGATAATGGCGAAGAATTCCTTCTAGAATCTGCTGGTGAAAATGGGGTCCCTATCTAACACAATGATCTCTGGTGTATTGTGTAGCTTGAATACGTTGTCGCTATACGCCAAGGCCACCTTGGCAGCCATAAATGGATGATGCAAGGGTATGAATTGCGTGTAGCACGTCAGCTTATCGACCACAACCATGATACAGTTGGCTGATCCCGAGGTGGGTAGGCCCTCGACAAAATCCATCGTCACCATCTTCCATGCTCTATCATGTGTAGGCAGAGGCTGGAGGAGTCCTGGGTACTTGACCCGTTCTGGTTTAGCTTGCTGACACGTCAGACATGATAGCACGAATTGCTTGACCATGGATTTCATCTTGGGCCAAGAAAAGAGCCTGCGCAAGCGAGTGTAGGTGACTGGGAAACCAGAGTGGCCTCCTACAGTACTGGAGTGGAAAGCAATCATCATTTGCTCTTGTAGATTAGGTGTACCACCAAGCCATATACGTCCTCAGAAATAAAGGATACCATTGGCAACCGAGAACCGGCCTTGAGCATCTGGACCTTGTTGTAATTTGGTCATTAACCTCTGAGCAGAAGTGTTCGTTGGATAGCTTGCCTTAATATCATCCAGCCATGCCGACCGACAGATACTGATGGCAGACAGGGACACATGAGTGTCATGCTGACGGCAAGAGAGAGCATCGGCTGCTGTATTGTTAGTACCCTTGCGGTAGGCAATTCTGTATTGCAAGCCTAGAAGCTTGGTAAAGGCTTTATGCTGCCAAACTGTGGTCAACTTTTGTTCTTCAAGGTGAACCAAACTGTTTTGGTCTGTATGAATCACGAACTCTTGGTGTTGGAGGTGTGGTCTCCATTGTTCTACTCCCATTAGAATGGCGAGGCACTCTTTTTCATAAGTAGATAGTCCTCTATTTTTTATGCTTAAAGGTCTCCTCATGTAGGCAATTGGCCGCCCTTCTTGCTGCAGTACAACTCCCACTCCGGTGTCACATGCGTCGGTGTCAATCACAAAAGTTTTTGTGAAATCTGGTAGTTTAAGGACTGGTGCTTCCACAAGGTTTTTCTTCAGCAGTTCAAAAGAAGTGTTGGTTTCTTCTGTCCATACGAAAGGGGCATTTTTCTTCAGCAAATTGAATAGTGGTCTGGCGAGAATCCCAAAGTGGCGCACAAATTTGCGATAATAACATGCGAGGCCCAAGCAACTGCGGTCCTCCTTGCTGGTAGTGGGAACTGGTGTAGGGGTTCCACGTATGAAAACAATAAATTTTACTCTACGCCCCTGAACCCCTGCAGCTGCCAGTACCTATCTATTAGTAATACAGTAATGGGAGGGGCTTTTCGCGAACTTACCCTTGAAGACCAAAAAGTGTTGTCAACGCTCAGGAGAGCGTGGTTGATGTAGACGAGCCGAAGTCGACCTCAAGGTCGTGATGAAGTCCTTGCGCTCCTTGGCTCCAACGACTTGAGCGCCTCAAGTGCGACACCTCGCGGGGAGTTACACACGTCCGGTGCCTGACGATGACTCCCTCTTCCCCAATCCAACAGTAGTTACGGAAGTAGAGCTTCCGGATCCGAATCCCGCAGCGCGACGGCGCTCCGCGATGAAGATGTCTCTCGCTCGCTCAGTCCAGACTTGGGACCACGGTCATGAGAGAAAGAGGGGGAGAGAGAAAATATCAATTAGACGTCCTCCCAAAAGTGGGGAGGCCTTTATTGATTATTGGTGTATTTATCTTGGCCAAATACCCCACTATATATAGGGGGAGGACGGGGTGCACCCTCCCTCAAAGTCCCGGGGTGGGACTAAAGGAGAGGAGGGGGGAGGGGTGGCACCGCCGGCCACCCCCATGGGCCCCGCACGGGGGGCTGGCCCACTAGGGCGCCGGCCACCCCTTGGCCCCTTCTCCCTCTCTCCTTTCCCCTAATAGGCCATCTCCCTCCGGAAATTGGCCTATTAAGCCTTTGACCATTAAAATTGATTTTCTCTTTATTTAAATAATTATGAATAAATGATTAAATCAACATTTAACATTCATTCACACATTATTCAATCTCCGTGGCTATGGAACACCTTACACCTCCACTCCGGACATCCTCCGGACTTACCGAAACCCTTCCAGTTTTCTTCCTACTCTTCTTCGGTGATTCCACCGATCCTATAAACACTCTCTAAGCATCATCAAGACCTTAAGCGTGATACCCCACGGTTCGGGAACACTCCAGACATGGTCGGGACACTCCCGCACCAATGATCGACAGAGGGACCTGGATGGCCATGTGACCCCTGTGTGTTCCACGAAGATATTTTGTCGTTTGAACGGGGATAGTCGTGTCTTATTCCCTTTGTCTCTTGATACTTGCATTGCCCGAGATCTGATCAATGAAATCACCATGTCATGTTCAATCTCGTTACTGAACAATGCTACTTGACTCGTTCCGACAAGTGATATCCCCGTGATCAAATCACACGCTGCGCAGCTATTGGATATAACTTCTCCGAGTGGGCCCTTGAGTATCATCCCGTCACATGGACGGACAAATCCTGCTCTTGACATATATTTCCTCTACGGTTTCCTCCGAGTACCTGAACACACCTTTGTAACCACCATTTTACCAGATGGCGTTTGATGCTATCTAAGTACTCTCGGGATACAGTGATGGATATAGCCTCACGGTCTAAGGAATAGTCTACGAGGATCCATTTCTAATTATCGTAACTTGAACTTCGTGACATGATCGGGTCACGATGTTTAGGTTGGGTATTGGTTCATCATCTCATTCTCAGAATGAGATGACCTCATTTCCAACTGGCATAAATGCCACATGATCAGGAAACTTGATCATCTGTTGACCAATGAACCAGTAACTAGAGTTTCACTGGGAACCCTTGGTTGTTTGTATATCACAGTGTATTGATGTTTCCACTCAATACAGTTATAGCATGATATAAAAATTAATCATAAACTATATGAAATATGATAATAGTCCTTACTACTATTTGTCTCTAGGGCATATTTCCAACAACTGGCTAGTGTGCCACTTTCTCTATTTATGTTGGATCTGAGGCAACACCAGACTGATCGATGATATGTCCCAAGTATGCAATTCTGGGTTAACCAAAAGAACATTTAGACTTTTTGATGCACCAATTGTCACGTTGGAGTAGCTCTAGCACTACTTGCAAGTGAGAAGCATGGGAATCTAGAGTGTCACTTTGGACGAGGATGTCGTCAAATAAAACAACTACACACTTCCGTAGTAGTGGTTTCAGAGTTGAATTCATTGCTCCTAGGAATGTTGCTGGTGCCCCAGCTAGGCCAAATGGCATGACAGTGTATTCCCAATGGCCAGTATGTGTATGGAAGGCATTTTTAAATTCCTCGCCTGGTGCTAGCCGGACTTGGTGATATCCTGCACGAAGGTCCACCTTGGAGAATCAAACATGCGCCCGATAACTCATCAAGTAGCTCATCAATGATTGGCACAGGGTATTTGCTCACTACTGTCATTGAGTTGAGAGCTCTGTAGTCGACACACAGCCGCCATGTACCATCCTTCTTTTTAACTAGGATGGTTGGTGATGAAAAGTGGCTGGTGCTTCTCTGAATAAAGCCGGATTGCAGTAACTCTTGGACTTGTCTATCAATCTCAGATTTTAGCTCAAGCTTGTGTCGATATGCTCTAGCATTTATAGATTGTGCTCCTACCATGAGAGGAATCCTGTGGTCGCAATCTCTTCTTGGAGGGAGATTAGTTGGTTCAGAGAAAACCTCAGAAAACTACACCAGCACTTGCTGGATTTTCGCCGGTACCACTTCCTCTATGTGTATCTCACCGTTGATCGCATAAATGTGAATCAGATGAGCTGCTGAGCCAGTTCTGCAAAGGGTGTTCAATTCACTAGCTGAGATCAAGGAGCATTGTACATTGTTGATAGTGTGACCTATGAGAATGACATCCCCTTTTTCAGATTTATGAGACAGAGTCTTCTTCACCTAGTCGATCTCTGGGTTATGATGCTCGAGCCAATCCATGCCCAATATGGCGTCGTAAGCTCCCAGAGGTAACACTTTCATATCAGTATGAAATGTGTGTCCCATCGATGTCCAAGCACACTGAGGGATAAAGGAGGTGCATCGGTGTGAAGATCCATCTGCTACCTGAACTCTGCATGGTTTTGCTAGGAGTTGCATGCCTGATAGTGAATCAGCCAGTTGCTTATTGATGAAAGAGGTGGAGCTGCCCGAATCAACCAGTAGCAGTATTTCATGATCACCCATTCTTTCGTGAAGCTGTATCACTCCTGAGGCATCTTCCGCTGATCCATTCATTGCATGTATAGAAATGGAGCACATGAGTTCAGTCTCTGAATTTTCTGGACTCGCAGGTTCAGAACCAGTCATTTCATCAGTTGTAAACATTGCCAACAGTTCTTCTACGACGTGCATTTGCACAGTCGCTGGGCACACATGGTCTTGTCCCCATCGCTCGCCACACTTGAAGCATAAGCCCTTGGCGCGACAGTAATCACGGAGTGCTTGAAATTTGGCATCACCACTTTGACGAGCAACATCGATACCACGGTTGTCCGTAGAGCGGCCAGATGGAGTAGCAGGAGCAGACACTATCTATGTTGTAGCAGCCTTTGCAAGAATTCTGATATAACGATGCTCAATCTGGCGCAGAGGCGAGACACATTGTCCCTCGGTCACTTCCTCTTGGAGCAGTGCGAGAGAACATGCCGTGTCCAAGTCAGTTGGCCTCTGAACCATGACGACAGATCGGATGTCCGCTCGTAGGCCCTCGACAAAACGTGTAAGAAAATAGTAAGGGTGAGTAGTGCCTGAGTAAGATACAAGATGATTCATCAATATATCAAAGTGTTCTATGTATTCTGCAACTAATGATGTTTGTTTGATTGAATAGAATTGTCTAATAAGTAATTGGTGTCTATCACGCCCAAATTGCATGCAAAGCAAAGAAGTAAACGATATCCACTCGAGGACTGGTATTTTCTTCCGAACAGACTGTAACCAAATGCCAGCCGCCCCAGAGAAGTGGAGTATGGACATAGGAACACAGTAGGACTCATGTATGGTGAACATTCGGAAGTATTGCTCAGCGAGGGTGATCCAAAGGTTAGGATTATCACCGGTAAAAGGAGGAAACAGGAAATTGAGGGCGTTTGAACCTAGGCCAGCTAGGATATGAGATGAAATTACTTGCGAGTCAGTGGAATTCGGGATCGAGTGCTGGAGGGAAAACGTACCCGTGACCGGGGAAGCCACCGACGACACAACGGCCGCCGATGGTGATCCCCCGGGTATGATGTCCTCGTCGTGGCCAACTGGCCCGTGAGTCGCTCCAGCGGTGTGGAGGGGGAACACGGTGGCGCTGGGCGCCATTGCGGGCCCACCCACAGCTTGCGCAGCCATGAATGGTGCACACTGCATCTCCGTGACCTGCGCCTGGAGCTGGGCGAGGCGCGCTTCGAGGTCCGGCTTCCAACGGCACAAATTAGTGAGTTGCGCCGACATCGTCTCAGTTTGATTCACCAGCTTGTCGGTGCGAGATTCGAAGGAGGTCTTGAGATCCGCGCGCATGGCGTCGAGGTACTCCTTCAACGCCGGATCCATGGTGTCGAGGAGGGATCGACGATCGGCGGTGTAGCGTCGGGTTTCCAGAATGGTGGTGGAGAGGAGGATCTAGTGGCTAATCCAATACCAGATGTTAGGGTTCTAATACAGATCACTCTCTATTGCATATAAATTGTGGCTATGATCCGATTACAAGGTTCGATTCCACCATGAGAAGAAACTAGGTACAGAATAGAGGAATTTGCCGCCGTCGCCTTTGACGTGATCCCTTGGGATGCCCTGCTCTCTGTCGGCTGCCTTGCTTAAGGAGTTGCTCGATGCCCGTCACGGGACCCATTGTGGGCCGATGAACTTGTGGTTGGGCTGGACGAAGCGTTTGGGCCGGGCTCGTCTTGTGGATACACCCATCTCCTCTTCTAGGTGGGCTATGCCTGGAAGGATGCTGACACGTCCGTCTACGCATTCTCGACCTGCGCCGTCGCCCTCTGGCTCGGCCGCATCGACGAGCTCGACCTCGCCTGCACCGCTGCCGTCCCCGGTCATCTTCTCCCGCGCGCGTGTTGCCGCGTCCGAGCCGCCCCCTCCGTCTGTGGCCGGGCGATCCCGCGGCCTCCTCTCTTCCTCCTGCGCGGCCGCAAGCTCCGCCCCGTGTTGCCGCTGGTCGTGCTCCTCAATGCCCTGCACGGCCGTGGCCCGCCTTGACGCCTACCTCGACCTCGTCACCAGTCTCTCTGCCGTCTTCCGGTGCTTCCTCGTGTCTGTTGAGCGCAGCCACGGTCTGCACGTTTCTGCCCTACTACTCGTTACTGATGTGGCCATAGATCGATTTTGGTGACTTTGTTGTGACCTTGATACTCGTGTCCTCCTGTAAGCTCCTCCATGTTGTATTCTTACAGCACAAGGCCAACGAGTCTCTTATCAAGTTCAATTCCGAGCCCTTGGATCCCTGGATGCAATGTGTGGTTTTACTCCCGATTGATGTTGGCCTATTGGAGATATTGTGGTGTCGTATTGGGTGCTCGAGTCCAAACTGAAGAACACAAAGCCAAAGATCCTCCCTGTCGCCAGCCTCGAAGGACAGAGACGGAGACGTGAAAAGAATCCAAGGAAACATACCGCAACCGACGACACTTGAAGAGCTACATACAGGATCTCCATCACGGAATCCGAAGACCATTCCGGATCCCATCGAACCTCAAGACCCTCGGATCCATGTCCTCTTTCCAAGCCCTATTTTATAAAATTGTCATACAACTTGTGCAAATCACATTATTCATCTTGCAAACATATTTTGTCATTTAGGAGTCTTTTGTTGAATCATCTGATAATTAAAAATGGAGGCCATATGCAGTATTTTTATGTCTTATCTTGCCTCCATTTAAATTTGTGTAGTGAACTGATGTCATGTTTTGCCTTGTTATTTTAACATTTAATTTGCAGGGTAGATAAACAACTTGAATCATAATATTTAATCGTCGAGATTACGATTCCGCTTAATATTGCTAAGTTAGGCCCCACATTGCTATGCCATGCATCATATGATGACCATGATGGATCTTTTGCCTAGTATTAAATATTGCATTGGTTGCTCTTTCTAGTGTTTTGCTTCTTCACCGGATAGGACGATGAGTCGATACGAGATACGACAAGCGTTCGGTTACTGACTTTGTCTCACGGGCGAGTATTCTCCCCCTTCTACCTATTTTTGCATTTATAGTCTTTACTTCCTTCCTTTGATCTATTGCTATCCTTATTGTTGATGCTTTAGTACCACATATTTATTTACCTGCTCCACTATATTACCTTGGTTAGCCTATTGCCTTGTTTGATTAGCTAGCTTTGTCCTTGCAAGTTGTAGCGCATGCTTAGGTATGTTGCCTTCTCTCATACAGGTGAACCGTGATATCTCGTTATGGTTGATAACATGGTAAATTAAATTGGTGATGTTGGTTATGATTATGGTTATGGTTTCACCTAATGATAAGGCCCCGGCAGGGATCATCTTTGGGAACTACTTGAGCTGACCTAGGACCCGTTCGTTCTACGATACCAGTTATGAATTGATCGCGCTAACCAAATGTGGGGCCCCTGGGATTCCCCTCAACTACCGATGCTATTCGTTTATCCAGAGGGTCACAAATTGATTTTCTATTTGGTGCATACCCATAATATGTCCTCGGTGAATATAATATGTCTTCAGACATGGTGATGATATGATATTTGGTGGACAACAGCTGCATTGCATACATAAACGCGGTATGGCCGAGAGTTCGTCTTCCATAGTGGAGGTCTGATCCTTCTAGACCGTAGGCGCAAACATTGTACCTCCCTTGAGAATCGTTGTGCCTCCTGGTTGGGTCAATACAATAGGTGATACCTCCGGATACACGCGTAGTTATGGGACAATTCATGTTGTGAGATTTGAAAGGTACGCGTATTATGTTGCCTAAAGGATTAAACATGCGCTTGCGTACAGTAGTGCACCCCTGCAGGGTAAATCTTTTCAAGAAGCCATGTGTCCACGGTTATGGACGCCTCAGGCGTACAGTGTCATGATCATAGACAACACCACTAATGTTTTGCCTCTAATAATATGACTAGTAATTAGCCTTATCAACTAAATACTTAACTAAAATTTCCATGGTGTGTGCTCCCCAAGAGGACTTCCTCGACTGGTCTTCGAGGGGGAAAATCTTTGGATGGGTTATGTTTGGTGCTATATTATACTTATCATATAACGCTCTCTTATCTCTCTCTAATAGTCGAAGTTGTAGCGTGTCGCTATAACTTAGATACTGCAAGCTTTGATGTCGCTAAGCCCACCATACCTATGTAGGCGAGGACCACCGAATTCTAGACTCGTCGTGTACTGGACTCAGTACTGACCGCTCTCTTTCTGTTTTTCTTTTCCCTTTGTTAGCACCCCTTTTGGCTTTGATAAGTATGTGATTGACGACGTTAGCAAGGTTACCCTTCCGGCTTGGCCTGGGCAGGGTTTATGGACACCGCTTGGTTATTCTTTAGGACTCTTAGTCTCATTTGGTTCTTATCCGTACTCGGATACTATTTGGCTTTCTCCATGATTTGTATATTTGTATTGTATCATTTATATTCTTGACTCGTTGAGTCGTTATATGTATAAGTTCTTGTGGATCTTGTTGTAAACTACTGTGATGTAAAGACTTTTAATAAAACCCACCCACATGAAAGTGTCTGGTGGGCGTCTTTGGATCGCTTCTATGTGGGTCCTGGTGGGAAATGCTGGGATCTATATAGACCCGATTGGGGGGACTTACAGGCAGAAACCCTAGGCAGGGCTAGAGGGCAGCGAGGGGACTCACCGAGGGTTCACTAGCAACAGGGAAGAGGCAGAGGAGACACAACTTGCGATGGGGATCCAAACGAGGGTTAACAGTTGTGGGTTTGGTGATGGAAGGAGGCTCTCGCGATAGCGTCCGAGAACAAGCTTTAGGAGCTCGCCGACAATGTTGTTTTGGACGTTCCTGAGTAGGGGTAAGAGCAAGGTTACATATGCCTTGATGAGGGTGACATGCTGCAAGAAGAACAGGAGAAGAAGGAGAAGTATTGCCTCGGCAGAGGCTTCCTTCTTCTTGCAGCACCTCGGCGTTTTTCTTACTCTCGAGTAGCAGAGAGCGAGGGAGGTCTGGGGAGTGTGAGAGAGGGAGGTTGGTGGGGGAAATGAGCGTGAAGGGGAGGGTCGGGGTGTACGGAGGCATTTTATCTAGGGATGCTGCTGTCCATGGTGAACTAAGCTTATGCAAAGCATGGGAGGGGACCAGGGCTCGGGTTAGACAATGTTGGCGGTGGGGTGGTCGTGCTCAAAGTCAAGGAGGCAGAGATAGTTACGAGAGTAGTGAGTTGCAAGCTTCTTCCTCTCCTTTTCTTTATGAGGACATGGGAGTAAGGACAAGAGGGTGTGTGGGCTAGGGCGCACCCATTGGCCATAGAGGGGGTGTTGTAGGGGTGTGGGACATGTGCATGACCAGGGAGGGGATGGAGGCCTACTCCAGCTACTGCCAAAATTAAATGACTAAGAATTAGGCTTTGATATGTTTGTCTCTCTCTCACCCTCACCCTCCAAGCACTAAGGAACAAGGAGAGGGGTGAGCGTATCACATGACCAGAGGAGGGTAGATGGTGTTGTGGTGGTTAGCTAAGAGGTTTAAAGATGATTTGTTGTTTTAATTACTTTCCCCAATTATGCATTCCTTTTTATTTAATTTTTGAAATTTTCCTCAACACTTAGGCGATCAAGGGGGGCTGATGGGTGAAGGATAGTGTTGGACCAAATCAGGGTGAGATGGTCCAGGATATTTTGGGAAGGTTTTGGTGAGTTCCCCAAAAATCTAGTATAATGGAACTTATTGTTTTTAAATTAAATTATATCTCAAAACCCTCATGATCATGGAGTAAAATGGGTTCTTGATGAGGTAGGGCATGTTTGAGTAGAGTCGATAGTTTAGTGATGATCATTGGTTATACTTGAGAAGGAATCAAAATGAGGGAATTTGGATTTGAGTATTTTTTGTCGTCTTGAGTTTTGACATTTTCTAGCCCTAAATAATAGCTCATAGATGGAGATGTAGTAAACCAACTTGATCAAGGGAAGTTGGGTTATAAAGAAGGATTGATGCTTAAAACAATGATGCAGAAGGATTTGCAAAAGCATCTCTGAGCAGGTCACACTGATCCACCAAAGTGAGAAGAAAATAAGGCAGTCAAAACAGTATATTAATTAGCCTTCAACACCATATGGTTTTAAGAAGCACAAGGCTCAAATTGAAGGGATATATGGATGGATAAACACTCATGAGTAGATTACATCATGCAAAGATTTGGTCAAGAGAATATGGCATGCAGATGGGAGCTTCTGCCAAAGTAGGCATGTTGATAAGATTTGCAGAAACGATTATTTTCTTGCCTACAAAACTATCAAGAACAAGGGGTTTAAGGATGATCTAGCCAAGGTAAAGTGTGGGATTTGTAATTACTTAGGATGGTCTACAATATGGTTCAAGTGCATCTCCAAAATGCACAAGGGTTAGTATAGGTAGGACTCAAAAATGTGATGTTGATAACAATTCCAGACTTAATTAGTCAAATTTTGGTGGATTTGGTTTTTTGACTAGGATACAAGAGGTGATGTTCTTGAGAGGGTGCAAGGTTCCAAACTCATCACCAAGTGGGTGATGTTGAGGAGTGGTTTAAGTATAGGGGATCTATGGCTTGAGTTGGTCCCTTCTACTATGAAAGCTATAAAAAGGAATTGACTCAAATTGGAGTCTGATAAGGAAAAATAGATGGTCACTTGAGTGATTAAGGGTCAAGACAAGTTTAAGAGAATTGGTGAATGGATCCATTGATCAAGAGGAAGTATAGGGGATGGTAAGACACATCCCAAGGATGATTGTAGAGGTCGCATTAGGACTTAGATCAGGAGTTAGGGGTTTCTAAGTAGCTTATCCAAAAGATGATCCTGATAATAGGGAGAGGGATTATCTTTCTGCTAGGTTTTGGTGATTTCTTCTCAAAGGATTAGAGGTTATATTGTTTGGGTAGTTTTTTCCTAAAGGATACTCCTAGGTTAGCTCACCAAACTTCCTATTCAAGCAAATCAAATAGCTGATCAAGGCAATTCATCTTACAAACATCTTAAGTCTACTACTAAGAGTACCGTCAAGCTTAGCTTTGGGGGGTGGTAAGGAGAGGCAGTTTGAAAGGTTTGGTTTTGAAGTAGGTAGAACTCTTTGGTACTTCTACCAAGATTGGAATTCAAAAGTTATATAGAAGGTTGTGGAAAAACTAGAGGTAAGATCATTTGGAAGTTCTATCTTAAAAATACAAGGAGGTATATAGATCTCCATAGCTTTGTCAATAGAGTTACCAAAATATTTGTGGTGCCAAAGTCATCTTGCCTTTTGTTTTTGAAATGCCAGAACATTTGAGAATATGTAAGATAAGCCATGACATTTCTTTTATTAAATAACTTTTGTCAACTAAAGGGAAGGTAGAGGAGTATATCATCTACTGCACATACAGATGCATAAGCACAAACAAGCAAAAAAATCATTGTATCACTAAATCAGAAAAAGTTTTTGTTCCCCCTAATTTTTGCATTCTAGAAAACTAAACAAGGTTTCTAAAATTGGGGTGTTATATACCTTTCCAACTTAAGAGAATCTTGTCCCTAGATTCGGGAGAGATAAGGTCAAGGGTTTTGAGTCTAGGGTTAGTAATATGTCTGTGGTGGCCCGAGGATACGATGATGGCGGCATACTATTACGTCATTACCACGTCTATGATTCGTTACTTCTGCTCCTTGGGTGATTTGGAGGCCAGTCAGAGGATGCTTGTGGTAGTTGATATCAACTGTTATCTTTTTAGCGTATGTTGTGGCGATACTGGGGACACTTCACCTTGAACTTCGGAGATGTAGACAGAGTCCTTGTGTCATGGTATTTCCGACGATTACGCCATGGAGGGGTCCTCACAGAGCGTGTTTAGAGAGGTGGGGGAAGGCGGTGAGTTGGCGCGTACGAGGTAACATAGCTTACCCAGGTTCAAGTCCCACAACGGTGGCGGAACTCTACTCCTTCTATAAATCACTATAATGGCAATACACCGAGTTACAGAGATTGGTTCGCTGTGCGAGGGTGTTATGAATTGTGCCCTAAAGACTCCCATAGGTCCGGCTTATAAAGGCATCAGAACCTAGGGTTACAGGGAAAGGACCTTGCCGGACAAGTTATAGAGTCCTACACTAATACTAACTAGTCTTCATGTCTTGTACCCCAAGGCTTCGAGTATGTCCGTGACTCCATGTAGCCTTCCTATATCCGGCATGGGCCTCCCTTCTGGATCCGTCTAACTATGCCGCCCAGTAGGCCATGGGCCGTGCTACCAACTGTGGGCCACCCGGGTTAACCAGATTAGGGACATGCAATGGTGATACCCATTTAGCATATCCCCAACAGTAGCCCCTGGAGGACTTTGAGATCTTGCGCTGTCTTGCCTTTCAATTGTTAATGCTCCGTCTAGGTGATGCCGACAATTCATCAAGCAATATCTCGAAGGTCTCCCAAAGAACCCTGCAATCTTCTCCGTCATTGTAATGTAGCCGGAGATTCTTTAAGTCTTCATTTCCAGAGTCAGATAACTTCTGTCATTGATGGAATCTTTAGATGTGACTACTCCACTGCAACGGTCAGAAGATGACGTAGGCAGTGAATTAATCATTAGCTATTTTCACATGCGCAAAATCCGAAATGTTAAAGCGGCAAAGCGGGGGACGTGGCGAAATTACCGTACACGTTCTCACACACGTTGTCAACACTATATCCGTTGGATCCTTTATGCACGAATCTTGACGCCTGGGTCTATATATATTAACTGCGGCTAGAATATTTCCTTTACCCGCATTCTCCCCTACGTCTTCTTCTTCCTCTCGCTACGCGACCGTTCAAGCTCTTCGGCGGAAAACCCTAGACAGAACCTTCTAGCCCTCCTAATATTTCTCCACCAATGCAATGGCCTCCAACAGTAGTGCTCTCTCAACGACGGCGACCCCTGAGGCTATGATCGAGCCATATCAGGGAGTAGCCGTCCCACCGGAGGGGGTTATTGTCCCTGTCTCTGCCATGGTGGAATCCTCCGGAGGCGACCAAAAATGGGCGGTGCCAGACACTACAGAAGAAGATGTTGATTCCCACAAGGGAGTGTGGAGGGGCTCTGACCTCTCCGCCGAGCAACTCCAAGAATTTGTCACCGAGGGCTATCTTCCTACGATGGAGGGCCTAGCCTGGTGGCCGAAGCCGACCGGCAAGGTCATCCCTTCTCCCCAAGCTGGAGAGAAGGTCTACCTCAAGTCTCAGATGGTGCGTGGCATTAGCCTGCCAGTATCCGACTTCTTCCTCGATGTTCTTCGACACTTCCGGGTACTTCAACCTCTCTCCCAACAACATCCTCGTACTCAGCAATTTCATAGCTTTGTGTGAAGGATACCTAGGAATCAAGCCTAGGTTAGCTTTGTTTATCTAATTTTTCATCGTCAAAAGAGAGTTGTAGAATCCAAGGATGAACTACGGATTTGCGGAACAATTAGTTTTAAGATCCGTCCTCACCGGCGGTTCCCCGACATCGTCGGCCATGAGTCCTACAAGAACTGGTAGCGAACATACTTCTATGGCCCAGATATCCCTCTAGCCAGCTGCCAAGACTTGTACCCTGACTTTGTCGACGGAGCCGCTGCCTAGGCCAGCACCTGGAGATCCCAAGGCCCCCTCCCATCCGACAATGAAGCCTCTCGCACCGTGAGGCGGATCGAGTGGTTGGTAGATGGAGGACTGACCGCTTTGGACCTAGCCATGTGCTGGTTCACAAGGCCGATCCAACCTCTGCAGCACCGTGCCGAGTTGATGCACAAGTATTCCAAGAATAGGAAGGATCCTATGCAGATTTCATAGGATAACTTTTCCAATGACTCCATCAAGCTTCGGCTTAAGGACATGATCAAAGTGAAATACAGGAAGCGTGGCTTCAGGATCACTTTTGACATGTTCGAATGCGGCAAATGCCGAGAGGTAACTGTGTTTCCTTTGTTGCTCGTTATATACATACTCTAAGGTCTTCTATCTTGAACATTTTACTCATTTAATCCAACTATTGGATCTATCAGCTAGCAACCTTGGTGGCAGAGCATATGGCCTCCTAGGTCTATGATCCAAGGCTGAACGATATCAATGTTATGTCTGATGATAACGCTTCCAAGGATCGGCTGGCTCTGGTAGCACAAAAGCGGAAGAGCTCCACCTCTGATGCTGCTACTGAGGGCAAGAAGAAGAAAATGGAGAGTGTAGTCTCCAAGAAATCCACTGCCGCTTTAGAGGCGGAGAATAAGAAATCCACCAACATCCCCTTAGCAAGGTCATCTGTTGTAGTGTAAGTATATTCATTCTTCGTCTTTAGTTTGCGCACACTTATTCAATTCTTGTACTTATATTGTGTATGTTTCATGAAGAAGTCTGGTGTTGGTTTGAGGCAGACCTCCAAAGATGTTGGGGGTTCAAAAAATATTCTCGATATGTTCTCCAAGTCGTCTCTCGCTGCTGCTCCCCCGACCCCTGCCGCCAAGCCTACAACAGGTTCCACAGGAGCCTCGTCCCTCGTCATCCCTGAGACCTCCGCCATGGAGATAGACATTAACCCAACATAGGATGTCTCAGGTTCTATCGGCATGGATGTTGCTCCTAGTGGCCAAGCGACACAGGAGAGCATTTCCTCTAACGTGGATGAAGCTCCGACTAAGGATGCCACTGAGAAAGGAAAGCAACTGGTAGAGGGAGCGAAGGCGGAGGTAGCCATAGCAACGGACGAGGTGGGAGCTTCTGAGCCATCAACTGCCATCTTAACACAGCAAGCGACTAGAGCTTTATCCATGCCTCCGGCTTCGACAACTCCTCTACCTTTAACTCCTCCAACTTTGAGTTTGGATGATCTCATCAAATAGGCAGATGCCGTTTACAACAATGCTCGGACCTTCCATAATGCATACACTCAATTGGCCAACAATCTGAGGGTCATTGCCATTATAAGTGTCTGAACTTTACTTCTTTTTATTTTGCAGTGTATCCCACTATAGCCCCGAGCTCTTAGGCATAAAACCAATTGTTTTTAACCTGAGTTCTCAAAAATAACTAATTGTAGAACATGATAGTGTAGCCCCCGAGTTTCTAGTTAGAATAATTCTGACTAGATGTTATAAGAGAGAACAGATGTGACTAAAATCTGATATTGTAGCCCTCAAGCGTTTAGTTGAAACTGAAAAGTTCTGACTAGATGCTCTAGAGAAACTAAGCATGTTACCTTCGTGTAGAATGAGAATACCTGGAGAAAAAATGCCAATGAGAAGTATGACAAGCTGTAGAAGGATCTAGATATTGAAAAGGGTAAAACAGCCTTCTTGAAGGAATAGATCAAAAATAGCAAGCGTATGTTTTTCTTCTAATATCTCCTTTATTTTCTCATGGATTTGTTTCATCCTCCATATCATAATGTTGTCCAAGTTCCATCTTACAGAGGCCATTCCCAAGGCCAAGAGCATCGTCGAGCAATCCAAGCATATCCAGGAGCTCGATGATGAAAATAAAATCTTGAAGAAAGACCTGGATGATGCCGTCAAGGGCCATGAAGAGGCAACAGAGGCGATACAAGAATCTGCTGACCCGAGATGTAATGCCTGAAGAATGAAATTGAACAAATCAAAGGACATAACCAAGCTGCCAAAGAGCAGAATGATCGGAACCTTGAGGTGTACAAGAAACTTCAGAAGGAGCATGACATCTTAGCGGAGACTTGCAAGCAATCTTAGACGAGCATCTTTGGTAACTTTCCTCCAACTTTGTTAATTCTATAAGATGGACACTTATATTGTTATAATCACACCCTTTGTCTCTAACGTAAACACAGCTCCCATTGGTTTAACCAATATGGGTGAAGGTGCTCTGGATCCAAAGGAATGCATGATTCTTTCTGGCAACTTTATCAACACTGCTATCACTCAAGCTAAGGAGATAGCCCCACCCCTAGACATCACCATCAAGGTGGCAGAGTCTGTGGCCAAGTATTCGAAAATCCCGCGCCGAGCCCCCGAGAAACTCAAGGACTAGAAAGCTTCTTGTGTTCAGGCTGGTGTAAGGATGGCCTTGTCCTTGGTCAAAGCGCACTATGACAACACCGACCTAGACTTGATAACCTCCGGCATGCTGAAGCTTGACGAGGAAGGGAATGAGATCGATAGCGATGATATATGGAACTCCCTCACTAGTTATGATACCAAGGTTGCCAAGATGACCTAGGCAGACGTCTTCATGCCTGCCGAGGAGATGGATGACGACCCGGCGTCTTCAGAATCTAACCCGGGCCCCTCCGAGTTTGACGAGCTCTCCAGGCCTGGCTCTCCTGCTGTTGATGATGTAGTGGCAAAGTGCCCTGCAGCAGAGCCATAAAAACATTGATGTATTAAATGTCTCTCTACAGTTTGTATGCAGAAAAACTTATGTGTTTGTAAGGTGGAAAACTTGGCTACAAGCCTCCTACTACTTAACTAGATCCAGCATGTATATATTTTTAAGCAAGTGTTGGCTTATCCATTATTCTAGTTCATATGCTTGACCTTTCGTGAGACATAATACTCTCGTTATAGAAGTATGCTATTAGGTGATGATGCTTAATATCACCGTCAAGAACATAAGAGCAAAATCACCGGCTTTGAGTGCCAAAAAGTCACTATTCCGGAATCCACATAAGAACATTAGAAAAAGTGTAGACCAGAAAACTTAAGCTAATGCCCATAGGCAGAATTTTCACAAGTGCAAATGCAAACTTGCGCAGAAAGGGTTTATATAATCCAAAATGAACAACTAAATGAGGTAAAAGACTCAGAAAATATGAGTAAACCAAATGCTTTATTTCATCGATCATATAAGGTACTTATTACATAATATAAAATATTCTAAGTGTAAAAGGGACGTAGTTGTGCTATGTTCCATGGCCGATCTGTCTCGAGGAAATCATCATTGGAGTCACGTTGCTTGCGCTTGCATTTTTTGGCCTATGTTTCAACTCGCAAATATCGACGAGGTAATAGGAATCATTGAGCAATGCTTTGCTTATGATGAATGGTCCTTCCCAAGGCAGGGATAATTTGTGTGATTTCTCCTTCTTGAGTCTAAGCACCATATCCCCTTCCTTAAACGTAGACACGTAGCTTCTGCTGGTAGATGGCGGATCTCTGGCATGCCAGCACGTGCTCCTCCTCTAGTAGGTCCACAGATAAGCGTCTGGATTTTTCAGCATCATCTTCATCATAGGCGGTGACTCTTGGTGCATTGTGGAGGATGTCGGATGGTAGGACATCTTCTGCTCCATAAACCATGAAGAAAGGGGTCAAGACGTGTACTGACCTGGGATCCAGTAAGGATCCTAAGTCCCTGTGATTAACATGCTAGTCCCTGGATCATTAGCTAGCACTCGCAGTCAATGAAATATCATGTAAAACACAAGTATTTATTATATGAATTGAATAATCCAGAGTTTACATTATTATAACAGAAGCAAAATATATACAACTTAGAGTCCCATCAATGCCACAGGCAGGTTGAGTGAAGACCCGCGATCCTAGCGCACCTTTCAACGATCTCCAAATTCTGCACATGAAGCGTGCAGCCAAACGAGTTGGTCAATACTTTGAATGTATTGGCAAATTACACCAAGGAAATAATAATACTAACTCTACATGCATGGCTAGGAGTAGGCTTTGTCGTTTATTTGCATAAAGCCAATTTTCACAAAGAAAGAAGAAAAGAGGGAGAATTTTACCCTACTTTGTAAACATTGTTTAAGTAATATAGGGTCGAATGGAACACGAGGATATGACTCACCAAGTGCCCAAATAACCTAACACTTGGATGTTACTCACCAAGTTCCCAAGATCCCACCCATTGGCGATAATACTCACGCCATCGGGTTTTAGAAAACTTTTAGTTTGAAAAGAGAGAGGAAGATCATTCAGAGGCTCCATCCTTCAGATGCTCAAAGTGTTCTTTTCCGTGAACTCGGCTAATCGATCAGATTGAAATACTCTCGAGAGGTTGTGCACTTTCCCCACAATCCACGATCAAGTCCTTTTACAGACAAGACCATGGGGCCTTCCCTTAGTAGCCCCTCTACCAGCTGGATCCAACCGTGCCAAGAATGTTGGTACCCTGGTGAGGTTTCCCACTAAGTACTAAGCCAAGACAAAACCCATATGTATTGTGGTTGCACTAGAAGCTTCTGAATTCTGAAACATGGCAGACTTCTTTGATTCCTGGGCGGCCGTCCTCCACCAAATTCCACTCGTTGACCCGACAACCATTCCGCCCAGAAGAAAACTTAGTTTTATTTTGAAGGAGGTTTTGGGAGGAAAGGTTCGCTCAAGAGAGCTTTTGTACTTAGATTTTTTTTAGTCTTTCGAACCCCCCAACGGTACTTTATATATATATAGCATAGCAAGCAATACTTAGCAAAAACAGGGATAACCTATTAGGAGGGAAAAATCCTAAGTATAGAACTATCATGGCACACTACAAAATAATCGCACTTGCAAAATATTTCTAAGAAAACTACTAAAACACTCCTACACATGCATACTACTATTTTGAAGAGCAAAACATGCATAGTATTGAAAACTGGGACAAAAATGTGTACAAGTGGTGTAACTTGCCTTATGTTTGTGTTATGAGTGACGATTGAATTCTTCTGCATCAATCGCACTCTCCGAACAATCTAACGCGAGAACAAAATAATTCCAATCAACACAATTCCAAACATAACAACCACAACAATGATGATCATGCATGATGGTTTAATGTCATAATGGTTATATTTAGTTCTCTGAACATTATTAGATCATATGATGCATGATAGAAGTTTTGACGCAATAGGACATTTATTATTAATTCTTGTTTGCCATTAAAGGTTTTTTTAATAGTTCTGCTGAAACTTCTGTCCTAATTGTCTAATAAAATTTGGTTCTAGAATTTACTGGATAGAGAACATTAATAAAAACTAGTAGGAATTGGATTCAACCTAAACAGAGTTGTAAATCTTTTTCTATGATTTAATTACTATTTAATAGAGTTTAAATCATTTAAAGTATTTACTTCGTCAAAAATTATCTATAAGACCAGATCTGTAATCTACATAAAATTGTGAAACCAGAGACATATTATTCATATTTTTCCGATCCACAAATAATTTATTATGAATTTAATAATCTTAATAGCCATTAAAACTAATTAAAATGCTACAGTAATTATACACTACGAAAATTATATCTAATAGCATATTAATGTTGCATATGAAATAACAAACCTATATATATATATATATATTTTTATTTGTATTTTTATGATCTACAAATTATTTACTATGATTTATTTAAGCTAAAAAGGCTATTAAACCAATTAAAATATTACAGTAAAAGTATACTGTAAAAGTAAGATGTAATAACATCATAATATTCTACACAATTTTATGAATCCAACAATATATTATTTGCTAAATTTGGACATGTAGATATTTTACCACGAATTTTCAAAGTTTTAATCAATTTTTGTCTTTTTATTTCTATTTTAAATTATGAATCTGCGCTGACTGCTGACTAGCACTGACCTACTGACTTGGCATGACGTGGACGTTAACTGGGTACTGGCAGAGCGAGGCTGACAAGGAGGGACAAGTGGCTCGCTCTGATTGGTGGATACCCCTTCGTGGCTGGATCTAATCTAGACCGCCAGATGAGGATCCAGGGCTACTAAGGGAAGACCTCGCCATTGTCTTGTCTGTAAAAGGACTGGATCGTGGATTGTGGGGAAAGTGAACAACCTCTCGAGAGTATTGCAATCTGATCGATCAGCCGAGTTCACGGAAAAGAACACTTTGAGCATCTGAAGGATGGAGCCTCTGAATGATCTTCCTCTCTCTTTTTAAACTGAAAGTTTTCTAAAACCCGATGGCGTGAGTAATATCGCCAATGGGTGGGATCTTGGGAACTTGGTGAGTAATATCCAAGTGTTAGGTTGTTTGGGCACTTGGTGAGTCATATCCTCGTGTTCCATTCGACCCTATATTACTTAAACAATGTTTACAAAGTAGGGTAAAATTCTCCCTCTTTTCTTCTTACTTCGTGAAAATTGGCTTTATGCAAATAAACCACAAATCCTACTCCTAGCCCTGCATGTAGAGTTAGTCTTATTATTTCCTTGGTGTAATTTGCCAATACATTCAAAGTATTGACCAACTCGTTTGGCTGCACGTTTCATGTGCAGAATTTGGAGATTGTTGAAAGGTGCGCTAGGATCGCGGCTCTTCACTCAACCTGCCTATGGCATTGATGGGACTCCAAGTTGTATATATTTTGCTTCTGTTGTAATAATGTAAACTCTGGATTATTCGATTCATATAATAAAGACTTGTGTTTTACATGATATTTCATTGACCGTGAGTGCTAGATAATGATCCAGGGACTAGCATGTTAATCACAGGGACTTAGGATCCTTACTAGATCCCAGGCCACTACAGATGGTATCAGAGCGCGAGTTGACTGTATATCGTGACCCTAGCATCGGAAAACCTTAGGAGTAATATTTTCTAAGTTATGTAAAAGAAAACTCTCATACTTCTCATCATCTCTCTAGAGTTTTAAAATTCTTAAGTCTCTTCCCTTCAACGTTACAAATGACCATTGCATGCTTCAAGAAGAAACTTATCTCAAGACATTTTTGCTGAAGAAGATTGTCTCAACACTTTACTCAAGTCAAGGCTACAAGATCTCCACGAAAGACATTCAAAAACTGAAGCTCCAAGAATCGAAGACTTCAAAGCTACAAGTACCAAAGACATTGAAGGCCTTAAGTCAAAGTTATTAAATGAAGACTTCAAAGCCAATGAAGATTATGATGATTACAAGTGACCCATTAGGAACCAAACTTGGGTAGAATACACTATGATTAGACGCGGTGATTTGTGAGCTGTCATTTTTATGGTTTTTTTTATAGCAACAAATAAAAATCTTTTTCAATACAATTTTTTTTGTGCCCCTCTTGCTAGACTTTAGTCTATCTACCCTAAATCTTGAAGACAAAAGAATGGAGACAAACCGAAGAACTTGAATGAGGGCGCCAAGCTGAAATTCTACAAGCGGATCAAAAGAAGAACATTCACATGGTGGAGGATGCAAAAAGTCCTTGAAGGTAAACAACACACAAGTGCCTCCAGGATTAGGAAACACAAGGATACATGCTTATCTCCAATGTAGTTCCCTCTCATAGCAATTTCTTGCGGTAAAAAAATATAGTTTGAGTGAAATTGGCTTGACTTGATGTTTTGTTTGGTTTGTTTGCTTGTATGGGGTAATCTTATTATTCCTCATCTATAATCCACTCGACAGATGTGCCATACCATCAAGGAAGACAGGAACTCAACTTCTCCAAGCGAATGAGCTACACCGATGTAAAGCAATGGATGCACATGGTTGAGGCGAATAGAATGGTTCATTATGCCGCCCAATTCCTAAAGAAGGAAGCCGCAACTTGGTGAGAGATGCAAAACACCATTGATGATCATCAAGGGATGACATCTCGAGAAGAATTTAAAGTGGTTCTACTACAATCTCATCTCTTCACTCGAAAATCAAAAACCCAAGGAGTTGAAGCCCTAAAACTTTCAGCCTACAGAATTTGTGGGGAAATAGAACACACCTCCAAGGAGCATCGTGATCAGTGCCCCCACGTTGAAGCAAGTCACCCACCTAAAGAATGTCCCACCTCTCGAGTTACATGCTTCCTGTGTGAAGGGACCAACCACAACCCCTCTCAATGTCACCTCTACCCGATGGTACAACAAAAAGGAAGGATCTAAGCAAAGTCCTATGCTTCCAATGTCATAATCCTAGGCATTATGCGTCAGATTGTCCCGAGAAAAGAAGAATGGCGGTGGCAATCGCAATGGAAATAGCAATAAGCCCACTCCATCCACCAGGCTAGGGTGAATTATGTTAATGTGAGTTAATCTTACAAATCATTGTACACGGAGAATCCAACAAATACAATATTTTAAGGGTGGTAGTACCCTAGTGTATCCTGAACCTATTTCTTTCTAGCCTTCTCGAATCTCGAGGACGAGATTCCTTTTAAGGGTGGTAGTCTGTAACATCCCAAGTTTTTCCAAAGGTTTGGAATGATTAAAATAAATTGATTAAACTATTTGACCTTGTTGAAACTTTTGAATGAAAAGAAACTTTTGATGATCTGTTTGCAATTTTACTAAGCCACACTAAAGGAAGTGGATTAACATGACTGTCACATTGGTTGAACAAACCAAAGCATTGTATTTGTTTTGCATCCATGATACTACATCATTGCATTCATGCAAATCATTAAGTTAAAACCCCATTTATAAAACCCTATTTTGAATTACCAAAATACCACTACAAGAATACAAAAAAGAATTATAAATCCATTTATGTTGAATATAAAAATATTGCCAAAAAGGATCCCATGATGATCTACTAAAATTTCCAAGAATTTAGAAATTTGTTTGAGCTCATTTGGGGCTATAAAACAAAATTTATAAAAGAAATAAGAAAAACAGAAATTAAAAACAAAAAGAACAAAAAAGAAAGGGGTTAAACTAACCTAAGAGGTCCGGCCCACCTACCGCGCCCTATCTACCGCCGACCCCTCCCGCGAGCAGCGTAACACATCAGCCGCATGGGCCGGCCCATCGCTTCTGCCGACCGCATCAGCTCGCCAGCGCCCCAGCCCATGCCCCTGCTCTCTCTCGCTGACACCCGGGGCCCGCCTGTCATCGCCTTCCTCTCGCTGGAGACGGGTAAGAACAAGATTTCGTTCTATACCCGAAAAATCCAGGGAATTCATCTGTTTTAGTTGTTTCTCCTTGCCCCCTCTCCACGAAAACGCCCCCATATATCCCCCGCACTCCCTCCTCATCATTTCCTTTTTGAAAACCACGAAACCCTAGCTGCCACATCTGATCTCGAATACGTCGCCACCGAAGCTCCAGGAGGTCGAGGTTGGTGATGATTCAGAGCACTTCGAGCCTCCCTCTTTACCCCTGTCTACTCCACTTGATCTACCACTTCGATAACCCCTTTTTCCCTCTCTATAATGTAGTAGGTAGCCCAGGATTTCTCACCGGAGCCGTGGAAGCCGAGCTTGTCCAGCTATCGTTCACCGTCCACAGAGGAAATAGAGGACCACGACAAGGACTCTATCGGGTTTCCCATCTTGCGCCGAGCGCCGTACACCTCTTCCCCATCGTTGTGGACCACCTGAGCACCACCCACGACCACCACCTGAGCCGCGTCGCCGCCGGTCGCCGCCCATTGTCGGAGTTGAGGAAGCTTCGGTCCTAGACCGTCGAATCCTCATCTGGCGGTCTAGACTAGATCCAGTCACGAAGGGGTATCCACCAATCAGAGCGAGCCACTTGTCCCTCCTCGTCAGCCTCGCTCCGTCAGTGCCCAGTCAACGTCCACGTCGTGACAAGTTAGCAGTTCAGTGCCAGTCAGCAGTCAGCGCAGATTCATAATTTAAAATAGAAATAAAAAGACAGAAATTGATTAAAATTTTGAATTCGTAGTAAAATATGTACATGTCCAAATTTAGCAAATAATATATTGTTGGATTCATAAAATTGTGTAGAATATTATTATGTTATTACATCTAACTTTTACAGTATAGTTTTACTGTAATGTTTTAATTGGTTTAATAGCCTTTTTAGCTTAAATAAATCATAGTAAATAATTTGTAGATCATAAAAATACAAATAAAATATATATAGGTTCGTTATTTCATATGCAACATTAATATGCTATTAGATCTAATTTTCGTAGTGTATAATTACTGTAGCGTTTTAATTAGTTTTAATGGCTATTAAGATTATTAAATTCATAATAAATTATTTGTGGATCGGAAAAATATGAATAATATGTCTCTGGTTTCACAATTTCATGTAGATTACATATATGGTCTTATAGATAATTTTTGACGAAGTAAATATTTTAAATGATTTAAACTCTATTAAATAGTAATTATATCATAGAAAAAGATTTATAACTCTGTTTAGGTTGAATCCAATTCCTACTAGTTTGTATTGATGTCCTCTATCCAGTAAATTCTAGAACCAAATTTTATTAGACAATTAGGACAGAAGTTTCAGCAGAACTATTAAAAAACCTCTTTAATGGCAAACAAGAATTAATAATAAATGTCCTATTGCGTCAAAACTTCTATACATGCATCATGTGATCTAATAATATTCAAAGAACTAAATATAACCATTATGACATTAAACCATCATCCATGATCATCATTGTTGTGGTTGTTATATTTGTAGTTGTGTTGATTGGAATTATTTTGTTCTCGCGTTAGATTGTTCGGAGAGTGCGATTGCTGCAGAAGAATTCAATCGTCACTCATAACACAAACATAAGGCAAGTTACACCACTTGTACACATTTTTGTCCCAGTTTTCAATACTATGCATGTTTTGCTCTTCAAAATAGTAGTATGCATGCGTAAGAGTGTTTTAGTAGTTTTCTTAGAATTTTTTTGCAAGTGCGATGATTTTGTAATGTGTCATGATAGTTCTATACTTAGGATTTTTCCCTCCTAATAGGTTATCCCTGTTTTTGCTAAGTATTGCTTGCTATGCTATATATATATAAAGTACTGTTGGGGGGTTCGAAAGACTGAAAATTTTCTAAGTACAAAAGCTCTCTCGAGCGAACCTTTTCTCCCAAATCCTCCTTCAAAATAAAACTATGTTTTATTCTAGGCGGAATGGTTGTCGGGTCAACGAGTGGAATTTAGTGGAGGGCGGCCGCCCAAGAATCAAAGAAGTCTGCCATGTTTCAGAATTCAGAAGCTTCTAATGCAACCACAATACATATGGGCTCTGTCTTGGCTTAGTACTTAGTGGGAAACCTCACCTGGGTACCAACATTTGGAGGTTCTTGGCACGGTTGGATCCAGCTGGTAGAGGGGCTACTAAGGGAAGGCCTCTCCATGGTCTTGTCTGTAAAAGGACTTGATCATGGATTGTGGGGAAAGTGCACAACCTCTCGAGAGTATTGCAATCTGATCGATCAGCCGAGTGCATGAACATCTGAAGGATGGAGCCTCTGAAGGATCTTCCTCTCTCTTTTCAAACTTAAAGTTTTCTAAAACCCCATGGCGTGAGTAATATCGCCAATAGGTGGGATCTTGGGAACTTGGTGAGTAATATCCAAGTGTTAGGTTGTTTGGGCACTTGGTGAGTCATATCCTCGTGTTCCATTCGACCCTATATTACTTAAACAATGCTTACAAAGTAGGGTAAAATTCTCCCTCTTTTCTTCTTACTTCGTGAAAATTGGCTTTATGCAAATAGACCACAAAGCCTACTCCTAGCTCTGCATGTAGAGTTAGTCTTATTATTTCCTTGGTGTAATTTGCCAATACATTCAAATTATTGACCAACTCGTTTGGCTGCACGTTTCATGTGCAGAATTTGGAGATTGTTGAAAGGTGCACTATGATCGCGGGTCTTCACTCAACCTGCCTATGGCATTGATGGGACTCCAAGTTGTATATATTTTGCTTCTGTTGTAATAATGTAAACTATGGATTATTCGATTCATGTAATAAAGACTTGTGTTTTACATGGTATTTCATTGAATGTGAGTGCTAGCTAATGATCTAGGGACTAGCATGTTAATCATAGGGACTTAGGATCCTTACTGGATCCCAGGTCACTACAAGACAGTAGATCTGTTAGGTGTTGTTCGTAAACTCCACAACATAGATGGAAACTCCTCCGCCCAGGCTCCAGATGCTCTATGTAACGGTGCCTCCAAGCGTGGCTTGATTCCTTGCAGAATTAGTCCATTGGCCCGTTCAACTTGCCCATTTGATTATGGATGTGCCATAGATGCTAGGTCAAGGCGGATGCCTTTTTCATGACAATACTCCTCAATTTCTCCGAGAGACAAGTTTCTGCCGTTGTCAGTGATGATGCTATGTGGGAGACCAAATCTCACCAACAAATCTCGGAGAAATTTTAGGGTTGTTTCCCCATCGAGCTTTCGAAATGGTTTAGCTTCAATCCATTTTGTGAACTTGTAAACTGCTACTATCAGATGTGTAAATCCACAAGGTGATGTTTGCAAAGGTCCAACCATGTCAAGCCCCTACACTACAAATGGCCAAGTGATTGGTATGGTTCACAATTCTTCAGCTGGAACACTTGGTTGTCTTGCATAAAACTGACACCCAAGACAGGTTCGTACAAACTTGTCGGCGTCCTCCTTAGCAGTTAACCAGTAGAAACCTTGCCAAAAGGATTTTGCCACCAACGATTGGGGAGCGGCGTGATGCCCGTAATCTCCGAGATGTATTTCTCTGAGGATATATATACCTTGCTGCCGGGAGATGCATCATAGGATAACTCCTATGGTACTTCTTTTGTATAGCTGGCCGTCAATAATGACGTAGCCTTTTGCTCTGCGTACTATTTGCCGGCTTTCGACTTAGTTGGCCAGAAAAGTTCCATCTTGAAGATAGTCCATGAACAGTTTCGTCCAAGCAAGAGAGGTCAGTGTTACTGCATTGACAAATGAATCCACTCTATCCGGGTTGTCGTGGTCTGCTTCTTTCATTGATGGGGTCCGCAAATGCTCTAGGGAAACGCTTGGTGTAATTGGTCGGCGAGCTGATCTAAACTTTGAGAGCAGATCTGCTGCTTCATTGTCCTCCCTTTTGATGTATTTTACTTTGTAGCCGTTGAAGCACTTGGCTATCTCGTCTACTTCGTCTCGATATGCCGCCATCATAGGGTTCTGCGTGTTCCAGGTGCCAGCTACCTGTTGGGAAATCAAGTCGGAATCTCCACAGCAAACTATGTGCTTGATGCCAATATCCTTGGTCACACGAAGTCCGTGAATGAGGGCCTCATACCCTGCCATATTGTTGGTAGCATTGAAGTGGATCTGCAGGACGTACTATAACTTTTCCCCTGTTGGTGATTGTAATAATACACCAGCCCCTGAGCCATTGAGTAGTTTAGATCAGTCAAAATGCATGATCCAATACTCTGGCTCTGGTACAAGAGTGTCTTCTGGCAGTTATGTCCAATCTGCGATAAAATCCGCTAATGCTTGTGATTTGATAGTGTCGCGTCTCTTATAGATGATTTCAAAGGCGGAAAGTAATGCCCCACTTTGCCACTCTCCTTGTAGTGTCATGTCTCTTATATGTGATTTCAAAGACGGCAAGTTCAATGCCCCACTTTGCCACTCTCCCTATAGCGTCGCTATTGTTGATGATATCGGATAGTGGAGCTTTGCTCACTATTGTGATGGGGTTCTCCTGGAAATAGTGCCTTAGCTTCCGTGAAGCAAGGAAAACTCCATAAGATAACTTTTAGTAGTGCGGGTAATGCTGCTTGGATTCCGTCAAGACCTTGCTTACATAGTAAATTGGCTGTTAAACTCCATATTCATGCGTTGGCTCCTTGCACTCCACCATGATGACGATGCTGATAACCCTGTTGGTTGCTATCACTGACGAAGGTGATGATTGACGACTATGTGAGCTAGGACGTTCTCCCAGTCAGTTGCCTGTAGGTTAAGGCATGGCTAGGGCTCTACGTTTGATGAAGTTCCGCTGATGAGTACTGATATAGCCATAATGGCATGTAAGGTATGACATGTATCCGCTTAAGTAATGGATGTTTACTTTGATACTTGTCGGTTATGTGCCACGACTAACTGATCATGGGATCGTGGTGTATGCATAAGAGGGATTCCCGGAGGATTAATCCGGGGCCCCACAGACTTGGTCGTCAAACCTTCTATATCTTGCAAAAGAAATTTTACAAAGGAAATGATAACTATATGGCTGGAACTATATGGCTGGAATTTTTATTCCTGCCGTATAGTTGGTCATTAAAACTTCAGTACCTACGAAAGAAAATTCGTTGATCGTAAAGATATCTATACGGCGAAACTATATGGCTAGAATTTTTATTCTCGCCGTATAGTTGGTTGTTAAACCTTCTATAGACATCAAAAAATTTATATTTCTTCGAGATTTCCTTCTTATCCTACAACTTAGCGAAACACCTTGTTTTTGATAGAAAAATGACTATAAAAATTGTCAACCAACATCAGCATGCCTAAAACAGGATTTTTAGTACTACCAAACCTTTTCTCCTCAATTGGATCTTTCTAGCACTCTATATTAAACATAAAACTTAAACTAAAAATTAAAAATATTACTCAAACCTTTATTTCACATGGGTTGCCTCCCATGAAGCGCTCTATTATGGTCAATAGCTTGACCTTGATGTTGCTCACTTAGGCCAGATGAGTGGAACACCCACTCAAAAATAGTTGGCCTTCAAAGTGATGGCCTCCTTTTCATCATGCTTGGCTTTTTTCTTCCTGGGAAAGTGAATAACAAAAGGATCCCACGAAGGCAATTGAAGCTTCACATTCCCTTCATGTAGATTAATGAAAGCCTTAATAGTTCTTAAGAATGGACAACCTAATATAATAGGAGCATTAGCATCTTTAGGCATGTCAACAATAACAAAATTAATAAGAGCATGATAGCCTTTAATGTATACTAAAGTATTTTCTTTAATCCCTACAACTTGTTTATAGGTAGAATCTGCTAGATGTCATTTTAACTCGGTTATTTTAAAGGAGCCAAGATTTAATTTATTAAAAAGACTTTTTGGAATTGTTGAAACGCTTGCACCTAGATCACAAAGTGCAGCTATCTCATTTGTCCATATTTTAATCTTAATAGTAGGCTCAAATATATCATCAAGATTCACAGGTAATTTTTCAGCAATTTTCTTATATTCTTCCTCAAGCTCACGTACCTTTATTGCTACCTGATTAATGAAGTGTTGATACATGGCTTCATCATTTCCTTCACTTACCGGAATCTTGATATCGATCCTTTTTACAAGATCTTCAACGGTGTAATTTGGTGAAGGAGCATTACTATAATCAAGTTCTTCAGGATCCTCCCTTTGGATTCTTATCATCTTGAGGTCTTCAACAGGGTTAGTCTCAGCTTTACCTGCAAATTTAGCTAGAATGAGAGTTTGACACTCAGTTATCTTACCTAGCTCTACCTCAATAATCCTTGTTCTTTCTTGGAGGGCCTGCAAATCATTCCTCAAACTTACAGCTTGGTTAGATAATTTAGCAAGCATAGCATCATGGTTCTCCGTTATTTTAACAAGGATATTGTTTTCCTCATTTTGTGAGTCTATAAAGGACTTTAGTGTTTCTTGGAGACTACCATTACTTGATCCCATATTATTATTAGAGTTACCTGCAGGACTAGAATAATGTTTCTGAAAATTAGGATTATAATTCTTCCAAGCAGGGTTATAATCATTATGAGTGAAGTCTATTTCTTCAATATTTGATTATGGGATAGCTCTTACCTAGTTTTCCTTACCTTTTATGGCTAATACGATCTCATCCAGCTTAGCATTGAGTTCTTCATTTTCTTGTGGTGAGACGGAGTTCACCTTCTTCGTGTTTAATCTATCCACATGCCACTGGGCATGGTTTTCTTGCATATTGTCTAGCATCTGCTTTGCTTCGGTAATATGTTTGCCCATGAATGCTCCTCTAGCTGTAGTATCAAGCATAGCCTTAGACACAGGGTTAAGAGCATTATAAAATAAATCGAGAATTAACCAATCTTCCATCCCATGACTGGGACAGTTTCTTTTGCATTGTTTCATCCTTTTCCATGCAAGAGCTAGTGGCTCATGCTCTTACTGTCTAAAACCAGTAATATTAGATCTTAGTTGCCTAGTCTTTGCAGGTGGGAAAAATTTAGTCATAAATAAAGAAGTACACTCTACCCATGATGCAATAGTATTTCTAGGCAAAGATAGCAACCATTCTTTTGCTCTTCCTCTAAGAGAGAAAGGAAATAAACGCAATTTGACCACATCGGGGTCAACATCTTTTTTACGCATCATATCACATATTTCAGTAAAAGTGTTCAAGTGCATACCTACATCCTCAACAGTAGAGCAACCAAATTGATTCTGTTGAACCAAACTTAAATAGTGGGGCTTAATTTCATAATCATCAGCAGTAATTTCTAGATGGGTAATAGGAGTACGCAAATAATCATTATTGGGAGTTGCAAACTCCCCAAGCTTCTTTTCAGCCATATTTCCTATCTTTTTGGGTTTTCTTAAACAAAGACTTATAAAAACAAGAATTTAAAGACTAACTAATTTTTTTGGTTTTACAAATAAAGACTGAAAGCAAACTAACAAAATTAAAAACAAGAATTAAAACTAGCAAGGTTCCTACTAACCTCACCAGGGTAGCTATTGTTGTAGGGGTTCCGCGCATAAAAACAATAAATTTTACTCTATGCCCCTGAACCCCTGAAGCTGCCAGGACCTATCTATTAGTAATACAGTAACGGGAGGGGCTTTTCGTGAACTTACCCTCGAAGACCGAAAAGCGTTGTCAATGCTCAGGAGAGCGTGGTTGATGTAGCCAAGTTGAAGCCAACCTCAAGGTCGTGATGAAGTCCTTGCGCTCCTTCTGGATCCAACGACTTGAGTGCCTCAAGTGTGACACCTCGTGGGAGTTACACACGTCTGGTGCCTGACGATGACTCCCGCTTCCCCGATCCAGCAGCAGTTGCGAAAGTAGAGCTCCCAGATCCAAATCCCGCAGCGCGACGGCGCTCCGCGGTGAAGATGTCTCTTGCTCGCGCAGTCCAGACTTGGGACCACGGTCACGAGAGAGAGAGGGGGAGAGAGAAAATATCAATTAGAGGTCCTCCCAAAAGTGGGGAGACCTTTATTGATTATTGGGTGTATTTTCTAGGCCAATATACCCCACTATATATAGGGGGAGGGGAGGTACTACCTCCCCTCAAGTCCCGGGGTGGGACTAAAGGAGAGGAGGGGGGAGGGGTGGCACCGCCGGCCACCCCCATGGGCCCCACAAGGGGGGCTGGCCCACTAGGGCGCCGGCCACCCCCTTGGCCCCCTTCTCCCTCTCTCCTTTCCCTAATGGGCCCTCTCCCCTCCGGGAATTGGCCCATTAAGCCTTTGACCTTTTAATTGATTTTCTCTTTATTTAAATAATTATGAATAAATGATTAAATCAATATTTAACATTCATTCACATATTATCTAATCTCTGTGGCTATGGAACACCTTCCACCTCCACTCCGGACTTCCTCCGGACTTACCGAAACCCTTCCGGTTTTCTCCCTTCTTTTCTTCGGCGATTCTACTGATCCCATAAACACTCTCTAAGCATCATCAAGCCCTTAAGCATGATACCCTACGGTTCGGGAACACTCAAGACATGGTCGGGACACTCCCGCACCAATGATCAACAGAGGGACCTGGATGGCCATGTGACCCCTGTGTATTCCACGAAGATCTTTCGTCGTTTGAACCGGTGAAAGTCGCGTCTTATTCCCTTTGTCATTCGATACTTACATTGCCCGAGACCTGATCAATGACATATTCATGTCGAGTTCAATCTCGTTACTGAACAATGCTATTTGACTTGTTCCCACAAGTGATATCCCCGTGATCTAATCACACGCTGCGCAGCTATTGGATATAACTTCTCCGAGTGGGCCCTTGAGTATCTTCCCGTCACATGGATGGACAAATCCCGCTCTTGACATATATTGCCTCTACGGTTTCCTCCGAATACCTGAACACACCTTTATAACCACCATTTTACCAGATGACGTTTGATGCTATCTAAGCATTCTCGGGAGACAGTGATTGATATAGCCTCACGGTCTAAGGAATAGTCTACGAGGATCCTTTTCTAATCATCGTAACTTGAACTTCGTGACATGATCGAATCACGATGTTTAGGTTGGGTATTGGTTCATCATCTCATTCTCTGAATGAGATGACCTCATTTCCAACTGGCATAAATGCCACATGATCAGGAAACATGATCATCTGTTGACCAATGAACCAGTGACTAGAGTTTCACTGGGAACCCCTGGTTTTTTTATATATTACACATGTATTGATGTTTCCACTCAACACAGTTATAGCATGATACAAAACTTAATCATAAACTATACGAAATATGATAATAGTCCTTACTACTATTTGTCTCTAGGGCATATTTCTAACAATTGCTTCCCCGGCAATGGTGCCAGAAAAAAGGGTTAATACCTTCGATCCGGATTACGGATGTAGTATAGCTCTTTTTCCCTAGTATACCTAGGTTATCCAATCCTCGAGAAGCAAAAAATCATAGTGAAATTACTTTAACGGACCTTCGGGAGTTTTAGAATTCTTTTTGTGTTTTATTGGACTAAGAGTTTGCTGTCTTTTGTTGTTGTCAATGATGGAGAGAGAGGGCCTAGGGCTTTCGATTTCACCTATAGCTGTGCAAAACATCTGATGGGAATAAAAGATAATAATAAAGTATGCATTTAATTGTTAGAGCAAGATAATTATATGTGAGAAGTGCATCCATAATTGATATTGCCTCCGCAACCGCTTATAGCAATAACCTACTAGTCTCATCCATATAATAAAGAGAACTAATGATATGCATAGTGATGTCACCGTTAATCCCAAGTAAATCCCTCACATACAGCCGTACTACCACTTATGTCACTGGGCTTCCCAACCTACAGATTAGTCATTACTCAAACTACCTATACCTGGCTCAATCCTCGGGGTCTTGGGTACCTGACAAGTCCTTGGATTGAGGCAAGAGAGGATACAATAATCATCATGTCATACAAACTAATACATGATCCCATCTATGATAAATAACATGCACAAAAGCTACATGGCTAGGCCGAAGCCCTTAGCCCAAAGAGAATTACTCACGCATAGAGATGAAATCAACAATCATAAACATTGCAATGGAAATCATGAGATATATATATAAAATAGTATTACAATGTCGCCAATAGAAGATGAGATATACTATTACAAGTGGTAGATATTTACTCAGGGTAATGGCGGATGTCATATACCTCCTGTTTTGAGCCGAGATCTTCAATGACGCCTTATTACAAACACTTGATGGAAGTCGTTGCCTAATGAGGCTTCAAGAAGTTATCTCTGAGTAGGTTAGGGTTTAATGGCACTTCTAGCTTGCCTTAAGTCGGGGTAGAGACATCCAACTTTAGAGGAATTGTCCTTACTATGTTTAGGGTTGCTTAAGCTTGGTGGAGTAGTAGACTTGTTGTCTTCGGGTCTTCATGTCTCCAGGATTTGGCGCTACTAGCCTTCTTTTTGAAAAAAAATTCCCGTTTCCATGGGAAAGTTGGATAGTTAAAGTCATTAGTTGTTTGGTCGAGGATCCTAATAATCACGAGGACAATGAGGTCCAATCTTTGTTTCCTATTGATTGCTTTTGGTGGTTGATATTGATCCTTCGGTTAGGGGACTTCAGACTTCAACTAGGACTCTTGCTGTTGTCGGCAGGTGAAGTCGGCATAGGGATAGTGACGAGTTGGAGAAGTGAAATTGATGTAGTACTCCTATGTTGCCATCCTGCTGAGGAGAGGTCTTCAAGTAGCTCCAATCTTCATGACATTGAACTTATGGGTCTTGAGGTGGTTCCTTCCTACTGGTCCCTTGTTCTATTCCCTAGCTTAGTAGGAGGTCTTGCTAACAACATGGACGTTGGGGCCATAATTGAGAGGAGGTAATAGCCTCTTAGAAAAGTTTCCCTAGATAGTGTATTGGTCCCAACAACATATTGTACTATGGCCGTTAGGGCAGGAAACACATACAAAGGGAATAGAGCAATGAGATTGCAATATTCTCCGCAAACAGAGGACTACAAACCACACCCTTCAAGAAACACAGTGTGCACTTCGGCAAGAAAACACGGCGTACCATAGTTACCATGGAGTAGACTACAAGCCATATAATGGGAATCCTACCTTGGGACTATTGATCCTAAGTATCGATGTTAGGGGTGGTCTTGACTTTTGTCTTGCTTTTGAAGCCGTTGATGCAGCAATTGGAGTTTTCCCTGCCTTTCAGTACTTGATTCTTTTGGGAGAGGGAGGATTCTATTGGTAGGGCGATCTTGTAGTGTCTTTTGTCATTTGTAGCTCCTTTGGTTTGCTTTCACCTGTCTCTCTTGATCTCGTGATCTTAATCTCTACACGATTCTAAGTCTGACTTGTTTTTATAACCGAGTATTTGAGAGTTCACGAGATATAGAGTAAACCATTTTCAAATAGTTTAAGTAGGAGGGGATAAGATATAGAATCTCTCAAAAGTTCTATGAGAAAATAGGTTTTCAAAGCCAATATTTTCAAAGTATTGGTTTCCTTTCTAATGCCCATGCTAAGTAAGGTCTTCTACAGTCAGGATGGCTCTGATACCAAGTCTATGGGGCCCCAGGTTTAGTAGTCCAAGAATCCCTATTATGCATATATCCATGTTCCCATGTTTAGTGAGACGTGGAACATAACCGACAAGTGCCATTGCAACATCCGTTACATAACGAGAACAAGACTTACATTGATGCCATTATGGTTATGCAAAACATCAGCATCAAATCTTCATTGAACACAGAGCCCAATCCTGCCTTAAACTATAGGTAACTGACTGGGAAGACGGCCTAACTCGCATAAATGTCAGCATCTCCATCATCCTTCTTGATTCTATAAAGTCTGGCCAAGTAAATAGCCAGGAGCAATGCTATTGAGTATTTTGAATGTACTCACAAACCACCAAGATAAGGTAAACAATATAATGCATTTTGTTGTGGCGAGATAGCTCTAGCCATGTTTGTTTTTGTAAAAGCCTAGTTTCTCTTGTAGACATGGCATCTCTATATCTTTGCTGAAAAAAGTTGTGAAAACATGTCTTTGTTTTAAAGTTTGGATATCTCCATATCCTTGTTGAATTTTTTATAGAGAAAATACCCATTTTAACATCTTTCACCATCCATGGTCAAAACAAAACATCAAACTCAGGTCCTCTCATGACCTCCATACTTTCATCCATCTTTCCAAGATCACCACTTGGGTCCTCCTAGCAATCACCTTTCCAACTATCCTTGACCGTGGACACATCTATTCAAATAGATTATACTCTGCAGAGTTTGTGCACTTTCCCCACAAGAATCAATACATCCACCGGGATTCAACCATGGCCCACTACACACGGTAAACAGGGGTTCGAATAATCAAACATAACCTTTCATTTGTCGACCCTAGCAAAGGCACCATTCCCTTTTGGGTTTGTCCTCCCCCTAAACATGTATGTGGCTCTCTACAACATAATCCTCCCTTCCGTACATGCCTATATCCAAACCTCCAGTTTGGGATATACCATGATTGAGTGATTCCAGTTCCTTCCTTACTCCTAAGTCATACCGTCCATGGAAGATACAATTGTTGCACCGGCCCTTGTCAGAGACATCCACCAACCCCAGATCGTAGACCTTTATAGGGGAAATCCTAGAATTCTGGGGATTTCTTCCCTATAGCATGTGTAGGGGCTTCCCATGCTAATGAGAACAAACTACGAATTAAACCCCAGCTTCTGGGGTAATGTGGTTGCACGGTTAAGTTGTTCCGGTAAAGGCGTAGAACATCCCTTCTCTTTCTCAAGTCCATCATATTCACTTATCAACATCATCCCTTTTATTTTTTTTAAACATCCACTTGGAAATGATGCCCATCCCATGGCTTTTACAAAACATTTTCAAAACCTATGTACTAGGGTAATCCCCAAAATAGTTTGGTTAATCAAATCCGAGGTTTCCAACGAGGTAGGGTGCTAACCAAGGTACTCTCAATCTAAGGGGTGTGGCAGGTTATCAACAAGGGGGCGTGTCCTACTAGGCACCCTGTCATAACTTGGAGGGGCCAAGTTAGTATCGCAGTTGTAGTAAAACAAAACCACGCAGATAATATGCAATTTATGAAAGAGATGTAAAGCAAGTATATAAAAGGAGTAGGAAAAATATCGAAATCTAGGAAGGGTGCTTGCTTGTGATTAGCAATAGATCCCTAGATTTCTTCTCAGACAACCAACAATAATGATAATATGGTCCCTTCTTCTCGATGTCAACACAATCGCAACTATCGTTATCATAGAGCATACATGTAAACAAGTGAGAGACCAAAATCAATACAAGGCAATATGCACCAATGCAATACAACATACAAACATACAATACACCACTAACTTCAGTAGGTTTTTGATAAATGGAGCTCATAGTAGTTGGACATACTTTAATTATATTTGTGGAATTTCTTTTATGATCTAATGTCCAAAAGCTACTTAATAAAGGGGTTTCCAACTAAGGCTTGGTTCTGTATGATACCAATGTACAAAAATGATATCAACATCAGGTATTGGGAAAACTAAGCCACCGAAAGTGGTTTCATGATTTTATCACTTTTCTTTATTTAGTTATGAATTTTCTAGTGAGATAAACCCTTATTTTGGTGAATAAATCACCAGAAAAGGTCTGTAAGTCAAACAATTATTTTCTCTTAGGGTTAGGAAGAGTTTTAAGGGCTTGTTCACTGAGAGTTTGTTTTACTTCAAAATAATTAACATAATGCCCTTAGGGAAATCCCAAAGTTAGTTCTGCAATTTTTTTGTCTTTTTCACTAGATTAAAACTAGAGGCACATGATAGATATTTCAAATAGAGAGTTTGTTTTGTATTTTTATGTGAAACCAAGGACACATGATAGATATTTCAAATATCTTTATGTAGAAATTGGGTTCAACAAATTTTAAGTTATAGAACTCCTGGAATGATTTATCTAGCAAAAATATCACAAACAAAGGGGTTTAATTCACCAAAATTCAACAGGGGCTCAGTAAATCTGGAGCTCCTAAGATTTGGTAGATCTGGAGGGGTATGTGCACTGGGAGTTGTAATTAGGTCAAAATAATTTATGTTTTGACCTGACTAATTTCCTAAAGGAAGATTTGAATTGTTTTTGTCATTTATTCTATAAACAAACCATAGGGCTCTTTTGGTTAAGGTCAAGGTGACATGCGAGGTGTATCAAATACCTCACAGTACAAGGTGGTTTCATCCAAAATGGATTTACCAAACTCTCTAAAAGATTTATTTTGTGAAAAGGATACCTTTTTTATTTATTTTACTAGAAAAGATCCATCTACAATTTGGGCAAGCCGTTTTCCCTACATATGTGACAAAACACATGGGAAATTGGTAAAAATAAGATTTGGACTCTTCAACTTTTCTATTTTTTTTTGCTAATTATTCCTACAAGGAAATTGATAGCTTTGGAAATAGAGAGAAAAGGGAAAAAGGGAAAGAGGGCACCGGGCCGGATCTGAAAGATGCTAGGCCAAAGGAGTGGATCTAAACCACTTGGGTGACACGACACGCGTGGCGGGATGCGTTCAAACGCCTGGCACCGGGTCCCGCTTGTCAGTGGCCATGGTAGCCAAAAGGAGTACGAGGCAATCCCGACCGCATGATCAAGTCGAATCGAACAACGGTTGCTCGTCGTCTACCTCCGACAGAGGAGTGGGGGCAGAAACCCTAGGTGGGGCAGGAGGGGGGACTCACCGAGGGTTCACCGGTGACAGGGAAGATGCGGAGGAGACGCAGATTGTGATGGGGAGCCGAACAAGGAGGGATAGTGGCGGGTTTGGTGACAGAAGGAGGCTCTTGCGGTAGCTTTCGAGAACAAGCTTCAGGATCTTGCTGACAATGTTGCTTTGGACATTCCTGAGCAGGGGTATGAGCAAGGTTAGATATGCCTTGACGAGGGTGACATGCTACAAGAAGAATGGGAGAAGAAAGATAAGTATTGCCTCAACAGAGGATTCCTTCCTCTTGCAGCACCGCGTTGTTTTTCTTACTCTCGGGTAGCAGAGAGCGAGGTAGGTCCAGGAGTGTGAGAGAGGTAGGTAGGTGGGGGAAATGAGCGTGAAGGGGAGGGTCGGGGTGGACCGAGGCCTTTTATCCAGGGATGGTGTTGTCCATGGTGAACCGAGCTTATGGAGCATATGGGATGGCGCTAGGGCTCGGGTTGGACAATGTGGGCGGTGGGGTGGTCGTGTTGAAGGTTAAGAAGGCAGAGGGAGTTGAGGGAGTAGTTAGTTGCAAGATTCTTACTCTCCTTTTATTTATGAGGACATGGGAGTAAGGCAATAGGGGGTGTTGGCTAGGGCACACCCATTAGCCATGGAGGTGGTGATATAGGGGTGTGGGACCTATGCACGACCAGGGAGGGGAAGGAGGCCTGCTGTAGCTGCTGCCAAGATTAAATGACGAATAATTGGGATTTGATATGTTTGTCTCTCTCTCACTCTCACCCTCCAATCACTAAGGGACAAGAAGAAGGGTGTGCTGTAGTGGTGCTACAGTAGCACACGACCAGAGGAGGGTAGATGGTAGTTAGCTAAGATGTTTAAAGATGATTTATTATTTTAAACAATTTCCCTTATGATGCATTCCTTTTTATTTGATTTTTAAAATTTTCCTCAACACTTAGGCGATCAAGGGGGTGATGGATTAAGGATGGGGTTGGACTAGATCAGGGTGAGATGGTCCACAAGATTTTGGGAAAGTTTTGGTGAGTTTGCCAAAAATCTAGTAGAGTGGAACTTATTATTTTTTAAATTAAACTATCTCACAAACCCTCACGATCAAGGATTAAAAGGGGTGCTTGATGATGTAGGTAATGTGTAAGTATAGTAGAGAGTTTATTGATGATCATTGGTTGGGCTTGAGAAGGAATCAAAATGAGGGAATTTCGATTTGAGTAGTTTTTGTGATAGAGTTTTAACATTTTCTAGCCCTAAAGAATAGCTCGTAGATGGAGATGTGGTAAACCAATTTGATCAAGGGAAGTTGGGTTAGAAATAGGGATTGATGCTTAAAATAATGATGCATAAGGATTTTCAAAAGGATCTCTGAGGAGGTCACATTGATTTCTAAAGTTGGAAGAAAATAAGGTGGTCAGAACAGAATATTAATTAGCCTTCAAAACCATGTGGTTTTAAGAAGCACAAGTGTCCAATTGAAACAAGGAATATATGGATGGATATACACTCATGGTTAGAGTACAATAATGCAAATATTTGGTCAATATAATATGTCATCGAGATGGGAGCTTCTGCCAAAGTAGGCATGTTGATAAGATTTGCAGAAAAGATTATTTTCTTGCTTGCAAAACCATCAAGAACAAGGGGGTCAAAGGATGATCTAGACAAGGGAAAGAGTGGTATTTGGAAGTACTTAGGATGGTGTACAATATGGTTCAAGTGCATTTCCAAAAATGCACAAGTTTATTATAGGTAGGGACTTAGAAATGTGATGTTGATAACATTTCCAGACTTGGGGTTTTTCACTAGGATATAAGAGGCGATGTTCTTGAGAGGGTGGAAGGTTCCAACTCATCACCAAGTAAGTGATTCGAGGAGTGGGTTAAGTAGAGGGGATCCATGCTTGGGTTGGTCCTTTCTACTATGCAAGCTATAAAAAGAAATTGACTCAAAATGGAGTCTGATAAGGAAGAATAGATGTTCACTTGAGTGACTAAGGGTCAATACAAGGTTGGGAGAATTGGTGAATGGATCCATTAATCAAGAGGAAGTATAGGGTATGGTAATACATATCCCAAGGATGATTGTAGAGGTGGCACTAGGCCTTAGATCAGGAGTTAGGGGTTTCTAAGTAGCTTATCTAAAAGATGATCCTCATAATAGGGAGAAGGATTATCTTCCTGCTAGGTTTTGATGATTTCTTCTCATAGGAGTAGAGGTTATATTGTTTGGGTAGTTTGTTTCTAAAGGATACTCCTAGTTTAGCTCACAAAACTTCCTATTCAAGCAAATCAAATAGCAGATCAAGGCAATTCATCTTACAAACATCTTAAGTCTACTACTAAGAGTAGCATCAAGTTTAGCTTGAGGGGGTAAGTAGAGGTAGTTTGAAAGGATGGGTTTTGAAGTAGGTAAGAGTCCTTGGTACTTCTACCAAGTTTGGAATTCAAAAGTTATATAAAAGGTTTTGTAAAAACTAGAGGTAAGATCATTTGGAAGTTCTATGTTGAAAATACAAGGAGATGATATTATATAGATCCCCATAGGATTGTCAATAGAGTTACCAAAATATTTGTGGTGGCAAAGGCATCTTGTATTTTGTTTTTGAAATGCTAGAACATTTGAGAATATGTAAGATAAGCGAAGGCATTTCTTTTGTTAAATATCTTTTGTCAACTGAGGGGAAGGTAGAGGAGTATATCATCTACTGCACATCTAGGTGCATAAGCACAAAAAAGCTCAAAATCATTGCATCACTAAACAAGAATTTTGTTTTGTTCCCCCTAATTTTTTCATTCTGGACAACTAAACAAGGTTGCTGAAGTTGGGGTGTTAGATTCCCTAAATTAGGTTATGTCATCGGAACTATTCTGATTCATCTTAAATGTGTCTCAATGAATCCAAGAACTATTTTGGTGTGTCCGGATACCATTGTAGACACCTCTCTCAACTACCTACCATATAGGTCACATGTAAGTGTGTGATCCATTCGGGTTCAGTAGTAAGTAGACATGATATCGAGTACCTTTGGATGAGTAACCAAATACGGAGCCTAAACTCCCATGATGGTTCCCACTTCACTACACGAAGATCGCATCGAGTGAGCCCGTTCATTATACATATACTAATTCTTCCGCTTCGTGATATTCATGTGACAATCTGAGAGATATTGATATCCTCATGAATCAACTCTTGATCACTAACCGATTATTCCTGTTATGATTTCACTCTCTTTAACTCGTATTTGTATTCCAATGTCCTTTTTATATCATCATAACTATGTCTGCGTAGATGATTGGGTGAAAACTAATACCGAGTAGGCCCAAAAAATATCTCTCCATCGTCAGGAGGAGCAAGATCCCACTTGTTGACCTATCCAAGTTCTAGACATGCCTTCATGCTTATCTCAAAATCGTCGGTATGACCACCTATGCAGGTGGGGTTAGGACAAGACCAAGGACAAGCCTTGCGACATGAGGGTACTTGATATTCTCATGATATTAAAGATTCATCCATAAGATAATGATCTAATGATATGTAATATTAACAACTTCATTCTAAGATAGTAAATCATCATCAGGATATGTTTTGTACCCTTGTCTCTTGATACAACGTACTCTCATAGTTGGTGGTATACTATATACCATGATCAGGAAACTTGATCATCACTCAACACATGAGCTAGTCCTAAGGCTAGAATAGGAATATCTTGGTGTGTTCATATTTACTACACCTGCGTGTGATGTTTCCTTTGATTCTCACAATCAAGGTGGTTCACGGCAATTCTAGCATAGCTCAATGAACCTATATATTGAACATGGAATTATATAATAATTATTACTAGACTTCTCTTTGCGCCCTCCGGACGTGATGGTCAAACAAAACGTTGACTGTTTTAGAGTTAGGAAACTATTAGGCACTTTGATGATATAGTTACACTTCTATTGATAGATAGAGCAGCATTGTAGAGTTGGAAGAACCAATATAACATGATATTCAATGATAGACCATGTGTCACGGTGGCTATATAGGTCAAAAGATAAGGTGCGGATTCAACCTAATTAAGCACGGCACATTTTAAGTAAGCATGCCACATCAACATACGAGAAGAAGGCAAATAATAATGGATTAAAATAAGACGGATGCAATTATGTACCATAACTCGAACAACAATTCGTTGTTACTGATGTTCTCCTTGATACGTACATGCATTTTTATACAAAAAAAGTGTAAGTCCAAAAATGGAGAGTACATATTTATTACTCAAAAATCACACTTTTTCTTATAGAAACATAGACGATGTCGGGGGTGCCAATTTCATTTCAGGTCAAGCCGAGTATACAACATTACCGATAACACATACACTAGTGCTATGTGTTGAATAATTACATATGAAGATAGTCTCGGAAACATTGTTTTTTAGAGCCTGATGTGCATAGTCACCAGCGACTTCATCTAATTCTACTTTAACGTGCATCTGCAGACTGAATAATGAACTCTGATTTCACGTGCTACCTGGTGCTTTGAGATTAACTTTACTTCTACAACTTTGGCGAGCGACTTATTGTAACTTCTCGGTGATGATCCAAGCCTCTACAGCCCAGGTACTATAGGCAGAAGTAGCAGCTAAGTTAAGAAAAAGCTACAAAACATTGCAAAAAAGGCAAGGATAAGTGAAACATAATGTCCGGCAGAAATCCATGAAGAACCTAGATATTTTTGATCTAACACAATAGCAGGCCACTTCAAAGAAGAGATGACAACATATCGCATACATATGTATCATGATGAGAGTTGTTAGTAGCTAATCAGTCTCTTCATACCTATTCCATATGACCAAATGCTATAATATTACACTTGGAGGAAAAGAGAAGCAATATTACTTTCACTTCTAATTTTTAGATTACACTTCATAGCAGTTTAGATGTCAGTATGTATGACGACCCTATCAGATTATAATAAACCACTACTACATTCAGTTTTAATAACCATAATTATTTGAAGGTGTAAGTTGGAAATAAACAAGCTATAAGAAAAAATATATTCATCAATAAGCATGTAAGCACAAATATATCCAGGAAAAAGCTATAAGCTATCCAAGGTATCCATCTTCTTTCATTCTACCTCTCCATAATTTAGAATGCAATCTTTTGGATAGAACATCAATCCAAGCACACATGATATGCGAGATAGGAGTAGATATAGTAGTAATGGTTGCATGTGAGAATGTTACATACCTGATCTTAATGGCTCACACTCGCCTGTTGTCACGATGATTCGGTATTAGCCGCAGAAGAAACACGATTAGTTTTGGGTGTAACATAAGAACCTAAAATAGTCAATTGTCAAGTTAAATGATCAATTCAAGCAAGCAATGTTTCAAACTGGTATGTGAAAAATTCAGTGTCGTATAGGTTCCATAAGATTTCCTTGATGGGCTTGGATTTAATCTTTCCATCAGTGATGGTAATCTGATTGGAGTTAACCTGCAAAGGAAAATAAACTATGTTTGAGATTTAAGATTTAGTCTGTTATTGGCTGGTGCCATGGAATCCTCCAAATATGGAAATTTAGGCATGTATCTACCAAAGGTTGAACTGATACTGCCCTAAAAACGATGCATCGAGTGCTCTCGTCTAAAAATAGAAGTTATGAGTGCATGCTTTTCATAAACAGATTAAAAATAGAAAGGCTATATGGTGATATATGTCAACACAGGTTTAATTAAATACGACAAATTGCTAAAACTAGTTACTCATTCAGATTTCTATGAATTGTTGACAATTTAATCACCCAAATTGCTCTACCAGCTTATTATCACCGTTGACAACCACATATGAAGGCAAAAATTGAATATGTACAGAGATGTCCCACTTTGACCCATAGCAAATAAAGCTTGTCATAATTCAACTCTATATGCTAAGCATACACCGTAAATAAATCTATAGTAGCATACAACGAATATAAGACTACATAAGCAAAAGGATAGTTTACAAAATAAAGGAAGAACTACAGGAAACTGAAAATAAACCTACAATCCAAGAGAGACGAGTCACGGAAGTGCTACTTGGGTGTCTACACTGTTGCAAGCAGCTGCTACTGCACGGGCAACTGCTCAGGCATGGCTAGGCAACGACAGTGAGCTAGCATTTAGCATGTCATTGCCGTACTGCTTACTTGTGGACCCGTCTCTCCAACCGTGTGGTCGCATGTTGAAGTTTGCGAGTGCTTGTTCTCATGGACATCACCACACGCGTGAAAGAACTGAAGCAGGTGAGCAGTAGAGGAAGATGGTGATGGGGGTCCACAATCACCTTATTCCTGCAGGGGATGATGAGCTCGGTGTCGAGCTCGCCATCGTCCTCCACGTCTAGTCGTGGCTTGGTCTCGCAAGAAGAGCCCGGGGACATGAGGTCGTCTTCCACGTCTGGTCGTGACTTGGTCTCGGAAGACGATCTTGTGGACGTGAGGCCATGAACTCCGCCTGAAGAGCGTGACACCATCTCATTCTCCTCCATTGGTCCTATCAAAGATAGGAACTGAGAGCCGTCAGAGAGTTGCCATGTGGAATTGAGAAAGGGGGAGGTCGACTCACCTACGCCTTCAGCATTTTAGCCAAGGATGCGCCACCAGAAATGGTATGCCAGTGCAAGATGGTTCCGCCGTACCAGCGAGCTTGACCACCGCGCTGCGTATGTCATCCTCCTCTCGCTAGACAAAGAGCTAATCGTGGTCAATCTAGAAAATAGAGGACTAGGCAGGGGAATGATCTGTAAAAAGCGGACCTATCCGGGAAAAACATAATCGAAGCAGAAATCATGGATTGACCCGAGAAAGAGGATTGATCCTAGAAAAGCGGATCAAAATAGAAAGTGATGACTTACTCGATACCGTCTGAGATTCTCTGTGTCGTCGCCGGTGTTATATGTTGATCCAAATTCTACAAAGTAAAGGCCAACTTCTGACGGAGCGGAGCGAGGCCTGTCGCCGGAGGCTTGGGCCGATGCGGAGGATCGTTGATGACCTAGGTTACCACCGTTATATATATCTCTTGTAAGCCACCGGCTGGGATAAGTTGCATTTGTAAAATCCCCGGCGTTGTGTAAACACTCCCCATTATAGTAAAATTTTGTTGGCTGGCGCCGTGGTTTTTCCCCTCTTTGTTGGAGAGGGGTTTCCACGTTAAATCTGTGTCCCCCTTGCTGCGATTTTATTTTCATTCTTCATTATTTACTTGTCGCAAAGCTAACAAGTGGTATCAGAGCCCCAGGTTCTAATCTAGAGTTTGCGACGTGTCGTCATTGAAGTTCGATCTACTGCAGCTGGACTACTACACAAGATTCTGCTTGTGGCAGGTGAAGATGCGGGCGATTCTCGTCCAAACTTCAGATCTGGATGAAGCGTTGGATGGATTCGGGGAAAAGGATGCTAAGAGCTGGTCCGACGAAGAGAAGCGGAAGGACCGTAAGGATTTGTCTATGATTCAACTTTATCTGTCCAATAATATTTTGCAGGAAGTTTTGACAGAGAAATCTGTTGCTGCCCTTTGGGGAAAACTGGAATCAATCTGCATGTCAAAGGATCTAACCAGTAAGATGCATGTGAAGATGAAGTTGTTCTCGCATAGATTGCAGGAAGGTGGATCGGTAATGAATCACTTATCTCTTTTCAGAGAGATTATTTCTGATTTGCAATCTATGGAAGTAAAATATGATGATGAGGATCTAGTTCTATTACTCTTATGCTTGCTGCCTAGTTCTTATACACATTTTCGTAATACTATGTTGTTGAGCCGTGATAAGATAACCCTTGATGAAGTACAAGATGCCCGCAAACAGAGGGAAAAGATGAAATCTATGGTGCAGGCAGATGGGGCATCTTCCAAGGCTGAAGCTCTTCATGGCAGGACCGAGCAGAGATCTAACAACTATGGCAACCGAGATAAGAGCAAAGACGACAGAAGTCGTTCCAAGTCCAAGGGAAAGGACAAGTTCTGCAGGTATTGTAAGAAATCTAATCATGTTATTGATGATTGTTGGAAGCTGCAGAATAAGGAGAAAATGAACGGTACTTACCAACCGAAAGACAAGGATCAAGGTACTGGTAAGGCTACTGTTGTTTCTGGTGATAGTTCTGACGGTGAATGTTTAGCCGTTTTTGCTGCTTGTGCTTCTCGTGATGATGAATGGATACTTGATACTGCATGTTCGTTTCATATTTGCTGTAACAAAGATTGGTTCAGTTCATATGAGTCTGTGCAGACTGGGGATTTTGTACGTCTGGGGAATGACAACCCTTGCCACATTGTCGGAGATGGATCTATTAAGATCAGGACAGATGATGGCGTGACACGTACGTTGACTGAGGTGAAGCACATACCAAGCATGGCCAAAAATTTGATCTCCATGAGTACCATGGACGTTGATGGATACAAGTACGCTGGTGGGCATAGATTGTTAAAGGTATCAAAAGGTTCTCTTATTCACATGATAGGTGATATGAATTCTGCTAAGTTATATGTTCTTAGACGTAGCACTTTGCCTGGTATTGCTGCTGCTATTACTTCTAATGATTCTGATGATTGTGGTAAAACAAATCTGTGGCATATGCATCTTGGGCATATGAGTGAACATGGCATGGCAGAGTTGGTTACGAGAGAGTTGATTGATGGTTGCAACTTGGGTAAGTTTGAGTTCTATGAGCACTGCGTTTTTGGTAAGCATAAAAGAGTTAAATTCAATGCTTTCGTTCATACCACCAAAGGCATTTTAGATTATGTGCATGCTGATGTATGGGGGCCTTTCCGTAAGACATCAATTGGTGGTGCTAATTACATGCTTACTATTATTGATGACTACTCAAGAAAAGTGTGGCCATATTTTCTGAAACATAAATCTGATGTTTCTGATGCTTTCAAGAAGTGGAAAGTTATGGCAGAAAAGCAAACTGAAAAGAAGGTAAAGGTACTACGTACTGACAATGATATGGAATTCTGTTCTAATGAGTTTGAGGAGTTTTGCAGTAATGATGGTATGATCAGCCACCACACCATCCCTTACACTCCTCAGCAGAATGGCGTGGCTGAGCGCATGAACAGAACCATCATCTCGAGGGCTCGCTGTATGTTGTCCAATGCAGATATGCATAGACGTTTCTGGGCTGAAGCAGCCAATACAGCGTGCTACCTCATCAACAGGTCACCTTCTATTCCACTTGAGAAGAAAACTCCTATTGAGGTATGGTCAGGTTCGCCTGCTAATTATTCACAGTTGAGAGTTTTTGGTTGCACTGCTTATGCTCACGTTGATAATGGAAAGTTAGAGCCTAGAGCTGTTAAGTGCATATTCCTTGGTTATGGTTCAGGAGTTAAGGCATATAAACTATGGAATCCTGAAACTAAAAGGATTTTGTTGAGTAGGAATGTTGTTTTCAATTAATCCGTTATGTATCATGACAGCTTGCCATCAGATCCTTCTCCTGTTGCTATTGGAGAGGAGGGAGTTCGTGTGCAGGTGGAGCACCGGCAGAATCTGTTGATAATAATGTTGGTGTTGATGATACTCATGAGGAAACTATTGATGATGATATTGTTCAGCACTCACCTACTGTTTTGCAGCAGCCACAGGAATCTATTGCTGCTGATAGACCGATGTGTAACATTGTCCCACCTCGTCGTTTGATTGAAGAGTGTAATCTTGCTCATTATGCTCTGAGTTGTGCTGAACAGGTGGAGCATGATACTGAACCTGCTACATACAATGAAGTTGTTGCATCCGTTGACCGTGAGAAGTGGGTTTCTGCTATGCAAGAAGAGATGCAATCGCTTGATAAGAATGGCACATGGGAAGTTGTGCGCTTGCCTAAATAGAAGAAGGCCGTCCGCTGTAAGTGGATATACAAGAGAAAGGAAGGTTTGTCTCCTAATGAGCCTCCAAGATTTAAGGCAAGGTTAGTAGCAAAAGGTTTCAGCTAGATTCTAGGTATTGATTATAATGATGTTTTCTCTTCGGTTGTGAAGCATAGTTCTATTCATGCTTTCTTTGGTATTGTTGCTATGCATGATCTTGAGCTTGAGCAGCTAGATGTAAAGACTGCTTTTCTGCATGGTGAACTAGAGGAGGAGATTTACATGGACCAACCTGAAGGGTTCATAGTTCTTGGAAAAGAGTATTTTGTGTGCAAATTGAAGAGGTCGCTTTATGGTTTGAAGCAATCTCCAAGACAGTGGTACAAAAGGTTTGATTCATTTATGATCTCACAAGGTTTTAAGAGATCTCAGTTTGATAGCTATGTTTATATAAAGTTTGTTAATGGATCACCTATTTACTTGTTGTTATATGTTGATGATATGTTAATTGCTTCCAAGAGCATGAAAGAAATCACTACTTTGAAGGCACACCTAGGTAGTGAATTTGAGATGAAAGATCTTGGTGCTGCTAAGAAAATCCTAGGTATGGAAATTAAACGGGACAGAAAATCTAGGTTATTGTTTCTTAGTCAGCAAAGTTACGTTGAGAAAGTTCTTCAACGTTTTAATATGCATGATGCAAAGTCAGTTAGTACTCCTGTTGCTCCTCACTTTAAATTGTCAGCAATGCAATGTCCTAGTTCTGATGAAGATATCGAGTACATGTCTCGAGTTCCTTATTCTAGTGTTGTTGGTTCCTTGATGTACGCCATGGTTTGTTCTCGCCCTGATTTATCATATGCTATGAGTTTGGTGAGTCGTTACATGGCTAATCCTGGTAAAGAACACTAGAAAGTTGTTCAGTGGATTTTCAGGTACCTCCGTGGCACATCGAATACTTGCTTGAAGTTTGGCAAGACTGGTGAGGGACTCGCAGGCTATGTGGATTCAGATTTTGCTGCCGACTTGGATAAGAGGAGGTCCCTCACAGGTTATGTGTTCAGGGTAGGTGGATGTGCCGTGATTTGGAAGGCAACACTGCAACCAGTTGTTGCTCTATCTACAACCAAATTAGAATATATGGTTGTTGCTGAAGCTTGCAAAGAGTCTGTTTTGTTGAAAGGTTTGTATGCTGAGCTTTGTCAGGATGATTCTTGCATTAACCTATTCTGTGACAATCAAAGTGCTATTTACCTTACTAAGGATCAGATGTTCCATGAGATAACAAAGCACATTGATATCAAGTACCATTATGTTCGTGATATTGTTGCACAAGGTACACTAAAGGTATGCAAGATAAGCACTCATGATAATCCTGCTGATATGATGACAAAGCCTGTTCCTGTTGCTAAGTTTGAGCTATGCTCAAGCTTAGTTGGTATAACTTCTTAGCCCAAGTGGCTATTAGCGCCGAAAGTGCTTTGTTTGTTTGTTCAGAGAGATGATTACTGTTGATGCTACAAGAAGGAATTTGTCTCAAGGTGGAGTTTGTTATATTGTTATATGTTGATCCATATTCTACAAAGTAAAGGCCAACTTCTGACGGAGCGGAGCGAGGCCCGTCCCTGGAGGCTTGGGCCGATGCGGAGGATCCTTGATGACCTAGGTTACCATCGTTATATATACCTCTTGTAAGCCGCCGGCTGGGATAAGTTGCATCTGTGAAATCCCCGGCGTTGTGTAAACACTCCCCATTATAGTGAAGTTTCTCTGGCTGGCGCCCGTGGTTTTTCCCCTCTCTTTGTTGGAGAGGGTTTTCCATGTTAAATCTGTGTCCCCCTTGCTGCGATTTTATTTTCGTTCTTCGTTATTTACTTGTCGCAAAGCTAACAGTCGGTGCCTGCGGCTTACTCGACACCGTACACTTTTATGTATCATCGCCGGCATGTGTTGCCCATGACCTACAACCGCAGTGAGGTGTAGGAGGCCATGGACTGCCTTTGCACCAGGAGATGACGACCACGCCTGCGCTTTCCCATGGTCGACTCGGACGATTCCTGTTGCTAGGATAGAGAAGAGGGTGAGATGGGGGAAGAACGGAGGTAGAGGAGTAAGACCGTATCATGGTGGTGGCTGCGTGAGGAGGACAACGGGTGTGCCGCATGGTTGGGGAAGCATCACCATCACTGGCCCTAGCCTACCACTACAGCCCAAGATGTGGGAGGCCAGAGCCAGTAGAGGCATGTGCCTAGGCTCACGAAGGAGCAGGAGGTCGTGGAGGTCCGCGAGCAGTGGTGGCGGTTTTAGGGTCAGGCTTTCGTCTATGCGGGAGTGAGAGTGGGATGCGCTCTACATTTTGCGGGCCGAGATGCGGGAGGCCAGAGCCCAAAACTGGCCAACGGGCCATTCTTTAGCATGCCGGCACGTGGGCCTGCGAGAAAAGCCCGGCACCGGCCCGGCCCGTGGCATGCCGGGCCCATGTCGACCCATCAAACGTTAGGGCTCTGTCTGTGCTGCGGTCTCAGGCACGCGGGCCAGTGTGTGCCATGGCCCGTTAAGCATGTAGCTGCAGAGTTTTGGAAATATAGAAGCAAAAAGGAGTCCCACGGGGAGTCGAACACAGGATCTACTGCCCTCCCGCGAGCCAAATAACCACTACACCACCGAATCTTAGCTAGTAAGTTACAATTTTGGTCAATATTAAAGGTTAATTTAGACGGGACAGGGAAAATCAACGACGGGCCGGTGTGCTTGACGTGCCACGGGCTGGCCCGTCTAGTGTCGATTGCGTGCCCGGGCCTAGGAGGTAGGCCCCCCGTGCCGGCACGGCCCGACACACGAGCTAGACGGGCCGAAGTTGCTGGGCTGGGCCAGGCACGTGAAGGCTGTGCCGGGCCTGTGTCGTGCCGGGCCAGCCCGTTGGTCAAGTGTGCCAGAGCCAGCACAGGTGTATGCCTAGGCTCACGAAGGATTAGAAGGCCGCGGTGGTGTAGGGCCGTCGGCAGCGACGGTGTTAGGTTTAGGGTTTCATGTATGTGGGATTGGGAGAGCGATGCGAATCGGCGGGCTGAGGGTGCGAGAAAGATGCGGATGTGGGCTCACGATTATGTCCTTCCTTTCTATACGGACGTAAACCCCACTCGCATCAGGATTGATGTGGGTCCGGGAGCAAGGGTAAAAACGTTGCAATAATGCGTAAAAAGTTCGACCCATCTGAATGACATGTGGGTCCATTTGACTGAAAACCCTACTCATCAGCAACCAGAGCACAAATCTAGGGCAAAAGTTGGACGCAAAGAGCATCGAACGCAACTGTTAGACAATAAGGTACACTCAGCTGGCTATAAGAATTTAAATACTATATTTTGGATGAGGTGGAGGAGAGAGAATGTAAGCGGGCTCTCATGCAAAAGCCAACTCTAGCACATGCTCCTAGGCACTTTATGAGAGTGAAATGTAAGCCAATTATTGATTAAGTAGTATACTTTTGTAACTAACTACGGTATGTGTCGGCTATAGGCTTAGCTATAGGTGACATGTCACTTTCTTAAAGCCAGCCCCATGCTACATTATTAAACTTGCTCTTAGCTGGATTGGAGGAAAATTTCTGTCGTCTCCGGGGCATGGTTTTGAGTCGTTGAATGTCAACATCCCACAACTAGAAAAAATCGGGATGACATAGATAGCAGATTCGGCCAGAAAAAATTCAAGCGCTATTATTTACTCTGATTATTATCTCTAGAGCATTTACTCCAACAGTCTTGCACTTGTACTAGAATCAATGATCTAGTTTGGCATGATTATTTATAAGCACTGCCCATCACGTTGTACTTGTGGTATAGAATTTGTCTTCAGGTTTGACCAGCTCAGAACCGTTTAATGAAAAACTTTCTTGTTTTCTCATATGTACTCATCCTACTAGGGTGTTGGACAAAATGAAAATGGTGTAACATAGTCTTCAGATTTTTATTGTATAAACTACTAGTATAAGTTACCAGAGCATAATACTCTCAGAGTACCTGGTTCGACTATCGAACTTATTTTACATCAAATAAAATTATACTTACTTATCTAGACATTACTATGGGACAGTATAAAACTTTTCTAATACATGTGGAAATTTCCACAAACTCAATATTCACCCGGATTTAAATCTTTCGCTTATTTAGGTCAATAATAAGGTCAATGTGACACACTTCACAATGTACCCTTTATTATATTTAAACTTTTAGAAAGCATTTGCTTAACAACAACATGAACCTAGATTTTAATCTATTGTCTAGTTTATAATCCAAACTTGGAGTGCTTTGTTATTTCTACTTACTCTTTAGCAAAACTACCACTATTGATTGACATTCTCAATGTATATATTTGCTTAACAATTTTATAATTGATTCTTGCAAAAAATCCTTTCAAGCACGACTTTCCATTCAAAGAAACTGCAATTTATCTATCACCATAGATGTCTCTAATGACATGGAATAAGTCTTATAAATATCTTTATAACTTCTGATATATAGAAATCTTTCCAAAGATTTCTCACATTATTAGAAATTTGTACTCCCACTTACTTTTAGATCTTTCTGAAATGACTCAAGCTATGTATTATTTCAACTCTTTGAAATGTCCATAATTCATCGGAATAATTTTAGGTCTGTGTCTAAAACATGATCCTAAACATTATTCTAATGTCCTTTTGTCATATCTCATAAACAATTGATTTTCATAATATATGTATCGAAAATTGTATTCAAATTCTTGAATTTCTTTCTCAAAGCATTAAAACTCTAATAAAATTACATTCATCTTGTTATGTTCCATGAAACCGAATCATTACTTGTCCTTTAGAATGGACTCCAAAATCAAAATTTGGATGATTCACTTTTTATGTTGGATAGTATGCCTTTAAGTCATTTCTAAACTCTATGTTCTTAACCATTATTTTTTAACATGCAGATTCATTATCCGAGATAATTACTTTACCTTCTTCGTCTAGACTTGGCACTCTTGAATAATTCTAAATTATTCCTTATCCACTCTGATCTCCCACTTGCTCTAGTGAAAAATATTTTTCTAGGAAACAAACTCTTTGTTTTATGGTGGGAATGAACTATTCATACTTCCTTTGAATATTCTAAAAAATAACTTCATCTAACATTTGTTTGATCTTAATTCTTGTAAACTGTTTACTTAAGCATCAAAAGAAAACGTGCTAGGATATAACTCAGTGAATCTCTTCAATGTCATAACTCTTATGATCTTTTTCTACAAATATAGATAATAAACTAAAAAATATTAATAAGATATTTCTTTATATGTATTGGTCCCTTTTCCAAAAAACACTTGCTTCGAGGCTCATAGTGGACACACTCATGTCACTACATGATTTTGTCTACAAGTATCGGTTTACACATACTCTTGTGTTGTTCCAATATTTGCTAGTTTATATAATTACTATGACGTATTTCTATGTTTCTTTTAATCACTAGAAACCCATACTGTATGGATCAAACAAATCTATTGTGAACAGAATTACTTAGTCTCGAACTTATTTGAGTGCTTTCAAATTATTTCAGAAGTTTACACTATTGAATCTTCTTATAACCATTCGATTTTTAGTAAAATTAACTAACTATTTACTTGCCTACTATTTTGCAAGTTCACTGAACTTCATATATCTAATTTATCATCTTAATTAACTTAGAAATTTCATTCACAACACTTGTAAATAACAACTTGGTCATTTATCTCATTGGACAATTCCAATATGCACAAAGGAATTTAAATTTCAGAAATCTATCTTAAATAGAACCAGTGCATACAATTTGCACATGAATGTGACGCAAGTCATATGGGGCCTACACCATAGGTGTTAAGATCATGACATTTCAAGCATAGCAATAATTGAAATTAAATATATTCATTCAAGCACCAAGACAATTAAGATAACGACCTTTGAAGAGGCACAAATCCATTACACACTTTCTCCAATAATTAAGAAACCATTGTTCAAAACTTTAAGAAAACTCGTTTCTAAAACTACAGGCACAAATAACTTTTATTTCTATCAAGTTTCATATTCGGGCTTGACCTTGAGCGCTTCATTTCCGGGAGCCAGGATCGTCAAAGACATCACCATCCAAATACCTTCTTAGTGTATCACTCCTCTCTAGTGTTCCTCTTCTTGGATTTAACCTCATCCTACATCATATGCAAAATTATTCGTATCGCATACTAAATATTTCAAAAGAGAATCATGAATACAATTGTCAAAAATCTCGTGTAACTCTTACACCTCTTTTCCCGAACTTTCCAGAGAGTAGTCTAGAAGATCAATATGTTTCTTCAAGTCATAGTTCCTTCTTCCACCAACCTCATCCTAGCAAATAGCTCATGCATTGGTTTACTGTCTTCAGCAGAAGGTGGCACACCATTAAAACCATGGTACGCTAGTGGAAGTGTAGCCAACACTATGTTGGCCTTGTACTCATTAGATATTCTATCCCCAAGACTCTTAAGGTCTCGTAGCATCTTTGCCAGCCTGATCTCAAGAACACACAGTGATTCCCCCTCGCCTAATGTGCAATCCTTGATTGATTTGGTTAGCTTGTATTGCTTGAATAGACACTGATCACAGAAGAGGGAAACCAATTCAGAAGAGGGAAACCAATTCATTCATCACTTCAATAGTGCGAGAATCGTGGAACCTTCCTTTCAGCTTAGCAGTCAGACATGTGAGCATGAGGGTTTTAACCATGATCTCATAATTATGTTCATTGGTGAACTTGTTATTCATGCCGACTGGTGGTGGTGTTGGTGAAGGAGTAATTAGAATGTAATCCTTCCTGATGTTCCTAAGAACCATCCTTAATGTGCAGACCCATTCCACAAAACACTTCCCATCATCATCTAAATTTTCAGAGTTGATCATCAGGTTAACATTGTGGTTATAGAATTTATGATCCATCTTCTCTACAATGTCAAAGACAGGTTTATGAGACAACTGTTCAAAATATTATTTCTCTAGGTGTGAACTAAATATTTTAATTCTCTAAGTGATTACTCCCACTAAGTTTATTATTCCTCAATTAATACAACTAAGTGATTTGAGATCCGAGGAGAAAATACACCATTGATGTGGACATCATTGATGACATTCTCTTCACACGGTAGGCGACCTTGCCAATTACATCATTCATGCAACTCTTGTTCATATTTCCATTGGTGTGTTGCAAGATCATGACTATCATGAATGAACATCAAGACAACCTAGTGATATATCCACTCGAATATCTAATTCAAATCCATCGCAAACATGACAAATCATGCGTACCTAAGTGAACTAGCGCACCCTGATATGACAAGTAGGGTTGATGGAGTCACACTAGGAAGGACACTAACAACTTGATATTCTAGTGAGGAAGCAACTTATAAACAACTAAGCGCAAACAAGTGCAAGTAAGGAGAAACGGATAAGCGCATCATAGATAACTCATAATTCAGTGATATGGTATAGTACTTTCTTCTTCTTCATTGGCGTAGAATACTAATGATTGCAAGTGCACAAATTGATTGTAGCTAGTTTCGAAATAAGAGTTTCAAACCCACGAAGAGCTATTTGGTTAAGGTATTTATGCCCCTCGTCACTATCTACCAAAGGATACTTGTAAGCTGCCTTTGATTTTGAGTAAAGGGTGTTTAAAATGTTTTTAATTGAATGCAACAAAGTAAATAATCCAAGTAAAAGAAATCATGTAACGAATGCATTGGGAATGGTGTTTGAACTCAATAGGGCTAAAGCGTTCTCGGGTATGTAGGGTACACCACTAGCATGTTGTAATTAATCATAATTAGGATAACCTATTTCTTATGTCATAACATGTGTGGAGAGAGTTCCATAATAAGATGTTCACCACAAGACTCGTAGGCAACCACTTTCTTGAGCCAGGTGATGAGGTAATCTATAAATAACCACTATGATGCCTTAGAGCAGTCAGTCATAAAGACCACCACAATTAACGGTTTCCTCATGGATATGGTAATTATCTTAGTGAATCTCTCTTTATTCCTCCTTAGACTGTGTAGGTTGTAAGCCAATGCTTGTAGTCACGAGTAACACTGGACATACTGCCATACACGTCCTTAGGATTTCACCCTCTCTTTAGTCCCGACGGCAAATGATACGTGGCTGACTACACATACCATCTAAATAGAGAGATCAAACACAATATCATAAATCAATAGATCATGGACACAAGTAATAGATCATCTTTATTTCATTTCGTAATAGTGCTAGGGTTTTCTCCATCTCCCCAAGAACAAAGGTCACTACTCACACATGGAAGCAATCAATCACATCATCATAATCAAATGGATGGGTAAAAGTACATAGATTAATCTAGTGCAAACCAGAAATGAATCTATAATTAGAACAAGATCTAATGTATGAAAGATGGGAATAGCAATGGTGATGGAGATAAAACGGTTGGTGTTGAAGGGGATGATATGATGTCCTCCAATGATCCATGAAGCGGCAAGGATTTTCCCTTCTCCAAGTTCCTCCTCCATGTCCCTCTATGGTGTGGTGTTTCGAGGCTGGAAGTTTCTTTCAATGTTGGATCTAAGATCCGTCATTGCAAGGCAAGAGTATTTGACGAGGCGGACATGCTTCCACACTATATAGGCGGGCGGTACAAGCAAGCTCCACTCGCACCAGTGTTCGTTGCATGCTCTAGAGCTTCCCTCTGTGTTTACCAATCTCCCAAGTGCGAGAATAAATCAATTAAATGACTTTTATCATTTAGAAATACCATATTACTACACAATATGACCGTTCCAATTGATATGTTCATAAGAAACTTAGAAATTCAGGATCCTATTGAAACAAGGACAAAAATTGTGTGAATGCGCGGTAAAATACTAAAAATCCTACTCTACTTATGCAAAACAAAAGATAAATATGCTACAATTTTGGATTCATCAACTTCCCCAAGGTAGACTCTTGCTCGTCTCCGAGCAAGGTGGTGGCTTATGGACAAGGTAATCATGTTCATGAGGCACGATTTGTTACAATAAATGAGGCAAAAATTTAAACAAAGAGTACCACGTCGGATATAGAATTGCATCGTGAGTAATATCACATCCTTACACATTACATGATTTAGAGGATTCCACACCTTTTGTATCAATATAGTTTTTATGGAGTAAGCATATGATAGAATCATCAAATTTAATCAGTTGAGAACTTATCTCGAGTAACGAATGATCATTGGTTGAGTTACTCTCTTTTTTTACTCTTGTACTTTCTTTTGGCTTGAATTTATTTGATAGCTGAGTCTTTTTTTCTTTTCCTTTGAGCCAAGTCATTTTATCAATTTTAATACTCTTTAGGGCTCTTATAAACTTAAACTTGTGACCATAACATGCAATCAAGATTTTCTTCTCATAACTAATCAATACTTTGTTGGTGTGGAAGGCCCTAAAATCATAATAGTGGTACAAGTATCATAGCAGTCATCCTAACTCATACATCTAACATAATAATCATGGATAAAAAATTATTTCAAAATATTATAAAGTCTCAAAACTCAACAGATATAACTCTTTCCTTGAACCGAAGGAATTCAAAGATGATGCGACTAATGCAAGTTCTAGAATTAAAGACCTAACAGGCATGTAAGAAAGTAAACATGCTAAAATCAAAAGATAGATTACAAGGTGTTATAGATCTCCCCGGGCTTGGGAACAAGCCGGTGGGATCAAATAACCCTAGTGTTATTTGATACTGTGGCACTCTTTAGTTTGGAGGCGCGGCATTGGAGACAACTCCACGAAGTTTCTTGTTCATCTCCTCCAAGGCAGATATGCGACTCTAGCACTTCTACAGGTCAGAACGCAAGCAGAACACCCCCTCAGCAACCCTGCTTAGTACGTCATTGAGTTCCTTCTTGCTTTCGAGATTCAGGAGGCATTTGCACACGATCTCCCGATGGATTTGTTCCTTCTGATCCTTCTCTATCTTGCGAAGATGTTGTTCTGGTTCTGGGACTTGCGCTAAAATAGGCACGTCCAAGAGGCTGAGATCCCAATCTTCCCGTGGCTTCACGCTCATGTGCCAATTCATGGTGATCTTCTTGGTTGTAGAAGTGTGTGCCATAGTCTCTAGATAAGTTCCTACATCAGCTCGGTTAGCTTTCTTATGCTTGGGTGAAGAGTAGTTGGTGGCGATGCACTTAAGCGACTCCGTGCACCCCTTCCCATGGGGTTTCGTTGCCCCTCCTCATTTTCAGGCCTCAACATCGCAAGATAATTCGGCTCCTTCCATCCTCTAGCCGTTTGCTCCATGAAGGTCTCGAATTCCTCCTCATCATCACCATCAAATTCGTAGGCGTACCTCTTCTTCTTTGGGCTTAGACCATGTGCTTCATGTTCATCGGCTTCAATGGAGAAAGTATGAAAGCTATCCCACAAAGGAGCCATGAGGCCTAGAGGTTTTCCTTTGCCTGAAACTAGGTAGCGCATCAAGGGGATTGGATCTGTTGATAAAAGAGAGGATAATAACCTTCAGAGAGGCTTAAGAAGGGTTAGAAATAGGGAAACACTCATTCTAGGGGAAAAAGTGTCGGACAAGAAAAGAATTCTAATGAATTTGGAAGAAAAGGAAGAAAAAGGGAGAAAAAGTGTCGGTCATCGGGTTTAATTAGACGGGGTTTAAGATCTTTCTTAGTTAGAAGGTGTGTCAAAGCTTGATAATCAGTATGAACTATTACTTTTGAGTTGATGATGTAGTGCCTAAACTGATCAAAAGCAAAAACAACAGCAAGGAATTCGTTCTTGGTTGTCACATAGTTCCTTTGATCATCATTAAAAACTCGACTAGCATATTGAATAACATTGAGATTAGTCCCATCTCTTTGTCCTAAAACAACCCCAATAGCATAGTCACTAGCATCACACATAATTTCAAATGGTTCATCCCAATTGGTTGGTTGAATAACTAGTGTAGAAATTAGTGCCTTTTTTAACTGTTCAAAGGAATCATGGTAATCTCTATCAAAAGTAAAAAAGAGCATCTTTATCTCGAAGACGAGTTAAAGGGGTGGCTTTTTTAACAAAATCTTTAATAAAACGTCTATAGAAACCAGCATGTCCAAGGAAATTCTTTACCCCTTTTATATCTTGCGAAGTTGGAAGTGTTTCTAAGGTGGCTAGACTTGAACTATCAATCTTAATATTCTTTTTAGAAACCTTATGCCCGAAAACTATACCTTCCCTTACCATGAAGTGGAAGCGCTCCCAATTTAGAACCATCTTGGTTTGTTTACACCGCTGCAAAACTCTATTAAGATCATAAAGACATTGTTGAAAAGTAGTTCTATAAACAACAAAATTATCCATAAGGACTTCCATGGAACTTTCCACAAAATTGTCAAAAAAATTTAGAACACACTCTTGAAAAGTAGTAGCTGTGTTACACAAACCAAAAGGCATCAATCGATAAGCATAGGTTTCATAAGGACATGTGAAAGTAGTTTTTCCTTGATCTCCGGGCCGGATAGCTATTTGAGACTATCCAGAATATCCGTCAAGAAAACAAAAGTGAGAATTAGCGGACATCCTTTCCATAATATCATTAATGAGGGGAAGTTGCTTATGTATTTTTATAGTTTCTTTATTCAACTTCCTAAAGTTAATACACATTCTATATCTTGCCATCGTTCTAGCTGGGATTAATTCATCCTTATAATTATTAATTATTGTTATGCATCCTTCCCTAGGTATGCAATGAGTTGGGCTCACCCATTTACTATCTGAAATTGGGTAGATAATACCACTGTCCAACATACATATAACTTCCTTTCTTACTAGCTCTTTGATTTTAGGATTCTACCTTTTCTGATTATCAACAAATGGTTTAGCATTTTCAACCATAGATATTTTGAGAGTTACTATGGTGGGATCTATACCTTTTATGTCATTAAGAGTGTATCCAAAAGTTTCTTGCTAATTTACAAGGACCTTTACAATTTCGTGTTTTCCTCTGGAGAGAGCTTATCATCTAAAATCAATGGACATTTACCTTCCTTATCTAAGAGTTCATACTTGAGACTTGGAGAGAGAGGTTTTAAAGCAATGGGCGGCGGATCCTCGTCCCCTTTTCTTTCAAGTTATTCATATTCAACCCTAAGTCCTGACTCGACCTCTGGTGTGGTGTTGAGGATCTTATCCAAATCTTCTTTTGCAGAGTCATTGGCAAGCGAACTATTGCTTGTCAAACTTCTCTCCAACTCAGATTGCGGAGTGCAAAAATAGATTACTCCCAATTCTTCAATAGTCTTTTCTTCCTTAATCTCAACTTTATTCTCATAAAGTAATCTCGTGAATTGGCTATAGTTTATTTCTACCGTTTCTTCACCAAGCTGCAAAGATAAAGCTTGCTTTTTGTTGTCAATATCAATGTTCATAGCGTTGTAAAAACGATTACCAAATATAACCGGGCAACTGGGTTTCAAAGGTATTTTGATAATATGAAAATCAACTGGGTACACAAAATCCCCAACAGAAATGCAAACATTGCGAAGTATCCCACGAGTAGGATGCAAAGTTCGATTAGAAAACATAAAAGTAGCTTTTGATGGCTCAATGTAAGATTCATCAAGGTGATCACGCAATTCTTCATAAATTGTATAAGGCATGATATTTATGGAAGAACTTAAGTCATAGAATCTTGCATAACTAATCCCTCCTAAACAAAAAGGAAATTTCTGTTGACTTTTATTCTTACCATCAAACTTGCCTCCTATTATTTTGGAGGATTCTTTACTTACCATTATCACTTCTTCCTTGAACAATTAGGGTTCCAAAAGTTCTTTTACTATCCCAATATTTTCTTTAATGGCTCCTAGGTCCCTAGTTAGCCTTCCTATTCTTTTATTTCCTCACCCTTGATATCCATTACTTTAGTTAGAATAGTTTCTTCCTCAGCTAACATTTTCTTTTGCATTTTTGAATATTTATAAATATGGCCAGTTTTAGAGGGTTTTTCTTCCACAGGTGGTGTATAGCATTCCCAATATTTTGGAATCTACATGTAGTCATCATAAGGTCTAATAATTTGAATAATCATGCGATGGTCAGGATTAAAATTCGCAAGTAGTTTTTCTACCTTTCTCGAAGATAGAAATCTTTTTAAACAATTGTACTCTATGAGATTATCTTTATGAAATTCTGCCTCATAATAGGCTTTATTTATCCTATTCATCGTGTCTAGCAAATTCCATGCCCTTTCAACACTTTATTTGGTGAACGACCCATTGGTAAGGGAATCGAGTTCATTTCTACTATTATCATTCAAACCTGCGTAGAAGGTGTGTATCACCAGCCAAGGTGGGAAATTATGATGGGGACAGTGATCAAGCAATCCCCAAAATCTTGTATACCCTTCATGCAAGCTTTCTTCAGGTTTTCCTTTAAAATTCGTAATCATGCGCCTTGCGCCAAGAGCTTTTGTCCTGGGAAAGAAATCAACTAGGAAAAGAGAGGCTAGGCTCTCCGAGGAGTTAGTAATTTTTGCAGAACTTTGTATGTACCAAGAACGGGCCTCATCAATGAGAGTTTGAGCAAAGAGAATAAACTTAAACTCATCCTCAGTTTGTAAATTGAGCTGGAAAGTACAACAAATATCTTCAAAGAACCCCACATGCTCATACGGATCTTCCGTACCATCTCCTGCAAATTTCTTTGCATGCAAAAGATCCAAAAGCATGGGGTTAATGTCATACCCTCTTGGGTTATTGGATTTTAAAAAAGCGTCCATGGGCGGACCGAAATTCCTTATAGCCTCAAGTTGTATTATATGTTGGTACTCACCCATAATGTATCACCTAAAACTAATGAACAACTTTAGTAAAACAATGAGTAAAATAAGTAACTAAGAACAAAGACCAAAGACCAAAAGTGTAACATCCCAGAACTTTAATCCAAGCTTATCAAGATCAAATCATCCAAAAATGGGGTTAACAAAAACTTTTCCAAATTTAAAATGAAAGCATTCATATATGTGTACATTTAAAATAGGAGTTGTTTGAATTGCCATGATTGATTGATCCAATGCTTGTAAAATGTTTCTTAGGTGATTTAAACATCATCTACATCATTCCCAAACTTTTCCTAAATCAAAAAGAATTAAAATGAAGGAATGGTCATTTTGACAAATTTAACTCTCATGCCTACTTTGGCTATTCCTAGTACTCATTTCTTAATAGAAACAATTCTTGATCTTTGCACCCCTTGCTAGTACACATAATGAGGTACCAAGGCCCACCTTTTGATCTACTAAAAAGATTCTATAAACTATTTTAAATGACAGTTTAAAATTGAATCTAATGCACATTCATAGATCACCCCTATTTCAAAAACCATCTATTTGAGCACCATTTTCAAAACCATTGCAACCAGAGACTACCTAGCACTAGTAGAGATCACTCAAAAATTTTGAACTCAAAATTCAAACTTTGGTCTCTTGTGGCCATTTCATCAAATAGGTGGCAGACACAGATCAGACCATTTTCAAAACACTATAGTGTGCAGTGCTTCTTGTCACCATTTGGGCCTAACTCGGTCCCCTTGTCCCCCAGCTCAAACCCCGGCCCTAGCTCTCTGTCCCTCTCTCCTAGCTGCTTCAGTGCCAAGCCGCCCGACGCCATGCGCCAGGTCGACCATGGACAGCTCGCACAAAGCCGCCCCGCGCTCTCCTTCGCCCGCTGGCAGACAGGCGCCACCACACCGCACCGCCTTGACCAGCCCCCGACCAAAATTGAGCGGAGGACAAGCCCCAGTTGCTCGCGCCCACGCCTCTGTCCGCCATGCCGATCACCCCGGAGCGCCGCGTCCGCCAGAGCAGCACCGGCCTCGCCAAGCCCTAGCCTTGCATGGCGGCACTCGCAGCAGGCCCAACACCTTGCCAGACACGCCCGTATGCCGCCGCTCGACCCATAGCCGCCGCATTTCTTGTCGAGCACCTGCGGCCACCGTGCAGTGCACGGAAGCTCCCGACCAATAGAGACAGCCCCTTGCCGCGCCATCAAGCCATAGAGGATTGCCAGGAGACCGGCCACCATCCGCCTACCTCGCCCATAACCTTAGCTCGCTGTGCCGTCGCCCACGTAGAGCTCTGCCCATGCCGCTCTGCACCCTTCGCTCGCCTATATAAGGAGGCCTCTCCAGCAAGATATCTTCACACCATTCTCATCCCCACCTCTCACTCTCACTCCCCACAGCCAGCCGGAGCCGCTCGAGCACCAGGGCGCCGGAATTGCAGCCGGAGCCGCCGCCTCGGGAGGAGAAGGGCGCAGTTGATCCAGGCCATCCCAGGAAGCGCCGCTTGTACCAGGAGAACCGCCATCGTCTACCAGCCCAGTTGCCCACCTCGCTGACCCCGCTGGAGCCCCGGTACGCCCCCACTGCACCCTCACCGACCGCGCTAGGGTTAGCTCCCGTCGTGTCCTGTTCCGACGAGGACGATAGCTGTGAGCCGTCGATCTACCCTCTAATCGCACGGCCACCTTTCATCCATACCCCTTCGGTACCCCCCTGTTCCACTGACGGGTGGGGCCCTCGCTTAAGTCAGCCCGCGACGCTGCGCGGAGCGCAGTGGGCCGGCCCATTTCGTTCCCGCGCACGTTTCAAATTCAAATTAGGAATTTTCCTTTTAGTTAGAATATATTTTCTGTCTAGTGTTTCAAAATTCAATTATGTGAGTTTGAGAAATCCAAATTGCATGAAACTAATTTTGTCGAAAAGGTATTAAAATGATCTATCCAAGCCCGTTGGATCTAATTCATTTAGAGTTATAGATCTCTCCTAATAAAAATAAGAAGACAGAAGCTTCTGCAACTTGAAACATTTTTATAAAATCAACCAAGTTAGCTTTTGAGTTGTTTCCAACTCTCAAAAATCACATTTCCTCATATCTATCCAAATATGTAATAATATTAGGGTTTACATGCAGTGACTTTGGACTAGTACCAAGATAATGCTATATAGGCATCTCTAGTCACTTTAAATCATTAAATAATAAACTTAAACCAAAGTAATATTGATCCAACCTTTAAATCTCATTCCCACATGTTAGAATATGTGGTGAAGACATGTGTCCACCTGATCCCATGTTTTGGTGGTGAATATTAAATTTTAGTTGATTTTTCAATGAGTAGAAATTACTTTTCCAAAATAAAAAGGTTAAAACAATTGAATTAAACTTGTGATGCTTGGGATGATAATAGATCATCAATTGTGTGGTTTAGAATACTACTTAGCCTAGTTAAGTCTTGTTTGGTGATTGTGCACTACCTATGTATTTCTAGACGATAGTACCGACCAAGCCTTCGAGGAGGAGGAGTTCTACCAAGAAGAAGAAGAAGAAAACTTCAACCACTGCACCAACAAAGGCAAGCTATTAGTGGCAAGCTAACCCTTGCAAAACATGCTTTAGTAAGCTATTGTTAGCAAGCTAGAATAAAACTAGATGGTTTAGTAAATATGCCTTAAGCATGCTTTGATCACACCCCGTTAACTATTAGTACCCCAAGTCTTATTGACAAGTTTTACCTCCCTTAGTTTACACAAAGTTCTTTAATTAATTTTGAAGGTAGCATAAAGAGTGTAAAACTTGACATACTTAGAAACTTTTAGATGTCCTTCTATGGCATGGGATTGATCCCATCTTTCCACCTTAGTGAACACTCTTAACTTAGTATTTGAGAATAGCTCAAAAACTTGAGTCACTTTAGATGGGAACACTTGGTGAAAATGAGTTATGAAAACCTTGGAATGATGAGTCATTCTATTGAGATTTTTTGACATGTGTTGGAAAACACAATTGGTTTATGATGATGAAAATGATGAGGCATGAGCCTTAACCCTTTTATAAAACTGATGGTTGGATTCCGATGCGATACCATTCCAAATTTACCGTACAACCATATTACCTGAATTGGGTAAGGCTTAGCTGGAAATTTATATGCATTAGTATTAGTTCCCTCACGGGAGAGGTTTGAGCTGAGGCTACCTTTCAATGTTGTCCACCTATGCAGTGCCCAAGATGACTGATGGTCATGGTTGGGAGGCCATGCTCATAGGAGAGGTGCTTATACTAGGGTGTGTAAAGGGAAGGTTATGTTTGATTATCTGCATACTAAGTATGAGGATTCAGGGTTATCCCTAACAGATGTATCGAATCTTGTGGTGAAAGTGTACCACCTCTGTAGAGTGTCAAACTATTCGAATAGCCGCGTCCGCGGTTATGGACAGTTGGAATGGCCATACTGTTTCGTTGTCAGATGTTTTCTAAATAACTTGAAATGAATGATGAACTTTGACTTGACCACAACAGGGTTGTGTTAATGATAATAGCTTCCCAACTTAAGTGATTCTAGAACTTTACTTTATCTTTTCTTGCTTCAGAACTCAGCTTAGGTTTCAAACTTAACTTGATAGTTATTCTTTAAATTCAGCACTTTAACTTAGAATTATAACCCTTGTTAGTAGTAGTTTGCGAGTACTTAAAGAGTACTCATGGCTTTTGTCCCTGGCTATTATCATGGCCAGACTATGAAGGAGATTATCAAGATGATGGTCAGCAGGACGGCTATGATAAATAGGACTATCTGCCTTCGTCAGCATTGTCTGTGCCCCTAAAGATGGACCCCACCGCTACGCTATCGTTTATTTCTGCTGCTTGTTATATTAAAGACTGGATCATGAGATCCTTATTTGTGTAAAACCTTATGTATGGTTTGTAATGGATGATGTACTGTGATATCCAATCCGTTATGTCTCGCAAAAATGGTAATCCTGGGATTGCGAGGTATGGCATAACGGGCATCTGGGATTAAAAATCCGGGTGTTGACAAAAAGCGCTTAGCTCCCCGGCAACGGTGCCAGAAAATAGCTTGATGACTACAAGTGCACAGATCAATTGTAGCTAGTTTCGAAATAAAGATATCGAACCCACAAGGATCTACTAGTAAAGGTCTTTATGCCCTTGTTACTATCTACCAAAGGATACTTATAAGCTGACTTTGATCTCAAGTAAAGGGTGTTTGAAGGGTTTATGGTTGTTTGCAGAAAACTAATTAAACCAAGTAAATGAAAACAAGTAACAAGTTGGTATGAAAGCATGGTTGAACTCAATAGGGCTGAAACATTCTTGGGGATGTAGGATACATGACTAGCATAGTATTATTTTTATATGTAATCTAGATAACATACTCCTTGTGTCATGATATGTGTGGAGAGAGCCCCATAATAAGATGTTCACTACAAGGCTGGTAAGAAGCCACTTTGTTGAGCCAAAAGTGAGGTCACCTCTAAATAATCACTGCGATGTCTGAGAGAAGTCACCCATACTAACCACCACAATTAAGGGTTTTCCCATGGATATCGTAATTAGCTTAGGGAGTCCCTCTTTAATTCTCCTTTGACCGTGTAGGTTATGAGCTGGTGCCAATCTGTCAGGGCATTCCGGGTACGCTTCTAAGACACGTCCAAAGGATTTCTCCCTCCCTTTAGTTCCGAAGGCAAATGATATGCGGCCGACTACACATACCATCTAAAGAGAGAGATCAAACACAAATCATAATTATATCATATAAAAGCAAGTCATATGGACACAAGAATAGATCATCTTTATTACAAGTTCATAATGGTGCTAGGGTTTCTCCATCTCCCCAAGAACAAAGGAACTACTCACTCATGGAAGCAATCAACAACATCATCATAATCAAATGAATGGATAAAAGTATGTAGGCAGATCTAATGCAAACCACAATTTGATCTGGAATTACAAAGAGATCTAATAGATGAAAGATGGAGGTAATGGTGGTAATGGAGATGTAGTGGTTGATGATGAAGAGGATGATGCGTTGTCTTCCAATGATCCGTGAAGCAGCTGGGATTTTTACCCAGACAAGTTCCTCCTTTAGATCCCTTTTGGATGTGGTTTTTCGTGGTTTCTGGTGGCTGTGAATGTCGGATCTCTTCCTCATCTTTGCCAGGAGAAAGTATTTGACGAGGTGGTCGTTATGGCGCCTAGTATGGGAGGACGGTACTGGTGCCTCCTCATTGTTTGGTATTCTTCCAGGTGTGAAGGTAAATTCATAAAATGACTTTTATCACTCAGAAATATCATATAATTACACAATATGATACTCCCTCCATCCCAAAATATAGGGCCCCTAAGGATTAGTCAAAAGTCAACATTTTTTAAGTTTGACCATGATTATACACAAAAATATAAAAATATATAATACTAAATTAATATCAATAGATTCACTATAACATATATTTTCTTAATATGTCCATTAAATATTGTAGATGTAGATATTTTTTCTAAATATTTGGTCAAAGTTAGTAAGGTTTGACTTTTGACCAATCCTTAGGCGCCTTATATTTTGGGACGGAGGGAGGACCTCTAATTGATATGTTCATATATGACTCCATGATTTAGGATCCTGTTGAAACAAGAACAAATAGCGCGCGTGGACGCAGTGAAACACAAAGATCCCTACTCTATTTATGCAAAAACAAAAGGTAAATATGCTTCAATTTTGGAATCATCAATGTGCATGGCATTCATGCAAAAATTTATTCCCAAAACCCTATTTTGAAAACCAAAATTTGATTTGTCAGAAGTTTCCTATAAGGAATCTATAAGGATCTATAAATCCACTAATTGCAAACTAATGGAAAAGATACAAAAAGGATCCTAAAATGATCCCCTGAATTTTATAAAAAATTTAAGACAAAAATCAATTCAATTGGAATCTAATAAAAAGATCTAAAGGAAAGAAGAAAATAGAAAAAAGAAAACAACAAACTAACCTACCTGGCCGATCCACCCGGCCCAGCCCAGCTAGCAGCGCCGCTACCTGCCGCCCTGTTTTCCCCAGCGCGTGTAGCGCATAGTAGCAGCAGCCCACCGCGGCCCAAGAAGCAGCCCGACCAGCCCCCAGCATGTATTTCTCTCGTGCTGACGAGTGGGACCCACAGGGTCGTGCCCTACCTCGCCTCAATGAGACCAAGATGAACTCCTCATCTAAAATGAACTCCCGAATGAAATCTCGATGAATTCAGCACATGTTCTTCCCCTTCTGCACGGACCCACCTCTATAAATCCCCGTCCTCCACCTCATCCCGTTTTTCTCCTTTTTCTAAACCCTAGCGCCTCCACGATGCTGCCCCGATCTTGCCGTCGTCAGCCGTTTCGGCAAAGCTCGAGTCTGAGGTATAGAGCACCCTGCGTCCTCCATCCTCTTCATCTTGATCGACATCGTCGCCTCACGACCTTTTCCCCCTCTACAAAGTCACACACCACCGAGGATTGCTCGCCGTGCTTTCTGCCGGAGCCGATGAAGGAATGGGACATCATGCCCACATGAGCAAGGAGGAGGAGAAATAGAAGGCATGAGGAGATCCTCCAAACGCCGCCGCACCTCTTTGACCTCTCCGTTGACCACGAGGACCACCAGAGATGCCGCCACTACCACGTTCCAAGCCGGCCGCCGCCGCTAGTTAACACCATCTCCGGTGAGCACCAAGGTCTTCTTCCCAGCCTTGATGTGGGCTTCGACGTCCAGGATTAGACCCTGTCCGAATCGGTACGGGCGAATCCCGTCACACCGCGTGGCCGACACATAAGTTGCTGCTCCCTAGTCCGTGAAGTATAAAGATTTTACAATACTATCAACTATCAAGGCTTAATATTTTGAATAAAGCTCTATTAATTGGATCCTCAAATTGCATAATTTGGTTTTGATGCATTAAAAGTTTTCCATGCATGCATTCAATATGTATAAAGATCAGAGAACAATAATAAGTTACTGAAACATTTATTAAAGTATCATGCATGCATTTGTTGCACTTGTTTGATATCTATGTGTTGTTTATTTGTTGCATTGCTTTCGTGTAGATTGTGAGGATTGTGACCCTTGCGATTGCCTACATTGTGTGTTTGACTCCAACAACTACCAAGGTAAGTAGAGCTTCATGAATTTCCTATTTATTTTCTATATGCATTGTAGCTTTGTTTTTGTAGCTTCAAGTATAGGAATATATATTGCTATGCTATATCCTATTATGGTCGTAGTTTTCCTTGCTAGGTGAACCCCCCGTATGTTAGTCTTGCTTAGATGAGCTATTTAGACCAAGGTGGGATACACTATGACAAAGTATTGTTTTGAAAGGATGATCCTGCTGGCTTTTTGAAAACAACTTAATTAATGAACTCTCTGGGTGGAATTGGTAAATGCTTGGTTCGTAAATACCAGGCCATGTCTATGGTTTACCCGAGTATCTCACTTGTGGATGGCCACCTAGGTTCTAGAGAAATGATTAGTGTCTATGTTTGGTAGCTTACGTGTACAACCATATGCCAGTGGGTTATGGGTGGTTGGATGGACTTAGTATGTCGTGGTGAACTGAGCTCTTCATATCCAGAGATATAGTGAATTGTGGTAGGTTGGTACGGTGCGTGGATGGGCTTGGAGAACTACTTCTCGAATTGTCTCTTCTTGGACTTCTCTCTATCACGACTCAAAATGCGTATCATGGTACGAGCGGGTCGACCAGGTCATATGGGTAAAGTGTACAACCCCTGTAGGGTGTAAAAACTAAATAGCTTGTGTGATGATGATCAAATGCTTTAGAAATGATAGGATGAAATTATTTTTCTACTACAACTAAGTCTGAACCCCACAAGCCAGATATGCATGTAGATATTAGTCTTGTTGTTCCCTCATGGTTCCACTTGCCAATACATTCAAAGTATTGACTACTCGTTGGCTGCAACCTTTCATGTTGCAGGTTATTGTTCCTATTGTTCAGAGTGATCTTATAGGTTGTGAACCTCTACTCATTAGTTGTTCGCCTATGGTGCAACTAAATATGGAGCCTATTATTTATTTACGCTTTAGTATGCTACTTGAGTATTTGAGCTAGCTTTGAGCTAAGTGTTATTGTAAATTCTGGATCATTCGATGTAATAATGATGCACTGTTAAATTCTTTGGTATTAAACTTTATTGTGTCTGCCAGTGAACCGATCCAGTGATTGGCACTATACATAGGAACTCAGTGTTATCAGGCGAGGGTGTTATAGGTTTAAGTTCCTTTGGAAGTCTGCGACTGGCTGAGCTCCTTTTTCCATAAATATTCTATGAGTGGATATCGAGGGGCTAATCCCTTCCAAGTCGCTCATCGAATATCCAAGGGCCTTTTGGTGCATTTCGAGGACCATCATTAAGTTTTCCTCATCTTTTTCTACAAGATTTAGAAATTACAATAATAAGGAAATTATTAGTATCATCGAGAAACCTATACTTTAATTCCTTAGGAAGGGTTTTGAGTGTAGGAGGTAGAAGGGCCTTATATCCTTTCCTTATAGGTACTTCATAATTTTGATTCATTTCAAAATCTACTTCAGAGGTTGAGTCAAGATAATCATCAATCTCCATTTTATCTATATCATCAGGTATATTATTATTGTCAACCAGGCTCGTTGCTAAATTATTGTCGGGAGTTTCAATGAATACGAAGGCAAGATTAATAATGTTACCTCCTTCTTCCTGCCCACATACTTGTCAAACTCTTCAATAGCCGGTTTATGCTAGAATTTTGAGAAATGGAAATTCATTTTATCTTCACCAAACTTGAGAGATATAGTTTCTTTCTTGCAATCAATATTTTCCCTTGTGGTGTTCAAAAAAGTTCGCCCAAAAATGATAGGACAATGAATATTAGTAGGCATATCAACAAGTACAAAATCAATAAGGTACTTGTAAGGTCCAATACAAATTGGAACATCTGTAATTATTCCCATAGGAACTCTGAGTGTTTTGTCTGCACGCATTATAGTCATATCAGTGTCTTCTAGTTCAGCTAGCATGAGTTTGTTTTGGATTTTGAGATCAAAATTGTAAGGGATTACGTTGACAGCTGTTCCAATATCATAGAGGCCATAGTAAGAAGATCCACCAAAGGTACAAGGGAGGATAGGTTTACCAACATCCTTATCTTTTATCTTTGCTTCAACAAATTGTGAAGCTTCTATATCAAGCTCTATCAAGTTTCAATGTGCGAACATGGTTAGGATATCTTCCTTAGTTGGTTCACATATCTCCTGCATACTTACTTGATTAGTTTCTCTTGATTGTGTCTCTTCATCTAATTTTTTTAGGAACATTTTCTCTTATTCAAGATGTTCTTCACATTGTTGAGCCATTATATGTTTTCTTGCCATCCTTGGGAAAGGAAGGGGTTCAACATAAGGGGGTAACTCCCTCAATGGCTCTACGTGAGCTGCAATTTCTGTCTCAACCTCCTCCACTTGCTCAGGCGGATGAGTGTATTGAAGCCAATCTTTCTTTGTAGCTTCAATATGTTCTGTAAAGGACTAAAGGATTTGCAAAATAATATCATCATCAAGTTGAAGTTCATTAGAAGTTTACTTTACCTTACTAGATTCTATATAAGCATTGAGACAATCATATTCAATTTCTATCCCTCCTTCGCCACCAAAATCAAATCCCCAAGTTTCTCTATTGCGAAGAATTTGTTCTAGGAGTTCCCAAGCTTTAATTATAGTTAATTCCATAAAAGAACCTCTAGAATTTGTGTCTGGCTCATGTTTAATTTCTTGATTAAGTCCCCCATAGAAAATGTGTAGAACATAAAATTCAGGTAAATCATGATGGGGACATTTCTTAAGGATAGATTTATACCTTTTAAAAGATCTTACCAATCCTTCACCTAGGCGGTTTTTGAAATTTGTGATTGCCCTTCTTAGTTCAGTGGTCTTCACTTTGGGAAAGAAATACAAATTCTCCTTTGAGTTTTCCCAGGTGTAATTTTCTCTACAGGGTATATTCTATGTCAAGCTAAAGCAGTGTTGGTCAAAGATTGCCTAAACAATTTAAGTTCCAATTCATCATCAGAATTGTCTATCAATTTAAGCTTCCAACATAACTCGGTAAAATGCATTAAATGATTGTAGGGATCCTCATCTGGATCATCTCTTGCAAAAGTTTTCTCTTTAATAATAGCAATAAAACAAGGATTAACCTTGTATTCTAGTTTGCTCTCATTCGGGAATTATTTAACAAGTCCTCTATTAAACTTCCTGAGGTATTTAATTGCATCGAGCTGATTCATTAGTCCGAGTGCAGTCATGCTTTTTACCTGAAACTAGTAAACAATTAGTAGAATAAGCAACTAAGAACAAAGACCAAAAGTGCTTAGATCCCCAGCAACGGTGCCAGAAAATAGCTTGATGACTGCAAGTGCATAAATCGACTGTAGCTAGTTTCGAAATAAGAGTATCAAACCCACGAAGTGTTATTTGGTTAAGGTCTTTATGCCCCTCGTCATTGTCTACCAAAGGATACTTGTAAGCTGCCTTTGATTTCAAGTAAAGGGTGTTTGAAAGGTTTTTAATTGAATGCAGAAAATTAAATAAAACAAGTAAAAGAAAGCACGCAATGAATGCATTGGGAATGGTGTTTGAACTCAATAGGTCTAAAGCGTTCCCGGGGATGTAGGATACACCACTATATGTTGTAAGTAATCATAATTAGGATAACCTATTTCTTATCTCATGACATGTGTGGAGAGAGTTCCATAATAATATGTTCACCACAAGGCTCGTAGGCAACCGCTTTCTTGAGCCAGGTGATGAGGTCATCTCTAAATAACCACTACGATGCCTTAGAGAAGCCACTCATAAATACCACCACAATTAAGGGTTTCCTAATGAATATCGTAATTAGCTTAGTGAATCTCCCTTTATTCCTCCTTAAACCGTATAGGTTGTAAGCCAATGCTTGTATTCACGAGTAACACTGGACATACTCCCAGACATGTCCTTAGGATTTTGCCCTCTCTTTAGTCCCAAAGTCAAATGATATGTGGTTGACTACACATACCATCTAAAGAGAGAGATCAAACACAATATCATAAATCAATAGATCATGGACACAAGTAATAAATCATCTTTATTACATTTCATAATAGTGCTAGGGTTTCTCCATCTCCCCAAGAATGAAGGGAACTACTCACACATGGAAGCAATCAATGACATTATCATAATCAAATGGATGGGTAAAGTATGGGGATTAATCTAGTGCAAATCCCAATTGAATCTGGAATTACAACAAGATCTAATGTATGAAAGATGGGAATAGCAATGGTGATGGAGATGCAACGGTTGATGATGAAGGGGATGATGCGATGTCCTCCAATGATCCGTGAAGCAACAAATATTTGCCCTTCTCCAAGTTCCTCCTCCAAATCCCTCTCTAGTGTGGTGTTTCGAGGCTAGAAGTTTCTGTGAATGTCGGATCTGAGATCGTCTTTGTGAGGTGAGAGTATTTGACGAGGAGGACGTGCTACCACATGGTACGGGCAAGCTCTGCCTGTACCAGTGGTCGTTACACGCTCTAGAGATTCCCTCAGTGTTTGCAGACCTCCCAAGTGTGAGAATAAATCAATTAAATGACTTTTATCAGTTAGAAATACCATATTACTATGTAATATGACAGTTCCAATTGATATGTTCATAAGAGACTTAGAAATTCAGGATCCTATTGGAAAAAGGACAAAATGTGTGAATGCGCGGTAAAATACTAAAAATCCTACTCTACTTATGCAAAACAAAAGGTAAATATGCTACAATTTTGGACTCATCAAAGACTCTTTCCACACATGTGCAACAATCCTTATGCACACACATCAAACTCCTTCTCTGTGCATGGCAAGACACCGGGATGTCCACCAAGTGATCATCGCTCTTTTGATCTCCGCATGAATTACTAAAGATATCAACTTTAGGTAGTAAAGAAAATGCATTGCAAGGCGACATGTAGGTCATAAAAGAAAATCACATGGCTCTAGTCATCATGACGTCCCATGATACATAGATCATGAATTAACATTGCATAGTATAGCATCTCATACAAAATCTTATTGATGATGAAGACTATACCACATCACATGCACATTCTACAAAAACATGTTAGATGACTTTACTCGTTGTCTTTGTGTATTTTATGTGGTTACGGGTTTCAGTAAACAGTACAACACAACTATGCAAAAGAGTGATAAGATGTTCAAGTTTCTATTTCACATAAGGGTGATGGAGGGATGAGAGAACTTCTTAATCTTGTTGCCCCATCTAAACTTCACATTTGCGCATGACCCTGAGCGGACGAATCGCTAACACTTTTCTAAACCTTGCTCCTTGATTATGACTATGGTGTGACCAAAGCTACTGAAGCACATCATTGGTCTATTAACCAGATATGCTCAGGAGCAACCAGAAGAATTGTACAAAGCCAGAAGTTTGCAAATGAGCACCATACTATTAGAGTTGGAAGCAAGCAATCAAGGGAGGCAACCAGAACATGAGATGTTCAACATATAAATCTAGATCAAAAGCGTCTACTCATGTATCTTCCTCTGATACCGCTGTTGGGGTTCGGGGATGCAAAACAAATTGCCCAACATGAATAACTAAGATATAACCATCAAGACACTAACGGGATTAGATCTAGGTATCATACCAATGTTTATGTAGAAGAGAATGTTGGTCGGTGTAGATGTTGAATATGAACGAGTCGATCCCCATAGCTAGGTGTATCCCTCCCATCCACAAGGATATGGTCCAACTGATGCTATGATCGAACATTTGATCCCACCCTGGAATGCACGCGTATGGTCCTCTGATCCGTCAGTGTTCTACTATGATGAGCTCGACGTCGATGGTGCTTGTCCTGTAGTCTCCCGGCAGTACCACGATAGTGGAGAACAAGAGAGAGAGACTCACAGAGGAGATTTTTGTGTGTGTTTGGAGGAGAGCCCCTAGGGCCTTTATATAGGAGTATGAGGGGAGGGGTGAGCGACCTAGGGATCCTCTCCTAGGCCAGCAGTCAAGGTGGGGCCTAGGGGTGTCCCCCTCATATGGCAGGTTTCTGATCTCCCCATTATGGGAAATCATCCCTTCCAAATATGAGATCTCCAACCTAATAATCAAGAAAGATCGATTCCTTCCTATAGTGACCTAGCACACCACTGCATGTTGTAGTGTGCAAGTCATTAGCATAACACTCATAGAACACCATTCCATGAACATTACACCCAACAGAGTAGTACAACATAAATATCCTAGGTCCAAGGTATGACTATAGTATTCAATTATACTCATATAACCTAATATTCAATTATAACTTCCATGACACAATAAGCTCACCAGGTAAGTTACTATTTAAACCAAAATCTAGAAAGAACAACTAATAGACTAGTCTAACACTAGATCTACCTTGAATCCTATCTTGATAACTCATGGATGGCTATTGCTTCATCAACCATGTCCTAATGGTATGGTGTCTATCTTTGGGATTAAGTTCCCATCTACATTTTGTTTGATCTCACTATCATTAATTATAGTATCTGACTCCTCTAATCCAGTTGATGTCGTCAATTATTTTCTCCCCCTGAGCGTCCTCTCCATAAGTTCACACCCGAGGGGATCTGTGCCACAATTCAGTTTGTAGCACAGATTCAACTCCATAGGCGAGGGAGAAAGGTGTCTCTCATGTGTCCTTGCTTGGGTGGTTCGTATCGACCATAGGACAACCAAGATCTGCCCAATCCAGTTTCATCTGCTAGTCTTGAATCCATCAAAGGTCTGGGTTTTGAGCCCGCGTAGCACCTCCGCATTGAGGCGCTCCGCTTGCCCATTACTCTAGGGGTGCACCACAGAGGGAAAACAAATTATGGTGCTGAGGCAGTCGTAGTGAGCGATGAAGGCGCCGTTGGTGAATTATGAGACATTGTCGGTGATGATCCAGTTGGGCATGCCAAATCGGAATACGATGCTCCGGATGAACTTGATGGCGTCCTGAGAGGTGATATCCCGCACTAGCTCCACCTCATGCCACTTGGTGAACTTTTTGATGGTGACGAACAAGTATTGGTACCCTCCCACCACCTATGGGAGAGGTTCAACGATGTCGAGCCCCCAAACAGCGAATGGACAAGACATGGGATGGTTTGAAGAGCTTGAGCTGGTTGGTGAGTGTCCTTGGCATGGAATTGATAGGCGTCACAGGTGTTGACTAGGTATTCGGCATCCGATAACGCCATTGGCCAATAGAACCCTTGATGGAATGCCTTACCTGCCAACATCCGCGAGGCGAGGTGACTTGAGCACTATCCCTCGTGGATCTCCGCAAGGAGTTGGCGTCATTTGTCTTGAGATATGCAATATAGCTTGACACCGGGTTCGTGTTTCCGATAGTGGTTGTTGTCCACCGGGGTATACATCTTTGCTTGTCAGAACACTTTCTCGGCATTGGAGCACTCAGGGGGGAGCTCCCGGTCCTGAAGGTACCTCAGTACATCCATGGCATAGGTTATCCTAAGAGTATCCCCCACGGGGACGACGTGCTTGCTGGGAATGAAACCTCTATTTCATCCCCGAGGGCACATGACTCTAAAGACATTGCTTTGCATATGATGTACAACACTGAGGGCTCGTCCCGGGGTTCTATGCTGGCTTCTTTCCTGGGGGAACATGATTCTACAGTCATCGCTTCGCATACGTGACTGGAGCCGAGGGCCTTCCCTAGGGTTATTTGTTGACTTCTTTCCCGAGGGCACATGGCTCCGCAGCCATCACTTCAATTATGATGGTCGGAGCTGAGAGCTCGCCCCAGGATTTTGTGTTAACTTCTTTCCTGAGGGCACACAACTCCACAACCATCGCTTCACATATGATGGTCGGAGCCGAGGGCTCACCCCGGGGTTCTATATTGGCTTCATCTCTAGGGGCAAACGACTCTACAACCATCGCTTCACATACGATGGATGAGGCCGAGGGATCGCCCCAGGCCTCTGTGCTTGCTTGTTTGCGAGGTATCTTAATGGAGGGCTTGAGTAGCCGCTCCATGAGGACTTACAGGGTACGCATCCCCTAGAAGACACAATCTTCGATAATTCGTCGATGACGATATTGGAGCCATGGGGGACGTGCTCCATATGGAGCCCTTCGAAATGCTGCTCCAACTTTATGACTTCTTCAATGTAGGGGCCCATCCACGGGGAGTCGTAGTCTGTGTTGATTCTGTTAATGACCAACTGTGAATCCCTACGGATGACAGGCGCTTAATCCCCGGGTCTCTTGTGATCCTGAGGCCGAGGAGCAGGCCTTCATACTCGGCAGCATTGTTGGTCGAGTGCTCTCTGTAACTACCTCGGTGAATTACGCTCCTAGTTACAAGCCTGGATGAGCGGAAATGGTTAAAATAGTACGGTGGGGCCCAAATGCCACTCACAGGTAGACCTTTCGGCCGTCCTAACCATTTCCAAACATCGGGACAAGAACGGGCGGCGTAATCGGCAGGCGAAGGGATCAACTACATACACAAATGAGTATGTATGCAAGCCACCATACAATGGTTCTCAGAGTCATTCCATCTAAAAAGAAAGGAAATATTGCAACGCCATACGGCAAGATCCAAATATCCTAGATAGATATAATAGTTTAGGATATCTCCTCATACATCAAACATCAGAGTATCAGGCGGAAGCGGAAGACAAAATCCGAGTACGGATAAGAAGCAAATCGGCATAAGATGCCCCATAAATAAACACATCCCGCCCACAGATCTCACGGATCCCCGTTCCCGGAATCTCTACACCGAATGATCATTGCCCACATCGTCCGTCTCCTCCACCCAGTATCCATCTTGCGGGTTTACCTGTTCTTCTGAATCAAACAATTTATCGTGTGAGACCCTAGGGGTACTCAGCAAGACTTTATGCCTCTAAAGGGGACACAACCTGGGGTGACGCAATTGCAGCAAAAGATAAACCCTAACAATTCTATAGATACTCGCTAACCATCCGCCTAACCAGAGACAGACGGATGTCCGTGAATTAATAACAACAGTTATAACAGTAATATCAACAGATCCATCCTCCTCCTCGCTTACCGACGAGGAAGCGGACGAACAACCCCCCATTCGTTGGCAGTTTTATTATCCATTCCATGAGTGTTGCACTATTTACTAGTCAGGTACTTAGCCAAATTAAAAGCGGTACTTTAGTTATTCTTGTCTATGATCGAGAAACTGTGCTCCAAGTCGTCCATAACCGCGGACACGGCTTTCAGAAAGTTTTACCCTGCAGGGGTGCACAAATAGCAACACACACTTGATCAACCTCGGAAAAACCAAATCAAAACCCAACGAGGCAGTCACGACAAAGCGATCACATGATTCAGAAATATTTCAGGGGGCCACCCCATTAAGCTACCCGCGACGAAGTTGGACGACTTCGAGACGGACTCAAGATTTGCGTCAATGGCTGTAAACGACTAGGAACCCGAAAATGTGACTGGGCTTGTCGATACCGCGAAAACACTCCGCTGACCTAAACAGTACAGGTGCAGTACATCGCACAATTTAAAATAAAGCAGTAAAACATGGCATAAGTACAGGATAGTAAATAAAACCTCAAACTAGTTTGTGGCCCCAAGAAATAAGAATGAATCAAGCTCTGGCTCAGGGGAGTTCATAAGCCTCCCGGATGTGGATAGCGCGAATATTCAAGGAACAGGAATCAAGTACTCGGGGTCCTATGGGACACAAGTGAGCATGAAAAACCAAATAACAGATATTGCTCACCGGTGCCACTTTCATTAGTTATCCCATTACTACTCAGGTTAAGTTGTTTAGGTACCTCTTTATCCAACAGACACTCACATACCCTACACATGCTGTTCTACGACTCGCATGGCTCAAACAACTCCTGTAGTAATGGCTCATGGGATGGAGGAACAAGCTTCGGTGGGGTTTAAAAGTAAAGGCTATGCAATACTTGGGATTCAATTTAATGCAATCGCGACTCAATGGTACAAGAATAAGATAGAGGCAATAGGTACTATATGTATGTAAGCATGTGGTAGTGCTTGCCTGGCAGCTCAGTTGAAGCAAGGGATGGATCTGGGTAGTGCTCCTGGTTCTCTTGATATATCCCCTGCTCAGCATCTATTCGGAGAAGAACCAAACAAACAAGGGCCAACATAAATAAAGTGCACAAGCATGTGAAATAAAATGCATCAAGCAAACAATCATGCCATGATGAATGATGCACAATTTGCATGGCAATAAAGTAGCATGGCATGGGTGAGGTGTGAAATACAAGAATAAATCATCTTATTGAGTTTTGGCCCCATTTTAACCTCATTTAAGTTGCTGTACACATTATTTTTATATGATGCATGCTGCCAAACAGAACATGGAAAGCATAAACAGAAAGGTCTCGTCGAGCTAATCATTTTAGACATATTATTTGTTAAATTTGGAGTTATAAAACAAAAGTTATTAATTAATTAAGGTAAAAGGGCATTTTATTGTAATTTAAATCAACTTGAAATTTTAAGTGTCCAAAATATATTTTGAATGGCATATTTGAAATCCTCACATTTTTCTGATTTCAAAACATATATTATTTGTAATATTTGGGTTTATAATTTAAAAGTTATAAAAAAACAGATTTAAATTTGAATTTGTATTAATTTGAAAAGATTTGAATTAAAACAGAAAATAGACAAAAACTTTTTGGTACCCAGCCCAGTTCTAGCCACAGTCAGTGACAAGTGGGCCATCTGCTGACTGGACGCCACAGCGCGCAGAAAAGTCTCTGTCACCGCGAGCACGCCCAGTCACAGAGGATGACAGGTGGGTCCGAGGCGCTGCGGACCCACGTGTCAGCGAACGGGCGCGCGGGGGGGGCTGCCAAGTGGGGCTGAGCTAGAGCGCGGGTTACGACCAGAGAAAATAGGGGGCTTTTCTGCAAAACTACACCGAGACAGACAGGTGGGACCGGGCTGGACCGCGGGTTGCGCGCGCAAAACAGCAGGGGGTTATCTGCAAAACGAGTGCGCGACACTGTGCTTCTTCTCTGAATTTCCTGACGAGAGATCGATGCGCGACAGGTAGAGCGCGACACGCGGGGCTCGAACTCGCGACGCGGCGCGCGCGTAGACGGCGGCTACCACTGTGGCTCGGAGGGTTTGCTGGTAGGAGAGGGTCGCGCGGCTAGATAGGGTGCTCTGCGGTGCGGGAACGAGCAGACAGCAGCGAGCGGCGGTGCACCGAGGGCGCTCGACGGAAGGGCCGGCGGATCTAAGGCGGCACGGCGAGGCGGACCATGTCAGGGAGGTCAGGGAACTCACCGTGGGTAGGTCGGTGTGGTCGGATCGGGTCGGCGAGCAGCAGGACGACGGTGATGCAGAGGCCCAGCGGATTAGAGTTTGGCGTCGGGCTCGGCGGGTGCAGCGGTTCTGGGGCTCCTCCTGCTCGGCTCCATGTACAGGGTGACGTAGGGGAGCTCCACGGCCTTCCTCGACACCAGAGACCGACACGCCACCGGCTGGAAGAGGGGGATCGGTGGAGACCGACGGTGGCCGGCGTTGGGGTAGGTGGGGCGATGGAGAAGAGAGGGAAGAGCGGCAGGCGCCCTGGGGTAGATCTGGGGAAGGCAGCAGGCGGAAGAGAGGGGTGGGTAAAGCAGAGAGGGAGAGGGGTGCCGTGGGGAAAGTGGGTAGGGTTAAAGGTGGCTCGGCCACCTTTTTCTCCTTCCTCTCCTCACGTGCATGGGCTGGTTCGGCCAGGCAGGGGCAGGTGGTGATGGGGCTGCCAGGTGGGGGCGGCCGGTTGGTGAGGAGGCTCGGGCTGGGGGGTCCTCATGGCAGAGAGAGCTAGAGAGAGAGAGGGGTAGGGGGAGCTCAGGTTGGAGCTAGGGTTGGGTAGTAGGAGGCTCGGGCTAGGGTTTCTGCTGGGGATGGGGTAGCTAGGTGGGGCCAGGTGGGGCCAGCTAGGTGAGAGAGGGGAGAGGCCGAGAGAGATAGAGAGAGAGAACTAGGGTTAGATGGGGAGGGGCTCGGGTTAGAGATGGAATAAGAGGGAGGGGTTTTTGGGCTTAGATGAGGTGATAGGAGAGATGAGAGGTATGGTTAGGGTTTAGAGATAAACCACATGACCAAGCATGGATGGAGGTGAAAAGGAGAGGGAGGTGAAGAAAAGAGAGAGAGGGAGATGTGGTGTGGTTAAAACAAGATCAACTAGATCAAGCAAAAGAGGGGTAGAGGAAGATAGATGATTCACTCAAAAGACCAAATAAAAACAAGGAAGCAAAGATATAGAGATGGTTGCATGGCCCATGCATAATATTAATGCTAGGTTTCCTCTTGTGAAAACAAAATGACTATCCATGGCATTTATACTTATGCATTCCAAAAATATGGAATAAACCAAGCTAAAAGGAGTGAAAGGATGCCCCATGTGGAGTAGTTGGAGATGACCATATTTGAAATAAAATGGGACTTGCTAGTGTGTGTGTGCCACTAGGTATTTAACAAGCCCACAAAATATCCCAACATGATAATAACCCCTAAACAACACATATGGAAGCTAGAAATAGGGTCCCACTCACAAGGCATGCAAAGGTGGCCATGTGGCTCTCATATATCAATAATGTGAAAACAACATGATGCTAAGATGAGAGCATGTGGAAAAAGAATTGGATCCATCCCAACCCATATGAGCTAGAGGTAAAATCCAAATAAAGTGCAAAGCTCATATTTAGTTGGATGGTGGAATTATAAGGTGGTGACAAGGATAAGGTGGTGGAGTTGAATAAAAGATATGCCCCCAACTCAACTTGGGCATTTAAACAGTATATCAAGAACCAAATACAATATCAAGAGGCAAATACAATTTACAATGCATATGAGAGAAGAACCAACACAAAAAGGGTTTTATATGATGCTCAAATGCAAGGTGGCATGATGACATGAGCATGATATATTTATGATGTAACAATTATATGTAGGAAGGTAGCATTATATAGACTAGGCTAGTAGCATTGCAATTGTTAGACAATTGGGATGCTACACTCTCTGTGATAGAACATCTGGATCACATACTCGAGCTAGTCTTCGGTAGGCGACACTAGTAGCACTCCAGCCCCCAAGTTGTAGATGGAGTTGGAGCCATCAAAGTACATTGTCTAGACGAACGGAACAACACTCCTGGGTAGGGAGGATGTAGACTCCACCTCGTCCTCTAGTGTAGGAGTCCATTCAGCGACAAACTCAGCCAAAGCGGAGATCCTGATGGTTTGGGTGTGGGTGAAATGAAGGTCAAAGTCGGATAGCTCCATAGCCCGTTCCGCCATAATCCCCATGGCTTCCCTATTGTGTAGTTTGTGCTCCAAGGAATTCTTGGTCACCATAGTGACTCGATGAGCTTCTTCGAGGCGATCAGGATGCTGAGCAGGAGCTTCTGCAGTGTAGGGTAACAGACCCGTGTGTCGTTAGCACGACGCTGGTGAAGTACACGGGGCATTGAACCTTTCACTGTTTCGGGGGCTCCCGCTACTCCTCAATACTCGAGTTGCGAGGCCCGGGAGGAGGAGCTTTCAGGCATCTAGGGTCGTTTCCTCACTCCCAGAGTTCAGGAGGTGTGCCTGGCTCAGTCCTTGGACAGGGGCCTTAAACGATGATGCTCCGTTCATCTTCCTCCATGGGTCCACCTCGTCGGGATCGGGAACAGGCACTTCCAGGCATCGAGGGTCACTTCCGAGCATCCAGGGTCGCTTCCTAACTGAACAAATTCAAGAGGTGTGTCTGGCTTGGTCCATTGACCGGGGCCATTGGAGATGACTCTCATGTCATCTCCTTCCCTTTCCATGATAAGAACTTCACTGACCACCTGTGTGGTGGCAGCGATGTACAAAATTAGAGGCTTCCTAGGTTTGGTAGCCGCTAATACTAGAGGGGAGGGGAGGTAGCATTTCAAATCTTAGAACACATCCTCCTCCTCCGGGGTCCATTCTATTGGACCCAACTTCTTCAAGAGCTTGAAGAAAGGTAGGGCATGCTCTCCTAGCTGGGATATGAAGCGTCCTAGGGTCGTGATGCACCCATTGAGACGCTGCACGTCCTTGAGCCTCCTAGGAAATTCCATCAGTTTGATAGCCTTGATCTTGTCGGGGTTCGCCTTGATGCCTTAGTTAGAAACCAGGAAACTAAGCAGCTTTCTAGAAGAAACGCTGAGCATGCACTTGTCGGGGTTTAGCTTGAGTTTCACCTTGCACAAGTTGTTGAACGTTTCGGCCAAGTCCATGAGCAAGGTACTGTGATGCTTGGTCTTAACCACGATGTTGTCTATGTAAGCCTCCATGTCGTGGATGATCTGTGTTCCCAGACACACCCGCATGGCATGCTGGATAGTGGCTCCAACATTCTTCAGACTCAAAGGCATGCAAGCGTAGCAAAATCATCCCTCTAGGGTGATGAATGTCGTCTTTTATTCGTCTTGTGTGGACATCTTGATCTGTTGGTAGTCGGATAAAGCATCAAGGAAGCAGAGGAGATCACATGCTGCCACAAAATCAACTATCTGGTCGATTCGAGGCAGTGTGAACGGATCCTTCGGGCATGCCTTGATCAGGTCTTTGAAGTCGACACACAACCTATTGTTGCTACCATATGACTTGGGCACCACGACGGGGTTCACAACCCAAGTTGGATGCAATACTTCACGCATGACCCGAGCGGCCTTTAACTTCTGAACCTCCTAGACAATGAAGTCTTGCTTGTCCTGTGCCTGGCACCAAACCTTCTTCTTTACCGGGTGAGCTCTCGGGCACACTGCCAGAAGGTGCTCGATCACCTGTAGGGGTTCCGTGGTGGAAAACAAAAAATTCCTGCAGACAAAACACACCTAGCTAGGATATATCTAGGAGTAATGAAGTAACGGAGAGAGACTTTGGTAACATACCCTTGTAGACCATAAGCATTTAACACTCATGCAAATCGTGGATGATATAGTCTTACTCGTCCGACCTCAAGGTCATGAAGCTCCTCGCAAGTCACCCCTTGTCCAGGTCCTCGTACGAAGGTCCAGTGCGACACATGACAGCACCCCCGAGGTATCGCACACGTACGATGCAAGACGAAGACTCCCGAATCTCTGATCCCTGCCGAGATTGCGGAAGTAGATCTCCTGGCCGTAATCACTGCAGCACAACGCCATACCACAGCGATGTAGCCTCTTGCGTGTACAATCCTTCCTGGGACAACGTAATTGCAAAAGGAACGAGATAGAGAGTGAGGGAGATGGAGAATTCCATCAGGAAAATGCCTTACAGAAATATCTCAATTGTTGTGTTTATTCCCACCCATAGGCACCTTCTTATATTGGGGAAGGGGTGTGCCTTTCCCAAGGGCTCTCCCATGTGGGACTAAACAAGGGAGTAAGGGAGAGGGAGATAGCCAGCCGGTCGTGGTTGCCATGGCCATCACACGACCAAGTCCCACCCGTCGCTCCTCCATTAGGGCGGCGGCAGCCCCCTCCTTGGGCGGTTTGCCCTCTTGGGCCTTGTCCCCTCTAGGGACTTGGCCCATTAAAGGAACTTTCCCCAAATATATTTAATTTAAGTATTTATTTAATATTAATACCAATAATTAATATGAAATACATATTATTAAATTCACTTTTACCCAAAACACCTTTAGGTTCATTCTGAATAACTTCAGATCCTCCCGGAACGATTCCGGTTCTCTCACAGAACACTTCTGGTTTCTCTCTTCTCTTTCTTCCTGTGATTCCATGTAACAACCCGTCCACTGGGCCCTGGGAGTGTCACTCCTGGATGCTTAATAGGATATCTAGACTGGCTCCACAGACCAACACTAGTCTTTTGTGTGCACTTTGTCCTCACTCGTGTGCACCCGGTGCCCATGTCCCGATGAGTCACCCATCCTAGAATTTCTCTAGGCCAAGCATGCTTAACATTAGAGTTCTTTTCGAATGAGCTTCCTCCGGAAAATAAGTTGCAACTTGTTGGTATGAGTATCCTATCAATACTATTAAGCCATGTTCCTGGATCCCACATACACCTACCCTTAGAAGATTTATGTCCTCGTCGATCAAGCATAGAGCAGGAACATCCCCTCTTGGCACGCGTATGTACGTCCACCGCCGGCACATGTGCCATGTCGTGTCCACTCCAGGCCACATGTGCCATGATCCACATGTCTCGCCACTCTCCCGCACATGCCCGTGTAACCGCAAGGATAGGCTCTATTAACACTTGTAACACCTCGTCCATTGGGCCTCGAGTGTGTCACTCCTAGCACCTTAATAGGATATCTAGACTGGTCCCACACACCAACACTAGTCTTTTCTATGCACTTTGTCCTCAGTAATGCACACCTGCTACCCACTTCCCGGTCGGTCACCCACCCTAGAATTTCTCTAGGCCAAGCATGCTTAACTTTAGAGTTCTTTTCGAATGAGATTCCAGAAAAGAAGTTGCAACATGTTGGTATGAGTATCCTATCAATCCTATTAAGCCATGTGACTTGATCTCACATACACCTACCCTTAGAAGATCGATGTCCTTATCGATCAAGCACATGCCAGGAATGTCCCCTCTTGGCATGCGTCTATGCATCCAGTGCCGACACACGTTCTAGATGACATGACTTAATTGTCAGTTGGCATAATTGCACCATGATCAGGAAATCTTGATCATCAGCTGCCCAATGAACTAGTTGAATAGAGGCTATTAGGGACCATTGGTTGTTTATATATCACACATGTATCAATGTTTCTGATTTATATAGTTATAGCATGACATAAACCTATTATGAAGAAATGAGATATGATAATAAACATCTTTATTTTTTGCCTCTAGGGCATATCTTATTCAGTCTCCCACTTGCACTAGAGTACAAATAATCTAGTTGCATTGTTACTAATCAGAAACCATATCGTATATGTATTTATTGATCATGCTTTCTCATGGAAAATTTCTTGTCCTAAATCTATATTACCAGATCCATTTAGTATTTTGTAAATCATTAATGTCACATATTTATCATTAACACCATTATCATATAATGGGTTGAGGCATTTGTTTCAGTGACAAAGTGCGACTTTATTTTCTAGTATATACAATGATGGTGTATTAGTCAACTGAACTTTCAATGTTGTCATTTATACCTATGAACACACTTAGTCAGAAGTAAGACTTCTTAAACCAAAATTATACTTTTTCAATACTGAAATATTCTAGTATTTCTATATCTATGTAGATTTGCCTTTGATGCCTAACCATGCTTCCTTTGCGCTAAGCTTAACTCAGGTATAGTGATTAAATATGATCACTCATGAACCTATTCTTACAACTAAGAACTTTGGTCACATTATATCAAGTATATAATAGGGTTTATGTGGAAAACCTATGACCAAGGCATAGGTGATGCAACACATCTCTCTTTCCTCCATTGTTATAAATACCAAGTTCCTACTCAATGCTTCTCCTAGTTCCACAAGAATTAATTCTTTACTTGAATCTATTCTGAACTATCTTCAGAATGACAACTAGACCCACTGAACTTCTTTCAGAATCCTTGTAGCATTTCGACATTTAATGTTTATTAAAAACATTGATCTATCTTCATAGATCCTTTATGTTTAATATATATGCTTTTTCATCCATCTAATGATTTAATCAATTCTAATAACAACCATTGTATTCTTAATATGTCAATTACATATACAAGAACGTTGTTATGCTCCCACTCAAATATATCATCCATATTTGACAGACTAGGGCATCACTCAGCTCCCACTCAAATATGTCATCCACATATTCAACTTGGAAAACTACTTAGCTCCCACTCAATTTATTGTAATTGCAGACTCTCTCGATAATCTTGGTATATCCAAAATCCTTTGGTCTTTCAGCAAACCGAGAATTTTCTATAACAAGATACCACCAATCTCACGATTGACCAAACTCTGCCTATTGTACTAGTTATAACCTTTTCTTCCAAATATTGAAGACTTGTAGTTTTAAACAGTCCTTTACCAATTTCCAAATTGGACTAATTGCCTATGTAAATCTAATAGACTTCAAGCATCACTACATATTGTAGTCAATTTTGAATTTGTCAAAAACATCCTTCGTGACAAATTGAGCTTTTATGTCTTCCTTTTAAGTTTCATTTCTTCCTTTTAACTTTGGAGTTTACTAGGAAGGATTAAGTAAATACCATTACTTAATGGGATCAAGTAACCTTTTACTTCATAATCTCAAATGTAACTTAATAAGGGATTTCATGACTCTTAGTCATTTCTTGTACTTTAGGTTCATCATTCTTTCTTTTTAGTTTGTAGATATGTCTTGTTCTAATAACACGACAAGTGAATCAATAATAAAATTATGCAAGTGGTAGAAAAGATTCCTAAATCCTACCATCTTTCGTAAAACATTAGCTGAATCGTCATGATCACTTTATCAATACATTCCCCTCTATTTCTAGAGTCTGCCTCCTGGAACACTTTATGTTTCACATAATCAACAATCCAGAGGTTAGGTCAAACCTTGCTTACACTTATACTATTTCCCACTAAAAGCTTCCATAAGAAAACACTTTCTCAAGGAAGTACCCTCCTTGGCAATACAAGTTTTGCCTTATTTGGTTTTTAGTTTGGAATTTGTATTCCTAGTTTCCTAAGAATACACTATAAAGATTTGTTGTTCGTCATGATCTTGAAATACCAAAATCTCTAGAAACTCGAACATGCTATATCTCATATGGTGTTGTTTCCATAAATCTTTATATGTTATACCTAAATGAGTGTTTACCATTTCCATATTTCACTCTTAATTGTAACGTTTACCTAGTAGAAGATCATTTTGAGACCATATGTATTGCATACACTATGACTATGATGTTTTAAATATATCAATACGATTTGATTTGTCCAATCATCATAATTTGTGAAAACAGTTTTCCACAAGTCCATATGGCAAAGTTAATTCTCGTTAATTTTATATCCACCCTTATTCTGAAAGGCTATTTGAACAATTCAAATTGTTTTAGGTTCATGTTTCATTAAGAAAATACAAATATTCGCTTAAGTCCATAATAAAGCTTATAAAATAATGATATCCACCAGATGTTGAATTGTGATCATTATGCACGACATTCAACAATTTAATCCCCAATCTGTTTTACAGAACACGGAGTCTTAGTCATCTCACCCAATGAGGAATGGTTCACATAAGTCATTAGATCAAGTATCCAGTAGACTTACTATTTCATCAGAATGAAACAACCATTTGACTTAAACTTTTAGTGTTATGTCATTATTAAGTCTGAATATCTTTTGGAAGTTTCATGTTTTTCATAAACTCTTAAATATTATCATATAGACAAAGTCCAGAAGAAACTTGTTTATAACCACAATGTGATTCATAAAAGAAATTATTCATAGAAAAATAACAACTCATATGTATCTTATTTATATGAATAACCGTCTTGTAGTAAGCAAGACACACTGAGAAGGCTCACAATCTCAATTACAAAGCTTTATTCAAATCCTCAAATCCTAATGATAAACATCGATGGAAGGAGTGTCGTCGTCCATCAACCATATTGTTCCTGTCATCACGCCATCAGCGCCCCGTTCCATCCAGCAACTCTTATGCAGAAGGTCCTGTTTTTCAAATAAAACAAGAGTAAGTATCTAGTACTTAGAAATCTGCATAAGTGTTTCATGGAAACATTTATTACTTGTATATCAACATATACCTTCTCCATTGACAACAGCCCCAACCTTGGGCTTGACCTTGGTAGTCCTCAGCTTGGCTATGAACTCGCGAAAGGTATACAATATCCCCTTCACGATATTGTCCGTGACGACGTCCTTGTAGCTGGGAGGCAGCAAACGCAACACCCAATCTATTGCAAAGTCATCAGTCACCCAGTTTCCCATAGCATCCACAATGCATTCATGGATCTCTTCCATGACATCCAGGTGCTTTCAAGCAGGAGTTTTCTTCCATTTTAGCGGAAGTAAACTCTTCCATATAGTCATATCGCATGCGCCTGTCTTGAGTTGGGAACATGCAATTCAATCCATCGAGTATATCAATTGTGCAGATTTCATGGAAGTGCACCCTCAAGCCAGATTCCATGGCATGGATAATGATGTAATTAAAAGCCATGAAGGTGTCACGACGACCATGAAGAATTTCATATTCTCCACCATCAGAGTTATCGGGGAAGTCTTCCAGTGGTTCACATAGGTCACAAAGAAGATGGTTTTCTATGAGGACCTCCCTAAGTCGTTGGTATCAGTCGATGAAATTCGAGCCATCTAGCTTAAGTTTCTCCCCCTTTATCAATGGACAAAAGGTGTCCTGAACTTGGGGAATGTGCATGATCTACAAGACATTTGAAAAGACTAACACTAAGTTCATAATATGAGTTCAAATTTGTAATAATATTAACAAATGAGCTCCCACTAGAACTATCATCCCTAAAATAGTTTGGTGTTTACATGATCCCTTTACACTGTATCATCCCCGATCTTCACAGCCTTTGATACATCTTCCAGGGTGGACTAAAAACCCGTCGTTCACATCATTCATGTGACTTGTTCTTGATATTTCGATCTACTTGTGTTCCAAGGCTATGTCTGTACATGCTAGGTTTGCCAACTCAACCTTAGTGTAGTCGTAGTGCATACATGGCTTGCACCCACCGCATGCGAACACCGATATGTCTAGCACCCGATTGCCACAACCTGCTTCATAACGATGGACTTTCTTGGTGGTGCACACTAATGGGAGAACACTACAATTGGTATTAATTAGGGATCATCTTATTTAATGCTACTATTGTGTATCTAATACTAGCAAACAATAAGATGCACACAAAGAATTAACATCACATGCAATCTATATGTGATATGACATGTGAAAGTGCATGTGTGCTCCCACGCGTGGTTTTGGTAATTAATGAAATCTCTATGGACTAATGTTTGAATTGAGTTTCACTTGTAGTATTTGCCTCGGCATCGCTTGGGCCATGTGTTGGATTCAAGGTTGAAAGATGAAGAATATCAAGAGTGTCTTAAAGATGAAGATGGAGCTCCTCATGGCTATCTTCAAGACATCATCAAGAAAATGATGAGCAAGCCCAAGATGCGCCATCTCTAGAAGGTATAATGCTTGAAGCTTTCCATCCTTAGTGATCATGGAGTGATGAAGACAAGTTGAAAGAAGAGGTTTCCCCATGGTGTATGGGGAGAAAGTCGCAAGTCTTCATCAAGCAAAGCGCGAGCAAGAGCAATCAATAAATCTGTTCCATCTTGAAGGACACAAGATTGTCCATCTTGAAGTAGACAAGATCTTCTACATCAATCTCAAGTGGAGTGCTGAAGGCAAAGGTATGATCTTGATAGGTTTTATATTTCACCTGTCTCTTGTAGTTGTTGGGAGACCGGGTTTAGGATAGATAGCCGTACTATCAAGAGGGGGCTCTCAAGTGAGTAGCTCGTTCGATCTCTTCGGGGGAGATCAAACCTTTGCATACATAGCATCATATTTCTTGGTTGTTATTTGGATCTTGTCCATGTGTGGATCTAGAGATTGTGGTTCTCCATAACAAGCTCTAGTTCATCAAAAACGGATTTCCTTTGAATATCTTATTGCATTTTTGATATTGCAGGTTTTCCGGCTCCATACCTTGGGAGATATCTCACATATATATTCATGGTATTTTCTCCCTTGGTGATACCCAATATTTCTAACAAAGTATCTTTCCAAGAAAATTGGTTTCATCTCGTTTGGAGTTCGGATGGGAAAGTTATTGCAGTTTTGGTTCTGAACTTTCCATGTGCGGAAGTTCCAGCGCACCACCGGTAGTACCATTAGGGCATGTTTTCCTCCGGTAGTACCGGGTGATGTACCAGGCTAACTTTTGCTCAACCTGGTTTCAGTTCAATAACCTCTCTATTTGGTGTGTTCTGTTTGACGAAACTTTGGTCGGAAGTAAAAGGCGGTAGTACCGTCACCGTCGGAAGTACTGATGCACCGGGCAGAAGTTCCAGCCAGGATCGTTTTCTGCCTTTCGCGTTACTATATAATTAAGCTAGTACACTACATATGGAAGAATGATTACCAGGATGTAGAGGATCCCAAGCATGATCGTTGCCATACAGAGATGTGGAGAACACCAGTCCGTCATGGGTAATTCCATCATTGTAACTGTAAGGGCTCAGGGTGTGGTTAAGAGGAAGTGGAAGAACTGTTCATCCATCATCACCGCCCTGAAGGACATCAATTCTGACGTCGAAGTCTACAGTAAGATATAAATATTTATATCTCCCAGTAGCTATGGGAACTTGGCAAATAGCAATCTTCTACAGTACAGCTGCAAGATCATTATCCAACAAGAACTTGGTTGGGTGGTCAGTTGCTTGGAACGATAATGCTGCGAGAGGAATATTGCGACGAGTGTACAAATTGTGAAGCTCAACCTTACCTCTGAACCAAGACGTGGCAATCCAATCTCCATTGCCACCTTCCCACTACGCATAAGTATTGCCCGGTACCATAGCATCGGAGGAGAAATTGTCCAGCGGCGACAGCTTGCACGGGAGGTTATCAGTTACGAAGTAATCCAAGAAATCCAGTGGTTCCTTCATCAGGGGAAATGAAGAACACAAAGGAGGCCAAATGTCAATGAAGCATCTATAGTTGCACTAACTTTCACAGATTCAAGAAAAAGTTTGGATGAACCGATGGGGCTGGCGGCGGTCATGACGTCACATCTAGTTATGATTTCTTCAACAGGGCCTTCGGTAAACACGTTGTGAAATAGATCAAAATCATGCTCACTGTTCTTGCTCGATGAAGCCATCGTAAGGCAGCGTCTGGATTTTATTAGTTGGGGTTTCAGAAGAGAGGGGGAATCGATGGTGACAACTGCCTGAGCGAGACGCGGAAGTGAATCCGAAAGCGGCATATGGCGGAAGCGGTGACGCGTGGTGTGGAAGGGGATGCCGCTAGGAAGATAGGAGGGAGGGGGTACTGCCCTGGAGGGGGCGGGGGAAGAGGCAAGGGGGAAGGTGGATTAATCAACACGAGCGTGCAGTCCTTAGCTGCATTTCGAGGAGCCTGAGTTAGTGACCCGTCGGACTCCCTACACCTTGGTAGTAGGCACGTCTTGACGGTTGGAGTAGTAGTTAATTTGGATGTGGGCTCCCACTCTCTGGAAGATACTGTGACCAATCCGACTCCCTACTAGACGCCTAGAAGGTATGGGTAGTAATTAGGAAATCCTAGCTCTATATTGGCTTTGTCAATTCCATGGCCATGGCAACTGGGTTATCAAAAATGGAAACCTTGTTTGTAGAAAATCCCATGTGCTGAAGCTAAAATCCTAGGAATCTTACATGATATGCAAACATCATATGTCCATGTGCTGATCTAGCATACTTTGAAATTCTCAAGTTGAATTGTTACATATAAAAATACCTTTTGATGCACAAGGATTATGCATAGTATAAGAAAAGAATCTTTGGTCAGATTTCAGCTAACTGAAAACTGACAATGCAATATTGAGTGAACTGCACAAGTGCAGTACGGACATTGTTCATCCAACCTAAAATGACATCGATCTACGCAAAAATTCTACATCAACTATCAATAGCAATAGAAGTCATGGAAAGGCACATGTTAGGTTGGTACTATTTTATGGTCTCAATCGCAAAAACGTGCCTTCAGGATAGCTAAATGTGTACGGATTTGGTAAAAAACGGTCAAATGTGCTCAAATTTGTTTGAAATGGACTAATTTGCACCGGTATGCAAGTTGTGAGGCTAATTTTGTCCACTTTGCAAGATATGGGACTAATTTGCACCCCGGGTGCAAATAGTAGGACTAAAAGTGTATTTACCTCTTTGACAAGAAACAAGTGATGTAGCAATGTACACCACTCCAGTACTAGCACATGAGTTTAAAAAAATTACTAGCACATGTTCAAACATTACAAAGTTCTCACTTCGAAGAAATCTGGGATGCATTGAGCTTTATAAAGGCCAGGTGAAACCAACATTTTGCAAAAGTAGTGTGAGCAGGAGAATAGATTATATCATCCCAACCGTACAAGTTACGAGTACCAAGAATGAATGCGTCACTGCATCTCTTCTCCCGCAACAGGAGCCACTATGAGGGAAATCTTGAGCCAAGAAGACGAAGCATGAACCACATGGGCGCCTGTGTGGTTAACTTGCCAAACCATCCGATTGCGGGTTCTAGTGGTGACTGCTTAGAAATGGGTAGGCGAATCCATTCTACCAGCACATAGTCTCCGACACTTAGGCGATCAGAAGCAATGTACACACAACCTAACCTCCCGAACGACATGTGCTTGGTGTGAGGGCCATGCACCACGCCATTCACAGACCCAATAAGGGTATGATTCAAACCCAAGAAGAGAGAAACATGTCGGAGATGCCTCCGAACCCACTCCGGTTGAGGAAGATCGCCTTGGAAGCTGTTGTAGCGTTGGGCTGCTACCCTCTCAAAGATATGGCACTGAAGCAATGGATACACTTTTAATGTCCCACCTTCATGACTAATCGTCTCCTTTGTAGTGGTTCGCTGGCCTAGATATGTATCCACATTAGTATTGGCCTGAAATAAGCTAGGAAGTAGTGCGTGCAAGAATCTAGGCATCCACAATCTATGTTGTTGACTTTGTTATTGGCATAACATGCTCATCCTCGTCTATTATTGGGGCCTCCATCTTCATAGGATCTACATTAACACCTGTTTAATCCACACAACAGGCAACAAATATGTACTATGGTAATTAGCTCGTGCTGCGCTAAAAACATTAACAAAAGCAAGTAAAAAAAGAGAGAAGTAAGTACACATTAGTACTGAACTTACCATATTCGAAGGGTTGCCATGTAAAAATAGAGCCATCATATGATACCACGAAGATAATTTCATCTGCCCACATAGCATCCACATTCCTTCCCGGGGAAAGATTACTGTTCCTAAGGACACTTCATGTATTGTCCCCTACAAACTGGTCCATGTTTAGGATGGAAATGAACGTATCAAACACCGCGATGAGCTTGTATAACCACTTGTTGCAGCGAGTGGACATTTGAGGTTCACTAGAAATATGTATCTTAAGTAGCCTAGTAATGGCCATTCGGTACGAAAAGAAACCTACATTTGTACCCTGAAACCCGACAGTTTTGAGTGATGGGACCTGAATGAGTTCTAGTAACAAATTCACCAGACGTACTAATGATTTTCTAGAACTAGGATGACTAGCAAGATCAATCATAGCTACCCATTCACAGATCTAACCATCCCAATAATCGCAGCCAGATTCGAGGATAATGATGGGGGCTAGCATAGAAGGGCGGTCTAGAGGTATCATGTTGGCTTCAATCACTCCCTTTTCAGTACTAGTAGGAGCTGGAGAAGAAGATGGACAATAGTTCAGAAGGCAAGGATTATAATAGGGGGAAAAGAGCGGCTTTAGAAGCACAACTTGTTCGAGGGAAAGTTATAGATCTAGGATAGCCTCAGAGAAACGGGATCATCATCTAAGAGGATCAGATTGACTAGCGATTACATGGAGAGCATCATCATCTAACTTTGACCAGTTGTGGACAGAGTTGCCTAGACCGGCTCTGGCCATGATGGATTCACCGCCAAGCTAGTGATGGTTTTTGTTCGGGGAGGGGCTGGGGGTGGTGGTGTGTGGCATCCCGCAAAAACCACTACTAGAAAATCGCGTTGATTTTTTTGTGCATTGCATCATCATGACCGCATGCTCATATCATCATGCCACATTGCATTTGAGCATCGTCATCATCTTGCATTTGCTTGCATAAAACTATTTCGGAAAAACCTGTTTGTGTTTTCTAAACGCCCCGTCTTTGTTCAAACGCAAAACCCGGGTCACCGGAATATTTTGTTTTGTTTGCTATCGGGTTGCAAAAGTCTGTTTGAAACAAATAAAATATTTAATTATTTTTGTGGAGGCAGTCGAACGGGCCGAATCGACCCAGTCGACCACCCCCAGAAGTAAAACGGTCCACCTAATCAGCCCCATCTAATCCTAGTCCCACCAAATCCATTCCTACCCACCTCTCACAGCTCGCCACCTCACCCTCTCCCCCAATCCATACCCACCCCGCCACATCACCAATCCACCAGCCCACCCTCTCTCCTTCTTTCACCCTAGCCCATCCTACCCTCTCTCTCTCTCCCTCACTGCCAACCCGACCCCACCCGCGGCCCCACACGCCCCAGGCCCACCTGCCAGCCGCCCCAGCCACCTTTTCCACCCCGCGGGCCCCGCCACCTGGCCCACCCCCTGGCCCGCGTGTCCCGCTCCCCCCCCTGTCCCGCACGCGCTCTCCTCCCCTTCCTCCACCCGACCCCGCGCGCGACCGCCTCTCCCCTCTACGGCGCCGGACCACCCCTCGCCGGTGACCCCGTCCCCGCTGCCCGTGGGCCGCGCAGCCACGACCCCGAGCTGCGGCCCCCTCCTCTTCGGACGACGCCCCTGCTCGCCTCCGTCCCCGCGGAAGCTCCACCGACCGCCTCTCCCTCGCCACCTCCCCGTCGGCCCCGCTCACCTCCTCCCGCGGCGCCTTCCTCCCCCGCGTCCCCGCCGGCGAGCTCGCCCCCGAGCCCGTTCCCGCTCGTCGATCGCCCGCCTCCGCCGCCAGGAACCCTCTGGGCTTGCCTCTCCAACCCGGCCTCGCGCGCGTCCCTGCAGCCGCGACCCCCCTCGCCGGCTCCTTCCCGAGCCTCCTCGTCGCCCACCTCATCCCCGCTTCCGGCCGGCGCCCCTCGCGAGGTCGGCTCTGTCCCCTCCTCCGCAGGCCGCTGCGGGCCCCCCATCACCGCCGACCCGTCCGCGCGGACGTCCCGGTTCGTGTGGGTACCTGCCCTCTGCTCTGCTGCGACCATCGGTTGGAGGCATCCGTCCTGTGTCGTTGCTGTAGTGATGCCGATGACCTGCAGGCAGACTGATCTTCAAGTCCAGCGGATGCCCAGGGGCTCTGCCTGTTGCTGCACCATTCCCAAGTCGAAGACCACAAACCCCTAGCTAATCTTGACAAGACCGGCCGAGACGCTAAGTTGTACAAGGACCACCGACAACGAACCCGCCGGTACCCCAAGATCTTCCGAAGGCCGAGACCTAGGGCGCGCCGACCCGGATGCGAAGTCGAGAACCCGAACGCCAAGATCGCCGATGCGGATACGCCAAGTTCGTCTACCCCGGACACCACGCGACAAGTTCTACTTCCCGGATTCGACGCCCCGAGACCATCACGAGGAGGCGAAACGCCAAGGCCTTCGACACGGAGCACTAAACCCCGTCGAACCCCCCGGACACCGACCCGATACGAGGACACGACAAGATCGGCGCGACGACGAGATCGCCACCGACCAGGGCGAGCCCGATGCGTCCCGACGCCAACTAAGTCCTTCTTCGCGGAACGCCAAGATCTACTCCGCTATCCGAGAATGTTCCCGTCGAGACTGATCCCGTCGAACCCTGGACCCTGAGACCGACCCCGAACCCCCGGAACCAAGATCTGCCGAACCCTAATGTGTGAACCCCTTCCCGAAACCCTATTTTATAATATAATCCAACTTGTTGCATATTAAATTGTCATACTTGCATGCATATTTGTGTGGTTTGGGGGCCTTATGACGATTCACTGCATAATTAAATATGGGGCCCATATGCGGACAAATCTAGTCTTATATTGGCCTCATTTAAATTTGTGTAGCAAACCGGTAACTTATTTTTCCTTGTTAAAACAACATTTAAATTGCGGGGGTTCTAAACAACTTGAACCATTTAATTAATTGTCGGACCCCGGTTCCCCTTAATCTTGACCAATCGCATCGCACCTTTGCCATGTCATACATCATACATGCATCATGCCGATCTTCTGCCGTTGTATTAAATATTGCATCCGGTGTTTATTCTAGTGTTTTGGTTCTTCGCGGATAAGGCCGTTGAGTTGATGTGAGCTTCGCCCCGATCTTCGGATGAAACCTTCGACAATGTTTTCAGGCGAGCATCTCCCCCTTTCTACCTATCTTACTTTTATAGTATTTATTCCCTCCTGTTGATCTATTGCTATCTGTGTTGCGATGCTCTAGTTTTCGTACCCGTGCTATCCCTAGCAGCCTCATATTGCCTTGGTCACATCCTATTACCTGTTGTTTGGTAGATAGTTGGACTTGCGCGTCGTAGTCGCTTGCTCAAGTGCTGTTGCGTGTTGTCAAGTGCCACAGTTGTTGGAGTAATGGAGCATGTGTGTTGTTGGAGATGATCATGGCTTTACTTTTCGTTCACCTTAATTACTGTTTAACAACTAAAATTGAAGTAAGTAAGCAGAGGCATCGGTGGGTGATAGATAATGTTGGTTTCCGACCGCCCACTTGTGTCCTGTAGGACCCCGAGTTCTTGACACCTGTTCCGAGATCGAGCGCGCTAACCACAGGTGGGTAGATATGGGCCCCCCATTGATTATTACCTGATTTCAAAGTATTGTACTGGGGGCCACAAACTAGTTTGAGGTTTTATTTACTATCCTGTACTTATGCCATGTTTTACTGCTTTATTTACGATTGTGTGAGGAGCACGCTGTACTGTTTAGGAAGCGGAGTGTTTTCACGGTATCGACAGTCTCAGTTTTGGGATTCGCTGTCGTTTACAGCCACTGACGCAAACCCTGAGTCCGTCTCGGAGACCGGCCGACTTCGTTGCGGGTAGACTTAGTGGGGTGGCCCCCCGTGCTTGCTTTGGGTCTGGGAACGTCATGACTTAGGCCCCGCCGACATACCGATGGGTGTATGTTAACTGATCTGGCAAAAAGGGTCGAAGTGCTTGTGGATACTTTGGTGCACCCCTGAAGGGTTAAATCTTTTCGAGAAGCCGTGTCCGCGGTTATGGACGACTTGGAGCACAGTGGTTGATCATAGACAACTATAACTAAAGTTTATTGTTATAAATTGACTTGTATCCGATATGACTAGTAATCAGCTTCACTACAACGGAATGGCTAAGTAGAAGTACCAACAACTGCTGGGTTTTGGGTTACCTCATGCTGATTGAATCTGACTAGTAAGTGTTGCAACTACAACGGAATGGTTAACTAAAATTGCACACTGCTTATTTCATCAGGATGATTATCTATACTTGACTAGTAATTGCTGCAACAATAACCGAATAAATAAAACTGCCAACTGTGTGAGTTCCTCGGTTGACTTCCTCGTTTGGTCTCGAGAGGGAAACACCAGGATGGGTTTGTTTGATGGTATAATCAGGTTGGCACCGAATAGGTCTTCCTTACCCCTCTCTGGTAGCCGCTAGTTGTATCGAGTCTCTATAGGTTGTTTAGTGCATGCTGCCGCTGCCGCTCAGCCCACCATACCTATGTAGGCGAGGACCGCCGAATTCTAGCATCGCCGTGTACTGGCCTCAGTACTGACGCTCCTCTTTTTCCTTTGCCCTTTGTCGGCACCCCTTTTGTTTAAGCAGGTTTTGGGATCGACGTCGTTAGCAGGGTTACCCTTCCGGCTTGGCCTGGGCAGGGTTATGGACGCCATTGGTTATTCTTCAGGGCTCCTAGCCCCATTTGCATCTTGTCCGTAGCTGGACGCTCTATCGTTTTCAAGGTGATTTGGATCTTTGTATTGTATATCTGTATTTTTGACTCATGGAGTCGTGTTGTATATATATATCTGTTCTGTGGGTTCCATCGAGGACTGTTGTGTAATGTTATTACTTCGTTTTTCATCCGCACGAAAGTGCCTGGTGGGCACCTTCGAATCGTTTCTATGCGGGTTTGGCGGGAATCGCTAAAACTTGCATAGGGCCGATTCTGAGGGTGTTACATGGTGGTGGGAAGGGGGTGGGGGAATTTGAGGGTAGCAAAGCCGTCGAGGGAGAGGGGAGGGTTTGAATTTGTTTGGAAATTTTCGGCCGATGCCTAGAGTAAAGCAACCCGTAGCAGGTGGCGATAGGGGACGAGGACGCGGTGCACGCACCATATGGTGGACCTCCAGCGTTAGTGATTTAAGATCTACTAAATATCTACTACTCGAAATAGCACTAGTACAGTTCAAAAACATAGCCAGACCAGCATGGGGAAACCCAAACCGGCATGGGAAGTAGGATAATATCTGGAACCCTATATTATGCTCTAGGAGCAATAACTGACACATGTCCAGTAGCATTCATTGAGTACGAGTTCACTATAACATGACAAGTCTAGTCTCTACTCAAAATTCACTCCACTATGATTTTCTTTCTGTCGAATATTTTCATACTTTACCTTGCATGTATATTTTCCTTACTTGTACCAGTGTGCAAATGGTCAAACACCACACCCACGCACGCACAAAAACAGCACAGGCTTGTTTCATTCATAGGAGAGGAAAATCATAGGAATAGAAAAAACATAGGCTTGCAATGTCATGCACACTTTAATCCTATAGGAACCCATATGCAAGAAAGTTTGTTTGATTCCATCAAAGGAAAAGCAAAGGATTCTAAGAAAGAGGTTTGGGTGGATGTTAGATTTCCTATGCAATCTAGTGCAAAGGATTCCCTAGGAAAATTTCCTATAGGAATCAATCTTACAAATCAAACAACCATTGTAGGAAAATTTGATATGGGATTTAATCCTATAAATTTCCCATGTAAATACTTTGAATCAAACATGCCCTACACCTGCTGCTGCATTTGTAGCCATAACGAAATTTGTATAGACCAATTAAAAAATAGCACCAGTCTATTTAATTTTCACACAAAGTAGACCCCATGGGATGCACAGTACCTAGATTTGACGATTTTTCTTGCTTTCTACTAGGCGCCATTATTTTTCATGTTTCCTTCGCCTTTCCATAACTCCGTACCAAAATAGATATCTTAAATTTTTCAAAATTTGGGTTTATCTCGATACTATACTAAGTACTAGTATCTAGATACTTCCCAATTTAGACAATTTTTAGACATCTATTAGGTGAGAGGGGGCAGGTCAAATATGAAGGACACATGTGCTATAGTTTGGTCACACGAAATTCCAAAATAGTTCCCATGTACTACAAAACATAAATGATTGATCCCTCTACACGGCCATGCCGACAACTTTGACCCCAAGTTGAAACTAATCTAAGAAATAAAAAAGAAATAAAATGAATAATGTGTGCATCAACCCATCCTTCGTGTACTAGATGCAAGGGAAATAATAAACTTACAGTATGACAACTCCAAAATGAGTTATCTCTCGCTTTTAACGGTTATATAGGTTGGGATTTTTCCGTCTTGATCCAAAGGTAAATGTTCAAAGTTATTCATATAGTATATAGTGGTTAGAAAAAATTTAATAAAATACTATAATTGTGAGCCACATCCATAAAGTACCAGGTGTATATTTAGTTAGTGTAATTTCTATCATGTAGAAATCAACCTATTAGCTGCCTAATAATCTACATGCTCTAGAAAAACGATGGAGAAGATTCTATGAATATTGAGAAGTGTGGTTTGAGGTTTGTGCATATAGTTCATTATGATAAAGTCTATCAATAGAATCTTTCAGATGCTAGAATAGATACAAGATCCAATAGTTAGCGATGTTGGGATTTGCCAATCTTGGTCCAACGGTCAAATTAAGTTCAGAGTTATTCGTATACTATATAGTGTTAAGGTAAGATAATGTAATGCTAAGATATACTATGATAATTGTTGTACCATGGCTGAGGTTAGCTCCAATGTGAAAGTCCCAAATGATCCAAGGGACTCTGGTTTCTGCGTTTCACACCCCAAGAAGACACGGGAAGCACACATTCATGAAACACATAAACACATATGATATATATATAGAGAGAGAAAGAGAGAGTGATGGTCGGTTTTCTTCGATCACAGAGAAGGCCCCTTTATTGTACCATATGAAGCACGATCTAAATTTTGTATAGGAACTAGACTTGTGGTATTCTGAGCCATATTCTTTGTTCTTTCTTTAATTTAAAGGAAACCATTATTTTTAATTTGAAAATTCAAAATGGGTTTTTGTTCCTAGAAGTTGGAAACTCCCATTATTGGCAGCATTATTGTTCACCATGCCAAGGTCCACCCATCTAGTATTATATAGTGGTAAGATAAGAAAATACAGTGCTAAGATATACTACGATACGTGAACTGTTATATCATGGCTAAGGTTAGTGCCAATTTGAAAGTCCCTAGTGATCTGAGGGACTCGTTGCTCTGTTTCACAGATCGACACAACACATGACGCACACATAGAGAGAGAGATGGTAAAATATATAGTTTTCTTGATGTGAAGCAAGTACACATAATATGTATCTAAGTGCCACACAAGTCCATGGCAAGTTTTTATGCACATTTCACCTTTCTGTGTTTTTTGCAATCTTCCAAGACAACATTTCCTTCTTAAATGACTCTATGCCAACTTGTGGAACTTAGGTCAGCTTTGAACTACAAGAACGCGGTAGATTTCTCTTAAATTTGGCCTATATAGTCCTTCTATTGCTATGTGCTAACAATTTCGCCCACTTGAGAGACTTTATGCGAATTTAAATAAATCATGTCAAATTTGATCTGGAAGCGTGTGGTATACATACCCCTCCTACAATTGTGCAGGAATTCTTTTACAGACAAAGTACAACATGATTTATGGACAATCCTCTATTTTTATGAGTTTTCAAGTCTCCTAGATCATTTCGCTCACTTAATCCGAAGTTAGGTTAATTTCAAACTTCAAGAAAGTCTCATAAAGATTTCTCTTAAAGTTATACACTATGAAACTATTCTGAATGTGCACAAGGTCCGTTGATATCTCAAAAATGACCAAGAGTTCTGAACGACTGAAATATATATCATAATTTGTGTGATGGCAATTCTGACCATCTTAAAAAATAAATAATTGAAAAGGCTTCGCATGGCATCTTGTTTGTATGCACTACTTTCCATGATATGGAGCCTACCGACATGCATGAACAATCAAGCCGAATGACAAATCAGGTCATAGACTTATCAACATATCATAGTCTATAATAATGTGCACTTGCTTCGATATTTAGTCCATATCCTAAATTTGTGTACAGACACAGTGCTGCGCCAATGGCAAGTCCCTATTGTCGTGCATGCGGTTCCATGGAGGAATTGTCCGCGGGTCACAATTATAGTGGTATATATATTTCTACTATATGGTGTGCGAATAACTTTGAATATTGACTATTAGATCAAGACTCGTGAACCCCAACATTTCTAGCCGTTGGATCTTCTTTTCTATTATAGCATCTAGAAGATTCTATTATTGATAGTCTTCAGCACAATGAATGCTATGCACAAACCACAAAACACACTTCTCCATCATTCTAAAATATTCTCCCTTGTTTCTCTAGACCATGTTATCAAAATTTTCAAGGATTAGGTAGATAATAATCGTTGACTTCTACAGGATACAAAGTACAAGAACCAAATATACACCCATACTTAATAGATGTTGATCAAATTTATAATTTTTTGTGATTTACGTATTATAATTTTATATAGTGATGAAATGCCATATGTCTATTATCTGAGTCTCATGTGTAGGGCACATAGAACTTACTAGTGTATATATATACTTACCAGTATATAGTGTATGAATAACTTTGAATATTGACCATTGGATCAAGACTCGCAAATTCCAACATTTCCAGCCATTGGATCTTCTTTTCCATTCTAGCATCTAGAAGATTCTATTGTTGATAGTCTTTATCACAATGAACGCTATGCACAAACCTCAAAACACACTTCTCCCATCATTCAATAATTTTTTCCGTTATTTCTCTAGACCATGTTACCACAATTTTCAAGTGTTAGGTATCTAATAAACGTTGAATTCTACATGATACAAAATATAAGAACCAAATACACCCATACTTTATAGATGTCGATCAAATTTATAATATGTTAAGTTTACCTATTATAATTTTATATAGTGATGATACGTGATACGTCTATTATCTATGTCTCACGTGGAGGGCACGTGTAACTTACTCATAAGATATAGTGTACAAATAACTTTGAATATTGACCATTGGATCAAGTATTGCGAATGCCAATATTTCCAACCGTTGGATCTTCTTTTCTATTCTAGCATCTAGAAGATTCTATTGATAGTGTTTATCACAAGGAATGCTATGCACAAACCTCAAAACCAGTTCTCCATCATTCTAGAATCTTCTCCGTCGTTTCTCTAGACCATGTTAGGGAGCTAATAAACATTAATTTCTACATGAGACAAAGTACAAGAACCAAATATGCACCTATACTTTATAGATGTCGAACAAATTTATGTTTTTTGAGATTTACTTATTATAATTTTATATAGTGATAATATGACATACGTCTATTATCTGAGTCTCACGTGCAAGGCAAGTGCAACTTACTAGCATTGCAAGTAGAACACATAAAAGGACTTCTTACTTAAATCGTTTGTATTTCTTCTTTTATCCTTTTTCATAGGAATTTATTAAAACAAGGTCAAAATTTTGTTTGTATGCAAAAAATCTTAGCACGAAGTTGAATCTCCCCAAACTGTCGATGGTTTTCAATATTTTGGTGGTCTAGTGGGTACCTCCAAAAGTTTTTGGTAAACTTTACAAGCATTGCTAGTTGATTGTATATCAAATTTTACCTAATCTTGATAATTAAATTGACATAAAGTAATTTTAGTTGGCGGAGTTTGGCTAAGAAGCTTGAGAACTCATATAACTTGGGAATCGTAAGTATAACATGGTCTACTCCATCTGAAACACTAGGGTTGTGGCATTTCGAGTCATACTCTTCATATAATATTTTTAGAAAAAACACCCATGTCATACGGAAAATTATCATAAACTTTGTCCTGATAGTTGGAAACTTGCCCTAGCAAAACTATTAGTACAACAATATACACCCATCTACCAAAAGCGGGAACTGTATCATAAATAAACATATAATGTCAATAAGGGCGCGACCTTCGTCGTTTGGGTTGAAACCAAAGAATAATTAATAATGTTCATACATGGTACTTACTAGCAAATATTGGGAAGCGTCTAATAAGGATTTTTTTTAATAGTTGGAAAAAAATGTTTCTCGATACACGTAACAGGATTTCGCACAAAAAATTATACTTTTTATTATTTATTTGATTGTTTCCAAAACGGTTTCAATTTTATCGGGATTTCGATGCATAGCAAGAACTTGAATTTTCAAGAACCTTCGGCGGTTTTTGGTGTAATAAATTCCTGGTTAGCTTCAAAAGATATTTGGAAAATTTTAAGAGTAATCTATCGCGTTTACTTGTAGTTAAAAATTGACATGGTTGCCGACAAAAATAATTAACACGGTCGGTGGGAGTACAGTTTACATCGAAGGCCTCAAAATATAGAAAATTACATAGAGCTTCATACATTTAGCACAAAGGGTCATTAAATTAAGCAAGATTCCGGCTCCTTCTCTAGGGAGAACCCGAGCCACACTATTTGTACTACTGTACTTGCTACATAAAGAAAAGAAAGAAAAAACGCTCCTCATTTTCGAACCAGCGTGCTACGGGTGTGCTTGGTGCTTCCTCTTCGTAGTGTGTGAAATGGAATGAGAATGGAGTAGGAGTAGTACGGAGTAGAAAAGCTGGTCAGATCATAAATAGTGTGCATCCAATGCGATGGGACAAATATCAACAACCCCTTGTCCACCACTTAAATACTCTTGTGAATGGTGATCTTTTGAATATCCTTCCCTCCAGGTATTTGGGAAGGAAATAAAAATTTTGAAACCGGGAAAGTTTGAATTTCTACTCTACATGTTTTTTGACACCAAGATCCAAAATGGTTCCTTATTATGCGCACCAACGCAGCTGACGAACACACCATATACTAAAATAGAGTCGCCGACACAATCAAGGTAGGTCGACACACCTACGTAGCACCACATTATGGACGAGGGAGAGATCAGCCGGGCAGGATGTGGATGGTGATGAGGCTGAGAAGGAGAGAGAGAAAACACAATATGTTTTGCGTGCATATATAGCAAAGGTCCCGAATTTTACTACCTACTATTTAAATGTACCATGTGCCTCGTGTCAAGAAGCCATCACACCTTCGCTCTAACATCGCACCGCCTTCAAATCTCCCTCTTTGCTGCCCTCTCCCGCTACCTCCTATGTGCTCATATTGTCTCCTCTCCCTTTGTTTTTTTCAAAAAATACATATTCTTCCTACTTGCTTTACAGAAAATACACACCTGTCTCTGGAAAATTATTATTATTTTTATTTTCCTAAAGGTTGGAAAATCCTAGTGGCAACATTGTTTACCATACCAAGATTCACCCATCTACTCACAAATATGGGAACATCACCCTAAACCATGATGTGGATATGTCCATGAACTTGGTCGTCTGGCTTGAAACCCAAAAATGTTCATAAGTTGTCAGAACTCATGTTTATCATTTTTCATGGAAATTAATACATGCAAAAGGACGCCACACACAACTCACTTTTTTCCTCATTATTATTTGTTTTCAAAACATGGCCAAATTTGTCGGCATGCAAATTTTTGTATAGGGAACATCAGCATAAAGTATGATATAGATATGGCCATGACCTTGGTCGTTCGTCTTGAAAACCAAGAATGTTCACACTCATGTTTTTTTCTTCAAAAGTTGTTAAAACTCATCTTTATTTCTTCATGGAAAGTAGTACACATAAAAGGACCCCATGTAGATTTTTTTATTATTAGTATTATTTTTGTTTGATTCTTTTCAAAACAAGGTCAAAATTTTCTACATGAAGATTATTAGCAAGAAGTTGAATCTTTCAACAAAAAAACTCGGTGGTTTTCAATACATTGACTGCCTGGTGGGTTACCTTCAAAAGATATTTGTAGAACTTTGAGAGCAATCTATGTGGGGTCCCTCAGGATTTATCGTCCGAGAAATCCCTATTATGCACATATCCACGTTCCCATGATCAGTGAGCCGTGGAATATAACCTATAAGTATCATTACAACATCCAAAACATAACAAGAACAAGACTTACATGGATGCCATTATGGCTACCCAATCTTCAGCAGCGGATCTTCATTGAACATAGAGCCCAATCATTCCTTAACCTATAGGCAACTGACTAGGAAGACGGCCTAGCTCGCATAGACATCAAGGACTCTATTATCCTTCATGATTCTAAAAGTCTGGCCAAGTAAATAGTCAGGGATAATGCCTACAAGTACTTTGAATGTACCCACAAACCACTAAGATAAGGTAAACAAGAGTAATGCAGTTTGGCTGTGGCGAGAGTTTGTTTTTGAAAATCCTAGTTTTTCTTGTAAATATGGCATCTCTATATTTGTTGGAAAAAGAGTTTTGAAAACATGTCTTTGTTTCAAAAGTTGGATAACTCCATATCCTTGTTGAAAACCTTTTTGAAAATAGTTTTAGAGGAAAACCCCTCTTAGACATCTTCGACCATCTATGGTCAAAACAAAACCTCATCTTCATGTTCCCTCGTGACCAAGTCACATACTTTTAATCCTTATCAAACCATCATATGGACACAACTATTCGATAAGATTACATTCTGTAGAGTTTGTGCACTTTACCCACAAGAATCAATACATCCGCCAGGATTCAACCACGACCCGCTACACACGGTAAGGGGGGGGGTCATATAATAAAGCATAACCTTTCATTTGTCGACCTAGCAAAGGCGCCATTCCATTTTGGCTTTGACCTCCCCGAAAATGCATATGTGAGTCACCGTACCATAGTCCTCCCTTCCGTATAGGCCTATATCCAAACTTCCGGTTTGGGATATAGCATAATATTTTGTGACTTCTTCTTCCTTCCTTACTCCTAGTCATACCATCTGTAGGAGACCGAATTGTTGCACTAGCCCTTTTCAGAGACATCCGCTAACCCCAGATCTCTAGACATTTACATTGGGAAAGCCTAGAATTTAGGGGATTTCTCCCCCATAGCACGTGTAGAGGCTGCCCATGCTAAAGAAAACAAAGTACAAGCTATGCCCCAGATCCTGGGGTAATGTGGTTGCACGGATAAGTTGTTCTGGTAAAGGCGTAGAACATCCCTTCTCAACATCAAGTTAATCATTCTCATTCTTCCTCATAACTTTTATTTCTTTAAAACCACCACTTGGAAGTGATGGCTCTTCCCAAGGGTTTTTACCAAACATTTTCAAAGCATTTTGTGGAAGGGTAATCCCCACAATAGTTTTGTTTGCCAAATCCGATGTTTCGAACGAGGTAGGATGCTAACCATATGATAGGTTTTTCATAACGAGAAGTACCCTTTTGGACACCAAAGAATAACTTGGAGGAGCCAAGTTATCAGCGCAGTAATAGTAAAACAAAACATGTAGGTAAATAATGCAGTTTATAAGGGAGATACAAAACATGTCATAAACGGAGTAGGACAAGTATCGGAATTCAGGAAGGGTGGGTTGCTTGTGATCAGCAATAATTCCTGGGACTTATTCTTCTTATATAACCAATAATATTAATAACTAGATGATCCCTTCTTCTTGACGCCAACACAATTGTAACTATCGTTGCCAAGGTGCATACATGCAAATAAGCAATACCACAATCAATACAAGACAAACAATCACCAAAGCAGTACCACATACAAATATATAATACACAATTAGCTTCATAGGTTTGGTTAATTTCAGATTATAACAAGTGGAATTATCTAAAAGCCTTTACCAAACTTTTATGGTGAATTTCTTAATATACTATAGTTAAACACTTAGATTTTTGTCTCGACCATCTTCTGTACCATAACAGTACACAAAAATTATACCACTTGATCAGTATTGAGAAAATCAAACCAACAAAGTTGGATTTGCATTTTTAGCCCTTAGGATTGATTTTTAATGATTTTTCTAGTGTACAAATCACTAGCAGAAGCAATTAAATTCACAGAAATTATCTACAACACCAAAAATTATGGGCCATTGGGAGGGGATAGATCTTCCAGATACTCAGATTTGAGAGTTGGTCTCACCTCAAAAATATGCCCATAAAAGGTTCTTGAATTATTTAAACATAGCTCTGTCCTAAACTTAGGATACATCTTCTAGAGACTCAAATCTGAGAGTTGGTCTCACCTCAAAAATATATTCATAGAAGGTTCTAGAATTATCTAAAAATAGCTTTGATCTAACTTAGGAAAATTACTACAGTAGATCTACAACTCCAAAATATGCGAATTAGTTTTTCTAGATAGACCTGTCAGTATACAAGGCATACCAAGTGGAATCAAACCATTTGGATCAATAGAACAAATACTAAGTATTTTTAGGTGGAAATAGTACTATTTCAGAGAGAAAACTCTTAGATATTCTGCAAAAAGATTCTAGCAGAGCCACTAGTAACACATGATAGGAACTTTCATAATCTACTAGACAAAATTTGAACCATCTTATTTGGCGAATGATGACTACAAGTGCACATATCAATTGTAGCTATTTTTGAAGTAAAGATATGGAACCCACATAGAGCTATTGGTAAAGGTCTTTATGCCCCTCGTCACTATCTACCAAAGGATACTTATAGGCTTCCTTTGATCTCAAGTAAAGGGTGTTTGAAAGGTTTTTGGTTGTTTGCAGAAAATTAATTAAAACAAGTAAATGAAAACAAGTAACAAGGTTGTGTGAAAAAGTGGTTCTCAATAGGGCTAAAACATTATAGGAGATGTAGGATACACCGCTACCATAGTATTGTTGTTATTAATAATCAAGATAACATACTTATTGTGTCGTGAGATGTGTGGAGAGAGCTTGATAATAAGATGTTCACTACAAGGCTCGTAGGAAGCCACTTTCTTGATATAAGAGTGAGGTCACCTCTAAATAACCACTGCGATGTCTGAGAGTAGTCGCCCATACAAACCACCGCAATTAAATATTTCCCCATGGATATCATAATTATCTTAGGGAGTCCCTCTTTTATCCTCCTTTGACCGTCTAGGTTACAAGGCGGCACCAATCTGTCACGTGGCCATTACGTGTATGATCCCAAGACATGTCCAAAGGATTTCTCCCTCCCTTTTGTCCGAAGGTCAAATGATATGTGGCTGACTACACATACCATCTAAAGAGAGAGATCAAACACAAATCATAAATATATCATAGACCGGCAAGTCATATGGACACAAGAAAAGATCATCTTTATTACAAATTCATCCTGGTGCTAGGGTTTCTCCATCTCCCCAAGAACAAAGGAACTACTCACACATGGAAGCAATCAATAACATCGTCATAATCAAATGAACGGATAAAAGTATTGAGATAGATCTATTGCAAACCACAACTGAATCTGGAATTACAACAAGATCTAGTAGATGAGAGATGAGGGTAATGGTGGTAATGGAGATGCAGCGGTTGATGATGAAGGGGATGATGCATTGTCCTCCAATGATCCGTGAAGTAGCTGGGATTTTTCCCCAACCAAGTTCCTCCTTCAGATCCCTTTTAGATGTGTTTTTTCGTGGTTTCTAGTGGTTGTGAATGTCGGATCCTCCTCTCGTCTTCACTAGGAGAAAGTATTTGATGAGGCGATCACGCTGACACCTGGTACGTGCAGACAGTACGGGCGGGCTCCGCCCGTACCACCGGTCGTTATCGGTACTGGTTGCTTCTCCTCTCTTGGTATTCTCCCAGGTGCGAAGGTAAATTCATAAAATGACTTTTATCACTTAGAAATATCATATTATAACACAATATGACAGTTCCAATTGATATGTTCATATAATACTTAGTGATTTGGGTTCCTGTTAAAACAAGAACAAAATGGTGCGTGTAAACACAGTGAAATACAAAGATCCCTACTCTATGATGCACAAATAAAAGGTAAAAATGCTTCAATTGGAGTCATCAACTCCCCCAAGCTAGGATCTTGCTCATCCCCGAGCAAGATGGTGGCTTATGGACAATATCATCATGTTCATGAAACACAAGTCATTGCAATTAATGAGGTAGAAATTGAAACAGGAATACAACATCGGATGTAGAGATACTTTCGGGGTATTACCATACCCTTAGACATTACATGACTAGGAGACTTCCACACCTTTTCTAGTATTAATGAAATCATAAGAAGTTTCTAGTGATTCAACATATCATATAATCACAGAGTTTAGACATATCGAGTTCTTAGTTTAGTTATGAAGATTCATGATCATTCTCTTTTTTTCTACACTTGATTCTTTTGATAGCTATTCTCTCTTATTTCTTCTTTTCTCTCCCTTTTTTGTATATACATGTCTATATTTTTAATTTCTCCCCTTCCTATTTTTATTTTAGTACAACTATTTGATCATGCTCACTACTTCAATGGCTTTCAAAAACTCTTAATTATAATATGCTACCAGAATTCTTCCTCATAACTCAATCAATACTTTTATTAGTGTGGAAGTCCCTAAAATCATGACAGTTCTACAAGTATCATAACACTCAACCTAGTTCACTCATCTAATATAATAGTCATGAATCAAAACACAACTTCAATTATCATAAAGTCTCGCAACTCAATGGATATAAATCTTCTCTTGAACAAAGGGAGCTCGAGGTTGATGCAACTAATGAAAATTCTGGATTTAAAGTCTAAGATGCGTGCGGGAAAGTAAACATGCTAAAAAATGTAAGATAGATTACAAGGTTCTCACAGATCCCCCAAGCTTGGAATCAAGCTGGGTGGATCAAATAATTCCTTGTAATTACTTACTCCTTCTTGGGAGTAAAGAAATCATCATCTTCCTCTTGTTCATTGGCCTTGAGACTACAAGCTTGAGCAATACACGTGAATCCAGTGGACATCTCTACAATGCTGACATGCAATTCTTTAATTACCATGCGTAAAGTCTTCGTATAAGCGGCCATCTCCATGATAATCTTGGTCAAGAGTTGCACTATACTATCGATGTCATCGACCTTATTTTCGAGGTCTTTGCCAATCATCCAGTAAGAGTCAACTCCTTCTCCAATAGTTTCAACACAAGCTTTGGAAATATTTTCAAGATTTTTCATATTTTGTCCAATCTCATCTCGGTTTTCCCCTTTTCTGTAAGAGGTCCCCGAAGGGGATTTAAGAGAAGATCCTTGAAGGTTATACCTATAGGGATTGAGTGGAGATTCTCCTTTGTTCCTTCCTTGTTCCACGTGCCTAAGCATCTCCAACTTATGCGGGAACATGTCTTCCTAGTTGGGGAGTGGAACCACTTGTGAGGAATCGCGAGTCAAGGAAGATGAAGTATCCCTCTCAGATTCCTTTCCATTCTATTGTACATTAGGAACACCTCCTTTTTTTTGGTCCAAATCTACTTGATATGAAAGGGCTACATGGTCCTTGAGTGATCAAGTGAGAACTAAGGTTTCATTGTAAAGGCGAAAAAGAAAGCTTGAGATCTTAAATATGATAGAAAAGAACAAGGAAGAAGAAAAATATGCAAATTAAAGGAAGAAATCCCTAGATAAAAGGGGTTGAAGTCGGTCGCGAGTAATAGTACGGGTGGGCCCGCCCATACCACGCCCCCATACGGGATTCTTACCACCTTTTTTGGACACATAATATGTCAAATACACGTGGAAAAAGGTAGAGCTAGTAATGACCATTGGTGTGGGTGCTTTTGCCCGTACGGTCTGACCATACTGCGTCGACAAAAATTGAGTTGGTACTCCAAACATTTAACGACCACTTGTACGGGCACGCCTAAACATACGGTCTGCCCATATGTAGCATCCCAATTATCTAACAATTGCAATGCTACTAGCCTAGTCTAGGTATAATGCTACTTCCTACATATAATTGTTGCATCATAAATATATCATGCTCATGTCATCATGCCACCTTGCATTTGAGCATCATATAAAACCCTTTTTGTTCTGGTTCTTCTCTCATATGCATTATTAATTGTATTTGCCTCTTGATATTGTATTTGGTTATTGATATATTGTTTAATGCCCAAGTTGAGTTGGGGGCATATATTTTAATCAACTCCACCACCTTTCTTGTCACCACCTTATAATCCCACCATCCAACTAAATATGAGCTTGGCACTTATTGGTTTTACCTCTAGCTCATGTGGGTTGGGATGGATCCAATTCTTTTCCACATGCTCTCATCTTGGCATCATGTTGTTTTCACATTATTGATGTATGAGAGTCCCATGGCCACCTTTGCATGCCTTGTGAGTGGAACCTTTCGTTCCTTACTTCCATATGGGTTGATTGGGGATATTCTCATGTTGGGGTATTATTGAGGCTATGTATGCATCTAGTGGGACCTACACACTAGCATGGCCAAATAATATTCCAAATATGAGCATATTTCATCTACTCCACATGGGACCCCAACACCATTCTTTTTTGGCTTGGCCTTAATTCCATGTTTGGAGATGCATGTGTTAATAAATGCCCATGACCATTTACAATTGTTTTCACAATAATAGACATGGTATTTAATACCCATGCATGGGCCATGCAAAGCATCACCATTCTTTATCCTTTGGGTTTTTCTTTGGTTTTTAAAGTGGATCATCCTCTATCTCCCCTCTCTTTTGGCTTGATCTAGTTTGATCTTGCTCAAACCCATCACCACCTTTATCTCTTCCTTCCTTTGGTCTAGCTCATGTTTGTTTTGGTTTGTTCTTGCTTGAGCTTGTCTTAATCATGCTTGATCTAGGAAAAAAGAACCACTCCATCTATCACTCTCTCTAAACCTAAACCTTACACTCATCTCTCCTCTCTTTACCACCCTCTTTCCTTAACCCTCTCTCTAAACCCTAGCCCGAGGCTACCACAACCCCAGCCCTAGCAAACCCTAAACCACCCCATCTACCCTAGCCCGAGCTCACCTCCCCTCTCGGTTACCCTCTCTTCTCCTTCCCCTCACCTTGGCCCCACCTTGCAGCCTCTCTGCCCTCCCCCACCTCTTTCTTTGGCTACAAGACAAGGAGAAAAGTAGAGGAGAGAAGACCTAGCCCGATCCCCCTCTCCTCACCTTTTTCCAAAGCTAAAGCCACCACCCCCATGTGCCTACCCTCCTCCCTCATCTAACCACACCTTACCCCCACCTCAGAGCTACCAGGAGGCACCCAGACCCCTCTCCTTCCGTCCCACAACAACCTGGCCATGGTCATGGTACCTCTAAACCCTAGCTCTGGCCAGATCGATTGGAGGCGGTTGGAGCCATGCAAGAGGGAGTCTCGGAGCCCAGGAACCTTTGCCGCCCTCCTCAGCATCACCCCGAACCAGGAGCCGCCCCGGAGCGCGCTGGAGAAGCCTCGCCGCCGCCGCGCCCGAGCAGGTCCGTCGCCGTTGCCACCAAGCCCGGAGCTAGATCCTCTCCACCCCCCGCACGATCTGCCACACCGCCGAACTCCTGGTGAGCCCCCCTACTCGCCGGACTTGCCGCTCCCTCTCTGGTGCCCCGTAACGCTGCCGCCCTCCGTCGAACAGCCGGCGCGCGCGCAGACGCTGCTGGTCCGTGCCGCTCGCGTCGCCACCACAGCTTTCTGCCTCTGTTCTTCGTCGTGCCCCGCGCGCTGTAGTCCGCCTCCGTGCACGCTTGCTATACGAAAGTTGTAGCCCTTGTTGCCCTCTTCGTTTTTTGTTTTTGGAGCGTCGTGTTTCGTCCAGCGACGGTGTCGCCATCGTCGCCGGAAGACGGCCGGATCCGCCGCCGCACGGCCTCTGTCTGTCAGCGCTCAACAGCAGCCGCTGGCCGTTTTGCGCAGAGCACCCTGACGTTTCACCCGCCTAAACCCGCAGCCCCCACGGCCCACCTGTCAGCCTCGTTGCGTATTTGCTTGAAAACCCCCTGGAAAACATGGCCACCACGGACCAGTCCCCCTCCGCGCGCCTGGGATCGCCCACGTGTCCGGCACACGTTGGCCGCGCGCGCGCAGTGGCCCCGCAGCCCTGGGACCCACCTGTCATACTCAGAGGCTAGGAAGCGCCGCGTGTAAAAAGCTTTTCTGCGCGCTGAGCTGCCCAGTCAGCATATGACCCCACCTGTCACCGTCTGTGGCTAGAACCAGGCTGGGTAACAAAAGTATTTCTGTCTATCTGTTTTATTTAAATTCTTTTCAAATTAATTCAAATTCAAATCTGTTTTAAAATAACTTTTCAAATATTATTCCAAATAATACAAATAATATATGTTTTCAAATCAGAAAAATATGAGGTTTTCAAATATGCCATCCAAAATATATTTTGAACACTTTATTTTCCAAGTTAATTAAAATTACAATAAAATGCCCTTTTATCTTAATTAATTAATAACTTTTGTTTTATAACTCCAAATTTAACAAATAATATGTCTAAAATGATTAGCTCGACGAGACCTCTCTGTTTACGCATTCCATGATCTGTTTTGAAGCATGCATCATATAAATATATTGTATACAGCAACTAATATGAGGATAAAATGGGGCCAAAACTCAATGAAATGCTTTATTATTGTTTTCCACACCTCACCCATGCCATGCTACTTTATTGCCATGCAAATTGTGCATCATTCATCATGGCATGATTGTTGCTTGATGCATTTATTCATATGCTTGCACACTTTATTTATGTTGGCCCTTGTTTGTTTGGTTCTTCTTCGAATAGACGCTGAGCAGGGGATATACCAAGAGAACCAGGAGTACCACCCAGATCCTTCTCCTGCTTCAACTGAGCTGCCAGGCAAGCACTACCACATGCTTGCATACATATAGTACCTATTGCCTCTATCTTATTCTTGCATCATTGAGTCGCGATTGCATTAAACTGAATCCCAAGTATTGCATAGCCTTTACTTTTAAACCCCACTGAAGCTTGTTCCTCCATCCCATGAGCCATTACTACAGGAGTTGTTTGAGCCATGCCAGTCGTAGAATAGCATGTGTAGGGTATGTGAGTGTCTGATGGATAACGAGGTACCTAAACAACTTAACCTGAGTAGGAATGGGATAACTAATGAAAGTGGCATCGGTGAGCCATATTCGTTTTTTGGTTTTTCAGGCTCACTTGTGTCCCGTAGGACCCCGAGTACTTGATTCCTGTTCCTTGAATATTCGCGCTATCCACATCCGGGAGGCTTATGAACCCCCCTGAGCCAGAGCTTGATTCATTCTTATTTCTTGGGGCCACAAACTAGTTTGAGGTTTTATTTACTATCCTGTACTTATGCCATGCTTTACTGCTTTATTTAAATTGTGCGAGGTACTGCACACTGTACTGTTTAGGAAAGCGGAGTGTTTTCGCGGTGTCGACAAGCCCAGTCACATTTTCGGGTTCCCAGTCGTTCACAGCCACTGGCGCAAACCTTGAGGCCGTCTCGGAGTCAGCTAACTTCGTTGTGGGTAGCTCAATGGGGTGGCCCCCTGAAATATTTCTGAATCCTATAATTGCTTTGTCGTGACTGCCTCGTTGGGTTTTGATTTGGTTTTTCTGAGGCATATCGAGTGTGTGTTGCTATTTGTGCACCCCTGCAGGGTAAAACTTTCTGAAAGCCGTGTCCGCGGTTATGGACGACTTGGAGCATAGTTTCTCGATCATAGACAAGCATAACTAAAGTACCTCTTTTAATTTGACTAGACTAGGTACCTGACTAGTAAATAGTGCAACACTCACGGAATGGATAATAAAACTGCCAACGGATGGGGGGCTGTTCGTCCGCTTCCTCGTCGGTAAGCGAGGAGGAGGATGGATCTGTTAAGATTACCATTATAACTGTTGTTATTAATCCAGGGACATCCGTCTATCTCTGGTTAGGCGGATGGTTAGCGAGTATCTATAGAATTGCTAGGGTTTATCTTTTGCTGCAATTGCGTCACCCCAGGTTGTGTCCCCTTTAGAGGCATAAATACTTGCTGAGTACCCCTAGGGTCTCACACGATAAATTATTGGTTCAGATGAACAGGTACACTCGCAAGATGGATACTGGGTGGAAGAGACGGACGATGTGGGCAACGATCATTCGGTGTAGAGATTCCGGGAACGGGAATCCGTGGGATCTGTGGGCGGGATGTGTTTATTTATGGGGCATCTTATGCCGATTTGCTTCTTATCCGTACTCGGATTTTGTCTTCCGCTTCCGCTTGATACTATGATGTTTGATGTATGAGGAGATATCCTAAACTATTATATCTATCTAGGATATTTGGATCTTGCCGTATGGCGTTGCTATATTTCCTTTCTTTTTAGATGGAATGGCTCTGATGTACTGTTGTATGGTGGCTTGCATACATACTCATTTGTGTATGTAGTTGATCCCTTCGCCTGCCGATTACGCCGCCCGTTCTTGTCCCGATGTTTAGAAATGGTTGGGACGGCCGAAAGGTCTACCTGTGAGTGGCATTTGGGCCCCACCGTACTATTTCAACCATTTCTGCTCATCCAGGCTTGTAACTAGGAGCGTAATTCACCGAGGTAGTTACAATTGGTATCAGAGCCATCCCGCCCTTCAGGGTCTCAGCCAAATGGTCGTTGTCAGTCTAGCAAATATTTTTGGTAGCTATGTATACTAGGGAAAAACAAAACGCGAGAGTAGGACTGCTTCCACTTTTCTTCTTACCCAACCACCCACCCTTTTCTGGTAAGGAAGTGTAACATTTTCAATCCTCTTCTTAAATTCAAACTAGGATTCACGTGTTCTGGGTTTCCGTAGTACCATAGAAAGTGTGTGTGTGTGTGTGTAAATCCTTGTCTATCTGTTGCATCCAGTTTGTCATCACCATCTACCTTTGGTTATCAACTGTTGGTACATTCCATATCGACGGGCTTTTGAAAACCGGCGCGATCTATCTGACTCCTTGTTAACCGGTGCCATCTTCTTAAGGGTGTCCTTCCTTCTAGCAACTCCACATTCTGTGAAACCATCAGTTGCTAATCTCTATCTGATAAGCGATTTTGCGCATCTATTGGTATTTTAATGCCGAAAAATGCGGAAAAAATTTCTTTGATACATCTGTGTTTCCACACTCCTTTTCAGTCGTGTGTGAAACATTATCTATCTTCCTTTTATCAGCATGTCCATGCTGACTCATTCTTTTGTCACCGGCGCTTAATCCTAGAGTTTCTTTTCATCTCCAGATCTCTTGGGCTAATTACATAACATGTGTCAATCCGATGCTGGTGATTCTAATTTGGTTCTTGGCATAGCCATATTCCACTCATGATAAGTATCGATTGGAATATGGAAAATGCTATCAACTCTATCCTCCAAATGGTGACGGTTATCTTCTGTAATTTTGAGTACACCGTGATCATATCTATGCATCTTCAAGCATCTTTGGCAATCCGGAGTTTCCCAAAGCATTACGGCGGTCTATCATCTGTCCATCATGCTGCACATCTTTTCGAACCCCATATCTGCACAATTCTCCTGGATACGAGGGAATTGCATCTTTTCGCTTCTGATAGCTTTGCTTAAGGTATGATCTATCATTGTTTCTTATCCAAGATCTCTTTATCCTTGTAACCGGCGATCCAATCGACAATGTGGACCAGGTGACATCTCTTTTTCTTCCGAAGGACCAGATAATCTATTATTCCAGTGCATCTCCTTCAACACGAACCCGTGCTCTTAATATTGATCTTTCTAAGAGCGTTGAGCTCGGAAAGTGTTTCGAGCATTCGTTCGTTTCTCCCGTCGCTTGAACTTGGTATTCTGGGAATATCTTGTTAATCCATGGTGGTATATGTTGATAATATGCTGCCTATTCGATATCAGTGGAAGGACATGGAAGTTCATCGGTGTCTCTTTCTCTCAAGCTTCGAGAACACTGCCTGTGTGCAAAGTTCTCAAAGCGTGAATTCTGGCTTCTTGAAGTCACCTATCTGGGCCACGTCCTTCTGCTAAATAGATTACTTCAATTCTGGAATCAGCAAGTTCATTGTTAATTCCATCCTCCATCTTCAACCAATCCGGAGTTGTTCCATGTTGGCAAGTTATCATCGTCGTTCCGCCGTAGATTTCCTCAAAACTGCTAAATCTCTCTCAATCATTTCAAGAAGAACATGGAGTTCTTTCACCCCTATCTCGTTAAGTAATCTCTTGAAACCCTCTCGCTCTATTGTCTATGCTCAATCCACCGGAGGCCGTGAAGACTTTTCAGATCTTTCGTAATCCTTATGTGCAGTTGGTGCTATCTTTTCTGTAGCTGTTGAATCTTGCAGTTGTCTCCGTAATCTTCCTTCATATCTTTCCGGTGGCTTGGTACTTATGACATGACGACAACATCATCACTATTATCTATCTTGAATCCGGTGTATCGTTTGCATCTATCCTTGTTTTCTAACGAAGTTCCGTGAGCTCTCCTTATCAATACCTTCAGTCTGTTCCGGTAGTTGGGTTGCATGGTTTTCTTATTCATGTGCGGAGTAATGCTTTGAGTGCGGGATGGAGTAGCTACCATACCACTACTCTTATCATTCGCTCTTGTACATTGAATTGGTGAATTAATGTGATTTCACTCATTCCCCGGAAGTTAGAAGTGGCCTTTATCCCTCGATACTTTAACTTCCGTCTTTGTTTTTCCGGAGTGCTCTCTTGAAGAAAGTAATCAATAATCTCTTGTTGGTGATCTCGTCTTTTCCTACACGGAGCAAAATATTCAATTATCTGGTGGAAGCAAACGCAAACTCTTTTCTGTCCTCGTCATCCTACCGGTGTTCGACATCCACAAACAAGATGAAAGGAAACTATCTCTCTCTTTGTTTCATCAATTCTTTTTCTGTGGTAAAGCCAGTTATGGTTGATGCCATCAGCCGCAAATCTATTGCGTTAGCCTCAAGGCTAAAAAGCAATAAGTATCTCTACAATAAACTCCAGATCCTCCATATTCTTTGCTTCTCAGGATTCCACCATGATCTGGCTTCACATCCGTCTCTAGAAGCTATATCCGCGCACCTCAATTGCGTGATCCTTGGTTCTTACCGGCGCAACAAGAATCTAATCCGACAATGTCTAGCTAAATTTTTTCTGTTGATATCAAGGGACTCTATTGTTTGAAGGCAATATTGTTTCCGTACTTCATTTCTCAAATCCGAGAGAAGATGCGATGCTATTGTCATAGTGGTTCAAACTTCTCCAACATAGTCTTCCGGCGACACAAAGATTCATCCTCTCTAGTACCGGTAAATCTTTAATCTTAACGGTGTGCCTCTCTATATCCATGATACATCATCTTGTCCTTTCTTTCACAAGTGGTTCTATTCTTTTATCATGTTCTTGAGAAAACCGGAGCTATGTCCATCCTATCCTTCTTGTCTCACGACAATCCTTCAACTCTTCTAACCCGTTGTTTCTCAAGCAAAACGCAGGACTGGCAACAAGTCCATCAAGTTTTGCAAGGTGTAGTGGTCGCACCATTCCGTTCGTCATCATCTTGGGAACGTCAGGGTCATCTTCGTTCCGAACACCCGCCTCTTCTTGTGTTGTTTCTTTTCCTAGGAATCTCGGGGCGAGATTCTTGTTTAGTGGGGGAGAGTTGTAGCATCCCAATTGTCTAACAATTGCAATTCTACTAGCCTAGTCTAGGTATAATGCTACTTCCTACATATAATTGTTGCATCATAAATATATCATGCTCATGTCATCATGCCACCTTGCATTTGAGCATCATATAAAACCCTTTTTGTTCTGGTTCTTCTCTCATATGCATTATTAATTGTATTTGCCTCTTGATATTGTATTTGGTTATTGATATATTGTTTAATGCCCAAGTTGAGTTGGGGGCATATATTTTAATCAACTCCACCACCTTTCTTGTCACCACCTTATAATCCCACCATCCAACTAAATATGAGCTTGGCACTTATTGGTTTTACCTCTAGCTCATGTGGGTTGGGATGGATCCAATTCTTTTCCACATGCTCTCATCTTGGCATCATGTTGTTTTCACATTATTGATGTATGAGAGTCCCATGGCCACCTTTGCATGCCTTGTGAGTGGAACCTTTCGTTCCTTGCTTCCATATGGGTTGATTGGGGATATTCTCATGTTGGGGTATTATTGAGGCTATGTATGCATCTAGTGGGACCTACACACTAGCATGGCCAAATAATATTCCAAATATGAGCATATTTCATCTACTCCACATGGGACCCCAACACCATTCTTTTTTGGCTTGGCCTTAATTCCATGTTTGGAGATGCATGTGTTAATAAATGCCCATGACCATTTACAATTGTTATCACAATAATAGACATGGTATTTAATACCCATGCATGGGCCATGCAAAGCATCACCATTCTTTATCCTTTGGGTTTTTCTTTGGTTTTTAAAGTGGATTATCCTCTATCTCCCCTCTCTTTTGGCTTGATCTAGTTTGATCTTGCTCAAACCCATCACCACCTTTATCTCTTCCTCCCTTTGGTCTAGCTCATGTTTGTTTTGGTTTGTTCTTGCTTGAGCTTGTCTTAATCATGCTTGATCTAGGCAAAAAGAACCACTCCATCTATCACTCTCTCTAAACCTAAACCTTACACTCATCTCTCCTCTCTTTACCACCCTCTTTCCTTAACCCTCTCTCTAAACCCTAGCCCGAGGCTACCACAACCCCAGCCCTAGCAAACCCTAAACCACCCCATCTACCCTAGCCCGAGCTCACCTCCCCTCTCGGTTACCCTCTCTTCTCCTTCCCCTCACCTTGGCCCCACCTTGCAGCCTCTCTGCCCTCCCCCACCTCTTTCTTTGGCTACAAGACAAGGAGAAAAGTAGAGGAGAGAAGACCTAGCCCGATCCCCCTCTCCTCACCTTTTTCCAAAGCTAAAGCCACCACCCCCATGTGCCTACCCTCCTCCCTCATCTAACCACACCTTACCCCCACCTCAGAGCTACCAGGAGGCACCCAGACCCCTCTACTTCCGTCCCACAACAACCTGGCCATGGTCATGGTACCTCTAAACCCTAGCTCTGGCCAGATCGATTGGAGGCGGTTGGAGCCATGCAAGAGGGAGTCTCGGAGCCCAGGAACCTTTGCCGCCCTCCTCAGCATCACCCCGAACCAGGAGCCGCCCCGGAGCGCGCCGGAGAAGCCTCGCCGCCGCCGCGCCCGAGCAGGTCCGTCGTCGTTGCCACCAAGCCCGGAGCTAGATCCTCTCCACCCCCCGCACGATCTGCCACACCGCCGAACTCCTGGTGAGCCCCCCTACTCGCCGGACTTGCCGCTCCCTCTCTGGTGCCCCGTAAAGCTGCCGCCCTCCGTCGAACAGCCGGCGCGCGCGCAGACGCTGCCGGTCCGTGCCGCTCGCGTCGCTACCGCAGCTTTCTGCCTCTGTTCTTCGTCGTGCCCCGCACGCTGTAGTCCGCCTCCGTGCGCGCTTGCTATACGAAAGCTGTAGCCCTTGTTACCCTCTTCGTTTTTTGTTTTTGGAGCGTCGTGTTTCGTCCAGCGGCGGCGTCGCCATCGTCGCCGGAAGACGGCTGGATCCGCCGCCGCACGGCCTCTGTCTGTCAGCGCTCAACAGCAGCCGCTGGCCGTTTTGCGCAGAGCACCCTGACGTTTCTCCCGCCTAAACCCGCAGCCCCCACAGCCCACCTGTCAGCCTCGTTGCGTATTTGCTTGAAAACCCCCTGGAAAACATGGCCACCACGGACCAGTCCCCCTCCGCGCGCCTGGGATCGCCCACGTGTCCAGCACACGTTGGTCGCGCGCGCGCAGTGGCCCCGCAGCCCTGGGACCCACCTGTCATACTCAGAGGCTAGGAAGCGCCGCGGTGTAAAAAGCTTTTCTGCGCGCTGAGCTGCCCAGTCAGCATATGACCCCACCTGTCACCATCTGTGGCTAGAACCAGACTGGGTAACAAAAGTATTTCTGTCTATCTGTTTTATTTAAATTCTTTTCAAATTAATTCAAATTCAAATCTGTTTTAAAATAACTTTTCAAATATTATTCCAAATAATACAAATAATATATGTTTTTAAATCAGAAAAATATGAGGTTTTCAAATATGCCATCCAAAATATATTTTGAACACTTTATTTTCCAAGTTAATTAAAATTACAATAAAATGCCCTTTTATCTTAATTAATTAATAACTTTTGTTTTATAACTCCAAATTTAACAAATAATATGTCTAAAATGATTAGCTCGACGAGACCTCTCTGTTTACGCATTCCATGATCTGTTTTGAAGCATGCATCATATAAATATATTGTATACAGCAACTAATATGAGGATAAAATGGGGCCAAAACTCAATGAAATGCTTTATTATTGTTTTCCACACCTCACCCATGCCATGCTACTTTATTGCCATGCAAATTGTGCATCATTCATCATGGCATGATTGTTGCTTGATGCATTTATTCATATGCTTGCGCACTTTATTTATGTTGGCCCTTGTTTGTTTGGTTCTTCTTCGAATAGACGCTGAGCAGGGGATATACCAAGAGAACCAGGAGTACCACCCAGATCCTTCTCCTGCTTCAACTGAGCTGCCAGGCAAGCACTACCACATGCTTGCATACATATAGTACCTATTGCCTCTATCTTATTCTTGCATCATTGAGTCGCGATTGCATTAAACTGAATCCCAAGTATTGCATAGCCTTTACTTTTAAACCCCACCGAAGCTTGTTCCTCCATCCCATGAGCCATTACTACAGGAGTTGTTTGAGCCATGCCAGTCGTAGAACAGCATGTGTAGGGTATGTGAGTGTCTGATGGATAACGAGGTACCTAAACAACTTAACATGAATAGGAATGGGATAACTAATGAAAGTGGCATCGGTGAGCCATATTCGTTTTTTGGTTTTTCAGGCTCACTTGTGTCCCGTAGGACCCCGAGTACTTGATTCCTGTTCCTTGAATATTCGCGCTATCCACATCCGGGAGGCTTATGAACCCCCCTGAGCCAGAGCTTGATTCATTCTTATTTCTTGGGGCCACAAACTAGTTTGAGGTTTTATTTACTATCCTATACTTATGCCATGCTTTACTGCTTTATTTAAATTGTGCGAGGTACTGCACACTGTACTGTTTAGGAAAGCGGAGTGTTTTCGCGGTGTCGACAAGCCCAGTCACATTTTCGGGTTCCCAGTCGTTCACAGCCACTGGCGCAAACCTTGAGGCCGTCTCGGAGTCAGCTAACTTCGTTGCGAGTATCTCAATGGGGTGGCCCCCTGAAATATTTATGAATCCTGTAATTGCTTTGTCGTGACTGCCTCGTTGGGTTTTGATTTGGTTTTTCCGAGGCATATCGAGTGTGTGTTGCTATTTGTGCACCCCTGCAGGGTAAAACTTTCTGAAAGCCGTGTCCGCGGTTATGGACGACTTGGAGCACAGTTTCTCGATCATAGACAAGCATAACTAAAGTACCGCTTTTAATTTGACTAGACTAGGTACCTGACTAGTAAATAGTGCAACACTCACGGAATGGATAATAAAACTGCCAACGGATGGGGGGCTGTTCGTCCGCTTCCTCGTCGGTAAGCGAGGAGGAGGATGGATCTGTTAAGATTACCATTATAACTGTTGTTATTAATCCACGGACATCCGTCTATCTCTGGTTAGGCGGATGGTTAGCGAGTATCTATAGAATTGCTAGGGTTTATCTTTTGCTGCAATTGCGTCACCCCAGGTTGTGTCCCCTTTAGAGGCATAAAGACTTGCTGAGTACCCCTAGGGTCTCACACGATAAATTATTGGTTCAGATGAACAGGTACACTCGCAAGATGGATACTGGGTGGAAGAGACGGACGATGTGGGCAACGATCATTCGGTGTAGAGATTCCGGGAACGGGAATCCGTGGGATCTGTGGGCGGGATGTGTTTATTTATGGGGCATCTTACGGAGATTTGCTTCTTATCCGTACTCCGATTTTGTCTTCCGCTTCCGCTTGATACTATGATGTTTGATGTATGAGGAGATATCCTAAACTATTATATCTATCTAGGATATTTGGATCTTGCCGTATGGCGTTGCTATATTTCCTTTCTTTTTAGATGGAATGGCTCTGATGTACTGTTGTATGGTGGCTTGCATACATACTCATTTGTGTATGTAGTTGATCCATTCGCCTGCCGATTACGCCGCCCGTTCTTGTCCCGATGTTTAGAAATGGTTGGGACGGCCGAAAGGTCTACCTGTGAGTGGCATTTGGGCCCCACCGTACTATTTCAACCATTTCTGCTCATCTAGGCTTGTAACTAGGAGCGTAATTCACCAAGGTAGTTACACCATACCAGGTCGAAAATAGCTTAGAATAAAAGGAAAAACTAACGGAGAGCAGTGAACAAGACAAGGTCCACTAAAAAGTTTCCAAAATAGCAAAACTAAGCAACTAATACTTTGTTACGTCACTTTGCTTGTTGTATTCTTTGGCTGACATCAAAGAGATCAGCTCCATAGTGTTAACCTCGCCAACTCTATAATGTTTCAATCGCTGCCCACTAACAATCCAGGATGAAGAATAGGGCATAGTATTTTCCAGTCTTACTGCTCCCAAAGGATATGCCTCTTCAACTTCATCAGGTCCTTCCCACCTAGATTTCAATTTTGCTACAAAAATCTTAAGCCTAGAGTTGTAGAGCAAAAGTTTATCTCCAGTTTTAAATTCCTTGCCCTCTAATTTTCTATCGTTCCATTTCTTCACCTTTTCTTTAAATATTCTAGCATATAGGACTCATTTCTAACTTCATTTAAAACATGAATATCTAAGAGTCGTTTTTCCCCTGCAGTTTTAAAGTCAAAGTTCATAGTTTTAATAGCCCACCAAGCCTTATGCTTAGGTTCTAATGGAAGGTGACAAGTTCTACCGTAAATCATTTTGTATGGTGTCATTCCCATAGGATTCTTGAAAGCTGTACGATATGCCCATAATGCATCATTAAGCCTCAAAGACCAGTCCTTTCTTGACCTGTTCACCGTCTTCTAAAGTATGATCTTGATTTCTCTATTAGATAATTTCACTTGTCCACTAGTTTGAGGGTGGTAAGGTGAGGCTACCTGATGGTCTACTCCATTCTTTTGAAGTATCTTGTTAAAAGTTCCCTTCATAAAATGAGTTCCACCATCAGTAATCAAAAATCGGGGTACTCCAAACCTAGGAAAGATGATATCCTTGATCATATTTATGGAAGTGGTTGCATTTGCATGAGAATTGGGTATAGCTTCCACCCATTTAGTAACATAGTCAAGAGCAACAAGAATATGAGTATAACTATTAGAGGGAACAAATGGTCCCATAAAGTCCATGCCCCATACATCAAATGGCTCTATTACTAAGTTATCTTTCATAGTCATTTCCTGTCTTTTACCAATATTACTCATGCATTGGCAAGCATCACAATTTCTAACATATTCATGAGAGTCTTTAACTATTGTAGGCCAGTAGAAACCTGACTGCAAGACCTTAGCTGCAGTATGATTACCGGCGTGATGTCCTCCATAAGGACTATCGTGGCAAGCCTTAAGAATGGCCTTTACCTCGTGCTCGGGTACACATTTCCTGTTTATCCCATCTATAGCATGCCTATATAAGTAAGCGTCGACCCAAAAGTAATGTTTTAAATCATTAAAGAATTTCTTTCTTTGATTGTAATCCCTTTCGGTAAAAACTTGCCTACAAGGAAATTAGCATAATCTGCAAACCAAGGATCGCGAGGTTCTATAACTTCAAGGTATTCTTCTGGCAAAGATTTGTTAATAGGAATTGGATCTTCTATGATTCCTTCCATTCGTGACAGATGGTCAGCAACAGGGTTATCCTTTCCTCTCCTATCTACTATCTACAAGTTATATTCTTGTAGTAGTAAGACCCATTTAATTAGTTGGGGCTTAGCATCTTTCTTAGCTAGGAGGTGCCTCAAAGCTTGATGATCAGTATGAACTATTACTTTTGAGTTGATAATATAGTGTCTGAATTTATCACAAGCAAAAACAACACCTGGAAATTCTTTCTCGGTTGTTGCATAGACCCTTTGATCCTCATTAAAAACTCAACTAGCATATTGAATGACGTTGAGATTCGGTCCATATTTTTGTCCAAAAAACAACCCCAATAGCATAGTCACTAGCATCACACATAATTTCAAATGGTTCATCCCAATTAGGTGGTTGAATGACTGGTGCAGATATTAGTGCTTTTTTAACTGTTCAAAAGAATCATTGCAATCTCTAACAAAGGTAAAAATGGGTATCTTTATCTAAGATATGACTTAAAGGGGCAGCTATTTTAGCTAAATCTTTAATAACTCGTCTATAAATACCAGCATGTCCAAGGAAGTTCTTTACTCCCTTTATATCTTGTGAATTGGTAGTGTTTCTAAATTAACCAAGTTTGAGTTATCAATCCCAATGCTCTTTTTAGAAACCTTATGCCTGAAAACTATACCTTCCCTTACCATGAAGTGGCAGTGCTCCCAATTGAGAAACATCTTGGTTTGTCTACATAGTTGCAAAACTCTATTGAGATTATAGAGACATTGCTCAAAATTAGTTCCATAAACAAAAATATTGTACATAAGAACTTCTAGGAACTTTCCACAAAACTATCGAATATTTCTAGAACACACTATTGAAAAGTAGCAGCTGCGTCACACAAACCAAAAGGAATTAATCGATAAGCATAGGTTCCATAGGGACAGGTAAAAGTAGTTTTCTTATTGATCTTCAGGCTGGATAGCTATTTGACAATATCTAGAGTAGCCATCAAGAAAACAGAAGTAAGAATTAGTAGACATCATTTCCATAATATCATTAATGAGAGGTAGTTGCTTATGAATTTTTATGGTTTCTTTGTTCAACTTACTAAAGTCAATGCACATTCTATATCCCGCTATTTTTATAGCAGGGATTAATTCATTCTTATCATTATTAATTATTATTATACAACCTTCCCTAGGTATGCAATGAGTTGGGCTCACCCACTTACTATCTAAAATTGGATAGATAATACCGTTGTCCAACATACGTATAACTTCCTTTCTTATTACCTGTTTGATTTTAGGATTCAACCTTTTTTGATTATCAACAAATGGTTTAGCATCTTCAATCATAGATATCTTGTGAGTTACTATGGAGGGATCTATACCTTTTATGTCATTAAGAGTGTATCCAAAAGCTTCACGCTATTTGACAAATACCTCTAACAATTTCGTGTTTTCCTTAGGAGATAGTTTATCATCTAAAATCACTGGGCATTTACCTTCGTTATCTAAGAATTCTTACCTGAGACCTAGAGGAAGAGGTTTTAAAACAAGGGTCGTGGATCCTCATCCCCTTTTCTTTTAAGTTCTGCAAATTCATTCCTGAGGCCAGTCTCGACCTCCGCTGCAGTGTTGAGAATCTCATCCAAATCTTCTTTCGCAGAGTCGTTGGGAAGCGAATGATCGCTTGTCAAACTCCTCTCCAACTTAGATTTTAGAGTGCAAAAATAGAATGCTACCAATTATTTAATAATCTTCTCCTCCTTAATCTCAACTTTCTTTTCATAAGCTAATCTTGTGAATTGGTTGTAGTTTATTTCTACAACTTCTTTGCCAAACTGTAAGGATAGAGCCTATTTTTTGTTGTCAATGTCAATATTCATAGAGTTGTAAGGTTACCAAAAATGACCGAGCAGGAGGAGTTAAAAGGTATTTCAATAATGTGAAAATTAACTGGGTACACAAAAGCTCCAACAGAAACACAGACATTGCAAAGTATCCTATGAGTAGGATGCAAAGTTCAATTAGAAAACATAAAAGTAGCTTTTGATGGCTCAAGGTAAGATTCATCAAGATGGTCACGTATATCTTCAAAGATTGTATACGGCATGATATTTATGGAAGAATTTAAGTCACAAAACCTACATAAGTAGTTCCTCCTAAACAAATAGGAATTTTCTATTAACTTCTATTTTTACCATCACACTTGCCCCCTATCATTTCGGAGGATTCTTTACTTACCACGATCACTTCATCCTTGAACAATTCAGGTTCCAGAAGTTCTTTTACTATGCCAATATTCTGTTTAATGGTTCCCAAATCCTTAGTTGACCTTCCTATTATTTTATTCCATTCACCCCTACTATCCATTACTTTGGTTAGAATAGTTTCTTCCTCAGCTAACATTTGCTCTTGAATTTGCGAATATTTATCACTCTGACAAGTTTTAGAGGGTTTCTCCTCCACATGTGGTGCATAGCGTTCCCAATCTCTTGGAACCTCCAGGTAGTCAGCATAAGTTTTAATAATTTGAAAAATCATGCGATGGCCAAGATTAAAATTTCCGAGCAGTTTTTCTATCTTTCCCGAAGCCAGAAATCTCTTTAAGCAATTATATTCTATGGTTTTTTTTATTAAACTCAGCCTCTCAATAAGCTCTCTCTCTATCCTATTCATCATGTCTAGCAAATTCCATGCTAGTTCAACACTGAATTCGGTGAATCACCCATTTGTAAGGGAGTCGAGTTCATTTCTTTTATTATCGTTCAAACATGCGTAGAAGGTGTGTATCACCAGCCAAGGTGGGAAATTATGATGGGGACAGCGATCAAGCAATCCCCGAAACTTTGCATATCGTTCATGCAAGCTTTCTTCAGGTTTTCCTTTAAAATTTGTGATCATGCGTCTCGCGCCAAGAGTTTTTGTCCGAGAAAGGAATCAACTAAAAATAAAGAGGCTAAGCCCTCCCAAGAATTATTAATCTTTGCAGAACTTTGAATGTACCAAGAATAGGCCTCATCAATGAGAGCTTGAGCAAAGAAAGCAAATTTAACCGCATCCTTAGTTTGTAGATTAAGGTGGAAAGTCCCAAAAATATCTTCAAAGAACCCTACATGCTCATAAGGATTCTCCGTACCATCTCGTGCAAATATTTTTGGATGCAAAAGATCCAAGGGCATGGGCTTAATATCATACCCTCTCAGGTTATTGGATTTTAAATAGGCGTCCATGGGCGGACCATAATTCCTCACAACCTTCAGCTGGATTATATGTTGGTACTCGCCCATAATGTATCACCTGAAAATAATAAACAACTTTAGTAAAACAATTAGTAGAATAAGCAACAAAGAACAAAGACCAAAAGCGCTTAGCTCCCAGGCAACAACGCCAGTAAATAGCTTGATGACTGCAAGTGCACAGATCAATTGTAGCTAGTTTCGAAGTAAAGATATCAAACCCACAAAGATATATTGGTAAAGGTCTTCATGCCCCTCGTCACTATCTACCAAAGGATACTTATAAGCTGCCTTTGATCTCAAGTAAAGGGTGTTTGAAAGGTTTTTGGTTGTTTGCAGAAAAGTAATTAAAACAAGTAAATGAAAACAAGGAACAAGGTTGTGCAAAAACATGGTTGAACTCAATAGGGCTAAAACATTCTCAGGGATGTAGGATACACCACTAGCATAGTATTGTTGTTATTAATAATCAAGATAACATATTTGTTGTGTTATGAGATGTGTGGAGAGAGATCCATAATAAGATGTTCACAACAAGGCTCGTAGGTAGCCACTTTTATGAGCCAAGAGTGAGGTCACCTCTAAATAACCACTATGATGTCTGAGAGCAGTCACCCATACAAACCACCGCAATTAAGGGTTTCCTCGTGGATTTTGTAATTAGCATAGGGAGTCCCTCTTTTATCCTCCTTTGACCGTGTAGGTTACGAGCCGGTGCCAATATGTCACGGGGCCATTCCGGGTATGATCCCAAGACACGTCCAAAGGATTTCTCCCTCCCTTTAGTCCCAAGGGAAAATGATATGTGGCCAACTACACATACCATCTAAAGAGAGACATCGAACACAAATCATAAATCTATCATAGACCAGCAAGTCATATGGACACAAGAATAGATTATCATTATTACAAATTCATAATGGTGCTTGGGTTTCTTCATCTCCCCATGAACAAAGGAACTACTCACACGTGGAAGAAATCAACAACAACATCATAATCAAATGAATGGATAAAAGTACAGAGATAGAACTAATGTAAACCATAATTGAATCTGGAATTACAAAAAGATCTAGTAGATGAGAGATGGGGGTAATGGTGGTAATGGAGATGCAGCGGTTGATGACGAAGGGGATGATGAGTTGTCGTCCAATGATCCGTGAAGCGGCTAGGATTTTTCCCCAGCCAAGTTCCTCCTTCAGATCCCTTTTAGATTTGGTTTTTTGTGGTTTCTAGTTGCTGTGAATGTCGGATCCTCCTCTCATCTTTGCTAGGAGAAAGTATTTGACGAGGCGATCACGCTGACACCTGGTACGGGCAGATGGTATGGGCAGGCTTCGCCCGTACAACTAGTTGTCATTGGTACTGGTTGCTTCTCCTCGCTTGGTATTCTACTAGGTGCGAAGGTAAATCCATAAAATGACTTTTATCACTTAGAAATATCATATTATAACACAATATGATAGTTCTAATTGATATGTTCATATAAGACTTAGTGATTTGATATCCTGTTAAAACAAAAACAAAATGGTGCTACAAACATAGTGAAATACAATACTCTATTTATGCAAAAATGAAAGGTAAATAAGCTTCAATTTTGGACTCATCAACTAACCAGGGAATTTTTTGTGTAATTAAATCTAACTTCTTAAATTTCTAGGGATTTAAATAATAAAGAGGAAACTAGCTACTAGGCTGGTTTCACCCGGGTCACGCCAGCACAGTCGCTGGGCTGGCTTAGAAGACATGGGCGAGCACAGGAGTGCAGGGATTCGAATCCTTGGCTGGGCCCCGACTGCCAATGACGGTGGCAAAACGAAGGGGTACCGAGGTCTCTGGATCATTGGATTAGATCAAGATCCGAGGGTGGACGTTTGTCGTCCTCGCAAACTTAGGCCAGCAAGGTCTAACCCTAACTGCCGCAATGCGAGGGACGATGAGGCTCACCTAGAGGCGTAGACGGCTCGGGTAAGGTTGGGGACGAAGCGGCGGTTAACTACGAGTCTAGTGGTGGGCAGCAACCTGGGCTTCTCCTCCATAAGACATCATGGGCTCGCTGGTGCCGGCGAGCGGATCAGGTGTGCGTGACGTTGCCATTGCAGTGCGTCCCTAGGCAAAAAGAGAGGCGAGATAGATAGGAAGGTTAGATAGGTGGGAGAGGCTCTTACATGACAGCACCTAAGGAAGAGAGAGAGAGCATGCATCGGCCACCACCTATCCTTTTTCTCCTCTATACCGCGGCGGTGCAGTGAGGATAGCGGGAAGCAGAGAGAGGGAGGCTATTCCTCCGCTCTCTAGGTGGTAGTGGGAGTATCTTGGGCGAACTGACGTGGGTGGTGCATGCGTGCAAGGCAAGGGCCTATTTAACTCAGCTGGGCGATTCCATGGTCCCGCGAGAGAACATCGGAGTTATGCGGGGTCATGGGAGCTCGGGGCTGGCTAGTCTGGGCGGTGGCGAGTGTCGTGGCAGTCCTGGGATGTGGTCACTACAATAGAGTGGATCTGGGGCCTCAGGAGCACGCGAGAGGGCTTGCCATCATGTCTCGCGCAGGCTGCTCGATGGAACGCTTCGAGGCATTTAGGGCTCGGGTAATCTTGGGTGAGGGGAGAGGATAGGCGTAGGGTGGGGAGGAGGGGTGGTGACTGTCTCCCGCACGGGCTCACGGTCGGTTTGTACCGTGGGGAGGGTGATGAGCGCGAGGGCAACATCTCTCTATCTGATATGGACATCGCCGGTTGGGGGTCACTAGAGTTCAAGGGTGAAGAAGAGGGAGGTCAGGGGCGTGTCTGGAGAGCTATAGCATGTACGTCTAGGCCCAGGGAGAGATATGACGGGGCAAAACTGCTGCTACACTTTAATGGCAAGATATTTCTCCATCTTCTTTGCCTCACCTTCCTGGACTAGTTTGGGGTTGGGTATTGTCGAGCTAGGGGTGTCGTGCAAGGCTGGGACAAGTGTGTACCCATGCGTAGTAGTGTACACGACCACATTAGTCATTCTTGGCATGTTACACAAGTTAGGTTATCTAGGGTGAGGTTAGCAAGGTACCACCTTGGCTTGATGATGGCGAGCAGCTCGAGCCACTTCTAGTCATGGTTAGTGTTTGATTGCATGGAGGCATTGTAGGTGAACAACCTCATAACTAGTATTCTTCCTAGTTCTGGTCCAATCTATAGTTATGATCCTCCAAAGTTTGATAAAATTAAAGGTGTCATTTCCCTTAATTTAACTTGTGTTGCAAACCTTCTTGGAAAACATGCTATGTTTTGCTTTGTCCAGGGTAGAAGTGGGGTTTAGAAATACTCATGTCCAGGTACTCATATATGGGTTTGCATGGCATAGGTGGATTATGGTTTACTTAAACCATGGCTTTTAATGCATTTTTGACTTAGCCATATTTTTAGGGTCTTTCTCTAGGTTTGTAATATTTTCATACCATGTTTGGCAGGTTATAGAAGATGATCCAGGGATCCATTTGATTGAAAGGGGCATATGGTTTGGTAGTACAAGTGATGCAGATTACTCTAGTACTTAGGGATGGCCTTGATCAAGATTGGGTACTCCGGTAATTGATGCCAAACTTTGCTAAAAATAAAGTTGTCAAGGTAGATTATTATTTAGCCTCACAAACCTTGTGGGATCAAGAAGCATGAAGCTCCACTGGAGACAGAGAAGTGATGGAGGGATAGACACTTTTGTTTCAAAAGAAAATAATATGAGGATGTGAGCTTCTACCAAAGTAGGCTTGTTGATAAGATTTGTGGAAATTAATACTTTATTGCCTATAGAACCATCAAGAACAAGGGGGTTCAAGGATTGATTTAGACAGGGAAAGGGAGGGGTTTCTAAGTCCTTAAGATGGTCTACAATATGGTTCAAGTTCATTTCCAAAAATGCACAAGGTTTGGAAAGGAGAGAGTAACAAAGAAGTGATGTTAACACTAGTTCCAAAATTAGTCAAATTGGGTTTTTTTACTAGGATACAAGAGGTGATGTTTTTGAGGGTAAGCAAGGGTCCAAACTCATCACCAAGGAGGTGATGTTTAAGAGTGGGTTAAGTAGTGAGTATTTACGGCTTTAGTTGGTCCTTTATGCTATAAAGTTTATAAGAAGGAAATGATATAGAAAAGAGTTTGTTAAGGAAAAGACATGGTCACTTGAGTGACTTAGGACCAAGGCAAACTTGCGGAAATGGGTGATTGGATTCATTGATCATGGGGGATCATAGAAGATGGTGGTTTACACCCAAGTAGGATGGTAGAGGTGTCACTAGGCCTGAGATCATTAATTTGGGTTGTTTAAGTAGTTTAGTAGATATGGTCCTAATAAAACGAGAGTGTTTATCTTTCTTCTATGCTTAGATGAATTCTTCTCAGGGGAGTAGAGGTTGCTTCTATTGGGTAACTTGTTGCTAAAGGATGTTCCTAGGGCAGTTCACACTACTTATTCAAACAAGTCAAATAGGATATCAAGGCAATTTATCTAACAAGCATCTTAAGTCTACTACTAAGCATACCTTCAAGCTTAGCTTGCTGTAAAGATGGGTATTTTTAAAAGGTTGGATTTGAAGTAGGTGAGAGTCCTTGGTACTTCTACGAAGATTGGAATTCAAAAGTTTAACAAAAGTTTTTGGAAAACTAGAGGTAAGATCATTTGGAAGTTCTATATTGGAAATATGAAGAGATGATAGCATATAGATCTCCATAGTTTTGTAAATAGAAGCTACTAAAATACTTGGTGTAGCAAAGGCATCTTGGCTTTTTTTTTTGAAATGCCGAAACATTTAAGAATATGAAAAATAAGCCAAGAACTAACTTTTGTTAAATAGCTTTTGTCAACTGAGCGTGAGGTAAGGAGTATATGATCTACTGCACAATCAGATTCAATAACACAAAAAAGCAAACAAACATTGAATCACTTAAACAAGAAAAAGTTTTAGTTCCCCCTGATTTTTGCATTCAGGACAACTAAACAAGGTTGCTGAAAATGGGATGTTACATCTACCACTTACTTTTAGATTCAAATTTTACCCAACATTGATAAACTAGCTTAAATTCATTTAAATGGGCAAAGTTAGCTCTAAGAACTCATAAAACCTGGTAATCATAAGTGAAACATGGTCAAATGTTTGTCTAGGAACTGGGCTTTTGGTATTCTGAGCCATATTCTCCGTGCTTGCTTTAAAACAAACCATTCTTTTCACTTCAAAATTTCAAAATGGTTTATTTATTCCTAGAAGTTGGAAACTCCCATTATTGGGAGCACTATTGCTCACCATGCCAAGATGCACCCATCTAGTACTATATAGTGGTAAGATAAGTTAATATAGTGCTAAGATATACTACAACACGAGAATTGTTGTACCATGGGTTAGGTTAGTGCCAATTCGAAAGTCCTAAATGATTCAAGGGACTCTGGTTGCTTCATTTCACACCCCAAGAAGACACGGGAGGCACACATTCATCAAAAACACTCACATAGAGTGAGATAGATGGTCAAATATACAATTTTCTTGATGTGAAGCAAGGACACACAATATTTCTCTGAGTACCACACAAGTCCATGTCAAGTTTTTATGCACATTTCACCTTTCTATTTTTTTGCAATCTTCCTGGCCAATATTTTCCACTTAAATGACTCCATGTCGGCTTGTGGAACTTAGATCAACTTTGAACTAATTTCTCTTAAATTTTGCCTATATAGTTCTTCAATTTTTATGTGCTAACAATTTCTCGCACTTGAGAGATTTTATGCAAATTTACATAAATCAGGTCAACTTTGATCTGGAAATGTGTGGTATATATTCCAGTCCTAAAATTGTGCAGGAATCATTTTAGGGACAATGGGAAACATGATTTATGGACAATCCCGTAGTTTTATGATTTTCAAGCCTCCTAGCTCATTTTGCCCACTTAAACCGAAGTTAGGTTAATTTTGAACTTCAAGCAAGTCTCACAAAGATTGCTCTTAAAGTTATACACTATGAAACTATTCTGAATGTGCACACGATTAGTCGGTATCTCGAAAATCACTGAGAGTTCTGAACGACTCAAAATCTTGATATACTTCAATACTGATCTAGTGGTACCAATTTAGTATGGAGTATCATAAGTATTTCTACGGTTCTGTATAAAGTTAGTCGAACTTTACATTTGTCTTGGGACAAAGCTAAAGTACACTTATTTGTGGATGTAGGGAGTATGTATCTTAGCACTATATAGTATATGAATAACTTTCAATATTGACCATTGGATCATGACTCGTGAATCCCAACATTTCTAGCCGTTGGATCTTCTTTTCCATTCTAGCATCTAGAAGATTCTATTGCTAATAGTCTTTATCACAATGAACGCTATGCTCAAACCTCAAAACACACTTCTCCATCATTCAAGAATCTTCTCTGTTGTATCTCTAGACTATGTTACCACAATTTTCAAGTGTTAGGTAGCTAATAAACGTTGAGTTCTACATGATACAAAGTCCAATAACCAAATATACGCCCATACTTTATAGATGTCGATCAATTTTTTTTTGAGTTTACCTATTATAATTTTATATATAGGGATGATATGTGATACGTCTATTATCTAAGTCTCACGTGCAAGGGATGTGCAACTTACTAGTACACGTACTATACTATATTAGTATATATACAGTACTACACTAGGACTTGTGTTGTTGTTTTTTCCAAAATAGTAGATGCCGTCAGTGGATGGCGAGGCCATGTTGGAAGTGACTACTACTCACGGCTGTCTCTTTGATTTCTTTGTCAAGTATTGTATCTGAATGGAAATGAGGTGTCCACCTGGACCTTCCCCCTCCTCCTCTTCTCTGCCAGATTTCTTTGCCCGTTTCCATTCCTTTTTGCGGTGCTACTTCACTAGCATGACCGGGAACTAGTCCCGCTACAGAAGGGCTCGTGTCGCAACGGCGGAGCTAGCGGAAGACAAGAATTTGATTCGCTATTGTGACATTATGTTGCTACCGGTCCCAATCTATGCGACAAGCCTTCCGTCCAAGTCGAATCCCTCGGCTGCAGGCAAGAGGTGTTCAACTCACGGTCCTTCAAAGCTGCTGTAGCTGAGGACTGATACCTTCAGGTAAATCTTGTGCTTGCTCAACTTTCCATGTATTTGACCATTTCTTGATTTGCTCATTTTCCTTCTAGTACATTATTCCTCAATGGTGTTTTAGGTCAGGTGGTCTTCTCATTCCCTCAGCACTCCTGCCTACAAAAACATCTTCACTATCACCATTGGAGGTTGATACCTTCAGGTAAATCTCTGTGCTTGGGCAACTTTCCATGTCTTTGATCGTTTCTTGATTCACTCATTTTCCTACTAGTACATTCTTTCTCAATGGTGTTTTAGGTAGAGTAGTCTTCGCATTCCTGCGGCACTCCTGTCTGTATAATCATCTTCATCGTCACTGATGGAGGCCAATCGGTATAGCCACGAGGTAATAATATCGTTCACATTGCGATTTTGTGTCTCTCTTCCTTCATGGTTCTCTAGGTACACTTCTGAATTTTTGATCCCTGTTCATCTAACAGAATATTGGTTTTGAGATCAAGTTTATGGTGAAAAGGTGATGGGCGATTTCTATGTTAAGACGGCGGACAGATGCGCCCTCGTCAAGGAGTGCAATAGACATTACTTCAAACTCTCCACTAACAAGGTCGGGCTTAGCCTCATTCGGAATCTCGCCATGGAATACTTAATTGAGCATGACAAGCTGAAGTGGTGGAACATCAGCATGGTGGAGATGCTGGGCAAAAGCTTCGAACCGATCCAAGACCTCGAGGAACAGAAGGACAAACTCCTGGCCGAGCTGGAGTGTGAAGCTATGGTCGATCTCCATCAATGAGCCCACACGTGGAAGATCTTAATTAATACTCCCTCTGTTTCATAATATAATCCTATTTAGAGAGCTAAAACAGCTTACTAAAAGGGCTTATGTACTATGGGAGAGTCTAGATCTTAGGCGCCTGATTTTTAGTTATGTCTAAGTGGCTGACATCATCATACTATTTTGTGCTAATTCTCAGTTTCAATAAAATTTGTGCTAATTCTCAGTTGCAACCTAATTGCAACTCATTAAAATGTCAGTTACAACCTATTTGCAACTCATGTGTTGCACGAATCCCAAGGAGACGACTGGGACATAACTAAAAATCAGACGCCTGCTTTCTTGCAAAACCGATATATAATTTGCAAAATGGCCCCAGTAAATTAAAAAAACTTTGTTACTACTAGCATGAAGGTGTGATGGTGTACTTGCTGGTAAGTATTTGGTTATTTAGTGAATGAGAAATGCATCACCTACAATGATGTTGCTAGAGCCAAATTTCATGGGAGTACCAATTATTATCGCTTCCATGCTGAGCGGCCAGCAGCTACATGGTTGTCGTTGTCAGGTTGTATCTCACCAACATCGCTTTCTCAACACAGAGCTTCCATTCTTCCTCCATCTTCGTCTTTGGTCCTGATGATGGCAGCGGGTATCATATTGATGGTGACTAGATCAGGACCACAACTTTGTCTCTATACAGTTGTAGGAGAGTACTATTAAGGAAGAGGTAACTGCTGGGAATTTGGGATGGATCCCTCCTAAACATATGCCTTTATTATAGTCTCCACAATTTACATTCATGGGATAACTACTTTTAACAATTTAAATGAGTTTTAGGTGATTTTTGTCAAATTAATCGAACTTGAAATACATGTGTTCAATAGTTTGTCAAATTATAGTTTTCCCCTTTTCTGGAAGAGGTTCACGAAGGGGATTTAAGAGAAGATCCTTGAAGGTTATACCTATAGGGATTGAGTGTAGATTCTCCTTTGTTGCTTCCTTGTTCCACGTGCCTAAGCATCTCTAACTTATGCGGGAACATGTCTTCCAAGTTGGGGAGTGGAACCACTTGTGAGGACTCGTGAGTCGAGGAAGACGAAGTATCCCTCTCAGATTCCTTTCCATTTTTCTTGTACATCAGGAACACCTCCTTTTTTGGGTCCAAATCTACTTGATATGAAAGGGCTACATGGTCCTTGAGTGATCAAGTGAGATCTAAAGTTTCATTGTAAAGGCGAAAAGAAAGCTTGAGATATGAAATGTGACGGAAAAGAACAAGGAAGAAGAAAAAGGTGCAAATTAAAGGAAGAAATCCATAGATAAAAGGGTTTGAAGTCGGTCATGAGTAATAGTACGGGCAGGCCCGCCCATACCACGCCCCCATATAGGATTCTTACCACCTTTTTAGACACATAATACGTCTAATTGACGCAGAAAAAGGCAGAGCTGGTAACGACCATTGGTATGGGTGCTTTTGCCCGTACAGTCCGACCGTACCGCATCGACGAAAATTGAGTTGGTACTCCGAACATTTAACGACCACTGGTACGGGCGCGCATAACCATACGGTCTTCCCATACCAGGTCAAAAATAGGTCAGAATAACAGGAGAAACTAACGGAGAGCAGTGAACAAGACAAGGTCCACTAAAAAGTTTCCAAAATAATAAAACTAAGCAACTAAAACTTTGTTACGTCACTTTGCTTGTTGTATTCTTTGGCTGAAATCAAAGAGATCAGCTCCACAGTGTTAACCTCGCCAACTCTATAATGCTTCAATCGCTGCCCATTAACAATCCAAGATGAAGAATAGGGCATAGTATTTTTCAGTCTTACCGCTCCCAAAGGATATGCCACTTCAACTTCTTAAGGTCCTTCCCACCTAGATTTCAATTTTGCTGCAAAAATCTTAAGCCTAGAGTTGTAGAGCAAAAGTTTATCTCCAGTTTTAAATTCCTTGTCCTCTAATTTTCTATCGTGCCATTTCTTCACCTTTTCTTTAAATATTCTAGCATATAGGCCTCATTTCTAACTTCATCTAAAACATAAATATCTAAGAGTCGTTTTTCCCCTGCAGTTTTAAAGTCAAAGTTCATAGTTTTAATAGCCCACCAAGCCTTATGCTCAGGTTCTAATGGAAGGTGGCAAGTTTTACCGTAAACAATTTTGTATGGTGCCATTCCCATAGGATTCTTGAAAGCTGTATGATATGCCCATAATGCATCATTAAGCTTCAAAGACCAGTCCTTTCTTGACCTATTCACCGTCTTCTAAAGTATGACCTTGATTTCTCTATTAGATAATTCCACTTGTCCACTAGTTTGAGGGTGGTAAGGTGAGGCTACCTGATGGTCTACTCCATTCTTTTGAAGTATCATGTTAAAAGTTCCCTTCATAAAATGAGTTCCACCATCAGTAATCAAAAACCAGGGTACTCCAAACCTGGGAAAGATGATATCATTGATCATCTTTATGAAAGTGGCTGCATTTGCATGAGAAGTGGGTATAGATTCCACCCATTTAGTAACATAGTCAAGAGCAACAAGAATATGAGTATAACTATTAGAGGGAACAAATGGTCCCATAAAATACATGCCCCATACATCAAATGGCTCTATTACTAAGTTATCTTTCATAGTCATTTCCTGTATTTTACCAATATTACTCATGCATTGGCAAGCATCACAATTTCTAACATATTCATGAGAGTCTTTAACTATTGTTGGCCAGTAGAAACCTGACTGCAAGACCTTAGCTGCAGTACGATTACCAGCGTGATGTCCTCCATAAGGACTATCGTGGCAAGCCTTAAGAATGGCTTTTACCTCGTGCTCGGGTACACATTTCCTATTTACCCCATCTATACCATGCCTATAAAAGTAAGCGTCGTCCCAACAGTAATGTTTTAAATCATTAAAGAATTTCTTTCTTTGATTGTAATCCCTTTCAGTAAAACTTGCCTACAAGGAAATTAGCATAATCTGTAAACCAAGGATTGCGAGGTTCTATAACTGCAAGGTATTCTTCTGGCAAAGATTTGTTAATAGGAATTGGATCCTCTATGATTCCTTCCATCCGTGACAGATGGTCGGCAACAGGTTTATTCTTTCCTCTCCTATCTACTATCTACAAGTTATATTCTTGTAGTAGTAAGACCCATTTAGGCTTAGCATCTTTCTTAGCTAGGAGGTGCCTCAAAGCTTGATGATCAGTATGAACTATTCTTTTGAGTTGATAATATAGTGTCTGAATTTATCACAAGCAAAAACAATAGCTAGAAATTCTTTCTCGGTTGTTGCATAGACCCTTTGATCCTCATTAAAAACTCAACTAGCATATTGAATGACTTTGAGATTTGGTCCATCTATTTGTCCTAAAAACAACCCCAATAGATTAGGTGGTTGAATGACCGGTGCAGAAATTAGTGCTTTTTTAACTGTTCGAGAGAATCATTGCAATCGCTAACAAAGGTAAAAAAGGGTATCTTTATCTAAGAGACGACTTAAAGGGGTAGCTATTTTAGCAAAATCTTTAATAACTCGTCTATAAAAACCAGCTTGTCCAAGGAAGTTCTTTACTCCCTTTATATCTTGCGAATTGGTAGTGTTTCTAAATTAACCAAGTTTGAGTTATCAATCTCAATGCTCTTTTCAGAAACCTTATGCCTGAAAACTATACCTTCCCTTACCATGAAGCGGTAGTGCGCCCAATTGAGAACCATCTTGGTTTGTCTATATAGCTGCAAAACTCTATTAAGATTATAGAGACATTGCTCAAAGTAGTTCAATAAACAAAAAAATTGTACATAAGAACTTGTTGGAACTTCCCACAAAACTTTCGAATATTTTTAGAACACACTCTTGAAAAGTAGCAGCTGCGTTACACAAACAAAAAGGCATTAATCGGTAATCATAGGTTCCATAGGGACAGGTAAAAGTAGTTTTTTTCTTGATCTTCAGGCTGGATAGCTATTTGAGAATATCCAGAGTATCCATCCAGAAAACAGAAGTAAGTAGTAGACATCCTTTCCATAATATCATTAATGAGAGGTAGTTGCTTATGAATTTTTATGGTTTCTTTGTTCAACTTCCTGAAGTCAATGCACATTCTATATCCCGCTATTTTTCTAGCAGGGATTAATTCATCCTTATCATTATTAATTATTGTTATACAACCTTCCCTAGGTATGCAATGAGTTGAGCTCACCCACTTACCATCTAAAATTGGATAGATAATACCGTTGTCCAACATATGTATAACTTACTTTCTTACTACCTGTTTGATTTTAGGATTCAACCTTTTTTGATTATCAACAAATGGTTTAGCATCTTCAATGATAGATATATTGTGAGTTACTATGGAGGGATCTATACCTTTTATGTCATTAAGAGTGTATCCAAAAGCTTCATGCTATTTGACAAGTACCTCTAACAATTTTGTGTTTTCCTTAGGATATAGTTTATCATCTAAAATCACTTGGCATTTACCTTTGTTATCTAAGAATTCTTACCTAAGACCTAGAGGAAGAGGTTTTAAAACAAGGGGTGGTGGATCCTCATCCCCTTTTCTTTCAAGTTCTTCAAATTCATTCCTGAGGCCAGTCTCGACCTCCGGTGGGGTGTTGAGAATCTCATCCAAATCTTTTTTCACAGAGTCATTGGGAAGCGAATGATCGCTTGTTAAACTCCTCTCCAACTCAGATTTTAGAGTGCAAAAATAGATTGCTGCCAATTCTTTAGTAGTCTTCTCCTCCTTAATCTCAACTTTCTTTTCATAAGCTAATCTTGTGAATTGGTTGTAGTTTATTTCTACAACTTCTTTGCCAAACTGCAAGGATAGAGCCTATTTTTTGTTGTCAATGTCAATGTTCATAGAGTTGTAAAAAGGTTACCAAAAACGACCGGGCAGGAGGAGTTCAAAGGTATTTCAATAATGTGAAAATCAACTGGGTACACAAAAGCTCCAACAGAAACATAGACATTGCAAAGTATCATGTGAGTAGGGTGCAAAGTTCAATTAGAAAACATAAAAGTAGCTTCTGATGGCTCAAGGTAAGATTCATCAAGATGGTCACGTATATCTTCATAGATTGGATAAGGCATGATATTTATGGAAGAACTTAAATCACAAAACCCTACATAAGTAGTTCCTCCTAAGCTAAAAGGAATTTTCTATTGACTTCTATTTTTACCATCACACTTGCCCCCTATCATTTCAGAGGATTCTTTACTTACCACGATCACTTCATCCTATAACAATTCAGGTTCCAGAAGTTCTTTTACTATCCCAATATTCTGTTTAATGGTTCCTAGATCCTTACTTGACCTTCCTATTATTTTATTCCATTCACCCCTACTATCCATTACTTTGGTTAGAATAGTTTCTTCCTCGGCTAACATTTGCTTTTGAATTTGCGAATATTTATCACTCTGACAAGTTTTAGAGGGTTTCTCCTCCACATGTGGTGTATAGCATTCCTAATCTGTTGGAATGTCCAGGTAGTCAGCATAAGTTTTAATAATTTGTAAAATCATGCGATGGTCAAGATTAAAATTACCGAGTAGTTTTTCTATCTTTCCCGAAGCCAGAAATCTCTTTAAGCAATTATATTCTATGGGATTTTCTTTATTAAACTCAGCCTCTCAATAAGCTCTCTCTATCCTATTCATCGTGTCTACCAAATTCCATGCTAGTTCAACACTGAATTCGGTGAATGACCCATTTGTAAGGGAGTCGAGTTCATTTCATTTATTATTGTTCAAACCTGCGTAGAAGGTGTGTATCACCAGCCAAGGTGGGAAATTATGATGGGGACAGCGATCAAGCAATCCCCAAAACCTTGTATATCCTTCATGCAAGCTTTCTTCAGGTTTTCCTTTAAAATTTGTGATCATGTGTCTCGCGCCAAGAGTTTTTGTCCGGGAAAGAAATCAACTAAAAATAAAGAGGCTAAGCCCTCCCAAGAATTATTAATCTTTGAAGAACTTTGAATGTACCAAGAATAGGCCTCATCAATGAGAGTTTGAGCAAAGAGAGAAAATTTAACCTCATCCTCAGTTTGTAGATTAAGGTGGAAAGTCCCACAAATATCTTCAAAGAACCCTACATGATCATAAGGATTCTCCGTACCATCTCGTGCAAATATTTTTGCATGCAGAAGATCCTAGGGCATGGGGTTAATATCATACCCTCTCGGGTTATTTGATTTTAAATAGGCGTCCATGGGCGGACTGTAATTCCTCACAGCCTCTAGCTGGATTATATGTTGGTACTCGCCCATAATGTATCACCTGAAAAGAATAAACAACTTTAGTAAAACAATTAGTAGAATAAGCAACAAAGAACAAAGACCAAAAGCGCTTAGCTCCCCGGCAACGACGCCAGTAAATAGCTTGATGACTGCAAGTGCATAGATCAATTATAGCTAGTTTCGAAGTAAAGATATCAAACCCACAAAGAGATATTGATAAAGGTCTTTATGCCCCTCATCACTATGTACCAAAGGATACTTATAAGCTGCCTTTGATCTCAAGTAAAGGTTGTTTGAAAGGTTTTTGGTTGTTTGCAGAAAAGTAATTAAAACAAGTAAATGAAAACAAGGAACAAGGTTGTGCGAAAATGTGGTTGAACTCAATAGTGCTAAAACATTCTCAGGAAAGTAGGATACACCACTAGCATAGTATTGTTGTTATTAATAATCAAGATAACATATTTGTTTTGTCATGAGATGTGTGGAGAGATATTCATAATAAGATGTTCACTACAAGGCTCGTAGGAAGCCACTTTGTTGACCCAAGAGTGACGTCGCCTCTAAATAACCACTACGATGTCTGAGAGCAGTCACCCATACAAACCACCGCAATTAAGGGTTTCCCCATGGATTTTGTAATTAGCATAGGGAGTCCCTCTTTTATCCTCCTTTGATCGTGTAGGTTACGATCCGGCGCCAATATGTCACGGGGCCATTCCGGGTATGATCCCAAGACACGTCCAAAGGATTTCTCCCTCCCTTTAGTCCCAAGGGAAAATGATATGTGGCCGACTACACATACCATCTAAAGAGAGACATCGAACACAAATCATAAATCTATCATAGACCGGCAAGTCATATGGACACAAGAATAGATTATCATTATTACAAATTCATAATGGTGCTTGGGTTTCTTCATCTCCCCATGAACAAAGGAACTACTCACACATGGAAGCAATCAACAACATCATCATAATCAAATGAATGGATAAAAGTACGGAGATAGATCTAATGTAAACCACAATTAAATCTAGAATTACAAAAAGATTTAGTAGATGAGAGATGGGGGTAATGGTGGTAATGGAGATGTAGCGGTTGATGACGAAGGGGATGATGCATTGTCCTCCAATGACCCGTGAAGCAGCTATGATTTTTCCCCAACCAAGTTCCTCCTTCAGATCCCTTTTAGATTTTATTTTTTGTGGCTTCTGGTTGTTGTGAATGTCAGATCCTCCTCTCATATTCGCCAGGATAAAGTATTTGACGAGGCGATCACGCTGACACCTGGTAGGGGAGGACGGTATGGGTGGGCTCCGCCCGTACCACTAGTCGTCATCGGTACTGGTTGCTTCTCCTCACTTGGTATTCTCCCAGGTGCAAAGGTAAATCCATAAAATTACTTTTATCACTTAGAAATATCATATTATAACACAATATGACAGTTCCAATTGATATGTTCATATAATACTTATGTAACATCCCAATTTTAGCAACCCTGATTAGTTGTCCAGAATGCAAAAATCAGGGGGAACTAAAACTTTTTCTTGTTTAGTGATGAAGTGTTTGCCTGTTGTTTGACTATGTTTTTGATTATGATTGTATATTAGAAGATATACTCCTTACCTCAACACCAGTTGACAAAAGCTACTTCCCAAAACTGTCTTGGCTTAATTTCCATATTCTCAAATGCTCTGGCATTTCAAAACCTGATCCAAGAAGCCTTTGCAAACCAACTATTTTAGTAGCTTCTATTAACTAAACTATGGACAGCAACCTATTATAATCTCCTTATGCTTTATAGACAGAACCTTCAACCATTCTTATCCCTAGGTTTCCCAAAACCTCTTTGCTTAAAGCCTTTGAATTCTACTCTTGGTAGAGATACCAAGGACTCTCATCTTATCCAAACCACAACCTTTTTAAAATACCCATCCTTACCTCGAGCTAGGCTTGATGGTAATCCCAGTAGTAGGTTTGCTTTGTTTGTAAGATGAGTTGCCTTGATCTTCTAAGATGAAGTGCCTCGATCTGCCGTCTGATGAATTGCCCTGATTTGTCTGCTTAGGAGATCGTATGAGCTACTCTAGGAGCTCATCACTAGGATCAAGATGGTTCCAAATCACCCCACCCGAAGCAGGAATACCAAGCTGGATCTGATCTCTAACTACTAGGTGATCATCTAAAACCCTTAACTAGATCAATTCTGAAGATATCCCTTCTAGAAGCTTCCAAGTCAATGAAGACCAATATCAAGCATGGATCCTTTCTACTACCTCTATACTTCAACATCATCCACTTGATGATGCCTTGGTACCATGCATCCCATCAAAATCATCACCACCCACATTCTAGTCAAAAACACTAAATCTGCCAAATTTGGCCAAGTCTGGAATCTATTTCAACATCACCTTTTTGAATGTCTCCTTTTCTCAACCCATGTGCATTTTTAAAAATGAATTTGAACCATCTTGTCAACCATCCTAAGGAATACCAAGCCCCACTCTTTCCCTTGGTTATATCATCCTCCAACCCACTTGTTCTTGATAGTTTGGCAGGCAAGAAAATAACTATTGCTGCAAATCTAGTCAAAACATGCCTACTTTGACAGAAGCTCACGCCACCATCCCACCTTCTATGGACCAACTCTTGGCATGGTTGTGTTCTACTCATATGGTTATATCAATATCTACTTCACTTGTTCCAAGTGGATCTTTGTTCTTCTTAAACCCACAAGGTTTTGAAGGCTAGTTGATAATCTGCCTTGGCAGGCTTATTTTATTCAAAGTTTGAAATCAATTCTTGGTGAACTCAAGCAAGATCAAGCTCAAACCTCTATAACATATTGATGTACATCACTTGGTCTATCCATCCATCTATCCCATGCCCCAAGGTGATATTCGAGCTCCAAGATCCAACAAGGTTTTGGTGGTATGAAAACAATCTTACCCAAGATCCTTAAATCTCTAGTTCTCAGCAAAATCAACTTGGATTCCCTAATCCCAAGGTTGCAAATGCTTGTTACACCTTTTCTACATCATATACCTTGATCATCAAGATTTATAAAATATTATCCATAATTATTATGGCTCCAAATCTAATTAATCTCTTTAATAGACAAAATCTCCAAAACTCCTTACCCAGGGAAAAGCTTGGTTTTTGCCGAAGCACTTCCCCAATTTTTAGCTCAATTAAGATCCATATATCATACTCTATCTTCCCACCTCAAAAATAAATATGTTTGAAGACATTTATTATCTCTTTTATCCTATTTTCTTAAATGGCAGAAATGGACTAATAATTGTTTTAAATACTTTTAAGCCACAATAGATCTTGGGAAAATTACCCTAAGTGTGTTTTCACATTTGGTATCATCTCACATCAAGAACTCAACTTGTCCAATTCAAAAATATCAAATAACTTCCTAAAAACCATTTTTGCACTATCTAAATAATTGATATAAAGTGCCTCTATAATTCCCTGAAAAATCCCAAATAAATCTTGGAGATGTATCCTGACCTAAACCATCTACCAGTACCATTCCCTCATCTTGCCAAGATCAATTCAAAGAACTTCCTCATAGTCATCAACTTTGCCAAATTTGGATTATGATCAAAACCTTGCACTAATACCCCATCAAACCTTATCAAATCTACTCCACCAAGCTTGCACAGCACACTTCTCTCCCCTCTGGTCGTGATCATTGTAGCTCTGCCCTATCCCTTGTCCCTTGTGTTTGGATGTGTGAGAGAGAGAGACACTAGATCTTTTATTGTTGCAGCAGCCACCCCCTTGTCCCTCTCTGCTCCTACACGACCCAAAGCACCACCACCTCTCTCCACCACCCAGTCCAGCCAATGGCAAAGCCATGGACCAGGTCCAAGCTCACCCATGAGCCTAGCTCACCTTGGACCTCTCCCTTCAGATTTAAGGCCAGGAGACCACCACCCCTACTCCTGCCCTCTCATTTCACCCCTCTCCCCAGAACTCACCTCCCCCTAGCTCCTCTCTTCTTCCCCCAGCCTGTCTCACTCGAGAGAGGGAGAGAAAGCTCTCTCGGCCTCCTCAAGAACTCGAGCTAGGTGCTCCCTCCTCCGCTCCCCTTCCCTTTGCATATCACCTGGTCGAGCTCCCCTACTCCCCCTGCATCTAACCATGTCCTCCTTTTGGCCCAGGACCTTCCCCTTGAGCTGCACCGACGCGCACCAATGAGCTCGTCTCGGTCGTCATCGTGCAAGCCAGATCCTAGCGAGGAATCCCCTGCTTTCGCCCATCCCCGAGGTCGCCGACGTCCACCGCGTCGCCCCGCCGCGTCCCCAACACCTCTCGAGCCCCTGGTAAGCTTCTCCGGCGAGCCCCGCCGTCCCCTAGGGTTTCCCTCGTCGCCGACGAGGCAGACGTGGACAACGACCCGGTGTCGTCGGATCTGACTTGATACGGCGGCCCAGATTCGCCGATACCCCTTCGGGGTGTGTGCCGCTAGTAGGCAGGCCCCACCTGTTGGATTCAAACGCGCCTCCCACGCGAGCCAGCGCCAGGTGGGCTGAATCCCCTCCCCGCGGCCCACTTTCCTAGAGATCCGGCCCAGCTGCCCTTTTCCCTTTTTTTAATTCCAGATCGAAAAATGTACCAGTAGGATTAAATCCTTTTGAAAATATAAATAAGATCCAAATGCCAGGATCTAAATTTCTGATAGCCCTCAGATGTTTTCTTAAACATGAAGAGGTAACACCTGGTCAAAAATAATTTCTATTATTTGTTGGCAATTAATCTGCAACTAGGTGTAGTTTACACTAAATAAATTCCACAGTGACCTACACATCTCCAAAATGGATGAAACCAAGTTCCATTGAAAGTATATCCATAGGCCTACCAGCTAGCATTTATCTCAGGTCAAGGTGAACTGAGGTCACCTTATAGCAAAAATAACAAAAACAGAGAATATCTGCCTTAGGAAATTTCTCCAGGTGAAACCAAATAAGGTATTGACCTAATTCCACATCCCAGTACATCCTAAGATCAGTATCTATCAAACCCCGGTAGATCATATTTTATTGGTCTCTGGTTGAATTCTAATGCATTAAACTATTCTGTGTACACCTTCTTCACTAGATAAAACACTCCAGTAGTTCTGGATATCCAAAATGGGTAATTCCAATTTCCAAAGAAAGGTAATTCCAATACCTACCATGTAAAATTGGAATCACACTAAAACCTTCTGTAAAAGAAATCTGGTGAAAAAGACAAATACCTTACAGATCTGCCTTTGATGATTTATTAAGGGCATTCTGTTAATACTCTTGACCTGATTCCAACTCTATGTGGTTCAATACACCAAACTCTACCTGACCATCCAAGGAAATAATGTTTGGAGCTCCAGAACTTTTCTGGTGAATTATTTCCTAAAACTAGAGCTTTTATCTCTAGAATATTCATAAGAAATTAAAGAAAAGTGATAAAATACTGAAACCACTTTTGTTGGTTTCATTATATCAACTCCTATATGTTGGTATCATTTTTACACAATGTTATTATACAGAATATGTCCCTAATCCAAAACCCATCTTAGGTAGTTCCTCGGCTATAAATCCTAAGGGATTTTCTTCCATGTTTCCAAGACTAGGCCAATCTTATTAAATCCATTCTTCCTAAGACCTACTGATTTGTAAACTTGTATTGTTCATTGCTTTCTGTATGTATTGTTGCTTGTATGCCTTGTGTTGATTGTGCTCTTGCTTGTTTGCATGTGTGCTCCCTGACAACGATAGTTGCGATTATCTCGGAGATCAGAAGAAGATGGTTATTATTGTATATTATTAGGTATTCTAAGAAGAAGTCCAGGGACATTTGTGCCATATTGCTGATCACAGGCAAGCCACCTTATTGCTCATAAGCCTTGTCCTAATGTTTTACTTATGCATGTTTTATCTACTGTTTATGAAAACTGAACTGTTTTACTATATGTTGATGTATATATATGGTAGTGGTTTGGCTCTTTCGAACTATTACACTTTTGTACTATTAGGTACAACCCCCTTGATGACACCTACTGGCCCCTAGTAGAATAGATGGTGCATAACACCACAACCCTTTGGAGACCCTGTTTTAGCCGAAGCAAAGCTATAGGATGGGAAGACCCCAAAAAAAGTTCTACCAAAAATTTTATGATAAAACCTTGGTGAGGTGGGACCTCCCAAGAGATGTTGAGAAAGAAAAAGGTTTTTGTTTTACAAAATGCTGAAGGAAAGATGGAGGAAAAAGGTTTACGAAAATGCACCTGGTTCTTTGCAGTTTTGCTAGAACATTTAACTCGTGCAACCACATTACTCTAGAATGGGACAGGGCTGGATTTGATGTTTGTCTATTCTGGTATAAGCTGTGTCAAAACTACTACAGGGTATCATGTCCCCGGAGGCTAGGCCTTCTCCCTTAAAGGTCCATGTGGGACATCGACCTGGAGAAGGAACGAACTGTCTGCGGGCAGCCAGGCGTTACTATGAGCCCCTCATTGAAATCACCCACTGTGTAAAGTGTAAAATGCGCTCCGGTTGATCCTTGGTACCCGACGTCCTGGTTTTCAGGGGAGTAACACTCATAGGGTAGGCACTTATATTGGAGTGGGCATCCGGAGAGTCTTGATCGGTTACTCGACCCACGATCAGTGTAGATCAGGGTAGTGTACCCGGATGATGTGGGTAAAGTGTGCAACCTCTGCAGAGTGTAAATCTATTCGAATAGCCGTGTTCGTGGTCATGGACGGTTGGGAAGGTTGCTATAGAGCGGTGCTGGTTTTGTTTTCAAAAAGGATTTAGGAAAATAAATGGCTTTGGAAATGTTTTGACCATGGGATGATCGTAAAGGAGAAAAGTTTTGACCATGGGATGGTCGGAAGGGGGAGAAAGGAGTTTGGTCGTGGGACGACCTGAAGACGGGAACAAATGGGCACCCCAATCCTAGTGTTTACAAAACTTTTCAAAAGGTTTCCAAAAAGGATTTACAAAAGTTTTCAACAAAGATATGTAGATGCTATATCTACAAGATAAACTAATTGAGAAAAGAACCTCTCTTGGAGCCCTCCTACTACCACAGCCATAATGCATATCCTCTTGTTATTATTGTTAACTTAAGGTGGTTTGCGAGTACATTCAAAGTACTCACTGGCATTGTCCCTAGGTATAAACTTGGTCAGATATCGAGAAGAAGGTGAAGTGGATGACTATGCGATCTAGGACGTTCTCCCAGTCAGTTGCCTATAGGTTAAGGCATGGCTCGGGATCTATGCTTAATGAAGTTCCGGTGATGATTGATCGATGTAGCCATAATGGCAAATAAGGTATGACAGGTATTCGTTATGTATTGGATGTTTACTTTGATACTTGTCTATTATGTGCCACGACTAACTGATCATGGGATCGTGGTTGTATGCATACTAGGGATTCTCAGAGGATTAATCCGGGGGCCTCACAGACTTGGTATCAGAGCCATCCTGACTATAGGAGAACCTTAGTTAGCATGGTCGTTAGACAGGAACCTTATTTTGAAAACCTCGGCTTTCGACAACTAGTTTCTCAATGAGTTTCAAAAAGTTCTACTTCTTCTCCTACTCTAAGTAAATGCTTTCAAAAATGGTTTACTCCAACTCTCGTCCAAACTTCAAACCTATGGATTTTAAATAACTAGGATCTAGAACCCGGTGAAGACAATGAGAACAAGATGAAGACAAGCAACTACCAGCAAACACAAGGAGACTACAATATCGCTCTACCAGCGGAATCCTCATAATCAGAAGACATTAAGTGTTACACCATCAAGAAGCGTCCAAGATACGACGAAGGCTTCATCTGCAAGATAGTGACTCCGACCTGAAGAAAGACGATACCTAGGGTCAATAGTCCTAAGAATAGGATTCCCCTACATCGCGAGTAGTTAACTCCTTGGTCCCTAGCATTGACTGTGTTTGCTTGCCTAAGTGCATCCTGTGCTGCTTGATGTGCGATGTTTGCCGAGGACATGGCGATCCTCTTCGCTTTGTTCGCCTTGTATGTTGTGCTGGTTTGCTTTGACCTCAGTAAAACGTTTTTTTCGAGGATCGATACCCCACCAAGTATTTCAGGCACCCCTATCAGTTGTCGCTAACAATAACCTAGACTAACCTCGCGAGTATATGAGAGGAAAAGCATCGCCAGAACCAGGAGCTCGATCCCGTCAAGTCAGAACCACTAGAAGCCTTCACCTCAGCAGGATGACATACCTCGTCCAACTCACCTCTCAAGACTCGTCGATGGAGCAACACTCACCTATTCATCAGTCTATTACAACAAGAATCTCGTGAAGCCAGAAGTCAATCACCGAAGGATCCTCACTATCCGCAAGGAACCACAAGACTTACCTACAAAGACAATAAGTGAAGACCCAACTACACTGACCTTCGGTATATTAGACCTTTCAACCACCTCAGGAGACTAACTATTCTAATCGACCCTACCCAACCGAACGGGAAGTTCCTCACCAGAAGGACAAAATAATCCAAAATCCCAAAGACGAGGATGCATGAAGACAACGAGTCCACTCCTCCCTCAAGCAAAAGCAACGCAAGAGATTCAACTGAAGACCTCTTCTTCGACGCTGACTGCATCAACCATGCCTAAAGACTAGCCCGGAGAGTCATAAACCGCTATCTTGCCCAGCGCTAACTCCATAAGGCTTCGTTAGGAAACCACCCCCACCAAGGTTTGCGAGAATAGGGCGTCACTCAAATACTCCAATCAAGACCCAGAAAGAAGACAACTTTCCGCTAACCGCTGGGCAGCACCCCAGACAGAAGATTTGCACCACCCCTAAAGCAACTTAGAGAAGCTCCAAGGTGGAAAGACTGCATCTTTCCACTCAATCCTCAAAAGACTATCTACCCGAGGATACTTCAGAAAGACCGCCAGATTTGACGCCTTCTCACCAAACAACAACCCGTGAGACATCAGAAGCGAAACTAACTGAAGATTCTACGAAATCCCTTCGCTGGGTCAGCTGAAAACCTATCCGAAGGACCATAGGATCGCTAACCATTCAGTTCCAATCGCCTAGAGGACGTGAGACTCCAACGACTCCCATAGGCCAAGTACGAATACGAGTAGTATATAAGCCCCATAAGACATAGCTTCGTGGACACCATCTGAAGATTCTACGACTCCAAGAAGAAAGGGATGTGCTATCCCCGAGCTGTCCTAGTCTAATCCTAAGGGGGAAAGACTCCGTCTTTCCCACAAAAATAGAGTAACTCTTTGCCAGAAGCAAACTCAAGAGTTTTCGACCCCAACGTTGTCAATAGGATACGCTATGACCCTAAGGAAGAGCGGTGGACCCTTAGAGCGAGGTACTCCCAACCGTTGATTCAATCCTCCAACGAGTACACCGTGAAGTTCAGAATCGAGGTAGTCTGCCTAGCCTAAGCCCTCGAGGTATCGTGCCCTGAAGGAATATAAGATCATTCCTCGCAATCAAGGCTGGACTCTCCTCAACTCTCCATGCATCCCGGAAGACTAAGGCTCAACTTCATCGACAAAGTAGCCACTTTCAAAGACGGAGTCCGTAAGATAGGACGTGTAAGACACCTGGTATCAACTCGACTCAAAATCCCCTAACCCTACTCTCCTGAATCTCGGGATGAGATTCTTTTAAGGGGGAAAGGTCTGTAACATCCCAATTTCAGCAACCCTGATTAGTTGTCCAGAATGCAAAAATCAGGGGGAACAAAAACTTTTTCTTGTTTAGTGATGAAGTGTTTGCCTGTTGTTTGACTATGTTTATGATTATGATTGTGTATTAGAAGATATACTCCTTACCTCAACACTAGTTGACAAAAGCTACTTCCCAAAACTGTCTTGGCTTAATTTCCATATTCTCAAATGTTCTGGCATTTCAAAACCTGAGCCAAGAAGCTTTGCAAACCAACTATTTTAGTAGCTTATATTTCCCTAAACTATGGAGAGCAACCTATTATAATCTCCTTATGCTTTATAGACAGAACCTTCAACCATTCTTATCCCTAGGTTTCCCAAAACCTCTTTGTTTAAAGCCTTTAAATTCTACTCTTGGTAGAGATACCAAGGACTCTCATCTTATCCAAACCACGACCTTTTCAAAATATCCATCCTTACCTCGAACTAGGCTTGATGGTAATCCGAGTAGTAGGTTTGCTTTGTTTGTAAGATGAGTTGCCTTGATCTGCTAAGATGAAGTACCTTGATCTGCTGTCTGATGAATTGCCTTGATCTGCTGCTTGATTTGTCTGCTTAGGAGATAGTATGAGCTACTCTATGAGCTCATCACTAGGATCAAGATGGTTCCAAATCACCCCACCCTAAGCAGGAATACTAAGCTGGATCTGATCTCTAACTACTAGGTGATCATCTAAAACACTTAACCAGATCAATTCTGAAGATATCCCTTCTAGAAGCTTCCAAGTCAATGAAGACCAATATCAAGCATTGATACTATCTACTCCCTCTATACTTCAACATCACCATTTTGAATGTCTCCTTTTCTCAACCCATGTGTATTTTTTAAAATGCATTTGAACCATCTTTTTAACCATACTAAGTACTACCAAGGCCCACTCTTGAACTTGGTTATATCATCCTCCTACCCACTTGTTCTTGATGGTTTGGCAAGCAAGAAAATAACTATTGCTGCAAATCTAATCAACATGCCTACTTTGACAGAAGCTCACACCACCATCCCACCTTCTATGGACCAACTCTTGGCATGGTTGTGTTCTACTCATATGGTTCTATCAATATCTACTTCACTTGTTCCAAGTGGATCTTTGTTCTTCTTAAACCCACAAGGTTTTGAAGGCTAGTTGATAATCTGCCTTGGCAGGCTTATTTTATTCAAAGTTTGAAATCAATTCTTGGTGAACTCAAGCAAGATCAAGCTCAAACCTCTATACCATATTGATGTACATTACTTGGTCTATCCATCCATCTATCCCATGCCCCAAGGTGATATTTGAGCTCCAAGATCCAACAAGGTTTTGGTGGTATGAAAACAATCTTACCCAAGATCCTTAAATCTAGTTCTCACCAAAATCAACTTGGATTCCCTAATCCCAAGGTTGCAAATGCTTGTTACACCTTGTCTACATCATCTACCTTGATCATCAAGATTTATCAAATATTATCCATAATTATTATGGCTCCAAATCTAATTAATCTCTTTAATAGACAAAATCTCCAAAACTCCTTTCCCAGGGGAAAGCTTGGTTTTTGCCAAAGCACTTCCCCAACTTTTACCTCAATTAAGATCCATATATCATAATCTATCTTCCCACCTCAAAAATAAATATTTTTTAAGACATTTATTATCTCTTTTTGCCTATTTTCTTAAATGGCAGAAATTGACTAATAATTGTTTTAAATACTTTTAAGCCACAATAAATCTTGGGAAAATTCCCCTAAGTGTGTTTTCACATTTGGTATCATCTCACATCAAGAACTCAACTTGTCCAATTCAAAAAAAAACAAATAACTTCCTAAAAACCATTTCTGCACTATCTAAATAATTGATATAAAGTGCCTCTATAATTCCCTGAAAAATCCCAAATAAATCTTGGAGATGTATCCTGACCTAAACCATCTATCAATGCCATTCCCTCATCTTGCCAAGATCAATGCAAAGAACTTCATCATAGTCATCAACTTTGCCAAATTTGGATTATGATCAAAACCTTGCACTAATACCCCATCAAACCTTATCAAATCTGCTCCACTAAGCTTGTACAACACACTTCTCTTCCCTCTAGTCGTGATCACTGTAGCAAAGCACTATAGCTCTGCACTATCCCTTGTCCCTTGTGTTTGGATGTGTGAGAGAGAGAGACACTAGATCTTTTTTTTGTTGCAGCAACCACCCACTGTCCCTCTCTGCTCCTACACGACCCAAAGCACCACCACCTCTCTCTACCGCCTAGTCCAGCCAATGGCAAAGTCATGGACCAGGTCCAAGCTCACCCATGAACCTAGCTCACCTTGGTCCTCTCCCTTTGGATTTAAGGCCAGGAGACCACCACCCCTGCTCCTGCCCTCTCATTTCACCCCTCTCCCAGAACTCACCTCCCCCTAGCTCCTCTCTTCTTCCCCTATCCTGTCTCACCTGAGAGTGGGAGAGAAAGCTCTCTCGGCCTCCTCAAGAAATCGAGCTAGGTGCTCCATCCTCCGCTCCCCTCCCTCTACATGTCACCTGGTCGAGCTCCCCTACTCCCCTGCATCTAACCATGTCCTCCTTTTGGCCCAGGACCTTCCCCTCGAGCTGCACCGACGCGCACCGACGAGCTCATCTCGGTCGTCATCGCGCAAGCCAGATCCTGGCGAGGAACCCCCTGCTTTCGCCCATCCCCGAGGTCGCCAGCATCCACCACGTCGCCCCGCCGCGTCCCCGACACCTCCCGAGCCCCTGGTAAGCTTCTCCGGCGAGCCCCGCCGTCCCCTAGGGTTTCCCAATCCTAGTGTTTACAAAACTTTTCAAAAGGTTTCCAAAAAGGATTTACAAAAGTTTTCAACAAAGATATGTAGATGCTATATCTACAAGAGAAACTAATTGAGAAAAGAACCTCTCTTGGAGCCGTCCTACCACCACAGCCATAATGCATATCCTCTTGTTATTATTGTTAACTTAAGGTGGTTTGCGTGTACATTCAAAGTACTCACTAGCATTGTCCCTGGCTATTAACTTGGTCAGATATCGAGAAGAAGGTGAAGTGGACGACTATGCGAGCTAGGACGTTCTCCTAGTCAGTTGCCTGTAGGTTAAGGCATGGCTCGGGCTCTATGCTTAATGAATTTCCGCTGATGATTGATCGATGTAGCCATAATGGCAAATAAGGTATGACATGTATTCGTTATATATTGGATGTTTACTTTGATACTTGTCTGTTATGTTCCACAACTAACTGATCATGGGATCGTGGTTGTATGCATAACTGGGATTCTAGGAGGATTAATCCGGGGGCCTCACAACTTAGTGATTTGGTATCCTGTTAAAACAAGAACAAAATGGTGTGTACAAACATAGTGAAATACAAAGATCCCTACTCTATTTATGCAAAAACAAAAGGTAAATAAGCTTAAATTTTGGACTCATCAACTAACCAGGGAATTTTTTGTGTAATTAAATCTAACTTCTTAAATTTTTGGGGATTTAAATAATAAAGAGGAAACCAGCTACTGGGCTAGTTTCACCCGAGTCGCGCCAGCACAGTCGCTGGGCCAGCTTAGATGACACGGGCAAGCACGAGAGTGCAGGGATTCGAATCCTTGGCTGGGCCCCGACTGCCAGTGATGGTGGCAAAGCAAAGGGGTACCGGGGTCTCTGGATCATTGGATTAGATCAAGATCTGAGGGTGGATGTTTGTCGTCCTCGCAAACTTAGCGCCGTTAAGATCTAACCCTAACTGCGGCAATGTGAGGGACGATGAGGCTCACCTATAGGTGTAGACGGCTCGGGTAAGGTCGGGGACGAAGCGGCGGTTAATGACGAGTCTAGTGGTGGGCGGCAACCTGGGCTTCTCCTCCATAACACGTCACGGGCTCGCTGGTGCCGGCAAGCAGATCAGACATGCGTGCCATTGCCGTTGCAGTGCGTTCCTAGGCGAAAGGAGAGGCAAGATAGATAGGCAGGTTAGATAGGCGGGAGAGGCTCTTACATGACAGCACCTGAGGAAGAGAGAGAGCATGCAGCGGCCACCACCTATCCTTTTTATCCTCTATACCGCGGCGATGCAGTGAGGATAGCGGGAAGCAGAGAGAGGGAGGCTATTCCTCCGCTCTCTAGGTGGTAGTGGGAGGCTCTGGGACGAACTGAGGTGGGTGGCGCGTGCGTGCGAGGCAGGGGCCTATTTAACTCAGCTGGATGAGTCCATGGTCCAGTGAGAGAACAACGGAGTGATCCGGGGTCATGGAAGCTCGGGGCTGGCTAGTCTGGGCGGTGGCGAGTGTCGTGGCAGTCTTGGGACACGGTCACTACGACAGAGCGGATCGGGGGCCTCGGGAGCATGCGAGAGGGTTTGCCATCGTGTCTGCGCGCAGGCTGCTCGATGGAACGCTTCGAGGCGTTTAGGGCTCGGGTAAGCTTGGGTGAGGGGCGAGGCTAGGCGTAGGCTGGGGAGGAGGGGTGGTGACTGTCTCCCGCATGGGCTCGCGGTTGGTTTGTACCGCGGGGAGGGTGATGAGCGCGGGGGCAACGTCTCTCTATCCGACGTGGACATCGCCGGTTGGGGGTCACTAGAGTTCGAGGGTGAAGAAGAGGGAGGTCAGGGGCGTGTCTAGAGAGCAATAGCACATACATCTAGGCCCAGCGAGAGATATGATGGGGCAAAACTGCTGCTACACTTTAATGGCAAGATTTTTCTCCATCTTCTTTGCCTCACCTTCCTGGACTAGTTTGGGGCTGGGTATTGTCGAGATAGGGGTGTCGTACAAGGCTGGGACAAGTGTGTACCCATGCGTAGCAGTGGACATGACCACATCAGTCATTCTTGGCATGTTACACAAGTTAGGTCATCTAGGGTGAGGTTAGCAAGGTACCACCTTGGCTTGATGATGGCGAGCAGCTCGAGCCACTTCTAGTCATGGTTAGTGTTTGATTGCATAGAGGGATTGTAGGTGAACAACCCCATAACTAGTATTCTTCCTAGTTCTGTTCCAAACTATAATTATGATCCTCCAAAGTTGATAAAATTAAAGGTGTCATTTCCCTTAATTTAACTTGTGTTGGAAACCTTCTTAGAAAACATGCTACGTTTTGTTTTGGTCAGGGTAGAAGTGGGGTTTAGAAATACTCATGTCCAAGTACTCATATATGGGTTTGCATGGCATAGGTGGATTATGGTTTACTTAAACCATGGCTTTTAATGCATTTTTGACTTAGCCATATTTTTAGGGTCTTTATCTAGGGTTGTAATATTTTCATACCATGTTTGGCAGGTTATAGAAGATGATCCAGGGATCCATTTTATTGAAAGGGTCATATGGTTTGGTATTACAAGTGATGTAGATTACCCTAGTACTTAGGGATGGTCTTGATCAAGATTGGGTGCTCCAGGAATTGATGCCAAACTTTGCTAAAAATAAAGTTGTCAAATTAGATTATTATTTAGCCTCGCAAACCTTATGGGATCAAGAAGCATGAAGCTCCACTAGAGATAGAGAATTGATGGAGGGATAGACACTTTTGTTTCAAAACAAGATAATATGAGGATGTGAGCTTCTACCAAAGTAGGCTTGTTGATAAGATTTGCGGAAATTAATACTTTAGTGCCTATAGAACCATCAAGAACAAGGGGGGTCAAGGATTGATTTAGCCAGGGGAAAGGGTGGGGTTTGTAAGTCCTTAAGATGGTCTACAATATGGTTCAAGTGCATTTCCAAAAATTCACAAGGTTTGGAAAGGAGAGGGTAGCAAAGAAGTGATGTTAACACTAGTTCGAAAATTAGTCAAATTGGTTTTTTGACTAGGATACAAGAGGTGATGTTTTTTAGGGTAAGCAAGGGTCCAAACTCATCACCAAGGGGGTGATGTTTAAGAGTGGGTTAAGTAGAGAGGATTCATGGCTTTAGTTGGTCCTTTATGCTATAAAGGTTATAAGAAGGAAATGATCTAGAGAAGAGTTGGTTAAGGAAAAGACATGGTCACTTGAGTGATTTAGGACCAAGGCAAACTTGGGGAAATGGGTGATTGGATTCATTGATCATGGGGGATCATAGAATATGGTGGCTTACACCCAAGTAGGATGGTAGAGGTGTCACTAGGCCTAAGATCATTAATTTGGGTTGTTTAAGTAGTTTAGTAGATATGGTCCTGATAACAGGAGAGGGTTTATCTTTCTTCTATGCTTAGATGAATTCTTCTCAGGGGAGTAGAGGTTGCTTTTATTGGGTAACTTGTCGCTAAAGGATGTTCCTAGGGTAGCTCACACTACTTATTCAAACAAGTCAAATAGCATATCAAGGCAATTTATCTAACAAGCATCTTAAGTCTACTACTAAGGATAGCTTCAAGCTTAGCTTGAGGTAAAGATGGGTATTTTGAAAAGGTTGGATTTGAAGTAGGTTAGAGTCCTTGGTACTTCTACGAAGATTGGAATTCAAAAGTTTTATAAAAGTTTTTGTAAAACTAGAGGTAAGATCATTTGGAAGTTCTATATTGGAAATATGAGGAGATGATAGCATGTAGATCTCCATAGTTTTGTAAATGGAAGCTACTAAAATACTTGGTGTAGCAAAGGCATCTTGGCTTTTTTTTTGAAATGCCGAAACATTTGAGAATATGAAAATTAAGCCAAGAACTAACTTCTGTTAAATAGCTTTTGTCAACTGAGCATGAGGTAAGGAGTATATGATCTACTGCACAATCAGATTCAATAACACAAAAAGCAAACAAACATTGAATCACTTAAACAAGAAAAAGTTTTAGTTCCCCCTGATTTTTGCATTCAGGACAACTAAACAAGGTTGTTGAAAATGGGATGTTACAATCTACCACTTACTTTTAGATTCAAATTTTACCCAACATTGATAAACTAGCTTAAATTCATTTAAATGGGCAAAGTTAGCTCTAAGAACTCATAAAACCTGGTAATCATAAGTGAAACATGGTCCAATGTTTGTCTTGGAACTGGGATTTTGGTATTCTGAGCCATATTCTCCGTGCTTTCTTTGAAAGAAACCATTCTTTTCACTTCAAAAATTCAAAATGGTTTTTTAATTCCTATAAGTTGGAAACTCCCATTATTGGCAGCACTATTGCTCACCATGCCAAGATGCACCCATCTAGTACTATATAGTGGTAAGATAAGTTAATATAGTGCTAAGATATACTACAACACGAGAATTGTTATACCATGGCTTAGGTTAGCCCCAATTCGAAAGTCCTAAATGATTCGAGGGACTCTGGTTGCTTCATTTCACACCCCAAGAAGACACGGGATGCACGCATTCATCAAAAACCCTCACATAGAGTGAGATAGATGGTCAAATATACAATTTTCTTGATGTGAATCAAGGACACACAGTATTTATCTGAGTACCACACAAGTCCATGTCAAGTTTTTATGCACATTTCACCTTTCTGTGTTTTTGCAATCTTCCTGGCCAATATTACCCACTTAAATGACTCCATGTCAACTTGTGGAACTTAGATCAACTTTGAACCAATTTCTCTTAAATTTTGCCTATATAGTTCTTCAATTTCTATGTGCTACCAATTTCTCGCACTTGAGAGATTTTATGCGAATTTACATAAATCAGGTCAAATTTGATCTAGAAATATGTGGTATATATTCCCCTCCTAAAATTGTGCAGGAATTGTTTTAGGTACAATGGGAAACATGATATATGGACAATCCCGTAGTTTTATGATTTTCAAGCCTCCTAGCTCATTTTGCCCACTTAAACCAAAGTTAGGTTAATTTTGAACTTCAAGCAAGTCTCACAAAGATTGCTCTTAAAGTTATACACTATGAAACTATTCTGAATGTGCACACGATTAGTCGGTATCTCGAAAATCACCGAGAGTTCTGAACGACTCAAAATCTTGCTATACCTCAATACTGATCTAGTGGTACCAATTTAGTATGGAGTATCATAAGTATTTCTACGGTTCCGTATAAAGTTAGTCGAACTTTACATTTGTCTTAGGAAAAAGCTAAAGTACACTTATTTGTGGATGTAGGGAGTATGTATCTTAGCACTATATAGTATACGAATAACTTTCAATATTGACCATTGGATCATGACTCGTGAATCCCAATATTTCTAGCCGTTGGATCTTCTTTTTCATTCTAGCATCTAGAAGATTCTATTGCTAATAGTCTTTATCACAATGAACGCTATGAAGAAACCTCAAAACACACTTCTCCATCATTCAAGAATCTTCTCTGTTGTATCTCTAGACCATGTTACCACAATTTCAAGTGTTAGGTAGCTAATAAACGTTGAGTTCTACATGATACGAAGTACAAGAACCAAATATACGCCCATACTTTATAGATGTCGATCAATTTTTTTTGAGTTTACCTATATTTTATATATAGTGAAGATATGTGATACGTCTATTATCTAAGTCTCACGTGCAGGGGACGTGCAACTTACTAATACACGTACTATACTATACTAGTATACATACAATACTACACTAGGACTTGTGTTGTTGTTTTTTCCAGAATAGTAGATGTCGTCAGTGGATGGCGAGGCCATGTTGGGCGTGACTACTACCCACGGTTGTCTCTTCAATTTCTTTGTCAAGAATTGTATCTGAATGGAAATGAGGTGTCCACCTGGACCTTCCCCCTCATCCTCTTCTCTGCTAGATTTCTTTGCCCGTTTCCATTTCTTTTTGCGGTGCTACTTCACTAGCATGACCGGGAACTAGTCCCGCTACAGAAGGGCTCGTGCCTCAATGGTGGAGCTAGGGGAAGACAATAATTTGATTTGCTATTGTGCCATTAGGTTGCTACCGGGCCCAATCGATGCGACAATCCTTGCATCCTAGTCAAATCCCTCGGCTGCAGGCAAGAGGTCTTCAACTGAAGGTCCTTCAAAGCTGCTGTAGTCGAGGACCGATACCTTCAGGTAAATCTTGTGCTTTCTCAACTTTCCATGTCTTTGACCATTTCCTGATTCGCTCATTTTCCTACTAGTATATTATTCCTCAATGGTGTATTAGGTCTGGCGATCTTCTCATTCCCTCAGCACTCCTACCTACAGAAACATCTTCACTGTCACCATTGGAGGACGATACCTTCAGGTAAATCTTCGTGCTTGGGCAACTTTCCATGTATTTGATCATTTCTTGATTCACTCATTTTCCTACTAGTACATTCTTTCTCAATTGTGTTTTAGGTCGAGCAGTCTTCGCATTCCTGCGGCACTCCTGCCTGTATAATCATCTTCGTCGTCACTGATGGAGGCCGATCGGTACAGCCGGGAGGAAATAATATTGTTCAGATTGCGATTTCGTCTCTCTCTTCCTTCATGGTTCTCTAGGTACACTTCTGAATTTTCGATCCCTGTTCATCTAACAGAATATTGGCTTTGAGATCAAGTTTATGGTGAAAAGGTGATGGGCGATTTCTGTGTTAAGACGGTGGACAGATGCGCCCTTGTCAAGGAGTGCAATAGACATTACTTCAATCTCTCCACTAACAAGGTCGGGCTTAGCCTCATTCGGAATCTCGCCATAGAATACTTAATTGAGCATGACAAGCTGAAGTGGTGGAACATCAGCATGGTGGAGATGCTGGGGAAAAGCTTCGAACCGATCCAGGACCTCGAGGAACAGAAGGACAAACTCATGGCCGAGCTAGCAAAGCGTGAAGCTATGGTTGATCTCCGTCAATGAGCCAACACGTGGAAGATCTTAATTAAAACTCCCTTTGTTTCATAATATAATCATATTTAGAGAGCTAAAACAGCCTACTAAAAGGGCTTATGTACTATGGGAGAGTCTAGATCTCAGGCGCCTGATTTTTAGTTATGTCTAAGTGGCTGACGTCATCGTACTATTTTGTGCTAATTCTCAGTTTTAATATAGTTGCAACTTATAAAATTTGTGCTAGTTCTCAATTGCAACCTAATTGCAACTCATTAAAATCTCAGTTACAACCTAGTTGGAACTCATGTGTTGCACGAATCCCAAGGAGACGACTGAGGCATAACTAAAAATCAGACGCCTGATTTCTCGCAAAATCGATATATAATTTGCAAAATGGCCCCAGTAAATTAAGAAAACTTTATTACTACTAGCATGAAGGTGTGATGTGTACTTGCTGGTAAGTATTTGGTTATTTAGTGAATGATACATGCATCACCAGCCATGATGTTGCTAGAGCCAAATTTGGTGGGAGTACCAGTTATTATCGCTTCCATGCCGAGCGACCAGTAGCTACATGGATGTTGTTGTCAGGCTGCATCTCACCAACCTCGTTTTCTCAACACAGATCCTCCATTCTTCCTCCATCTTCGTCTTTGGTCCTGATGATGGCAGTAGGTATCATATTGATGGTGACTAGATCAGGACCACAGCTTTGTCTCTATACAGTTGTAGGAGAGTACTATTAAGAAAGAGGTAACTGCTGGGAATTTGGGATGGATCCCTCCTAAACATATGCCTTTATTATAGTCTCCACAATTTACATTTAAGGGATAACTACTTTTAACCATTTAAATGAGTTTCAGGTGATTTTTGTCAAATTAATCGAACTTGAACTACATGTGTTCTACAGTTTGTTTGACAAAATTAGAAAACACAATTTCAAGTTTTCTAGTATTCTGTGTTAGCCAAGTTTTTTTAAGAATTCATTCGTTTGATATGGATTTGCAGGCTAGAAATTTTGACTGCAAAAGGAAAGACCATACTATAAAATGGTTAAATTTAACAAAAAATTAATAATTTCACGCGGAAGTTTTCTGCTTGTTGGACTACAACCATATAAGGTAGTATTCACCAAAATAACTTATATAGCATCCCAGGAGAACTCTTGCAGACATGGCCCTCATTCTGCATTGTGTCAATCTGATGGGATCATTCTCTTTTGATGAGAGAGCCCTACACACTAAAAGAAATCTTGATATATTCATTTCACAAAAGCTAAAACATCTTATATTTTGGAATAGAGGGAGTACATAGGATCTAATAGAGAGGAGATAGGTACATATATCTATATCACAATATAGTGTATCAATAAGGAAGCATATGAGCCATTAGATCTCTCTCAATGGATGCCTTGTGTTCACTAAAGGAAAATCAGTAATGGCATGGTGATATATGTACCATTGGATCTGATAATATAACGTCCAAAAGCTAAGGAACTCAATGTGGGCGTCAACAGCTATGTTCTCCTCATGTCCGGTGACAGGCTAACAAAGGAAAGTATTGTATAATAAATAAAATTCTCAAAGGATCGGGATACTTCTAGTGTACTATGACCATGAAGCAAGCGACCTTGCAAGCGTTAGCTCGTGTACCAGTGAGATTGATCATGTTTTCGAGACAACTAGAAAAATTGTATCTTATGTAGGCATAGAAGAGAAAACGTCCCATTAATTTAATAGGTCCAAAAAATACCTATACCACTATATAATGTGCCAGTTTTGAATTGGGTCTAACGCATCAATTTCATCCCTTGGTCTTCTAAATCCAACGGATGAATACAATGGGATCCACTGTGAATAGTACATCAGAGATGTCTCCCGATGTTCTAGAACCGTCTCACTTATTAGCGTAGCTCCGGAAAAGAGGATGATGCATTCAGGCCATGCTGCAGCATAGAGAGCGTGTATTCATCACAAGGTAGATGACCTAGCAAGAGGACTGAGGAATAAATGGGTAGAATAAACAACTAATTATGTGGATTCCACCGGGGGAACATATGTATTTTTTTTTCAATTTTCTCTCTCTATCACCGAACCACTGAACAATGGGATTTTTTACTAATTTTATACTTTTATAATCATTTCTGTATTGGACATTGATTATATTATTTTCCTTGGATCTATGTAATCTATGCTATTTTTTCAGATTTTTGGCTCCAAAGCACCTTTAAAAAAACAAAAATCATATTTATGAGTTTTTTAAATATACCCAGATGTACTCCCTTCATTTCTAAATATATGATGGTTTAGCTTTTTTCTAAAACACATGTACCTAGATGCATTTTAGTGTATAGGTTCATCCATTTTGTTCCAAACCTATACACTAAAAGTCGTTTGGATAAATGGGTTTCAAAAAAGGCTAAAATATCATAAATTTTGAAACAGAGGGAGTAGTTAATGCTTTTCTCACAAAGTGCAAAGTATAAATTTCAAAATCTTTGTATTCTGAGCTACACAAAAAATAACAAAGTCTGGATCTGTCCATGTATTTTTCAAATACAAAACTTTATCCAATTTTGTGGTTCTTATGTAGCACCCAATAAAAAGAATTTCGTGTTGCAATTTTACGTACTTGTAGAATGCAACCTTGATTACGACCAGAACTATTTACATTTAAAAAAATATGTAAATATGATTTTGGTTTTTTTTAAATGAATAGAGCACTGGAGCTCGGGAGTCAAAGAAACTTTCCTCTTTTACCATTAACAAAACATACCAATAATGTTAAAAATATGAGTTGCAAGAACAAGATGATGAATATTCTATGAATGGTCTTCTCCTGACAATTTTCACCCAGTTACAGGAAATAGAACAAATCAATGAAAATAAAAAACACATGTATTAATTTTTATTTGACAACATTGGTGAAACCAGCGACAGTGGCCCTTGTGCCGTGGCACACACATAGAAATTATGTGGAAGTTCATAGACTAACTCAGCAGTAGCTAGTCCGTGTCAAGAAGATAAAGGGAACTCCAAAAAACATAGTCAAATGACCCGACCCACTAGTGACTACTCTCTCCGTTTCAAAATATAAGATGTTTTAGCCTCTGTTAAACGTGTGTATCTAGATGCATTTCTTTCACAAAAGCTAAAACATCTTATATTTTGAAAAGGATGAGGGAGTACAACTCATGAGGTCTCAACAGTTAAGCTAATATGCTCCTGATCAGGCCAGCTTCCTCCACCTTGCTCTCACTCTGTTCGCTTGCAATCCCCTCTCTCTCAATCCATAACTTCCATTTAGATCGATTACCCTCTATTTTCTCACAATCTCAATGATTGGAGGTGGGATATGTCGGTTCCCCGGACAAATCCGCCTAGGGGCTCACCCCGCAAGCAACTCGCGACCCTGCCCCTGCTACCTTCTTGGCCCGGGTAAATCACTGGGAACGGAGCTACCCGGGAAAGAACCCCGGCGCCAGGAATGACATGGCTACTTTTGGCCTATGGCTTAGGCTACCCCGCTAGGGTCATCATGGTGCTCAGAGGCGATAGCACGGGTTCACCATGTTGATGCCATGCGCTTTATAGCTGACTGTGTGGCTATGACGTGCCTCCGCGTGTATACCTAAACTTATGGTGTCCCCTTATGATTTAGAAGGAGACCCGAGTAGAGTAGAGAAGCGAGGACAGTCAGCTTAGAGTAGGGTTCCTTCCCGGGAGAAGGAACGAGTTGTAGTCCAATGACAATCAGATAGTAGATATTGCAGGATGTAGGGATCTGCTCACGGTAGACCTGAAACTGGGTAAAAAAACTGTCTCTCTCTCTGTGTGATTGTGTTCGTCTAGCTCGCCGATCAAGCTCACAGAATATTGTGCCCCTAGCCGAACAACAAAGAAGGACTCATAGTCCTTATGTCAAAAACTGCTACACGACATCTGACGCGCCAGGTAGGGGGCGCACCTCTAGCAGCAAAAGATGGCAGCCACTTCCTCCATGCCTCAGAGCATGGTAAGGGCTACCACTCTAGCGCCGCTCGACGCTGGGCAGAGTGGCAAGATCAGGAAGAGGAAGTCGCCTGTTAGCCCGCTTCAAAAGAAGGGTCCGCTCGGACCACCATGCCCTCGAGGGGCGCGTCATCCGAACCGCGACCTAGCAGAGAGCCTCTCTCGCCTAAGCTCTCACGATCTCCGAGAGAACCAGACAAAGGAGGCGGTGACCCTACGAGGCTGGACTCCCCTGATCAGCATGTCCTGTGTCCCTACAAAGAAGCACCCTAGCCCTCAGGGGGCTTTGGCGCCGCTGGCAGTCAGAGGCCTACCCCAATTCCCTCCGGTCCCTCCAGCCCTATCTTAGCTTTAGCCGCCGCGGAGGCCATGCTAGATTTTCCGCTGAAGGCGGTCGGGGATAATTCGCGCACCAGTTCCTGGCTAGCGAGATCGGCCCACTTCGTCAACGTCGCTCGACACCAACAGGGACCTGTCGTCTCGCGTTCAATGGTCAGGGCCTATCCTTCCTAGGGAACAAGGGGGGTAGTCAGGACCCCGCGACGGAGGCCAACCCCTCTGACCCGCTAGCATAAGAGACCCAGAGCAAACTCATCACATACCGAATCGCTACCGCTCAGAGAGCCGCCACGAGGGTCATCCTCCCTGGAATTTGATTGGGGAGAGAGGTGACGATCGCGCTTCAATGGCCTTCTCTCAATCCTCGTGGTCATGAGACCTGCACCAGATCTTGAGTGAGCGCCAAGGGGAGGACACCCAGACGCACATCGAGTGCTGCCGGGAGGGTCACCTCTGCAACAACATCGAGCCAACTCGATCTAGGCGGAGCGCCCCAGCATTCATCGCTAGATACATTGCCTTCACTCTGGAGCTATGGAGAGTCACTTAGGCCCCGACGTTCCGTCCCGACATACCCTACAAGTATGACGGGAAGACCAAACCAAAGGACATCCTCCAGATTTACTACACGGCAATACAGGTGGCCAAGGGTGATGAGTGGGTCATGACCAACTGGTTTCCCCTTTCCCTCGAGAGCGAGGCCCGAGCTTGGATCATTATAAAGCTGCCTACGGGCTCCATCAAATCATGGGAGGATCTCTGTGATCAGTTTGTCAGGGCCTACTAGGGCAGGTTCAAGCGTCCTCGTACGATCAGCGACTTGTACATGCTGTCCTAGAAGCCGGGGAAAGCATGCGCAAGTTCACTCAGCGATTCTGTCAAGTACTAGATACCATCCCCAAGATCACCCCTGAAGCCCTCGTGGCGGCGTACCACGTTGGCGTCCAGGACCATCGCATGAGGAAAAATATGAGCACACGAGACCTAGATACCACCTCTGAGCTATTCACTTTATCAGACAAGTGCGCTCAGGCCAAAGAGGGGTGACTTCAGCCCAGCAAGGCCGTTGACGAAGAGGAAGACCCCACCAAGAAAAAGAATCACAAGAACCCACCTGTGAAGCTAGCCATGGCAATCGATCCAGAGCATAAGAATACCAAGGCACCTAAGGTGTCCTCCGCCGGCACTGACGCCTGGCCATGGTGCCCCATCCACAACTCGCCAGCCCACGCACTGAAGAACTACAGTCGGTTCAAACCCCTGGTGGAGATGTGCACCCATGGGGATTGCTTCATATGTCTCAAGCTTGGTGACCGCGCAAGGGACTTCCCCGAGTGACATGACCGAGAAGAAATGAAAGGCGACCCAGATGGATCAAGAAGGGCCTACGATAACTTAGCCTGATGAGATCATGTCCTGAGTCGCAATGACGGAGGGCATCCCCCTCAAACTTATGGCAACAACGACAGACCTTTACAGGAGGCCCGAGCGAAGGCGTAAGCTGGCACGGTCCCAGACGGACCTGGGTGGCGGTCCTAGACCGCACCTGGGTCCTTCACTTGTTACCACAGTGTGGCATTTCTCCTATGTAAAGGGATATCTGTCCGGAGGTTAGAGAGTAGAGCCAGGACACCTCTGGAAGACTGGTCAGAGCTTCGGCACCCGCCGTGCCCTAGACCCTCTTTTCCCCGTCACCATGGCTTGAAATTTCTCCTATGCGAAGTGGGATTTGTCCCACGGCTGACAGGCTTAACTGGGTGGGACCTAGCATTGCTCCTATGCGAATGGAGATTTGTCCCGTGGTCGATAGGAAATCACTAACCAGTATCTGAAGACAGGACCAGGCTTCGGCACCCCATCGTGCCCAGAACCCTCCCCCATTGCTACGGTGTGGCATTCCTCCTATGCGAAGGGATGTTTGTCTCGTAGTTGTCGGGCCACAAGAACCGGAATATCCTAGAAGACTGGCCCTAGAGCTGGCGCACCATTTCTCCCAGAGCCCTTACCCGTCACCACGACGTGGCTTTTCTCCTATGCAAAGGGAGATTTGTCCCGTGATCGTCGGGCAGCAAACTTTGGGGCAATCCCGGAAAGAAGACCAGGGTTTCGACACCTCGCCGCGCTCGGAACCCCACTTCCCGTTTCCATGGCATGGCATTTCTCCTTTGCGAAGGGAGATTTGTCCCGTTGTCGAAGGGTTACAAGGACCAAAACACTCCCTGAAGATAAGCCTGGGGCGTCGGCACATCATCAATCCCAGGATGGTTATCCTTCACCATGGGGTGGCATTTCTCTTATGCTAAGGGAGAATTGTCCCATGGAGAAAGAACCACTAGAAAATCGGGATCAAACCTAGAAAACAAACCCAGGCCTTGGCAGTTTGCCACACCCAGGTCAACTCACCCAGCAGCACAGTTCGGTGCCTCCTATGCGAAGGGAGGTTTTCCACCATGATCAAAGGGAAACTAGAACTCAAAGACGGGACTTAGTCCAACTTCGAGCTCCACGGACCAGCTGATCTTGAGACGCGACTATGGGCTCACAAACTGCAGAGGTCTTGTGCGGCAGCCTATGCTATCCACAAGAAGAATTCGAAGTGTACCCTACCCAGGATCTTTATGGTGAATGCGACTACCATATCTAGGATCCCAAGAATGGTCGAATTTCCCTCCAGACTATAAGTTTTCCAAAAACAGAGGCTTGTCGGTAGTCGGGCACTGTGGAAAGAGGAGGGGCTCACAAGGTAGTCCCTGGGTATATTCCCGCAGCCCCATTGGCGGGATCTTCTCTAGCCATTTACGGAGTCAAGTGCTCTAGGAGGCCAAGGACTCACGAGGGTGACCCTAGGTATATTCTCGTGGCCTTGTGGATGGGACCTTGGCCGACCAGTGAGGAGAACAAACCCGTCGACCCGAGGCTCTCCCGCGTATGACACATCGGTACGATACTGGGCTCTACGTTTCTGGAGAGTCCGCTGGAGGGGTCGGCGGCCTGTGTGACGCGTATATGGTCCTTGAGTATAAGGCAGCATGAGCTGCAAGAACCTCCCCGAGAGGCTAGGGACCCATGAGGGTGCAACTGGGTATATTCCTACGGACCTGTGGACGGGGCCCTATCCGATCGAACAACAAGTCTAGGGACCCATGAGGGTGAACCCAGGTATATTCCCATGGACATGTGGATGGGGTCCTATATAACTGAACAACAAGGTTAGGGACCCATGAGGGTGAACCCAGGTATATTCCCGTAGACCTGTGGATGGGGCCCTAGTCGACTAGACAACAAGGCTACGGACCCGTGAGGGTGAACCCGAGTGTATTACCGTGAACTAGTGGACGGGGCCTTATCCAACTGGACAATAAAGATTATGCAAGAAACCCCGGGAACTCTCGTTGAACTCAGGGCCCAGATTACAAAAGCAGCAAGAAAGTTACACCAGAAATTATAAGAGGCCTAGTACATACTTTTGCCCGTGGCATATGGTGGACGCCACGATCGTCTCTAACATAGAAGAAATGGTGGCCTCTGCCGCAAGTCTATCCATCTTGGGGATTGGCAGAAGATCAACGATCAATTCTATCTGGGGGTGGAGATGGTGCAGGCGGGAGAGTAGGAGGCAAGAGATCAAATCCTGGATGCTAGTCAAGTCCCTATCGAAGCACAAATGGCGGTCTTGTGGCTGCGAAGACCGCTGCCCGGGGACGGAGAAGATCTATGGGCGGCGAAAGATCTAGCCATGGGAGTGATGCAGGAGGGAAAAGTGAAGAACATGCATCGCTCTTCCCTATTATATAAAGGATGTGAGGGAAGGCGTGTCTCTTCCAACTGTTTCCCCTCAATTCACCCACGACCAGACTTGCCTCGATTCTCGCAGCAAACTAGCGCGGCCAGCCAAAGTGGGGAAATGATTTTCTTACCAAGCAGATGGACGCAATGCAGAAGCACTGCAGGGGCAGGCCCACACTCGACTAAAGGGGGCGTGATTGGTTCCCTAGGAACCAAACCAACACCCAGGGGCTACTATCGGTTCCGTAGAGAAATCTGCCTAGGGGGCTCACCCTACAAGCAACTCGCGACCCAACCCCCGCCGCCTGCTCGGCCAGGGAGCGCGATACCCAAGAGACACACTAGGAACCGAGCTACTTGGGAAAGATCCCCGGTGCCAGGAACGACAAGGCCGCCTCTGACATATGGCTTAGGCTACCCTTCTAGGGTCATCGTGGCGCTTAGAGGCGACAGAACGGGCTCGCCACGTTGATGCCATGCACTGTGGCTGGCTGTGTGGCTAGGCCATAGCACTGCGTGTATACTAACACTTGTGGTGTCCCCTTACGATATAAAAGGAGGCCCAGGTCGAGTAGAGAATGGGGGACAGTTGGCTTCAAGTAGGGTTCCTTCCCAGAAGAAGGAACGAGTTATAGTCTAGTGACAATCAGATAGTAGAGATTGCAGCACGTAGGGCTCCACTCATGGCGGACTTGAACCTGGGTAAAAAAAACCTATCTCTCTCTGTGATCGTGTTCATCTAGCTCGCCAACCAAGCTCGCCGGATGTTGCGCCCTTGGCCGAACAACAAAGGGGGACTCATACCCAGTGTCGAAAACCGCGACACAATAGGATATGAAGAAAGGAAGCTAGGGAACCAAATAAGAGAGGAAGCCATGTCGCTCTGAGCTTGAGCATGCGTGTGAGTAGTGCTTGGCATCGGGACGAGCGAAGGATAGCATAGCTAGGCACCAGTACTATGGGAGAGTGGCACCCTTGTGATGTCATTTTTTTGGAGAGTGGCATATCCTCTAAAAATTTGTAGCTCCGCCATTGACATAGTCTACTTATTTGTGAAGCATGCAAGTAAATAGAGAGATTATGGCTCAAAAAAATTGACGAAAAGTAGACCATCGTCTTTGACGAATAATTCCCAAGGCATGCAATATTCAACCTTTGTAGTGTTTATGGCTTTCTATGTGGACAACTTGAAAGTGAGTTAATTTGAACTACACATGTGTGATAGTTTTTGCTAGATTTATAAAAGTAATTTTTAGGTATCCACTACTAATTAAGTCGAAGAAACACTCACAATTTTGAAACATTAGGCTGCTTGATTTGACAGGTCTTCTCGAAAGTTTTCAACTCACTTTGGAAATGATTAAATAAAACGATAAAAATCCAAGTAAAATAAAAAACTTATGCTTGTAATACTTTTATGGGACCTCGGTTGCCAAATAAGTACAATACCAAACTTTGAACATGCACATATTCTTTTAAACGTGTACTCTTTTTTGTGTCAATAAAGTACATTGAAAAGTAGACCATCTTTGACGGATAATGCTCAAGTTTTACAAATTTCCAAGCATTGTACTAGCTATTTCTGCATGTTCAAATGACTTTACAATGATCCCGTGAAACTAGGCCAAACTTTCTTATCTTATCACTATATAGTGTATGAATAACTTTGAATGTTGACCGCTTGATCAAGACTAGAAAATCCCAACATATCTAACAGTTGGATCTTGTTTACTATTCTAACATCTATAAGATTCTATCGATAGTCTTTAGCACACTGAACACTATACACAAACTTTAAAACACACTTCTCCGTCATTCTAGAATCTTGTCCGTCTTTTCTCTCGCGCATGTTACCAAAATTTCCGACTAGTACCTCCGTTTCAAAGGTTAAGGCATATATTTTTCCAAAATTCAAACCACATAAAGTTTGACCAATGTTTTATTAAAAATACTATTAATATTTACCATATGAAATATAAACCGTTTGATATAGCATGAAACATATTTTCACACTGTATCCATATAATATCACAATTCTTTATAGTTTTTTCTAAAAGTTTGGTCAAATTATCTGTAGCTTGAGTTATCAAAAAAAGATAAGCCTTCAGATTTTAAATATAGGTAGGAAGTAAAAGTTGAGTTCTGCATGATATAAAGTACAACAACCAAATATACACCCGATACTATCTGGATATGATGTGGCTCAAAATTATAATTATCTTTTGAGCTTTGCCTATTATAATTTTATATAAAGATGACACGTCATTTTCTATTATCATCTTGGGCTAATAGTAACTAAAGTACGAGTGCTTGAAGCCGAGGACCATGCTCGGGACTGCTCGTAGTTTGTATCAATATGGACTACAGAGTACTCCACCTGGTGAAGGTTGCTAGTGCGTTCATACCTCCCATCGCATTTGATGCACTTTCTCTAGATCGGCTCCTAGCTAGTGTAGCAATAGAGGAGAGATCACCAATTTTTTTGGTGGGTTCATCTCGTTCTAATATTTAGCATTATATTTCCATGTTTTTATTTGAACTACCCGCTGTCACATAATTCAAAAGTTTCAAACATACCACCGACACCCTAGACAGATATAAAAGGTGTCGTATCCCACATCTATCAGTTGACCTTAGAGCCAGAGAATCTCCCACAAATTTGGTCTCGTATCGTCATCCCTCCTCGACACCACAACCTCCTCATAAGGCACCATAGTGACCGAAGACACCACTCCCTTGTTTAGCAAGACGGAGCGGCTACCCCATGCCGATGAAAACCGAGCTGGAGTGTGCATAGCATCCCTGAAAACCACGATACCGTTGCCACAAATTCCGATCAGCTTCACAGACTCCCTAGTCTCTGACACTAGAGGGATGGGCAAACGACGCACCTCCCGGTCCACCGCACCAACGCATAGCATAAACCCGTCCACACCTCAGATGAAGGTTGTTACACACATTATGCTATCTTTTTTTATGCGTTTGATTATCAAAGTACTTCATGGCTTGTTGTACTCCATTTTTTCTCATATACTTGATTATTATGACAGTTTGCTAGAGCATTCCAGGCCATCGTTATGAAGCTTCTCTAACATCTTTGTAATTCCCCCTAAAATGATTCTTGTTGGGACATAAAGGTTAAATAGCTGAGCTAGTACACTTGAACTCTTGCTGATGTCCTGAGCCAAATTAGTAGGTCATGCCTCCTTGTTTAGAGTATAATCAGGGGGGAATGGAGTGTCTGTCATCTGAGAAAATCAGTTTAATTCGATATGTTCAATTATTTTTGAAAACTTTACATCCTATAAGTTATGTTATCAGTAGTATAGTCAGGCCTGCAGATTTGTCAATAGTATTGAAACTTCATGTTGGTTATATGATTGTTTCTTCTCACTCCAGGTGCCATATGGTTAGAATACTCATAGCGGAAGTAAGTTACTAGAGTTGTAACAGGCGTCACTGCTTTTCGAGCTATCAACTGTTGCGAGTACTCCTATTAATTTGCTCTTTTGCACATAGTTCCATGATATATCTCTAAAGCTATTTGCTTGCAATGCAGAAAATAGAGTAAGAATAAGATCTTAGGCTCTACTTAATCTAGTTGAAAATGACAACCAGGCCAAAAAAGACAATAATACAAAACACCAGCATAAAACATTTCGTCCTAACCGCACACCAGTGGGTCCAGTTGCACTGTGGCTGCAAATAACAAAATACATATCCCACAGCTGGCAGTAGCCAATCCGGGCAGAACCAGTTTCAATAGCAGGTTCTCAGCAATGAACTGGTAAATATCTCCCAAGAACCTTTAGTCCTGACAGAGACATATACTTCCTTCCAAACAAGCGTGACACCAAATTTGGTACATGTTTAGAGACTAGTAGTAGCATGCCATTTTATATGTAATATATACACATATATATGCCTTAATATTTTGATGTAATGTTTTTTAGTTGCACCCCGACGAAGATTAACTAGGGGGTCGATGATGGGAAAAAATGTTGAACGGATGCTTGAAATAACTAAATCAAGACTTCTGATCACATCTATATAGCATTCAAAAGGCCATTGGATCCGCATGAATTTGCTTATATAGCATAGAGCACAAGTGTTTTTGTGAGGAATGATATTCCCATCTTGCCTTCATGGAAACACCACTGAAATACCCCTGAGCATCTCGACGATTTACTGAATAAGTTACATTTAAGTCATCTGTCTCTTGGACATACTCCATTGCTCGGTCCCTTTTCTTCTTTGCTTTGCATTTGTTATATATGCTACTCATTGTTGTCTATAGAGATTTTTCAAGTTCGATGAGAATAGAGAGGAAGTAAAGGTTGTTCTCAAAAGCATATTCTCCGCATGATTCTGATAGTAGCGTCATAGGCTAAACAAGCAACACTTCTCTAGAAAGTGTTTTAAGGATGTTACAAGAATGTCTCATGTGGATCTCATGACTGACAATCAGTGGGGTGATCTTCTCCACCGTTGGGTTGATCAAAAGAATGAGGTATGCTTTAAGAAGACTATGAGACTAGATCGCATTGTCAATTCCTATTTATGCATGTGTCTTACAAGTCTCCTTTTGTAGGCCATCGCTCAAAAAAATACTTTACTCTGCTGGAAAAATTTATGCATGTGTCTTACAAGTCTCCTATTTACAAGTCTCCTTTTGTAGGCGAAGTATAACGAGGATCCAAAAAATACTTGACTCTGCTGGAAAAATTTTAGGCAGGCCAGACAAATAGATATGGTGTTATTCTAATTAAAGTTCTAAGTCTTCTCTGTGTTTTGTGATGTTTCATTCCAGTGACTTGTACAATTAAGTTTTATATGCAACCTTCTTGGACTGCTTCTCGGGGTTGTTTTCATTGACCTTTATGATTTACAACTAAAGTTAGTTTCAGTTTTCAATTGTACAAACAGTTGACATATCATGCACCTCACAGTGCGTAAACATAGGGAGCCAGATTTTTAGACCTGGTATTATGTGACATAAAAAAAGATATGAGAATATGATCTTTTTACTAAAGTGTAATCAACATTGGCAATTATAGAAGTTCATGCATATGCCAAACTTGTTTGCATATTTATCTATAGTAACTTCTCTTCTCTTACACATGTCTATCAACTTAAAACTTTCCAGGCTGAATTTAAAGAGGAGATGACATATTTTGGGAAAGTCTATTTAGAACAAACTGCAAAAGAATGTGTGGATTTATTCTTAAAGGTACTACAACGTGGTGCTATAGCCAAAAACACGTTGTTGTGTAATGTTTGGTTCATAGCGAGCTCGTCAAAGTCCAAGTTCTAGTTCATTTCTTTGCATCTCAAAGCTCTAGAGGAACAACTCCAAGCTGAACGAGCTATATCATCTACCCTAAAAGTAGTTAACGACCATTTGATCACCAAATTAGAAGTAATTGTTATCTGCCTGGAGCACGCCATAGAAAATAACCTAACAGTCATGAAGATGCTCAATATTTAGCACCTGTCAGTCCCTTGGTTGTGAAATGGAGCCTGATGCTAAAAATATTTTGGTGGTACATTAGTATATATTTGTTATGAACTTGGGTCATTTCTTTGTTGCGATATGTCTATAATTTGTACGGTACCTTATAATGTACTACCTCCATTTCAAAATATAAACATTTATAGCAAGATATTTTAGCTTGCTAAAAAACCTTATATTTTAGCAGAGGTACTATTTGTGAATAGGGTGCACCAATATGGAAGTAGTATGCTACCTGAATGTGTGATCCATGGATTTTTAGCCTACTTAATATTGACGCTTTATATGCTGTAAGGTTGGATTGTTGTGTAATATTTGTGTGGATGCGATCAAACTAGTTATGTGTGGATGCACCAATATGTACTAGTATGATACAATACTTTTATGTTATAAGTGTCGTCGTCCTAGATCATTGATCATAAGGTTCTTAAAACAATGCGTTAGCCCTTGGTTGCACATCATACTCATATGTGTCATGTGATAAATGCAACCATGTTTTTGAATCAGAGCTCAACATTTTTTCTAGATGGATTCATGAACAGATGAAGTATGACCTAACACCAATTTTTTGTTTTATTACTAGGACTATAGTCACATTAAAAATCATAGTCGAGCGGCAAATCCTCCTGTCCCCCACTTAATTTTTATGAATCATAGATCGTGGTATCCAATTTTTTACCCTCCTCCCGGGAATAAAATGCTACTTTGAGCAAGGACCTGGATGATCAGTTTATGTGACTTGGCCTTGGATTCGTGAATAGAGGGTACAGTATGCGGCCAGTTTTTACTTGGACTATCACAAAATTCAAATTCTAAGTTGAGTGCCAAAATTTACCGCGCGCATACCCTGTTTTAATCGAAGGTAGACTAGTAGTATCCAATATTCTGCACAATTATGTTATGGATAATCAGCTGATGTGACGCTCTTCCTTTCCTCCATGAATACCTTTTTTGTATTATTACTTGCCGCTAGCTAAATTCAAAATCCTAATTGAGCAGTAAAATCTCCCACCGACTCAGATGCATTTCGCGCCCCTCTATTTCAAACATTTTGAGGGAGTACCATTTTTATATTATTACTTGGCTACTGGCCAAATTCAAATTATCAATCGAGCGACAAAATCATCCACCGACCTTGAAGCATTTTGCGCCCCTCCGTTTCAAAAACTTCGAGGAAAAATCTCCCACTGGGGGAGTACCATTTTATTATTATTAGTATAGATGGCCGCTAGCCAAATTCAAAATCGTAGTTGAGCGGCAAAACCCCCCACCGACTCAGATGCATTTTGCGTCCCTCTATTTTAAAAACTTTGAGTCACAATCTCACATCGGGGGAGTTCCATTTTTCTATTATTAGTAGATGGACGGTAGCCAAATTCAAATTTCAATCGAGTGGCAAAATCACCCACCGAGCTTGAAGCATTTCACGCCCATCCGTTTTAAAAACTCTAAGACAAAATCTCCCACCTGGGGAGTACCATTTTTATATTATTTAGTAGATGGACTCTAGCCAAATTCAAAATCTCAATCAAGCGACAAAACCCCCCACCGAGCTCGAAACATTTCGCGCTCATCCGTTTCAAAAACTTTTAGTCAAAATCTCCCATCGGGGGAGCACCTTTTTTTCTAGTAAATGCACGCTAGCCAAATTCAAAATCACAATCGACTGGCAAAATTTCCCATCAACCTCGAGACATTTTTAAACCATCATTTTCAAACACTTTAACAATCCCATTCTACCCATTGTTTAGACACAGATGGGCATGCCAAAGTCGGTAGCTCGGGGGCACGATCGTAATTATTTCAATGTTCACCTCTATAATCCAGATTCGTGAAGTATTCCGGCTTGTCCTCCCAAAAATCCCAAGTTCCTCTCTCACGCTCTCACCTCTACGACCACCGCGCACACCGGCCGGAGGTGTAGAACCCTGGGAAAATCACTACTAGAAAACCACTTGTTGTTTTTATTTTGTTCATCATCATGATTGCATGCTCATGTAATCATGCCACATTGTATTTGAGAATCATCATCATACATATGTTTGCCTAAAACTATTTTGCAAAAATTTTATTTTCTAAATATCTGCTCTCTTTATTTCAAATGTAAAACCTGGTCTGTCCGGATCTTTTATTTGTCTAAAAACTATTTATAAAACGTTTTATAAAATAAAAGTAAATAAAACTATTTTGTACTTGGGAAGGTTGCCATCGACCAGATCCAAAGGGCCCAGCTGGTAGCAGCCTACCACCCGACGGCCCAAAACCCACCTAGTCCATCTATCCAAACCCTAACTCTAACCTACAGCTAACCCTAGACACTGCACACCACAACCCCACCAGCCGCCACAATGGACTCACCGTACCACCCCGCCACGACGTTGCACACAAATGCACCCATCGCGCGCACCCAGCAGTGAACACACCAACACAAACACACAATGCGTCGATGCATGCCCCAGGCCCACCCAACCACACACCAGGGCCACCCTATGTTATACGCAACGCACGCTGCCCCCGATCGATCCGCTCTCCCCATGCCACCTACCCCGAGATCCTCCTTGCCCAGCATCGCACGACCCCACCACTGAGCCATCCGCCGCCGCTGCAAGCTCCTGTGCTGCCCGAGACGAGTAGCGCCGCCGCACCTATGCCCCGGGTCGCCGCCTCCATCTCCCCTGCAAGCCCGACCCGCGCCTCTCCACCATCGACCGCGGTCGCTCGCTCGTCTGCACCACTTCTCTTCCCCAGCCCGGCCGGCGCTCCGCCCATAGTTCCCCTCGAGCCGAGCTCATCCTCGCCCCTTCCCACCGCCGGTGTCACATCCGCAAGCTCTGCCGCCCGCAGAAGCTCCCCGACGCCCTGTCCTATGGCCCTACCACTGCATGCGCCCCCAAGCTCGCCTACCGCTCCCTCGATGCCCTGCTCACCGCCGTCCCGAGGACGCCCTGGCAGGGATATCCCCGACCTCGCCTCTCTGGGCTGTGTCGCCTGACCGCCTCCTTGCCGTCCGGCAGCGCCCTAGTGTGGCCCCTAGCCTCCATCCTTATCGCAGTATGTCGACCTCTCCTATGTGCTGCGCCGAGCCCGCCCCTGCGGCCGAAGTTCCTCTGCTTGCAAGCCCACATTCGTTGGGTTTTTGGTGATGTACTAGTAGTGAGAGATGATGTGGTATTAGTGCTATTGTGGTGAGGATGTATTGTGAAGTAGTGGTGGAAGCGCGATGGCTGCACAAACCTGATGACCAATTGGTACGAAGGTGATGATTGAGTGGTATGGTGCTGCAGATGCTACTGTGTGGCTTCGTTGAGACAAGATGGTGTTCACGTTGGGATATATTGTCTCGGCAAGATGTTTGGGATATGATGGTGCACACGATTCACATGCTGGGACAAGATCACTGACATGAATCCCGAAGACCATCAACTCCGAAAACCAAGTTCACCATCAAGGACACCAAGATCATCGACATAAAGACCGCACACAGTGCGGTACCGACACGAGAGGCCAGAACCCCAAGTACATCGACACGGAACCCCAAGTACTCTATCACGGATCCGAAGGCTGTTACCCCGAAGACCAAACTCGATCTCGCCGAACCCCAAGATCCTCGACCCTAATGTGTGACCCCTATCTAAGACCTCTATTTTTATAATATGCAATTATCACTTTTTGCATATTAAATGGTTCATGCTCGTATACATATTCATTTGTTTGGGGGTATGTTGTCGATTCACCGTATAATTAAATATGAAGACTATATGCGGGTTACTCTTGTCTTATGTAGATTCCATCTAAATTTTTGTAGCGAACCGGTGCCAAGACAATATTTAAATTGTGGGGTACCTAAACAACTTGAACCTTATAATTAATTGTCGGGACCCCGATTTCGCTTAATATTGCCTAGTTGCATCGCATCTTTGCCATGTCATGTATCATATCATAATCATGCTGAATCTTTTGCCGTAATATTAAATAGTACATCCGGAGTTTCTGTTAGTGTTTTGCTTATTCACGGATTAGGCCATTGAGTTGATGCGAGTATCGAAAAGTTCTTCGGATAATGTATCTCCAATAGTGTTTCCTAAGCAAGCATTCCCCCTCTTTCTACCTATTTTTGCATTTATAGTCTTTATTCCCACATGTTGATTTATTAATATCCGTGTTGAGGTGCTTTAGTTACCATGCCATTTATATTCCTTGCAGCCTTTATATTGCCTTAGACACTGATGGCTCTAAAATTAGTCATCTTCTACCGCATTTAAACATTATTTTTGGTAAAGCAATTGCCAAGAAACTCTCAGTCCTTGCCACTAATGACTAATAATTGCAAAGATATGCAAAGCCTCTCTTTGAATTATGTTGTGCAGGAAATCACGGTTTTTAATGCGAAATCAGGAGTCGTAATGAAGGTTTTTCAGGAAGTCCTCACGGCCAATTAATTGAGGACTCATTCCCAAGCGTCAGCAAGGTTAACGACCACTGGTATGGGCAGGGGCCGCCCGTATCGTCCGCTCGTACCAGGTGGTGACGGCTTCGTCTCGTTAAACCATACAACTTTTGTGAAGACGCCTATATATTTTGAGGCTCCATCCGCCATCCAGAGAGCCGCCATTCTCAGATTACATCACAACACCACCAAAGGAGATCCACACCATTGTTCATAACTTCCACCATCCATCCCATCCACTAGCCGTAGCCATTGATTTATACTTTAGATCTCCTTCTAAATTTGCGACCATTGTAAGAATATTTGATTTCAGTTTAACTATTTGTATGATGTTCTCTATCTCCGATCTATTTGTTATGAGTGAGTAGTCCTCACGGGCTGCGGATTGGGGAGAAACCTCGTAGCGATTTTGTGCATCTAATTCATAGGAGTATTGTATTTTGTTTGCAATTGAGATTTGTATCTTTTGTTTCTTTGTCTCTTGTCTCGATCTGTAGACTTGTAGGTACCCAAGATCCCATAGATTGATAAAGGCTTGAGGTGAGATACTTGGCTAGTGGAGATCTCAAAGGAACCTCGGTAACAGAAAGAGTACTACGGTCTTAGCTTACCGACCCATTCGGGATCACAACAACATAACCACTTAAAGCTTTGATCTATGTTTTATACTTAATAATCGTTTGTAGCCCGTTGCTTCGGTGTGCACTCGGTTAGATTAAAAGACTATTTCTATGCCCGCAGCATGACAGGGCTCTAGTATATTAGGATATGTTTCCCACAAGAGATTACCTTCGTTTAAACATTACACACGACTATGTCTATTATTATCTTTTATCCCATATGATGTGCAGCTACAGGTGGATCTTCAAAACTGGCCTATCTCCATCCATTGAATCAACCCGTTATAAAGTAAACTAGATTGGTCTGTTAAACTAAGGTAAAACAAACAAACAAAGTCTTGTAGACGTGTCCTTTTTATTTCCTTTTAGCATTTCTTTCCGAGGTTCGATTAAACCTAGGTCTTCTAGGGAAAAAGCTATTATATTACATTCGTGAATTCGGAACGAAGGTATCAACCCTTTTTCGGGTGTCATTGTCGGGGAAGCAATGTCGCTATCTTGGTGAGGTCACTAGAGACCTTCTTTTTATTTTTATTATTAGTTTGTAGTTTAATTCTTGTTATTAGTTTACTTTATTGTTATCTATTTGAAAATCCAAAAAAAAAATAGTCACTTGTTATTTGTTTTCATTACTTAAAATTACCAAAAATATAAGAGCCATGGCTCAAAAGAGATTAGGGGAGTATGCTGCAACCATTGATGATTTTATTCGTGCACCCATCACTCAGCCCATAGTTGATGCGGAAACATATGAGATAAATCCTAGCCTTTTAAGTTTGGTTCAACAAAACCAATTTGGGGGCTCATCCGCTTAAGATTCTGGTTTGCACTTAAACACTTTCACTAAAATTTGCGACATGGTGCGTATTAAGGTTGTAGATCCAAATGGTGTTAAATTAAGATTGTTTCGTTTCTCTCTTAGAGGAAAGGCTAAGGATTGGTTGCTAGCTCTACCAAAGGGAACTATTAAATCTTGGGAGGAATGTACTAATTTGTTTATGACTAAATTTCCCCCCAGCTAAGACTATGAAGCTAAGATCCAGCATTACAAGCTTTAGACAAGAAGACCGTGAGGCACTAGCACTTGCATGGGAAAGGATGAAAGAAGACGTAATGAAATGCCCTAGTCATGGGATGGAAGAGTGGCTTATATTACATTTATTTTATAATGGTCTTAACCCAATGTCTAAGTCTATGCTAGATAATGCAGCAGGAGGAACAATCATGGGAAAGAACTAAGTATTTCAAAGAAGTTACTTGATGATATTTAAAACAACCATGCCCAATGGCATGTGGAAAGAACCTCGAAGAGAGTAAGTTCAATTACCGAGGTAAATAATGAAGAGCTTACATCTAAGGTAGACAAGATGCTTAGCATAGTAAAAGGTAAAGAAGATACCCAAGTCAATGCTATCGCTACCGGTGTTAATTATGTCAATTTATAGCTCACACTCCTTTTAATCCTGCATGTAAAAATAATTATGCTTCCAATGTTCAAAAATATCAGTCTAATCCTGCAGGAGCTTCTTATAATAATTATGATAACACTAATGGATCAAATCATGGCAATCTATTGTTTGAGCAAACTGTTAGAACATTTATACAAGCTCAAATCGAGCAAAATAATATGCTTATTAAAATCACGGAGAACCATGAAAGTAGTATAGGAAAATTATCTAACCAAGCCGTTGCAATTCGAAATGATGTGCATGCTCTACAGGAAAGGACAAAGACCGTGTAGGCTCAGCTGGGTAAGGTAGCTGAGAGCCAAGCTCTCATACTAGCAAATTTTGCTGGGAAACCAGAGCCAAATCCGCTAGAAGACCTCAAGATGATGAGGGTGGTAACGAACAAAGAGAAACCTAAAGAGTTGGATTATAGCAACACGCCAACACCAGAATATACCGTGGAAGATCTATTAGAGATGATCACCGTGAAGAATCTAGGTATAGAACAAGGTAATGATGCTATGTACCAAAAATTTATACAACAAGTAGCATCTAAAGTTCGTGATTTAGAGATGGAGTACAAAAGGCTAGCTGATAATCTTTCAGCTAAGCTAGATGATATATTTGAGCCCACTATTAAAATTAAGTTGGGAGTCAATGATATATCTCCACTTTGTGATCTTGGTGCGAGCGTCTCAACAATTTCCAAAATATTATTCGACAAGTTAAACTTGGGGCCATTTGTTACTACTGAATTAAGACTCCATCTAGTTGATTCAACTTATAAACAAGTTGTTGGGATTAATGAAAATATAGTTGTTGAAATTAAAGGTAGTCCTGCTCTTATTGATCTTGTTATTGTGCACATGCCTGAAGATCCCATAGCACCTATAGTTCTAGGTAGGACATTCCTAAGAACTATTAAAGCTTTGTTAATTTACATGAGGGGAATGTGAGAATAGGGATACCATCTAGAGATCCTTTTATAGTCTTCCCTAGGAAAAAGAAGGCCAGGCCTAATGATGTTGATGGTGTAATTACTTTAAAAGCCAATTACTTTGGAGTGGGTATTCCACTTCTTAAACCTAAGTGATTGCCGTAGGGGAAAGCTAGTTGATCTTAACTAGAAGCGCTTCATGGGAGGTAGCCCGTGTGAATAAATTTTTATTTATGTGTTAGTTTTGTTTTGTTTTTGTTTTTAATAAAGAGTGTTCAATAAGACCTTTGGAGAGAGGAGAAGAAATTAGGTAATCCTATATATTTTCTTTTACTAACACATGGCCTAAGAAGTATTGCTGGATCTTTATATAGTATATTTGTTGTTATTTTGTCTTTTGATAAGATGTGCAAAGGCACATGCAGCTTTTAATCAAAATTTTATGTTTTATAGCTCATAATGCTCTTAACGACCACTGTTATAGCCGAAAGTGACCGTACCGTGTGCCGGTACCACATCGAGCCAAAGGAAGATAGAAATTCTGATTTTTGCCGCAAGGATCAGTGCTCTTAACGACCACGGGTACGTCCGGATGCGCCCGTACCGTACCCCTCGAACAAACATCAGATTTCAAGCAAAGGTACCGAACCGATAATGACCAGCCGTACGGGCTCGCAGGACCATACCGAGCGCCTGTACCGAGTGCACCGCCTGGGAGCAGCCGTCGCCTCGAAGGTATGTACCCCGATACAGGCGGGCTCCGGCCGTACCGCCCACCCGTACCACGTACGCGGCCGCCATATTCAGCCCAAGGAGGTAACCTAAAATCCCCCAAAACAAATCTTTCTATTTCTTCCTCCTCCAAACTCCAAACCACCTCCATTAGATCTTCAAATTTACTTAATGTTTCTTTGATTCCTCGCACTCATTCGATCAAAGGTATGATTCTCCTCTGATCCCCAACTTATTTGTGCAAAATCTTCACTCAATCTTTCATCATTGCCAATCTAGAGTTAGGTCTTGTTCTTGATTCAATCTTGATATTGAGCATGCTTAGTATTGTTTTAGAGGAGTTTCTTTCGTAGTTAGTGTAGAGAATCACTTATGCTATGTTTCTATTGGACCACATTTTATTTTTTCATTACAAAATTTATTTACTTTGTCTTATTTTTATTTTTAGATGAACACCAGGAGCCGTACACATGAGATGGCTATGGAATCCTCCGCACCTCCGATTGAGACGTTGACCCACGAGTCACTTGGTATCGAGTTCACCAAGGAGTTCTAGCTGAAACATTTCAATCGTCTCAAGCTCCGAGAAATCCAGTCCACCAAGTGGGCGTGTCCTTATATCTTGAACAAACTTGGCCTTCATGCTGATTTCGATTTACTTTGCAACAATTTTGGTTTGTATGATTTTGTCTTTCAGGATGTTGCCACGTATCTCCACTTGACGCTTGATTTCTTAAGCATCTTGACTCACACAGTGGATCCTTACGGTTGTACCGAGGAACAAAGGTCCAGAGTTGATCGCATCAAATTCCGCCTTATGAACTGTGAGTACACTTTGACACTCAACCAATGGGCTCAATGCTTTGGGTTTGCCAACAACATCACCAATGTACGCACAACTACTTTTGTTTAAGATCCTTCCCATATTCAATACTTTAATTTAATGAAGATTCGTAGAAACACACCCAAGGGGAACCAAATTGATCATCCTGCTATTCGATATCTATTCTATGTGATTGCTAACACTTTGTAGGGACGTGGTGAGTTTACTAGAGTTAATGAGGAGGATATGTTTATCCTTGCAAAAGCTACTATTATTAATTGTAACTTAACACCAAATTCTGGTGCTCTTATCGTGTTTTACCTTAAGCATTAAGCTCTTTAATCTCAAGGACCCATATGCATAGGGGGAGTTGTGACCGTTCTTGCACGCACACTTCGCATCAACCTAGGTAACATCCAACCGTTGACAGGAAGTCATCGTCTCGGTTTTTCTACTCCAAGAGCATGTGGTATGGTTTCTAAAACTCATGGTAGATACTTCTTTGATATACCTGGAGCTGATCACTTGATCCTGGCTCCTTTGCCTAACGGTTTATTCTCTATCGAGGATGGATTTTTGCATTTTGACGTGCAGGTTGAAGCTAACCTACCCGAATAAGAAATACCCATGGGAGGAGGAGAGGATGAAGAAGTAGAACAAGGAGGACCCAAACAAGATGAGCAGCCACCAAACTACTACACCATTTATGAAGAGATCTATGCACTCGAAGTAAATATTTAAAACATGAAAACCCTCTCCATCAACATTCGAGATGCTATTGCAAGACTCGCCACCCAGTTCCATGATTAGAGCAGCCAATAGAACGTGGGAGATTATCCATCGCTACCACAATGAGCAACAAAAGGGCTTGCAAAAGCCTGAGCTTGGGGATGTGTTCCCCCGGCAAATTTATTTGTGTAATAACAAGGTTGTACTCTAGCTCCTTGGGAGTTTTCATTTTTAGTTTTTTTTTTGTTTTTTTTCTTTTCTTAAGACCCTTGCTTGGTTGCAAGTTTCTTTTCTATTCTTTAAATCCCTATCCTCAAAAATACAAAAAGATTTTTCCATTCTTCCTTTTTCGTAAATGTGGATTCGTACTTTGCCTCTTTCCTTTATTATTATTATGAGAGTAATCGTGTTTGAGTTTTGAAGGAACAAATCCCTATAAGGAAGAGGATCATGGAGTTACTTATGAGAGGTATGTCTTGTGTCTCCCACTTATGAAGTTTGAGTTGTTTATCTTAGTTGGTTGATTTGCTAAGATGCCATGCTAGTGGGAAATAATTTATTATGGTTAGGTAAGGCTTTTTATTAGTATGATGATTAGTTGTTGAAGCCCTTTCTCTAGTTCTTTTAATTAACCGAGTCTTGCCTTGGAAATAATATTACCAAAAAAGTACAATAATAAATTTATGACTTGTTTGATGAATGATTGTCTTGAGAGTATACCCTTGAAGATACTTAACCCCATAGATATTTTGATAGTCTTGACGACACTCATGAAAGGAGTTGTTCGATTGAAATAAAGTCTAGTGGTAATTGTGATGCATGCCAAAGCTAACCTTGTGGATCAAACCATGGTACTAGCTCAAAAAAGAGAGAAAGAAGCGAGACAACTTTGTTCCATGTCTCTAATGCACACCTTTGGGATGCCAACAACTCCGCTAGCTTTTGAACGATCTATGGTATAACCCTGGATTTTGGCTATGAGTTGATGACATGAGTGGCATATGTGTCAATATATGGGCAAAAGTATTTGTATTCTCAAAGGTTGTGCAAACACATGCAAAAGAAAACATTCAGCGATCCTTGAAAGAATAAAGGAAAAAAAATATCTATGAGGATCCACATAATAAGTCCTTGGCATGGTCTCATTACTACTTTACGAGTTTTTCTTGAAAAACAATGATTGGATTAGAAGTGTTTTTGATAGACTTGATCTATTGATGTGGGTGTAAATAAGACACTTTTGTTATACTACATAGGACATGAAACTCCCTTACTCAATTATGTTATTTAAACATTCTAGTATTCCTTGGCAAGCTGAGAGTTAATTAGAAGAATTGGATTGATTGCTCCACTTCTAGTAACTTATAATTATATAAAAATTTACTTTGATTGTCTTGACTTACCGAAGCTTTTATAGTATTCTTATCATCTCTCTAACTTTGATAAGCCTCGCAAATGAATGAAGTGCTAAGCACATATGACTATCAACCATAAGTGAATTCTTATTCTCGTTGTTTCAAGTTTAAACGCTAAAGTTCCTTGTAGTTCTTTCGGTTCTTGTTTCTCAAGGGCGATCAAGGTTTGAGCTTTGGGGAAGTTGATGGCTCTAAAATTAGACATCTTCTACCGTGTTTAAACATTGTTTTTATCAAGCAATTGCCAACAAACTCTCAATCACCTTGCAACTAATGACTAATAATTGCAAAGATATGCAAAACCTCATTTTGAATTATGTTGTTCAGGAAATCATAGTTTTTAATGCGAAATCAGGAGTTATAATGAAGGTTTTTGAGGAAGTGCACACGACCAAGTAATTGGGAGTCGTTCCTAGGCGTCAGCAAGCTTAACGACCACTGGTACGGGCAGGGCCTGCCCGTAACGTCCGCTCGTACCATGTGGCCATGGCTTCGTGTCATCAAACCCTACAACTTTCGTGAACACGCCTATATATTTTGAGGCTCTAGCCGCTGGCCAGAGAGTCGCCATTCTCAGATTACATCACAACACCATGAAAGGAGATCCACACCATTGTTCATCACTTCCACTATCCATCCCATCCACTAGCCATAGCCATTGCTTTGTACTTTAGATCTCCTTGTGATTTGGCGACCACTATAAGAATATGTGATTTCAATCTAAGTATGTGTATGATGTTTTCTATCTCCACTCCATTTGTTATGACTGAGTAGTCCTCACAGGCTGCGGGTTAGGGAGAAACCTTGCAACAATTATGTGCATCTAATTCATGGGAGTATTGTATTTTGTTTGCAATTGAGATTTGTATCTTTTGTTTCTTTGTCTCTTGTCTCAATCTGTGGACTTGTAGGTACCCAAGATCCCATAGACTGATAAAGGCTTGAGGTGAAATACTTGCCTAGCAACAATCTCATAGGAACCTCAGTGACAGAAAAGGGTAGTACGGTCTTCGCTTAGCGACCCATCCGGGATCACAACAACATCACCAGTTAAAGCTTTGATTTGTGTTTTACACTTAATAATCGTTTGTAGCCCGTTGCTTCGGTGTGCACTTGGTTGGATTAAAAGACTATTGCTATGCCTGCTGTATCACAGGGGCTCTAGTATATTAGGATGTGTTGCCTACAACATATTATCTCTCTTCAAACATTACACATGACTATGCTTATTATTATCTTTTATCCCATATTATGTGCAGCTGCAGGTGGATCTTCAACCCTGGCCTATCTCCATCCATTGATTCAAACCATTATAAAGTAAACTAGATTGGTCCGGTAAACTAAGGTAAACAAACTAACAAAGTCTTGGTAGACATGTCCTTTTTATTTCCTTTTAGCATTGCTTTCTGAGGTTCAATTAAACCTAAGTCTTCTAGAGAAAATGCTATTATACTACATCCGTGAATCCGGATCAAAGGTATCAGACACCTCCTATTGCATGTTGTTTGTTAGGCAGTTGGCCTTGCTAGTCGTAGTTCTTGCTCAGGTGCTGCTTCGTGTCGTTTATGTTCCACCGTTGTTGGGAGGTTGGCACATGCTTAATGGTCGAGTGGATCATAGCTTTCATTATAACTTGTTAAATAAAATGCTAGAAATAGATATAATGCAGAGGCACCGGTGGGTAATAGATGTTATTTGGTTCTGACCCGCCCACTTGTGTCCACCTAGGGCATCGATTTCTTGACACCTATTCCAAGATTGAGCGCACTAACCACATGTGGGGTGTGTGGGCACCCCTATCAGCTTATTACCTGATTTCAACGTATTGTACTGGGGCCCACAAACTAGTTCGGGCTTTATACATTATCTACTGTACCTATGCCAAGTATGCCATGTTTATTACTTGTTGCTCGATGAGCATTTATTACTATTGCGTGGGTGCGGCACTCTTTCATGGGATATATTGTCTATGGCCTTTGCTCGCGTGACAAGTGCATGCAACCTCATGGTCCATACAAGGATTAGCTATACCTCGTATGGGTAGCTCATTTGGGTGGCCCCCATGTACTTGCTTTGGGTCTGGGAACACGTCATGTCCGAAGCCCTGTCGACATACCGATGGGTGTATGTTAACTGACCTAGCAAACAGGGTGGAAGTGCGTGTGGAAACTTTGGTGCACCGCTGAAGGGTTAAATCTTTACAAAAATCCATGTCCGTGGTTATGGACAACTTGGAGCACAGTTTCTCGATCATAGATAACTATAACTAAAGAACTACTATTATAATTTTACCTGGATCTGATATATGACTAATAAAGTTGGATAACCATCATGGAATGAATGTATAAAACTGCCAACTGTGTAGTTTCCTTAGTGGGACTTCCTCGTTTGGTCTCGAAGGGGAAATACCAGGATGGGTATGTTTGGTGTTAGTATCAGGTTGTTTCCGAATAGGTCTTTCTTATCCCTCTCTAATATCCGACTATTGTATCGAGTCTCTATAGTTTGTTTAGTGCATGCTTCGTTGTCGCTACAGTCCACCATACCTATGTAGGCGAGAGCCACTGAATTGTAAGACTCGCCGTGTACTAGCCTAAGTACTGACCGCTCCCTTTTTTTTCCTTTGCCCTTTTTTAGCACCCCTTTTGTTTAATAGGTATAAGTTCGATGTCGTTATAAGTGTTACCCTTCTGGATTGGCCTGGGCAGGGTTATGGACGCCATTGGTTATTCTTCAGATCTCTTAGCCCCATTTGCATCTTGTCCATACTCTGTGTTGTATCGTTTTCAAGGTGATTTGGATCTTTGTTCTGTATATCTATATCTCATTGAGTCGTTGTTGTGTATATATATTTTTGTGGGTTCCCTCGTCAACTATTCTGTAATGGTATTACTTTGTTTTCCACCCACATGCAAGTGCCTGGTGGGCATCTTCGGATCGTTTCTATGCGGGTTTGGCAGGAATCGCTAAAATCTGCATAGGGCCGATTCGAGGGTGTTAAAGGCGGCCAGAGCTGCTTCAGCCATTTATCGACGCCGACCGCTCTAGATCTAGTTCACAGGTTCTCTCTGCCACTGCACCAGAGCTACGGCCGTGTTCACTGTGCCGATAGCGTCATCGACAGCCCAAGCTATGCTTCCCACCGCCGACAGCTAGACAACTGTACCGCAACCTCTTCACCGGTGTCCATCTGTGGGATCTAGTTCAATGATTTCCATGTCCAATGCTCTAGACCAGCTACACGAGCGACAGTCTCGCCCACCGTGCTAAAGCCGGCATCGACCACCCCAGATCTACTTCCCCGGCACCAACAGCCACCACAATAGTAGCACCCTTGGGCCTCAGTGACCTTAACATCACCAACATGAATACAGATGATGCTTAGACACCAATCCGACCGTGGTAACCAAATTTCCAACCCGTTTTGTTTTTTCAATAGTATAGCAGGTTCAAGCTTGTCGAAGTGAACTGCATGTTTGTAATCATGCTACATACTAAGTCACTGTGCATGCTTTTTGTTTGTGCTACGTAAAAGGTCACTAGGCATGTTGTTTTGCATTAGTTGCTCTACAAATTTTAATGTCATTCATATATTTTTGGCTACTCTATACAACAGTAATTGTCTACTATTGTGGGTTTCTTGCAAAATATAAGTCACTTGAAAATATTAGTTTGTATTACCTGTTGCACAATTATCGACTTCTACTATCTAGTTTGTCCTCAACTAAGTTCCTGTTATTGTTTCCTCCCAGGCATCCTTCCGCTATCATGTAGTACCTGTTTAAACTCTTCCTACTAATTCCATTATAATTTTGTTGTTTCCATTTGGTTCTTCAAATCATGGAACACTAAACATGTTGGTTTGCAAAGCTTGTTCTATAGGTTCACAAGCGATACCTCTATATTTCGTATCTGGTTCTGTTTCATCCTAAGAAACTACATAACTATCCTCTACTGTGTTGTTCATGGGTGGTTTGCATTCCCTTCTCTACAGGTTGAGGTATGACGCCATTATATTTCCTATCTAGCAACTGCTTCCATATTTGTTGAAATGACCTGGCTAGTTCATATTTGCTAAAATTCTAAGCCACACACATTGTTTGGTTGCTCTTTTCACGGTGTCTTCATAATGGGATTCCCTCGCATTGCGCCTAAAGTGCATGGGCCAGGACCAACTGGTCATCGACCCAGCAGATGTATGGCTTGGCCGGCAAGGGTGTCTCCAGGATACGAGCACCATGTGCTCGTAGCAGGTATGGATCTGTCATGATGATCCTATGGAGACTAAGTATCAGCTATGCTACAAGTGCCTATGGACAAGAAGGAAAGAACAACGACGAGCGCAAGGCGGTCCTGCCCCTCCTTCCAGGGGTGCCTTGGAAGGAGGGGAAGGGCATTGTTGGGGGCAGCGAGGCCGAGGAGCAGCCTCTACCAAGCACATAAGGACCATGGAAGCACAACCTCCTAGGTCAGACGTGGCCCGAGGACCGGAGTCAACTATGCCTGACAAGGCATGTCAGGCCGAGCCTTGGGAACTAGTGAAGCATCAACATTGTTGGACATCATCATGGCGCTGCAGTTCACTGCAACGCCACTGCAGCATGCCACCAACAGGAGTGACAGCTTGGAGCCCGAGTTGTCACTCTGCCATCGAGTGCATCTGAGCACCGTCCCTAGCCATCAATTGGCCACAGGTTCTGCCTACCTGCCTAAAGACCATGTGGCACCCCGCGATTGAGCCCGGGAACTCCCCGGATGGTGCTGCACGCTGGCCCTGTGGTGACCCCTTGGTGTATAAAAGGAGGAACTTGACCGAGAGTTGAGGGAAGTTCTGGACGGGAAAGGGGTTCTGGACCTGAAAGAGGTTCTTGGCCTGAAGAGTGGTTTTTTGGTCTAGAGTATGGTTTTGCCAGAGAGAGAGGTTTAGAGGGCTATGATAAAGCTAGGAAGTGAGGAAAGAAAGAAAGAGGAAGCTTGGGGAGTGTAAAAGCTAGAGAGAAAGCGTCTCCCCGACACCGTAGAGATCATTTTCTTGTATCTCGATCCACCCCAGATAATCCACCAAAGCAGGACGTAGGGCTGTTAGACGAATGGCGGCCCAAACCTGGGTAAAAAAATGCTCATGTGTGTTATGTGTGTGTCGTATGCTTGTATCAGCAGATTCCTTAGCCGACGTTGAGGCCGAAACGCCTTTGTGCCCACTACCGAACAAATAGGGGATGTCCAACATCCTCGATGTCAGCGTAGGCGAGACACGACATCTGGCGCGCTAGGTAGGGGGCGCTCGCATTTTCGGCTTCAACAATTGTCATCACCGTTGACATCTTCATAAGCTTAGTCGTCATTACCGTCATCGTCACCAACACCTGCTTCATCTTCGTGTTCACCATCGACATAGACCGTGTCATCACCAGCCATGGCACCAAGGAAAGGTGCTGGCGCTAGGGCCGGCCCTGCTGTGGTAGACTTGCCTGCTGCATGAACTTGCTCCCACGCCCTTCCCACGACTAGGGGCTTGGAAGCTTAGCCTCACACACGGGGCGCGACTACCATCGCAGGTGCCGACCCACGTCCACGACCAAGCGCAACCACGCAACCACCACCGTCGTTGCAACCGCACCCCGCCGTTGCATAGGAGGTTCCACCGCCAGGTGACACAGGAGGCATCACGCTTGAAGATACCTTCGCCGGCGATGCAGGAGGCACTGCCGGTGGAGCGCCTCTTCCCGGTGGCGTAGGAGACTCCGCCGGAGGGGGCCATCTGTTTGGAGGAGTCGCACCGGTTGGGGCTGGAGCATCCGACCCCGAACCAGAGCATCATGCACCAGCTCGTGCCGGGACTCATCTCGCCACGCCAAGTACTAACCGCCAACCTCAGTCCCACCGCTCTGGGAACCAAACTTTGGGGGAAGCAGTTGCTGCTGCCCGTGCCATAGCTTGGCACCCACCATCTCCCGGGACCGTGGAGTATGCGGTGTGGAGGGACGAGCTCGACGCACAGCTAGAGTTCATCAGGCTGCACTACGAGTCTGCCCATGCTCGTTCCTAGTCCCACATAGGGCCGAGGCGTGGGGCAGAGCGCGCTCCTACCACCACCGTGTGACCCATGCAAAATCCTTCCCCGAGGCCGTGTTCCCGGAACACTGCCCCTAGGCTAGGGGCTGCTGGACCCACGACGGTGGAAGGAGGACCGACCAACTGAAGAAGACCACCTCTCTGTGGGGTCATCTGCCGACCCCATGCACAGGCGTGCCGAAGAGCACCGAGGCGATTATGCCCCGGCTAACGAGGCGCTGGTTTGAGACTACTTGTTGCAGCTGCGTCAACAGGCTACGGCTTCAGCTGTCCCTAACCCACGGGGTGCAACTGAGGCAGGAAGCATGGCTTTGGGATACAGAAGTGGTTGCCCTGCCTTCTCTCCTACCTTACGGCAGGTGGTGTGGCCGTCAAAGATCCATCCCATTGTCCCCGTCAAGTTTGAATGCAACACCCAAAGGAGTTTCTGGCCATCTATTCTACCGCAATGGTGGATGCGAGTGCTGATGAGAAGGTCATGACTAATTGGTTTCCAATAGCCTTGAAGGGCAAGGCCTTGTCCTGGCTCATGCATCTACACAAAGAGTCCATTAATTCCTGGGTCGACTTGTGTAATCGCTTTCTGAGCGCATTCCAGGGAGCCTTCAAGTGCCCAGGAACACTCATTTAGCTCCACACAGTGGTCCAGGGGAGTGGAGAGCGGCTACGAGACTTCATGCTGCGATTTTCATAGATGGCACACACTATCCTGGAGGTAAAGGATGCCACCATTATTGGCACGTTCACCACAAATGTGCGCAATAGGAAAATGCATGAAGAGCTTAACATGCATCCCATCAAGAGCATACACGAGTTGTGGGCATAGGCTAACATTTGCTCCTTAGCAGAGGAAGGACGCCTCGTGCCCGAGGACGCTTCCCGGGAGGCCTCTAGAGCGGTGGACCCGGGAAGCACTACTGTGTAGAAGAGTGGCTCGCGTAAGTGGGGCATTTGTCAGGCTTTGGCTGCAGAGCCTAGTGCTCCCACCGGGGTTGAAAAGAAGACCAAACCGGAGGAAGCAGTGGCGGCTACCAAGCCCGCCACAGGGAAGTGGTGCTCTGTGCGCGAGTTCGACGAGCATGACGCTCGGAACTGCCGCTACATCCTCGGTTACACCGAGGGATGGAAGAGGTGCATCGCTAAGCAGGGGGTTAACGGTACCCTCGAGAACTGTTACCGCTGCAACAAGGTCGATCATCATGCGGAAGACTGCCCCGCACAACCTGGCCCATGCGCCCCCACTAAAGGTCGCAGGGGCAACGTGGGCGCTGCATGAGGAAGATATGGAGGCGGTGGGGATGGAGCAAGAATGGGGCTTGGAGGGGTCCGTGGCAACATGGCCCCTCAACCGCGCGGCAATGGCCCTGCTGTTAACCAAGGAGGCGACGATGACGGGTGCGGAAAATACCCACAAGTACAGGACTGCGCATGCGCACACGAAGTAGCCTACACCATGACTTCCCACGGGGAGTTTAAGCATTTCTCTCGTGAACTGTGCACCATGCAGCCCAGCCCGGAGGCACAATGGACACTTCGGTCGTCTCACGTGCCAAATACTTTTGATGCGGGAGATCATCCAGACCGGAACACTGGGGTCGGCATGCTATCCCTGGTGGTCTCCCCCATCATAAAGAATGTCCGAGTTACCAAGATGCTGGTGGATGGATGGGCTGGCCTCAATATCCTTTCGACAAAGCTGCTGGATAAGCTCTAGATCACTAATGATCAATTGGCCCCTACAGGGTCTTTTCTGGGCGTAAGCCTGAGAGCTATCCAGCCATTGGGGAAGGTTGAGCTGCTAGTCACATTCGGGACTCAAGACAACTACCGCACTGAGAACATCATCTTTGATGTTGCCGACATTGCCCTACCGTATAACGGCATAATAGGGTGCCCTGCCTTGGCAAAGTTCATGGTGGTCTCCCACCATGCCTACAACTCACTCAAGCTTCCCTCCTCGTGGGGGACCTTGATCGTGAAGGGTGATATTAGGGACACCGTGTTATGCTTTGAACAACTATTCAAATTGGTAACCACCACTTCCCCTATGACTCACACTGGCTCTCTGTCCAATTCGGACCAACCTTTCGCCCTGATTCCTAGCTCGCCCGGGAAAAGGCTGTGACCCTTTCCAAAACTTAGTTCCGATGACCTTTCTGGTACTGGTGGCTCCCCGAGTAAGCTAACAACTTCTCGCATCCACCCTACTAGCTAAAAAGCCCGAGTGTGAGTGGAGGTTTCCCCGGCAAATGAAAACCTGGGAGTGTGTTTGGTGCTCCCAGCAATCTTAAAAAATATATATATATATACATATCTATTTATAATAAAAGCCCGGTGTGAGTGAGTGGAGGTTCCCCGGCAAATGAAAGCCTGGGAGCGGGCGTGGTGCTCCCAGAAAACCTTTAAGCCTGGGAGTGGGCATGGTACTCCTAGCAAAACCTTAAAGCCCGGGTGTGAGTGGAGGTTCCCCCGGCAAATTAAAGCCTAAGAGCATGCGTGGTGCTCTCGACAAACCCTAAATCCCGGCAGTGAGTAGTACTCCTGACAAATGTGATGAATACTAGCGTATCTGGCCTAGCCCGCCTATGTGTAAACCTCTTGTAACCCGGGGTTGCTCCTTTTTTGGAATGCAAATCCCCTTGCTCTCGTTCTTCCGCTAGTTTTCATTTATGGAGCCTGTTTCTGGATTTTGCAATCCTTTGGTTTTTCTCGGGGTCGAACATGGGTAATGATACTGTTAGGCCCGGAAACATTGTACTCTCATGATCCTCTATGAGGTATGAGCGTTGTGCTCTAGGCATTATCGACGAGCACTAAATCGCGAAGACACACCTCCCATGTCAGGCCTCCGAGTTGGCAACACCGTGCACCCTGATCAAGCACACGACACCTTGTTTTAAACCTGAGGCATGGTTAAGATGTCGTAAGGTGTGTTCATAGTGTTTCAGGATGAGCTATGGATGGTTAAGAAAGATAAGCCTAGGGCAAGGTCTCGGCAAAGGAGAAAGGCTTGCCGCTAGACAACAACAACCATGCGGCTTCCAAAGGCGGTTAGACATGCAAGAATGGCATGAAATAATCACAAGGCTAGAGCTAATGAAATGGGAGCAAGGTTTCTGAGACGATGAACGATGCCCCCACGGGCCCCTCGGAGGCACCAATGCGACAACAGGTAGGCGAATCAAGGGTAGCCATGAGCATGACACGACAAAGAAAAGATCAAATAATACAAGGCAAAGTTAAATATACTAATGGTAGCCAATCATCATTACATTTGAAAAATGTACAATGCAACAACTGGTGCATAGAAGAGGCTCGATAGAAGGGTGCGGGAAAAAGGCTGTGCGCTAGGAAAAGGGGGGCAAGTGCCGCTCCCTGCCGTTCCCCGCGGTGTCATGTTGCCTAGTCGACCCCCTAGCATCCCCTGCATCTGGAGGAGAGCCTCGTAGACCCCTCATCATCGGGGAGGTAGGGATAGTAGTTACGGCAGCACAAGGATTCATCGAAGATCTTCACCACAAACTGCCTGTTCCCGCGGAAGTGGAGCTTCAGCACATGACCAGCTCGAAGCTAGTACCACTTTGCGAACAAAGGCCACCCCTTGGCTAGGAACATACAGCACTCTTCACATACCTCCACTCAGAGGTTCCATATGGGTTGACCAGCGCTTGACTCCTACAGCTCCACCTCACGCATCAGAACACCACTCAGTTCATCTACAAGAAGGCGGGGAAGCACCAGCCACTTCTTATACCCGGCGCCCAGGACAACCAAGAACTCAAAGCCCACCAGATCCTCCATGTACTCCTCCTGGATTGGGAGGGGGAGAATGACAGATTGAGTTAGCAGGGAAGACGATAGACGCCCTTCCCGCCACGCTAGGGGCTACATCCACGCCTTGGAGAAGGAGAACGGCTACCAGGAGGGCCTACCGTCTGTTGCCGCCTTCCCAGCGGCTATGGCAGGGCGGGGCCTCAGTTCGCGGTTGCAGGAGATCCATATCAGCACCAGAGGAGACGCGGTGGCCTCTGTGTCTCCTCTATGCCGTGGCCCTTCTGACGAGGCCGGAGCCATCTACCCCACCCGTGAAGGAGGATCGTCATCACCGGAGCTGCCCGACGCCATCGTCTTCACTACCGAGCAGGGAGTTGGAAGGAAAGGTTGCGGGAGAAGTGGGGAGTGAGCCACATCACCGCGCCTTCCCTCCCTTTTATAGCAAGAATAAGGGGAACGGTTGATGCCCACCTCACCGGCTCACGGGAGGGCAACGATCATGCTGTACCAAAGTTATTTTGTAGGAATCGAAGCGGTGCAGTCAAGGCGGGCTGCCGCGGAAGCCAATGTGGCTCGGTAGTCCCGTTGCCACTTGAGTGCACAGGCACGTGCACGTCAGCTCTGCAGGATTGGAAGGTGTGCCGTCCAGTCTTGTCGCGCTTCCCGCGACGTGGATTGGGCCCACGCGCTATTGAAGTGCAAAGCCTGGCAACAACCTCTTCGTCGAGCCACGATCTGCGTTGCAAGTTGATGGCCCTCATCTGTGGGCTTCTGTCGGCATATTGGGATCAGGGGTCCCTCACATTGCGCCTCAAGCACATGGCCACGACCCACTATTCATCGACCCAATAGATGTATGGCTTGGCCAGCAAGGGTGTCGCTAGGATACGAGAACCATCTGCTTGTAGCAGGTATGGATCTGTCATGATGAGCCTATGGAGATTAAGTATCAACTATGCTACATATCCTATGGGTGATACGAACAATTTTCTAGTATTGGTAATGAAGATGCTGCTGCTCATCTAAATAACTTTGTTGAACTTTGTGAGATGCAAAAGCATAGGGATATAGATGGAGATATTATTAAGCTTAAATTGTTTCCTTTCTCTTTGAGAGGAAAAGCTAAAGAATGGTTGAATTACTTAACTAGGAATAGTATTGATTCTTGGACTAAAGGCAAAGATGCTTTAATTGGAAAATACCATCCTCCTGCTAAAATCATATCTATGAGAAGTCAAATAATGAAATTTAAACAATCTGATAATGAACATGTTGCTCAAGCTTGGGAAAGAATGAAATCTTTGGTAAAGAATTGTCCCACTCATGGACTGACTGCTTGGATGATTATCCAAACCTTTTATACAGGATTGAACTATTCTTCAAGAAATCTATTGGATTCTACTGCTGGAGGTACCTTTATGACCATTACTTTGGGTGCTGCAACAAAGCTTCTGGATAATATGATGGTTAACTATTCTGAATGGCATACTGAGAGAGCTCCACAAGGTAAGATGGTAAATTCTGTTGAAGAAACCTCCTCCTTGAGTGATAAGATTGATGTTATTATGTCTATGCTTGTTAATGGGAAAGCCCATATTGATCCAAATAATGTTCCCTTAGCCTCTTTGGTTGCTCAAGAAGAGCAAGTTGATGTGAACTTTATAAGAAATAACTATTTTAGCAATAATGCCTACACGAATAATTTGGTAACAACAATTATAGGCAATATCCTCCCAACAATGGTAATGCTTATGGAAATTCCTACAACAATAATAAGAGTGCACCCTCTGAACTTGAAGTTATGCTTAAAGACTTTATTAGTAAACAAACTGCTTTCAATAAAACTATTGAGGAAAAACTCTCTAATGCTGAAAGAAATATAGCATCATTGGCTGAAGCTCAATCTTCTTTGAATAAAATGGCTGCTAAACCTGAAACTATTGATAATCCCTTTGTAGCTACTAATGCCATACAAGTTAGGATTGATGAAAATGTTAGACTATTAGCTGAATTGCATGCTAAGTGGGAAAGAGAAGATGAAATTGCTAGAAACATTAGTGTTTCTACTATCACTACCACTATTGTTGAGGCTAGTAATAGCTCTACTACTTTAGATGATAATTATGATTTTTGATGGTTACAATATCTCTGAAGTTATTAAGTTCCTACAGAAGATTGCTAAAAGTCCTAATGCTAGAGCTATAAATATGGCCTTTACAAAACACATTACTGATGCTCTCATAAGATTAAAGAAGAAAAGATGAAACATAAGGCTTCTATTCCTATAAAACAAGAAGATGGTTGGGAATCCATCATTAATATGAAAGTGAATGATTTTGATTTGAAAGCTTTATGTGATCTTGATAGTAGTGTTTCTATTATGCCTAGAAGGATCTATGATATGCTTGATTTACCACCTTTGGAAGATTGCTATTTGAATGTGCCACTTTATGATAATGCTAAAACGAAACTCATGAGGAGTATTAATTATATTCTTATTATTGTTAAAAATGCCTATGTCCCTGTTGATTTCTATGTTTTGGATGTTGAATGTAATGCTTCTTGTCCTATTACTTTGGGACGACCTTTTCTTAGAACAGTTGGTGCCATTATTCATATGAAAGAAGGCACCACTAAGTATCAACTCCCACTCAAGAAAGGTATAGAACACTTCCCTAACAAGAGAGAGAAGATTTCTTTTGCCTCTCCTATGAAAACAAAATTTGCTCTTAATGCTTCTTCATTTGAGAACACTTGATTCTTTTTCTTGCTTCTTATGCCTAACTTAAAGGCGTTAAATAAAAGTACTTATTGGGAGATAACCCAAAAGTTTCAGATGAGTCCTGGAAGTTATTACTTCAGTAATAACCGCTCCTTATCCTTTTTATTTGCTTTTTGTGCCAAGAGTAACCTCTAATGAGAGCGAATTAATGATTAGGAAAGTTGCAGTCCCGAAACAGATTTCTGTGCTTCACCGTAAACATTCGTGTAAAATCTTTGTACCTCCTTTTGCAGCATGAATTTTTGTGCTTCTGCACCAGGTTGTTATCTAACTTTCGTTAGTTCAGCACTTTTCGATTTGAGCAACAGAAGGTCTTCGAAAAAATTCGTATTTACCTGCTGGTCTGTTTTGACAGATTTTTGCCATTATTTGCATTTGCTTCTTGTTGGTTCCTTTTTGAGTTCTTTTGGGGAATTGAGCTTTTTGAGGGAAGTGCTAAAGTAGCTTGTGTTTTAATGGAAGTTTTATTGGTGTTGTAACTGAACCTAAAGACTTATTATCTTGAGTGCACTAATGTTACTAATAAAGATTGTGTGAAGTTTTGTATGAAGGAAAAATTAGGTGTATGGAAGGAATGAGTAATGAGATGAAGGATGGACTAAAGCTCAAGCTTGGGGATGCCACGCATGTCACCCCAAGAAATATCCAAGAAGTACAAGCGTCAAAGCTTGGGGATGCCCAAGGCATCCCCTTCTTCATCAATAAAAATCCCAGGTTTCTTTCAAACAACTCATTTTTATTGTTTCATGCACAGTTGTGTTGTTCTTGGAGCATCTTCTTTTTGGTTTTTGTTTTGGTTTTTCGTTTGCTTCGTTTTCTAAATAAATTGGTTGGACCCCCTCTTTCATACATTGGTTTTCAAATAGTTTGGTTTGGATTGGAAAAGAGTAGGAACGTTCATGCTTAAGTGGTAAAGAGAGTTTGTTTTTGACTGTGGCCTATGCTTTCTCATGCCATGCTTGATATTGATTTGGCTTTATGCTTAGTATTCTTTGCTGTAGCATGAAATGTTTTAAACAATTGAGATTGCTTAATGTGCCTTTGAAGAATCATTCGTTGTTTTAGCATATTAAATCATAGTATTGTGGTATTCTCCTTTGATGCTTAATTTGGGTTGACTTGGCGCATGCTCACACCATGTTATGACTATCCCAAGTCACCATAGCCTTGATGATCCTTTAGTTTTCAACTTGTAGTATCACTTTATGCTTTGACCAACGATGTTTTGTCACTCTGCATGATTATGGCCATTATTTCTCTCTTAGTTGGTCGCTCCCAGTCTTTTGCTAGCCTCCGTTACCAAGTATGAGTTCTACTCATGCATCCAACTCCTAAAACAAAGTTATTCCAAAGAGTCCACCATACCTACCTATTATCTTATGCTATTCCAAGTATATTCATGTTTTTATCTACCTTCCTAATTAAACTTGTTATGAGAAAACTAGTGATTAAAGCTCTCACGAACTTGATGGCACACTTTAATTTTCTTGCCCTTAATAAACTTGAACCATTGTGTCGTCTATGTTGTATATGCTTGCACTTATATGTTGGGGATTAGCAGAACCATGATGTCATGGGGAACGCTTTCAACATTGCACTTGTACTTTGTACCTAGTTGATATCATGCTCTTTTGTCTATGGATGTCGTCAGTGTGAAATGAAAGGGGAGCTTGTAAGTCCATGGAGTTATGTATGTGTGTTACAGAAACGCCTGGGCCGCTGGTCTAATCCATGTTGTCATGGTGGAAACCTGCAGCGTAACCATAATGAGCTGTCTATGAAGCATTCTTCTTATAAAAAAAGAGTCAGATATTGAGAAAAAAAAGAGAGAAAGAAAGAGAGATATGAGAAAATAGGAAAGAGAGAAAAAAGCACCATATTCCCATGGTAGATAAGAAGATTGCTGAGATGCTCGTTGTCTGCTTGCCTTGTAATTTTGATATGGGGATTCTTCCGTATCATCAGGCAAGGGGTACCCCGTTGGCAGTTCTCTATGATACACATGTACTTACTATGACAAGAACTTACCGGTAACTAAACTTGAGTAGCATGAGGAGCGGCCCTCGTATTCAAGGGACATGAGATTTCCAACTTATACTTCATCAAGCATATACACCATAGTTTGTTCACTTTAACCTTAATCACTTCAAGATGCTTATGATAGGGGCAATGAGAGCTGAAAGCTAATAAGTACCATAATTTTTGGAAGCTCTTTATGATACTTGAATCCCTACTTCCTTCTATGAAGGACTTTCTTTTATTTTTATGTTGAGTCTCCACCTTCTATCTTTATGTACCTACTTTGAGAGCATAGTGGCCATTCTTAGTTCTATGTGCATTGTCCCAAGACTTGTTGATTGATGCATAGCTTTGATATTGCTTGTTTTAAACTATTTGTATCTAGTCACTCTTATGAACTTTGAAGGTGTCATATGCATTTATGTTTGCTACTCTATGAGGGACAAGCTGAATGCCACTATGCTATGTTTTCTTTATGTGAAACAAACAAACATCTTGCAAAGCATTTTTATTTATGAATCTTTTGTTTATGCCTTTTCATGTTGCAACTTAGTTGCTTTGCCTTATTGTTAGAACTTTGTCTTTCATGTTTTTATTGAAGTACTATGATCCCAGCTATCAATGTTTTACAAATACTTTCATCAAGTTTATGATGGTGCATGTCACCTCAAAAATTATTATTTCTCTTTATCACTTACCTACTCGAGGACGAGCAGGAGTTAAGCTTGGGGATGTTGATACGTTGCTAACATATCCATAATTTTTAATGTTCCATGCTTAATTTTATCTACTTTCTTATGTTTTGTTCCAACTTTGAGTACTTTCTTTACACTTTCTTGGACTAACCTATTAACAAGAGGCATAGTGCTAGCTGCCTGTTTTCTGCTGTTTTTGGTTCCAGGAAAGTCAAAAATGAATATTCTCGGAATTGGACGGGACAAAAGCTAAAGTCAGTTTTTCACCGAGGGACACCCAGAGCCAGAATACGAGACGGAGAGGGGCCAGAGGGCGGCCACACCACCTGGCTGCGCGGCCAGGCCTGGCCCGCGCCAGGGGGTGGTGTGGCCAGCCCAAGCACCCCCTCGGCCTCTCCTTCTGCCTATAAGATGCCTCCGATACAGAAACCCTAAGTACCCGATCAAAATTCCACGAAAGAGTCTGTAGCCGCCCTCATCTCCATCCCTAGATCGGGAGGGATCTGAAGCTCTTCCCGGCACCCTGCCAGAGAGGGGAATTCACCCTGGAGGCCTTCTTCATCATCATGCAAGCCTTCGGTGTGATGCGTGAGTAGTTCATCTCTGGACTACGGGTCCATGTAGTAGCTAGATGGCTGGTTCTCCTCCTTTGTGCTATCATGTTTAGATCTTGTGAGCTCCGTTCATGATCAAGATCATCTATTTGTAATTCCTACATGTTGTGTTTGCGGGGATCCGATGGATATTGAGATGCTATTTCAGATTGATTATTGATTCTATCATGTCTTTGTTATTTGTGATCTTGCATGCTTTCCGTTGTTAGTAGCTATCTTGGCCAAGTAGATGCTAGCAACTCCAAGAGTTAGTATTTATGCCCGATAGTGGGTTCATGCCTCTAGTAATCTGGGGAAGTGACAGAAATCCCCAAGGTACTAGATGTGTTGTTGCTACTAGGGAGAAAACAACAATCCTTTGTTCATAGAACAATCGTATTGTTTACTTTACACACAATGTGTAATGCAATTATCCGTTGCTTGCAACTTAATACTGGAGGGGGTTCGGATGATAACCTGAAGGTGGATTATTAGTCATAGATGCAGTTGGATGGCGGTCTATGTATAATGTTATAATGCCCAATCGAATCTCAAAGGAGTCAAGATGAGTAGTATATGCATATTGCTTTCTCGATGTTTGTCAATTGCCCCGCTGTAATTTGTTCACCCAAATGTCATCTATCTTAAGGAGAGCCACCACTAGTGAACTATGGACCCTGGTCCTTTCTTTTACCATCAATCTACAATCAACTGTTTACTACTTTGTGTTTACTTTCTGAAACTATTACTTTCTTCCACTCGATACATTTAATCCTTTGTTTTTAGCAAAACTGGTGAGATTGACAACCTCATCGCAAGTTGGGGGTGGAGTTCTGTGGTTGTGTTGTGCAGGTCTCCACGTTGCTGCTGGCACCGGTTGTGCGCCCTGCCAAAGTTCATCTAGCAACACCTTTGGGGTGTTTCCTTGATCCTACTGGATTGATAACCTTGGTTTCATAACTGAGGGAAAACTTGCTGCTGTGCTCATCATACCTTCCTCTTGGGGTTCCCCAACGAGCTCGATATATTTTGGGCCATCAGCAACACACATAAGGCACACTTGTTTAATGCTTTCTTGCTTGTCCTGCTTTGTTTAATTAAACCATGGACCTATAGTAAACTCCAATTCAAATGGGTTTTGTTTGCTTTGTTTGTTGTTGAATTCTTTGAGAATGATGATGGTTGTTTCTTTTCTTGCCTTGTTTGATGTATTAACTTGTTATTACTTAGTTTCATTCTACAACTGTTGCTATCGCCACCAAAGAGGGGGAGGGAAGATCACGTCTCAAGGTGCTTTTCCACTATAGATGTCACACTCAAAGCGAGATGCTAATGATACATTGAGAAAGCAAACTAGGGACTCTGGTACCCGTGGACTCAATATCGATTGACAACTGAAATGCTGAATTTTCTTACCCTTCAGTTTGTTCATGATATGTAATAATATTAAGAAGCTTTTATCTCATGTAATATCTACGTAAATCGCATAGGCCATGTAGGCATTTAGTTGATGATGTCCCCACCTAGCGGTACCTGGTACCATAACTAGGCCGATTGTGCTTTGGTATTGGACCGTAATGTACTGGATCCACGATGAACAATAAATGATGCTTGCTAATGGTTCATACACACCTTTTTTTATTGTTGCGATTGGCGTGGGCCTCAAAAACGCCGAAACAGTAAAAGTCCATAATAGTAATGGGCATCGCGTGCAAAAGGCTGAAAGGGACACTAGGAACGGGCTCCATGAACAGTAAATGGACAGAATCATAGCAGGCCGCAAAGCGGCAAAAGGCATGACATCCTTATGAGCATGAATAGTGAAAGGCTTGAATAGTAAAAGGCCCAAACTATAATGGGCCTCACGTGAAAAAATGCAGAACAGTAAATGGCCAGAACAATAACAGGCCGCAATGCGGTAAAAAGCCTATATCCTTACAGGCCAGAACAGTGGAAGGCTTGAATAGTAAAAGTCCCAAAAAGTAGAAGGCCTGAATAGTAGTAGAATTTATTTCATATGGGCCGTTAGTGGGAGATGTCTGGCAGGCTCGAATAGTAAAAGGCTGGAACATTAATGGACCTTCTTGTGAATGGGCCTACGGTGGGTGGCTGACCGCAGGCTTTATGAACAGTGCTGGGCCTAAAGCTAGATTTAACAATGCTGGACTGACGTGGCGTATGCCTCTAATGGGCCACACAGAGGTGGATCAAGCTGGGCCTTATGCGGGCCAAAATAGTAACGGACCACAAATTTAACAGGCCACAACTAGGATGTGAAGTGATGGGACCCTTCAATCAGCGCGGGCCATAGAGCAGGCCGTAATAGTAACTAGCTTGTTCTTATTGGGCTTCTCTCATGGGTTGTCCCACTTAATGGTTAGTAGGCCTTGGCTGGGCCTTAGCTTCCACCACGGTTTTGTGACCGTTAAAGGAGGTAACTAGCCATTAATGGCGTTTTCCATGTCCTTTTTGCATGACGTCAACAGTCAACGGGCTGGCAAAACCGATCTACCACGACATGGTTTTCCGTGGTTAAAGGGTGGATCCACCACGGTTAGAAATAAAACCTTGGTAGATTCTTTGGTGACGGGATTTTACCATGGAGGCCATCCATCACGGAAGACTTCTCCACCATGAAAAACGGGCCTTCAACCATGAAAACCGTCCGTTGTCAAAGTCAACTTTTCTTATAGTGGTTGTTCTTTCAACTTATTATTTTCCTCAATGAGGCGAGCTTGATAAAAGTTAGAGTTAGAGGTACAAGCAATACTTTCAACAATAATTGGATCGTTGAACATACCAAGAGCCTTTTCATAAGTAACCCAAAGTTGATCCTGATTCTTCGAAAGTTTTATGAGCTCACACTTTACAAGAAAGTTAGTTTTTTCAAGGTGATCAAGGTACTTCTGGGAGAAGCATGAGCAACCTCAAGTTCCTTCTTTGAGGCATCAAGATATTGGGACAAAGAGTTAGCCCTGTCAAGACTGTCCATATATTTTACCTCATCAAGTTCAAAGGTTTCAATTTGTTGTTTAAGAAGTGATGTAGTGTTATTCTCCTTGCTTAGCTATTGCATTAGGAGTTTGAATCTCCGCTTATCATCTTCTATATGAGGTTCCAAGTCACCAATGGTCTCATCACGTGAATTGACAATATCCATTAATAATTGTTTGAATCTAGCATGAGCATTGCTAGGAAAAGGCACCATAATTTTATGCATTTCCTTTATGTAGTTTTCATCGAACTCATCATTTTCACTATCATCATTAACCAAGATGCTAGAGAGAGATGGGGGAAGACATTACCTTGGAGCTTCTTTCCATAAGCCAAGTGTCGGCAACCTTAGTAGTAGGGGAGTCATCGGCGTAGTCCTTGGTGTAGTCGTAGGAGAAGAGTGGCTTGGGTTCGGCAAAATCCAAAACGACCACACCCACAACATTGTCCTCATCCTCAATCTCTGCATCGGATATGTACTCGAGACCTAGGAATCCCTTTCCTTCTCGTCTCTTGTTCTGCTTGAGTCTCTTTTTGATGGGGTTGGGTCTTAACCTTGGCTTGATTCCCTCTTCATACTTGAGATTATCTTGTCTCTTCTCAATAGGACACTTGTTAGCGAAGTGATCTTCTTGGTCACAATTGTAGAAAGTCCTTTTATTTTCACTAGTTCTAGTTGAGATTCTCCCTCTTCGACACTTCATGTTCTTCGTGAAAAGGGAAAGTTGAGAAAGCGTCTCATCAACTTCACCTATTTGATCTCGAGCAACTTCTTCTTCACTTTCTTCATCAAATTGCACATGCTTGGCCTTCAATGCGATAGAATGATCCCAAGGCATGGTTGACATCCTTGACGTTCTTTTCCTAGTTTGCCATATTATCCATGGAAACGAAGTATGACACAAGATCACCAAGAGAGAAAGGCTTTATAGCATCAAGAATTTGCAAGTTTAGGGCAAGATGTTTGTCCTTGGCTATGATCATGGTGAAAATATAGACTTGATGAACTCATAATTCACATTTAAACCATCATTATACTTATCACAACCAAGACCCTTTATCTTCACACAGAGAGAAACAAGTCTTGCATAAGCCCAGGAGATACTCTCCCCATATTTGTTCATGAACAAGTTCATCTCTGGCTTGGCAGCTTCATACTTGGACTTTTGGATGAGGGACATTCCCTATTGAAGAATGATAATCCTATCCCAAAGCTCCTTGGTGGTGTCAATGTAATTAACTTCATAAAGAAGAGTGCGGTGAAAGGCACTCCGAATCTTGTCACAAGGCGTAGCATTGAGTTGTCGGTCATAATACTCTCCTGCAGAGGGGCTGACTGATCATGTTGGTTGAAGCAAGTTGAGCATAATCTCCCATATATCCAGACTGCAGTTGCGAAGATGAGACTCTAGAAAATCTTTCCAATAGGAAAAGTGAGTTCCATCAAATTGGAGTGCAGTCCCCGAATCATTAATATGAGGCATGATACACTACAAGAAAAGTTTCCATGTACCACGACCGAATTTCATGGTAGAAAGGCGTTTTTCATGGTTAAAGGTCTTCTACCATGAATGGGCACCCGTGGTAAAAGCCCCGACACAAAATGTTCTACCATGGTTTTTCAGATATTGTGGTAGATGGAACCCATATACCACACAAATTCCTACCGTGGTAGATGTGTTTCACCATCCCCGTTGACTATTGATGTCATGCAAACTGCCATGTGGAAAACACTGTTAACAGGTAATTTCCATCATCAACTTCATAACTAGTGATGTCATAGGGGTAATTGGTGACATCATCAGTAACTAGAGTGACATTATCTCAATAAATTTAAGTAGGCCCCACCTGGAAGAAAAAACCCATAAAGCTACGTGGGCTGCACCGTGGCATCCGTTAGAAGCCCATAAAGCTAGCAGGGTGACTCACTTGGAGGCTAAGCAAAATACCATAAATGAAGGTGGGCCACTGATGAAATGAGTTAATCATGCGTTAGAGATACACGTCGAGCTCTGATTGGTACATGATTCGTGCTGTAGATGGACCACGTGTTTCCTTCCTATTGGTCCACGTGTCTCCCTAACAGTCGGCCACGAGTAAGCTGGCTAGCTTATTGCCATGACGAAAAAGAAATTTGTCTCCACTAGCATGACGAAATGGGAAGGATGACATAAGAAAATTAATGGATGATGTCAGCAAACGGAGCTAGCAAAATCTAGACATGGCGAAAAAAAGTCAGGAAGTCGATGATGTCATAGACGATAACAATGACGACAACAAACGTCGCTGATGGAAGCTCGCAGTGCCGTCCGCCACATGGCATCATTCATGACAAAAAACATCATGAATGACCGGGCCTGGGATGGGCCATTCCAGTTTGTCACGATGAAATTATAGGAACGTCACGAATGACCCATGACGTTTTCTGACAGAAAAACGTCACGGATTCAATTATGACGTGAGGTCCATGACCTATTTTTTTCATTGCAGAATTCATCGCGGATGGCCATCTATGATGTTTTGACCCTCATCCACGATGATATCAGATCGTCATGAACCACTCAGATTCTTGTAGTGCAACCTATAATTTTTCTTTGGCTAAAATGGGGTCTCCAAAGGGTTATGGTGTTGTACACCACTTACAATACTACGGGAAACTATGTGCCATCAAGGGGGTTGTACTTAGTAGTACAAATGTGTAATGGTTTGGAGGATCCAAGCCACTACCCGATATAGATCATCAGATAGTAAAACAATGCAGTTTTGCATAAACAAGTAGGTAAAACAATGCATAATTAAAATAGTAGGATAGGGCTTATGAGAAAGTAGGTGGCTTTCTCGTGACCAGTAATATGGCGAGATGTCCTTAGGATTCTTCTTAGAATACCATAATTTCCAATTTCTTCACCTTCTTGACTTTGATATAATCGCATCTATCATCGACAAGGATGACACATGTATGCAAAAAAGGACACAATCAACACAAGGCATAGAAGAACCCATACAATAAATAAAACAAACATACAACACATATCTAGCTTCAGTAGGTTTTGATAGATTGAGTTCATAGCACTTGGAATTACTTTAATTGCCTTTGTGGAATTTCTTTTATGATTTATTCATCAAATATCCCTTAATGAAGTGGTTTTGAGCTAAGGCTTGGGTTTGTATGATATCAATGTACATAAATGATATCATCAGATAGGTAAAGTGGTTTTATCATTTTATCAATTTTCTTTAATTAGTTATGGATTTTCTAGGGAAATAAATCCTAGTTTTAGGGAATAAATCACCAGAAAAGATCTATAGCTCAATTAAATATGTCCTTTGAGGTTTTGGTAGATATTGGAGTTGATGGATTTTGAGAGTTGGATTCACTTCAAAATAATTAACACAATGCCCTTGGGAAATTCCCAAAGTCAGTTCGTTGGTAGATTGTCATTTTCACTAGAATTATTCTACATGCCCTTTTGATATGAATCCAAAGACACATGGTAGGTATTTGCAATAACTTTCTGTACAAACTGGATTAACCATTTTTGAAGATGTAAAACCCCACTATGATTTATTGAGTGAGAACAACAAAGGAATAGGTCTTTAAATCATTAGAATTTATAGGATGCTAAAAAATTAAAGATCTGTTAGGGTTTGGTAGGATTTAGTGTACCACATCACTGAGATATGGAAACCACTCAAAAAGAGTTGCATAACTTCCTAGAGAAATTGTTAAATTCCCAACAGAGGTGTTTTTGTTATTTTTAGTATTGTAGATTCATAGATTCAATTTGCATGAGTCCAAAGCCAAATGAATGGTTCCGATACTACCTTTCAGTAGGTACTAGATTTACTTCATTTCGACTTGTGAATATCTAGATAAGATTTATTGACTGGAAATGACATGTTTTGCTAGATAAATTCCCAGAAAATAATACAAATTATTCTGGCGAGTAAATGGCTCTGCATTTTGTAGAAAACATGTGGTTACATGAGTAAATTTGGATCTGGAAAAAATAAGGAATTTTTCAATTTAATTTGGGTTTAAACCAAGAAGCTAATTTATTTTCTCTAGAGAATTTTAAAGGAAAAATTGAAAAAGGTTGCATGAGCCAGAAATCAGAAGGATCTAGGCCAAGGGCAGAGATTCTGCCCACCCAGCATCGAGCTCATGCGCTAGGCGTGTTCAAACAACCTCAGGCGAGGCCGAAAGGGTATATGACGACGTAGGCCATGAGATCTAGTTAGGATCAACGACCACGCATCATTGATGACCCACAAGTATAGGGGGTGTATCGTAGTATTTTCGAGGGAAGTGAAACCCAATTTATTGATTCGACACAAGGGGAGCCAAAGAATATATATAAGCCTTAACAATTGAGTTGTCAATTCAGCTTCACCTAGAAACAATCTTGCTCACAGCAGTTTATCAGTAGCAACGGTTTTGTAGTAGCAATAGTAAAGTAATAGCAGTAGTAAAAGTAAAGATAATAGTAACAATTGCAGTAAACAGTAGGATTAAAGCACGGTAGGCATAGGGATGGATGGACGGGTGTTGCATGGACAAGACAATTCATATGCAAATCAAAACATAAGGCATTTTCAGATAAATAAGATAAAGCATCCAAGTACTAAATAATCATAGGCATGTGTTCCATATATAGTCATACATGCTCGCAATGAGAACTTGCACAACATCTTTTGTCCTGCCAGCCCGTTTGCAGGGGGGCCTCAAGGGAACTACTGGCAATTAAGGTGCTCCTTTTAATAGAGCACAGGAGCAAAGCATTAACACTCCGTGAACACATGTGATCCTCATATCAAAGGCATTCCCTCCGGTTATCCCGATTTCTGTCACTTCGGTGCCTTTGGTTCCGGACAACAATATGTGTATACAACTTGCAGGTAAGACCTAATACAATACTATCATAATGAATCAATAACATGTTCAGATCTGAAATCATGGCACTCGGGCCCTAGTGACAAGCATTAAGCATAACAAGTTGCAACAAAGTCAAAAAGCACTAATAGTAGATACTAGGCACCATGCCCTAACAATCCGATGCCATTACATGAACAATCTCATCCAATCCCTACCATCCCCATAGCCTACAGCGGGAGATTACTCACTCATAGATGGGGGAAACATGGATGGTCGATGGAGAAGCGATGGTGATGATGATGGCGATGATCTCCTCCAATTCCCTGCCCGACAGAGTGCCCGAACGGAGTTTCTGGTTCTGAATCGCGAAATCTGGTGGTGGTGGCGCAGTGGAACTCTTTCTGGAAAAACGTCGAACCCCCCTTCGTTTTTAGGTCAAGAGGCAACTTATAGGCTAAGAGGGAGGCCGAGGGGGCAGCCGAGGTGGCCACACCACGCCCAGGCGCGGCCTGGCCTGGCCCGCGTGGCCCGGTGGTGTGGGCCCCTCGTGGCACTACTCCGTCTCGTCTTCTGGCTCCGTGAGTCTTCTAGTGAAATAGGATTTTTGGCATATTTTCCGAGATTTTTCCTAATAGTTGTTTTTCTGCACAAAAAACTAGACACCAATGTAATTCTGCTAAAAACAACGTCAGTCCGTGTTAGTTGCATCCAATTCACACAAGTTTAGAGGAAAAACAATAGCAAAAGTGTTCGGGAAAGTAGATACATTTTGGACGTATCAACTCCCCCCAAGCTCAGCGTATTGCTTGTCCTCAAGCAATTCAGTTGAAAACTGAGTGCGATAAAAGAAAATTTCACGAACACATTTGCTTCATAAGATGTATATATTCTCAGCATATGATCACCTACTCAGGCAATTCATAATAAGGAGTATGCAACTAAGTTTACTTAATAGTCATTGCAAGCTATGAAGAGATGCCAACTCAAAAATAATAAGTAGCATGAAACAAAAACATAAGCAACATTGTAATGCTCATAAAAAGGTATGATAGAGTGGTATCTCGCTTGCCTTTGATTGTAGAGAAAACATAAATGGCAAGGCACCTCTAAAGTTCAAGTGAAGACTAGAAGTAAAGATATCAAAGATACAAGCATCAAAGTCATAACACAATTAATCCAGTTTTGAGACAAGCACATTATACTAAGAATGACAACTATGCTTTCAAGAAAGTGCTCATAGAATGGGTGGTGACTCAACAAGGAAATGAAAAAGTTTTGAAGAGTTTGAAAGGCTTCCAAATGCTGGAAGTATGGTACTCGTTAGCTTTGAGCTCTCATTGCCCCTATCATAAGCATCTTCAAATGGTTAAGGTTAAAGTGACACAACTAAGAGGATATGCTTGACAAGTTATAAGTTAAAATCTCATGCCCCTTACTTACGAGTACCGAACCTCATGCTACTCAACTTCAGTCACAAGTAAGCTCTTGTCATTGTAAGTACATATGTATCATGGAGAACCGCCAACGGGGTACCCCTTGCACAAGATACAGGAGCTATCCCATAATCAAAATGACAACGCAAGCAGACAATGAGCATCTCAGCGATCTTTTTATTTGCTATTTGCATAGGTTTTTATTAAGGATGCTTCATACAATGCTCATTATGGTTATGCTACAAGTTTCCACCATGATTAGGCATGGATTAGGCTAGCGGCCCAGGTGTTTCTCTAACACATATACAAACTCCATGATCTTACAAGTTCCCCTTTTATTTCACACCGCTGGGATCCATAAGCAAAAGAATCATGATATCAACGAGGTACAAAGTACCCGTGCAATGTTGAAAGCGGTCCCCATGATACATGGTTCTGCTAACTTCAACTTATAAAGCGCAAGCATATACGCAAGAAAGATGGACGCAATGGTTCAAGATTATTAAGTGCAAGAAAGTAAAGTGTGCCATCAAGTTCGTGAGAGCTTTACTAACTAAATTTCTCATAACAAGCAAACATTTTATTCGGAAGAAAACAAGGCATACTAAGGATGCACGGAATAGCAAATGATGCTAATAGGTAGGTATGGTGGACACGTTTGGCAATATTGGTTTTAGGGAGTTGGAAACACGAGTAAAGCTTATACTCAGTGCAGGTGAAGGCTAGCAATAGTAAGGGAGCGTCAAATGAGAGAGCAGTAACTGTCATAATCATGCTTGCAACAAAATTGGACTAATCATGGCATGAAAGTGATTCAAGACCCCTGAGGCAAAATAATTCATCGAGGCTTAACTGAAATTATTTCAATCATATGCATGCATGAGCATGTGCCAAGTCAATTCAAGTGAAACACTCAGAGGAGGGTACCATAGTATCATACCAAGTTATGAATAGAGCAATGTAAGCGAACATTCATATGACATGCTACAAATTATTAGCGAGCTGGAGCTAATCATAAGAAAGCAAGAGCTGCTAAGCATCCATAAATAACATACACCCTACATGAACAGACTAAGCATGCCCACAATGATGAGTATATGTACAAAAATGAAAACAAATAGAGTTTGTTACTAGCCCTCATTATTGCCCTTCACTTGTGTGGCTTGAATAATAACATGAAACCAAATTCCTCTGAGGACTGCTGAACCCTGCAACAAACTCACAAAACCAAAGAAGAACAACAAATATTTTTGGTGTTTTCTATTTTTAAAAGCAAGAACCAAAAAGGAAGAACAAGCAAAGCAAATTTTTTTTGGGTTTTTCGAATAGTTCAAACAAAGAAAAAAGGGAAAAGCAAACCAAGGAAAAAAGAAGAAGAAGCAAACAAAGAGAAACAATAGAAATATTTTTTGGTCTTTTTGTGTTTTAGAAAGCAAAAACAAAGAGAGAACGAAAACTAAAAAGAGAACGAGACATGAATATACAAAGTACCAACAAAAAATGATATGGAGATGAGTGTGATGTCGGTGTACCTCCCCCCAAGCTTAGACTTTTGGCCTAAGTGGGTATCAATCCCAAGCTGGCCAAGATGGAGTGCCTCCGTAGTACGGTGAGGAGGTAACCTCGTCCTGGTGCGAGCTTGAGGACGCCCCACCATAGTGCACATAATAATCGTAGGAGGGCACATCCTCCTGGTGTTGCCTGTGGAAACCAAGCAAGCGTAGCTGCTCGTCCACCTCCTCCTTGGAGCGCGACCACGACCTCTTGTGAACACTGAACAAAGTAGATTGCAGCAAAGGAATCTCCCTTTCATCCCTGTCAGTAAACAACATCCTGTATACGAAACTTTCCATATCAGAGTCAGCAGTGATGAAGTGATGTGTTTTCATGGAAGCAAGATCAAGCCTTTGTGGTGCCAATATAGTATCATTAGGATCCACAGAAAGCTCTAACGCAGTAACCATACGTGAAGCAATAATGCCCCCATAAATAGGTCCCCTAGCAGCTAGGCGGCGAGCAATGAGAGAGCCAAGATTGTACCGAGTATCATTATTAAGTGCAGCAGCGAGGAAGGCTAAATGATAATTAGAGATATTACTCGTATTCTCCCTACCAAGAATGCTAGTAGCAAGAATAAGCAAAGTATCTAAGAGCTGGGAGTTGGATGTTTCTTATCTTCCCGCACTGAGCTACGTGGTCATCGTCATTGGTCACACCTCGATAGAGCTCCATCACATCAGCAGGTCGCCCTTGAATCTTCTTCACGGTCCCTGTCATGCCTATACCTATAATGCAGCAAAATCTTTCCAATGGTATGGTAAACGGCAGATTATAAATTCTAAAAGAAACAGTTGACTGATAGGGGGTGTTAGTGAAAATGAAACTCTCAACGAAAGTTTTGGTGAGCATGGCATATTGCTCACTCTCATCTTCCATGTATGAGGTCAAACCAACCCTCTGAACTAATAGTAAGAAATCATCGAGGATCCATGCAGCTTGCAAGAAGGTATAACAAGGAAAAGTAGATGGGTGAGCATCCCCCTCATCTCCTTCATTGCCAAAGCGTGGTGCAATGAGATCTTCATTGTATGAAGGCCTAAACTGAAAGGCTGATCTTGAAGGCCTTGACCTCCTAGGTGTGTCCCTCTCAAATATTTCTCCAAAGGTATGGTTGTTCATCTTTGATATTCTGAAATTTAAACATCTATTACACAAGTGATTGCAAAGTGAATATATAATGAAGAGTACTACTCATGGGGACTTGTAAGAGGCCTAAACATGCATCAAAACAATATCTCTAAGCATTGAACAAGCTTACAAGCTCTCATAACCTGTCACCTACAACAGCAAAATATTAAGATATAAACCACTAAACACAAATCTACTTGGACAAGCGGAGGAGTCACATACCGGAGAACAAATGCTCCAAATTTCAGCAGCAAAGATGGGATGAGCAAGGAGATCAAAAAATCATGGGCAAGAACAGCAAGAACGCGATTTTGAGCAAAGAACTGATGTTTTCTTGGGAGAGAGAAGAAAGTGGGAAGTGAGAGAGTGAGTGGAGGGCCAGGGGTGGCCCACACCATGGGCAGGTGCGCCCCTGGGTTGGCCGCGCCACCAGGTGGTGTGCCTACCTGGTGGGCCCCCTGGTACTCTCCAGGCACTCCTCTGCACCTTTTTCCACGTAAAAATTTAATATGAATTTTCTGGAATTTTTCAAGACACTTTATTTTTGAGCAATTTTCAGGTATAGATGAATGATTTTCTGACAGAAAAAGGTTTCTAGAATGATGCAATGACAAAACAAAGCTAAAACTTCATAAGTTCTAAGACACTCTAATATGCAAGCAACTAACAACAGAAAAGTAAACTAAACTAAAGCAAAAACTTGAAAAGATAAAATAAAAGTAAACAAAGATAATCATGGTGAAAACATTGTTTTGTTCATTGAAATCCTTTTGTTAACAAGGTTGATCAGGTCTTGTTACCAAAACAATTTTATATGAAACAAAACTTTGTGTTCCACTAATGATTATGTTACCTCAACCTTGATAGCAATGGTCCCAATCATAATAGTTTCATATTTTTCTCTTGGTATGGGACAATATATTTCTCCAACTTGAATGCCCTCAACATTTTCAATTGAATTCAAACCATAAGTCCTATCAATCTTCTTGGGGAAATAGACAGTATGCTCCTTGTCATTAACATTGAAAGTCACCTTTCCTTTATTACAATTAATAACAGCTCCTGCAGTATTAAGAAAAGGTCTCCCAAGAATAATAGACATATTATCATCTTTAGGCATTTCAAGCACAACAAAATCAGTTAATATCAAGCAATTATGAGCCACTTGAACAGGTACATCCTCACATATACCAACAAGAATAGTAGTAGATTTATCAGCCATTTGCAAAGATATATCAGTTGGTAATAGTTTTTCTAGTTGAAGTCTCTTGTAGAGAGAAAAAGGCATAACACTAACTCCTGCTCCCAAATAACACAAAGCAGTTCTAACATAACTATTTTTAATAGAGCACGAGATATTTGGAATCCCTGGGTCTCCAAGTTTCTTTGGAACCTTACCATTAAAGGAATAATTAGCAAGCAAAGTAGAAATTTCTTCATTAGGGATCTTCCTTTTATTCGAGACAATATCCTTCATATATAGTTTGAATAAGGAGGCAATTTAATAGCATCAGTCAAAGGAATTTGCAAGAATAAAGGTTTCATCCATTCACAAAACTTATTATAGTGTTCGTCTTCCTTTGACTTGTGTTTCTTATCAGGGAAATGCATAGGTTCTTGGACCCAAGGCTCTCTTTCACTACCATGTTTCTTAGCAACAAAATCTTCTTTAGTGTATTTAGTATTCTTAGTGTGCTTTTCAGGTTCTTCTTCAACTTTTTCTTTATCAGGAACATCATTTTCTTCATTACCACTTTCAGTTTCAGCATCAGAGACAGATATACTATTAGGATCTTTAGCAGGTTCAGAGGGTTCTACAATAGTTTTATGTTTCTTATTTCTTTTCTTTGGAGTAGTACCACTATTTTCAGCTTGTTGAGAATCCTGCTCAATTCTTTTAGGATGCCCCTCGGGATATAGAGGATCCTGGGTAGCAGCACCACATCTAGTTCTAATTTAATTAGCATGTTTTTCTTTAGCAGCATTAACTAGCAAGTCTTTTTGTACTTTAATAAGCTAATCAATTTGAGTTTGGACCATTTGAAAATGTTTGACAAGCATTTTAACATCATTAGAGGTTCTTTCCACAATATCCTTCAACTCGACAATAGCTCTAGAGTTTTCCATTAAATGATTTTGCACCCTTTTATTGAAATTATCTTGATTAACAATAAAAATATCGAATTCTTCTAAGCATTGATCAGGAGGTTTAGAGTAAGGGATATCACCTTCATCAAAATGTTGGAGCGAGTGTACCTCAATAGTGGATGAGTGGGGGATTGGCTTACATAATTCTTCTATAGGAGGTAAATTCTTCACATCAGCCGCTTTAATTCCCTTCTCCTTAAGACATTTCTTAGCTTCCTCCATCACTTCATCATTTAGTTCAATAACTCTCCTCTTCTTTGATGTTGGAATAGGCACAGGAATAGTTGATTCAGGTATAGTTGTCTCAGGTATAGTTGGTTCAGGAGGAGTCCAGTCTTCATAATTCTTGCTTATTTTATCCATGAATTCCTCAGCTTCCTTGGGAGTCCTATTCCTGAAAACACAATCAACACAACTATCCAGGTATGTCCTAGATTCTTCAGTTAGTCCATTATAAAATATATCAAGAAGCTCATTCTTAGGTAATGGACATCCAGCCTGTGCATGAATCAAAGCACAAAACCTTGCCCATGGTTCAGGCAATATCTCTTTTTCTCCCTATTTAAAATCGAAAATTTCCTGCAAAATAGCATGTCTAGCACTAGGAGGAAAATATTTCTGTAGGAAAGTACTAATCAAGCAATCAGGGCTATCAATAGATCTAGGAGGTAAATTATTAAACCAAGTTTTAGCTTCTCCTTTCAGTGAAAAAGGGAAAATTTTAGCAACAAAGTAGGTGCGCATCTTAATATCATTAGAAAATAAGCCACTCATGGAAGAAAGCTCAGTCATATGTGCTACGGCACTTTCATTCTTAGTCCCACAAAAAGGTTCTTTCTCAACCATAGTTATGTAAGATAGATCAAGAGAGAAATCATAATCCCTATCTTTAATGTTTATGGGAGATGCAACAAACTTAGCATTAGGTGACAATTTGGGTTTTATAGTACGCCTCTCAAGGAGACTCTTAATAGCACTCCTATCATGGGTGTTTTGACATTCTTTAATAAATTCATCGGTCATCTCTATATAACCGTCTTCAATATCATAGCTCTCTCTAGACTCAGGTGAACTAATAGGTGTAGTAGTGTCTTCATTAGGAGTTTCGGTATTTCCAGCTATAGTTCTAGCAATCGTAGCATCTAGGAAAGGACCTAATGAACCACTCTTATCAAGCACAGTAGAAGCGGCATCATAAGTATCAGAAGTTTCAGATTCAGCAGTAGTAGCGGTGTGTGTAGCATGTGTATGTGGTGGTGTAAGGAGCTTACTCATAACAGATGGTGAATCAAGAGCAACAGAGGTGTTCAGAACCGTACCTCTTCTTGTAGTGGATGGTAAAATAGGAACCTTGCCATCACGAGACTTACCCATGATGGATGGATGGCAGCGAACAATAGTGATTCCAAGTGGACTTGATAAATAAAGCTATGCTCCCCGGCAACGGCGCCAGAAAATAGTCTTGATGACCCACAAGTATAGGGGGTGTATCGCAGTATTTTCGAGGGAAGTGAAACCCAATTTATTGATTCGACACAAGGGGGGCCAAAGAATATTTATAAGCCTTAACAACTGAGTTGTCAATTCAGCTGCACTTAGAAACAATCTTGCTGACAGCAGTTTATCAGTAGCAACAGTTTTGTAGTAGCAATAGTAAAGTAATAGCGGTAGTAAAAGTAAAGATAATAGTAACAATTATAGTAAACAGTAGGATTAAAGCGTGGTAGGCATAGGGATGGATGGACGGGCGTTGCATGGACAAGACAATTCATATGGCAATCAAAACATAAGGCATTTGCAGATAAATAAGATAAAGAATCCAAGTACTAAATAATCATAGGCATGTGTTCCATATATAGTCATACATGCTCGCAATGAGAACTTGCACAACATCTTTTGTCCTGCCAGCCCGTTTGCAGCGGGGCCTCAAGGGAACTACTGGCAATTAAGGTGCTCCTTTTAATAGAGCACTGGAGCAAAGCATTAACACTCTGTGAACACATGTGACCCTCACATCAAAGCCATTCCCTCCGGTTATCCCGATTTCTGTCACTTCGGGGCCTTTGGTTCCAGACAATAATATGTGTATAAAACTTGCAGGTAAGACCAAAAACAATACTATCATAATGAATCAATAACATGTTCAGATCTGAAATCATGGCAGTCGGGCCCTAGTGACAAGCATTAAGCATAACAAGTTGCAAAAAAGTCAAAAAGCACTAATAGTAGATACTAGGCACCATGCCCTAACAATCCGATGCCATTACATGAACGATGTCATCCAATCCCTACCATCCCCATAGCCTACAGTGGGGGATTACTCACTCATAGATGGGGGAAACATGGATGGTCGATGGAGAAGCGATGGTGATGATGAAGGCGATGATCTCCTCCAATTCCCCGTCCCGGCAGAGTGCCAGAACGGAGTTTCTGGTTCCGAATCGCGAAATCTGGTGGTGGTGGCATAGCGGAACTCTTTCTAGAAAAACGTCGAACCCCCCTTCGTTTTTAGGTCAAGAGGCAACTTATAGGCGAAGAGGGAGGCCGAGGGGGTAGCCGAGGTGGCCACACCACCCCTAGGCGTGGCTTGGCCTGGCCCGCGCGGCCAGGTGGTATGGGCCCCTCGTGGCCCTACTCCGTCTCGTCTTGTGGCTCCGTGAGTATTTTGGTGAAATAGGATTTTTGGCATATTTTCTGGGATTTTTCCTGATAGTTGATTTTCTGCACAAAAACTAGACACCAAGGTAATTCTGCTGAAAACAGCATCAGTCTGTGTTAGTTGCATCCAATTCACACAAGTTTAGAAGGAAAACAATAGCAAAAGTGTTCGGGAAAGTAGATACATTTTGGACGTATCAAGCGTCTTCAACCTCACGACGAGGGCATCGGTGGAAACCCTAACTAGGGGACGGAGAGGATGGGGAGGGCTCACTGAGGGCTTTCTGGTGATGGAGGAGGGTTAGAGGTGAAGCGGAACTCCACCGTAGTCCCAACGAGGTGCAAAAGAGTAGGGTTTGGTGTCGGAAGCACCCTCGCATGACGACGATGACAGGTGTGTGCTCAGGAGCTCACTTGATCAGCTCCATGGAGGCATGCCAGGAGAGAGTTCTGAAGCCAGGAGAGAGCCATAGGAGCTATAGAGGGTATTTTAAGAGGACGTACTCGTGGGTGGAGCTCCGCTCGGGTTTCCACCGGTGGTGGCGTCTCCGGTGATCTTGCAGTAAGAGGACGCTACAGGGAGATGGGTTAGGTCTAGGGGAGCAAGACGCCGATTATAGAGGGAGCTGGGGTGGTCAGGTTTTTGAGCAAGCTTGCCTTCTTCATGAAAAACTAAGAGGAAGGCTTCCTCCCTTTCCATGGCGTGGGAGGGCAGAGGAGGAGTAGCTCGGCCCTGGGGGTGATGGGTGGGTGGGTGAGGAGTGAATGGTGGTGGAGAGGAGGATGGAGAGGACGCTGGCATTTTTATTTAGAGATAGGAGGTCCATGGTGGACTTGGTTCACCTGTGAGCTATGGTTTGCTTCGAGGGCCACGATTAGGCTACAAGGGCGGTGGGAGAGAGGTGAGAGGTGGATGTCTAGTCGTGCAGAAAGGGTAGAGGTGGCAGGGTGGCTGCTACCTCAAGTTTTAAGAGCTATGGCATGTTGTACTTGTCTTTCTCTCTTCCTTCCAAACACAAAGGATAAGTGGCAAGATGGTGCTACAGTGATCAACTATAGTGTTGTGACCAAAGAGTGTCCTGGTGTTGTGGTGATCATCCATGTGCATTGATGGTGGTTTGATGAGGTTTTTCTCAAAGGTTGGTAATTATCCAAAATTTGCCATATTTAGAGATCATGAAGAGCTTCTCACAAGTTGATATTGGCAAGATGACGTAAAGATGATGGTAGCTAGATTGGGTCAAGCTACACCTCCAAGAATTATTTGGGATTTATCAGATGATTCTTAGTCCACTTTATATCAACTATTCAAATAGTGTTGAAACTGTTTTATTGAAATAATTTGGAAAATTTTAATTGTCCAAGGTGGGTTTGGTTTGAGATGGTCCTAAATATGAATTCCCACTTTGGAGAATTTTCCCAAGATTTATTGAAGAACAAAGGTAAATACATTTTTTGCATTTTTTCCTTTTAAAGAAATATACAAAAAGAAATAATAAACCTTTTCAAAAATATTTATTTTTGAAGTGGGAAGAAAGGATATGATATATAGGTATAAATTTTCCTAATGTTGGCAAAGTGTTTTGGAGAAAAACAAACTTTCCTCAATAAACGGAGTTTTGAGGTTTTTGGTAAAGAAGAGAAATATATAGTTTTGGGGCCAAAATAATTAGGGAAACATTTGATAAATTTTTATCTCCAAGGTAGATGATATCCGCGTAGTGTATATATCATTTTCAACCTTGGGTTTTGGAAATCAAACTTGATTTTGGATGAAAATAAGAAATGTGGGTAGAAGGATGATCTTAAGCAATAATATTTTTATAGCACCAAAACCTTGTTGGATTAAGGAGTTCAGAGCTCCCTTTGGTCATGGGATATATGGATAGATAAACCAAGTTATGTAGATAACAATGGTGTAGAGGGTTGACTTTGATCATGGTTGTTGATGCCAATGTTGGCTAAAAAAATAAGGGTGTCAAAGAAGATTATATTTAGCCTCCAAAACCATGTGGCTTTTAGAAGCACAAATCTCCAATTGAAACAAGTGAAGTACGGATGGATAGGCCTTCATGAGTAGAGAACAATCATGAAAATTTATGGTCAAAAGAATATAACATGGAGATGTGAGCTTCTGCGGAAGTAGGCATGTTGACAAGATTTACATAAAAGATTATTTTCTTACCTACAAAACCATCAAGAATAAGTAGGTCAAAGGATGATCTAGCCAAGGGAAAGAGTGGGATTTGTAAGTACTTAGGATGGTTTACTATATGGTTCAAGTGAATTTTCAATAATGCACAAGGGTTGAGAAAGAGAGAGACTCAAAGATGTGATGTTGATAACAGTTCCAGACTTGGTCAAATTTGGCAGTTTTAGTGGTTTTTAACTAGGATACAAGAGGGGTGGTTTTGATCGGATGCTAGGTTGCAAAATCATCATCAAGGGGACGAGGTTGAAGAGTAGATTGTGTAGAAGGGATCCATTCTTATATTTGGTCTTTGTTGACTTAGAAATTACTAGAAAGGATTTGCCCTAAATTGATTTGGTTAAGGGTTTAGATTGTTAGTTTAGTGACTAGAGATTAGATCCAGCTTTGGAGACTTTCTTAGGGTTTGTATTCTTAGTTTTGATTGGTACCAGAGGATGAGCTCCTAGAGTATCTCATACTACTTCCTAACCAAACAATCCATACAATCTAGTTTAAGATAACAAATCAAGGCAATTCATCTAGAAAGCAAAACAAACTACTACTAGGGTTACCATCAAGCCTAGCTTGAGGTACGGATGGGTATTTTGGAAAGGTTGGAGTTTGAATAAGCAAAGACTACTTGGTACTTGTACCAAGAATAGAATTCAAAAGTTTTATAGAAGGTTTTGGTAGACTTAGAGGTAATAGTAGTTGGAAGTTCTGTCTTGAAAACATAAGGGGGTTATATCATATAGATCTCCATAATTTTGTTAATAGAGGCTAAAAATTAATTGTTGTTGCAGAGGCATCTTGGCTCAGGTTTTTGAAATATGAGAACATCTGAGAATATGTAAAATAAGCCAACATAATTTTGTTAAATAGCTTTTTCAACTAAGGGGAAGGTAGTGGAGTATATCATCTACTACACATTTAGATGCATAAGCACAAACAAACAAGCAAGCAAACACTACATCACTAGCAAGAATTTTTTTTGTTCCTCTTGATTTGTGCATCCTGGACAACTAATCAGGGTTGCTAAAAGTGGGGTGTTACATTGTTACCTTCTAGACCCACATGCCAGTGATAGTATGCTTTCTGGGATTTAAACAAGTTTCTAGACATTTGCCAACACTGATAAATATTCAAGTCTTTCGAGCAAGATAACCAATGTCATGGCCATATTTTAGGATAACATGTTCATATTTGGTAGATCGATGCATGTTGGAATTTCAAGCAATATTTACAAAGGGAGATTACAAACTTGAAGTTGTTTTCAATATTCCAAGTGACAACAATGTATTTTTTTGAAGCGACTACAAAGATTATTGATCAAAATGCCACCACCCTAATTTTGACCCAAAGTATAAGCTATTTAAACTACCCAAGTTTTATGAATTTTCATTCTTCGTAGCTAAATTCATGCAATAAAATGATTTTATGGCAATTTACCAAAAGTATGTCAAATTTTGAACTAAAAGTGCTTGATAACTTTATCTTAATTTTTTTTTAAATCATTTGAAGGTACCCAAGTAGTCAAATAGGGGAGACCACCGAGAGTTATAGAAGATTCAACTTCTTGATATGAATGGTAATGCCACCAAATTTGGGTCCTTTTGAAAAAAAACACAAGGAAACCTAATATAAAAAACTACCATTTTTCTAATGGTGTCTTACAATGTGAATTTTTTCCATGAAAAGAATAAATTTTTTATTTTGACAACTTTTGAAAAGTACTGATTCACAATATACAGCGTACGATGCATGAACATTCATGGCTTTCAAACCAGACAACCAAGGTCATGGCCATATATATATTTGCCATATTTTATGTTAAATGTGTCCAAATACTTGGTATGTTGGTGCATATTGGCATTTGAAGCATCATTTACAAAGGGAGCTTACAAATTTGAAGTTATTTTTCAATGTGACAACAATGGTTTATTTGTGAAACAACTAGAAAGTATATGGCTCAAAATGCCATCGCTCCGGTTTCCATAGAGTATAGCCTATTTAATTGATAATGCCCAAGTTTCATGAATTTTATAGCTTTATGGTTATATCCGTGCAATAAAAAGACTTTATGGCAATTTAATAAAAGTGTCTAGAATTTTGAACGACAAGTGTGAGATACCTTGCTCATGATTGAAAAAACATTTGAAGATATCCATGTACTAAAATAATAGAGAACCACCAAGAGTTTTGCAAGATTTAAGTTCATTATATAAATGCTAATGCCGCAAAATTTGGATCCTGCTGTAAAAATCAAGGAAATTAAAATATAAATAGAATTCATGTCATTCTTTCACATGTTGTTTATTATGAGTACTACTTTCCATGAAATATTATAAACTCAAAAGTTGATAACATTTGAAAAAACTAGCACATGTGCCCATGTGTTGCAATGGGAAAGAAGAGTAAGCGTACTCGGCACGAAAATAGATTCTCAGTTGTACAACCATGACATGTCACAAAATTCAGTCAGATTCAATAGATTCTAGCTGGTACAACTACATTGTGTCACAAAACTCACCCTTCTTTAGCATGTCCATGACGCACTCTGTGGTGAGGCATGCTGCTATACTGGAGATGCCAATACATTTTACCGATGAATTCTAGTTCTAAAAGAAAAAAAAGTAGATAAATGAACCAACGATTGAGCAAAAACACTTTGAGTTCAGTCCTCTACACACATCAAATAAAGAAATCAGCTGCCACCAACAGATCCGATTCGGAGTAAAATATCAGCGGAAGCAAGAATCTACTTAGCTCCTCTAATAAAAGATACAAAAAGCTTGGCTGTTTTAGGGATCTGTCAGTAGCAGCTAGTAATTGTCTAGCAAATGGGCTTGTTGGTTTGTGGACCCAAAGTTGTCGGGCGAGTGCATAGCGAGGCTCGAGTTGGATGTAATTGCCGCGATTCGCAAAATTGGGTCCTAACTACCAAGAGGGGCCATTTCGAGGCAAACTCATCCCACCTCTACCAAATTCAAACATTTCGTCAAACTACCCCATGAAGTAGATGGTCGGGACCCTCATGTCAGTACTCTATTCGTGACGCAAGCGCTAGCACAACAAGCATGTAGGAAAAACGAGGAACTCAGGGCCTTGGTGCATTGACCAAATTCACTCCCTCCTTTTGCATGAACCCTAGAATCGCGGCATCGAAATCCACACTCCATCTAGAACGATCCCTTCGGACATTTGACTTCTGGCGCCAAGTTGCTGCGCCCCCTTGCTAATCCCGAGCACCAATGCTACATGTCGTGCCCGTCGTTGCGAGGATCTAGCCCATGTCCGCCACTGACGAGCTAAGCAGCACGGAGGATGGCAGATCCTAGTACCAAAGAAGAAGAAGTTCTGGATACATGCAGGTCAGCTACCCTTCTCTTTGCTATTCGCACTAACTATAACTACTGGCTTGCTATTGAACCTAGAATTGTTTGCTAGCCCAACGTTGACAAATAATTCTTATTTTGTTTCCCCAATTTTCTATCAAGTGGGACCTCTGCAGACCATCCTTACCTGGTTATGGTAACCCTCTTAAGCTATGACTCTAAATTAGCAAATGGGAAGGGAAAGTGGTATGGGCATCATTGTCTCATGATGGAAGAAGCGCCTGCACAGATATGCAATGTCCCTGATATGGTTGCTTCTCTGCGCAAACATGCTGAAATAGGGCCAAAGAAGACTGCAAAGTTCAACTTCATGGATGAACAAGGCATCATGGTTCCTCTAACATGTGATAGTCAGCTAATTGTGTTGATGAAAATGTCTGCTTCAGCTTGCATGTTTACGCTGAATTGTGATGTACTAGATGTGGAAGCTTCTGCTACTGGGAGTCACTCTGCTATAGTTGGACAGGCTGGTCACTCGAACCCTTGCTCCTGGTAAGGAAAAAGTCTCTTGGGGTTCGTATGTTTATGCTGAATTGTATTTTTTTGTTTACTCTGTATATATTAGGTAGTTAGGTGTGTCCTGTTTCTTTAGCAGGAAGCGCAAGGTTAGAAACATGACTTCCGAGTCAGTCATTTTGCTACCGGAAGAAAATCAAAACGAGTAGAGTGATGATGCTGGACACAATTCTAGTGCTGATTGTCTCGGTGATGCAGTGTACGTGAAGGTAAGAAAATTGGCACCCAAGAAGAGGAAGAAGGCGGGAAATCAAGAAGCTAGTGGACATGAAGGCTTGGCACCCAGGCAGTGGAAGAAGGCTGGCAATGAAGATGCATAATAATGTGTTGAACTTGAACCTATATATGTAATTGGTTCAATTCTTGAGCTATGTGCGTGCAACTTGTCGGGCAAAACAAACTACCCCGTTCTTGGAGTAAAATGTACCGCAACTTGAGGTTTGGAAATGGCCGAGTCACTAGTTGAATCTGAAATTGTTATTGTGCGACTACTATCTAAAAACTCGCAGCACCAGGACCGCGATTGCTGAGGGGGAGGGGGTCTCCAAATTCGATGGAATGTTAGTGGCACAAAAATAAATTATTTAAGCTATTACACTCCACGAAGCAGCAACTTATTTCAGCTGCTGGACAACAACATGGCAACATAAACAACAATGGAAACCAATAATGCCCAGATAATGAGGAAAATTTTACCACTTTCTGGCCTAATTTTGAGCCCGTCTATCTCACCACCTCCCTGCTCCTGCCTCCCCTGCATCTGGCGAAGCTCCCGGATCTCCACTAACAGGGTGTACCTGCTTCCAATTTATAAATTGTGTTTATGCCATTTGCATGTGGCAGAATCCACATAGATTACGTTTAAACAAACCACCAAAGTTAGATTACAACCATCATCAGACAAAAGGAAGAAATGAAGGGCTAAGATAGAATAACTAACGACCAATTTTTTTCTCCCAGGACTCCAAGACCACTAGTTCGGACCACTTGGTCAACAAGTACTATTATTACACTTAAAAAAGTATGGAGCTCTAGCTAAATAGAACTAGTTATCACACATATCCTTGATCTTCCTAATCTTATCCTGATGCATATCTTCCTGCGAGCGCAAGGATTGAATTGCCTCCTTCAATTGTTTCTCTGCACTTATCCCTCATGAACTTGTCAATACCTGTAGTTGTAGCCTGTTGGACTTTGGCTTGTTGAAGTTCAATCCTTGCTTCAGTAAGTTCTAGCTCTGCTTTAGCCTTTAGGTCCAACGCCATGTCCCTCTCCTCCTCGACTTTGCTAACCTTGTCTTGCAGCCTGCTGAGATCATGGTGAAGCTTGTTTGTGTCACCATGGTCAAATAACTTCATCTCAGCACTCTTCAGAATTGAGATGACTATGGCTTCTTTCAACTCAATAGTCATATCCCATAGTTTGTCCAGCAATTTCTGCATCAATTTTGGCCACTCCGGATCTACCCATTTGACAACACCGCAACTTCTGCGTGTCAACATTGCACCCTGTCCTTGACAACCTAAAAACCTCTTGCCTGCATTGGGTCCTTCGAACGATACAAATTTAGCAGGCACATCTCCATGTTTACGTTCGGAGGACTGTCTCCCTCCGCTAACCCATGATAATTAGAGTCGTACAACGTCTGGTTGGCCTAACACATCAGACATGCATGACTAATCAGAGTAGATCTAGCTCAAAATAGATGAATGGTCACATATGTTAGAGATGAGACGACTCACATCGAAATCATCGCTGTCGTCTCGATGCATTTCCTCACCGTCTCCCCGTGAACCCATGGAGAAAGGGGATGGACAACTAGGTGGCTGCGAGAGAGATTGTTGTAGGTGCCGTCGGCTTGTGCCTATAGCATGATGGAAGAGAAGTAGGGACAATGGCTTCGAGGGGAAGGAAGAGAAATACATGGGAAGGAAGAGAAGTAAAGAGGACGTGACACTGGAAGGTGGGCCCATGGAACACGTGACACTAGCAAGTGGGAGCACGCGGTATTGCCAGTTTGTCTAGAGCAAGCAGATTGTAATTGTGGCCAATCATGTCATAGCATAGCCTACTCGCAGATTGCTATTACAAAGAACCATCCCAATCGTCCAAGTGCCTTGATCAAACGGTCTGTGACAATGTGGATACAAAACAAGTGTCTCAATCTAACAGCCACCATTGGGCTCAAAGGTTACGATCAATGATCCACTTGACCACACACAATCAACTCATGCATTGCATGTGTTCTTTTCCAAACCACATTGATCCACATGACCACACACACTCTAGTGGATGTGGTGGTGCAACCCATGCCATGCTGGTGCACCATTGCATGTCCTAGTTGCATCCCTCTATGTGCTTTGGGCTTTATGACCATGGTCTCACACATGGAGTTGCATTGCATGTGTTCTTTTCTAAACCACATGACCACACAGACTCCAGTTTATGTGGTGGTGCAATCCATGCCATGTTGGTGCACCATTGCATGTGGGGAGCTGCATCCCTCTGTGTTCTTTAGGCTTTATGACCATGGTTTGACACATAGAGTTGCATTGCATGTGTTCTCTTCCAAACCACATTGATCCACATGACCACAAACACTCTAGTGGATGTGGTGGTGCAACCCATGCCATGCTGGTGCACCATTGCATGTGGGCAGTTGCATCCCTCTATGTTCTTTGGTCTTTCTGACCATGGTCTAACACATGGAGTTGCATTTCATGTGTTCTTTTCCAAACCACATTGATCCACATGACCTTGCACACTCTAGTGGATGTGGTGGTGCAACCCATGCCATGGTGGTGCACCATTGCATGTGGGAAGTTGCATCCCTCTGTGTTCTTTAGGCTTTTTGACCATGGTCTCACACATGGAGTTGCATTGCATGTGTTCTTTTCCAAACCACATGACGACACACACTCTAATGGATGTGGTGGTGTAACCCATGCCATGCTGGTGCACCATTGCATGTGGGCAGTTGCTTCCCTCTGTGCTCTTTGGGCTTTCTAACCATGTCCTGACACATGGAGTTGCATTGCATGTGTTCTTTTCCAAACCACATTGATCCACATGACCACACACACTCAAGTGGATGTGGTGGTGCAACCCATGCCATCAGGGCCGGCCCTTTGGGGGGACCTGCGGGGCAGCCGCACCGGGCCCAAAAAAAGTAGGGGCCCTCCTAGAAATATGCTATATAGGCAGGCCTAGTATACATCATAAAAAAAGATTTTTTTATTGGGCTGGTGGATTAATTGGGCATTTTTTCTGTTGTCGTAGACTCTGATCTGAGGTGATTGATACGGGTACAGGGCAGAGCAAGGCGAAGGCCAACCGCTCGACTCCTAGTCCAAGACAGCGTCGGTCGCTTCGCTTTCTCCCAGGCAAACGGAACCAACAATTGATCATATGCTTGTTGCCCGAGTCTTGTTGCCTCGACTGGATCAGAATATCGGATTAGGATACGGGACTTGGAGCCTCGAGGCCCTCGACGATCGACGCCAGGTGCTAAGCCCATACCATCGACGGGACGATCGACTGCTTGGCTACTGGCCTAGTGGTCCGCTCTCGCCCATGTCTCTACTGGTTACGCCCTAATTCTTAGTTCTTAAATCTCAATTCTAATTAGAGTTCTTAGCACAGATTTGAAGAACTCTAGTCATTTAAAAGTATATTTAGGTTTTTAATAAGTTTGACATCCTTTAAGGCGCTGGATGGTTCTTAACTGAAAGAACATTGCACTACATTTACAAACACTTTTACTCGGCCTGGTACAAATAGTAAACCTGATATATGTGATGTTGAGTTAAATGCACTTATTTCTGAGTTAAGTGTTATGAAGTTCACTTTGCCAAATACATAAATATCTGCTATGGATCTTTTTGAGTTTGTCAAGGAAGCAGATTGTTATCCTAATATTTGTATCTCTTATGAGATCTTATTTACTATGCCCTTGTCTGTTGCATCAGCTGAAAGAAGCTTTTCCAAGTTGAAATTATTAAAAAACTATTTGAGATCTATAATGTCTCAGGAGAGGTGAAATGGTTCGGCGACTCTATATATCAAGAAGTTAGTGGACGAGATTGATATTCATTCCATTGTCACGGACTTTGCTTCTAGGAATTTTTAGAGGAAAGTTTAAGGCACCATATAAACATTGTTATTTTTATATGAATATTATAGTTGGAAGTATACTTAAACTATTTATTTTTCATCATCTCATATATCAAATAAAAAATATAATAAGGGGCCCAAACTTTTAGTTTCGTCCCGGGCCCACGAAATCTCAGGACCGGCCCTGCACACATGCAAAGACTCTAGTGGTGGTTTATGAAAAGAACACACATGCAATGAGTCTAGTTGTGGATCCATGTGGTTTATGGAAAGAACACACATGCAATGAATCTAGTGTTGGTTTAGGAAAAGCACACATGCAATGACACTGGTGGATGCATGTGCTTTATTAAAATAACAAACATGCAATGACTCTAGTTGTGGTTTATGAAATGTACACACATGAAATGACTCTAGTGGTCGTTTAGGAAAAGAACACACATGCAATGACACTGGTGGATCCATCTGGTTTAGGAAAATAACACACATGCAATGACACTAGTGGTGGTTTAGGAAAAGAACACACATGCAATGTCTCTAGTTGTGGTTTATGAAAAGAACAAACATGCAATGAATCTAGTGGTGGTTTATGAAAAGGAGACACATGCAAATGACTCTGATGGATCCATGTGGTTTATGGAAATAACACACATCCAATGAATCTAGTGGTGCTTTAGGAAAAGAACACACATGCAAATACATGCAATGACACTGGTGGACCCATGTGCTTTAGGAAAGGAACACACATCCAATGACACTGGTGGTGGTTTAGGAAAATAACACACATGCAAATGACTGGTGGATCCATGTAGTTTATGGAAAGAACACACATGCAATGACACTTGTGGTGGTTTAGGAAAAGAACACACATGCAATAACACTAGTTGTGGTTTCTGAAAAGAACAAACATGTAATGACTCTAGTGGTGTTTTATGAAAAGGACACACATGCAAATGACTCTGATGGATCCATGTGGTTTAATTAAATAACACGCAGGCAATGACACTAGTGGTAGTTTAGCAAAAGAACACACATGCAAAGACATGCAATGACACTGGTGGATCCTTGTTCTTTAGGAAAGGAACACACATGCAATGCCACTGGTGGTGGTTTAGGAAAAGAACACACATGCAAATGACTCTGGTGGATCCATGTGGTTTATGGACAGAACACACATGAAATGACACTAGTGGTGGCTTATGAAAAGAACACACATGCAATGACACTGGTAGTGGATCCATGTGATTTAGTAAAATAACACACATGCAATGACACTAGTGGTGGTTTAGGACAAGGACACACTTGCAATGACACTGGTGGATCCATGTGGTTTATGAAAAGAACAAACATGTAATGTTCTAGTTGTGGTTTATGAAAAGTACACACATGCAAAGACTCTAGTGGTGGTTTAGGAAAAGAACACACATGCAATCACACTGGTGTATCCATGTGGTTTATGGAAAGAACACACATGCAATAAATCTAGTGGTGGTTTAGGAAAAGAACACACATGCAATGTCTCTAGTTGTGGTTTAGGAAAGGCACAAACATGCAATGACTCTAATGGTGATTTATGAAAAGGACACACATGTAAATGACTGTGGTGGATCCATGTGGTTTAGTTAAATAACACACATGCAATGGCACTAGTGGTGGTTTAGGAAAAGAAAACACATGCAAAGACATGCAATGTCACTGGTGGATCCATGTGCTTTAGGAAAGGAAGACACATGCAATGACATTGGTGGTGGTTTAGGAAAAGAACACACATGCAAATGACTCTGGTGGATCCATGTGGTTTATGGAAAGAACACACATGCAATGACACTTAGTGGTCGTTTAGGAAAAGAACACACATGCAAAGACACTTAGTTGTGGTTTATGAAAAGAACAAACATGCAATTACTCGAGTGGTGGTTTATGAAAAGGAGACACATGCAAATGACTCTGATGGATCCATGTGGTTTAGTTAAATAGCCCATATGCAATGACACTAGTGGTGGTTTAGGAAAAGAACACACATGCAAAGACATGCAATGACACTGGTGGATCCATGTGCTTTAGGAAAGAAACACACATGCAATGACATTGGTGGTGGTTTAGGAAAAGAACACACATGCAAATGACTCTGGTGGATCCATGTGGTTTATGGAAAGAACAAACATGCAATGACATTAGTGGTGGTTTAGGAAAAGGACACACATGCAATGACACTGGTGCTGGATCCATGTGGTTTAGTAAAATAACACACATGCAATGACACTGGTGGTGGTTTAGGAAAATGACAAACATGCAAAGACATGCAATGACACTAGTGGTGGATCCATGTGGTTTATGGAAAGAACACATATGCAATGAACTCTGGTGGATCTATGTGGTTTATGGAAAGAACTCTGGTGGATCTATGTGGTTTAGGAAAAGAACACACATGCAAAGACACTTAGTGGTGGTTTAGGAAAAGAACACACATGCAATAACACTGGTGGATCCATGTGGTTTATGGAAAGAACACACATGCAATGAATCTAGTGTTGGTTTAGGAAAAGAACACACATGCAATGACACTGGTGGATCCATGTGCTTTATGAAAAGAACAAACATGCAATGACTCTAGTTGTGGTTTATGAAATGTACACACATGAAATGACTCTAGTGGTGGTTTAGGAAAAGAACACACATGCAATGACACTGGTGGATCCATCTAGATTAGGAAAATAACACACATGCAATGACACTAGTGGTGGTTTAGGAAAAGAACACACATGCAATGTCTCTAGTTGTGGTTTATGAAAAGAACAAACATGCAATGACTCGAGTGGTGGTTTATGAAAAGGAGACACATGCAAATGACTCTGATGGATCCATGTGGTTTAGTTAAATAACCCATATGCAATGACACTAGTGGTGGTTTAGGAAAAGAACACACATGCAAAGACATGCAATGACACTGGTGGATCCATGTGCTTTAGGAAAGGAACACACATGCAATGACACTGGTGGTGGTTTAGGAAAAGAACACACATGCAAATGACTCTGGTGGATCCATGTGGTTTATGGAAAGAACAAACATGCAATGACATTAGTGGTGGTTTAGGAAAAGAACACACATGCAATGACACTGGTGCTGGATCCATGTGGTTTAGTAAAATAACACACATGCAATGACACTAGTGGTGGTTTAGGAAAATGACAAACATGCAAAGACATGCAATGACACTAGTGGTGGATCCATGTGGTTTATGGAAAGAACACATATGGGAAGAACACATATGAAATAAACTCTGGTGGATCCATGTGGTTTATGGAAAGAACACACATGCAATGACACTAGTGGTGGTTTAAGAAAAGAACGTGCATGCAATGATACTAGTGGTGCTTGCATGTGGTTTATGGAAAGAGCACACATGCAATGAATCTAGTTGTGGTTTATGAAAAGAACACACATGCAATGACACTGGTGGATCCATGTGGTTTATGAAAAGAACAAACATGCAATGACACTAGTGGTGGTTAAGGAAAAGAACACACATGCAAAGACACTTAGTGGTGGTTTAGTAAAAGAACACACATGCAATAACACTGGTGGATCCATGTGGTTTATGTTGGGTTCGCAGCATAGAAAACAAAAAAAATTCTATGTTGAGAACTATAGGCCAAGATCTATCTACTAGATAAAAGCAACGGGTGGATATACCTCCATGGAGAACTTACCCTTGAAGACAACAATTTTTTGTTAACAAGTAGGAAATCGTGGATGATGTAGTCATACGCTTGTCGATCTCAAGATCGTGTGGAAGTCCTAGCACCGCAAACCAGTAGCGCATCCGCACTCGCACACACGTTCATGCCACCGAACAACCTCTGCCTCCTCGCTCCAGTGATACAGCAGATGCACCAACTCCTTCCAGACGAAATGCCATTGGGAACATGTATCTCGCTAATCCGAGACCATGGGGGAATAATTCTAGAGGGGGAGAGAGATCCTTCACGAGGAGGTGTGAGGAAGAAGGGTGAGAGGGGTGGCCTTTTATAGGAGGAGGGGGGTACCCCCTCCATGGCCGGCGCCCCATGGAGGTGACCCCTCACCTCCCCCATTCATGTGGTGGTAACTCCCTCCACATTAAAATGCCCCTTCACATTCTCTTTTAAAGTCTCCACTTTAAATGCATTAAATTTATCCAAATTTAATGCTCTCTCATTTAATAAAACTCTTTTATTAAATTTATTCAGAATTTTGTTAATTACTTTAATTAACAAACATTCACATAAAACCCCTGCAACATTTCAATATAATATGCAGAACCAATTTCTGCAATTTCACCCGAAACAGTTTCGATGTCTATTGAAATAATTCCAGCGCTTTGCAATTCATTCGTCTGAAACACATTTGCTCCAAATGGTGTTGGTGTCCCTTAAGTGTGTCACCCTACGGTTCGTGAATAATGCAGACATGATCAAGACCCCTCTCAGATCAATAATGAGAAGCGGGACCTGGAGATCCATACTAACTCCTACACATTCTACGATGACTTCTGTGATCGTGAGAACCTTAAACATTAGTAACTAAATACCTTTGTCTCGTAATATATTACATGTCCGAGATTCTATCATCGGTATCTCCATACCTAGTTTGATCTTGTTACCGACATGTACTCTTTTCTCCTTCCCGTGATATAACATTCTAGTGATCACATCACTTGCTTGTAAGCTATCTTAATGTGATATCACCGAGAGAGCCCAGAGTATATCTATCCGTCATCGGGATTGACAACTTCCACTCTTGATCCATGAGCCTCAACATGACATCTTCGGAGTATCTGAACCCACCTTTATAGTCACCCTTTTACGTTGTGACATTTGATGCTATCAAGTTACTCTTCGGATGTCATCAATTAACATGATCTCATGGTCTAAGGATAAAGATTACTTCGTATGATGTTATAGCAATATAAACATAGTGACTTTGATCGTAATGCTATACTTCGGATGAATGTTCATCACATCATTTCACAAATGTTTTGACCTCATTATTAACAACATCCAATGTCCATGACCAGGAAACTTTGATCATCTTGTTAATCAACAAGCTAGTCTATAAGAGAGGCATAACTAGGAACCTTTTATTTGTTTATTAAACACACATGTATTGATGTTTCCTATTAATACAATTATAGCATGCAAAATGAACATCTATCATATACAAGGAATACATAATAACAACTTTATTATTGCCTCTCAGGGCATATTTCCTTTAGTCTCCCACTTGCACTAGAGACAATAATCTAGTTCACATAGTGATAAATCTAACACCCATGGAGTTCTGGTGTTGATCATGTTTTGCCCTAGGGAGAACATTAGTCAACGTATCTGCTACATTTAGGTCTGTGTGTACTTTACAAATCTTTATATCTCCATCCTTGACATGCTCGCGGATGGAGTGAAACCGGCGCTTAATATGCTTGGAATTCTTGTGAGACCTTGGTTCCTTGGCGTTGGCTATGGCTCCATTGTTGTCACAATAGATCACCATTGGGTCCAATGCACTAGGAACCACACCTAGTTTTGTTATGAACTTCTTCATCCAAACCGCTTCCTTCGCCGCTTCTAAAGCAGCAACATATTCCACCTCCGTCGTAGATCCAGCCACCACAGGTTGTTTGGAACTCCTCCAACTAACTACTGCTCCGTTCAAGAGAAATACATATCCGGATTGAGACTTAGAGTCATCCGGATCAGTGTCAAAGCTAGCATCGACATAACACTTAGCGACTTGCTCTTCTTTACCTCCGTATACAAGAAACATATCCTTAGTTCTTCTTAAGTACTTAAGGATATTCTTAACCGCTATCCAGTGTTCCGAACCTGGATCAGATTGGTACCTACTAGTCAAACTAATAGCATGTGCCACATCCGGTCTTGTACATAGCACGGCGTACATTATAGTGCCTATGGCTGAGGCATAGGGGATCTTATCCATTATCTCTCTTTCTTCCGCCGTAGCCAGACTTTGAGTCTTACTCAATGTCTTGCCTTGCAACATAGGTAAGAACCCCTTCTTACTTTTGTCCATTTTAAACTTCTTTAAAATCTTATCAAGGTATGTACTTTGTGATAGCCCTATTAGGCGTCTCGATCTATCTCTATAGATCTTTATTCCTAATATATATGACGCTTCACCAAGATCTTTCATAGAAAATATGCTATTTAGATAACTTTTAACACTGTTTAAAAGATCTATATCATTTCCAATCAATAATATGTCATCCACATATAATATCAGAAATGCCACATTGCTCCCACTCACTTTCTTGTAAATACAAGCCTCTCCATAAGTTTGGACAAATCCAAACTCTTTGATCACCTCATCAAAGCGGAGATTCCAACCCCAGGATGCTTGTTTCACTCCATAGATGGATCGTTGAAGCTTGCATACCTTATCAGCATCCTTAGGATCGACAAAACCCTTCGGTTGTATCATATACAACTCTTCTTCAATATTACCATTGAGGAACGTGGTTTTGACATCCTCTGCCATATTTCATAATCAAAATATGCAGCAATTGCTAACATAATCCTAACCGACTTTAACATCGCCACGGGAGAGAATGTCTCATCATAGTCAACTCCTTGAATTTGTCGAAACCCCTTTGCAATGAGTCAAGCTTTATAGATGGTCACATTACCATCAGCATCAGGTTTTCTTTTGAAAATCCATTTATTCTCAACGGCCTTTCGATCGTGAGGTAAGTCCACCAAGGTCCAAACCTGGTTTTTGTACATGGATTCCATCTCGGATTTCATGGCTTCTAGCCATTTGTTGGAATCCGGGCTCATCATCGCTTCTTCATATGTCGTAGGGTCATCTATTTCATCAATCATAAAATTCTTAACAGGATTGCCGTATAGTTCAGGAGCTGCACGTGTCATGTTTGACCTGCGAGGTTCGGTAGTGTCCTCTTTCGGAGTTTCATGATCATTATCATTAGCTCTCTCTTCATCAGGTGAAGTCAACTCTGAAACAATTTCCGGTGCTGCGCTACTCGCCATTTCATGAAGAGAAGGTTCAATAACCTCTTCGAGTTCTACCTTCCGACTACTCACACCTTTTGTGAGAAACTCATCTCAAGAAAGGATCCATTCTTGGCAACGAAAACCTTGCCCTCGGAGCTATGATAGAAGGTATACCCAATCGTTTCTTTAGGATATCCTATGAAGACGCATTTTTCTGCTTTGGGTTCGAGTTTATCCGGCTGAAGTTTCTTCACATAAACATCACATCCCCAAACTTTAAGAAATGACAACTTAGGTTTGTTTCCAAACCATAATTCATACGGTGTCATTTCAACGGATTTAGACGGTGCCTGATTTAAAGTGAATGCAACGGTTTCTAGTGCATAACCCCAAAATGACAGTGGCAAGTCAGTCAGAGACATCATAGATCGAACCATATCCAATAGAGTACGATTACGACGTTCCGACACACCATTATGTTGTGGTGTTCTAGCAGGCGTGAGTTGTGAAACTATTCCACACTCTTTCATGTGTGTGCTAAACTCGTAACTCAGATACTCACCTCCACGGTCAGACCGCAGAAATTTGATCTTTCTACTATGATGATTTTCCACCTCTTTCTGAAATTCTTTAAACTTTTCAAAGGTTTCAGATTTGTGTTTCATCAAATAGATATACCCATATCTACTCAAATCATCAGTGAAAGTAACAAAATAACGATATCCACCTCGCACCGACACACTCATTGGACCGCATACATCAGTATGTATGATTTCCAATAAATCTGTCGCCCGTTCCATTGAACCGAAAAACATCGTTCTAGTCATCTTGCCCATAAGGCATGGCTCACATGTATCAAATGATTCAAAATCAAGTGATTCCAAAAGTCCATCAGAATGGAGTTTCATCATGCGTTTAACGCCAATATGACCTAGACGGTAGTGCCACATATATGCAGATATATCATTATCAAGTTTAATCCTTTTAGCATCAACATTATGAATATGCGTAATACTACTATCGAGATCCAACAGAAATAAACCATTCATCACAGGTGCATGACCATAAAAGATATCATTCATATAAATCTAACAACCATTGTTTTCAGATTTAAAGGAATAACCACTTTGCATCAAACACGATCCGGATACAATGTTCATGCTCAGTGCAGGCACCAAATAACAATTATTTAGATTTATCACTAATCCCGACGGCATATGGAGAGGCAGCGTTCCGACGGTGATCACATCAACTCTTGATCCATTGCCGACCCGCATCGTGACCTCGTCCCTTGCTAGCTGTCGCTTGTTCCGCAGCCCCTGAATCGAGTTAGATATATTAGCAACCGATCCCGTATCAAATAACCAGGTGCTACTGCGAGTACTAGTCAAGTACACATCAATAACATGTATATCACATATACCTTTGTTTTCCTTGCCGGCCTTCTTGTCCGCCAAATACTTGGGGCAGTTGCGCTTCCAATGGCCAGTCCTCTTGCAATAGTAGCACTCGGTATCAGACTTAGGGCCAGCTCGGGATTTCTTCTCAGGTGTGGCAATGGATTTGTCGCCCTTATTTCCCTTCTACTTACCTTTCTTGTCTTTCCTGAAATCGGTGGTCTTATTGATCATCAACATTTGATGTTCTTTCCTAATCTCCACTTCGGCAGTCTTAAGCATAGACAGAAGCTCGGGAAGAGGCTTCTTCATGCCCTGCATGTTATAGTTCATTACGAAGCTCTTGTAGCTAGGTGGCAGAGATTGGAGAACATGATGTATGCCTAGGTCAATGGGAATCGTTATTCCCAAGGACACAAGCTTATTGGCGTACCCAGACATTTTGAGTGCGTGCTCACTAACGGAGCTGTTCTCCTCCATCATGCAACTAAAGAACTTTTCAGAAGCATTATAACTCTCTACGGCAGCATGGGTATTGAAAATCATTTTCAATTCTCCCATGGTATCAAAAGAATTACCATTTTCGAAATGCTTTCGAAGTTCTGGCTCTAGCCCATACAGTATGTCGCAATGTACTAAGTTATGGTCCTCCTGACGAGTTATATAGACATTCTTTTCCTCGTCAGGGGCATCAGGAGCTGGTGGGGGGCCTAGCGGCGCCTCTAGCACATATTGCTTTTGTGCAGCAGTGAGGAGAATCCTCAAATTCATATCCCAGTTGGAAGTTGCTACCATTCGCAGCAAGTTTCTCTTTCTCCATGACCACATTGAAATTAAAAGCAGGTGGTGCCATCTACAACATAATTTGTAAAGTTTATTTAGACTAAGTTTATGATAGATTGAGTTCAACTAATCCAAATTACTAATGATCTCTCACTCAAAAATGACATCCCTCGTGTCCTTTTGGTGATTACATGAACCAAATCCACTACACCAAGTCCGATCATCACGTGAGTCAGTGTAGCTTCAAAGGCGAGCATCTATATGGGCCTCGTATCAAATATATGACTCATGCTTAACCTTTCGGTCCATGTTCCGAGGCCATGTCTGTACATGCTAGGCCCGCCAAGTAAGAATCTTAGTATTCGTGTGTGTAAAACTATCTTACACCCGTTGTATGAAAGCATAGAGTTGAGTACACCCGATCATCACGTGATGTCTCAAAACACCATCCATAGAACGGTGCGTACTTAAGGAAGAACACATTTTATCTTATTTAAATGAGGGATCATCTTACAATGCTACTAAAAACGCCAAACTAGCAATATAAGTTCCAAACATCTAATGTGTAAAGTGGGATGATATGGTCCATGCATTTTATCTCTATCATATGCATCGTGGTATGATATTTATCATTCCTTTGTGTGTAAGGCCAAGGTCTATGGAACTTACACGTTAAGTGTGTTGTAAGAGTATCTACCATACATCTACTTACAACATTACCATATCAAGACACTAGCCCAGCAACGATCTAAACTAGACGCCTCTAATTTATCAATTGCAAGTTTTACGTGGCTTAGGGCTTTCGGAGATAGAACCGGTCTTACCTACGGACATGGAACCACAATGAGGATAACCAAGTTATTAGCAACTTGTTGTAAATCAAATATTGACTATAGTAGGAGAGACAGACACCCGCCAACCACTTATGCAAAACTAGTTGCATGTAAGTCGTGGAACCAGTCTCATGTGCGATGACATGTAAGGTTGGTCCGGGCCGCTTCATCCCACTATGCCACGAATATCCAAAATACATGAAAGCTGCAATAACATGATCATCATCGCCCACATATAAACATATGTGTACTACCCGTGCAAAGCACCTACGCATAGATCAGGCTCTGATACCACTGTTGGGTTCACAACATAGAAAACAAAAAAATTCCTACGATGAGAACTATACGCCAATATCTATCCACTAGATACAAGCAACGGCTGGATATACATCCATGGAGAACTTACCCTTGAAGACAACAAAGTTTTGTTAACGACTAGGAACTCGTGGATGATGTAGTCGTACGCTTGCCGATCTCAAGATCGTGTGGAAGTCCTAGCGCCGCAAACCAGCAGCACATCCACACTCGCACACACGTTCAGGCCACCGAACAACATCCGCCTCCTCTTTCCAGCGATGCAGCGGAAGCAGCAACTCCTTCCTTACAAAATGCCACCGGGAACATGTATCTCGCTAATCCAAGACCATGGGGGAATAATTCTAGAGGGGGAGAGAGATCCTTCACAAGGAGGTGTGAGGAAGAAGGGTGAGAGGGGTGGACTTTTATAGGAGGAGGGGGTACCCCCTCCATGGCCAGCGCCCCATGGAGGTGACCCCTCACCTCCCCCATTCATGTGGTGGTAACTCCCTCCACATTAAAATGCCCCTTCACATTCTCTTTTAAAGTCTCCACTTTAAATGCATTAAATTTCTCCAAATTTAATGCTCTCTCATTTAATAAAACTCTTTTATTAAATTTATTCAGAATTTTGTTAATTACTTTAATTAACAAACATTCACATAAAACCCCCTGCAACATTTCAATATAACATGTAGAACCAATTTTTGCAATTTCACCCGAAATAGTTTCGGTGTCTATTGAAATAATCTAGCGCTTTGCAATTCATTTGTCTGAAACACATTTGCTCCAAATGGTGTTGGTGTCCCTTAAGTGTGTCACCCTACGGTTCGTGAATAATGCAGACATGATCGAGACCCCTCTCAGATCAATAATCAGAAGCGGGATCTGGAGATCCATACTAACTCCTACACATTCTACGATGACTTTAGTGATCGTGAGAACCTTTAACATTAGTAACTAAATACCTTTGTCTCGCGATAAATTACATGTCCGAGATTCGATCATCGGTATCTCCATACCTAGTTTGATCACGTTACCGACATGTACTCTTTTTTTGTTCCCGTGATATAACATTCTAGTGATCACATCACTTGCTTGCAAGCTATATTAATGTGATATCACCGAGAGGGCCCAAAGCATCTCTATCTGTCATCGGGATTGACAAATTGCACTCTTGATCCATGAGCCTCAACATGAAATCTTTGGAGTATCTGAAACCACCTTTATACTCACCCTTTTACGGTGTGACGTTTGATGTTATTAAGTTACTCTTCGGATGTCAGCAATTAACATGATCTCAGGGTCTAAGGATAAAGATTACTTCGTATGATGTTATAGCAATATAAACATAATGACTTTGATCGTAATGGTATACTTCGGATGAATGTTCATCACATCATTTCACAAATGTTGTGATCTCATTATTAACAACATCCAATGTCCATGATCAGGAAACTTTAATCATCTTGTTAATCAACAAGCTAGTCTATAAGAGAGGCATAACTAGGAACCTTTTATTTGTTTATTAAACACACATGTATTGACGTTTCCCATAAATACAATTATAGCGTGCAAAATAACCATCTATCATATAGAAGGAATACATAATAACAACTTTATTATTGCCTCTCAGGGCATATTTCCTTCACTTTATGAAAAGAACACACATGCAATGAATCTAGTGTTGGTTTAGGAAAAAGAACACACATGCAATGACACTGGTGGATCCATGTGCTTTATGAAAAGAACAAACATGCAATGACTCTAGTTGTGGTTTATGAAAAGTACACACATGCAATGACTCTAGTGGTGGTTAAGGAAAAGAACACACATGCAATGACACTGGTGGATCCATCTGGTTTAGGAAAATAACACACATGCAATGTCTCTAGTTGTGGTTTATGAAAACAACAAACATGCAATGACTCTAGTGGTGGTTTATGAAAAGGACACACATGCAAATGACTCTGGTGGATCCATGTGGTTTAGTTAAATAGCCCATATGCAATGACACTAGTGGTGGTTTAGGAAAAGAACACACATGCAAAGACATGCAATGACACTGGTGGATCCATGTGCTTTAGGAAAGGAACACACATGCAATGACACTGGTGGTGGTTTAGGAAAAGAACACACATGCAAATGACTCTGGTGGATCCATGTGGTTTATGGAAAGAACAAACATGCAATGACATTAGTGGTGGTTTAGGAAAAGAACACACATGCAATGACACTGGTGCTGGATCCATGTGGTTTAGTAAAATAACACACATGCAATGACACTAGTGGTGGTTTAGGAAAATGACAAACATGCAAAGACACTGGTGGATCCATGTTGTTTATGAAAAGAACAAACATGCAATGTTCTAGTTGTGGTTTATGAAAAGTATACACATGCAAAGACTCTAGTGGTGGTTTAGGAAAACAACACACATGCAATCACACTGGTGTATCCATGTGGTTTATGGAAAGAACACACATGCAATAATTCTAGTAGTGGTTTAGGAAAAGAACACACATGCAATGTCTCTAGTTGTGGTTTATGAAAAGAACACACATGCAATGACACTAGTGGTGGTTTAGGTAAAGAACACACATGCAAAGACATTTAGTGGTGGTTTAGGAAAATAACACACATGCAATAACACTGGTGGATCCACGTGGTTTATGGAAAGAACACACATGCAATGAATCTAGTGTTGGTTTAGGAAAAGAACACACATGCAATGACACTGGTGGATCCATGTGCTTTATGAAAATAACAAACATGCAATGACTCTAGTTGTGGTTTATGAAAAGTACACACATGCAATGATTGTAGTGGTGGTCAAGGAAAAGAACACACAAGCAATGACACTGGTGGATCCATGTGGTTTAGGGAAATAACACACATGCAATGACACTAGTGGTTGTTTAGGAAAAGAACACACATGCAATGTCTCTAGTTGTGGTTTATGAAAAGAATAAACATGCAATGGCTCTAGTGGTGGTTTACGAAAAGAACACACATGCAAATGGCTCTAATGGATCCATGCGGTTTAGTTAAATAACACACATGCAATAACACTAGTGGTAGATTACGAAAAGAACACAGATGCAAATACATGCAATGACACTGGTGGATCCATGTGCTTTAGGAAAGGAACACACATGCAATGACACTGGTGTGGTTTAGAAAAAGAACACACATGCAAATGACTCTGGTGGATCCATGTGGTTTATGGAAAGAACACACATACAATGACACCAGTGGTGGCTTATGAAAAGAACAAACATGCAATGAAACTAGTGGTGGTTTAGGAAAAGGACACACATGCAATGACACTGGTGGATCCATGTGGTTTATGAAAAGAACAAACATGCAATGTTGTAGTTGTGGTTTATGAAAAGTACACACATGCAAAGACTCTAGTGGTGGTTTAGGAAAAGAACACACATGCAATCACACTGGTGGATCCATGTGGTTTATGGAAAGAACACACATGCAATAATTCTTGTGGTGGTTTAGGAAAAGAACACACATGCAATGTCTCTAGTTGTGGTTTAGGAAAGGAACAAACATGCAATGACTCTAATGGTGATTTATGAACATGACACACATGTAAAATAATGTGGTGGATCCATATGGTTTAGTTAAATAACACACATGCAATGACACTAGTGGTGGTTTAGGAAAAGAACACACATGCAAAGACAATCAATGTCACCGGTGGATCCATGTGCTTTAGGAAAGGAACACACATGCAATGACACTGGTGGTGGTTTAGGAAAAGAACACACATGCAAATGACTCTGGTGGATCCATGTGGTTTATGGAAAGAACACACATGCAATGACACTAGTGGTGGTTTAGGAAAAGAACACACATGCAAATGACTCTGGTGGATCCATCTAGTTTATGGAAAGAACACACATGCAATGACACTAGTGGTGGTTTAGGAAAAGAACACACATGCAATGACACTGGTGGATCCAAGTGGTTTATGGAAAGAACACACATGCAATGAATCTAGTGTTGGTTTAGGAAAAGAACACACATGCAATGACACTGGTGGATCCATGTGCTTTATGAAAAGAACAGACGTGCAATGACTCTAGTTGTAGTTTATCAAATGTACACACATGAAATGACTCTAGTGGTGGTTTAGGAAAGAACACACATGCAATGACACTGGTGGATCCACCTGGATTCGGAACAAAACACACATGCAATGACACTAGTGGTGATTTAGAAAAAGAACACACATGCAATGTCTCTAGTTGTGGTTTATGAAAAGAACAAACATGCAATGACTCTAGTTATGGTTTATGAAAAGGATACACATGCAAATGACTCTGATGGATCCATGTGGTTTAGTTAAATAACCCAAATGCAATTACACTAGTGGTGGTTTAGGAAAAGAACACACATGCAAAGACATGCAATGACACTGGTGGATCCATGTGCTTTAGGAAAGGAAAACACATGCAATGACACTGGTAGATCCATGTGCTTTAGGAAAGGAACACACATGCAATGACACTGGTGGGGGTTAAGGAAAAGAACACACATGCAAATGACTCTAGTGGATCCATGTGGTTTATGGAAAGAACACACATGCAATGACACTAGTGGTGGTTTACGAAAAGAACACACATGCAATGACACTGGTGGTGGATCCATATGGTTTAGTAAAATAACACACATGCAATGACACTAGTGCTGGTTTATGAAAAGGACACACATGCAAATGACTCTTGGGGGTCTTTGTTGTTTATGGAAAGAACACATATGCAATGACACTAGTGGTGGTTTATGAAAAGAACGGGCATGCAATGACACTAGTGGTGGTTCCATGTGGTTTATGGAAAGAACACACATGCAATGAATCTAGTTGTGGTTTATAAAAAGAACACACATGCAATGACACTTGTGGATCCATGTGGCTTATTTATAGAACAAACATGCAATGACACTAGTGGTGGTTTAGGAAAAGAACACACATGCAAAGACACTTAGTGGTGGTTTAGGAAAAGAACACACATCCAATGAATCTAGTGTTGGTTTAGGAAAAGAACACATAGGCAATGACACTTGTGCATGCATGTGCTTTATGAAAAGAACAAACATGCAATGACCCTAGTTGTGGTTTATGAAATGTACACACATGAATGACTCTAGTGGTGGTTTACGAAAAGAACACACATGCAATGACACTGGTGGATCCATCTGGTTTAGGAAAATAACACACATGTAATGACACTAGTGGTGGTTTAGGAAAAGAACCCATGCAATGTCTCTAGTTGTGGTTTATGAAAAGAAGAAACATGCAATGACTCTAGTGGTGGTTTATGAAAAGGAGACACATGCAAATGACTCTGATAGATCCATGTGGTTTAGTTAAATAACCCACATGCAATGACACTAGTGGTAGTTTAGGAAAAGACCACACATGCAAAGACATGCAATGACACTAGTGGATCCATGTGCTTTAGGAAAGGAACACACAAGCAATGACACTGGTGGTGGTTTACGAAAAGAACACACATGCAAATGACTCTGGTGGATCAATGTGGTTTATGGAAAGAACACACATGCAATGACACTAGTGGTGGTTTATGAAAAGAGAACACATGCAATGACACTAGTGGTGGATCCATGCGGTTTAGTAAAATAACACACATGCAATGACACTAGTGGTGGTTTAGGAAAAGGACACACATGCAATGACACTGGTAGATCCATGTGCTTTAGGAAAGGAACACACATGCAATGACACTGGTGGTGGTTAAGGAAAAGAACACACATGCAAATGATTCTGGTGGATCCATGTGGTTTATGGAAAGAACACACATGAAATGACACTAGTGGTGGTTTACGAAAAGAACACACATGCAATGATACTGGTGGTGGATCCAAGGGGTTTAGTAAAATAACACACATGCAATGACACTAGTGGTGGTTTAGGAAAAGGACACACATGCAAATGACTCTTGGGGGTCTTTGTGGTTTATGGAAAGAACACATATGCAATGCCACTAGTGGTGGTTTATGAAAAGAACGGGCATGCAATGACACTAGTGGTGGTTCCATGTGGTTTATGGAAAGAACACACATGCAATGACACTTGTGGATCCATGTGGCTTATTTATAGAACAAACATGCAATGACACTAGTGGTGGTTTAGGAAAAGATCACACATGCAAAGACACTTAGTGTTGGTTTAGGAAAAGAACACACATGCAATAACACTGGTGGATCCATGTGGTTTATGGAAAGAACACACATGCAATGAATCTAGTGTTGGTTTAGGAAAAGAACACACAGGCAATGACACTAGTGGATGCATGTTCTTTATGAAAAGAACAAACATGCAATGACTCTAGTTGTGGTTTATGAAATGTACACACATGAAATGATTCTAGTGGTGGTTTAGGAAAAGAACACACATGCAATGACACTGGTGGATCCTTCTGGTTTAGGAAAATAACACACATGCAATGACACTAGTGGTGGTTTAGGAAAAGAACACATGCAATGTCTCTAGTTGTTGTTGATGAAAAGAACAAACATGCAATGACTCTAGTGGTGGTTTATGAAAAGGAGACATATGCAAATGACTCTGATAGATCCACGTGGTTTAGTTAAATAACCCACATGCAATGACACTAGTGGTAGTTTAGTTTAGGAAAAGAACACACATGCAAAGACATGCAATGACACTGGTGGATCCATGTGCTTTAGGAAAGGAACACACATGCAATGACACTTGTGGTGGTTTACGAAAAGAACACACATGCAAATGACTCTGGTGGATCCATGTGGTTTATGGAAAGAACACACATGCAATGACACTAGTGGTGGTTTACGAAAAGAGAACACATGCAATGACACTGGTGGTGGATCCATGTGGTTTAGTAAAATAACACACATGCAATGACACTAGTGGTGGTTTAGGAAAAGGACACACATGCAAATGACTCTGGGGGGTCTCTGTGGTTTATGGAAAGAACACATATGCAATGACACTAGTGGTGGTTTATGAAAAGAACGTGCATGCAATGACACTAGTGGTGGTTCCATGTGGTTTATGGAAAGAACACACATGCAATGAATCTAGTTGTGGTTTATGAATAGAACACACATGCAATGACACTTGTGGATCCATGTGGTTTATGAAAAGAAGAAACATGCAATGACACTAGTGGTGGTTTAGAAAAAAAGAACACACATGCAAAGACACTTAGTGGTGGTTTAGGAAAAGAACACACATGCAATAACATTGGTGGATCCATGTGGTTTATGGAAAGAACACACATGCAATGAATCTAGTGTTGGTTTAGGAAAAGAAAACACATGCAATGACACTGGTGGATCCATGTGCTTTATGAAAAGAACAAACATGCAATGACTCTAGTTGTGGTTTATTAAAAGTACACACATGCAATGACTATAGTGGTGGTCAAGGAAAAGAACACATAAGCAATGACACTAGTGGATCCATGTGGTTTAGGAAAATAACACACATGGAATGACACTAGTGGTGGTTTAGGAAAAGAACACACATGCAATGTCTCTAGTTGTGGTTTATGAAAAGAACAAACATGCAATGGCTCTAGTGGTGGTTTATGAAAAGAACACACATACAAATGACTCTAATGGATCCATGTGGTTTAGTTAAATAACACAAATGCAATAACATTAGTGGTAGATTAGGAAAAGAACACACATGCAAATACATGCAATGACACTGGTGGATCCATGTGCTTTTGGAAAGGAACACACATGCAATGACACTGCTGGTGGTTTAGGAAAAGAACACACATGCAAATGACTCTGGTGGATCCATGTGGTTTATGGAAAGAACACACATACAATGACACAAGTGGTGGCTTATGAAAAGAACACACATGCAATGACACTGGTAGTGGATCCATGTGGTTTAGTAAAATAACACACATGCAATGACACTAGTGGTGGTTTAGGAAAAGGACACACATCAATGAAACTGGTGGATCCATGTGGTTTATGAAAAGAACAAACATGCAATGTTCTAGTTGTGGTTTATTAAAAGTACACACATGCAAAGACTCTAGTGGTGTTTTAGGAAAAGAACACACATGCAATCACTTTAGTGTATCCATGTGGTTTATGGAAAGAACACACATGCAATGAATCTAGTTGTGGTTTATGAAAAGAACACACATGCAATGACACTGGTGGATCCATGTGGTTTATTTAAAGAACAAACATGCAATGACTCTAGTTGTGGTTTATGAAAAGTACACACATGCAATGACTGTAGTGTTGGTCAAGGAAAAGAACACACAAGCAATGACACTGGTGGATCCATGTGGTTTAGGAAAATAACACACATGCAATGACACTAGTGGTGGTTTAGGAAAAGAACACACATCCAATGTCTCTAGTTGTGGTTTATGAAAAGAATAAAAATGGAATGGCTCTAGTGGTGGTTTATGAAAAGAACAAACATGCAAATGACTCTAATGGATCCATGTGGTTTAATTAAATAACACACATGCAATAACACTAGTGGTATATTAGGAAAAGAACACATATGCAAATACATGCAATGACACTGGTGGATCCATGTGCTTTAAGAAAGGAACACACATGCAATGACACTGGTGGTGGTTTAGGAAAAGAACACACATGCAAATGACTCTGGTGGATCCATGTGGTTTATGGAATGAACACACATACAATGACACGAGTGGCGGCTTATGAAAAGAACAAACATGCAATGAAACTAGTGGTGGTTTAGGAAAATGACACTGGTGGATCCATGTGGTTTATGAAAATAACAAACATGCAATGTTCTAGTTGTGGTTTATGAAAAGTACACACATGCAAAGACTCTAGTGGTGGTTTAGGAAAAGAACACACATGCAATCACACTGGTGGATCCATGTGGTTTATGGAAAGAACACACATGCAATAATTCAAGTGGTGGTTTAGGAAAAGAACACACATGCAATGTCTCTAATTGTGGTTTAGGAAAGGAACAAACATGCAATGACTCTAATGGTGATTTATGAACAGGACACACATGTAAAAGACTGTGGTGGATCCATGTGGTTTAGTTAAATAACACACATGCAATGACCCTAGTGGTGGTTTAGGAAAAGAACACACATGCAATGTCACCGGTGGATCCATGTGCTTTAGGAAAGGAACACACATGCAATGACACTAGTGGTGGTTTAGGAAAAGAACACACATGCAAATGACTCTGGTGGATCCATGTGGTTTATGGAAAGAACACACATGCAATGACACTAGTGGTGGTTTACGAAAAGAACACACATGCAATAACACTGGTGGACCCATGTGGTTTATGGAAAGAACACACATGCAATGAATCTAGTGTTGGTTTAGGAAAAGAACACACATGCAATGACACTGGTGGATCCATGTGCTTTATGAAAAGAACAGACATGCGATGACTCTAGTTGTAGTTTATCAAATGTACACACATGAAATGACTCTAGTGGTGGTTTAGGAAAAGAACACACATGCAATGACACTGGTGGATCCATCTTTTTTAGGAAAATAACACACATGCAATGACACTAGTGGTGATTTAGGAAAAGAACACACATGCAATGTCTCTAGTTGTGGTTTATGAAAAGAACAAACATGCAATAACTCTAGTTATGGTTTATGAAAAGGAGACACATGCAAATGAATCTGATGGATCCATGTGGTTTAGTTAAATAACCCACATGCAATTACACTAGTGGTGGTTTAGGAAAATAACACACATGCAAAGACATGCACTGACACTGGTGGATCCATGTGCTTTAGGAAAGGAACACACATGCAATGACACTGGTAGATCCATGTGCTTTAGGAAAGGAACACACATGCGATGACACTAGTGGTGGTTAAGGAAAAGAACAGACATGCAAATGACTCTGGTGGATCCATGTGGTTTATGGAAAGAACACACATGCAATGACACTAGTGGTGGTTTACGAAAAGAATACACATGCAATGACACCGGTGGTTGATCCATGTGATTTAGTAAAATAATACACATGCGATGACACTAGTGGTGGTTTAGGAAAAGGACACACATGCAAATTACTCTTGGGGTTCTTTGTGATTTATGGAAAGAACACATATGCAATGACACTAGTGGTGGTTTATGAAAAGAACGGGCATGCAATGACACTAGTGGTTGTTCCATGTGGTTTATGGAAAAACACACATGCACTGAATCTAGTTGTGGTTTATAAAAAGAACACACATGCAATGACACTTGTGGATCCATGTGGTTTATTTATAGAACGAACATGCAAGGACACTAGTGGCGGTTTAGGAAAAGAACATACATGCAAAGACACTTAGTGGTGGTTTGGGAAAAGAACACACATGCAATAACACTTGTGGATCCACGTGGTTTATGGAAAGAACACACATGCAGTGAATCTAGTGTTGGTTTAGGAAAAGAACACACAAGCAATGACAGTAGTGGATGCATGTGCTTTATGAAAAGAACAAACATGCAATGACTCTAGTTGTGGTTTATGAAATGTACACACATGAAATGACTCTAGTGGTGGTTTAGGAAAATAACACACATGCAATGACACTGGTGGATCCATGTGGTTTAGGAAAATAACACACATGCAATGACACTAGTGGTGGTTTAGGAAAAGAACACATGCAATGTCTCTAGTTGTGGTTTATGAAAAGAACAAACATGCAAAGACTCTAGTGGTGGTTTATGAAAAGGAGACACATGCAAATGACTCTGATGGATCCATGTGGTTTAGTTAAGTAACCCACATGCAATGACACTAGTGGTAGTTTAGGAAAATAACACACATGCAAATGACTCTAATGGATCCATGTTGTTTAGTTAAATAACACAAATGCAATAACACTAGTGGTAGACTAGGAAAAGAACACACATGCAAATACATGCAATGACACTGGTGGATCCATGTGCTTTAGGAAAGGAACACACATGCAATGCCACTGGTGGTGGTTTAGGAAAAGAACACACATGCAAATGACTCTGGTGGATCCATGTGGTTTATGGAAAGAACACACATTCAATGACACCAGTGGTGGCTTATGAAAAGAACACACATGCAATGAAACTGGTAGTGGATCCTTGTGGTTTAGTAAAATAACACACGTGCAATGACACTAGTGGTGGTTTAGGAAAAGGACACACATCAATGAAACTTGTGGATCCATGTGGTTTATGAAAAGAACAAACATGCAATGTTCTAGTTGTGGTTCATTAAAAGTACACACATGCAAAGACTCTAATGGTGTTTTAGGAAAAGAACACACATGCAATCACTTTAGTATATCCATGTGGTTTATGGAAAGAACACACATGATGAATCTAGTTGTGGTTTATGAAAAGAACACACATGCAATGACACTGGTGGATCCATGTGGTTTATTTAAAGAACAAACATGCAATGACACTAGTGGTGGTTTAGGAAAAGAACACACATGCAAAGACACTTAGTGGTGGTTTAGGAAAAGAACACACATGCAATAACACTGGTGGATCCATGTGGTTTATGGAAAGAACACACATGCAATCAATCTAGTGTTGGTTTAGGAAAAGAACACACATGCAATGACACTGGTGGTTGCATGTGCTTTATGAAAAGAACAAACATGTAATGACTCTAGTTGTGGTTTATGAAATGCACACACATGAAATGACTCTAGTGGTGGTTTAGGAAAACAACACACATGCAATGACACTGGTGGATCCATCTGGTTTAGAAAAATAACACACATGCAATGACACTAGTGGTGGTTTAGGAAAAAAACACATGCAATGTCTCTAGTTGCGGTTTATGAAAAGAACAAACATGCAATGACTCTAGTGGTGGTTTATGAAAAGGAGACACATGCAAATGACTCTGATGGATCCATGTAGTTTAGTTAAATAACCCACATGCAATGACACTAGTGGTGGTTTAGGAAAATAACACACATGCAAAGACATGCAATGACACGGGTGGATCCATGTGCTTTAGGAAAGGAACACACATGCAATGACACTGGTGGCGATTTACGAAAAGAACACACATGCAAATGACTCTGGTGGATCCATGTGGTTTATGGAAAGAACACAGAAGCAATGACACTAGTGGTGGTTTATGAAAAGAACACACATGCAATGACACTGTTGGTGGTTTAGGAAAAGGACACACATGCAAATGACTCTGGGGGTCTCTATGGTTTATGGAAAGAACACATATGCATTGAAACTCTTGGTGGTTTATGAAAATAACGTGCATGCAATGACACTAGTGGTAGTTCCATGTGGTTTATGGAAAGAACACACATGCAATGAATCTAGTTGTGGTTTATGGAAAGAACACACATGCAATGAATCTAGTTGTGGTTTAGGAAAAGAACACACATGCAATGTCTCTAGTTGTGGTTTATGAAATGAACAAACATGCAATGACTCTAGTGGTGGTTTATGAAAAGAACACACATGCAGATGACTCTGATGGATCCATGTGGTTTAGTTAAATAACACACATGCAATAACAGTAGTGGTAGTTTAGGAAAAGAACACACATGCAAAGACATGCAATGACACTGGTGGATCCATGTGCTTTAGGAAAGGAACACACATGCAATGACACTGGTGGTGGTTTACAAAAAGAACACACACGCAAATGACTCTGGTGGATCCATGTGGTTTATGGAAAGAACACACATGCAATAACACTAGTGGTGGTTTATGAAAAGAACACACATGCAATGACACTGGTGGATCCATGTGGTTTAGTAAAATAACACACATGCATGACACTAGTGGTGGTTTAGGAAAAGGACACACATGCAAATGGCTCTGGGGGTCTCTATGGTTTATGGAAAGAACACATATGCAATGACACTAGTGGTGGTTTATGAAAAGAACATGCATGCAATGACACTCATGGTGGTTCCATGTGGTTTATGGAAAGAACACACATGCAATGAATCTAGTTGTGGTTTATGAAAAGAACACACATGCAATGACACTGGTGGATCCATGTGGTTTATGAAAAGAACAAACATGCAATGACACTAGTGGTGGTTTAGGAAAAGAGCACACATGCAAAGACACTTAGTGGTTGTTTAGGAAAAGAACACACATGCAATAACACTGGTGGATCCATGTGGTTTATGGAAAGAACACACATGCAATGAATCTAGTGTTTGTTTAGTTAAAGAACACACATGCAATGACACTGGTGGATCCATGCGCTTTATGAAAAGAACAAACATGCAATGACTCTAGTTGTGGTTTCTAAAAAGTATACACATGCAATGACTGTAGTGGTGGTCAAGGAAAAGAAGATACAAGAAATGACACTGGTGGATCCATGTGGTTTAGGAAAATAACACACATGCAATGACACTAGTGGTGGTTTAGGAAAAGAAAACACATGCAATGTCTCTAGTTGTGGTTTATGAAAAGAACAAACATGCAATTACTCTAGTGGTGGTTTATGAAAAGAACACACATGCAAATGACTCTAATGGATCCATGTGGTTTAGTTAAATAACACACATTCAATAACACTAGTGGTAGTTTAGGAAAAGAACACACATGCAAATACATGCAATGACACTGGTGGATCCATGTGCTTTAGGAAAGGAACACACATGCAATGACACTTGTGGTGGTTTAGGAAAACAACATACATGAAAATGACTCTAGTGGATCCATGTGGTTTATGGAAAGAACACACTTGCAATGACACTAGTGGTGGTTTATGAAAAGAACACACATGCAATGACACTGGTGGTGGATCCATGTGGTTTAGTAAAATAACACACATGCAATGACACTAGTGGTGGTTTAGGAAAAGGACACACATGCAAATGACTCTTGGGGGTCTTTGTGGTTTATGGAAAGAACACATATGCAATGACAGTAGTGGTGGTTTATGAAAAGAACGCGCATGCAATGACACTAGTGGTGGTTCCATGTAGTTTATGGAAAGAACACACATGCAATGAATCTAGTTGTGGTTTATGAAAAGAACACACATGCAATGACACTTGTGGATCCATGTGGTTTATTTAAAGAACGAACATGCAATGACACTAGTGGTGGTTTAGGAAAAGAACACACATGCAAAGACACTTAGTGGTGGTTTAGGAAAAGAACACACATGCAATAACACTGGTGGATCCATGTGGTTTATGGAAAGAACACACATGCAATGAATCTAGTGTTGGTTTAGGACAAGAACACACAGCAATGACACTAGTGGATGCATGTGCTTTATGAAAACAACAAACATGCAATGACTCTAGTTGTGGTTTATGAAATGTACACACATGAAATGACTCTAGTGGTGGTTTAGGAAAACAACACACATGCAATGACACTGGTGGATCCATCTGGTTTAGGAAAATAACACACATGCAATGACACTAGTGGTGGTTTAGGAAAAGAACACATGCAATGTCTCTAGTTGTGGTTTATGAAAAGAACAAACATGCAGTGACTCTAGTGGTGGTTTATGAAAAGGAGACACATGCAAATGACTCTAATGGATCCATGTGGTTTAGTTAAATAACCCACATGCAATGACACTAGTGGTGGTTTAGGAAAAAAACACATGCAAAGACATGCAATGACACTGGTGGATCCATGTGCTCTAGGAAAGGAACAGACATGCAATGCCACTGGTGGTGGTTTAAGAAAAGAACACACATGAAAATGACTCTAGTGGATCCATGTGGTTTATGGAAAGAACACACATGCAATGACACTAGTGGTGGTTTATGAAAACAAAACACATGCAATGACACTGGTGGTGGATCCATGTGGTTTAGTAAAATAACACACATGCAATGACACTAGTGGTGGTTTAGGAAAAGGACACACATGCAAATGACTCTGGGGGGTCTCTGTGGTTTATGGAAAGAAGACATATGCAATGACACTAGTGGTGGTTTATGAACAGAACGTGCATGCAGTGACACTAGTGGTGGTTCCATGTGGTTTATGGAAAGAACACACATGCAATGAATCTAGTTGTGGTCTATGAAAAGAACACACATGCAATGACACTGGTGGATCCATGTGGTTTATGAAAAGAACAAACATGCAATGACACTAGTGGTGGTTTAGGTAAAGAACACACATGCAAAGACACTTAGTGGTGGTTTAGGAACAGAACACACATGCAATAACACTGGTGGATCCATGTGGTTTATGGAAAGAACACACATGCAATGAATCTAGTGTTGGTTTAGGAAAAGAACACACATGCAATGACACTGGTGGATCCATGTGCTTTATGAAAAGAACAAACATGCAATGACTCTAGTTGTGGTTTATGAAAAGTACACACATGCAATGACTGTAGTGGTGGTCAAGAAAAAGAACACACACGCAATGACACTGGTGGATCCATGTGGTTTAGGAAAATAACACACATGCAATGACACTAGTGGTGGTTTAGGAAAAGAACACACATGCAATGTCTCTAGTTGTGGTTTATGAAAAGAATAAACATGCAATGGCTCTAGTGGTGGTTTATGAAAAGAACACACATGCAAATGACTCTAATGGATCCATGTGGTTTAGTTAAATAACACACATGCAATAATACTAGTGGTAGATTAGGAAACGAACACAGATGCAAATACATGCAATGACACTGGTGGATCCATGTGCTTTAGGAAAGGAACGCACATGCAATGACACTGGTGGTGGTTTAGGAAAAGAACACACATGCAAATGACTCTGGTGGATCCATGTGGTTTACGGAATGAACACACATACAATGACACCAGTGGTGGCTTATGAAAACAACAAACATGCAATGAAACTAGTGGTGGTTTAGGAAAAGGACACACATGCAATGACACTGGTGGATCCATGTGGTTAATGGAAAGAACAAACATGCAATGTTCTAGTTGTTGTTTACGAAAAGTACACACATGCAAAGACTCTAGTGGTGGTTTAGGAAAAGAACACACATGCAATCACACTGGTGGATCCATGTGGTTTATGGAAAGAACACACATGCAATAATTCTAGTGGTGGTTTAGGAAAAGAACACACATGCAATGTCTCTAGTTGTGGTTTAGGAAAGGAACAAACATGCAATGACTCTAATGGTGATTTATGAACAGGACACACATGTAAAATACTGTGGTGGATCCATGTGGTTTAGTTAAATAACACACATGCAATGACACTAGTGGTGGTTTAGGAAAAGAACACAGATGCAAAGACATGCAATGTCACCGGTGGATCCATGTGCATTAGGAAAGGAACACACATGCAATGACACTGGTGGTGGTTTAGGAAAAGAACACACATGCAAATGACTCTGGTGGATCCATGTGGTTTATGTAAAGAACACACATGCAATGACACTAGTGGTGGTTTAGGAAAAGAACACACATGCAAATGACTCTGGTGGATCCATCTAGTTTATGGAAAGAACACACATGCAATGACACTAGTGGTGGTTTAGGAAAAGAACACACATGCAATAACACTGGTGGATCCATGTGGTTTATGGAAATAACACACATGCAATGAATCTAGTGTTGGTTTAGGAAATGAACACACATGGAATGACACTGGTGGATGCATGTGCTTTATGAAAAGAACAGACATGCAATGACTCTAGTTGTAGTTTATCAAATGTACACACATGAAATGACTCTAGTGGTGATTTAGGAAAAGAACACACATGCAATGACACTGGTGGATCCATTTGGTTTAGGAAAATAACACACATGCAATGACACTAGTGGTGATTTAGGAAAAGAACACACATGCAATGTCTCTAGTTGTGGTTTATGAAAAGAACAAACATGCAATGACTCTAGTTATGGTTTATGAAAAGAACACACATGCAAATGACTCTGATGGATCCATGTGGTTTAGTTAAATAACCCACATTCAATGGCACTAGTGGTGGTTTAGGAAAAGAACACACATGCAAAGACATGCAATGACACTAGTGGATCCATGTGCTTTAGGAAAGGAACACACATGCAATGACACTGGTGGTGGTTTACGAAAAGAAAACACATGCAAATGACTCTGGTGGATCCATGTGGTTTATGGAAAGAACACACATGCAATGACACTAGTGGTGGTTTACGAAAAGAACAAACATGCAATGACACTGGTGGTGGATCCATGTGATTTAGTAAAACAACACACATGCAATGACACTAGTGGTGGTTTAGGAAAAGGACACACATGAAAATGACTCTTGGGGGTCTTTGTGGTTTATGGAAAGAACACATATGCAATGACACTAGTGGTGGTTTATGAAAACAACGGGCATCCAATGACACTAGTGGTGGTTCCATGTGGTTTATGGAAATAACACACATGCAATGGATCTAGTTGTGGTTTATAAAAAGAACACACATGCAATGACACTTGTGGATCCATGTGGTTTATTTATAGAACGAACATGCAATGACACTAGTGGTGGTTTAGGAAAAGAACACACATGCAAAGACACTTAGTGGTGGTTTAGGAAAAGAACACACATGCAATAACACTGGTGGATCCATGTGGTTTATGGAAAGAACACACATGCAATAACACTGGTGGATGCATGTGCTTTATGAAAAGAACAAACATGCTATGACTCTAGTTGTGGTTTATGAAATGTACACACATGAAATGACTTTAGTGGTGGTTTAGGAAAAGAACACACATGCAATGACACTGGTGGACCCATCTGGTTTAGGAAAATAACACACATGAAATGACACTAGTGGTGGTTTCGGAAAAGAACACATGCAATGTCTCTAGTTGTTGTTTATGAAAAGAACAAACATGAAATGAGTCTAGTGGTGGTTTATGAAAAGGGGACACATGCAAATGACTCTGATGGATCCATGTGGTTTAGTAAAATAACCCACATGCAATGACACTAGTGGTGGTTTAGGAAAAGAACACACATGCAAAGACATGCAATGACACTGGTGGATCCATGTGCTTTAGGAAAGGAACACACATGCAATGACACTGGTGGTAGTTTACGAAAAGAACACACATGCAAATGACTCTGGTGGATCCATGTGGTTTATGGAAAGACACACATGCAATGACACTAGTGGTGGTTTATGAAAAGAACACACATGCAATGACACTAGTGGTGAATCCATGTGGTTTAGTAAAATAACACACATGCAATGACACTAGTGGTGGTTTAGGAAAAGGACACACATGCAAATGACTCTGGGGGGTCTCTGTGGTTTATGGAAAGAACACATATGCAATGACACTAGTGGTGGTTTATGAAAAGAACGTGCATGCAATGACACTAGTGGTGGTTCCATGTGGTTTATGGAAAGAACACACATGCAATGAATCTAGTTGTGGTTTATGGAAAGAACACACATGCAATGAATCTAGTTGTGGTTTAGGAAAAGAACACACATGCAATGTCTCTAGTTGTGGTTTATGAAAAGAACAAACATGCAATGACTCTAGTGGTGGTTTATGAAAAGAACACACATGCAAATGACTCTGATGGATCCATGTGGTTTAGTTAAATAACACACATGCAATAACACTAGTGGTAGTTTAGGTAAAGAACGCACATGCAAAGACATGCAATGACACTGGTAGATCCATGTGCTTTAGGAAAGGAACACACATGCAATGACACTGGTGGTGGTTTACGAAAAGAACACACATGCAAATGACTCTGGTGGATCCATGTGGTGTATGGAAAGAACACACATGCAATAACACTAGTGGTGGTTTAGGAAAAGAACACACATGCAATGACACTAGTGGTGGATCCATGTGGTTTAGTAAAATAACACGCATGCAATGACACTAGTGGTGGTTTAGGAAAAGGACACACATGCAAATGACTCTAGGGGGTCTCTATGGTTTATGGAAAGAACACATATGCAATGACACTAGTGGTGCTTTATGAAAATAACGTGCATGCAATGACACTCGTGGTGGTTCCATGTGGTTTATGGAAAGAACACACATGCAATGAATCTAGTTGTGGTTTATGAAAAGAACACACATGCAATGACACTGGTGGATCCATGTGGTTTATGAAAAGAACAAACATGCAATGACACTAGTGGTGGTTTAGGAAAAGAACACACATGCAAAGACACTTAGTGGTGGTTTAGGAAAAGAACACACATGCAATAACACTGGTGGATCCATGTGGTTTATGGAAAGAACACACATGCAATGAATCTAGTGTTGGTTTAGGAAAAGAACACACATGCAATGACATTGGTGGATCCATGTGCTTTATGAAAAGAACAAACATGCAATGACTCTAGTTGTGGTTTCTGAAAAGTACACACATGCAGTGACTGTAGTGGTGGTCAAGGAAAAGAACACACAAGCAATGACACTGGTGGATCCATGTGGTTTAGGAAAATAACACACATGCAATAACACTAGTGGTGGTTTAGGAAAAGAACACACATGCAATGTCTCTAGTTGTGGTTTATGGAAAGAACAAACATGCAATGACTCTAGTGGTGGTTTATGAAAAGAACACACATGCAAATGACTCTAATGGATCCATGTGGTTTAGTTAAATAACACACATTCAATAACACTAGTGGTAGTTTAGGAAAAGAACACACATGCAAATACATGCAATGACACTGGTGGATCCATGTGCTTTAGGAAAGGAACACACATGCAATGACACAGGTGGTGGTTTAGGAAAAGAACACACATGCAAATGACTCTGGTGGATCCATGTGGTTTATGGAAAGAACACACATACAATGACACCATTGGTGGCTTATGAAAAGAATACACATGCAATGACACTGGTAGTGGATCCATGTGGTGTAGTAAAATAACACACATGCAATGATACTAGTGGTGGTTTAGGAAAAGGACACACATGCAATGACACTGGTGGATCCATGTGGTTTATGAAAAGAACAAACATGCAATGTTCTAGTTGTGGTTTATGAAAAGTACACACATGCAAAGACTCTAGTGGTGGTTTAGGAAAAGAACACACATGCAATCATTTTAGTGTATCCATGTGGTTTATGGAAAGAACACACATGCAATGACACTGGTGGATCCATGTGGTTTATTTAAAGAACAAACATGCAATGACACTAGTGGTGGTTTAGGAAAAGAACACACATGCAAATACACTTAGTGGTGGTTTAGGAAAAGAACACACATGCAATAACACTGGTGTATCCATGTGGTTTATGGAAATAACACACATGCAATGAATCTAGTGTTGGTTTAGGAAAAGAACACACATGCAATGCCATTGGTGGATGCATGTGCTTTATGAAAAGAACAAACATGCAATGACTCTAGTTGTGGTTTATGAAATGTACACACATGAAATGACTCTAGTGGTGGTTTAGGAAAAAAACACATGCAATGACACTGGTGGATACATCTAGTTTAGGAAAATAACACACATGCAATGACACTAGTGGTGGTTTAGGAAAAGAACACACATGCAATATCTCTAGTTGTGGTTTATGAAAAGAACAAACATGCAATGACCCTAGTGGTGGTTTATGAAAAGGAGACACATGCAAATGACTGATACGTCCTTTTTGCATCACTATTCTATGTCTTAATTCAATATTATTCATTGATATATTTCATACTAAGAGGTGATACTTATGCCATTTCATCTATTTTTGCATGGTTGATGACTTTTGGAGCATGGACCGCTGCAGTCAGGATTCTGATGGAAAAGGTGATGTTTGGAGGCAAAATTCGCGAAGATCAGAAAATCCGGGAAAATATACGGAAAATCCTATTTTTCTAAAAGACCAAGGATGCCAGAAGACGGAGTGGAGATGGGCCATAGGGGGCCAACACCACCCCCTGGCGCGGGCAGCCCTAGGCCGCGCCTGGAGGTGGTGTGGCCACCCTGGCCCACTCCAGCCTCTCACCTCTGGCGTATATCAACCTCCCGAAACCCTAAGACTCGGGGAGCAACCACAGAAAGATTCTGCCGCCTCTGCGGGGCGGAAAACACTGAGAGAGAAAGATCTCTCTGGCAGACAGATTTCTACCGGGGGAATTCCTTCCCGGAGAGGGGAGATCGTCGCCATCAACACCACCATCAAGCTGGACTTCATCAGGATCATCATCATCATCACCAATGCCATCATCACCATTAGCATTCTCATCACCATCTCCATATTGCTGTAACAATTGCGTTGAATCTTGCATAGTTCATAGGGGAAACTTTCCCGGTGTTGATTACTCTTTGTAGTTGATGCTATTGAGTGAACCATTGAATTATTGTTTATGTTCATATTGTTATACATCATTATTCCATCTCTGATCATGATCCATATGATGTCTTGTGAGTAGTTCGTTTTGTTCTTGAGGACATGGGAGAAGTCTTGTTGTTAGTAGTGGAGTTGTGTTGAGAAAGATTCAATAGATTGTTATTTAAGTTGTGGTGTACTTCTTCTAGTGGTGTCATGTGAACATCGACTACATGACACTTCACCTATAAGGGCCTAGGGGAATGCATTGTGTGTTTGGCTACTAATCGTAGGGGTTGCCGGAGTGACAGAAACCTGAACCCCCGTTAGGAAACCATTGCACAAGGGACGTAAGGGTCTTAGAGTTTAAAGTTGTGGTTAGGTTTCTACCTTAATTACTTTCTTGTACTTACGGATGTTTGCAAGGGGTATAATCACAAGTATGTATTAGTCTTGGATGGGGCGGTACATTAGCACAGGTTCACCCACACAACACTTAGCAAGCTAAAGAAGATTAATCAACTATATGAAGCAAAAGCACTTGACAGTCTTCCCATGTGTCCTCGAGAACGTTTGGTTATCTTAAGTAATACAACCGGCTTGTCCTTTGCTGCATAAAGGATTGGGCCACTTGCTGCATTTATTCCTACTGTCTTTTATTTACTCGTACTTTGTTTGCTTGCTTTATCAAAAACCCGTAAAAATCCGTTTGCTAAGTATTTGCAGAGAATTCCTGATCCATACAACTAGCCAGCACCTTCTGCTCCTTGTTGGGTTCGACACTCTTACTTATAGAAAATACTATGATACACCCCCTATACTTGTGGGTCATCAAGACTATTTTGTGGCGCCGTTGCCGGGGAGTGAAGCGCTATTGGAATGTGGAACTGGTAAAGGAAACTTCTACTGTGAGTATTGTTTACTTCTGCTTGTTGATTTATTTTTGTTATGGATATTTCACTGAGTTTCTTATTTGGTAATGCTACTACCACTGTTAATGTAGTAGATAATCCACCACCTGCTGAGAATGATGTTTTCAAAATACCTACAAGAATTATTGATCGTGTTATGGATAACTACTATGTTGGGGATGGAACTGTCCATCCCGGTGATCATTTACTCTTTATACACGAATTATGCGGGTTATTCAAGTGTGCAGGTATTACTACAGATCAAGTTAAGAAGAAGTTATTCTCATTGTCGCTGAAAGGAAGAGATGAGGAATGGTATAAGCTGCTGAAGAATGGTCAAGCTCTAGAATGGTAGGAAATAGTGCCTCTCTTTTATTCAAAGTTTTATCCTCCTAGTGAGATTCATAAAGATCGGAATCAAATATACAACTTTTGGCCTCTTGATGGAGAGTACAGCTCAAGCTTGAGGGTGATTGAAGTTATTAATGCTCAAATGTCCCATTCATGAGGTCCCCAACAATATTATTATCAACAACTTTTATGCAAGGCTCCCTCTACATGATAAAGATTTATTGGATGCTTCTTGTGCTGGATCATTCACTCGCATGGAAGAAGAAGCTAAATGCGACCTTCTAGACCATAATCAAGACAATGCTGAAGCTTGGGAGAATGACAAAGGTAGAAAGTCAGGTATAAATTATGATTATGAATGCATTGAATCTGTTATGGGAACTGATGACTTTCAAAATATTAGTAGTGCTTATGGTCTTGATTTGCAAGTTATTACGAATTGCTTTAGAGCTTTTGCTTCTTATATTGAAATTCCAAAAAGGGGATGGAATAAATACCATGCACCTTATAAAGATATTGTTGACTGTGTTCCTGTTGGAAGTGTTGGGTATTGCATTATTGACCCCATCTTACCCGAACCTTATATCGAGAAGATTCCCTGAAAAGGTAAAGGACCATCCTATGATAACTAATGTAATCACCAAAAGTGAAAAAAGAACTATAAACCTGATGAACAAATAAACATTGAACACGTGGTAGCAATTGTGAGAGACCTTGTCACTAAAAGCGTAGAAGATGAGCACATAGTCTTTTGTGAGGATGCTTCTAATATTGTTTCACATCCCAATAGAACTAAAAAGGCTAGTGTTCCTGTGCTTTCTGTTAGAATTCGTGATCATTGCTATTATGGTTTATGTGATATTGGTGCAAGTTCCAGTGTTATTCCTTATGAGCTTACAGAGAAATTATGCATGAAATCAGTCCTTGCGAGTTGGAAGAGATTGATGTGGTTATTCACCTTGCTAATAGAGAGACCATCTCTCCAATCGGTATTGTACGAGACGTGGAAGTTCTTTGTGGTAAGATTAAGTACCCTGCTGATTTTCTAGTACTTCGTTCAGCTACTAGTATAACTTATCCTATCATTTTTGGTAGACCTTTCTTGAGTACTTGTGGAGCTATTATTGATTGCAAGAGGGAGAAAATCTTGACTAAGTTTGATGGGGAATCTTATGAGTTTAATTTTTCGAAATTTGCTAAAGAACCTTGCGAAGAGGAAACCCATAATGGGGATTTTAGATTTGAAAAACTTGCTTCTATCTCTCTTGCTCCTAACAATGCTTTGCAGCAATTTATGGAAGATCACGAAAGTGAGATCTTCATGGAAGAAAGGAATGAGATTGACGAGATCCTCCGTCGTCAACCCCAGATGCTAAACCATGACTTGCATGTAGAAGACTTGGGTATCACGTTGCCACCTAAAAAGGATCCGGTTTTCGATCTAAAACCTCTCCCCGATGATCTTAAATATTCTTATATTGATGATAAAAAGATATATCATGTTATTACTAGCTCTAAACTTTCAGGAAAGGAAGAAGAAAGCTTGTTGGAGGTTTTGAAGAAACACCGAGGAGCTATGGGCTATACTCTGGATGATTTAAAAGGGATTTCACGTACTATATGTCAGCATTCTATCAACATCGAACCAGATGCAAAGCCAGTAGTAGAGCACCAACGACGTTTAAACCCCAGGATGAAGGAAGTGGTAAGGAATGAGGTATTGAAACTCCTTGATGCTGGTATTATCTACCCTATTGCTGACAGTGAATGGGTTAGTCTTGTTCATTGTGTTCCTAAAAAGGAGGTACTACCATTGTTCCTAATGATGATGATGATGAGCTTATTCCTCAAAGAATATTAGTAGGCTATAGGTTGTGCATTGACTTTAGAAAAGTCAATAAAGTTACTAAGAAAGATCATTACCCGCTTCCTTTTATTGATCAAATGTTGGAAAGGTTGTCTAAAAAGACCCATTTTTTTTCTTGATGGTTATTCTGGTTTCTCTCAAATTGCTGTTAAACAACAAGATCAAGAAAAAACTACTTTTACTTGCCCTTATGGAACTTATGCTTATAGGCGTATGCCTTTTGGTTTATGTAATGCTCCTGCTACTTTCCAAAGGTGCATGTCTGCTATCTTTCATGGTTTTTGTGAAGAAATTGTAGAAGTGTTCATGGATGACTTCTTTGTCAATGGAACTTCTTTTGATAATTGTCTACACAACCTTGATAAAGTTTTGCAGAGATGTGAAGAAACTAATCATGTTCTTAATTGGGAGAAATGCCACTTCATGGTTAATGAAGGGATTGTTCTTGGGCATAAAGTTTCTGAAAGAGGCATCGAAGTTGATAGAGCTAAGGTTGAGGAAATTGAGAAATGCCATGTCCAAGAGACATCAAAGGTATTCGTAGTATCCTTGGTCATGATGGTTTCTATAGAAGTTTATTAAAGACTTCTGTAGGATATCAAAACCCCTTACTAATCTTCTCCAAAAATATGTACCCTTCGTTTTTTATGATGATTGTAAGGAAGCTTTTGAAACTCTTAAGAAGGCTTTAACTACAGCTCCTATTGTTCAACCACCTGACTGGAGTTTACCCTTTGAAATAATGTGTGATGCTAGTGATTTTGCTGTAGGTGCTGTCCTTGGGCAACGTATTGATAAAAAGTTAAACGTTATCCATTATGCTAGTAAGACTCTAGATGCTGCTCAAAGGAATTATGCCACTACTGAAAAGGAATTTCTAGCTGTTGTTTTTGCCTGTGATAAGTTTAGGCCCTATATTGTGGACTCAAAAGTAACCATTCATACTGATCATGCTGCTATTAAATATCTTATGACGAAGAAGGACGCTAAGCCTAGGCTTATTAGATGGGTACTGCTTTTACAAGAGTTTGATCTACATATAGTAGATAGGAAGGGTGCTGAAAACCCTGTAGCTGATAATTTATCTCGTTTGGAAAACATCTCTTTTGACCCTATGCCTGTTAATGATAGTTTCCCAAATGAATAGTTAGCTGCAGTAGGGGTGAGATCACGAGGAAGCCCTTGGTATGCTGATTATGCTAACTTTATTGTCTCCAAGTATTTGCCTCCAACTTTTACAGCTCAGCAAAGAAGAAAGTTCTTCTATGATTTGAGGCATTATTTTTGGGATGACCCACACTTATACAAAGGAGTGGATGGTATTATGCGAATATGTGTTCCAGAATATGAACAAAAGGAGATATTGCGTAAATGTCATGGTAGTGCCTATGGAGGACATCATGCAGGAGATAGAACTGCACAAAAGGTACTACAATCAGGTTTCTACTGGTCCACCCTTTTTAAGGATGCAAGAAAATTTGTTTTATCTTGTGATGAATGTCAGCGTGTTGGTAATATTTCTAGATGCAATGAAATGCCTATGAACTACTCTCTAGTTATTGAACCTTTTGATTGTTGGGGATTTGACTTTATGGGCCCTTTCCCTCCTTCGAAAGGCTACACTCATATTCTTGTTGCCGTTGATTATGTTACTAAGTGGGTAGAAGCTATACCTACAAAGAGTGCTGACGGGGAGACTTCTTGAATAATTCTTAAGGATATTATCTTTCCTAGGTTTGGCGTGCCTAGGTATCTCATGACTGATGGGGGTTCTCATTTCATTCATGGTGGTTTTAGGAAGACCCTTGCTAAATATGATGTTAATCATAGAATTGCTTCAGCTTATCACCCCTAAACTAGCGGGCAAGTAGAGTTATCAAATAGAGAAATTAAATCTATCTTGCAAAAGACTATTAATAGGTCTAGAAAAAACTGGGCTAAGAAATTGAATGGTGCTCTATGGGCTTATAGAACTGCTTACAAAAATCCTATGGGAATGTCTCCTTATAAAATGGTTTATGGGAAAGCTTGCCACCTACCCTTAGAATTAGAACACAAAGCTTACTGGGCAGTGAAAGAACTAAATAGAGATTGTAAGCTCGCTGGAGAGAAAAGATTATTTGACTTAAGTTCTTTAGATGAATGGAGGAGTGAAGCCTATGAAAATGCTAGGCTCTTTAAAGAAAAAGTTAAAAGATGGCATGACAAGCGAATACTTAAGAGAGAATTTCATGTTGGTGAGAAAGTTCTATTGTATAGGTCTCGTCTCAGATTTTTTGCAGGAAAGCTACTATCAAAATGGGAAGGACCCTTCATTATTGAAGAAGTGTACCGTTCGGGAGCAATAAAAATTTCTTCTTTAAAAGATAATACTACACAAGTAGTGAATGGGCAGCGACTCAAGCACTATATTGCTGGAGATTCTTACAATGAAGATGCTGATGCCTTTCAAGTGATAACTCCGGAGAAATTTATCAAAGACCAAATTCAGAGACCTATAGAGTCTGTTTCCAAATAGGTAACAGTTCTGGTAAGAAAAGTTCCGCGAAAATACAATACAACTATATTTTTGCAGTTTTCAGTCGATAAGGAAAGTTACGAAGCGAAAAAGGGACGGAACCGGTGCCGGGGTAGCCCACACCACCCTGTGGCGCGGGCCCACCCCTAGCCGCGCCACCAGGTGGTGAGGCCACCCCAGACTCCGCCTCCGACCCGTTTTCACCCAGTACCTTCCTTTTGATATGAAACTTCGTAATATATAACCCCCCGAATCCCCCGAGGTCCATATATCGTGTTTTCATCGTGTTTTTGTTTCGATCTGTTTCTGCAAGGTAAAATCTCAGATTTGTAGCCTCAATGTCTTCCACTAGATCAGTTAAGGGAGATTCCTTGGAAGATATCATCAACCCATACATGAGATAATTGAAGATTCATCCCAAGGAGTTATTGCTCAAAGGTGGGGATGTTCGGATTAAAGAGGTTTCAAGGCCCTAAAGGTGAAGGAAGTCTGGAGGACAGGATGGAAGCATTGGAACAAGAGGTCTTTAGGTACAAGAAGATGGCGGAGCGCGAAGTGGATATCATCCATAAGATTTGTTCTGAACTCATCACCGAGAACCAAAAGGAGACTGCTGAACTCAAAGACGAAGTCCTCTCACTCTGCCAAACAACCAACAAACTGCAAGCACAGTTCTATGACATTCAAAATCAAAACTATGAGTATGAGGCTAGATTTAAACTCATAAGTCCTGCTGCAAGTTTCAGGATGTTGGAAACCACGATGTCCTTTGTTGATGGGAAGCCTTTACCTTGGAAGACGGACGAAGATGAGAGGATACCACCACCACCTAAGGAGTAATTCGTCATCAGGTTTGGCATCCCCTTGGTTTGTTCCAATCTTGGGGGAGTGCCGCGGTATCACATCACAATCTTCTATCTTTTTACCTTATTAGTAGAGTCATGTCATGAATAGAGGAGTTATTATGTAGTATGGTTTGCATTATGGAAGTGTCCCCTCTCTCGTTAGATATGTATCCCTTGGTGTGAGTTGCCGTTATGGAATATTAATGAGAAGTTCTATCATTCACTCTTTTGCATAGCTCATATTAGTTTTCAATTCGTGGTTATATGATTGATCTTTTTGTTAGTATTGGTATCACTTTGGGATCATTGAGTTAATTTAGTTGGTTTTGGCAAACCTGGCTCGGTCAATAGCAACACTATTTTTGAGAGTTGAATGAAAAAGATAAAAGTACCTTTAAAGAAAAATTATTTCATCGTCTTTCTTTCTTGATTTGCTCATAAGTCTAGTATTCTCTAGTTAAGATCTTTTGTGTTTCCAAGGAAGATTGCATGTTTGTCTTTATCACTTGTATGTTTGTTTGTTTCCTTCAACTCTTATACTTGCTACCTAGCCTTGCTAGCCAAAAACCTGTACTAAGAGGGTATTCTTCTTGTGCATCCACCTCCTTTAAACCAAAACCTTTGCCATTTGTGTCCACCATACCTACCTATTAGCATTATTGCTATTCCAAGTAAATTCTTGTTTTATCTACCTCCCAAATTGAACTTGTTATGTGAAAATTAGTGATTAAAGCTCTCACGAACTTGATGTCACACTTTACTTTCTTGCATTTAATAAACTTGAACCATTGGGTCCTTCTTTGTTGTGTATATGCTTGCGCTTTATGAGTTGAAGTTAGCCGAACCATGTATCATGGGGACCGCTTTCAACACTTCATTTGGTACTTTGTACCTAGTTGATATCATGTTCTTTTGCTTATGGATCCCGACGGTGTGAAATAAAAGTGGAACTTGTAAGATCATGGAGTTTATATGTGTGTTAGAGAAACGCCTGGGCCGCTAGCCTAAGCCATGCCTAATCATGGTGGAAACTTGCAGCATAACTATAGTGAGCATTCTATGAAGCATCCTCAATTAAAACCTATGCAAATAGCAAATAAAAAGATCGTTGAGATGCTCGCTGTTTGCTTGCCTTGTCATTTTGATTATGGGATAGCTCCTGTGTCATGTGCAAGGGGTACCCCGTTGGCGGTTCTCAATGATACGCATGTATTTACAATGACAAGAGCTTGCTCGTGACTGAAGTTGAGTAGCATGAGGATCGATACTCATAAGTAAGGGGCATGAGATTTCAACTTATAACTTGTCAATCATATCATCTTAGTTGTGTCACTTAACCTTAATCACCTAAAGATGCCTATGATAGGGGCAATGAGAGCTGAAAGCTAGTAAGTATCATAATTTTTGGGAGCTCCTTATGAGACTTGCAATCCCTGCTTCTCTCTTTGAAGGGCCTTTCTTTTACTTTGTAGTTGAGTCAGTAAACCTACTCCCTTCTATCTCAGCAAGTATTTTGAGTTGTTGTGTTTCATTCATTCATATGTTGATTTATTCATTCATGTTTCTTATGCTCCTTGTTTTGCACATTGCTCTTATCCTAATGTTTACTACTTTGAAAGCTATCATTGAAAAACCAGTCATTTGTGAACTCCAGCAAATTATCAACTATTCTTCGCCCAAGAGCTAAGTTTGCCATTACCAAATATGATTCACTTTATGTATCTTTATTGTGTTTCCTTTACTCATTACAGGTTGAGTTATATAATAGTGAGTTGTCTTCTATTATGATCTATGTATTTGATGAATGCGATGCTTCTTGTCTGTATTCTTTTATCGACTCTTCACTCCATAAACCAGAGACCATGTTTATTGAGCTCAGTTTCGCTTGGGGACAAGTGAAGTCTAAGCTTGGGGGGAGTTGATACGTCCATTTTGCATCACTATTCTATGTCTTAATTCACTATTATTCATTTATATACTTTATACTGAGAGGTGCTACTTATGTTATTTCATCTATTTTTGCATGGTTGATGACTTTTGGAGCATGGACCGCTGTAGTCAGGATTCTGATGGAAAAGGTGCTATTTGGAGGCAAAATTCGCGAAGATCAGAAAATCCGGGAAAATATACGGAAAATCCTATTTTTCCAGAAGACTAAGGATGCCAGAAGACGGAGTGGAGATGGGCCACAGGGGGCCCACACCACCCCCTGGCGCGGGTAGCCCTAGGCCGCGCCTGGAGGTGGTGTGGCCACCCTGGCCCACTCCAGCCTCTCCCCTCTGGTGTATATCAACCTCCCGAAACCCTAAGACTCGAGGAGCGACCATAGAAAGATTTCACCGTCTCTGCGGGGCGGAAAACACCGAGAGAGAAAGATCTCTCCAACAGACAGATTTCTGCCGGCGGAATTCCTTCCCGGAGAGGGGAGATCGTCGCCATCAACACCACCATCAAGCTGGAATTCATCGGGATCATCACCACCATCATCACCATCATCACCCTCATCACCATCTCCATATTGCTATAACAATTGCGTGGAATCTTGCATAGTTCATAGGGGAAACATTCCGGGTGTTGATTACTCTTTGTAGTTGATGCTATTGAGTGAACCATTGAATTGTTGTTTATGTTCAGATTGTTATACATCAATATTCCATCTCTGATCATGATCCTTATGATGTCTTGTGAGTAGTTCGTTTTGTTCTTGAGGACATGGGAGAAGTCTTGTTGTTAGTAGTGGAGTTATGTTGAGAAAGATTCAATAGATTGTTATTTAAGTTGTGGTGTACTTCTTCTAGTGGTGTCATGTGAACGTCGACTACATGACACTTCACCTATAAGGGCCTAGGGGAATGCATTGTGTATTTGGCTACTAATCGTAGGGGTTGTCGGAGTGACAGAAACTTGAACCCCCGTTAGGAAACCATTGCACAAGGGACGTAAGGGTCTTAGAGTTTAAAGATGTGGTTAGGTTTCTACCTTAATTACTTTCTTGCACTTACGGATGTTTGCAAGGGGTATAATCACAAGTATGTATTAGTCTTGGATGGGGCGGTACATTATCACATGTTCACCCACACAACACTTAGCAAGCTAAAGAAGATTAATCAACTATATGATGCGAAAGCACTTGACAGTCTTCCCATGTGTCCTCGAGAACATTTGGTCATCTTAAGTAATACAATCGGCTTGTCCTTTGCTGCATAAAGGATTGGGCCACTTGCTGCATTTATTCCTACTGTCTTTTATTTACTCGTACTTTGTTTGCTTGCTTTATCAAAAACCCCTAAAAATCCGTTTGCTAAGTATTTGCAGAGAATTCCTGATCCATACCACTAGCCAGCACCTTCTGCTCCTCGTTGGGTTCGACACTCTTACTTATCGAAAATACTGCGATACACCCCCTATACTTGTGGGTCATCAATGACTCTGATGGATTCATGTGGTTTAGTTAAATAACCCACATGCAATGACACTAGTGGTGGTTTAGGAAAAAGAACACACATGCAAAGACATGCAATGACACTGGTGGATCCATGTGCTTTTGGAAAGGAACACACATGCAATGACACTGGTGGTGGTTTACGAAAAGAACACACATGCAAATGACTCTGGTGGATCCATGTGGTTTATGGAAAGAACACACATGCAATGACACTAGTGGTGGTTTATGAAAAGAACACAGATGCAATGACACTGGTGGTGGATCCATGTGGGTCAGTAAAATAACACACATGCAATGACACTACTGGTGGTTTAGGAAAAGGACACACATGCAAATGAGTCTAGGGGGTCTCTATGGTTTATGGAAAGAACACATATGCAATGACACTAGTGGTGGTTTATGAAAAGAACGTGCATGCAATGACACTAGTGGTGGTTCCATGTGGTTTATGGAAAGAACACACATGCAATGAATCTAGTTGTGGTTTATGAAAAGAACACACATGCAATGACACTGGTGGATCCATGTGGTTTATGAAAAGAACAAACATGCAATGACACTAGTGGTGGTTTAGGAAAAGAACACACATGCAAAGACACTTAGTGGTGGTTTAGGAAAAGAACACACATGCAATAACACTAGTGGATCCATGTGGTTTATGGAAAGAACACACCTGCAATGAATCTAGTGTTGGTTTAGGAAAATAACACACATGCAATGACACTGGTGGATCCATGTGCTTTATGAAAAGAACAAACATGCAATGACTCTAGTTGTGGTTTATGAAAAGTACACACATGCAATGACTGTAGTGGTGGTTAAGGAAAAGAACACACAAGCAATGACACTGGTGGATCCATGTGGTTTAGGAAAATAACACACATGCAATGACACTAGTGGTGGTTTAGGAAAAGAACACACATGCAATGTCTCTAGTTGTGGTTTATGAAAAGAACAAACATGCAATGACTCTAGTGGTGGTTTATGAAAAGAACACACATGCAAATGACTGTAATGGATCCATGTGGTTTAGTTAAATAACACATATGCAATAACACTAGTGGTAGTTTAGGAAAAGAACACACCTGCAAAGACACACAATGACGCTGGTGGATCCATGTGCTTTAGGAAAGGAACACACATGCAATGACGCTGGTGGTTTAGGAAAAGAACACACATGCAAATGACTCTGGTGGATCCATGTGGTTTATGGAAAGAACACACATACAATCACACCAGTGGTGGCTTATGAAAAGAACACACATGCAATGACACTGGTAGTGGATCCATGTGGTTTACTAAAATAACACAAATACAATGACACTAGTGGTGGTTTAGAAAAAGGACACACATGCAATGACACTGGTGGATCCATGTGGTTTATAAAAAGAACAAACATGCAATGTTCTAGTTGTGGTTTATGAAAAGTACACACATGCAAAGACTCTAGTGGTGGTTTAGGAAAAGAACACACATGCAATCACTTTAGTGTATCCATGTGGTTTATGGAAAGAACACACATGCAATGAATCTAGTTGTGGTTTATGAAAAGAACACACATGCAATGACAATGGTGGATCCATGTGGTTTATTTAAAGAACAAACATGCAATGACACTAGTGGTGGTTTAGGAAAAGAACACACATGCAAAGACACTTAGTGGTGGTTTAGGAAAAGAACACACATCCAATAACACTGGTGGATCCATGTGGTTTATGGAAAGAACACACATGCAGTGACACTAGTGGTGGTTTATGAAAAGAACACACATGCAATGACACTGGTGGTGGATCCATGTGGTTTAGTAAAATAACACACATGCAATGACACTAGTGGTGGTTTAGGAAAAGGACACACATTCAAATGACTCTGGGGGGTCTCTGTGGTTTATGGAAAGAATACATATGCAATGACACTAGTGGTGGTTTATGAATAGAACGTGCATGTAATGACACTAGTGGTGGTTCCATGTGGTTTATGGAAAGAACACACATGCAATGAATCTAGTTGTGGTTTATGAAAAGAACACACATGCAATGACACTGGTGGATCCATGTGGTTTATGAAAAGAACAAACATGCAATGACACTAGTGGTGGTTTAGGAAAAGAACACACATGCAAAGACACTTAGCGGCGGTTTAGGAAAACAACACACATGCAATAACACTGGTGGATCCATGTGGTTTATGGAAAGAACACACATGCAATGAATCTAGTGTTGGTTTAGGAAAAAAGAATACACATGCAATGACACTCGTGGATCCATGTGCTTTATGAAAAGAACAAACATGCAATGACTCTAGTTGTGGTTTATGAAAAGTACACACATGCAATGACTGAGTGGTGGTTAAGGAAAATAACACACAAGCAATGACACTGGTGGATCCATGTGGTTTAGGAAAATAACACACATGCAATGACACTAGTGGTGGTTTAGGAAAAGAACGCACATGCAATGTCTCTAGTTGTCGTTTATGAAAAGAACAAACATGCAATGACTCTAGTGGTGGTTTATGAAAAGAACACACATGCAAATGACTCTAATGGATCCATGTGGTTTAGTTAAATAACACACATGCAAATGACTCTAATGGATCCATGTGGTTTAGTTAAATAACACACATGCAATAACACTAGTGCTAGTTTTGGAAAAGAACACACATGCAAAGACATGCAATGACACTGGTGGATCCATGTGCTTTAGGAAATGAACACACATGCAATGAAACTGGTGGTGGTTTAGGAAAAGAACACACATGCAAATGACTCTGGTGGATCCATGTGGTTTATGGAAAGAACACACATACAATGACACCAGTGGTGGCTTATGAAAAGAACACACATGCAATGACACTGGTAGTGGATCCATGTGGTTTAGTAAAATAACACACATGCAATGACACTAGTGGTGGTTTAGGAAAAGGACACACATGCAATGACACTAGTGGATCCATGTGATTTATGAAAATAAAAAACATGCAATGTTCCAGTTGTGGTTTATGAAAAGTACACACATGCAAAGACTCTAGTGGTGGTTTAGGAAAAGAACACACATGCAATCACTTTAGTGTATCCATGTGGTTTATGGAAAGAACACACATGCAATGAATCTAGTTGTGGTTTATGAAAAGAACACACATGCAATGACACTGGTGGATCCATGTGGTTTATTTAAAGAACAAACATGCAATGACACTAGTGGTGGTTTAGGAAAAGAACACACATGCAAAGACACTTAGTGGTGGTTTAGGAAAAGAACACGCATGCAATAACAATGGTAGATCCATGTGGTTTATGGAAAGAACACACATGCAATGAATCTAGTGTTGGTTTAGGAAAATAACACACATGCAATGACACTGGTGGATCCATGTGCTTTATGAAAAGAACAAACATGCAATGACTCTAGTTGTGGTTTATGAAAAGTACACACATGCAATGACTGTAGTGGTGGTTAAGGAAAAGAACACACAAGCAATGACACTGGTGGATCCATGTGGTTTAGGAAAATAACACACATGCAATGACACTAGTGGTGGTTTAGGAAAAGAACACACATGCAATGTCTCTAGTTGTGGTTTATGAAAAGAACAAACATGCAATGACTCTAGTGGTGGTTTATGAAAAGAACACACATGCAAATGACTGTAATGGATCCATGTGGTTTAGTTAAATAACACATATGCAATAACACTAGTGGTAGTTTAGGAAAAGAACACACATACAAAGACATACAATGAGGCTGGTGGATCCATGTGCTTTAGGAAAGGAACACACATGCAATGACACTGGTGGTGGTTTAGGAAAAGAACACAGATGCAAATGACTTTAGTGGATCCATGTGGTTTATGGAAAGAACACACATACAATCACACTAGTGGTGGCTTATGAAAAGAACACACATGCAATGACACTGGTAGTGGATCCATGTGGTTTACTAAAATAACACAAATACAATGACACTAGTGGTGGTTTAGGAAAAGGACACACATGCAATGACACTGGTGGATCCATGTGGTTTATAAAAAGAACAAACATGCAATGTTCTAGTTGTGGTTTATGAAAAGTACACACATCCAAAGACTCTAGTGGTGGTTTAGGAAAAGAACACACATGCAATCACTTTAGTGTATCCATGTGGTTTATGGAAAGAACACACATGCAATGAATCTAGTTGTGGTTTATGAAAGGAACACACATGCAATGACAATGGTGGATCCATGTGGTTTATTTAAAGAACAAACATGCAATGACACTAGTGGTGGTTTAGGAAAAGAACACACATGCGAAGACACTTAGTGGTGGTTTAGGAAAAGAACACACATCCAATAACACTGGTGGATCCATGTGGCTTATGGAAAGAACACACATGCAATGAATTTAGTGTTGGTTTAGGAAAAGAACACACATGCAATGACACTGGTGGATGCATGTGCTTTATGAAAAGAACAAACATGCAATGACTCTAGTTGTGGTTTATGAAATGTACACACATGAAATGACTCTAGTGGTGGTTTAGGAAAAGAACAAACATGCAATGACACTGGTGGATCCATCTGGTTTAGGAAAATAACACACATGCAATGATACTAGTGTCGGTTTAGGAAAAGAACACACATGCAATGTCTCTAGTTGTCGTTTATGCAAAGATCAAACATGCAATGACTCTAGTGGTGGTTTATGAAAAGGAGACATATGTAAATGACTCTGATGGATCCATGTGGTTTAGTTAAATAACCTACATGCAATGACACTAGTGGTGGTTTAGGAAAAGAACAATTCTGCAAAGACATGCAATGACACTGGTGGATCCATGTGCTTTAGGAAAGGAACACACATGCAATGACACTGGTGGTGGTTTACGAAAAGAACACACATCCAAATGACTCTGGTGGATCCATGTGGTTTATGGAAAGAACACACATGCAATGACACTAGTGGTGGTTTATAAAAAGAACACACATGCAATGACACTGGTGGTGGATCCATGTCGTTTAGTAAAATAACACACATGCAATGACACTAGTGGTGGTTTAGGAAAAGGACACACAATCAAATGACTCTAGGGGGTCTCTGTCGTTTATGGAAAGAACACATATGCAATGACACTAGTGGTGGTTTATGAACAGAACGTGCATGCAATGACACTAGTGGTGGTTCCATGTGGTTTATGGAAAGAACACACATGCAATGAATCTAGTTGTGGTCTATGAAAAGAACACACAAGCAATGACACTGGTGGATCCATGTGGTTTAGGAAAATAACACACATGCAATGACACTAGTGGTGGTTTAGGAAAAGAACACACATGCAATGTCTCTAGTTGTGGTTTATGAAAAGAACAAACATGCAATGACTCTAGTGGTGGTTTATGAAAAGAACACACATGCAAATGACTGTAATGGATCCATGTGGTTTAGTTAAATAACACATATGCAATAACACTAGTGGTAGTTTAGGAAAAGAACACACATACAAAGACATACAATGAGGCTGGTGGATCCATGTGCTTTAGGAAAGGAACACACATGCAATGACACTGGTGGTGGTTTAGGAAAAGAACACAGATGCAAATGACTTTAGTGGATCCATGTGGTTTATGGAAAGAACACACATACAATCACACTAGTGGTGGCTTATGAAAAGAACACACATGCAATGACACTGGTAGTGGATCCATGTGGTTTACTAAAATAACACAAATACAATGACACTAGTGGTGGTTTAGGAAAAGGACACACATGCAATGACACTGGTGGATCCATGTGGTTTATAAAAAGAACAAACATGCAATGTTCTAGTTGTGGTTTATGAAAAGTACACACATCCAAAGACTCTAGTGGTGGTTTAGGAAAAGAACACACATGCAATCACTTTAGTGTATCCATGTGGTTTATGGAAAGAACACACATGCAATGAATCTAGTTGTGGTTTATGAAAGGAACACACATGCAATGACAATGGTGGATCCATGTGGTTTATTTAAAGAACAAACATGCAATGACACTAGTGGTGGTTTAGGAAAAGAACACACATGCGAAGACACTTAGTGGTGGTTTAGGAAAAGAACACACATCCAATAACACTGGTGGATCCATGTGGCTTATGGAAAGAACACACATGCAATGAATTTAGTGTTGGTTTAGGAAAAGAACACACATGCAATGACACTGGTGGATGCATGTGCTTTATGAAAAGAACAAACATGCAATGACTCTAGTTGTGGTTTATGAAATGTACACACATGAAATGACTCTAGTGGTGGTTTAGGAAAAGAACAAACATGCAATGACACTGGTGGATCCATCTGGTTTAGGAAAATAACACACATGCAATGATACTAGTGTCGGTTTAGGAAAAGAACACACATGCAATGTCTCTAGTTGTCGTTTATGCAAAGATCAAACATGCAATGACTCTAGTGGTGGTTTATGAAAAGGAGACATATGTAAATGACTCTGATGGATCCATGTGGTTTAGTTAAATAACCTACATGCAATGACACTAGTGGTGGTTTAGGAAAAGAACAATTCTGCAAAGACATGCAATGACACTGGTGGATCCATGTGCTTTAGGAAAGGAACACACATGCAATGACACTGGTGGTGGTTTACGAAAAGAACACACATCCAAATGACTCTGGTGGATCCATGTGGTTTATGGAAAGAACACACATGCAATGACACTAGTGGTGGTTTATAAAAAGAACACACATGCAATGACACTGGTGGTGGATCCATGTCGTTTAGTAAAATAACACACATGCAATGACACTAGTGGTGGTTTAGGAAAAGGACACACAATCAAATGACTCTAGGGGGTCTCTGTCGTTTATGGAAAGAACACATATGCAATGACACTAGTGGTGGTTTATGAACAGAACGTGCATGCAATGACACTAGTGGTGGTTCCATGTGGTTTATGGAAAGAACACACATGCAATGAATCTAGTTGTGGTCTATGAAAAGAACACACATGCAATGACACTGGTGGATCCATGTGGTTTATGAAAAGAACAAACATGCAATGACACTAGCGGTGGTTTAGGAAAAGAACACACATGCAAAGACACTTATTGGCGGTTTATGAAAAGAACACACATGCAATAACACTGGTGGATCCATGTGGTTTATGGAAAGAACACACATGCAATGAATCTAGTGTTGGTTTAGGAAAAAAGAATACACATGCAATGACACGCGTGGATCCATGTGCTTTATGAAAAGAACAAACATGCAATGACTCTAGTTGTGGTTTATGAAAAGTACACACATGCAATGACTGAGTGGTGGTTAAGGAAAATAACACACAAGCAATGGCACTGGTGGATCCATGTGGTTTAGGAAAATAACACACATGCAATGACACTAGTGGTGGTTTAGGAAAAGAACACACATGCAATGTCACTAGTTGTCCTTTATGAAAAGAACAAACATGCAATGACTCTAGTGGTGGTTTATGAAAAGAACACACATGCAAATGACTCTAATGGATCCATGTGGTTTAGTTAAATAACACACATGCAATAACACTAGTGCTAGTTTAGGAAAAGAACACACATGCAATGACACTGGTGGATCCATGTGCTTTAGGAAAGGAACACACATGCAATAACACTGGTGGTGGTTTAGGAAACGAACACACATGCAAATGACTCTGGTGGATCCATGTGGTTTATGGAAAGAACAAACATACAATGACACCAGTGGTGGCTTATGAAAAGAACACACATGCAATGACACTGGTAGTGGATCCATGTGGTTTAGTAAAATAACACACATGCAATGACACTAGTGGTGGTTTAGGAAAAGGACACACATGCAATGACACTGGTGGATCCATGTGGTTTATGAAAAGAACAAACATGCAATGTTCTAGTTGTGGTTTATGAAAAGTACACACATGCAAAGACTCTAGTGGTGGTTTAGGAAAAGAACACACATGCAATCACTTTAGTGTATCCATGTGGTTTATGGAAAGAACACACATGCAATGAATCTAGTTGTGGTTTATAAAAAGAACACACATGCATTGACACAGGTGGATCCATGTGGTTTATTTAAAGAACAAACATGCAATGACACTAGTGGTGGTTTAGGAAAAGAACACACATGCAATAACACTGGTGGATCCATGTGGTTTGTGGAAACAACACACATGCAATGAATCAAGTGTTGGTTTAGGAAAAGAACACACATGCAATGACACTGGTGGATGCATGTTCTTTATGAAATGAACAAACATGCAATGACTCTAGTTGTGGTTTATGAAATGTACACACATGAAATGACTCTAGTGGTGGTTTAGGAAAATAACACACATGCAATGACACTGGTGGATCCATCTGGTTTAGGAAAATAACACACATGCATTGACACTAGTGGTGGTTTAGGAAAAGAACACACATGCAATGTCTCTAGTTGTGGTTTATGAAAAGAACAAACATGCAATGACTCTAGTGGTGGTTTATGAAAAGGAGACACATGAAAATGACTCTGATGGATCCATGTGGTTTAGTTAAATAACCCATATGCAATGACACTAGTGGTGGTTTAGGAAAAGAACACAGATGCAAAGACATGCAATGACACTGGTGGATCCATGTGCTTTAGGAAAGGAACACACATGCAATGACACTGCTGGTGGTTTACGAAAAGAACACACATGCAAATGACTCTGGTGGATCCATGTGGTTTATGGAAAGAACACACATGCAATGACACTAGTGGTGGTTTAGGAAAAGAACACACATGCAATGCCACTGGTGGTGGATCCATGTGGTTTAGTAAAATAACACACATGCAATGACACTAGTGGTGGTTTAGGAAAAGGACACACATGCAAATGACTCTAGGGGGTCTCTATGGTTTATGGAAAGAACACATATGCAGTGACACTAGTGGTGGTTTATGAAAAGAACGTGCATGCAATGACACTAGTGGTGGTTCCATGTGGTTTATGGAAAGAACACACATGCAATGTGACATGGTTATGCCCTACGGGTACGTAACTTCAGCATACCTAGTCCAGCCCAAGGAAGGCCCACGGCAGACATACGCTAGCCCATGAAGATTTTCGGTTGGCCAAGGCCCATGACGCCTTCGATCCTTGGAGAGCAAGACTAGCGGAGATAGGAAATTCAAAGGGGTAAAACCCTAGAACTTGTAACCGACTAGGACTACACCCGGGACCTGCCTAAGTCTATATAAAGGCCAGGAGGGCACGTCCTAGGGCGACCAGACTCATACTTTCGCACACGCATCCACGCCAGATCGAATCTGCGCACCCTGTAACCTTCGGTTCCGCCGTAATCAAAGAGCAGACAAGCAGGAGTAGGGTTTTCCCTCCGGGGGCCTAAACCTGGGTAAATCTCGTGTCCCCTGGTTGCTTGTCTGTTAACCGTGCCACGATCTCCAGCATCCCCATCTTCTCCAAAACCCAAGTCCATAACAATGGGCATTGATGAGATTAAACCTCGTCAATTGGCGCCGTCTGTGGGAATTGGGGCTGCTGATTGTGCGGTCGTGACGGTTCCGACCCCATCGATCTACAACTCCGCGGCGACGGAGAATCACCTCCTCTTCGGCGCTTTCGAATTCACCGCCCACTCGCCGGATACCATGAAGGATTTCGAGCCCGTAGGCGACGGACTCGAAATTCTGTTCGGGAGTTTCTGCTTCCAGGTGGGACAAACTGGCACCCTCCGCCTCCCTGAGCGGGTGCCCGTGCCGTCAATCAGGCCCGCTTCGTGGGCTCCACACCCCGTGCTATGCACGTCACCATCAACAGATGAGTTCTACAGCAGCAGCAGCTGCAACTCCGATCTGTGCGATCCACCTTCGGATGAAGGGACCTACGGTTCCGGATCCGAAAGCTGCGGCAGCAGCCAACCAATCTGCAGGCGCTATCTGTGCGCCGCAGTCATCCATACCGACGAGGAAACGCCTAACCCGCCGCCCAACCCCAACCCGCAGGACAGAAACGGCGAAAACGGTGGAAACGGCGAAAACGGGGAAAACAGGGGCCACCTCATCCAACTTAGCAAAGAAGGATGGGTCGAAGCACGCCGCACCGTCGCAGGCGAAATAGTCCTACCTCTGGACTCCTCACGTGACCTACTGATGGCATACCACTACCTCCTCATCGAGGAGCACAAGAAGCAAGTCAAGATGCAGGAGACGCTTGACAAACGCAAGAAAGCAGCCTCTGAGTCCAGTGCGCGACGAGCTGCGCTCTCCGCCAAAGGACCCGGCTCTAGCACAAACGGAAACCAGGGAAACAAGCACCACTCTTGGGTGGAAAACATGGACCCGAAGGAGCGGCGTGACGTGACCCGAACTCTCCATACATCGTTCATGGATGTGGACGCCGACAGCAACATCATCCCGAAGATGCCACAAGCCGCGATCATGGCAGCCACTGCGTATCTCGTGGCTCACCCACCTCCGGAGGGGGACCCGAAAAGGGCCATGCATAGGTCCGCACTCACCGGACTAGGACTAATCGGAGCTGCGCTCCACGAAGACGCTCCTACGGAGCCGAAGAAGAAAGCTCCGGCCAGGCGCGACCGGAGCCCCACTCCCTCATCCGAAGATAAAGAGGAACACGATCTTCCTCGAAGGAAGAAGAGCTCGCACCGCCATAAACGCGACTACGACGCCAGAGACAAGCTTACACAGCGCAAGATCGACAAAGCACGCGCCAAACGCGCATGCTTGTCCGAATCTGAGATGGATGAAGACGAAGGAGAACTCTGCGGGGCTCGATGCTTCAGCAGATCCGTCCGGCGAACACAGATGCCACGCAACTTCAAGCTTCCTTCGGATACTTCGAAGTTCAACGGCACGCAAGATCCAAAGTCCTGGCTCAGTGACCATCTGTCATCCGTCAAGCTTCACGGAGGCAACAAATAAACCGCCATGCAATGCCTTCAGCTGCAGCTGACAGGCGCGGCGCGGGTCTGTCTTAGCAGCCTATCATCAGGATCCATCCGAAGCTGGGAGGAGCTCGCTTATAGCTTCATCTGAAATTTCAAAGGCACCAGCAAGAGGCCCGCCTCAATCGAAGAGTTGCGAGCCTGCACTCAGAGAACGTGTAGTGACCTCGGATCGGTAAGGATCCTAAGTCCCTGTGATTAACATGCTAGTCCCTGGATCAAAAGCTAGCTCTCACAGTCGATGAAATATCATGTAAAACACAAAGTCTTTATTACACGGAGAATCCAGAGTATGAAATTATTACAAAAGTTTCTTAGCATTATGCTAGCTCAAATAACAGCGGAAACATAAAAGCAGCATGAGTCCATCAACGCCCAGGCTTGTCGAGTGTAGACCCGCGATCCCTACGCACCTTTCAATCTTCGGATTCTGCACATAAGACGTGCAGCCAACAAGTTGGGTCAATACTTTGAATGTGTTGGCAAATTACACCAAGGAGAGAAAAGACTATCTCTACATGCAAGGCTGGTATAGGCTGTAGAGTTCATTTGCTCAAAGCTAATTTTCTTAAGTAGAGAGAGAATAGAAGATTGCCCTATTTTGTAAACATTTTCTTGAATAAAATAAGGTCGAGTGGCACACGAGGATATTACGCACCAAGTGTCCAAACAACCAAACACTTGGATATTACGCACCAAGCGTCACTTGGATATTACACACCAAGTTTCCCAAATTCCCACCCATTAGCGATATTACGCACGACATGGGGTTTCAAAACTTTGTTTTAGAAAAGAGAGAGGAAGATCCTTCAGAGGCCCCATCCTTCAGACGCTCATTGTTGTTCTGTTACCGTGAACACGGCTGATCGATCAGATTGCAATACTCTCGAGAGTTTGTGCTCTTTACCCACAATACACGATCAAGTCCTTTTACAGACAAGACCATGGCGAGGCTTTCCCTTAGTAGCCCCTCTACCTTCCGGATCCAACCGTGCCAAGAATCCTCCAAATGTTGGTACCCAGGTGAGGTTTCCCACTAAGTACTAGGCCAAGACAGAGCCCATAATGTATTGTGGTTGCACTGGAAGCTTCTGAATTCTGAAACATGGCAGACTTCTTTGATTCCTGGGCGGCCGTCCTCCACCAAAAATCACACTCGTTGACCCGACTACCATTCCGTCCAGAAGAAAACTTAGTTTTATTTTGAAGTGGATTTGAGAAGAAAAGTTTGCTCTAGAGAGCCTTTATACTTAGAAAAATTCTTTGTCTTTAGAACCCCCCAACGGTACTTTGTATAAATAGCATGGCAAGCAATACTTAGCAAAAACAGGGGTAACCTATTAGGATGGGAACTCCTAAGTATAGAGCTACTCATGGCATACTACAAAATCATCGCACTTGCAAAATAATACTAAGGAAAAAAATTCTACTAGAATATTCTACACATGCATACTACAGAATTTTTTGAAGATCACATGCATAGAACCAAAACTGGGACAAAATTATGAACAAGTGGTGTAACTTGCCTTGATCCGAGCAGAACTCTACACAATAGCACTCCTTTGCGCACTCCGAGCAATCTAACAAATCACAAACATAGATCTGATCACAACTTGTTCAAAGCATACACAAAGGAAAACATGCATGCATGTAACATGGTAGTTTATGCAAGGTTGGTTAAATTGATCAAGGTAGCAAGTTTGTGTTGTGATAGTGTAAAGGTGTCAGTAGGATTGATTCCCAAAGGTTTAGATCAAATTTGAATCACTAAACAATTCCTAGGATTATAGGAGATCAACCATCCAAAATAGCCCCAAGTTAGATCTAATAATCCTAAGCAAGGCTTAAAGATTTGGATCAGTAGGTATTGTGGAAACAAAATTATTGCAACAAGAATCACATAAAACAGAATTTTAATTATTTTTCTATAGATTAAACCCTCTAATCCAATGATTAAAATCTACACCCAAAACATTACAGCAAACCTGCAATATTATTACAGATTTGGATTCTACATAAAATTAGGAATCCAACGGTATATTACAAGCTAAATTTGGACAAATACTTATTTTTCTATGATTTTCACAATATTAAACCTAATTTGCAAAAGCCAAAACAACCAGCCTAAACTCTAGCCAGATCGCGCCAGGTGGCGGCCTCGGGTTGGGCCAGCTGGCCAGGCGGGCGACGCAGCACGGCGACGACGCGTTTGCCACGCGGCTTGCCACGCGGCGCTGCGATATTGGCTGATACCCCTTCGGGTCAAGGACTAATCCGAGCCACAGGTTGCAGATCGAACGGAGGGGGCGGCTCGGTGACTTACAGATGCGTCGACGGCGGCGGTGGGCGGTGCCGGTGGCGACGGCGGAGTCGACGGTGGTCGGAGTCCTGGCGGCCCTAGTGGAGGCGATGAAGATGGCCCCTGATGCGCACGTCGACGGCGAATCTCCCAATGATCTCAACGCGGTCCCTCTCCTCCTCCTTCTCCCGCGGTTGGCCGTTCCTCCTCTCGGACCCGACGGGCTCCGGCGAGCAATTGCCGGTGACCCCCTGCGATTCGGAAGGAACGAGTTAGGTGGGAGGGTAGAGTAGGTCGAGGCGAGTAGCGTGGGAGGTAGAACAAGGCTCGAGGTGCTCTGGAGGGTCGCCAACCTCGAGCTCCGTTAGCGGGTCTCTGCGGCGAGATCGGAAGCTTGCGAAAAACGGGGCTAGGGTTCGAGAAAAACGAGGGCAACGAGGGGGGCCGATGTGGCGGTATAAGAGGGAAGGATTTCGTGTCGTAGGGGGCATGGATTCGAACGCAGAACAGATTGGACGCGCGGATTTTGAATCGGAACCGTGTCCTCCATGGACTCTGGCTAGAGGTGGGGGATGACAGCGCGGCCCCACCTTGCGGTGGCAGCAGCGGGGGCGGGCGGGGCCGAAGCAGCTTGCTGCGCTGGGCGGTAGGCAGGCAATTGGGCCTGGTTCGCTGGCCCGGTAGGTTAGTTGTTAGTTTTTTTTTATTCTTTTTCTTTTTTCCAAATCTGTTTTACTAATTCACTTGTAACTTTTGCAAACTAAGTCCAAAGGTGATGAATCTTGTTTCTAAATTTTCATTAAAATGAGGTGGTCAACATAGGCCAAAGTTTAAAGTTTTACAAGGTTTGTAGAGGGGTCATGCTACTACAACAAGGGTCTAACTTATGGGAATATGAAATAGGGCTTTTAAATGGGTTTATGTGCCAGGGTTTTTATTGCAATTTTTCAAATGCAGGATGCAATGATGCAAGGATGATGCATGACCCTAATAACATCCTAATACAGAAACTGGGATGTTACAAACCTACCCCCCTTAGGAAGAATCTCGTCCTCGAGATTCAGTTTGGCTAGCAAATAGGTGTGGGTGTTCTGCCTTCAAGTCTTCTTCACGCTCCCACGTAGCTTCTTCCTCGGAGTGGTGGTTCCATTGTACCTTGCAGAACCTTATAGTCTTGGTGCGGGTAATCCTTTCAGCTGTTTCCAGTATTTTGATGGGTTTTTCCTCATAGGTAAGGTCATTCTCCAATTGAACCTCATCTAGGGGAACGGTGTCCCTTAGCGGTGTTTCAGCCATCTCCGGGTGACACTTCTTTAGTTGTGACACATGAAACACATCATGAATAGTCAGTCCTTCCGGTAACTCCAACCGATAAGCAACTTCTCCTCTAAGGGCCAGAACCTTGTATGGTCCTATGAATCGTGGGGCTAACTTGCCCTTGATTCGTAACCTCTTAACTCCACGTAGGGGTGAAACTCGGAGATACGCACGGTCCCCTATTTCATAGGCCACATCTCTGCGCTTGGAATCAGCGTAACTCTTCTGTCGGGATTGGGCTATCTTTAGCCTATCCTGAATTTGTCGTACCTTTTCTTCGGCATCCTTTATCAAGTCAGGTCCAAAAAGACTGCGTTCACCAACTCCATTCCATAGCAATGGGGTCCTACACTTCCTGCCATATAGAACTTCAAACGGAGCCATCTTGATACTTGTCTGGTAGCTGTTGTTGTATGAGAACTCAGCATATGGCAGGTTATCGTCCCAACTAGACCCATAGTCTAGTGCGCAAACTCTCAACATATCCTCCAAGATTTGATTTACCCTCTCTATTTGGCCATCTGTTTGAGGGTGGAAGGCAGTACTGAATTCTAGTCGGGTTCCCAGAGACTCATGTAGTTGTCGCCAAAACTTTGAAGTAAACTGGGTGCCTCTATCTGACACAATTCCCTTGGGAACACCATGCAGGCTTACAATTCTTGACATGTATATCTTAGCAAGCTTAGCACTTGTATATGTGGTCTTTACGGGGATGAAGTGAGCTACCTTGGTGAAGTGGTCCACCACTACCTAGATAGAATCAAATCCAGAACGAGTCCGGGGTAATCCCGTGATGAAATCCATGCCTACCTTGTCCCACTTCCAGTCGGGTATAGGTAGTGGTTGAAGTAATCCTGCCGGTTTCTGATGCTCGGCTTTAACTCTGTTGCACACATCACACAGAGAAATATGCTCTGCAATATCTTTCTTTAGGTTATTCCACCAGAATCTATCCTTCACATCCATGTACATCTTTGTGTTACCTGGATGAATTGAGTATGGCGAATCATGAGCTTCTTGTAGGATCATCTTCCTGATATCGGGGTCACTGGGAATGCACAAACGCTTCCCATACCAGAGGGTTCCTTGTTCGTCTAGACGAAATTCTTTAGTCTTTCCTTCATTTATCCTAACTCTTATTTCTTCCAACTCTTTATCCCCCTTTTGTGCTTCTTGGATCCTTTCTTGGAAGGTGGACACTATTTCCATAGTCGCTACGTGTCCTTTCGGGACTATCTCTAGCCTGAGGTCCCTGAATTGCTTGCATAGATCCTCTGGAAGTTCCCCTGCGGTAAGTCCATTTACATATACCTTACGGCTTAATGCATCAGCTACCACGTTTGCCTTTCCGGGGTGGTACTGTAAATCCAAGTCATAATCCTTAATTAGCTCAAGCCATCTTTGTTGTCTCATATTCAACTCCTTTTGGGTGAAGATGTACTTCAAACTTTTATGATCTGTGAACACATCACAATGTTTGCCCATGAGGTAGTGTCTCCATACCTTGAGTGCACGAACCACAGACGCAAGTTCCAAATCATGAGTGGGATAATTGTGTTCGTGGTTCTTAAGTTGTCGGGAGGCATAGGATACCACTTTCCCATCCTACATCAATACACTTCCAAGTCCTTGTCGAGAAGCGTCACAATAGACTTGAAAATCCTTCTGGATATCTGGTAGACACAGAACTGGTGCCGTTACCAGGCGTTTCTTCAACTCTTGAAAACTTGCTTCACATGCCTCGGTCCATAGGAATTTCTTTTCCTTCTATAATAGTTCCGTCATGGGTTTTGCTATCTTGGAAAAGTTTTTGATGAACCTCCGGTAATATCCTGCGAGGCCCAGGAAACTTCTAATATCTCCCACATTCTTGGGTGACTCCCATTCCGTCACGGAAGCTACCTTGCTAGGATCTATGGCAACTCCTTTAGCTGACACAACATGACCAAGGAATCGCACTTCCTTTAACCAGAACTCGCACTTGCTGAACTTGGCATACAACTTGTGTTCTCTTTGTTTCTCCATAATAAGGCGCAGATGTTTCTCATGTTCCTTCTCATCCTTTGAGTATATGAGTATATCATCTATGAATACTATGATAAACTTGTCCAAGTATTCCATGAACACCTTGTTCATCATGGTCATGAAGTATGCTGGGGCATTGGTTAGACCAAAAGACATCACGGTGTACTCATACAATCCGTATCTTGTGGTGAATGCTGTCTTGGGCACATCCTGTTCTCGAATCTTTAGCTGAAAATAGCCTGATCGTAGATCGATCTTTGAGAACACACTGGCTCCTTTTAGCTGGTGAAACAGGTCGTTGATGTTGGGCAGAGGGTACTTATTCTTAATCGTCACTTCGTTCAACGAGCGGTAGTCCACAACCAGCCTCTTGGTCTTATCCTTCTTTTCCACAAATAGAACGGGTGCTCCCCAAGATGACGCGTTGGGTTGAATGAATCCCTTGCCCAATTGTTCCCTAAGCTGTTTCTTGAGTTCCTTTAACTCGTCCACATCCATCTTGTATGGTCTCTTAGCTATCGGCCCCGTGCCTGGCATTAAGTCGATGAGAAACTCGATATCACGGTCGGGTGGCATTCCGGGTAACTCCTCTGGGAAGACATCTGGGTATTCCTTCACAACAGGTACCTCCTCCAAGCTAACCCCCTTAAGAGAGTTCACCATGACTTCTTTGAGTGCGAAGTTTGACTTGATATGAATCCTTTTCCCTTCCGGTGTTGTGAGCATGACAGTTCTCTTGGCACAATCTATGACTCCTTCATATTCGGTCATCCAATTCATGCCCAAGATTATGTCTAATCCTTGTGATTCTAGAACTACTAGACTGGTGGGAAAAATGTGTGTCCCAATCCTTAGTTGTAATTCTCGGCAACCGGAGTTTGCCACTATTTCTCCCCCAGGAGGACTTACCCTTAGAGGAAAGTTTATAGTCTCCGTTGGTATCTTGCCTCTATCCACAAATACCCTTGATATGAATGAATGCGATGCACCAGTATCAAAAAGAACATCTCCGGGAATAGAATTGAGTTTGAACTTACCAATCACAGAGTCTGGCGCATCACAGGCATCCTCCATAGAAACATGATTCACCGTGGCTTTGACAAACGGATTTGGCTTCTTCCCGTTCCCATTGCCATGGTTGTGTCCATTTCCATTCCCATTACCATTGCCATTCTTCCTCTCGGGGCAAGAGATTGCATAGTGCCCTGTCTTGTTGCACTTAAAGCATGTCACCTCACTGAGATCCTTTCCATTGCCGCTATTGCCATTGCGGTTTTTGTGCCCATTGTGTTTGTGGCCACCATGGTTATGACCGTTATGGTTGTGGCCATTATTGTTATAAGGTGGTGGTGAGGAATTGCGCTGGTTCTGGTACGGAACAGAGTGTTTGTGAGGGTTGGATTTCCTCTTGCGATTTTCTATGTTCTTCCTCTTTGATTCAACCACAATGGCTCTGTCCAAGAGTTCCTGAAAGTTGTCAAATTTCTGAGCCACAAGCTGAATGGATATATCATCGTTGAGCCCTCTTAAGAACTCCTCCTGTCTCTTGGCATCAGTGGAAACATCATCGGGTGCATAACGGGCTAGCTTATTGAAAAGCTCACCATACTCGGTGACAGAACGGTGCAGCTGGTGTAGGTCGCGAAACTCGTGCCTCTTTAGAGCCATGACACCAGCAACCACATGATGAGTGCGAAAAGCTAACTCAAACTGTTCCCAAGTGATAGCATCAATGTCCGGGTGGGTGACTTGGTAGTTATCCCACCATTCTGCAGCAGGTCCTTCAAGCTAGTGTGCGGCATAACGCACCCTGTCGGCTCCGACAGCTTGCACGGTGTCTAGTTTCTTGTTGATCGTACGCAGCCAGTCATCAGCGATGATTGGTTCAGTGCTGCTAGTGAAGGTAGGTGGGTTCAGCCTCAAAAACCGAGTCAAGCGATCTTGTTGAGGAGGTGGCGGAGGTGGTGGTGGTGGCGGGTTGTTGTTGTTGTTGTTTTGCATGTTCTGAGTGAGTAGTTGGATCAGCTGGTTCTGAGTGGCCAAAAGTTCTGCTATTTCTGGCGGGATTTCGAGATCAGCACATCTTGGCGGCATCTGTGGGGTTTAAGAGAGTAGTTAAGAAAAAGATAGAAAGACTAAGTAGTAAACTCCTACCCTTATGAAAAACACACCAAGCACACAAGGCACACAAGGCATAACACCACAGATTTAGCACAGGAAACAACCAAATTTAACTAAACCAGACTTGTCTTGGTATTTATTACATTTGCGAATAACGTTCTACTATAGAATTAGAGGTGGTCCAACTATTACACATCTTCCATGCCTTCCTCTTCCTCGTCCTCGAACGAGTAGCCTTCTTGCTCTAGAGTTGTCTTGTACAACTCCATCTCCTTTGTGGTGGCTTCAAGCTTCTCTTGGAGTTCCTTTATCTCATCTTGTAGCTTCTTGGTAGTGGCTTCCAGCTGCTCCTGAAGTCCCTCCTTCTTGCTTTGTAGTTCCTCCACTAAACTTGACTTCATTGCGGCTTCAAGTTGCTTTGCCAAGTCCCTCTTGGAAGCACGCACATCATCGATTATCTTGCAAAGGCCTTCAGTTTGCACTTCATCTCCATCGATCTGTTGTTTGAGTTCCCTAATCCTCTTGTTTTTATTTATCACCCTCTTCTCTTGGTTAGCGAACTTCTTCTCTTGGTCCTGAAATTTTATCTCTTGGAGCTTCATTGCCTCTTCCTGCTGCTTGATCATTTCTTCCTTCTCCTTGATGAGGGCGCATAGCTCGTCGTTCTTCAACATCTCGAGGAAGGTACCCTTTTCAAGGTCATGGATGTGGCACTCCAAGTCTTGATATTGTGTTCTTCGGCGCTTGGTAGAAGTTCTTTCCTCAAAGGTTAACTCCATGGGAACCCCTTCCTCATCTCTTCTGCCAAAGAGGCCGCCGCAGTGTCCTTGGAGAGCTTCATGATGACGTCCACATAGGCGACCAATGAGTTGTTGCAAGCTAATTCTAAGGGCCTTCTCCTTGGAATCGCTAACAATGTGGATTGCTATGTCTTCCTCCGGGTTCTTGCCTCACTCTTTTCCTGGCTGGATGACCTTGACTCCCCAACAGCCGTCCTTGTGGAGTTTCTTCATTGTGCTCCCTTGGATTGTTGGGAGAGGAAGGTCCAAACGTGTGAGTAGATCCATGACGCATCCTCCAAAGCGAAGGGGCTCGATGTCCGCGACGGTGTCGTAGAGGAAACTTGTCATCTTTGAGTTAGAAGAATGAGGGTTAGATACTTAAACAAGTAGAGGAAAGCAGATACTAGATGTGCGGAAAATAACTTAGTAGAAACAAGTAAGGCACTAAAGTTAGAGGTGGTTCCAATCCTAGGGTCACGTCCTACAGGCAACGATGTGCTCTGATACCATCTGTAGTGACCTCGGATCGGTAAGGATCCTAAGTCCCTGTGATTAACATGCTAGTCCCTGGATCAAAAGCTAGCTCTCACAGTCGATGAAATATCATGTAAAACACAAAGTATTTATTACACGGAGAATCCAGAGTATGAAATTATTACAAAAGTTGCTTAGCATTATGCTAGCTCAAATAACAGCGGAAACATAAAAGCAGCATGAGTCCATCAACGCCCAGGCTTGTCGAGTGTAGACCCGCGATCCCTACGCACCTTTCAATCTTCGGATTCTGCACATAAGACGTGCAGCCAACAAGTTGGGTCAATACTTTGAATGTATTGGCAAATTACACCAAGGAGAGAAAAGACTATCTCTACATGCAAGGCTGGTATAGGCTGTAGAGTTCATTTGCTCAAAGCTAATTTTCTTAAGTAGATAGAGAATAGAAGATTGCCCTAATTTGTAAACATTTGCTTGAATAAAATAAGGTCGAGTGGCACACGAGGATATTACGCACCAAGTGTCCAAACAACCAAACACTTGGATATTACGCACCAAGCGTCACTTGGATATTACACACCAAGTTTCCCAAATTCCCACCCATTAGCGATATTACGCATGCCATGGGGTTTCAAAACATTGTTTTAGAAAAGAGAGAGGAAGATCCTTCAGAGGCCCCATCCTTCAGACGCTCATTGTTGTTTTGTTACCGTGAACACGGCTAATCGATCAGATTGCAATACTCTCGAGAGTTTGTGCACTTTACCCACAATCCACGATCAAGTCCTTTTACAGACAAGACCATGGCGAGGCTTTCCCTTAGTAGCCCCTCTACCTTCCGGATCCAACCGTGCCAAGAATCCTCCAAATGTTGGTACCCAGGTGAGGTTTCCCACTAAGTACTAGGCCAAGACAGAGCCCATAATGTATTGTGGTTGCACTGGAAGCTTCTGAATTCTGAAACATGGCAGACTTCTTTGATTCCTGGGCGGCTGTCCTCCACCAAAAATCACACTCGTTGACCCGACAACCATTCCGCCTAGAAGAAAACTTAGTTTTATTTTGAAGTGGATTTGAGAAGAAAAGTTTGCTCTAGAGAGCCTTTATACTAAGAAAAATTCTTTGTCTTTAGAACCCCCCAACGGTACTTTGTATAAATAGCATGGCAAGCAATACTTAGCAAAAACAGGGGTAACCTATTAGGATGGGAACTCCTAAGTATAGAGATACTCATGGCATACTACAAATCATCGCACTTGCAAAATAATACTAAGGAAAAAATTCTACTAGAATATTCTACACATGCATACTACAGAATTTTTTGAAGATCACATGCATAGAACCAAAAATGGGACAAAATTATGAACAAGTGGTGTAACTTGCCTTGATCCGAGCAGCACTCTACACAATAGCACTCCTTTGCGCACTCTGAGCAATCTAACGAATCACAAACATAGATCTGATCACAACTTGTTCAAAGCATACACAAAGGAAAACATGCATGCATGCAACATGGTAGTTTATGCAAGGTTGGTTAAATTGATCAAGGTAGCAAGTTTGTGTTGTGATAGTGTAAATGTGTCACTAGGATTGATTCCCAAAGGTTTAGATCAAATTTGAATCACTAAACAATTCCTAGGATTATAGGAGATCAACCATCCAAAATAGCCCCAAGTTAGATCTAATAATCCTAAGCAAGGCTTAAAGATTTGGATCAGTAGGTATTGTGGAAACAAAATTATTGCAACAAGAATCACATAAAACAGAATTTTAATTATTTTTCTATAGATTAAACCCTCTAATCCAATGATTAAAATCTACACCCAAAACATTACAGCAAACCTGCAATATTATTACAGATTTGGATTCTACATAAAATTAGGAATCCAACGGTATATTACAAGCTAAATTTGCACAAATACTTATTTTTCTATGATTTTCGCAATATTAAACCTAATCTGCAAAAACCAAAACAACCAGCCTAAACTCTAGCCCAGATCGCGCCAGGTGGCGGCCTCGGGTTGGGCCAGCTGGCCAGGCGGGCGACGCGGCGCGGCGACGACGCGTTTGCCACGCGGCGCTACGAGATTGGCTGATACCCCTTCGGGTCAAGGACTAATCCGAGCCACAGGTTGCAGATCGAACGGAGGGGGCGGCTCGGTGACTTACAGATGCGTCGACGGCGGCGGTGGGCGGTGTCGGTGGCGACGGCGGAGTCGACGGTGGTCGGAGTCCTGGCGGCCCTAGTGGAGGCGACGAAGATGGCCCCCGATGCGCACGTCGACGGCGAATCTCCCAACGATCTCAACGTGGTCCCTCTCCTCCTCCTTCTCCCGCGGTTGGCCGTTCCTTCTCTCGGACCCGACAGGCTCCGGCGAGCAATTGCCGGTGACCCCCTGCGATTCGGAAGGAACGAGTTAGGTGGGAGGGTAGAGTAGGTCGAGGCGAGTAGCGTGGGAGGTAGATAAAGGCTCGAGGTGCTCTGGAGGGTCGCCAACCTCGAGCTCCGTTAGCGGGTCTCTCTGGCGAGATCGGAAGCTTGCGAAAAACGGGGCTAGGGTGCGAGAAAAACGAGGGCAACGAGGGGGGCCGATGCGGCGGTATAAGAGGGAAGGATTTCGTGTCGTAGGGGGCACGGATTCGAACGCAGAACAGATTGGACGCGCGGATTTTGAATCAGAACCGTGTCCTCCATGGACTCTGGCTAGAGGTGGGGGATGACAGCGCGGCCCCACCTGGCGGTGGCAGCAGCAGGGGCAGGCGGGGCCGAAGCAGCTTGCTGCGCTGGGCGGTAGGCAGGCAATTGGACCTAGTTCGCTGGCCCGGTAGGTTAGTTGTTAGTTTTTTTTATTCTTTTTCTTTTTTCCAAATCTGTTTTACTAATTCACTTGTAACTTTTGCAAACTAAGTCCAAAGATGATGAATCTTGTTTCTAAATTTTCATAAAAATGAGGTGGTCAACATAGGCCAAAGTTTAAAGTTTTACAAGGTTTGTAGAGGGGTCATGCTACTACAACAAGGGTGCTAACTTACGGGAATATGAAATAGGGTTTTTAAATGGGTTTATGTGCCAGGGTTTTTATTGCAATTTTTCAAATGCAGGATGCAATGATGCAAGGATGATGCATGACCCTAATAACATCCTAATACAGAAAATGGGATGTTACAGAACCGGCGAATCTATTCGCTCGTACATACTACGTTGGTCTACAACCAAGAACTCCGCAGCACACATCTCCGAAGAAAGGGCCATCGATGCCTTCCGGGACGGCGTCAAGCGCCCAGACTTCAAGGAGGAACTTGGGCGTGTAAATCCCAAGACACTTGACCACCTCATGGAAATCGCCAACAGCTGGGCAGACGGCGAAGATTGCATCCAGTGGGCGCAATCAGATGAAGAGGACGACTACGGCCGAAGACGCGAACGCCGCAGCAAGAGGAGATCGCGCGTCTACGAGGACCGCGATGGACCCGACATGGTCGCAGCCGGCTACGCCGACCACCGTAACGACAACAGCCGCAACAGTGGAGGATACCGCAGCGGAAACTTCCGCGACAACGGACGACCAACGCAGTCGTGGCAACGCCGCGACCGCGACAACGGACCCTCAGCATTCGAAAAACTTTCGGGTCCATGCACCATCCACTTCTACATCGACAAACAAGATGGCAAAAAGAAAGCTAGCCACATGCTCAAGGACTGCCGCGAGTTCCAGAAACTCAGCGAAGGCATGATGCAGATGAGGCAACAAGCTCCAATTCCTGCGTTCGGAAACGCACCTACGCCAGGTGAAATAGCACACGGAGCCCCTCCACCGCCGCCTATTGGCGGCCCAAATCAACCAATCGCACCAGCGCAAAACAACGCCGGGGTCGCATACCCCCCACCAAAGGGAGCGCTAAATATGATCCAGAAGGGACGCCCCACCAACAGGGTGCAGAAGAAAATCACCCAACAAATCAACTTGGCCGTGGCAACTCCGCCTGCAATCCCTGAGTACCTCAGCGGATCGGAGTCCTGCATCACATTCACTCGCGCGGATCACCCTTGCCAGATCCCTCGCCCAGGTCATGCTGCCCTGGTGCTGGAGGCGCAGATCGGAGGCTTCGAGATGAGTCACGTCTTCATGGACGGCGGCAGCGGCATCAACCTAATGTTCACAAACACTCTAGCAGCTATGCGAATCCCGCAATGCAGCCTGGAACAATCAGACACAACGTTCCACGACATTGTCCCAGGGAAGGGCGTCTTCCCCCTGGGCAAAATAGGGCTCGACGTCATCTTCGGGAAGCTGGACAACTTTCGGCAGGAACGCCTAGAATTCGAAGTGGTGGACTGGCCGTCGCAATACCATGCCATCCTCGGACGTGTAGCATTCGCAAGGTTCCTGGCCGTCCCACACTACTCATACCTACTACTCAAGATGCCAGGACCAAGGGGCGTCATCATAGTCCACGGGAGCTTCACCCGATCGGACCAATGCGACAGGGATTTCAACAAAATCTCCCAGTCTTTCGGCATGCAAGACGAGCTTCTAAGGCTCCGCGAGGTGACGGACAATGGGATACCCCCAGTCACAAAGAAGAACACACCTGACATGTCTTTCGACTCCACCATCAACACCAAGAAAGTGCAGGTCCATCCAACGGATGCCTCCAAGACGGCGTTGATCGCCAACGACCTCAGCACCGCATAGGAAGGCGCGCTCATCGAATTCCTCCGTGAGCGCTGGAAAATCTTCGCCTGGTGTCCTGCGGACATGCCAGGAGTTCCCAGGGAATTCGCCGAGCACGCACTCAATGTCTTCCCAGACACCAAGCCAGTCAAGCAGTCCATCCGAAGACTGTCGGAGCCACGAGCCGAAGCTATCGGCAAGGAGATCAACAGATTACTCGCAGCAGACTTCATCCGGGAAATCAAGGAAAGCGAGTGGCTCGCAAACACGGTGATGGTCCCGAAGAAGGACACGGACATCCTGCGGATGTGCGTGGACTTCACGTCACTAAATAAACACTGCCCTAAGGACCACTTCCCTCTTCCTTGGATCGACCAGATCATCGATTCGACTGCAGGTTGTGAGAAACTCTCCTTCCTCGACGCCTACTCAGGCTATAACCAGATTCGACTCAAGGTCGAAGATCAAGAGAAAACGGCGTTCATCACACCGTTCAGAGTATACTGCTACAACACAATGCCCTTCAGGCTAAAGAACGCGGGTGCCACGTACCAACGATGCATGCAGGCCTGCCTCAAGGACCAGATCGGTCGCAACGCCAAGTCTATGTCGACGACATAGTCATAAAAACCAAGGAGGCAAGAACACTTATCGACGATCTCCGCGAGACGTTTGACAACCTTGATCGCTACAGGATCAAGCTCAATCCAGAAAAGTGCGCCTTCGGCGTCCCCTCGGCTCAGCTGCTCGGGTACTTCATCTCTCAACGAGGGATCGAAGCGAACCCGAAGAAAATCAAAGCTATCATGACAATGGAGAAGCCAAAAAACCTCAAGGGCGTTCAGCAGCTCGCAGGGCGAGTAGCGGCACTAAGCAGGTTCATCAGCCGCATGGGCGAGAAGGCCCTACCATTTTACCAGCTGCTGCGCAAGGCAGACAAGTTCAAGTGGACACCAGAAGCCAATGACGCATTCGAAAGCCTCAAGCGGCTCCTCTCCACCTCGCCAGTTTTGGTCACACCAAAAGAGCGCGAGCCCCTGTTGCTGTACATATCAGCCACACACCAGGTGGTCAGCACAGTACTCGTGGTCGAACGACACGAAGAAGGCAAGACCCACGGGGTACAACGCCCAATTTACTACCTCAGCGAGGTTCTCACTCCAACAAAACAGCGGTACCCGCACTACCAGAAGCTGGCCTACGGCGTGTTCATGATGGCTCGACGACTGAGCCACTACTTCCAAGAGCATCAGGTGATGGTCGTCAACGAGGCACCCCTAAACAGCATCCTGAATAACCCAGAGGCCACAGGGCGCGTGGCCCAGTGGGGCATTGAACTATCACCCCTGGACATCATCTACGAGAAGCGACACGCAATCAAATCTCAAGTCCTTCCGGACTTCCTGGTGCACTGGATGGAGCTGCTGCTGCCTGACACCCTAGACATGTCACAGTCCTGGACAATGCATTTTGACGGCTCCAAACGCGAAGCCGGAGCAGGGGCAGGAGTCATACTAACCTCCCCGCAAGGTGACAAGATGAAGTACGTCCTTCGGATGAAATTCAGAGCCTCCAACAACGAGGCCGAATACGAAGCCCTCATCCATGGCATGAAGATGGCAAAAATATGTGGCGCAACGCGCCTGGTCATCTACGGTGACTCCAACCTTGTCGTACAGCAGACGATGAATGAGTGCGACGCACACGCCGAAAACATGATTGCGTACCGCGCGCTATACAACGCACTCGAAGGAGAATTCGACGGCTGCGAACTTCGGAATGTTGGAAGAGAGAGCAACGAGGAGGCCGATAGACTCGCCAACATCGGCTCCACTTGTGCAAAGATACCACCAGGTGTGTTCCTCGAACAGATCTCCGTGCCATCCATCAAGCGGAAATTCCCCAAGGGATCACCCGAAGAAGCAGAACACTCGGGGGCTACGCTACCCGAAGGTCATGAAGGACCCGAAAAGTTGGATACCGAAGTTGCCATGGTCAACCTGATGCAGGTCATGGCAGTCGACGAAACTTGGACACGTCCATACCTCCAGTTCCTGATAAACGGAGAATTGCCAGACAGCCCGACAGATGCCTGGCGCATATCTCGTCGGTCAAAAGCCTTCACCATCATCAACGGCGAGCTGTACAAACGCAGCATTACGGGCGTACTACAACGGTGCGTCACCATCAATGACGGCTAGGCCATACTCCAAGATATCCACGAGGGCATCTGCGGCCACCACGCAGGTAGCCGCTCCCTCGTCGCCAAAGCTCTGCGAGCAGGATTCTACTGGCCAACGTCCATGAGCGACGCGAAGGACATCGTCCGAAGATGCAACGGGTACCAACGGTTCGCCGACAAACCGCACGCACCTGGGTCTGAACTTCGACCCATACCCATAGCCTAGCCTTTTGCCCAATGGGGCCTCGACATGATCGGCAAACTGCCAAAATCCTCGAAGGAAGGACACGTCTTCCTCCTGGTCGCAGTCGACAAATTCACCAAGTGGATCGAGGCAATGCTAGTCACCAACCAGAAGGGCAAAACTGCCGTCAAATTCTTCGAATCCATTGTCTACAGGTTCGGCGTACCACACAACATCATCACCGACAACGGATCGAACTTCATCTCCGAAGAATTCCAGGACTTCTGCGAAGGCCTCGGGATCAACATCATGTATGCCTCAGAGGCACACCCGCAAACAAACGGGCAAGTGGAAAAGGCCAACGGTCTAATCGGCGCCGGCATCAAGAAGCGCCTCATGAGCTCACTCGAGCACAAAGCCGGAAACTGGACGAAAGAGCTACCGTCTGTCCTGTGGAGCTTACGGACAACGCCAAACAGCTCCACCGGCTACACACCGTTCTTCATGGTGCACGGAGCTGAGGCCGTGCTACCAGCCGAAGTACGCCACCAGGCTCCACGAGTCGTCGCTTACAGCGAAGCCGAATCCACGGCTGCACTCGAAGATGCCATCGACACACTCGACGAAGCACGGGATATAGCAGCAGCTAGATCAGCGGTGTACCAGCAAAGTCTCCGCAACTACCACAGCCGCCGGCTGCGCCCAAGGTCCTTCGTCGAAGGAGACCTCGTCTTGCGACTTAAGCAAAAGCGACCGAATAAACTCGAGTCACCATGGGAAGGACCCTATGCCATCACCGAGGTCATCCCAGGTGGCGCCTATCGCCTCAAGCACGTGGAGTCTGGAGTCGCATACTCCAACCCATGGAACATCTCGCACCTGCGACGATTCTACCCATAGCAATGTACCCCCTTTTTACTTTCGCAAGGCTTACAGCCAAGGCTACTCAGCCGAACCATGTACCTCCTCCATTACGATACAAATAAAGCTAAGTGTCTTGCCCCCAACCTTCGGTTGACTATTTCTCTGCAACTTTATTACATGCTACAAACGCACTCGGGGGCTCCCCCCACCTCACGATTTCATCGACTGAGGACAAAACGTGTACACCTGAGTAGCTGACCACGTCAGGCAAACGAAAAGGACACGTACTAAATCAAAGCACTGCGTGCTCACAAACAAGCAAACCTTTACAACAAAGGGCACATACACGCCCAGCCGCAATATACAAATTTTACATCTATCTATTTATTTTCAGGTCCTACCTATTCTGAAGAATAACCTGAGCACGCTGCTCAAACAAATCTACAATCTGTTCGGCATACTGCCTTACAGCTGCGTAATGCGGACACATATTCCACTCGCCACCATCTGGTCGAGGAGGTGGCCCAGTCGCCACAACAGCCAAATCTACGTCAGGGCGGTGCACCCTCACAGGAGACAAGGCAGCCTTCACCCTTGCGACGAGCTGCTGCCGCACCAGCTCCTTGACATTGCTGGCACTCCGAAACTTCGTCAGAAGACCTGCAAGGGTCGTTGGCACGGCATCCAACGGAAACATGACGTGCAGCACCGAGGAAATCGATGTCTGCACCTGGCGGAGCACCCGCGAAACCTGGTAGACACGATCCTGCACCGTCGCCAGAACTATGGCACGATCACGATCCATCCAGAAGAAGCCGCCGGCCTCCATGTCCTGTTGAGTCAAGCAATTGACTCGAACAGCAATACGCTCCTTTTCTTCCCTCGGAGCAAGATTGGCACCTGCGACAACCGCACAAAACAAGAGTAAAGCCAGCAGGCTCACCCGAAGAACTAAGCTACAGCCCGAAAGAAGGATCAACTTACATTGCAGCTGCTCGGACAGCCGACCCAGCTCCGCCATCAAATACTCCTCTCTGGCTGCACCACGGTCTGCTTTGGATTTCCAAACGTCAGCGCGACCGCGTAACCCAAGCAAATCTCTCTCGAAGCTGCGCACGCGATCTCGAAGAAACGCGAGCTGCGAGGAATCATCCAATGATGCTCGCAAGGGCCTTTCGGATGAAGTGTCAACTGGGTCAGCACCCGAAGGAATCTATAGCAGCAGAAAAAAGAAGGCACATAGACATTCAGCCAAGGATAGAGCACAACTCGGAGGAATTCATTAAAGTATATAAGGCCACTACGTGGCACAAGGATGATACTACAAAAGATATTTACAACAAAATAGACTACAAACTACCCTACGTCTACTATGCCTAAGGCGGAGGACACTGAGTCGCCTCAGAACCAGACTGCCTAGCTTTGGCCTCGCCCTGCTGCCGCAATGCATACTCAGACAGCAAGTCAATGAGCTTGGGCCCATATCGTCTGCAGCGAGCGGAGTAGGCGGCGAAGGCTACCTCGGATCCATCCGCAGCTGTAGGCATCCGAGAAGTAATCTGGGGCAGGTCCAGCTCTGCCCCAGCCGCCATGGCCATCGCCAGCCCGACGGACGCGCCGGTGCCCTTCTATTTGCGCTTGTACGCTGCAGGCGCTTCGGCTGACAGTCTCTGCCAGGGCACCCACGTCTTCAAGAGATGCGCCCTTCGGGAAGAGCTCCTGGTAGAAGCGACCAAGGACCTCTTTCGCCTTGGCAAGGGAGTTGACGATGGTGCTGCAGCGGTCTTCGACCGCTACAGTGGCATCATCTAGAGCACTCCCGTGCTCCAGAGCACCACGGTCAAACTCGATGCCTGCGGCATCTGAGACAAAAAAGGAGAAAACATGAAGAAAGGCAACATAGAAGAAGATCCGTAGAAAAAGGAGCAAGTACAAAAGCTAACGCTCACCCGAAATAGCCTTGGCAGCAGCCATGAGCTTCTCCTCCACCCCTTTTTCACGAGCAGCCGCAACGGTGGCCAGCTGCTCCTCACGATCTGCGGCCTCCTGCTGCAGATGCTCTTTCGCTTCGGCTGCCTTCGTCAGCTCAAGCTCAAGGCGCTCTCTCGCCCCAGCGGCAGCTTCGGCCTTCTGCTCCGATTGGCCAAGGCTCTTCTTCAGAGCATCGACCTCACGAAGAGAGTCGTTATGCTCCTCTGCATTTACAACAAGCAAGCGTCAAAGAACAGGACCAGGATAGGCAAGAGAAGTACTACAAGGCAGACGAATACCTTGAAGCTGCCGCAGTTTCGCCTCCAGCGTCAGGCGTTCCTCCACCAGCCGCTTGGCCTCTTGGTCAAAAGGCTGCAGCAACAGGCAATAGTAGTAAGAGCAGGAATTGGGGGCTACGCCCAACACAAAGAAGCATCAACAACATCAGCATACGAAGACACTCGGGGGATCCCCCCGTAACATCAAGCAGAAAAACTTACGTGCTCCGAAGGCGAACCTGCAGGCCCGCCTACGAAATTCTGAGGTGCAACCACCAGCCTCTCCTGCACAGGAGGAACTGGCGCAGCGTCACCCAAAGTCGCCACCGTCTGAGGAGGAGGCGACGCAATGTTCGACTCCCCCATCATCTCCCCCGCACCATCACTGGAGCCGTCGGAGGATTGCCTGCATACGAAGCCAATCAGCACAGGTGCAAACATCATAAAAAGAAAAGGACAACAGTGGCAACAAGAAAACTTTCGAGCCCAACGCGCTCAGGTCGAAGATAGGAGAAGCCCTTCGGGCCCTCTTCTCCTCCTTCTTTTCTTCCTTCTTCTCCTCCTTCTTCTCTTCCTTCTTCCGCTTTGCTGGCGGGTGCGGAGCAACAGCCCGCACAGGAATGGTAGGAAGGGGAGAGGAAGAACCCCCATGAACATCATCATGACGCTCAAGGCCCAGAGGATTTCTGGGAGTCGGAGGAGTTGAAGCATCCGAAGACTCGCTCGATCTCCGTGATCGCTTGCGCGAATGGTCCTCACTCGATTCGTCGGCATCCTCTGCGGGGGATCGCGCTGATGGTAGCTCGAACACGGAATCCACCACTTCATTATCCGGGGCATTCGGATACCTTTCGGGCAATGGTGGTGCCATGCCCGGAACTTTGAAGCTCTACAAAATGAGAAGAAACTTTGTTAGCAAACAAAGGACACAAATAAACACCCAACAAAAAAGGGGAGCACTACGTGCATAAATCTACACCTTTGGCACGGCCAACGTCGAAGAAAAGGGAGGAGTCAGCGACTTCTCTGGGAGTCCCTTGTCGGCCTTGAACTTCAACAGCGCGCGAAGAGCCTTGTCAAGTTCCACCTCAGAGATTTTCTCACTCGAAACCCTCGTCGGATCACGGCGCCCAGAGTAAAGAAACATCGGATGCGCCCTCGCTTGGAGAGGCTACACCCGACGCTCAAGAAACGTCCGGATGATGTCGACACCGTTCACCTCCTTCTCAGGAATCAATTGGAGATCCCCTACCCGACGGTACAGGGCCTCTATTTTCCGCCACTTCACCGTCTAAGATTTGGTTTTTCCAGGATCTTTTCTTCTCAATCAATTGGGAGGGGTCAAAAGGAACGAGACCAAAATCTTGCCCAGGCAGTACAGAGTCACGGATGTAAAACCATTTCCTCCGCCAGTACTGGACAGATTCGGACATGGAAAAGGAAAAGAATTGCACATTGGGACTGAGGGAGATGATGAAACCCCCAATGGGATACACACCATCCGAACCAGACTGCCTCTTCACGGAATAAAGCTTTCGGAAGAGGCCAAAGTGCGGCTCAATGCCAAGCTAACACTCGCAAAGCGTGATAAAACACGCAACATGGAGAAGGAAGTTGGGAGACAGATGATGGAGTTGAACCCCATAGAAAAAGAGCAGTCCACGAAGGAAGTCATGGACCGGAAAAGAAAACCCACGAATCATGAAGGCAACAAACATAACCCAATACCCAGATGGGGGACGGGGGATTACCTCATTGCCGGGGAGTCTCACGGCCGTCGTGTCTTGCGGGATCAGGCTCCGCTCGCGCAGTTTGCGGAGATCGCTCTCCCGCGTTTCTGATCGCCGCCAGCCACCGTCGGTGACGCGAGCAGTGGCGGTGCCCTTCTTGCCTCCGGCGGCACTGGTCCCAACTGCAGATGAGGATTTCTTTGGTTTCCCCATGGCGCTACGACGGTGGTGGCGTTGCCAACGAAGAAGGACAAAGGAAATGTGGAGGAAACTCTTAGCGCGCAGCAAGAATAGCTCAAGAACGAGGGGCAGTAAATAGATGAACTGCTCCGGTGAAAAACAAACCACGATTTCACCAGGGATTATAACAGCGAAGACGACGCACGCTGGCCGTCCATCGAGAAGACCTAACGCCAACGGTAGATCTGGCCGTACACGTGTCAGCACCAAAACGAACCGTCGTTACCACGCCGTACACTACGTGCGGAAATCGAGGAGACGCCGTAATCATCTCCACGCCGCGCGTGACCGGTCAATTCAAAGTCAGCAAGTGGGACCCACGCTTCGTTCAGTCAAGTCATCCCTGGCGTAGCAGACGCTTGAGGTCATCGATCGTAAGCACTGACGTCATCAAAAGCTATACTAGCACCACTTCGGCTCCACAGCTAAAAGTACTCACTCGAATCCACGATTCAACTAAATACTTGGGGGCTACTCCTATCAGGAGCGCTGGCCGCGCACCCGACAGACAAATGAGGACAAAATTATTTCTCTGAGTCCTACGTCGAGTTTACGACTCCACTACGGACTCGGGGGCTACTCCCATAGGGAGGATGGATTTAAGCATCCGAAAATTTTCGAGTCCTGTGGACCTAATGATTGAAACAATGCTTGAACTAAAAGTCTCCGTTCGAGTCTACGACTCGAACAGACACTTGGGGGCTACTCCCATAGGGAGCACTGGTCGCGCACCCTATGAAACCTTCGACTGCGATCTTCCGGATCCGCATGCAAAAACCTTTTTGGCAACTCTGCCCCAACAAAACACTGAGTGAGCGACAATCTCCTTGGCCACCCGAAACACCTCCGAGGTGATAAATGTTCGGATGCTGCGTCTGTGACACAAAGATAAGACCTACAGATATCATCTGATGGCCTGGCAACGCACCTGAATGCGCTCTGCTAGTATGAATCCGTACCAGCAGGTACGATGAAAAATCCCGACGGACGCGTTGGGTACACCAATTAAAATCACTGGAATTCCACTCCTGTAAGTCCTCCGTGGCCTGAGTCGAATTACGCCAGCATATGTTCCAGGTCCGGGTTGAGGGACCCGAACCTGAAGAAGATCGTGTTGTTTCGTCCTAAGACAGTTAACTGACCCTGATCCGTCGGGTGAGTCAGGCACACGCATCAACAATCCCTACACACATATACTATTAACATATAACTGCTCCCGAAGGATGGAAGAGTCCTTAGCCGAATCTACGATTCGACTGATCACTCGGGGGCTACTCACATGGTTATACCCTACGGGTACGTAACTTCAGCATACCTAGTCCAGCCCAAGGAAGGCCCACGGCAGACATACGCTGGCCCATGAAGATTTTCGGGTGGCCAAGGCCCATGACGCCTTCGATCCTTGGAGAGCAAGACTAGCGGAGATATGAAATTCAAAGGGGTAAAACCCTAGAACTTGTAACCGACTAGGACTACGCCCGGGACCTGCCTAAGTCTATATAAAGGCCAGGAGGGCACGTCCTAGGGCGACCAGACTCATACTTTCGCACACGCATCCACGCCAGATCGAATCTGTGCACAATGTAACCTTCGGTTCCGCCGTAATCAAAGAGCAGACAGGCAGGAGTAGGGTTTTGCCTCCGGGGGCCTGAACCTGGGTAAATCTCGTGTCCCCTGGTTGCTTGTCTGTTAACCGTGCCATGATCTCTAGCATCCCCATCTTCTCCAAAACCCAAGTCCATAACAATGGGCATTGACGAGATTAAACCTCGTCACAATGAATCTAGTTGTGATTTATGAAAAGAAGACACATGCAATGACACTGGTGGATCCATGTGGTTCATGAAAGGAATAAACATGCAATGACACTAGTGGTTTAGGAAAAGAACACACATGCAAAGACACTTAGTGGTGGTTTAGGAAAAGAACACACATGCAATAACACTGGTGGATCCATGTGGTTTATGGAAAGAACACACATGCAATGAATCTAGTGTTGGTTTAGGAAAAGAACACACATGCAATGACACTGGTGGATCCATGTGCTTTATGAAAAGAACAAACATGCAATGACTCTAGTTGTGGTTTCTGAAAATAACACACATGCAATGACTATAGTGGTGGTCAAGGAAAAGAACACACAAGCAATGACACTAGTGGATCCGTGTGGTTTAGGAAAATAACACACATGCAATGACACTAGTGGTGGTTTAGGAAAAGAACACACATGCAATGTCTCTAGTTGTGGTTTATGAAAAGAACAAACATGCAATGGCTCTAGTGGTGGTTTATGAAAAGAACACACATGCAAATGACTCTAATGGATCCATGTGGTTTAGTTAAATAACACACATGCAATAACAGTAGTGGTAGTTTAGGAAAAGAACACACGTGCAAATACATGCAATGACACTGGTGGATCCATGTGCTTTAGGAAAGGAACACACATGCAATGACACTGGTGGTGGTTTAGGAAAAGAACACACATGCAAATGACTCTGGTGGATGCATGTGGTTTATGGAAAGAACGCACATACAATGACACCAGTGGTGGCTTATGAAAAGAACACACATGCAATGACACTAGTAGTGAATCCATGTGGTTTAGTAAAATAACACACATGCAATGACACTAGTGGTGGTTTAGGAAAAGGACACACATGCAATGACACTGGTGGATCCATGTGGTTTATGAAAAGAACAAACATGCAATGTTCTAGTTATGGTTTATGAAAAGTACACACATGCAAAGACTCTAGTGGTGGTTTAGGAAAAGAACACACATGCAATGACACTGGTGGATCCATGTGGTTTATGGAAAGAACACACATGCAATGAATCTAGTTGTGGTTTATGAAAAGAACACACATGCAATGACACTGGTGGATCCATGTGGTTTAGTTAAAGAACAAACATGAAATGACACTAGTAGTGGTTTAGGAAAAGAACACACATGCAAAGACACTTAGTGGTGGTTTAGGAAAAGAACACACCCAAAATAACACTGGTGGATCCATGTGGTTTATGGAAAGAACACACATGCAATGAATCTAGTGTTGGTTTAGGAAAAGAACACACATGCAATGACACTGGTGGATGCATGTGCTTTATGAAAAGAACAAACATGCAATGACTCTAGTTGTGGTTTATGAAATGTACACACATGAAATGACTCTAGTGGTGGTTTAGGTAAAGAACACACATGAAATGACACTGGTGGATCCATCTGGTTTAGGAAAATAATACACATGCAATGACACTAGTGGTGGTTTAGGGAAAGAACACACATGCAATGTCTCTAGTTGTGGTTTATAAAAAGAACAAACATGCAATGACTCTAGTGGTGGTTTATGAAATTGAGACACATGCAAATGACTCTGATGGATCCATGTGGTTTAGTTAAATAACCCACATGCAATGACACTAGTGGTGGTTTAGGAAAAGAACACACATGCAAAGACATGCAATGACACTGGTGGATCCATGTGCTTTAGGAAAGGAACACACATGCAATGACACTGGTGGTGGTTTATGAAAAGAACACACATGCAAATGACTCTGGTGGATCCATGTGGTTTATGGAAAGAACACACATGCAATGACACAAGTGGTGGTTTACAAAAAGAACATACATGCAATGACACTGGTGGTGGATCCATGTGGTTTAGTAAAATAACACACATGCAATAACACTAGTGGTGGTTTAGGAAAAGGACACACATGCAATAATGCTGGTGGATCCATGTGGTTTTTGGAAAGAACACACATGCACTGAATCTAGTGTTGGTTTAGGAAAATAACACACATGCAATGACACTGGTGGATGCATGTGCTTTATGAAAAGAACAACCATGCAATGACTCTAGTTGTGGTTTATGAAATGTACACACATGAAATGACTCTAGTGGTGGTTTAGGAAAAGAACACACATGCAATGACACTAGTGGATCCATCTAGTTTAGGAAAATAACACACATGCAATGACACTAGTGGTGGTTTAGGAAAAGAACACACATGCAATGTCTCTAGTTGTGGTTTATGAAAAGAACAAACATGCAATGACTCTAGTGGTGGTTTATGAAAAGGAGACACATGCAAATGACTCTGATGGATCCATGTGGTTTAGTTAAATAACCCACATGCAATGACACTAGTGGTGGTTTAGGAAAATAACACACATGCAAAGACATGCAATGACACTGGTGGATCCATGTGCTTTAGGAAAGGAACACACATGCAATGACACTGGTGGTGGTTTACAAAAACAACACACATTCAAATGACTCTGGTGGATCCATGTGGTTTATGGAAAGAACACACATGCAATGACACTAGTGGTGGTTCCATGTGGTTTATGGAAAGAACACACATGCAATGAATCTAGTTGTGGTTTATCAAAAGAACACACATGCAAATGACTCTAATGGATCCATGTGGTTTAGTTAAATAACACACATGCAATAACAGTAGTGGTAGTTTAGGAAAAGAACACACGTGCAAATACATGCAATGACACTGGTGGATCCATGTGCTTTAGGAAAGGAACACACATGCAATGACACTGGTGGTGGTTTAGGAAAAGAACACACATGCAAATGACTCTGGTGGATGCATGTGGTTTATGGAAAGAACGCACATACAATGACACCAGTGGTGGCTTATGAAAAGAACACACATGCAATGACACTAGTAGTGAATCCATGTGGTTTAGTAAAATAACACACATGCAATGACACTAGTGGTGGTTTAGGAAAAGGACACACATGCAATGACACTGGTGGATCCATGTGGTTTATGAAAAGAACAAACATGCAATGTTCTAGTTGTGGTTTATGAAAAGTACACACATGCAAAGACTCTAGTGGTGGTTTAGGAAAAGAACACACATGCAATGACACTGGTGGATCCATGTGGTTTACGGAAAGAACACACATGCAATGAATCTAGTTGTGGTTTATGAAAATAACACACATGCAATGACACTGGTGGATCCATGTGGTTTAGTTAAAGAACAAACATGAAATGACACTAGTAGTGGTTTAGGAAAAGAACACACATGCAAAGACACTTAGTGGTGGTTTAGGAAAAGAACACACATGCAATAACACTGGTGGATCCATGTGGTTTTTGGAAAGAACACACATGCAATGAATCTAGTGTTGGTTTAGGAAAAGAACACACATGCAATGACACTAGTGGATGCATGTGCTTTATGAAAAGAACAAACACGCAATGACTCTAGTTGTGTTTTATGAAATGTACACACATGAAATGACTCTAGTGGTGGTTTAGGAAAAGAACACACATGCAATGACACTAGTGGATCCATCTGGTTAGGAAAATAACACACATGCAATGACACTAGTGGTGGTTTAGGAAAAGGACACACATGCAATAATGCTGGTGGATCCATGTGGTTTTTGGAAAGAACACACATGCACTGAATCTAGTGTTGGTTTAGGAAAAGAACACACATGCAATGACACTGGTGGATGCATGTGCTTTATGAAAAGAACAAACATGCAATGACTCTAGTTGTGGTTTATGAAATGTACACACATGAAATGACTCTAGTGGTGGTTTAGGAAAAGAACACACATGAAATGACACTGGAGGATCCATCTGGTTTAGGAAAATAATACACATGTAATGACACTAGTGGGGGTTTAGGAAAAGAACACACATGCAATGTCTCTAGTTGTGGTTTATAAAAAGAACAAACATGCAATGACTCTAGTGGTGGCTTATGAAATTGAGACACATGCAAATGACTCTGATGGATCCATGTGGTTTAGTTAAATAACCCACATGCAATGACACTAGTGGTGGTTTAGGAAAAGAACACACATGCAAAGACATGCAATGACACTGGTGGATCCATGTGCTTTAGGAAAGGAACACACATGCAATGACACTGGTGGTGGTTTACGAAAAGAACACACATGCAAATGACTCTGGTGGATCCATGTGGTTTATGGAAAGAACACACATGCAATGACACTAGTGGTGGTTTACAAAAAGAACATACATGCAATGACACTGGTGGTGGATCCATGTGGTTTAGTAAAATAACACACATGCAATAACACTAGTGGTGGTTTAGGAAAAGGACACACATGCAACAATGCTGGTGGATCCATGTGGTTTTTGGAAAAGAACACACATGCACTAAATCTAGTGTTGGTTTAGGAAAAGAACACACATGCAATGACACTGGTGGATGCATGTGCTTTATGAAAAGAACAAACATGCAATGACTCTAGTTGTGGTTTATGAAATGTACACACATGAAATGACTCTAGTGGTGGATTAGGAAAAGAACACACATGCAATGACACTAGTGGATCCATCTAGTTTAGGAAAATAACACACATGCAATGACACTAGTGGTGGTTTAGGAAAAGAACACACATGCAATGTCTCTAGTTTGGTTTATGAAAAGAACAAACATGCAATGAATCTAGTGGTGGTTTATGAAAAGGAGACACATGCAAATGACTCTGATGGATGCATGTGGTTTAGTTAAATAACCCACATGCAATGACACTAGTGGTGGTTTAGGAAAAGAACACACATGCAAAGACATGCAATGACACTGGTGGATCCATGTGCTTTAGGAAAGGAACACACATGCAATGACACTGGTGGTGGTTTACAAAAAGAACACACATGCAAATGACTCTGGTGGATCCATGTGGTTTATGGAAAGAACACACATGCAATGACACTAGTGGTGGTTCCATGTGGTTTATGGAAAGAACACACATGCAATGAATCTAGTTGTGGTTTATCAAAAGAACACACATGCAATGACACTGGTGGATCCATGTGGTTTATGAAAAGAACAAACATGCAATGACACTAGTGGTGGTTTAGGAAAAGAACACACATGCAAAGACACTTAGTGGTGGTTTAGGAAAAGAACACACATGCAATAACACTGGTGGATCCATGTGGTTTATGGAAAGAACACACATGCAATGAATCTAGTGTTGGTTTAGGAAAAAAACACATGCAATGGCACTGGTGGATCCATGTGCTTTATGAAAAGAACAAACATGCAATGACTCTAGTTGTGGTTTTTGAAAAGTACACACATGCAACGGCTATAGTGGTGGTCAAGGAAAAGAACACACAAGAAATGACACAGGTGGATCCATGTGGTTTAGCAAAATAACACACATGCAATGACACTAGTGGTGGTTTAGGAAAAGAACACACATGCAATGTCTCTAGTTGTGGTTTATGAAAAGAACAAACATGCAATGGCTCTAGTGGTGGTTTATGAAAAGAACACACATGCAAATACGTGCAATGACACTGGTGGATCCATGTGCTTTAGGAAAGGAACACACGTGCAATGACACTAGTGGTGGTTTAGGAAAAGAACACACATGCAAAGACATGCAATGACACTGGTGGATCCATGTGCTTTAGGAAAGGAACACACATGCAATGAAACTGGTGGTGGTTTACAAAAAGAACACACATGCAAATGACTCTGGTGGATCCATGTGGTTTATGGAAAGAACACACATGCAATGACACTAGTGGTGGTTTATGAAAAGAACACACATGCAATGACATTGGTGGTGGATCCATGTGGTTTAGTAAAATAACACAGATGCAATGACACTATTGGTGGTTTAGGAAAAGGACACACATGCAAATGAGTCTGGGGGGTCTCTGTGGTTTATGGAAAGAACACATATGCAATGACACTAGTGGTGGTTTATGAAAAGAACGTGCATGCAATGACACTAGTGGTGGTTCCATGTGGTTTATGGAAAGAACACACATGCAATGAATCTAGTTGTGGTTTATGAAAAGAACACACATGCAATGACACTGGTGGATCCATGTGGTTTATGAAAAGAACAAACATGCAATGACACTAGTGGTTGTTTAGGAAAAGACTACACATGCAAAGACACTTAGTGGTGGTTTTGGAAAAGAACACACATGCAATAACACTGGTGGATCCATGTGGTTTATGGAAAGAACACACATGTAATGAATCTAGTGTTGGTTTAGGAAAACAACACACATGCAATGACACTGGTGGATCCATGTGCTTTATGAAAAGAACAAACATGCAATGACTCTAGCTGTGGTTTAATAAAAGTACACACATGCAATGGCTGTAGTGGTGGTCAAGGAAAATAACACACAAGCAATGACACTGGTGGATCCGTGTGTTTTAGGAAAATAACACACATGCAATGACACTAGTGGTGGTTTAGGAAAAGAACATACATGCAATGTCTCTAGTTGTGGTTTATGAAAAGAACAAACATGCAATGGCTCTAGTGGTGGTTTATGAAAAGAACACACATGCAAATGACTCTAATGGATCCATGTGGTTTAGCTAAATAACACACATGCAATACCACTAGTGGTAGTTTAGGAAAAGAACACACATGCAAATACATGCAATGACACTGGTGGATCCATGTGCTTTAGGAAAGGAACACACATGCAATGACACTAGTGGTGGTTTAGGAAAAGAACACACATGCAAATGACTCTGGTGGATCCATGTGGTTTACGGAAAGAACACACATACAATGACACCAGTGGTGGCTTATGAAAAGAACACACATGCAATGACACTGGTAGTGGATCCATGTGGTTTAGTAAAATAACACACATGCAATGACACTAGTGGTGGTTTAGGAAAAGGACACACATGCAATGACACTGGTGGATCCATGTGGTTTATGAAAAGAACAAACATGCAATGTTCTAGTTGTGGTTTATGAAAAGTACACACATGCAAAGACTCTAGTGCTGGTTTAGGAAAAGAACACACATGCGATCACTTTAGTGTATCCATGTGGTTTATGGAAAGAACACACATGCAATGAATCTAGTTGTGGTTTCTGAAAAGAACACACATGCAATGACACTGGTGGATCCATGTGGTTTAGTTAAAGAACAAACATGCAATGACACTAGTGGTGGTTTAGGAAAAGAACACACATGCAAAGACACTTAGTGGTAGTTTAGGAAAAGAACACACATGCAATAACACTGGTGGATCCATGTGGTTTTTGGAAAGAACACACATGCAATGAATCTAGTGTTGGTTTCGGAAAAGAACACACATGCAATGACACTAGTGGATGCATGTGCTTTATGAAAAGAACAAACACGCAATGACTCTAGTTGTGTTTTATGAAATGTACACACATGAAATGACTCTAGTGGTGGTTTAGGAAAAGAACACACATGCAATGACACTAGTGGATCCATCTGGTTAGGAAAATAACACACATGCAATAACACTAGTGGTGGTTTAGGAAAAGGACACACATGCAATAATGCTGGTGGATCCATGTGGTTTTTGGAAAGAACACACATGCACTGAATCTAGTGTTGGTTTAGGAAAAGAACACACATGCAATGACACTGGTGGATGCATGTGCTTTATGAAAAGAACAAACATGCAATGACTCTAGTTATGGTTTATGAAATGTACACACATGAAATGACTCTAGTGGTGGTTTAGGAAAAGAACACACATGCAATGACACTAGTGGATCCATCTGGTTTAGGAAAATAACACACATGCAATGACACTAGTGGTGGTTTAGGAAAAGAACACACATGCAATGTCTCTAGTTGTGGTTTATGAAAAGAACAAACATGCAATGACTCTAGTGGTGGTTTATGAAAAGGAGACACATGCAAATGACTCTGATGGATCCATGTGGTTTAGTTAAATAACCCACATGCAATGACACTAGTGGTGGTTTAGGAAAAGAACACACATGCAAAGACATGCAATGACACTGGTGGATCCATGTGCTTTAGGAAACGAACACACATGCAATGACACAGGTGGTGGTTTACGAAAAGAACACACATGCAAATGACTCTGGTGGATCCATGTGGTTTATGGAAAGAACACACATGCAACGACACTAGTGGTGGTTTATGAAAAGAACACACATGCAATGACACTGGTGGTGGATCCATGTGGTTTAGTAAAATAACACACATGCAATGACACTAGTGGTGGTTTAGGAAAAGGACACACATGCAAATGACTCTAGGGGGTCTCTGTGGTTTATGGAAAGAACACATATGCAATGACACTAGTGGTGGTTTATGAAAAGAACGTGCATGCAATGACACTAGTGGTGGTTCCATGTGGTTTATGGAAAGAACACACATGCAATGAATCTAGGTGTGGTTTATGAAAAGAACACACATGCAATGACACAGGTGGATCCATGTGGTTTATGAAAAGAACATACATGCAACAACACTAGTGGTGGTTTAGGAAAAGAACACACATGCAAAGACACTTAGTGGTGGTTTAGGAAAAGAACACACATGCAATAGCACTGGTGGATCCATGTGGTTTATGGAAAGAACACACATGCAATGAATCTAGTGTTGGTTTAGGAAAAGAACACACATGCAATGAAACTGGTGGATCCATGTGCTTTATGAAAAGAACAAACATGCAATGACTCTAGTTGTGGTTTATGGAAAGTACACACATGCAATGACTGTAGTGGTGGTCAAGGAAAATAACACACAAACAATGACACTGGTGGATCCGTGTGGTTTAGGAAAATAACACACAAATGCAATGACACTAGTGGTGGTTTAGGAAAAGAACACACATGCAATGTCTCTAGTTGTGGTTTATGAAAAGAACAAACATGCAATGGCTCTAGTGGTGGTTTATGAAAAGAACACACATGCAAATGACTCTAATGGATCCATGTGGTTTAGTTAAATAACACACATGCAATAACACTAGTGGTAGTTTAGGAAAAGAACACACATGCAAATACATGCAATGACACTGGTGGATCCATGTGCTTTAGGAAAGGAACACACATGCAATGACACTAGTGGTGGTTTAGGAAAAGAACACACATGCAAATGACTCTGGTGGATCCATGTGGTTTATGGAAAGAACACACATACAATGACACCAGTGGTGGCTTATGAAAAGAACACACATGCAATGACACTGGTAGTGGATCCATGTGGTTTAGTAAAATAACACACATGCAATGACACTAGTGGTGGTTGAGGAAAAGGACACACATGCAATGACACTGGTGGATCCATGTGGTTTATGCAAAGAACAAACATGCAATGTTCTAGTTGTGGTTTATGAAAAGTACACACATGTAAAGACTCTAGTGCTGGTTTAGGAAAAGAACACACATGCAATCAATTTGGTGTATCCATGTGGTTTATTGAAAGAACACACATGCAATGAATCTAGTTGTGGTTTATGAAAAGAAAACACATGCAATGACACTGGTGGATCCATGTGTTTTATGAAAAGAACAAACATGCAATGACACTAGTGGTTGTTTAGGAAAATACTACACATGCAAAGACACTTAGTGGTGGTTTAGGAAAAGAACACACATGCAATAACACTGGTGGATCCATGTGGTTTATGGAAAGAACACACATGTAATGAATCTAGTGTTGGTTTAGGAAAACAACACACATGCAATGACACTGGTGGATCCATGTGCTTTATGAAAAGAACAAACATGCAATGACTCTAGCTGTGGTTTAATAAAAGTACACACATGCAATGGCTGTAGTGGTGGTCAAGGAAAATAACACACAAGTAATGACACTGGTGGATCCGTGTGTTTTAGGAAAATAACACACATGCAATGACACTAGTGGTGGTTTAGGAAAAGAACATACATGCAATGTCTCTAGTTGTGGTTTATGAAAAGAACAAACATGCAATGGCTCTAGTGGTGGTTTATGAAAAGAACACACATGCAAATGACTCTAATGGATCCATGTGGTTTAGTTAAATAACACACATGCAATACCACTAGTGGTAGTTTAGGAAAAGAACACACATGCAAATACATGCAATGACACTGGTGGATCCATGTGCTTTAGGAAACGAACACACATGCAATGACACTGGTGGTGGTTTACAAAAAGAACACACATGCAAATAACTCTGGTGGATCCATGTGGTTTATGGAAAGAACACACATGCAATGACACTAGTGGTGGTTTATGAAAAGAACACACATGCAATGACACTGGTGGTGGATCCATGTGGTTTAGTAAAATAACACACATGCAATGACACTATTGGTGGTTTAGGAAAAGGACACACATGCAAATGACTCTGGGGGGTCTCTGTGGTTTATGGAAAGAACACATATGCAATGACACTAGTGGTGGTTTATGAAAAGAACGTGCATGCAATGATAGTAGTGGTGGTTCCATGTGGTTTATGGAAAGAACACACATGCAATGAATCTAGTTGTGGTTTATGAAAAGAACACACATGCAATGACACAGGTGGATCCATGTGGTTTATGAAAAGAACAAACATGCAACGACACTAGTGGTGGTTTAGGAAAAGAACACACATGCAAAGACACTTAGTGGTGGTTTAGGAAAAGAACACACATGCAATAACACTGGTGGATCCATGTGGTTTATGGAAAGAACACACATGCAGTGAATCTAGTGTTGGTTTAGGAAAAGAACACACATGCAATGAAACTGGTGGATCCATGTGCTTTATGAAAAGAACAAACATGCAATGACTCTAGTTGTGGTTTATGGAAAGTACACACATGCAATGACTGTAGTGGTGGTCAAGGAAAATAACACACAAGCAATGACACTGGTGGATCCGTGTGGTTTAGGAAAATAACACACAAATGCAATGACACTAGTGGTGGTTGAGGAAAAGAACACACATGCAATGTCTCTAGTTGTGGTTTATGAAAAGAACGAACATGCAATGGCTCTAGTGGTGGTTTATGAAAAGAACACACATGCAAATGACTCTAATGGATCCATGTGGTTTAGTTAAATAACACACATGCAATAACACTAGTGGTAGTTTACGAAAAGAACACACATGCAAATACATGCAATGACACTGGTGGATCCATGTGCTTTAGGAAAGGAACACACATGCAATGACACTAGTGGTGGTTTAGGAAAAGAACACACATGCAAATGACTCTGGTGGATCCATGTGGTTTATGGAAAGAACACACATACAATGACACCAGTGGTGGCTTATGAAAAGAACACACATGCAATGACACTGGTAGTGGATCCATGTGGTTTAGTAAAATAACACACATGCAATGACACTAGTGGTAGTTTAGGAAAAGATCACACATGCAAATACATGCAATGACACTGGTGGATCCATGTGCTTTAGGAAAGGAACACACATGCAATGTTCTAGTTGTGGTTTATGAAAAGTACACACATGCAAATACTCTAGTGCTGGTTTAGGAAAATAACACACATGCAATCAATTTAGTGTATCCATGTGGTTTATGGAAAGAACACACATGCAATGAATCTAGTTGTGGTTTATGAAAAGAACACACATGCAATGACACTGGTGGATCCATGTGGTTTATTTAAAGAAAAAACATGCAATGCCACTAGTGGTGGTTTAGGAAAAGAACACACATGCAAAGACACTTAGTGGTGGGTTAGGAAAAGAACACACATGCAATAACACTGGTGGATCCATGTGGTTTATGGAAAGAACACACATGCAATGAATCTAGTGTTGGTTTAGGAAAAGAACGCACATGCAATGACACTGGTGGATCCATGTGCTTTATGAAAAGAACAAACATGCAATGACTCTAGTTGTGGTTTATGAAAAGTACACACATGCAATGACTGTAGTGGTGGTCAGGGAAAATAACACACAAGCAATGACGCTGGTAGATCCGTGTGGTTTAGGAAAATAACACACAAATGCAATGACACTAGTGGTGGTTTAGGAAAAGAACACACATGAAATGTCTCTTGTTGTGGTTTATCAAAAGAACAAACATCAAATGACTCTAGTGGTGGTTTATGAAAAGGAGACACATGCAAATGACTCTGATGGATCCATGTGGTTTAGTTAAATAACCCACATGCAATGACACTAGTGGTGGTTTAGGAAAAGAACACACATGCAAAGACATGCAATGACACTGGTGGATCCATGTGCTTTAGGAAACGAACACACATGCAATGACACTGGTGGTGGTTTACAAAAAGAACACACATGCAAATGACTCTGGTTGATCCATGTGGTTTATGGAAAGAACACACAAGCAATGACACTAGTGGTGGTTTATGAAAAGAACACACATGCAATGACACTGGTGGTGGATCCATGTCGTTTAGTAAAATAACACACATGCAATGACACTATTGGTGGTTTAGGAAAAGGACACACATGCAAATGACTCTGGGGGGTCTCTGTGGTTTATGGAAAGAACACATATGCAATGACACTAGTGGTGGTTTATGAAAAGAACGTGCATGCAATGACAGTAGTCTTGGTTCCATGTGGTTTATGGAAAGAACACACATGCAATGAATCTAGTTGTGGTTTATGAAAAGAACACACATGCAATGACACAGGTGGATCCATGTGGTTTATGAAAAGAACAAACATGCAATGACACTAGTGGTGGTTTAGGAAAAGAACACACATGCAAAGACACTTAGTGGTGGTTTAGGAAAAGAACACACATGCAATAACACTGGTGGATCCATGTGGTTTATGGAAAGAACCCACATGCAATGAATCTAGTGTTGGTTTAGGAAAAGAACACACATGCAATGACACTGGTGGATCCATGTGCTTTATGAAAAGAACAAACATGCAATGACTCTAGTTGTGGTTTATGAAAAGTACACACATGCAATGACTGTAGTGGTGGTCAAGGAAAATAACACACAAGCAATGACACTGGTGGATCCGTGTGGTTTAGGAAAATAACACACAAATGCAATGACACTAGTGGTGGTTTAGGAAAAGAACACACATGCAATTTCTCTAGTTGTGGTTTATGAAAAGAACAAACATGCAATGGCTCTAGTGGTGGTTTATGAAAAGAACACACATGCAAATGACTCTAATGGATCCATGTGGTTTAGTTAAATAACACACATGCAATAACACTAGTGGTAGTTTAGGAAAAGAACACACATGCAAATACATGCAATGACACTAGTGGTGGATCCATGTGCTTTAGGAAAGGAACACACATGCAATGACACTAGTGGTGGATTAGGAAAAGAACACACATGCAAATGACTCTGGTGGATCCATGTGGTTTATGGAAAGAACACACATACAATGACACCAGTGGTGGCTTATGAAAAGAACACACATGCAATGACACTGGTAGTGGATCCATGTGGTTTAGTAAAATAACACACATGCAATGACACTAGTGGTGGTTGAGGAAAAGGACACACATGCAATGACACTGGTGGATCCATGTGGTTTATGAAAAGAACAAACATGCAATGTTCTAGTTGTGGTTTATGAAAAGTACACACATGCAAAGACTCTAGTGATGGTTTAGGAAAAGAACACACATGCAATCACTTTAGTGTATCCATGTGGTTTATGGAAAGAACACACATGCAATGAATCTAGTTGTGGTTTATGAAAAGAACACACATGCAATGACACTGGTGGATCCATGTGGTTTATTTAAAGAACAAACATGCAATGCCACTAGTGGTGGTTTAGGAAAAGAACACACATGCAAAGACACTTAGTGGTGGTTTAGGAAAAGAACACACATGCAATAACACTGGTGGATCCATGTGGTTTATGGAAAGAACACACATGCAATGAATCTAGTGTTGGTTTAGGAAAATAACACACATGCAATGACACTAGTGGATCCATGTGCTTTATGAAAAGAACAAGCATGCGATGAATCTAGTTGTGGTTTATGAAAAGTACACACATGCAATGACTGTAGTGGTGGTCAAGGAAAAGAACACACAAGCAATGGCACTGGTAGATCCGTGTGGTTTAGGAAAATAACACACAAAAGCAATGATACTAGTGGTGGTTTAGGAATAGAACACACATGCAATGTCTCTTGTTGTGGTTTATGAAAACAACAAACATGCAATGACTCTAGTGGTGGTTTATGAAAAGGAGACACATGCAAATGACTCTGATGGATCCATGTGGTTTAGTTAAATAACCCACATGCAATGACACTAGTGGTGGTTTAGGAAAAGAACACACATGCAAAGACATGCAATGACACTGGTGGATCCATGTGCTTTAGGAAAGGAACACACATGCAATGACACTAGTGGTGGTTTAGGAAAAGAACACACATGCAAATGACTCTGGTGGATCCATGTGGTTTATGGAAAGAACACACATGCAATGACACTGGTGGTGGTTTACAAAAAGAACACACATGCAAATAACTCTGGTGGATCCATGTGGTTTATGGAAAGAACACACATGCAATGACACTAGTGGTGGTTTATGAAAAGAATACACATGCAATGACACTGGTGGTGGATCCATGTGGTTTAGTAAAATAACACACATGCAATGACACTATTGGTGGTTTAGGAAAAGGACACACATGCAAATGACTCTGGGGGGTCTCTGTGGTTTATGGAAAGAACACATATGCAATGACACTAGTGGTGGTTTATGAAAAGAACGTGCATGCAATGACAGTAGTGGTGGTTCCATGTGGTTTATGGAAAGAACACACATGCAATGAATCTAGTTGTGGTTTATGAAAAGAACACACATGCAATGACACAGGTGGATCCATGTGGTTTATGAAAAGAACAAACATGCAACGACACTAGTGGTGGTTTAGGAAAAGAACACACATGCAAAGACACTTAGTGGTGGTTTAGGAAAAGAACACACATGCAATAACACTGGTGGATCCATGTGGTTTATGGAAAGAACACACATGCAATGAATCTAGTGTTGGTTTAGGAAAATAACACACATGCAATGACACTAGTGGATCCATGTGCTTTATGAAAAGAACAAGCATGCGATGAATCTAGTTGTGGTTTATGAAAAGTACACACATGCAATGACTGTAGTGGTGGTCAAGGAAAAGAACACACAAGCAATGGCACTGGTAGATCCGTGTGGTTTAGGAAAATAACACACAAAAGCAATGATACTAGTGGTGGTTTAGGAATAGAACACACATGCAATGTCTCTTGTTGTGGTTTATGAAAACAACAAACATGCAATGACTCTAGTGGTGGTTTATGAAAAGGAGACACATGCAAATGACTCTGATGGATCCATGTGGTTTAGTTAAATAACCCACATGCAATGACACTAGTGGTGGTTTAGGAAAAGAACACACATGCAAAGACATGCAATGACACTGGTGGATCCATGTGCTTTAGGAAAGGAACACACATGCAATGACACTAGTGGTGGTTTAGGAAAAGAACACACAAGCAAATGACTCTGGTGGATCCATGTGGTTTATGGAAAGAACACACATGCAATGACACTGGTGGTGGTTTACAAAAAGAACACACATGCAAATAACTCTGGTGGATCCATGTGGTTTATGGAAAGAACACACATGCAATGACACTAGTGGTGGTTTATGAAAAGAACACACATGCAATGACACTGGTGGTGGATCCATGTGGTTTAGTAAAATAACACACATGCAATGACACTATTGGTGGTTTAGGAAAAGGACACACATGCAAATGACTCTGGGGGGTCTCTGTGGTTTATGGAAAGAACACATATGCAATGACACTAGTGGTGGTTTATGAAAAGAACGTGCATGCAATGACAGTAGTGGTGGTTCCATGTGGTTTATGGAAAGAACACACATGCAATGAATCTAGTTGTGGTTTATGAAAAGAACACACATGCAATGACACAGGTGGATCCATGTGGTTTATGAAAAGAACAAACATGCAACGACACTAGTGGTGGTTTAGGAAAAGAACACACATGCAAAGACACTTAGTGGTGGTTTAGGAAAAGAACACACATGCAATAACACTGGTGGATCCATGTGGTTTATGGAAAGAACACACATGCAATGAATCTAGTTGTGGTTTATGAAAAGAACACACATGCAATGACACTGGTGGATCCATGTGGTTTATATAAAGAATAAACATGCAATGCCACTAGTGGTGGTTTAGGAAAAGAACACACATGCAAAGACACTTAGTGGTGGTTTAGGAAAAGAACACACATGCAATAACACTGGTGGATCCATGTGGTTTATGGAAAGAACACACATGCAATCAATCTAGTGTTGGTTTAGGAAAAGAACACACATGCAATGACACTGGTGGATCCATGTGCTTTATGAAAAGAACAAGCATGCAATGACTCTAGTTGTGGTTTATGAAAAGTACACACATGCATTGACACTAGTGGTGGATCCATGTGCTTTAGGAAAGGAACACACATGCAATGACACTAGTGGTGGTTTAGGAAAAGAACACACATGCAATGACACTGGTGGATCCATGTGCTTTATGAAAAGAACAAGCATGCAATGAATCTAGTTGTGGTTTATGAAAAGTACACACATGCAATGACTGTAGTGGTGGTCAAGGAAAAGAACACACAAGCAATGGCACTGGTAGATCCGTGTGATTTAGGAAAATAACACACAAATGCAATGACACTAGTGGTGGTTTAGGAATAGAACACACATGCAATGTCTCTTGTTGTGGTTTATGAAAACAACAAACATGCAATGACTCTAGTGGTGGTTTATGAAAAGGAGACACATGCAAATGACTCTGATGGATCCATGTGGTTTAGTTAAATAACCCACATGCAATGACACTAGTGGTGGTTTAGGAAAAGAACACACATGCAAAGACATGCAATGACACTGGTGGATCCATGTGCTTTAGGAAACGAACACACATGCAATGACACTGGTGGTGGTTTACAAAAAGAACACACATGCAAATAACTCTGGTGGATCCATGTGGTTTATGGAAAGAACACACATGCAATGACACTAGTGGTGGTTTATGAAAAGAACACACATGCAATGACACTGGTGGTGGATCCATGTGGTTTAGTAAAATAACACACATGCAATGACACTATTGGTGGTTTAGGAAAAGGACACACATGCAAATGACTCTGGGGGGTCTCTGTGGTTTATGGAAAGAACACATATGCAATGACACTAGTGGTGGTTTATGAAAAGAACGTGCATGCAATGACAGTAGTGGTGGTTCCATGTGGTTTATGGAAAGAACACACATGCAATGAATCTAGTTGTGGTTTATGAAAAGAACACACATGCAATGACACAGGTGGATCCATGTGGTTTATGAAAAGAACAAACATGCAACGACACTAGTGGTGGTTTAGGAAAAGAACACACATGCAAAGACACTTAGTGGTGGTTTAGGAAAAGAACACACATGCAATAACACTGGTGGATCCATGTGGTTTATGGAAAGAACACACATGCAATGAATCTAGTTGTGGTTTATGAAAAGAACACACATGCAATGACAATGGTGGATCCATGTGGTTTATATAAAGAATAAACATGCAATGCCACTAGTGGTGGTTTAGGAAAAGAACACACATGCAAAGACACTTAGTGGTGGTTTAGGAAAAGAACACACATGCAATAACACTGGTGGATCCATGTGGTTTATGGAAAGAACACACATGCAATCAATCTAGTGTTGGTTTAGGAAAAGAACACACATGCAATGACACTGGTGGATCCATGTGATTTATGAAAATAACAAGCATGCAATGACTCTAGTTGTGGTTTATGAAAAGTACACACATGCATTGACACTAGTGGTGGATCCATGTGCTTTAGGAAAGGAACACACATGCAATGACACTAGTGGTGGTTTAGGAAAAGAACAAACATGCAACGACACTAGTGGTGGTTTAGGAAAAGAACACACATGCAAAGACACTTAGTGGTGGTTTAGGAAAAGAACACACATGCAATAACACTGGTGGATCCATGTGGTTTATGGAAAGAACACACATGCAATGAATCTAGTTGTGGTTTATGAAAAGAACACACATGCAATGACACTGGTGGATCCATGTGCTTTATGAAAAGAACAAACATGCAATGACTCTAGTTGTGGTTTATGAAAAGTACACACATGCAATGACTGTAGTGGTGGTCAAGGAAAATAACACACAAGCAATGACACTGGTGGATCCGTGTGGTTTAGGAAAATAACACACAAATGCAATGACACTAGTGGTGGTTTAGGAAAAGAACACACATTCGATGTCTCTAGTTGTGGTTTATGAAAAGAACAAACATGCAATGGCTCTAGTGGTGGTTTATGAAAAGAACACACATGCAAATGACTCTAATGGATCCATGTGGTTTAGTTAAATAACACACATGCAATAACACTAGTGGTAGTTTAGGAAAAGAACACACATGCAAATACATGCAATGACACTGGTGGATCCATGTGCTTTAGGAAAGGAACACACATGCAATGACACTAGTGGTGGTTTAGGAAAAGAACACACATGCAAATGACTCTGGTGGATCCATGTGGTTTATGGAAAGAACACACATACAATGACACCAGTGGTGGATTATGAAAAGAACACACATGCAATGACACTGGTAGTGGATCCATGTGGTTTAGTAAAATAACACACATGCAATGACACTAGTGGTGGTTTAGGAAAAGGACACACATGCAATGACACTGGTGGATCCATGTGGTTTATGCAAAGAACAAACATGCAATGTTCTAGTTGTGGTTTATGAAAAGTACACACATGCAAAGTCCCTAGTGGTGGTTTAGGAAAACAACACACATGCAATCAATTTAGTGTATCCATGTGGTTTATGGAAAGAACACACATGCAATGAATCTAGTTGTGGTTTATGAAAAGAACACACATGCAATGACACTAGTGGATCCATGTGGTTTATTTAAAGAACAAACATGCAATGCCACTAGTGGTGGTTTTGGAAAAGAACACACATGCAAAGACACTTAGTGGTGGTTTAGGAAAAGAACACACATGCAATAACATTGGTGGATCCATGTGGTTTATGGAAAGAACACACATGCAATGATTCTAGTGTTGGTTTAGGAAAAGAACACACATGCAATGACACTTGTGGATCCATGTGCTTTATGAAAAGAACAAACATGCAATGACTCTAGTTGTGGTTTATGAAAAGTACACACATGCAATGACTGTAGTGGTGGTCAGGGAAAATAACACACAAGCAATGACACTGGTAGATCCGTGTGGTTAAGGAAAATAACACACAAATGCAATGACACTAGTGGTGGTTTAGGAAAAGAACACACATGCAATGTCTCTTGTTGTGGTTTATGAAAAGAACAAACATGCAATGACTCTAGTGGTGGTTTATGAAAAGGAGACACATGCAAATGACTCTGATGGATCCATGTGGTTTAGTTAAATAACCCACATGCAATGACACTAGTGGTGGTTTAGGAAAAGAACACACATGCAAAGACATGCAATGACACTGGTGGATCCATGTGCTTTAGGAAACGAACACACATGCTATGACACTGGTGGTGGTTTACAAAAAGAACACACATGCAAATGACTCTGGTGGATCCATGTGGTTTATGGAAAGAACACACATGCAATGACACTAGTGGTGGTTTATGAAAAGAACACACATGCAATGACACTGGTGGTGGATCCATGTGGTTTAGTAAAATAACACACATGCAATGACACTATTGGTGATTTAGGAAAAGGACACACATGCAAATGACTCTGGGGGGTCTCTGTGGTTTATGTAAAGAACACATATGCAATGACACTAGTGGTGGTTTATGAAAAGAACGTGCATGCAATGACAGTAGTGGTGGTTCCATGTGGTTTATGTAAAGAACACACATGCAATGAATCTAGTTGTGTTTTATGAAAAGAACACACATGCAATGACACAGGTGGATCCATGTGGTTTATGAAAAGAACAAACATGCAATGACACTAGTGGTGGTTTAGGAAAAGAACACATGCAAAGACACTTAGTGGTGGTTTAGGAAAAGAACACACATGCAATAACACTGGTGGATCCATGTGGTTTATGGAAAGAACACACATGCAATGAATCTAGTGTTGGTTTAGGAAAAGGACACACATGCAATGACACTGGTGGATCCATGTGCTTTATGAAAAGAACAAACATGCAATGACTCTAGTTGTGGTTTATGAAAAGTACACACATGCAATGACTGTAGTGGTGGTCAAGGAAAATAACACACAAGCAATGAAACTGGTGGATCCGTGTGGTTTAGGAAAATAACACACAATTGCAATGACACTAGTGGTGGTTTAGGAAAAGAACACACATGCCGTGTCTCTAGTTGTGGTTTATGAAAAGAACAAACATGCAATGGCTCTTGTGGTGGTTTATGAAAAGAACACACATGCAAATGACTCTAATGGATCCATGTGGTTTAGTTAAATAACACACATGCAATAACACTAGTGGCAGTTTAGGAAAAGAACACACATGCAAATACATGCAATGACACTGGTGGATCCATGTGCCTTAGGAAAGGAATACACATGCAATGACACTAGTGGTGGTTTAGGAAAAGAACACACATGCAAATGACTCTGGTGGATCCATGTGGTTTATGGAAAGAACACACATACAATGACACCAGTGGTGGCTTATGAAAAGAACACACATGCAATGACACTGGTAGTGGATCCATGTGGTTTAGTAAAATAACACACATGCAATGACACTAGTGCTGGTTGAGGAAAAGGACACACATGCAATGACACTGGTGGATCCATGTGGTTTATGAAAAGAACAAACATGCAATGTTCTAGTTGTGGTTTATGAAAAGTACACACATGCAAAGACTCTAGTGCTGGTTTAGGAAAAGAACACACATGCAATCACTTTAGTGTATCCATGTGGTTTATGGAAAGAACACACATGCAATGAATCTAGTTGTGGTTTATGAAAAGAACACACATGCAATGACACTGGTGGATCCATGTGGTTTATTTAAAGAACAAACATGCAATGCCATTAGTGGTGGTTTAGGAAAAGAACACACATGCAAAGACACTTAGTGGTGGTTTAGGAAAAGAACACACATGCAATAACACTGGTGGATCCATGTGGTTTATGGAAAGAACACACATGCAATGAATCTAGTGTTGGTTTAGGAAAAGAACACACATGCAATGACACTGGTGGATCCATGTGCTTTATGAAAAGAACAAACATGCAATGACTCTAGTTGTGGTTTATGAAAAGTACACACATGCAATGACTGTAGTGGTGGTCAAGGAAAATAACACACAAGCAATGACACTGGTAGATCCGTGTGGTTTAGGAAAATAACACACAAATGCAATGACACTAGTGGTGGTTTAGGAAAAGAACACACATGCAATGTCTCTAGTTGTGGTTTATGAAAAGAACAAACATGCAATGGCTCTAGTGGTGGTTTATGAAAAGAACACACATGCAAATGACTCTAATGGATCCATGTGGTTTCGTTAAATAACACACATGCAATAACACTAGTGGCAGTTTAGGAAAAGAACACACATGCAAATACATGCAATGACACTGGTGGATCCATGTGCTTTAGGAAAGGAACACACATGCAATGACACTGGTGGTGGTTTAGGAAAAGAACACACATGCAAATTACTCTAGTGGATCCATGTGGTTTATGGAAAGAACACACATACATTGACACTAGTGGTGGCTTATGAAAAGAACACACATGCAATGACACTGGTGGATCCATATGGTTTATGAAAATAACACACATGCAATGACACTAGTGGTGGTTTAGGAAAAGAACACACATGCAATGTCTCTAATTGTGGTTTATGAAAAGAACAAACATGCAATGACTCTAGTGGTGGTTTATGAAAAGGAGACACATGCAAATGACTCTGATGGATCCATGTGGTTTAGTTAAATAACCCACATGCAATGACACTAGTGGTGGTTTAGGAAAAGAACACACATGCAAAGACTTGCAATGACACTGGTGGATCCATGTGCTTTAGGAAAGGAACACACATGCAATGACACTGGTGGTGGTTTACGAAAAGAACACACATGCAAATGACTCTAGTGGATCCATGTGGTTTATGGAAAGAACACACATGCAATGACACTAGTGGTGGTTAATGAAAAGAACACACATGCAATGACACTGGTGGTGGATCCATGTGGTTTAGTAAAATAACACACATGCAATGACACTAGTGGTGGTTTAGGAAAATTACACACATGCAAATGACTCTGGGGGTTCTCTGTGGTTTATGGAAAGAACACATATGCAATGACACTAGTGGTGGTTTATGAAAAGAACGTGCATGCAATTAAACTAGTGGTGGTTCCATTTGGTTTATGGAAAGAACACACATGCAATGAATCTAGTTGTGGTTTATGAAAAGAACTCACATGCAATGACACTAGTGGATCCATGTGGTTTATGAAAAGAACAAACATGCAATGACACTAGTGGTGCTTTAGGAAAAGAACACACATGCAAAGACACTTAGTGGTGGTTTAGGAAAAGAACACACATGCAATAACAGTGGTGGATCCATGTGGTTTATGGAAATAACACACATGCAATGAATCTAGTGTTGGTTTAGTAAAAGAATACACATGCAATGACACTGGTGGATCCATGTGCTTTACGAAAAGAACAAACATGCAATGACTCTAGTTGTGGTTTATGAAAAGTACACACATGCAATGACTGCAGTGGTAGTTAAGGAAAAGAATACACAAGCAATGACACTGGTGGATCCATGTGGTTTAGGAAAATAACACACATGTAATGACACTAGTGGTGGTTTAGGAAAAGAACACACATGCAGTGTCTCTAATTGTGGTTTATGAAAAGAACAAACATGCAATGACTCTAGTGGTGGTTTATGAAAAGAACACACATGCAAATGACTCTAATGGATCCATGTGGTTTAGTTAAATAACACACATGCAATAACACTAGTGGCAGTTTAGGAAAAGAACACACATGCAAATACATGCAATGACACTGGTGGATCCATGTGCTTTAGGAAAGGAACACACATGCAATGACACTGGTGGTGGTTTAGGAAAAGAACAAACATGCAAATTACTCTAGTGGATCCATGTGGTTTATGGAAAGAACACACATACATTGACACTAGTGGTGGCTTATGATAAGAACACACATGCAATGACACTGGTAGTGGATCCATGTGGTTTAGTAAAATAACACACATGCAATGACACTAGTGGTGGTTTAGGAAAAGGACACACATGCAATGAGACTGGTGGATCCATGTGGTTTATGAATAGAACAAACATGCAATGTTCTAGTTGTGGTTTATGAAAAGTACACACATGCAAAGTCTCTTGTGGTGGTTTCGGAAAAGAACGCACATGCAATCACTTTAGTGTATCCATGTGGTTTATGGAAAGAACACACATGCAATGAATCTAGTTGTGGTTTATGAAAACAACACACATGCAATGACACTGGTGGATCCATGTGGTTTATTGAAAGAACAAACATGCAATGACACTAGTGGTGGTTTAGGAAAAGAACACACATGCAAAGACACTTAGTGGTGGTTTAGGAAAACAACACACATGCAATAACACTAGTGGGTCCATGTGGTTTGTGGAAAGAACACACATGCAATGAATCTAGTGTTGGTTTAGGAAAAGAACACACATGCAATGACACTGGTGGATGCATGTACTTTATGAAAAGAACAAACATGCAATGACTCTAGTTGTCGTTTATGAAAAGTACACACATGCAATGACTGTAGTGGTGGTCAGGGAAAATAACACACAAGCAATGACACTGGTAGATCCGTGTGGTTTAGGAAAATAACACACAAATGCAATGACACTAGTGGTGGTTTAGGAAAAGAACACACATGCAATGACACTGGTGGATCCATCTCGTTTAGGAAAATACCACACATGCAATGACACTAGTGGTAGTTTTGGAAAATAACAAACATGCAATGTCTCTAGTTGTGGTTTATGAAAAGGACAAACATGCAATGACTCTTGTGGTGGTTTATGAAAAGGAGACACATGCAAATGACTCTGATGGATCCATGTGGTTTAGTTAAATAACCCACATGCAATGACACTAGTGGTGGTTTAGGAAAAGAACACACATGCAAAGACATGCAATGACACTGGTGGATCCATGTGCTTTAGGAAAGGAACACACATGCAATGACACTGGTGGTGGTTTACGAAAAGAACACACATGCAAATGACTCTGGTGGATCAATGTGTTTTATGGAAAGAACACACATGCAATGACACTAGTGGTGGTTTATGAAAAGAACACACATGCAATGACACTGGTGGTGGATCCATGTGGTTTAGTAAAATAACACACATGCAATGACACTAGTGGTGGTTTAGGAAAAGGACACACATGCAAATGACTCTCGGGGGTCTCTGTGGTTTATGGAAAGAATACATATGCAATGACACTAGTGGTGCTTTATGAAAATAACGTGCATGCAATGACACTAGTGGTGGTTCCATGTGGTTTATGGAAAGAACACACATGCAATGAATCTAGTTGTGGTTTATGAAAAGAACACATATGCAATGACACTGGTGGATCCATGTGGTTTATGAAAAGAACAAACATGCAATGACACTAGTGGTGGTTTAGGAAAAGAACACACATGCAAAGACACTTAGTGGTGGTTTAGGAAAAGAACACACATGCAATAACACTGGTGGATCCATGTGGTTTATGGAAAGAACACACATGCAATGAATCTAGTGTTGGTTTAGGAAAAGAACACATATGTAATGACACTGGTGGATCCATGTGCTTTATGAAAAGAACAAACATGCAATGACTCTAGTTGTGGTTTATGAAAAGTACACACATGTAGTGACTGTAAGGTGGTCAAGGAAAAGAACACACCAGCAATGACACTGGTGGATCCATGTGGTTTAGGAAAATAACACACATGCAATGACACTAGTGGTGGTTTAGGAAAAGAACACACATGCAATGTCTCTAGTTGTGGTTTATGGAAAAACAAACATGCAATGACTCTAGGGGTGGTTTATGAAAAGAACACACATGCAAATGACTCTAATGGATCCATGTGGTTTAGTTAAATAACACACATGCAATAACACTAGTGGTAGTTTAGGAAAAGAACACACATGCAATGACACTGGTGGATCCATGTGTTTAGGAAAGGAACACACATGCAATGACACTAGTGGTGGTTTAGGAAAAGAACACACATGCATATGACTCTGGTGGATCCATGTGGTTTATGGAAAGAACACACAGACAATGACACCAGTGGTGGCTTATGAAAATAACACACATGCAATGACACTGGTAGTGGATCCATGTGGTTTAGTAAAATAACACACATGCAATGACACTAGTGCTGGTTGAGGAAAAGGACACACATGCAATGACACTGGTGGATCCATGTGGTTTATGAAAAGAACAAACATGCAATTTTCTAGTTGTGGTTTATGAAAAGTACACACATGCAAAGACTCTAGTGCTGGTTTAGGAAAAGAACACACATGCAATCACTTTAGTGTATCCATGTGGTTTATGGAAAGAACACACATGCAATGAATCTAGTTGTGGTTTATGAAAAGAACACACATGCAATGACACTGGTGGATCCATGTGGTTTATTTAAAGAACAAACATGCAATGCCATTAGTGGTGGTTTAGGAAAAGAACACACATGCAAAGACACTTAGTGGTGGTTTAGGAAAAGAACACACATGCAATAACACTGGTGGATCCATGTGGTTTATGGAAAGAACACACATGCAATGAATCTAGTGTTGGTTTAGGAATTGAACACACATGCAATGACACTGGTGGATCCATGTGCTTTATGAAAAGAACAAACATGCAATGACTCTAGTTGTGGTTTATGAAAAGTACACACATGCAATGACTGTAGTGGTGGTCAAGGAAAATAACACACAAGCAATGACACTGGTAGATCCGTGTGGTTTAGGAAAATAACACACAAATGCAATGACACTAGTGGTGGTTTAGGAAAAGAACACACATGCAATGTCTCTAGTTGTGGTTTATGAAAAGAACAAACATGCAATGGCTCTAGTGGTGGTTTATGAAAAGAACACACATGCAAATGACTCTAATGGATCCATGTGGTTTAGTTAAATAACACACAGGCAATAACACTAGTGGCAGTTTAGGAAAAGAACACACATGCAAATACATGCAATGACACTGGTGGATCCATGTGCTTTAGGAAAGGAACACACATGCAATGACACTGGTGGTGGTTTAGTAAAAGAACACACATGCAAATTACTCTAGTGGATCCATGTGGTTTATGGAAAGAACACACATACATTGACACTAGTGGTGGCTTATGAAAAGAACACACATGCAATAACACTGGTAGTGGATCCATGTGGTTTAGTAAAATAACACACATGCAATGACACTAGTGGTGGTTTAGGAAAAGGACACACATGCAATGACACTGGTGGATCCATGTGGTTTATGAAAAGAACAAACATGCAATGTTCTAGTTGTGGTTTATGAAAAGTACACACATGCAAAGTCTCTTGTGGTGGTTTAGGAAAAGAACACACATGCAATCACTTTAGTGTATCCATGTGGTTTATGGAAAGAACACACATGCAATGAATCTAGTTGTGGTTTATGAAAACAACACACATGCAATGACACTAGTGTTGGTTTAGGAAAAGAACACACATGCAAAGACACTTAGTGGTGGGTTAGTAACAGAACACACATGCAATAACACTGGTGGATCCATGTGGTTTATGGAAAGAACACACATGCAATGAATCTAGTGTTGGTTTAGGAAAAGAACACACTTGCAATGACACTGGTGGATGCATTTGCTTTATGAAAAGAACAAACATGCAATGACGCTAGTTGTGGTTTATGAAATGTACACGCATGAAATGACGCTAGTGGTGGTTTAGGAAAATAACACACATGCAATGACACTAGTGGTGGTTTAGGAAAAGAACACACATGCAATGTCTCTAGTTGTGGTTTATGAAAAGAACAAACATGCAATGACTCTAGTGGTGGTTTATGAAAAGGAGAGACATGCGAATGACTCTGATGGATCCATGTGGTTTAGTTAAATAACCCACATGCAATGACACTAGTGGTGGTTTAGGAAAAGAACACACATGCAAAGACATGTAATGACACTGGTTGATCCATGTGCTTTAGGAAAGGAACACACATGCAATGACACTGGTTGTGGTTTACGAAAAGAACACACGTGCAAATGACTCTGGTGGATCCATGTGGTTTATGGAAAGAACACACATGCAATGACACTAGTGGTGGTTAATGAAAAGAACACACATGCAATGACCCTGGTGGTGGATCCATGTGGTTTAGTAAAATAACACACATGCAATGACACTAGTGGTGGTTTAGGAAAAGGACACACATGCAAATGACTCTGGTGGTTCCCTGTGGTTTATGGAAAGAACACATATGCAATGACACTAGTGGTAGTTTATGAAAAGAACGTGCATGCCATGACACTAGTGGTGGTTCCATCTGGTTTATGGAAAGAACACACATGCAATGAATCTCGTTGTGGTTTATGAAAAGAACACACATGCAATGACACTGGTGGATCCATGTGGTTTATGAAAAGAACAAACATGCGATGACACTAGTGGTGGTTTAGGAAAAGAACACACATGCAAATACACTTAGTGGTGGTTTAGGAAAAGAACACACATGCAATAACACTGGTGGATCCATGTTGTTTATGAAAAGAACAAACATGCAATTTTCTAGTTGTGGTTTATGAAAAGTACACACATTCAAAGACTCTAGTGCTGGTTTAGGAAAAGAACACACATGCAATCACTTTAGTGTATCCATGTGGTTTATGGAAAGAACACACATGCAATGAATCTAGTTGTGGTTTATGAAAAGAACACACATGCAATGACACTGGTGGATCCATGTGGTTTATTTAAAGAACAAACATGCAATGCCATTAGTGGTGGTTTAGGAAAAGAACACACATGCAAAGACACTTAGTGGTGGTTTAGGAAAAGAACACACATGCAATAACACTGGTGGATCCATGTGGTTTATGGAAAGAACACACATGCAATGAATCTAGTGTTGGTTTAGGAAAAGAACACACATGCAATGACACTGGTGGATCCATGTGCTTTATGAAAAGAACAAACATGCAATGACTCTAGTTGTGGTTTATGAAAAGTACACACATGCAATGACTGTAGTGGTGGTCAAGGAAAATAACACACAAGCAATGACACTGGTAGATCCGTGTGGTTTAGGAAAATAACACACAAATGCAATGACACTAGTGGTGGTTTAGGAAAAGAACACACATGCAATGTCTCTAGTTGTGGTTTATGAAAAGAACAAACATGCAATGGCTCTAGTGGTGGTTTATGAAAAGAACACACATGCAAATGACTCTAATGGATCCATGTGGTTTAGTTAAATAACACACATGCAATAACACTAGTGGCAGTTTAGGAAAAGAACACACATGCAAATACATGCAATGACACTGGTGGATCCATGTGCTTTAGGAAAGGAACACACATGCAATGACACTGGTGGTGGTTTAGGAAAAGAACACACATGCAAATTACTCTAGTGGATCCATGTGGTTTATGGAAAGAACACACATACATTGACACTAGTGGTGGCTTATGAAAAGAACACACATGCAATAACACTGGTAGTGGATCCATGTGGTTTAGTAAAATAACACACATGCAATGACACTAGTGGTGGTTTAGGAAAAGGACACACATGCAATGACACTGGTGGATCCATGTGGCTTATGAAAAGAACAAACATGCAATGTTCTAGTTGTGGTTTATGAAAAGTACACACATGCAAAGTCTCTTGTGGTGGTTTAGGAAAATAACACACATGCAATCACTTTAGTGTATCCATGTGGTTTATGGAAAGAACACACATGCAATGAATCTAGTTGTGGTTTATGAAAACAACACACATGCAATGACACTAGTGTTGGTTTAGGAAAAGAACACACATGCAAAGAAACTTAGTGGTGGGTTAGTAACAGAACACACATGCAATAACACTGGTGGATCCATGTGGTTTATGGAAAGAACACACATGCAATGAATCTAGTGTTGGTTTAGGAAAAGAACACACTTGCAATGACACTGGTGGATGCATTTGCTTTATGAAAAGAACAAACATGCAATGACGCTAGTTGTGGTTTATGAAATGTACACGCATGAAATGACGCTAGTGGTGGTTTAGGAAAATAACACACATGCAATGACACTAGTGGTGGTTTAGGAAAAGAACACACATGCAATGTCTCTAGTTGTGGTTTATGAAAAGAACAAACATGCAATGACTCTAGTGGTGGTTTATGAAAAGGAGAGACATGCGAATGACTCTGATGGATCCATGTGGTTTAGTTAAATAACCCACATGCAATGACACTAGTGGTGGTTTAGGAAAAGAACACACATGCAAAGACATGTAATGACACTGGTTGATCCATGTGCTTTAGGAAAGGAACACACATGCAATGACACTGGTTGTGGTTTACGAAAAGAACACACGTGCAAATGACTCTGGTGGATCCATGTGGTTTATGGAAAGAACACACATGCAATGACACTAGTGGTGGTTAATGAAAAGAACACACATGCAATGACCCTGGTGGTGGATCCATCTGGTTTAGTAAAATAACACACATGCAATGACACTAGTGGTGGTTTAGGAAAAGGACACACATGCAAATGACTCTGGTGGTTCCCTGTGGTTTATGGAAAGAACACATATGCAATGACACTAGTGGTAGTTTATGAAAAGAACGTGCATGCCATGACACTAGTGGTGGTTCCATCTGGTTTATGGAAAGAACACACATGCAATGAATCTCGTTGTGGTTTATGAAAAGAACACACATGCAATGACACTGGTGGATCCATGTGGTTTATGAAAAGAACAAACATGCGATGACACTAGTGGTGGTTTAGGAAAAGAACACACATGCAAATACACTTAGTGGTGGTTTAGGAAAAGAACACACATGCAATAACACTGGTGGATCCATGTGGTTTATGAAAAGAACAAACATGCAATTTTCTAGTTGTGGTTTATGAAAAGTACACACATTCAAAGACTCTAGTGCTGGTTTAGGAAAAGAACACACATGCAATCACTTTAGTGTATCCATGTGGTTTATGGAAAGAACACACATGCAATGAATCTAGTTGTGGTTTATGAAAAGAACACACATGCAATGACACTGGTGGATCCATGTGGTTTATTTAAAGAACAAACATGCAATGCCATTAGTGGTGGTTTAGGAAAAGAACACACATGCAAAGACACTTAGTGGTGGTTTAGGAAAAGAACACACATGCAATAACACTGGTGGATCCATGTGGTTTATGGAAAGAACACACATGCAATGAATCTAGTGTTGGTTTAGGAAAAGAACACACATGCAATGACACTGGTGGATCCATGTGCTTTATGAAAAGAACAAACATGCAATGACTCTAGTTGTGGTTTATGAAAAGTACACACATGCAATGACTGTAGTGGTGGTCAAGGAAAATAACACACAAGCAATGACACTGGTAGATCCGTGTGGTTTAGGAAAATAACACACAAATGCAATGACACTAGTGGTGGTTTAGGAAAAGAACACACATGCAATGTCTCTAGTTGTGGTTTATGAAAAGAACAAACATGCAATGGCTCTAGTGGTGGTTTATGAAAAGAACACACATGCAAATGACTCTAATGGATCCATGTGGTTTAGTTAAATAACACACATGCAATAACACTAGTGGCAGTTTAGGAAAAGAACACACATGCAAATACATGCAATGACACTGGTGGATCCATGTGCTTTAGGAAAGGAACACACATGCAATGACACTGGTGGTGGTTTAGGAAAAGAACACACATGCAAATTACTCTAGTGGATCCATGTGGTTTATGGAAAGAACACACATACATTGACACTAGTGGTGGCTTATGAAAAGAACACACATGCAATAACACTGGTAGTGGATCCATGTGGTTTAGTAAAATAACACACATGCAATGACACTAGTGGTGGTTTAGGAAAAGGACACACATGCAATGACACTGGTGGATCCATGTGGCTTATGAAAAGAACAAACATGCAATGTTCTAGTTGTGGTTTATGAAAAGTACACACATGCAAAGTCTCTTGTGGTGGTTTAGGAAAATAACACACATGCAATCACTTTAGTGTATCCATGTGGTTTATGGAAAGAACACACATGCAATGAATCTAGTCGTGGTTTATGAAAAAAACACACATGCAATGACACTAGTGTTGGTTTAGGAAAAGAACACACATGCAAAGACACTTAGTGGTGGGTTAGTAACAGAACACACATGCAATAACACTGGTGGATCCATGTGGTTTATGGAAAGAACACACATGCAATGAATCTAGTGTTGGTTTAGGAAAAGAACACACTTGCAATGACACTGGTGGATGCATTTGCTTTATGAAAAGAACAAACATGCAATGACGCTAGTTGTGGTTTATGAAATGTACACGCATGAAATGACGCTAGTGGTGGTTTAGGAAAATAACACACATGCAATGACACTAGTGGTGGTTTAGGAAAAGAACACACATGCAATGTCTCTAGTTGTGGTTTATGAAAAGAACAAACATGCAATGACTCTAGTGGTGGTTTATGAAAAGGAGAGACATGCGAATGACTCTGATGGATCCATGTGGTTTAGTTAAATAACCCACATGCAATGACACTAGTGGTGGTTTAGGAAAAGAACACACATGCAAAGACATGTAATGACACTGGTTGATCCATGTGCTTTAGGAAAGGAACACACATGCAATGACACTGGTTGTGGTTTACGAAAAGAACACACGTGCAAATGACTCTGGTGGATCCATGTGGTTTATGGAAAGAACACACATGCAATGACACTAGTGGTGGTTAATGAAAAGAACACACATGCAATGACCCTGGTGGTGGATCCATGTGGTTTAGTAAAATAACACACATGCAATGACACTAGTGGTGGTTTAGGAAAAGGACACACATGCAAATGACTCTGGTGGTTCCCTGTGGTTTATGGAAAGAACACATATGCAATGACACTAGTGGTAGTTTATGAAAAGAACGTGCATGCAATGACACTAGTGGTGGTTCCATCTGGTTTATGGAAAGAACACACATGCAATGAATCTCGTTGTGGTTTATGAAAAGAACACACATGCAATGACACTGGTGGATCCATGTGGTTTATGAAAAGAACAAACATGCGATGACACTAGTGGTGGTTTAGGAAAAGAACACACATGCAAATACACTTAGTGGTGGTTTAGGAAGAGAATACACGTGCAATAACACTGGTGGATCCATGTGGTTTATGGAAAGAACACACATGCAATTAATCTAGTGTTGGTTTAGGAAAAGAATACACATGCAATGACACTGGTGGATCCATGTGCTTTATGAAAAGAACAAACATGCAATGACTCTAGTGGTGGTTTATGAAAAGTACACACATGCAATGACTGTAGTGGTGGTTAAGGAAAAGAACACACAAGCAATGACACTGGTGGATCCATGTGGTTTAGGAAAATAACACACATGTAATGACACTAGTGGTGGTTTAGGAAAAGAACACACATGCAATGTCTCTAGTTGTGGTTTATGAAAAGAACAAACATGCAATGACTCTAATGGATCCATGTGGTTTAGTTAAATACCACATATGCAATAACACTAGTGGTAGTTTAAGAAAAGAGAACACATGCAAATACATGCAATGACACTGGTGGATCCATGTGCTTTAGGAAAGGAACACACATGCAATGACACTGGTGGTGGTTTTGGAAAAGAACACACATGCAAATGACTCTGGTGGATCCATGTGGTTTATGGAAAGAACACACATACAATGACACCAGTGGTGGCTTATGAAAAGAACACACATGCAATGACACTGGTAGTGGATCCATGTGGTTTGGTAAAATAACACACATGTAATGACACTAGTGGTGGTTTAGGAAAAGGACACACATGCAATGACACTGGTGGATCCATGTGGTTTTTGAAAAGAACAAACATGCAATGTTCTAGTTGAGGTTTATGAAAAGTACACACATGCAAAGACTCTAGTGGTGGGTTAGGAAAAGAACACACATGCAATCACTTTAGTGTATCCATGTGGTTTATGGAAAGAACACACATGCAATGAATCTAGTTGTGGTTTATGAAAAGAACACACATGCAATGACACTGGTGGATCCATGTGGTTTATTTAAAGAACAAACATGCAATGACACTAGTGGTGGTATAGGAAAAGAACACACATGAAAAGACACTTAGTGGTGGTTTCGGAAAACAACACACATGCAATAACACTGGTGGGTCCATGTGGTTTGTGGAAAGAACACACATGCAATGAATCTAGTGTTGGTTTAGGTAAAGAACACACATGCAATGACACTGGTGGATGCATGTGCTTTAAAAAAAGAACAAACATGCAATGCCTCTAGTTTTAGTTTATGAAATGTACACACATGAAATGACTCTAGTGGTGGTTTAGGAAAACAACACACATGCAATGACACTGGTGGATCCATCTAGTTTAGGAAAATAACACACAAGCAATGACACTAGTGGTGGTTTTGGAAAAGAACACACATGCAATGTCTCTAGTAGTGGTTTAGGAAAAGAACAAACATGCAATGACTCTTGTGGTGGTTTGTGAAAAGGAGACACATGCAAATGACTCTGATGGATCCATGTGGTTTAGTTAAATAACCGACATGCAATGACACTAGTGGTGGTTTAGGAAAAGAACATATATGCAATGACATGCTATATGCAAAGACATGCAACGACACTGGTGGATCCATGTGCTTTAGGAAAGGAACACACATGCAATAACACTGGTGGTGGTTTACGAAAAGAACACACATGCAAATGACTCTGGTGGATCCATGTGGTTTATGGAAAGAACACACATGCAATGGATCTAGTTGTGGTTTATGAAAAGAACACACATGCAATGACACTCGTGGATCCATGTGGTTTATAAAAAGAATAAACATGCAATGACACTAGTGGTGGTTTAGGAAAAGAACACACATGCAAATGACACTTAGTGGTGGTTTAAGAAAAGAACACACATGCAATAACACTGGTGGATCCATGTAGTTTAGGAAAATAACACACAAGCAATGACACTAGTGGTGGTTTTGGAAAAGAACACACATGCAATGTCTCTAGAAGTGGTTTATGAAAAGAACAAACATGCAATGACTCTTGTGGTGGTTTATGAAAAGGAGACACATGCAAATGACTCTGATGGATCCATGTGGTTTAGTTAAATAACACACATGCAATGACACTAGTGGTGGTTTAGGAAAAGAACACACATGCAAAGACATGCAATGACACTGGTGGATCCATGTGCTTTAGGAAAGGACCACACATGCAATGACACTGGTGGTGGTTTACGAAAAGAACACACATGCAAATGACTCTGGTGGATCCATGTGGTTTATGGAAAGAACACCAATGCAATGACACTAGTGGTGGTTTATGAAAAGAACACACATGCAATGACACTGGTGGTGGATCCATGTGGTTTAGTAAAATAACACACATGCAATGACACTAGTGGTGGTTTAGGAAAAGGACACACATGCAAATGACTCTCGGGGGTCTCTGTCGTTTATGGAAACAACACATATGCAATGACACTAGTGGTGGTTTATGAAAAGAACGTGCATGCAATGACACTAGTGGTGGTTCCATGTGGTTTATGGAAAGAACACACATGCAATGAATCTAGTTGTGGTTTATGAAAAGAACACACATGCAATGACACTGGTGGATCCATGTGGTTTATGAAAAGAACAAACATGCAATGACACTAGTGGTGGTTTAGTAAAAGAACACACATGCAAAGACACTTAGTGGTGGTTTAGGAAAAGAACACACATGCAATAACACTGGTGGATCCATGTGGTTTATGGAAAGAACACACATGCAATGAATCTAGTGTTGGTTTAGGAAAAGAACACATATGTAATGACACTGGTGGATCCATGTGCTTTATGAAAAGAACAAACATCCAATGACTCTAGTTGTGGTTTATGAAAAGTACACACATGCAGTGACTGTAAGGTGGTCAAGAAAAAGAACACACAAGCAATGACACTGGTGGATCCATGTGGTTTTTTAGGAAAATAACACACATGTAATGACACTAGTGGTGGTTTAGGAAAACAACACACATGCAATGTCTCTAGTTGTGGTTTATGAAAAGAACAAACATGCAATGACTCTAGGGGTGGTTTATGAAAAGAACACACATGCAAATGACTCTAATGGATCCATGTGGTTTAGTTAAATAACACACATGCAATAACACTAGTGGTAGTTTAGGAAAAGAACACACATGCAAATACATGCAATGACACTGGTGGATCCATGTGCTTTAGGAAAGGAACACACATGTAATGACACTGGTGGTGGTTTACGAAAAGAACACACATGCAAATGACTCTGGTGGATCCATGTGGTTTATGGAAAGAACACACATGCAATGACACTAGTGGTGGTTTATGAAAAGAACACACATGCAATGACACTGGTGGTGGATCCATGTGGTTTAGTAAAATAACACACATGCAATGACACTAGTGGTGGTTTAGGAAAAGGACACACATGCAAATGACTCTTGGGGGTCTCTGTGGTTTATGGAAAGAACACATATGCAATGACACTAGTGGTGGTTGATGAAAAGAACATGCATGCAATGACACTAGTGGTGGTTCCATGTGGTTTATGGAAAGAACAAACATGCAATGTTCTAGTTGTGGTGTATGAAAAGTACACACATGCAAAGACTCTAGTGCTGGTTTTGGAAAAGAACACACATGCAATCACTTTAGTGTATCCATGTGGTTTATGGAAAGAACACACATGCAATGGATCTAGTTGTGGTTTATGAAAAGAACACACATGCAATGACACTGGTGGATCCATGTGGTTTATTTAAAGAACAAACATGCAATACCACTAGTGGTGGTTTAGGAAAAGAACACACATGCAAAGACACTTAGTGGTGGTTTAGGAAAAGAACACACATGCAATAACACTGGTGGATCCATGTGGTTTATGGAAAGAACACACATGCAATGAATCTAGTGTTGGTTTAGGAAAAGAACACACATGCAATGACACTGGTGGATCCATGTGCTTTATGAAAAGAACAAACATGCAATGACTCTAGTTGTGGTTTATGAAAAGTACACACATGCAATGACTGTAGTGGTGGTCAAGGAAAATAACACACAAGCAATGACACTGTTAAATCCGTGTGGTTTAGGAAAATAACACAAATGCAATGACACTAGTGGTGGTTTAGGAAAAGAACACACATGCAATGTCTCTAGTTATGGTTTATGAAAAGAACAAACATGCAATGGCTCTAGTGGTGGTTTATGAAAAGAACACACATGCAAATGACTCTAATGGATCCATGTGGTTTAGTTAAATAACACACATGCAATAACACTAGTGGTAGTTTAGGAAAAGAACACACATGCAAATACATGCAATGACACTGGTGGATCCATGTGCTTTAGGAAAGGAACACACATGCAATGACACTGGTGGTGGTTTAGGAAAAGAACACACATGCAAATTACTCTAGTGGATCCATGTGGTTTATGGAAAGAACACACATACAATGACACTAGTGGTGGCTTATGAAAAGAACACACATGCAATGACACCGGTAGTGGATCCATGTGGTTTAGTAAAATAACACACATGAAATGACACTAGTGGTGGTTTAGGAAAAGGACACACATGCAATGACACTGGTGGATCCATGTGGTTTATGAAAAGAACAAACTTGCAATGTTCTAGTTGTGGTTTATGAAAAGTACACACATGCAAAGTCTCTAGTGGTGGTTTAGGAAAAGAACACACATGCAATCACTTTAGTGTATCCATGTGGTTTATGGAAAGAACACACATGCAATAAATCTAGTTGTGGTTTATGAAAACAACACACATGCAATGACACTAGTGTTGGTTTAGGAAAAGAACACACATGCAAAGACACTTAGTGGTGGCTTAGTAACAGAACACACATGCAATAACACTGGTGGATCCATGTGGTTTATGGAAAGAACACACATGCAATGAATCTAGTGTTGGTTTAGGAAAAGAACACACTTGCCATGACACTGGTGGATGCATTTGCTTTATGAAAAGAGCAAACATGCAATGACTCTAGTTGTGGTTTATGAAATGTACACGCATGAAATGACGCTAGTGGTGGTTTAGGAAAATAACAAATATGCAATGACACTGGTGGATCCATCTGGTTTAGGAAAATAACACACATGCAATGACACTAGTGGTGGTTTATGAAAAGAACGTGCATGCAATGACACTAGTGGTGGTTCCATTTGGTTTATGGAAAGAACACACATGCAATGAATCTAGTTGTGGTTTATGAAAAGAACTCACATGCAATGACACTGGTGGATCCAGGTGGTTTATGAAAAGAACAAACATGCAATGACACTAGTGGTGGTTTAGGAAAAGAACACACATGCAAAGACAGTTAGTGGTGGTTTAGGAAAAGAACACACATGCAATAACAGTGGTGGATCCATGTGGTTTATGGAAATAACACACATGCAATGAATCTAGTGTTGGTTTAGGAAAAGAATACACATGCAATGACACTGGTGGATCCATGTGCTTTATGAAAAGAACAAACATGCAATGACTCTAGTTGTGGTTTATGAAAAGTACACACATGCAATGACTGTAGTGGTGGTTAAGGAAAAGAATACACTAGCAATGACACTGGTGGATCCATGTGGTTTAGGAAAATAACACACATGTAATGACACTAGTGGTGGTTTAGGAAAAGAACACACATGCAATGTCTCTAGTTGTGGTTTATGAAAAGAACAAACATGCAATGACTCTAGTGGTGGTTTATGAAAAGAACACACATGCAAATGACTCTAATGGATCCATGTGGTTTAGTTAAATAACACACATGCAATAACACTATTGGTAGTTTAGGAAAAGAACACACATGCAAATACATGCAATAACACTGGTGGATCCATGTGCTTTAGGAAAGGAACACACATGCAATGACACTAGTGGTGGTTTAGGAAAAGAACACGCATGCAAATGACTCTGGTGGATCCATGTGGTTTATGGAAAGAACACACATACAATGACACCAGTGGTGGCTTATGAAAAGAATACACGTGCAATGACACTGGTAGTGGATCCATGTGGTTTGGTAAAATAACACACATGCAATGACACTAGTGGTGGTTTAGGAAAAGGACACACATGCAATGACACTGGTGGATCCATGTGGTTTATGAAAAGATCAAACATGCAATGTTCTAGTTGTGGTGTATGAAAAGTACACACATACAAAGACTCTAGTGGTGTTTTATGAAAAGAACACACATGCAATCACTTTAGTGTATCCATGTGGTTTATGGAAAGAACACACATGCGATGAATCTAGTTGTGGTTTATTAAAAGAACACACATGCAATGACACTGGTGGATCCATGTGGTTTATTGAAAGAACAAACATGCAATGACACTAGTGGTGGTTTAGGAAAAGAACACACATGCAAAGACACTTAGTGGTGGTTTAGGAAAACAACACACATGCAATAACACTGGTGGGTCCATGTGGTTTGTGGAAAGAACGCACATGCAATGAATCTAGTGTTGGTTTAGGAAAAGAACACACATGCAATGACACTGGTGGATGCATGTACTTTATGAAAAGAACAAACATGCAATGACTCTAGTTGTGGTTTATGAAATGTACACGCATGAAATGACTGTAGTGGTGGTTTAGGAAAACAACACACATGCAATGACACTGGTGGATCCATCTCGTTTAGGAAAATACCACACATGCAATGACACTAGTGGTAGTTTTGGAAAAGAACAAACATGCAATGTCTCTAGTTGTGGTTTATGAAAAGAACAAACATGCAATGACTCTTGTGGTGGTTTATGAAAAGGAGACACATGCAAATGACTCTGATGGATCCATGTGGTTTAGTTAAATAACCCAGATGCAATGACACTAGTGGTGGTTTAGGAAAAGAACACACATGCAAAGACATGCAATCACACTGGTGGATCCATGTGCTTTAGGAAAGGAACACACATGCAATGACACTGGTGGTGGTTTACAAAAAGAACACACATACAAATGACTCTGGTGGATCCATGTGTTTTATGGAAAGAACACACATGTAATGACACTAGTGGTGGTTTATCGAACACACATGCAATGACACTGGTGGTGGATCCATGTGGTTTAGTAAAATAACACACATGCAATGACACTAGTGGTGGTTTAGGAAAAGGACACACATGCAAATGACTCTCGGGGGTCTCTGTGGTTTATGGAAAGAATACATATGCAATGACACTAGTGGTGCTTTATGAAAATAACGTGCATGCAATGACACTAGTGGTGGTTCCATGTGGTTTATGGAAAGAACACACATGCAATGGATCTAGTTGTGGTTTATGAAAAGAACACACATGCAATAACACTGGTGGATCCATGTGGTTTATGAAAAGAACAAACATGCAATGACACTAGTGGTGGTTTAGGAAAAGAACACACATGCAAATACACTTAGTGGTGGTTTAGGAAAAGAACACACATGCAATAACACTGGTGGATCCATGTGGTTTATGGAAAGAACACACATGCAATGAATCTAGTGTTGGTTTAGGAAAAGAACACATATGGAATGACACTGGTGGATCCATGTGCTTTATGAAAAGAACAAACATGCAATGACTCTAGTTGTGGTTTATGAAAAGTACACACACGTAGTGACTATAAGGTGGTCAAGGAAAAGAACACACAAGCAATGACACTGGTGGATCCATGTGGTTTAGGAAAATAACACACATGTAATGACACTAGTGGTGGTTTAGGAAAAGAACACACATGCAATGTCTCTAGTTGTGGTTTACGAAAAGAACAAACATGCAATTACTCTAATGGATCCATGTGGTTTAGTTAAATACCACACATGCAATAACGCTAGTGGTATTTTAATAAAGCAACACACATGCAAATACATGCAATGACACTGGTGGATCCATGTGATTTAGGAAAGGAACACACATGCAATGACACTAGTGGTGGATTAGGAAAAGAACACACATGCAAATGACTCTGGTGGATCCATGTGGTTTATGGAAAGAACACACATACAATGACACCAGTGGTGGCTTATGAAAAGAACACACATGCAATGACACTGGTAGTGGATCCATGTGGTTTAGTAAAATAACACACATGCAATGACACTAGTGGTGGTTGAGGAAAAGGACACACATGCAATGACACTGGTGGATCCATGTGGTTTATGAAAAGAACAAACATGCAATGTTCTAGTTGTGGTTTATGAAAAGTACACACATGCAAAGACTCTAGTGATGGTTTAGGAAAAGAACACACATGCAATCACTTTAGTGTATCCATGTGGTTTATGGAAAGAACACACATGCAATGAATCTAGTTGTGGTTTATGAAAAGAACACACATGCAATGACACTGGTGGATCCATGTGGTTTATTTAAAGAACAAACATGCAATGCCACTAGTGGTGGTTTAGGAAAAGAACACACATGCAAAGACACTTAGTGGTGGTTTAGGAAAAGAACACACATGCAATAACACTGGTGGATCCATGTGGTTTATGGAAAGAACACACATGCAATGAATCTAGTGTTGGTTTAGGAAAATAACACACATGCAATGACACTAGTGGATCCATGTGCTTTATGAAAAGAACAAGCATGCAATGCCTCTAGTTTCAGTTTATGAAATGTACACACATGAAATGACTCTAGTGGTGGTTTAGGAAAACAACACACATGCAATGACACTGGTGGATCCATCTAGTTTAGGAAAATAACACAGAAGCAATGACACTAGTGGTGGTTTTGGAAAAGAACACACATGCAATGTCTCTAGTAGTGGTTTATGAAAAGAACAAACATGCAATGACTCTTGTGGTGGTTTATGAAAAGGAGACACATGCAAATGACTCTGATGGATCCATGTGGTTTAGTTAAATAACCCACATGCAATGACACTAGTGGTGGTTTAGGAAAAGAACACATATGCAAAGACATGCAACGACACTGGTGGATCCATGTGCTTTAGGAAAGGAACACACATGCAATAACACTGGAGGTGGTTTACGAAAAGAACACACATGCAAATGACTCTGGTGGATCCATGTGGTTTATGGAAATAACACACATGCAATGGATCTAGTTGTGGTTTATGAAAAGAACACACATGCAATGACACTGGTGGATCCATGTGGTTTATGAAAAGAATAAACATGCAATGACACTAGTGGTGGTTTAGGAAAAGAACATACATGCAAAGACACTTAGTGGTGGTTTAAGAAAAGAACACACATGCAATAACACTGGTGGATCCATGTAGTTTATGGAAAGAACACACATGCAATGAATCTAGTGTTGGTTTAGGCAAAGAACACACATGCAATGACACTGGTGGATCCATGTGCTTTATGAAATTTGTCCCTTCTCCTATTGCTATTGATTTCATTTTCCTTCCATTACTAATTACCAGTTCTTCCTCCAACTGGGCATTCTCGAACAGATTCTTCTTTGCTACGTATCCTCTCTTCGATCTCATCTCATCCTTTCTTTCCCTAGCTTCCTTATATGCTAAAAGAAGCTTCTTTGAAGAGCCTAGAAGTGGCTTACAAACATGCAATGACTCTAGTTGTGGTTTATGAAAAGTACACAAATGCAATGACTGTAGTGGTGGTTAAGGAAAACAACACACAAGCAATGACACTGGTGGATTGATATGTTTTAGGAAAATAATACACATGCAATGATACTAGTGGTGGTTTAGGAAAAGAACACACATGCAATAACACTGGTGGATCCATGTGGTTTATGGAAAGAACACACATGCATTGAATCTAGTGTTGGTTTAGGAAAAGAACACACATGGAATGACACTAGTGGATCCATGTGCTTTATGAAAAGAACAAACATGCAATGACTCTAGTTATGGTTTATGAAAAGTACACACATGAAATGACTATAGTGGTGGTTAAGGAAAAGAACACACAAGTAATGACATTGTTGGATCCATGTGGTTTAGGAAAATAACACACATGCAATGACACTAGTGGTGGTTTAGGAAAAGAACACACATGCAATGTCTCTAGTTGTGGTTTATGAAAAGAACAAACATCCAATGACTCTAATGGTGGTTTATGAAAAGGAGACACATGCAAATGACTCTGATGGATCCATGTGGTTTAGTTAAATAACCCACACGCAATGACACTAGTGGTGGTTTAGGAAAAGAACACACATGCAAAGACATGCAATGACACTGGTGGATCCAGGTGCTTTAGGAAAGGAACACCCATGCAATGACACTGGTGGTGGTTTACGAAAAGAACACACATGCAAATGACTCTGGTGGATCCATGTGGTTTATGGAAAGAACACACATGCAATGACACTAGTGGTGGTTTATGAAAAGAACACACATGCAATAACACTGGTGGTGGATCCATGTAGTTTAGTAAAATAACACACATGAAATGACACTGGTGGTGGATCCATGTGGTTTAGTAAAATAACACACATGCAATGACACTAGTGGTGGTTTAGGAAAAGGACACACATGCAAATGACTCTGGGGGTTCTCTGTGGTTTATGGAAAGAACACATATGCAATGACACTAGTGGTGGTTTATGAAAAGAACATGCATGCAATGAGACTAGTGGTGGTTCCATTTGGTTTATGGAAAGAACACACATGCAATGAATCTAGTTGTGGTTTATGAAAAGAACACACATGCAATGACACTAGTGGATCAATGTGGTTTATGAAAAGAACAAACATGCAATGACACTAGTGGTGGTTTAGGAAAAGAACACACATGCAAAGACACTTAGTGGTGGTTTAGGAAAAGAACACACATGCAATAACACTGGTGGATCCATGTGGTTTATGGAAAGAACACACATGTAATGAATCTAGTGTTGGTTTAGGAAAAGAACACACATGCAATGCCACTGGTGGATCCATGTGCTTTATGAAAAAAACAAACATGCAATGACTCTAGTTGTGGTTTATGAGATGTACACACATGCAATGACTGTAGTGGTGGTTAAGGAAAAGAACACACAAGCAATGACACTGGTGGATCCAGGTGGTTTAGGAAAATAACACACATGCAATGACACTAGTGGTGGTTTAGGAAGAGAACACACATGCAATGTCTCTAATTGTGGTTTATGAAAAGAACAAACATGCAATGACTCTAGTGGTGGTTTATGAAAAGAACACACATGCAAATGACTCTAATGGATCCATGTGGTTTAGTTAAATAACACACATGTAATAACACTAGTGGTAGTTTAGGACAAGAACACACATGCAAAGACATGCAATGACACTGGTGGATCCATGTGCTTTCGGAAAGGAACACACATTCAATGACACTGGTGGTGGTTTAGGAAAAGAACAGACATGCAAATGACTCTGGTGGATCCATGTGGTTTATGGAAAGAACACACATACAATGACACCAGTGGTGGCTTATGAAAAGAACACACATGCAATGACACTTGTAGTGGATCCATGTGGTTTAGTAAAATAACACACATGCAATGACACTAGTGGTGGTTTAGGAAAAGGACACACATGCAATGACACTGGTGGATCCATGTGGATTATGAAAAGAACAAACATGCAATGTTCTAGTTGTGGTTTATGAAAAGTACACACATGGAAAGACTCTAGTGGTGGTTTAGGAAAAGAACACACATGCAATCACTTTAGTGTATCCATGTGGTTTATGGAAAGAACACACGTGCAATGAATCTAGTTTTGGTTTATGAAAAGAACACACATGCAATGTCTCTAGTTGTGGTTTAGGAAAGGAACAAACATGTAATGACTCTAATGGTGATTTGTGAAAAGGACACACATGCAAATGACTCTGGTGGATCCATTTGGTTTATGGAAAAAACACAAATGCAACGAATCTAGTGGTCATTGATGAAAAGAACACACATGCAATGAGTCTAGTTGTGGATCCATGTGGTTTATGCAAGAACACACATGCAATGACACTAGTGGTGATTTATGAAAATAATACACATGCAATGACACTGGTGGTGGATCCATGTGGTTTAGTAAAATAACACATATGCAATGACACTAGTGGTGGTTTAGGAAAAGGATAAATTCAATGACACTAGTAGATCCATGTGGTTTATGAAAAGAACAAACATGCAATGACACTAGTGGTGGTTTAGGAAAAGAACAAACATGCAAAGACACTAGTGGTGGTCCAGGAAAAGAACACACTTGCAATGACACTGGTGGATCCATGTGGTTTATGGAAAGAACACACATGCAATGAATCTAGTGGTTGTTTAGGAAAATAGCACACATGCAATATCTCTAGTTGTGGTTTAGGAAAGGAAAAACATGCAATGACTCTAGTGGTGGTTTATGAAAAGGACACACATGCAAATGACTCTAGTGGATCCATGTGGTTTAGTAAAATAACACACTTGCACTGACACTAGTGGTGGCTTAGGAAAAGAACACACATGCAAAGATATGAAAATGACTCTGATGGATCCATGTGGTTTATGGAAAGAATACACATGCAATGACACTAGTGGTGGTTTTTGAAAAGAGTGCGCATGCAATGACACTGGTGGTGGTTCCATGTGGTTTATGGAAAGAACACACATGCCATGAATCTAGTTGTGGTTTATGAAAAGAACACACATGCAATGACACTAGTGGATCCATGTGGTTTATGAAAAGATAAAACATTCATTGACACTAGTGGTGGTATAGGAAAAGAACACATAGGCGAAGACACTTAGTGGTGGTTTAGTCAAAGAACACACATGCAATAAGACTGGTGGATCCATGTGGTTTATGGAAAGAACACATATGCAATGAAACTAGTGTTGGTTTAGGAAAAGAACACACATGCAATGACACTGGTGGATCCATATGGTTTATGGAAGAACAAACATGCAATGACTCTAGTTGTGGTTTATGAAAAGTACACACATGCAATGACTCTAGTGGTGGTTTAGGAAAATAACACACATGCAATGACACTGGTGGATCCATGTGGGTAGGAAAATAACACATATGCAATGACACTACTGGTGGTTTAGGAAAAGAACACACATGCAATGTCTCTAATTGTGGTTTATGAAAAGAACAAACATGCAATGACTCTAGTGGTGGTTTATGAAACACACATGCAAATGACTCTGATGGATCAATGTGGTTTAACTAAATAACACACATGCAATGAAACTAGTGGTGGGTTAGGAAAATAACACACATACAAATACATACAATGACACTGGTGGATCCATGTGGGTAGGAAAATAACACATATGCAATGACACTAGTGGTGGTTTAGGAAAAGAACACACATGCAATGTCTCTAGTTGTGGTTTATGAAAAGAACAAACATGCAATGACTCTAGTGATGGTTTATGAAAAGGACCCACATGAAAATGACTCTGATGGATCCATGTGGTTTAGTTAAATAACAAACATGTAATGAAACTAGTGGTGGCTTAGTAAAAGAACACACATACAAATACATGCAATGACACTGGTGGATCCATGTGCTTTAGGAAAGGAACACACATGCAATGACACTGGTGGTGGTTTAGGAAAAGAACACACATGCAAACTACTCTGGTGGATCCATGCAGTTTATGGAAAAAACACACATGCAATGAATCTAGTGGTCGTTTATGAAAAGAACACACATGCAATGACTCTAGTTGTGGATCCATGTGGTTTATGGAAAGAACACACATGCAATGATACTAGTGGTGATTTATGAAAATAATACACATGCAATGATACTAGTGGTGATTTATGAAAATAATACACATGCAATGACATTGGTGGTGGATCCATGTGGTTTAGTAAAATAACACACATGCAATGACACCAGTGGTGGTTTAGGAAAAGGACAAACTTTCAATGACACTGGTGGATCCATGTGGTTTATGAAAAGAGCAAACATGCAATGACCCTAGTGGTGGTTTAGAAAAAGAACACACATGAAAAGACACTAGTGGTGGTTTAGAAAAACAACACACATGCAATAACACTGGTGGATCGATGTGGTTTATGGAAATAACACACATGCAATGAATCTATTGTTGGTTTAGGAAAAGAACATACATGCAATGACACTGGTGGATCCATGTGGTTTATGAAAAGAACAAACATGCAAAGACTCTAGTTGTGGTTTATGGAAAGTACACACATGAAGTGACTCCAGTGGTGGTTTAGGAAAATAAGACACATGCAATGACACTGGTGGATCCATGTGGTTTATGGAAAGAACACACATGCAGTGAATCTAGTGGTGGTTTAGGAAAAGAACACACATGCAATGTCTCTAGTTGTGGTTTAGGAAAGGAACAAACATGCAATGACTCTAGTGGTGGTTTATGAAAAGGACACACATGCAAATGGCTCTGATGGATCCATGTGGTTTAGTTAAATAACACACATGCAATGACACTAGTGGTGGGTTAGGAAAAGAACACACATGCAAAGACATGCAATGCCACTGGTGGATCCTTGTGCTTTAGGAAAGGAACACACATGCAATGGCACTAGTGGTGGTTTAGGAAAAGAACACACATGCAAATTACTCTCGTGTATCCATGTGGTTTATGGAAAGAACACACATGCAATGACACTAGTGATAGTTTCTGAAAATAACACACATGCAATGACACTAGTGGTGGTTTAGGAAATGAACACACATGCAAAGACATGCAATGACACTAGTGGTGGTTTAGGAAATGAACACACATGCAAAGACATGCAATGACCCTGGTAGTGGATCCATGTGGTATATTGGAAGAACACACATGCAATGACACTACTGGTGGATCCATGTGGTTTAGGAAAAGAACACACATGCAATAACACTGGTGGTGGTCAATGAAAAGAACACACATGCAAATGACTCTTGTGGATCCATGTGGTTTATGGAAAGAACACACATGCAATGAATCTAGTGGTGGTTTATGAAAAGAACACACATGCAATGAATCTAGTTGTGCATCCGTGTGGTTTATGTAAAGAACACACATCCAATGACACTAGTGGTGGTTTATGAAAAGAACACACATGCCATGACACTGGTGGTGGATCCATGTCGTTTAGTAAAATAACACAAATGCAATGACACTAGTGGTGGTTTAAGAAAAGCAAAAACATGCAATGACACTGGTGGATCCATGTGGTTTATGAAAAGAACAAACATGCAATGTTCTAGTTGTGGTTTATGAAAAGTACACACATGGAAAGACTCTAGTGGTGGTTTAGGAAAATAAAACACATGCAATGACACTGGTGGATCCATGTGGTTTATGGAAAGAACACACATGTAGTGAATCTAGTGGTTGTTTAGGAAAAGAAAACATGCAATGTCTCTAGTTGTGGTTTAGGAAAGGAACAAACATGCAATGACTCTAGTGGTGGTTTATGAAAAGGACACACATGCAAATGACTCTAGTGGATCTATGTGGTTTAGTAAAATAACACACATGCAATGACACTAGTGGTGGTTTAGGAAACGAAAGCACCTGCAAATAACTTTGGTGGATCCATGTGGTTTATGGAAAGAACACACATGCAATGACACTAGTGGTGGTTTATGAAAAAAACGCACATGCAATGATACTGGTGGTGGTTCCATGTAGTTTATGGAAAGAACACACGTGCAATGAATCTAGTTCTAGTTTATGAAAAGAACACACATGCAATGACACTGGTGGATCCATGAGGTTTATGAAAAGAACAAACATGCAATGACACTAGTGTGGTTTAGGAAAATAATACACATGCAAAGACACTAGTGGTGGTTTAGGAAAAGAAATAACATGCAATGACACTGGTGGATCCATGTGGTTTATGGAAAGAACACACATGCAATGACACTACTGGTGATTTATGAAAATAATACACATGCAATGACACTGGTGGTATATCCATGTGGTTTAGTAAAATAACACACATGCAATGACACTAGTGGTGGTTTAGGAAAAATACAAACATTCAATGACACTGGTGGATCCATGTGATTTTATGGAAAGAACACACATGCAATGAATTTAGTGTTGGTTTAGGAAAATAACACACATGCAATATCTTTAGTTGTGGTTTAGGAAAGGAACATACATGCAATGACTCTAGTGATGGTTTATGAAAAGGACACACATGCAAATGACTCTGGTGGATCCATGTGTTTTAGTAAAATAACACACTTGCACTGACACTAGTGGTGGTTTAGGAAAAGAACACACATGCAAAGACATGCAAATGACTCTGGTGGATCCATGTTGTTTATGGAAAGAACACACATGCAATGACAGTAGTGGTGGTTTATGAAAAGAACGCGCATGCAATGACACTGGTGGTGGTTCCTTCTGGTTTATGGAAAGAACACACATGCAATGAATCTAGTTGTGGTTTATCTAAAGAACACACATGCAATGACACTCGTGGATCCATGTGGTTTATGAAAAGAACAAACATGCAATGACTCTAGTTGTGGTTTATGATAAGTACACACATGCAATGACTCTTGTGGTGGTTTAGGAAAACAACACACATGCAATGACACTGGTGGATCCATGTGGTTTAGGAAAATAAAAAACATGCAACGACACTAGTGGTGGTTTAGGAAAAGAACACACATGCAATGTCTCTAGTTTTGGTTTATGAAAATAACAAACATGCAATGACTCTTGTGGTGGTTTATGAAAAGGACACACATGCAAATGACTATGATGGATCCATTTGGTTTAGTTAAATAACACACATGCAAGGACACTAGTGGTGGTTTAGGAAAAGAACACACATGCAATAACACTGGTAGATTCATGTGGTTTATGGAAAGAACACACATGCAATGAATATAGTGGTGGTTTATGAAAATAAAACACATGCAATGACTCGAGTTGTGGATCCATGTGGTTTATGGAAAGAACTTGTGGGTCCCCGGATTAATCCTCTGAGAATCCCTGTTATGTATATATCCACGTTCCCATGATCAATGAGCCATGGAACATAACCGACAAGTATCATTACAACATCCAAGATATACCGAATTACAGGACTTACATAAATGTCGTTATGGCTATACCATCTCCAGAAGCGGAACATCATCATGTGCAGAGCCCAATCATGCCTCAACCTACAGGCAACTGACTGGGAGGACATCCTAGCTCGCATAGCCATCAACTTCATCCTCTTCTTGATATCTGACCAAGTTAATAGCCAGGGATGATGCTAGTGAGTACTTTTAATGTACTCGCAAACCACCTTAAGAGAATAATAATAGTAAGAGGATATGCAATATGGTTGTGGTAATAGGAGGGCTCCAAGAAAGGTTCCTTTCTCAAATAGTTTCTCTTGTAGATATAACATCTACATATCTTTGTTGAAAACTTTTATAGAACATCTCGAAAACCTTTTTGAAAAGTGTTGGAAAACACTAGGATTGGGTCACCCATTTGTTCCTTCCTTTCGGTCATCCCATGACCAAACCCCTTTCATTCCTTTCTGACCATCCCATGGTCAAAACATGTATCCTTTCCGACCATCCCATGGTGAAAACATTTCAATGCCATTGCTTTTCAGAAAATCCTTTTTTAAATCAAAACCAGCACCGCTCTACAGAAGTTTGTCCAACCCGTCCTTAACCGTGGGCACGGCTATTCGAATAGATTTACACTCTGTAGAGGTTGTACACTTTCCCCACATCATCCGGGTACACTACCCTGATCTACACCAATCGTGGGTCGAGTAACAGATCAAGACTCTCTGGATGCCCACTCCAATATAAGTGCCTACCCTATGAGTGTTACTCCCCTCAAAACTGGGACGTCGGGTACCGAGGACCAACCGGAGCACATTTTACACTTTACACAGTGGGTGCTTTAAATGAGGGGCTCATAGTAACGCCTGGCTGCCCGCAGGTAGTTCGTTCCTTCTCCAGGTCGATGTCCCACATGGACCTTTAAGGGAGAAGGCCCAGCATCCGGGGATCGCGATCCCCTGTAGTAGTTGAGAGGAAGCTTATACCAGAGTAGACAAACATCAAATCCAGCCCTGTCACATTCCAGAGTAATGTGGTTGCACGGGTTAAGTTGTTATAGCTAAACTGCAAAGAACCGGGTGCGTTTTTGTAAACCTTTTTCCTCTAACTTTCCTTCAGCATTTTGTAAAACAAAACCTTTTTCTTTCTCAACAACTCTTGGGAGGTCCCACCTCACCAAGGTTTTATCATAAAACATTTGGTAAAAACTTTGTCGGGGGTCTTCCCATCCTATAGTTTTTCTTCGGCTAAAACGGGGTCTCCAAAGGGTATGGTGTGTTACACCATCTACCATACTAGGGAAAAGTAGGTGTCATCAAGGGGGTTGTACTTAATAGTACAAAAGTGTAATAGTTCGGAGGAGCCAAACCACTACCATATATACATCACATATAGTAAAACAGTGCAGTTTTAATAAACAGTATATAAAACATGCATAAGTAAAACAGTAGGACAAGGCTTATGAGCAAGAAGGTGGTTTGCCTAATGATCAGCAAAATGGAAATATGTCCCTGGACTTCTTGTTTAGATAACCAAGAATACCAATACCAATAATCACAAGATCACTTCTTCTCGGCGTCAAAACAAGCGCAACTATCGTCGTCATCGAGTATACATGCAACAAGCAGGAGCACAATCAACACAAGGAATACAAGCTCCTATATGATACTAAAAGCAACCGAATAATACCAAACTAAGATTTAGAGAGTTTTGAGAGGGTTTTATTTAGAAGGTGGACATGGCCTTGGAGAAGGGGATGAACACTCCTTAGGGTTTATTGTCGAGGAACTACCTGAGAGGGGTTTTTGGACCAAGGACATACTCTGTATGATACCATTGGGTAAAAATGATACCAACAGATAGGATTTGATAAAATGAAACCAACAAAAGTGGTTTCACTATTTTATCACTTTTCTTGAAATACTTATGAATTTACTAGTGATAAAAGCTCTAGTTTTTGGAAATAGTTAACCAGAAATGTTGTGTATTTCCAAAAATTATTTCCTTGGGTGGTTAGGTAATTGTTGATGTACTTGTTCACTAAGAGTTGGAATCATGCCAAAATATTTAACAGAATGCCCTTAGGAAATTCCCAAAGGCAGTTCTGTAGATAACTTGTATTTTTCACCAGATTTATTCTACAGAGGATTTTGATATCAGGTAAAGGTAAATGGATAGGTATTGCAAATACCTCCCAGTACCAACTAGAATCACTATTTTTGGAGTTGCAGAGCTACTGTCGTGATTTATCTAGTGAAAGCACTACACACAGAATTGTTTAATTCACTAGAAACCCTCAAAAGCTCTATAATTTTGGAGCTCCTAGATTTTGACATATCCTGATGTACCACTTCCCTAGGAATTGGAATCAGGTCAAAACAAGTTATAATTTGTCCAAGGGAAATTTCTAAAGTCAGGAAAGAATTGATTTTGTCATTTCTATTTCTTCAGAATTATAGCACCACTTGGCTTGAGATAAAGTCTACTAGATAGGTTTATTAACTACCTTCCGCAAAAACTCAGATTCATCCCATTTGGGTGTGTAAAACTTACTGATAAGTTTATTTAGTGCCAAGGATACATTTGTGCAGATTAAATCCCAGAAAACTATAAAAATTATTTTGGACCTGGGGTTAGTTCTGCAGGTTACTAAAAACATGTGGTAACATGTAGGAATATAGATCTGGCCAGGTTCTGGTATTTTATATTTTTATTTGCAATTAAACTCTTAATCAAAATATTGATCTAGAAAAACAGGGATTTAAAAAGAAAAAGAAAACAGAAGCATTTGGGTTGTATTGGCGCGGATCTGGGCCTCACTGGGGAGATCTGGCCCACCCAGGGCGAGCTGCGAGTGGGAGGGGAATTTCAAATCCCGCGGTGCGGGGCCCAGCTGCCGGTCGCCGCGGGCGGCGAAGCGGTACCGGGCAACACCTGCCGTTCGATCAAGTGTAGATCGATGGCCCGGCTTCGTCTTCCTCCACGAACCAAAGCAACGGTAGCGGAACCCTAGCTGGCGGCGGAAGGGCGCGGGGAGGCTTACCGGAGGGCAGAGAAGGGCCAGGGAGGGTGCAAGGAGACGCGGTCATCGACAGTGAACAGATCGAGGGGCGGCAACAGCAGGTTCCGTGATGGGAGGTGGCTCGTGCAACAGAGGCCAAGGAGATCTCGTCGGAGCTTGACCGAGGCAACGGTAGAGGTGGTCCTAGGCCAAAAGAAGAACAGGATTAGATAGAGGAGGAGGAGGGGGTCACCGCAGGGTGACATGTAGAGGGAGAGAGCAAAAGGGGGAGGAACCTTGCTCGATTTTGGAAAAGGGTCGGGGCTCCTTCTCCTCCTTCTCTTGGGAAGCATAGAGTAGGGGAGAGGGAGTGGGGGTGCTGGGGTGGTAAGAGGGAGCAGAGGGGGAAAATGACGGGCAGGGGGGCACGGGGTGGCCTATGGCCTTTGAAACCGAGAGGGGGTAGTCCATTGTGGCACAAGTCCATGGGAGGACAAGGGGAGGGAGCTGGCCATCCATTAGGCGTGGAGGGCGGTGGAGAGAGGGTGGAGGTGTTATCTGGGGTCATGCTTAGGGTAGAGGGACAGTGGGGCTGCTGTGCTAGACTTATTTTTCCAAGGTAGGAAATAATGTCTTGACCCTCTCTCTCTCCTTCCAAGTACTAATGACAGGTGAGGGGTGTACTACTAGGGTTTCGACCAGGAGTGAGATGGGTGCTAGAGAGAGGTGCTGGTCCAGCTTTTGATGAGGGTTGGAGGTGGTTTGAGTAGTGGATTTGATTAATTGGCATAATTGGTCAATCTAATGGTTATGAATGAAGTACAGGAATGTAGTCTTTATAAAATGAGGGAGTGGTACTAGTGGGTAGATACAGTTAAGGTACCCCTCCTAGAATTATTTGAAATTTTTCAAAGGAGTTTTAGTCCACTTAAATCCATTTATTCAAAAACTGCAGAAGTGAAGTATTGGAGCTCATTTGATATTTTTACATTGTACCTTTTTGGATTTTGATGTGAGATGATTCTAAATATGAATCCACACTTAGGGAAATTTTCCCAAGATTTATTGTGGCTTAAAAGTATTTAAAACGATTATTATTCCAATTCGGTCATTCAAGAAAATGGGCAAAAAGAAATAGTAAAGCTCTTCAAAAATATTTATTTTTGAAGTGGGAAGATGGGGTATGATATGTGGACCTCAGTTGAGCCAAAGGTTGGGGAAGTGCTTTGGCAAAAACCAAACTTTCCTTTGGGGAAGGAGTTTTGGAGATTTTGTCTATTAAAGAGATTAATTAGATTTGGAGCCATAATAATTATGGATAATATTTTATAATTCTTGATGATCAAGGTAGATGATGTAGACAAGGGGTAGCAAGCATTTGCAACCTTGGGAATTGGAAATCCAACTTGAATTAGATGGAAAACAAGGAGTTGTGGATCTAGGGTGATGTTATTTTTATACCACCAAAACCTTGTTGGATCTTGGAGCTCAGAGCTCACCTTGATGCAAGGGATAGAGGGATAGTTAGACCAAGTCATATAGATGATCATGGCATAATGATTTTGTATTGGTTACATTTGAGGTGGTCTAGAAGTGATGGCAAACTTTGTTGAAAATAAGGCTGCCATACCAGATGAGTCATGACGCCTTATAAACCATGTGGGTTTAAGAAGCACAAAGATACACTTGGAGTAAGTGAAGTAGATGTTGATAGACCTATATGAGTAGAAAACAACCACGCAAAGAGTTGGTCCATAGAATGTTGGATGATGGTGTGAGCTTCTGTCAACGTAGGCATGTTGACTAGATTTGCAGGAGTAGTTATTTTCTTGCCTGCAAAACCATCAAGAACAAGTAGGTTGGAAGATGATATAACCAAAGGAAAGAGTGGGTATTGTTAGTCCTTAGGATGGTGAACAAGATGGTTCAGATGCATTTTAAAAAATGCACAAGGGTTGAGAAAGGGAGGCATTCAAAAAGGTGATGTTGGAAATTGTTTTCGAGACAGCCAAATTTGGCAGATTTAGGGTTTTTGACTAGAGCATGAGAGGGATGTTTTTGATGGGTTGCAAGGTACCCAAGCATCATCAAGTGGATGATTTTGAAGTGTATATTGAGTAGAAAGGATCCATTCTTGATACTAGTCTTCATTGCCTTGGAAGCTTCTAGAATTAGATCACTTCAGAGCTGATCTGGTTAAGGGTTTTAGATGATAACCTAGTAGCTAGAGATCAGCTCCAGGTTTGTATTCTTGCTTAGGGTTTGGTGGTTTTAGAGTATCTTTATGCTAGTGGATGAGCTCCTAGAGTAGCTCATACTACTTCCAAGCAATCAAGTCAAACAGCAGATCAAGGCAACTCATCTTACAAACAAATTAACTACTACTAGGGTTACCATCAAGCCTAGCTCGAGGTAAGGATGGGTATTTTGAAAAGGTTGGAGTTTGAATAAGGTAAGAGTCCTTGGTATCCCTACCAAGAGTAGAATTCAAAAGTTGTATACAAGGTTTTGAGGATCCTAGAGATAGGAGTAGTTGAAGGTTCTATCTTGAGAACATAAGGAGATTATAGTATGTAGCTCTCCATGGTTTGATCAATAGAAGCTAATAACATAGTTTGGGAAGCAAGGGCATCTTGGCTCAACTTTTTGAAATGCCAGAACCTTTGAGAACATATAAAATGAGCCAGGATAGTTTTGTTAAATAGCTTTTGTCAACTGATGGTGAGGTATGGAGTATCATATGGTATACACTCTCGTGCACAAGCACAAACAAACAACAAGCAAACACTGCACCAATGAACAAGAAAAAGTTTTTGTTCCCCCTGATTTTTGCATTCTGGACAACTAATCAGGGTTGCTAAAATTAGGATGATACCAAGTCTGTGGGCCCCTGGATTAATCCTCCGAGAATCCCTGTTATGCATACAACCACGATCCCATGATCAGTTAGTCGTGGCACATAACAGACAAGTATCAAAGTAAACATCCAATACATAACGAATACATGTCATACCTTAGTTGCCATTATGGCTACATCGATCAACATCAGCGGAACTTCAATAAGCATAGAGCCCGAGCCATGCCTTAACCTACAGGCAACTGACTGGGAAAACGTCCTAGCTCGCATAGTGGTCAACATCACCTTCTTCTTGGAGTTGGAATCTTCAGATGGCGTCCGTGAAGCTATGTTTTACAGGGCTTATCTACTATTAATTGAATAGCCTATTTAAATCTGTTGAAATCGCAGGTATTCTAATGGGTTAGAACTGAGGGGTTAGTGATCCGGCGATCCTTCCGGTGAGGAGACATCGGATTCGGAGATTGAAGCATCTTATGGTAGAGGATTGGAGCTTGAGTGGGAAGACGTAGTCTTTCCACCTTAGAGCTTTACTAAGGTTCTTCGAGAAGGGTGCAGTTCTTCTAGCTTGGAGTGCTGGCGTGCTGCTAGAGGAATGTGGTACTTTCCCTACGTCGCGAGTTGAGGTCTATAAGTGACATCCTATCTCTCGAACCTTGGCGAGGGTGGTTTCCTAACGAAGCCTTTAGTTAGCGCTTTACGACTCATCGGATGGTTTCTTGGGGGTATTGAGGATCCTTCGGTGATTGACTTCCGGCTTCAACGGGATTCTTGCTGTATTAGACTGAGGAACAAGAGAGTGTGGTGCTATTGATGAGTCTTGCAGGGTGAGTTTGACGAGGTATGCCGTCCTGCCGAGGTGAAATCTTCGAGTTGATTCTGACTAGCCGATGTTGAACTCCTGGTTCTTGCAATGCTTTTCCTCTCATATACTGTCGAGGTTAGTCTGGGTCTCATTATCGACATCTAACACAGGGGTTTCCTGAGTTCCTCGGTGGTTTATCGCTCCTCTAGTCACATTTTTAAGGAGGTCAAAGCAAGATAGAGCATACAAACAAGGCAAACAGAGTGAGGAGATCGCAATGTCCCCGGCAAACAACACACATCAAGCAACACAGGATGCACTTAGGCAAGCTAACACGGTCAATGCTAGGGACCAAGGAGTTAACTACACGCGATGTAGGGGAATCCTATTCTTAGGACTATTGACCCTAGACATCGTCTCTCTTCAAGTCGGAGTCACTATCTTGCAGATGAAGCCTTTGTCGTTGTAACACCCTCGAATCGGCCCTATGCAAGTTTTATCTCTTTCCGCCAAACCCGCATAGAAACGATTCAAGGACGCCCACTAGGCACTTTCATGCGGGTGGAAAACGAAGTAATACCATTACACAACAGTCCTCGATGGGACCCACAGAACAAATATATATACAACAGCGACTCAACGAGTCAAGAATACAGATATATAATACAAAGATCCAAATCACCTTGAAAACGTTACAGCGTTCGAGTACGGACAATATGCAAATGGGGCTAAGAGCCCTGAAGAATAACCAATGGCGTCCATAACCCTGCCCAGGCCAAGCCGGAAGGGTAACCCTGCTAACGACGTCGATCTCAAACCTGCTAAAACAAAAGGGGTGCCGACAAATGGCAAGGGAAAAAGAGGAGTGTCAGTACTGAGGCCAGTACACGGCGAGGCTAGAATTCGGCGGATCTCGCCTACATAGGTATGGTGGACTGAAGCGGCAGCGCATCATGCACTAGACAACCTATAGAGACTCGATTAACTGTCGGCTATTAGAGAGAGATAAGAAAAACCTATTCGGATCCATCCTGATACTAACACCAAACATACCCATCCTGGCATTTCCCCCCTCGAGACCAAACGAGGAAGTCAAACCGAGGAACTCACACAGTTGGCAG